>BSBN01000230.1:3824437-5099250 GCA_027924645.1 Cunninghamia lanceolata
TCAAGAAAACTCTGCAATTTTTTTATCTTTTCAAATCTTTCAAAACAACTTGTACGGCCATGGGAAATGTACGGATCCTCCAGGAAATTCAGATAAGTCTCAAAACACACAAAACCAACATGAGAATGGTCGCCTAAGATTGACATTAACAATACAAAAGATCAAAGACCAAACTTCACTCCAAAGATTATATATTTCATGACTTCATTCTTGCAGGTACGGCCATGGATATGTACGGCCAGCTAGGAACAACCACTATATATATAAATATCAGCCCAAACCAATACACTAACATATCAAAATTGCATCCCAACTATACAAAATGGATTACAATTGCAAAGCACAACAAACTATAAATCCCTGATCAACTCCATAGGTTCCATGAAGTAGAAACCTCCATTACTAGCTAGGGTAGATATCTCACTACTGAAAACTGATCTTCTTCGAGTGGGTTTCCGTCCACAAGAAGGAAAGATGAATCTCTGGAATAATCCCAACAGAATAACAATATCAACAACCAAGCATATCCCCAAATGAGCACTCACTCCCATTTTAAAAGCCTCTGGGAGTTACAAAATGATCTTTCTTGAAAATAGAACCTTTTTCTCTTCCAACTTATAAAATATTTATATTTCCAAGTTATGTGCACACTTTAAAGTGACTAGGGAATAATAATAAAAATATTTCCATTTTTCCCCTCAAGACATAACATTAAGTCACTTTAAATAATTCCACCTTATATTTTAGTGCACAATAAATAATTAAAATGACCTGTTTAATTACCAAATTAAATAAACTCCTTATAACTCCAAATATGATAATTCAACCGGACCAATATCTTCTGACAAATAACTTTGACCATCCCTGACGAAATTGCAGACTTGAGATACCCACAACTGCTTTGCAGATAGAAATATGATCACTCCAAAAAGTTTGGAGATCATCCAAACATGTCGAATAGCTTTCATGGGATTAGGAACAAACATAATGCGCACAAAAATCAATGCGCCAAAAAAGGGACATTACACAGTGCCACCGGCAGTAGGATCTACATCCAAGATGGAGGTTGAGGAGCCACAACAGAGTCCTACGACTACACCCTCTCCCGTAGTGAGAACTAGACATGGGAAAAGGAAGATGTGAATTTGTAAAAACTGAAATATATTAATGTTGTATTTACTTTCAGTTTTACAAAAACAATTTTCTATTTTCATTTTGTTTCAGACTATCAGTATCAGTGTATTGAGCATTCCACATGAGGATGCAATTTTGTATCTAATTTTCTTTCAAATCAATCAAATATAACTAGACTCAGCTTGTTTCTTCTATGTACTCATTTTATTGACTCATTGGATGCATCTTATCATTGAATTTTGCAAACAAAATGTGTTTTTAATGAAGTTTAAGCAATTTTTTAAGTTGCCAAGTTTTTTCCGAGTTTTTGCCGAGTTTTTTCCAAACTGTATTTTCTGGGCTTGCCGAGTTTTTACTTTTGGCGAGTCTTGCAACTATGGTACCAGCAACCAGCCTGGACGTGGGACCCTTTGGCTTCCATTTTTAGGAGTTCATTTCCATTGTAAGCACTTGTATCAGACATAACCTCCAATTTTGAGTAGCTGTATGTGTTTCCTTTGGTGTATAAATGAAGTTGATCATTTCTAGGTTGTTCTACCTTCATTTCCAACACTGTATTTTATGGACAGTGAAATAAGTATGTGAAAAAGTTTCATATCTTGGCATTCTATCATATGGGTATTTCTTATATGTGCTTCATAATGCATTTCCATTAATATAAGGCATCTGGGTATCTTCATTTATTGTGTTTTCAAAAATATATACACATGCATGCGTTTCCCTGTCAAATGTAAACACCAAAATGCAAGCAGGTTACAACTAAACCATAAAAAACCAAACAACGAGAAAAAATCAGACCTAGATCAGAAAATATAAAATCCAGAACAGGGTGGGTCATTTCAATCCTCCTTGCTGAAACAACCCTAGGTCCTCCATTTGAAAGTGCTCTCAATACAATCTTCTTCCCATTCGACATAAACTCAAGCTCCATCTTTTGGAAATCTTGTATGTATCTGCTAAGTGACTATAACCATTGGACTCCCAAAACAATGTCAATCTCACCAAGTCCTACCATGTAGAAATCATCAGTCAAAGTATAGTCACCCATCTGAATGTTGAGCTGGGGTACCCTCTTAGTGCAACTCATGGTAAAGCCATCTGCAACTGTCACATTTAATCCTTCAAAATCCTCGGCTTGTAAACCCCTCTTCACAACCAATCCCTCATCTATGAAGTTCTAAGTAACTCCGCTATCAATCAAACAAGTGACCTTTTGTCCCTTAAGGACTTCTTTCAAATGAAAGGGATGATATCTAGGCACTCCTGAAATGGATGCAATAGTAACATGTTCTGTATCACCTGTAACATTAGGCTCAAGCTCTAACTGTGGTGGCTGGTCCGTATGATCTGCATCACTATCTGAACTAGTATCCTCAATGGTCTCACTCTCCACATCGGAAGTGACCTCAATAGGATGTGCCTTGCCTTTTCCAAGGCATCTATGGCTTAGTTCCCATGGCTCCTTACAAGAAAAGCAAAGTTTTTTCCTCCTTAACTCATTCTTTGCCTCATTGGCCATCCTAGGAGGTGTGTACTTAAGCTAATTAATTTTTTTCTGATTTGAATTAGAGCCTTTAAATCTTTTCTTTTGTGACTGAAATGATGGAGGAGTAGTATCAAGATCAAGGACAAGCTGAATTGCATCATCAAGTGTACTAGGTTTATGAGCCTTAACCAAACCCTTCATCCTATCATTCAACCCTTCTATAAACAACATTGTCACTCTTTTCTGACATATCAGGAACCATACCAACAACCTTTTGGAACTCATTGATGTAGGAATCCACACCACCAACCTGTCTCATTTGTGCCAAATCCCTGTAGTAAACTGTAATATCCCCAATTGGCGTTTAGCCAAGTTTGTGACCAATAGCCTATTTCCTGCATTTCCGTAGGCTATCTGGCTTGGTTAGGAAACTCCTTAATTCTTGGAGAGCACAAGTTCAGTTATTTGTGATGTTTTTCTATGAGATTGAGCTCAGATAGTGTTTAGGATTACGATGATGCTTTCGGAAGTTCTTTCGGCTCCCTGGATTGCTCTCCAAACTTCTTGGAGAAGCCGTCTATTTTTAGAAAGTCACCCGGAAGGTGTTTTTCTGCATCCCAAACCTTATGGAGTATGATGGTAAAGTTTATTTTACAGTTTGATAAAGTTTGGGATTTTCCGTGAAAGCAAGTGATTTAATGAGCTATCAATTAGTTATTTCGCACTTAGTTTAATAAAGTTGGAAATAATTATTAAGTGCATTATAGCTCATTGGAATGGGGAAAAGTCACTCTTTCTAATAGGCACATAAAAGTGTGAGCTTATGTTGATCAAAAAGGGAAATATTGGAGTTTGAGTGGAAAAGTTTATTTTTCCAATAAATAATTCATTTTATGTGCAACTCTAGAAAGTGCCTATATAAAGGAGTTGAGAGCCCATTTCGCTTTTGATGCTTGAGATTGTATTATTATGTTGCTGGATTGAACTTGCGTGTTCTTCCATTTCTTCTTGTGGACAAAAACCCTCTTGGAGAAGATCAGTTTCGGTGGTGAAAGATCCACCCTAGCTGGTTCGAGGTGATTTCATCCAGGAATCATATAGAGTTGAATGGAGTTTGATGTTTTTTAGAAGTTTTTGGTGTGAGAAGTGTTTATTGTTATTGAAATGGATTTTGGGATGTTTATTTCAGTCATTTTTGATGTTGTTTGAAAGTTGCTATTGAATACCTTTGTTGGGCCGTACAAACTGGGCCGTACCAGTTGGGTATTCATCTACCACTGTTGGATGTTGTTGATCTTGTGCAAATCTATCTTATGAATCATTTTAGGCATGTTCGGGCAACCTGTTTTCAGTTTCTTTGAGGTCATTTGCTGCAGGTTTGAGTGACATATTCTAGGCCATACCATTTTTGTATCTGGCCGTACTATTGCATGATGTTGAGTGTTGGCAATGAGCATGGTGTTTATAATGTTTGGTATCTCCTTGAATATTTCTACCCTGAGTAGACGCCTATTTTTGATCAGTTTTTACTAAGTTTGTGGCAAATTAGAGTGTTGTTTCAGCAGGCCTGCAATGTCCCCTTTTTGGGACATTTCCAACATCATGGGAATACTCCAATTTTCTCGGGAAAGTTGGGTTGTTCATTTTGAGTTTTGATAGTAGCAGTGAGTTGGGGAGAACTCCAAACTTCTTGGAGTGCTTGGGTTTGGTTAGCAGTGATTTTGGTTCTTGGAAATGACCTCAGTAAGCATCATGGATCAGTTTGACACTTTCAGAAGTTAATTCCAACTTCTAGTGACTTCTCCAAACTTCTTGGAGAGCATGTCTATTTATAGTAAGTCACCCAATTGGCATCATTCTTCATCCCAAACCTTCAAGATCATGTTGGTATGATTTATTTTGCAATTCGCTTCAGTTTGGGATTTTCCGTAAAATTGGGTGAACTATTGAGTTATTAATTATTAAATTCACTTAAGTTATCTAATGTTGTAAATATTTTAAAAGATAACTTAAGTGTAATAGCTCTTCGGAAAGGCAATTAAGTGTTTTAAAAGATACACTTAAAAAGGGGACTTTGCACATAAAATATTAATATTATTTCAAATAAGGTCTTTTGGAGAGGAAAAAGTGCTTTTTCGAAAAAAACAATGAAAAGCAAAAAGGTGCTTTTTCGAAAAAGCAACAAAAAGCAATAAGTGTTTTTTCGAAAAAGCAATGAAAAAGCGAAAATCACTTTTTCCTAAAATAGCTCCAAAATGTTATAAAAGGGAGTGGATTGTTGAGGGTTATGCTATTGATATGATATTGTTACTCTGCTGGATTGAACTTGTGTGTTCTTCCATTATCTCTTTAGGACGAAAACCCTCTTGTAGATTCTCTTGAGGACGAAAACCCTCTTGTAGATTGGGTGTGGTTTCATGTTAGAAACTACCATTGTGCTGAATGGTTTGTGCCATTGTTATTTGTGTGAAGCTCTTCCAGTTTTTTCTAGTAATTTGGAGATTCAATTTTTATATTGCATGTTAGTGATCAACACTTGCATGTCAGTTCTAATGGTTGCATGTTAACGCTCGATGGTTGCGTGTGTGGTATCAATCATTGCATGTTAGTATTGGTGATTGCGTGAAGTTTTTGAGTGTTTCCTTTGCTGTTCAGACCTGATAAATAGTATATTTCGGTCACAAGTCTGAAATCAGTGTTGTTTTGGGTTGAATAAATCAGATTTGTGGACTATTCTAGTTGGTTAGGGTTTCATTGTGTCATCTACAAACCCTCATGCTGCTGCAAATTCATATCAGACATGTCCTCAGTGAATTAAGAGGTATCTTGAGTGTTTTGAGTTGTGATTCAGCATCCTCCATCTACAATGTCAAATCTTTAATGGGTATGCTCCTAATAATGTTTGGAATGAATTTATGTACCTCTACACAGGTATTAATTGTTGCAGCAGTATATTTCAGTCTGAAATCAGAATATTAAGATTATTATTGCAGCCATTACTCATTGTTATTTGTTATTTTAGTTGCAATAATCACATTTTGTAATACCCTGGATGGTTGTACCGCCAGTGGGAATTGTTTGCTCTCTTGTTACATGTTTCTCACCCCACTGAACAAGTGGTTTCATTGTAATAGGCTTCCTGTTGAATAAGTGGATGTGCCTTGCATTTTACTTTCAATTTACCCACTGAATAAGTGGATGTTTATTTCTTGTTGCAATTGTTATTTGCTTGTGTGAAGTCCAATACACAGTATGCTCTCACCTTGCCCTCTTTGGGAACTTGACGATCAGTAAGTGTTGAGGACATCGTTTATTATCTGTTGCAACTTTTTGAAAAAATTTAGGGGTGGTTTATTACAAGGCTGTACTTGTACCTGGGCCGTACTAGCTGGAACTGGGCATTTGAATCAGTCTTGCTGAATCGCTTGAGTTTCAACATCAATATTTTTCATTCTATGGCACCTTGGATGGTTGGAGTTAGTCATAAATGTTTGAGGGTGATTTGATGTTGGTTTGATGTAACAAGCTACCCCAAATTTTTTTGAAATTTAAACAATGATGCCACAATGTTAGCACAGTATTGCATGTATCCAACTAAATCACCTCCACACTTCTGATCACCAAGTTCCCAAATTGGGCGAGGTGAGAGCATACAGTGTTTTGGCTTACAAAATAAAGATTGTGCAACAAAACTAATACATTCATCCGCTAAAGAGCAGGCATCTGCTTTTCAGCAGGCATCCACTTATTCAGTGGGGATTCTCCACTTATTCAGTGGGTGAATGAGCAAAAAGGAAGGCTTTTCAATTTTCTCCACACTGGCGGTAAACCATTTAGGGGTTATAGTTTATTTGCAACATTAATTGAATGTATACAAATGAATAATAAGTTGCTAACAAGAAAAGAATTATCCATCTAGATCATCATAGCAGTCCCATGAAGATTTAGCATCATGAAACCCCCTCGCATAAGAAACTAGCATCATTATTCACATGACAACATCTGCCCAAATTGAGTAATTTGCAATGATGAAACTTGCTGTGATTTATATCTCAGAAGTCATAGAGGAATCCCTGTTGTATGGACAACCTGTCACAAGAAGTTCACAACAAGGCACACAAGTATCAAATAACAATATAAAGTTGTTCCCTTTCTACTGATTTTTGAATGCCAAACAATGAAATCTGTTGCAGATCTCAGAACCACTTCAGCTGCCCCTCATAAAACTCACAACCCTGCACATGTACGGAGCCATAAGGAGTGGTAGGACAGGGTTTTAGCACAGCACTTCAGCTCCAAGATCACCCTATCACATGGAATAGAGGCGCCTACACATGACAAACAATATCCAATCATCAAACACTATAAATTTGCCCTCAACAGTGCTCAGCAATAAATCGCCCATAGGCATGGTACGACACTTGAAGGTACAACAGCTCACAACAAAACAAATACCACTCCAAAAACCATGCCTTAGCCTCATAAATAGGCACATACACAATAAAATCTGACTCCAAACATCATTTGCCCAATATCAATGATATTTCACTCAACACAAAATTGCCCAACTGCAAATGTACGGCCCTGGTGTATGGCCAGCATAGGAAACAACATAAAACTCAAAGAAATATTCTAATATCTGCATACACACTCTAAAAAAAACCAAACAAATCTCCTCTAATCAGCAAAACCAATAGCCAAACTCCACGAATGCACATATGTGATTTCCATGTGAAATCACCATTACCAGCTAGGGTGGATATTCCACCACCAAAACTGATCTTCCTCTAGAGGGTTTTCATCCTCAAGAAGGTAGGAAGAACACTTAGGTTCCATCCGGCAGAGTAACAATACAAAATTCCAAAAGCTTCTCTTCAAATGAGCTCTCATTCCCTTTTTATAACTTTTTGAGAGGAATATATTATTATTTTCCTTTTAACTCTTCATATTTCTTCTCAAAAAGACCTTTTTTGAAATAATAATGATATATTATATGTGAGGCCCCCCTTTTAAGTGTCTATCATTTAAAACACTTAATTACCTTTCCAATGAGCTATAACACTTAGGTACTTTTTATTTATTTTCACCCTTAGGAGACTTAAGTGAAAATAATAATTAAATAGCTCATTAAGCTACTCGACTTTGCGGAAAATCCCAAACTTAGGCGAACTGCAAAATAAATCATACCACTGCTTTCTATGATGTTTGGGATGAAGAACGATGTCATCTGGGTGACTTACTATAAATAGACGACTTCTCCAAGAATCTTGGAGAGCTATTCGGAAGCCCGAACAAATTTCCGAAAGTTGCATAGCCATCCTGCGACATCACTGAGCTCAAAGCTAAGGCAAAACATCACAAATAACTGAATTTGTGCTCTTCACAACAAACAGAGCTCCCTAACCAACCCAGATAGCCTACAGAAGCTCTAGGGAATAGGCTATTGGTCTCAGACTTGGCTAAACGCCAAATGGGGACATTACAATTGAGCATGTTTTGAGGGTTGATTCATGGCTGATATCATGTGCTACAATGCAGCGAACAACAACAACAGTACAGAAGGACTTCAAACAGTACTCTTCTTCATGATTCCTTTTATGGTATTTGCATATTGATTCCTTGTTCAATCTTGTATGCTCAATTTGCATTTCATAGAGATTTGTTATGCTCTAATTGTTTGCAGCTGTGATCTATACATACCAGGGGTAGTGATCTAATACTGCAGATTGTTCCTCCATTATAATTCTTTCTTTTGATGCAATCTCATTGTAGCCCCTGGATGGTTTAATCGTAGTGAGGATAAACATGTATGTTTCTTTCATGGCTTCCCACTGAATAAATGGATGTGCCTAGTTTCCTTTTCTATTTCTCCCACTGAATAAGTGGTTGCCCACTGCATAAGTGGATGTTTCCTTTCAGTTTCATTCCCACGATTAAGTGGATGCCCGTTGCATAAGCGGATGCCCACTGGATAAGTGGAAGTTGTCTCTATTGTTGGTTATGGTTTTGAATGCTAACTCGGAAGCACTTGTATGCTCTCACCTTGCTCACATCGGGAATTGGGTGATCAGAAGAGTGTGGAAGAATCATTGTTGCACTTAACTTCCGTATTGTTGTCTGATTTCAAAAAAAAATTTTGGGTAGTATATTACAGTGGTATCAGAGATGGTTTTCCCGCTAGCTTGTTGGATTGCTATCCCTTGTGCAAAGTGCATGTCAAAAAATTCCAGTTGCATGTCAGTTTGAGACTATCCAGGTGCTTGCATGACAGTCTCGAGGGCTTAGATAGTTGCAAAGTTGGCACTCATTTTGGGCCACAGTTTGTTGAATTTATCTCTGCCTGTCAGAATGGAAAATACTTTGTCTTGGGAAAAGATTGCATCTAGAATGAATTGGAGAAGATGTCCTCTTTCAAAGCAGTTCAATGATTCATTCAAATGTGTCCAGCCTAGAAACTTGGAGAAAGAAGTAGTCGGAAGCTCGCTATTTGCTTTGGCAAATGATTTGGGGTTTCTACACTTGTCTAGAGATGCTCTTTTCAGCAATTTGAAAGTAGAGAGTTGTTTGACCAAGGTTAAACAATTTGATTGTGGCATTTTGAAATGGGCATTGAATCCGTCAATGATTGCTTTGGTCCAACCCAAGTTTATGAAACATCCTCATGAAGATGTGAGACTTGCAGCCACTTTTTGTCTATGTGAAATCACAAGAATCACAGCTCCTGAAGTTCCTTATAGAAAGGCCATAATGAAGGAGATATTCCAATTGATTGTTGAAAGCTTCAGTGGACTGGTTGTTATCAGAAATCCTTCTTTGGCAAAGAAGGTTGCAATCCTTGAAATTGTTGCAAAAATCAGATTTGGAAACATCATGCTTGAAATGGGGTGTGTGGAATTAGTTCTTCAATTGTTTCACCATTTCTTTGCTACCATTAGTAAATCTCATGCAGATTATGTTATAACAGCCATGTAGGCTATTATGGCTTTGATAGTTGATGAGAGTGATGAGGTATCTCAGCCACTCTTTTTTATTTTGTTGGCTAACCTAAAGAAGAATGATCGAGAATCCTTATCAATTGAGCAAGTATTAGCTAAAATGGTGTTGGTTCAGTGTGAAGACAAATTAAGACCCTATTTGTCAAAAAAGGAAGAGGATGATTGTACCTGGTTTGTACCTGCAATTGGAGTCTCTTCCTCTTGATTGTCTTGCTGGCCCGCTCTTCTTCTAGTGTAGTATCTATGTGGACCAACTTCAGATGGCTGCATATGAAGATTCTAAACCCTTCAGGTTGGCAAGATGCAAGCTCTGATACGACTGTAAGAACTCTTACCAATTTTGCCCTAATTTTCTGATTGCTGTTATGAAATTTCTGACTTAGTTTTCTTGATGGTTTCAAGGGTTTTCAAGTGTTTACAATATTTAAGTGTTTTTGCAATATTGTCACATCAATAATGAACCATTTGAAACATGAAATGCAATAATATAGATGATTGAAAATTTATATCAGACCTCAGAAAATGATAGGAATAGCAAGATAGTCAATTTCAAATTAAAGATTTGAAATGTCCTTTATTACAACATACCCGGATGAATAGATGAAGATATGAAGGCAATCATACAATGTATGAGGGCTGATATGCCACTATTATGACTGATTACTATCAGATATGATTATGACAGTACAATGATGTCTTTGATGACCACGGACCCTTCACAAAGATGCAATTATGTTCTCCAAGTGTAGCCGCCAATGTTGTTGGATGACCAATGACAATTAAGTTTGATTTCTTGCTGTCAAACCCTGATTTTCTGATCTGCAACTCTGATACGAAGTCTAATCACAAAAACATGCCAAACAAAACCCTGGTTGATGGTGGCGAGACCTCGAAATGTTAGCGCTCAACCTAGGATGATGCCGATGGGGTTTTAGATGCAAAATATGTCCAACAAACACCAATAATGCCCTCAATAATTTAGATATGCAGACTGATATGAAAATGCTGATGGCTGATACACAAATCTGAATGTAAATGCTTGAAATCCTTCACCAATAATCCCTCCAAAATGTGGCGATTCAACTCGAAATCCTAGCCGTGGATGAAAAGATGAAAATATGCAATAGAAACCTTCAGATCTGCAATAATTTGTCCAAAACCTGCAATAGAACTTCAAACCCTAGCTGAAATGATGAATTCCTTTCCAAACCCTAGCTGATATGAAGCTCCAACATGTAGAAAGCTTGCAAATATGCTCAATAATGAACCTCGAATGGATCGATCTCTCAAAGTGGGATGGGTTTTCGTCCAAACCACGAATTCTAAGGGTTTTTGTCCTTAGAAGCTTGTTGAAACGAAGTTGCAGCGAAGACAAACTCTCCAAATATCAAATGACAATAACATAGAATGATGAAAATGACCTCCAAACTCCATCTGTTATAATATCTCACTTGGGCGCCCAAAACAAATGTAATTTAATCCATTTTGAAGTCCATCTGCAAAGAAAATTATATTATTTTAATTTTCTCTTTATTTTCTCAAGTTGGGCGACCAAAATTGGGCAAATAAAAAAAAAATTTCTTTTTTCACCTTGAGCGGCCCTTTATGGAATAAAATATAATATTTTAATTGAGACAATATTATATTAATCGTCATTTGTCCTTTTTCCCATTTTCCTTATTTTTCTGCAAGTTTCTCTTCTCCAAATGGGACATTTTTCCCTTTGGCTAATTATTTTAATAATTTTGACTTTTCTAAAAATACCACAAAAATACATAGGCATTTCCCAACTTCGTTTCGCCAAGGAAAAATAGTTGAAGCCATATAAAATAACATTCCATGCTCCAAGCTTCAACACCGTCATTCCCTTACCACATGAATTAGACTACGGGAATGGTGAATAGGCTAACTCTCTCCTCGCTAGGTGAGCATGCCAGAAATGGGGACATTATAGAGAGTACTCGACAAACCCAAAATTTTCGACTTGGCAAAACTCAACAACTTAAAAAAATACTTAAATTTCTTAAAACACATTTTTTTTGCAAAATTCAATTACAAAATGTATCAAATGAGTATAAAAAACCATGAGGAATAGTTTTTATTAGATTTGATTCTTGAATATATATGGATTACAAAATCACATCATCATGCGAAGCTAGATGCTAACTGGTAACTATTATGAATTTATGATGACTGTCTTTGAAAATCATTATCATAAAAATTGCATATCTAAGAAAGTAAAAAATTACAAGTTTTTACAATTTCCTCTTCCCTGTTGTGAAAAATTGCGCGGTAGAGGGTATGGTCCTCGTACTTGGTTGTGGCTCCCTGCTTGGCCTAGAAGACTGTGCTTGTTTTGGATCCACCTTGCTACTAGATGACAATGACTCCTTTGCCATATCAATGTCATCCAATGACAATCCAATCTCCCTTGCTTTTGCTGCAACGACATCCTCCATAGCTTGCCTCTCAAAATTAGCAATATCATCCTTTGTAAACAAGGAGGGCTCATCATCCTGCACAATCCAGTCACTGTAGGGATCAATCTAATCTGAATCAATAGGTTGCTCTGATTTGTCTTCCACTTTTCTTGTGCGAAACCGAAAATTGTATTGCACAAAGACTAGATCATTCAGGCGTCGTTGAGTCAATTTATTACACTTCTTCGTGTGAATGGCATAAAAAAAACTCCAATTGCGCTCACAATCAGAAGCACTACAAGGTTAAGACAAAATTCAGAGGGCTAGCCTTTGCAAATTTGGGGTATTTCCACCCCAATCTTCCCACCAAGAACTTGCAAATAAGATATTCAAGAGTTTGTAAATAAACAATATTCTATTAATAATTGTATTTTGTAAATTGCAAGATATAAGACTTCACTTTTTCTTACTTGGTGTCTGAGTGAATCTTCCTCTTACAGCTAATGGTGAAGAAAATAGCCTCCCCCTAGTTTGCTTATAATTATGCAACTCAGAAATGATGAGGTCTCTCTCCTCAATGTTAGGTGCCATCCTCTTAATGCATGTGGATAGGCCCTCCATAACCTCCCCATTAGCATTTGTGAAGCTATCAGAGAAGAAAAATTTGGGGTTGAGGTAGTACCCCGCTGTGTGAATGGGTTGGTGGAGTTGATTGTTCCACATTCGATCAATGATCTCCCAAATAGGGGCAAATCTATTTGCATCCCCCCTTTAGGAGTTTTGGATGGCCTCTTTGGGCCTATCTATGGCCTCATAAATATATCCCATTGGGTTTTGCTCCCCATCCACCAAGTGCAAAACCCTCACCAGCAGCTTCGATACCTACAAAGTACAAATTCAAGTTACAATTTAGTACTTACAATGAAACTAAATTTTTTTAAAGTTTAAAAATAAAGGATTCAATTGAAAATTTGAAGTTACCTTGACAATCTTTAAAGCTCTCTTTGCAAAAACATCATCAAAAACTATGTTTGTGATCCTCTCTTCATTGGCCTTCTTTGACTAAGTTGAGTCTAGCCATGCTTGACTCACAAACATCTACTTCGAGGTAGTCAATAAACCAGAAATACTTTGCAATGTTAGAAAATTAGTTGCAAACCTTGTAGCACGCGATCACACAAGTTCTTTCCCCTTGGTGTGATCTTTCATCAAGCTAAGAACCCACGAGTGATTATAAATATATTTTGTTATATTTCTAGCATCTTTGACAATCGGTCTCACCCAATCAATTTTGCCTATGTCCTCCAAAAGAAAATCAAGGCAATGAGCTTCACAAGGGGTCTAAAAAAGTGTTGGATGCCTCTCTTGAAGCAATCTTCCAGTCGCCACATATGCCGCTGCATTGTTAGTAACAACTTGGACAACATTTTGTATGCCCACCTCTAAAACAACCTCCTCTAACATCGAGCTCAAATTTTTTGCATTCTTTTTTTTGTTGGAGGCATCAATTGACTTCAAAAAAATTAACTCACCATTTGAAGCCACTAAAAAGTTGGTGAGGGTACGGTTCCTTCCATCTGTCCACCCATTTGAAAGAATTGTGCATCCAAATTTTCGTCATTGCTTCTTTTGATCTTCCATAATTTGTTTTGCATCTACAATAGCATCTTGGAGCAACCTGCCACTTAACTGATTTGGAGAGGGTGCCTTGTACCCTTTCCTTGCAACTGTCAATGTTCTCACCAAACACTCCCAATATGGACTCCTTGCCATGTTGAAGGGAAGGTTGTTGAAATACCAAAAGTTTGCACATGCCTTATCTGCTTCTTTGTGCACCTCCATGTTCCACCCTATAGCTTCCAATGAAGGTTGTGCTTCTGGTACATTTCTAGGCACAAAAACCCCTGTGTTTGAGCTCTACTCAAGCTAGTTGAGGTGGATGAGCCACTTATGCGTGGACCACGACTAGAGCCCACAATTCCTTGTGTATCTACATTGGATTCTCTTGCCAAATTAGGAGCAATGGCTGCTTGTGGCCTGGCCCTCTCCAATTTCTTTTCATCTAGTGGTGCAAGAAGGGCCATCATCTCTCATTTCACCTCTTTTGGGGCTGCTAGACATGGCTTGGAATCATGATTAGGAATGCCTGCAAGATGGTATTTGAGGCGATTGATGCCTCCACTAAGCTTCTTTTGGCACCAAGTACAAATCACAGACCCTGCTACTGGTCCCATTATGGCATGTTTCCAAGCGGGGTCACGACTTCCAGCAGGTCTAGTTCCAATGGGACAACTTGCACTTGCCGAGTCAGAACCAAATGCAGAGTTGAAAGCCATTGTGGTTATAACTTATATATTAACCTACAATATTGATAAGAAAAAAAAAATAGTGATTAAAAAAAATATAACAATTTAAAGTTGAACATGAAATTTTAAAAAAATATGTAAAATTTAGATGCGTTTAAAAAAATTAATTGTAATACGGTAATATGGTAATTTAATAATTTGAAATCAACAACTTTAATAAAAATATCATCTTTGAACCCTAAAATGTAAACCCTATATTCAGAAAAAATTAAAAAAATTGAAAAAAATCGCTATAAATTATTTAAATTTTAATCAATCCACAAAATTAGATGAATTGAATCAATTCAATCCAATAAAAAATGTGAATTTGACATGCTAAAAAAATTAGAAATGATTTACAAATTTAAATGCTTGAAAAAAATGGCAAAAAAAAATTGAGCTCACCCGATTCAAATCCGAAATTGCAGAAATTTCTTTTTCAAATCCCCTAAAACTTTCTAATTAGCTCTAGAATGCTTGCTCGCTGTTGTGTGTGGTCAAGAGGGGCGAATGGAGCTTTTAAAGACAAAAATCCGCGGTTTTTCGGTGTGAAATCCACGTTTTCCCTGTTTTGGGGGGGGGGGGGGGGGGGGGGGTGCGGCATGTACACAGGCGTGGTGAGTTTCTTGCATGGACTCACTGAGTTTTGGCGAGTACTCGCCGCGTGTTTTCACCAAAAATTGCTAGAAAACCTGACGAGTTTAACTTGTGAACACTTGGCGGCGAGAAAAACTCGTGAGTACTCGACGAGTCTGTGAACTATGGCAGTGACTTATTTGTATTTAGCCATACTATTTGGGGAAAAGTTGTGGACTGTTTGGGTCTTTTTGGGGGCATCGTACCATTCAGGTACAGGTTGTAGATCTACTTAAGGGATCTGCAAATTATGATCAGTAGTTGGTGAATTCTGGTTAGTGATGAAGTTGAATTATTTCTTTCATATTAGTCTCCTTTTCTATGAAATTTGTTGTTATTATATATGAATCGGATTTTGGAATTATAAATGATTTAGTGTTCAAGAAATTTTGCATGCAAATACATCTGAGTAATAACTAGTTAAATTAGTTCTTGAGCTAGTTTAGAAAATTATTGAAGCAAATCAAAATTTGGGGTAAATATCATAAAATATTCCTTGGGCGATATTACAAAGAAGAATAGAAGCAAGCCTATGTTGATGAAATCTTCCTTCGAATCAAGGCATGTTATTGTGCTCGTCCTAGATGAAGAATAAGTAACAATGAAGTTTTTTGTCAACTTTGTGTAACATCTACCTTCAATCTTCTGAAACAGCTTTGCATGTTTCACAAGTGTTTTCTTATCTTTCATTGTCTTATTGTGTTATGTTTGAATCAACCTTTTGAAGATGTGATACTAACGATCTCTGCTTTAATCATCAAGTAAAGCATTATTGTGAAATCTTATTATAGTTTAGTATTGCAAAAACAAAAAACCTCTTTGGTGAGATAAGGAGTTCTTCAAGTCTCATGCTCTAACCTCTGAGATAAAAAACAAACAGTCAAGTTTGCTTCAAATAATTTAATCTTTATGCTAAAAACCCCAAAGAACAAATTATGTTGGCTTGTTTTTGTTTTAGATTTTAGAAGTAGATTAAATCAAGGAGCTTCCCTGCAAATTTGAAGAGAAGATTTCCTCATCCACTATGTTGTTTTGTGTTGTCACAAAAGTGACAAATTAAAACACCAACACCTTGTATATTCTTTTGAACTCTTTTGTTGGTTGTCAAATGTTTGTACAGTAGCTGTGACTGATAATTTTGAGTACCTTGGTGAATACTTAAAGTGACACTTTAGTTCAAGTATATTTTGTCTTCAATTTTTCAAAAATACCCACTTGCAGAATTCTTTGGGAAGTTTGTGTTGAAATCATTTTTCTTTGAGCATTGTTGGCTGGCCTTTTATGTATTCATTGTTAGATTTAAGACTTGTCTGTAATGAAGGATGTTTGACTGCCTCTTCTGTTGGAATTGCTATGAGAATAATTAACTTACTATCCTACCTATTTCTTTTTCTGTAACTTTGATATTAAAACCATCGGATGCATAAAATTATTGCTGTGAAAAATGAAGTCAATTCTTTATGCAGGTGGAATTTCGAGCTTTGTGGTCATCCCGTTGTGTTCAAGCAAGTCAAGTTCTATCAGACCTTTCCCTGATGTATGTCACAAGGAAATGATTGCAAATGGACCTGAAGGTTATGTTCATTTTGACAGAGTTTCAGTCAGAGTGGATGGTAGCTAGTCGGCTGTCTGATGGGTCATGTTTTGTGTCTTTCTTGGGAATAGGGGTTGCATGTACATCTTACATTCAGTTTAGACTTTGATGGTTTCAATTTCAGAAGCACATTCTCTCTGTTCTTGCTGCTGCTTCTTTCTTTTTTGTCATAAGTCAGTAAGTGATTATGTCAGAATCTACCTTTTCCACTCGATACTATCTGCATTAAGTTATCACATGTCATGATATTCAATATCAGGTACTCATCAAAGAATCTTTCATTTGGGTTGGTGGATTTGGGTCGCTTCCCCAATGCTGGTTCCAAGTTTGGAATTACACTGGGTGGTATGTAGATAATAGAAAAATTTTATTTCCTTTTATGCACGATTCTTGCCACCTTAAAGTCATGACTGCATTGTTTCAGAATTTAAAGTTAGAACACTATCAGATAATAGGAAATTCCTTTCTAATGTTAAAGTGGTTTGTAGCTATAGTAGACAATGCTTTGGTTACTCCATCATGAACTATATGTGATTTTTATATCTATTGTTAATGTTTACCAAGCATTACATTTAATGTGCTGTGCAACTGGGCAGCTAATATGGGGCAACTTCCAACTTATATTTTATTTGAGAATGGTGTTGAAGTATCTCGTATTCCAGAGATGGATTTAGAGGGAAAAGCAAAGACTCCAACTATTACCAAGGTTTGTTCATATGAATCTGCTATCCACTATTTCTTGTGATATTAAAAGGAAAGCAACTCTCTGGATTTTGCTTTAGCTTCAATTAACTTCCGCAGATGTATCTGTTATTCCTCATTAATGAATCAATGATATCAAAGTGATATCTTTCCTTAAGAAGCACAAAATATGAGGAAATTCCAACCCCAGCCACCATCACAAAATCTTTTGGGAAAGAAATTTCTTTAGCATTAGAATATGTTTTGGCTTATACTATGATCCAAATTTATAGAAACATAAAGAAAATGAAAAAACACTTACTGCTGATGTAATTAATGAAGAATTCTGTATATTTCATGTATTTTTTCAAGTATGCTCGAAATTATAATCATGATGTTGAATTTAATAATTTTATGGAGAAATCTAATGTGAAGAGAGCAAACAAGAAATTCCCTTAAGAAAAGTTTTGAATGTAGTATCGACATCCCATAATTAAGATTTGTAAACGTCATCTACATAACGTTTTACCCATACAAAAGTTTTCATATCATGTCAAGTTGTAAGCTAGAATCTGGTCATTTGTTGTTTGTAAGTAATGTTTAAGTCCTTGTTTCCAATGATTTTCGATGTTGTCATCCTTGTTTTTAGTTGACACGTTTGTAGGGCCAACAAAAGGAGTTTTCTAGTGTGTTAGGCAAGGCCAACACAGAAACTTGGAAGATGAAGGAAAGACATAGGCATTCTAAGGTAGAGAAATGGTCATTGGGCCTTTTGGAATGTCTAGACAAGGGAGATGTACTTTTTGGTAATTTCAAATTGGATAAGAGAACATAAGTGACTTGGAGAGCGTCAAGGAGAGAGAATCCCATACTTGGAGGTAAAAACCACTCAAAAATGTCTTGCAATTGCCCAGGTAAGCGCCAATGAGGGGAATGTAATGTTTTGGTGAGATTTAAGTAAAAAAGTCACTTAAGTGGAAAAAGTGCAATGTCAATGACAAATTAGAATATGAAATCACTTAAGTGACCCAAAAAGTGCTTTTCACTTAAATGACAAAAGTCAACATCAAATTAGAAGAAATAGCTCATTGGACACTCTAGGGGTGCGCCAAGAGAGAGAAAATCACTTTAGATAAAAACTAAAGAATGAGATTGAGAGAAAATGGCATGTTTACTTAGGTTGAGAGCATTACATTATATTATTGAACATATGCTAAAAATAGAAAGTAGTTACAATAAAAAAATAGACGGTAGTTGCAACAAAGTACAATTACTTATTATAGACAAGTGTACACATACACTTTATTATAATATTAAACTAATATTCTAATAAGAGAGAAAATCACTTAAGTAAAAAATATAATAAAAAGTGCAATATGTCCCCCTAGGAGTGTGCCCAAGACACTCAATGACATATTTTTAGGTTAAAAAAATGTCTTTTACCACTCAAGCACACACCTGGTGACTTGAATATCAAAATGTCAATGATAAAGTATAATAAAAGTGTTATTGAACCTCTCAAGTGTGCGTCTAATGATTTGAATGGAAAAATGGCAATGATAATGAAGATGATAGAATGTGGAAGATGCTAAAAATGTAAAAGTAAACAAAAACAAGTGTTATACCTTCAAAAACTTCTTCATTCTGGTCTCCTTGATAAGGTGGAGGAAATGCATGCACCCAACTACAAATCCTAGCTTTACCCAATGTAAATGAATGTGGATTGCTCAAGAAATAACCAACATAATGGAGGCAAGGAATTTGGCTATAATTTGGCTACAATTTGGCTAGGGAGATGGAAGAATTATGAGAGCATAAGTTTGATAATTTTTGCATTCTTAGCATAAAAATGCTTCTTATTTATAGATTTTTGGGGGATTTAGGATCAATGGCTAGAATTCAAAGATGAGATCCAAGGGTTGAGATTTCATAGTGAAATCAAGGGCTAGGGTTTCATCAACAAGGATGGAGGACTCACATTATTTTGGAATTTTTAATTTGGCCTTGGGAAGGCTTTGCATTAATGAGGATGGAGACATGTGAATGAATTAAAATTCATTTTATGGGTGAGTGGGATGAGATAAGGCAAGTGCATGGATTGGGAAGGGTGAGGTGGAGACACATGTGAGCATAATTAATTAATTATGGGGAGATGGGTTAATGAGGGTTAGACTAATTAAATAGGTGATTAATTAAATTAATCTGGCTGTAGGAACTTAGTGGATGGGTTAATTAGTGATCCAAATTAATTAAATAGAGGTTAATTTATTTAATTTGGTTGTAGGAATTTGGTGGGATAGTTTAGTTAATTAAACAAATAAGATTTATTTAATCAACCAAAGTTTGGCTATAGTAAGGTTAAATTAATCAAATAAATGGACTTTAATTAATTTAGGTTAATGGCGAAGAGGGATAATTAATTTAATTAATATTGGGTAGGTGATAATGAGGATTGGGTAAATTAATTGAATAAAATGGTTTATTTAATTAATTGTGAGGAAGGGGATAAGTTAACATGATAGGTGATGTTAGGAAGATGCTGGAAAATGGTGGTGTAGACTGTAGAGTGTGTAGTTTTCAGGTGTCTACAGATAAAACATAACAAAAGTGTCATTTAACCTCTCAAGCACATGCCTAGTGACTTGAATGTCAAAATATCAATGAGAAATAAGGAAAAAGTGCAGTTAACCTCCCAAGTGCATGCCCAAGGTGTTGGGATTAGGTGCCATTCACCTTGCAAATCCCTAGACATGTTTAATTGTATTTAATTATTGTTGTTGGTAAATAATGTTATGTCTCCAAGGATCATGGAGAGGGTAGACTTGGGTGCCCCTCCTAAGTGGTGGGAAAAATTATTTATTGTTATTTATTCTTGCATGGAGTTGTAGTGGCATTTAAGTTGGGAGTTACATTTGGGAAGATATTGGAAATTGGGTAAAGATTGGGAGGTGTAAGAGGATGTAAGAGGATCTTCTACAATTGGATCTTATGACAGATTTGGACAATCTTCCCATGGAGTGCTTAGGATTGGGATCTTGCCCCACTTTGACCGTTATGACAGAATTTATGACGTTTATGGTGCATAAGGTGGGTGTAAGATGTGTAAGAGGAGTTACTATTCAAGATGGTTGACCAATTTTTGATGAGTTGTGAGATTCCCCATGATGGAGGTGGATGCCTAAATTTGGGTAAATGGTATTGGCCACTATTTTTGCAATACCATTCATGGTATCTTGTATCCATATCTCCTATATATTGGTGCCTTCATATGGTATTATTATGAAATTATTTTGAAGGTCATTTGAGCACTGTTATGCTGCTGCAATTCAGACTCCAGAGAGATTAGCAAATTGTGTGTTTGTAACTATTTTTAGGATTAATACAAGCTTGGGTCTCTTTGGGTGTGAAGTTTTTTCTCAAAAGGGTTTCTCCACGTAAACATTGTGTTATGGTTTGCTTTATCTTTCATTGCTGCTTTCCATTTCATCTAATGATCTATTACTATTTAAGGAATTTGGATGCACTAAAGAACAACATTTCTTGCTGTATTGTTTCACCCTGTTTTCAACACAAGTTGTAGAATGTCATTTTTGGTCATGAAATAGGTCTTTAAAGTGAAAAAGCACACCCTAGAGGTGTTGGATGCAAATCAAGATGAAAATATAAGACAAAGTTGCTCTTGGAGGTCTAAAAGTGTGCCTAGGACAGAAGAGGGAAAAAACAAGTTCAAATTTATAAAAGCTCACTCCAATCTCTATTAAAGTGCTTGCCTTCTCTTATTTCTTCATTGTTGAGGCAAGGGTTTGAAGTGAGATGCCATTGGAGCAGTTTGGAGGACATATGCAGCAGCTTTCTTCATTGTTTTCAAAGACACTATTCCTCTCACATCCTTCAAGAGTTTGTAGTACATATTCTTCTTGTTTTTGCTGATTTCATGAACTTTGTTATGACAGTTTGCGATGGTTTTGGAGTAGTTTTCATGGCAAAGTTTTCATCATTTGTGAACACAAAACAATAGTACTTTCGTACCTAGGGTTTCAACAATATAAAACAACAGGTTTTCAAGTTTCTTGCTTGTAAGTTGTAACAGTGCCTAGGGTTTCAAAACAAGGATTTTACACAGCAGTTAGGGCAGATTTTCAGTGACTTTCAAGGAATTTTGGGTGGTTTATGTTCAGTTTTAGTGACAACAGTCTTAAAACAGCAGGTCACAAGCTCCTATTTGCACGCTTTTGTGGTGTGTTTTCATCTCATAAAAGGTGTATGATAGTCACAAAGAATCTTTTATGCAAAAGAGGACTGTTAGGGTGCTTTTCAGCCGAGTTTCAAGTGTTAGGGGCAGTTTTGGACAGTTTCTAGTGGTAGCAGTTGGCAAACAGCAGGTTTCAATCTCGTCACACATTTTTATGGTGTATCCTCATTATCTACAGCTGGTATGAATAATAACAGTCTGATAACAGCAGATTTTCCACTTCCATAATGCTGGAAAACAGTGATTTTTGGAGTCTGTGGGTTTTAAGGCATCTTGGTTGTGACAGTGGTTAAGGAGAGTGAATGATATAGGTTAAAATCAGCGGAAAAAGTGGGTTTTAGTCTTCAAAACAATGGTCATTCCTTGCACATTCAAGTCAACACAATGCAATATCTCCAGATGGTGGACTCTCCTTCAAAACTAGTGTCCAGATACCCAGAAATCAAAGAGACTGAGATCATAGATGTGAATGTACAAGACTTAGAATTGGATGATTGCATTAGGAAAGGAAATAAAGTGACAAGAAGACTTTGGGACAGCAGTCTAATTGAGGCAGCCTCCTTTCTGATTTCAGTGCAAAGTCAAGAATTCAACGTGTCTTGTGCAAAACACTATAATACTGAGGAGAGGGAGATATGCTTGGTGAGTGGCCAAGTTCTTCTCAAACTAGATGCCAACAACATTTAAAATATTTTCAATTTGCCTCTATATGAAGAACACAAGAAATCATCTTGGAGAGGTGTTAAGAAGTATGAAACATAGAAACCCTTGAGTGTTGTTAGCGTTTTAATTTGCACCTTTTAGTGCAACACAAAACGGAACAGATGTTCGGTAAAACTGCTGTCCAAATTAGAAGGGGAAGCTCCCTATAAATTAAAAACTAACCTAAAACTGAACAATATGTACTTGCAGTTTACAGTCTTTACAACAATTTTTGGGGTGGTTCATGTTTATGCTGAATAAAATGTAAATGCGTATCTTTTTGGTTTTGCCTAGATTAAAAGGCTAAGATGCTCTTTCAACACTAGGCAAAGGATTTTATGCTTTTTGACTTGAAACAAATCCTACAACTACACTCTTACACCATTCAGTTAAAAACAAAGACTAAGCAAGATAGGTACGCACGGAGTTGAATAGGCTAACACATAAACATGAATGCTATGGTAAAATTAAATGTAGGACTCAGTACAAAACCATGAGCTACACCTTCGAGTTCACTTACAATATAAAGCTTATAAATTTGTCGAAGCAATTTAACCCTTAGCACACATAACGAGACATCTCAATAAACATTTATAAGCAAGATAGGCATAATAAATGTCATTGAGTGAATAAAAAATTTGGGATAATGATAACATTGAATACTTGATGAGTAGCAACTAAAACAATATGTAGGTGTGAGAATTACCATTGATGAAACTAAATGCAAAAGGACATTTATTTATACTATTTACAAACAATGCATGGAAATAAATAAATAAAACTAACTACACTTCTACCCTAACTACGATTGCTTGGATGATGTGCAAGTTTTATTACAATTAATCCTATCCAGTAATCCTAATTTGACAAATGCAATTGTCAGTTCAACCGACGATTGAAATTATTACAATTATCCCTTAAAATCTCACATCCCTTGCATGATGAGATAGATGATCTAACAATAGTTGACTTTGAGATATAAATAAGGACACTAAAATAGTGAAAAGCTATAAATAGCAGGATTTGACTAAAAATAGCTTATCTTGGAACATGCTCATGTTCTTGAAAATGATGATAAGCTATTTTTAGTGCATGCTAAAAATAGGCTTTTGAATAGGTGGCTTTGGTGGCCATAGATTTTTCTTATTTTTTTGTTTTTGAAAAAAGTTGTCTTTTTCATTGCTAGGTCGTAGGGGATGGCTGGTTGTCCTTGGGATAGTTGGGTGATGTCTAGGCATCCCCTAGCCATCTTAGGGCTGATCAGTCACCCCTTGTCTTCCCTTTCCCTTTTTTTGGCTAGTTTGGAAATGCATCCTTTATTTTTTGCATAGGGAATGGCCCTAGAGACGTTTCCTAGCCATCCCTTCATCCCCAAAATGTCTTGGGGATAGGAACAACCAGATTTCCCCAAGGGATGTGTCCTCATGGAACATAGCTAAGATGTTTGAAAGTTATGAATGAAAAGGAGATTAAATAAGAAAAACTAAGGGTGTTGTGGTCAAAATGTAAAACATAGGATCATGTAGAAGAGGAATGCCTTGAAATCTCTACACCATATGTGATGTAAAACATAGTAGAAAGAAATGCACATTCAACCTTGAGAAAACAAGAGAAACAAGTGTTAGTTACAGAATGAGTGGAAACAAGTGGAAATCGTTTGCCCAAATTGTCAACAAGATAGGGAAACCACCAATCATGTACTCATGCATTGTCCATTGGCTAGGACATATGGACAAAGTAAAAAAGTGGTCTTTATAGTGGTGCTCAGCCAATGGTTTACCCTATGTTATTGAGTTCCCCCCAAAACCCTTTGTACCTAGATTTGGTTTGAACTTGATACAATCTTGGGTTCTTTTGTGTATTGAAATGAATTGGGTTCTTTTTTGTGCCTTGTTTGCACCCACGGCAAACCTAGGTCCTTAATGGCCTTTAAAATGATCATTTTCAAGTTAAAAAAGTAAAAAAAAAGAGTAATACCTAATGACTAAAAGTGACTATTAAACCCTAAAACAACACTAAAAAGACATTAAAAAATATCACTTACATTTCATTCTTCACCCAACTGACTTCCATCCATGGTCATTGCTCATGGCTGCAACATTCATTAGCATTCAAACTCCACCGTATTAATATTCCTACTCAACTACAAGTATTCATTTTCTATCAGGGTGAGGGAGATTGAGGAGCTTGCGTCGGGAGGATTCTTGTGTAATGGACCTGCGAGGTACATACATGATAAATATATTATATCTACGTATTAAATAAAGAAAAAAAATAATAAAGATTGATAAGAATGATTGACTAGGGTGATAGGCTTTTTATATGCAGATTAAGGGCTATCCTCAATAGGATATGTCCTCATCAATGTCATAGTTTGTATCTCTTGGTAGCGGCTATTAATAACTTACAAGGCTTAATTAGGTCTATATCATGCCCTCCCGTGTTGGAAAGGCTTTGACCTCGAAGCGTTGTGAGAATACAATAACCAATAGCACTTTGATAAATATCTAGAGTAATGATGCATAGAATCAGGCTTGATCCATTCAAGATGAATCTTGATAGGCATCAAGTATCTTCGCAAACTAAGAGTCAAATCGCATTTACTTGAGTATTGTGAACAGGAACTCAAAGAATGTTATCTACAACCAGGATTGGAAATCCATTTATATGTCCAAGAATCATAACCTTTTGGTTGGATATGTCATACCCCTCAATTTCAGCCCATAATAGCTCGAAGTTTTCCAATTAAAGATTGGAAAGAAGACTAGTTTATAATGGCTTAGTGTGATCTTGAAGGTTACATATGTCTATGATAATAAACTCTCTTTATGTTCAATTTCATTTAACTTAGCCAAATTTCATGGCAAGAGGAAAAGACAAAATAGAATAAGACAAAATCTGACTTGGCACTAAAAGACAAATCATATTTTAAAGGCAATAGAAGACAATTATTAAGGGATCGAAGGAGACCATTAAGGACCTCGATCCTTATGAAGAGATAAATATAATTATAAATAAATTAATGAAAAGGCACAAAGGCCTAAGGGTCTCCACCCGATGACTCTTTAATACCATAAAAGGAGGAGACGAAACCAAGTAAGACATCATCGATCACATAAAAGAAAATGCATCTGAGTATCTGGAAGGTACGGACGTCAGCAGCAGCAAATAATTCTTATGCTTCCAAGGATCGATCCAAGCATTGGATATTATCATTAATTCATACAAGAATATCTTTCAAGGCTGCAGTCCAGTTTACAACAGCAAGTAAGCATCTTCATATTATTCTTATTCTCATTGTCTGATCGGCTGTCATATTAACACAGGTATGAAGAAAATGATATTTCTGTTTCATTCATGATAGCATTTATTCTTATACAGTCAATCATTGATAATGTAATGTGTAGACAGTCATATTCATTTGCTCATGATAATGCATTTTGTATCGATTATGATAACTCTAATTTATGAACAGTCATATGCTTGTTCTCATAAATGTATCGATTATGATAACTCTGATTTATGAACAACAATCATATGCTTGTTCTCATAAATGTATCTATCATGATAACTTTGATTTATGCATAGCCATTCTTAGTAATGCAATGTGTACATTCCATTATCCATGATGATATAATCATCATGAATAATGAAATGTAGATAGTCATATAGAATGATCATTTATAATATATCTAGTATGCAATAATTCAAATGATATATCTTATAAACAATTATGTATAATGCTATGTGATTTGCTAACCTCATATGAGAGGTGAAAGGGAAAGTACCAAGAGGCCACTCATGGGTATTATAGAGGCCTTTGTCACATGAGGTATAAAGTACCCATAGTGCAAATGAGGTGTATCACAAAGAGGCCTTGTCACATGTGGTATAAGGTGCCCATAGTGCAAGGATAATGATGTATAGGCCTTGGTTACTTGATGTAAGGCATCATAAGAGTACCAAGGAGTCTCATAGAGGCCTTGACTCTAAGGTATTAAGGATACCGCATTGAGTCTAAGGATAGAGACATTAGAGCCCCATGGTGGATAACGGTAACTCTCCTCTAATCTCCCATAGGTTGTTAACAAATGACATATGAATAGATAAATAGATTGCAATATATATTGATGAAAACCATAGATCATGTGAAATGTTAAAGATATGCAAGGCATAGTGATCATAAGAATAGCATATGAATTATGAATGATACATAATGTGCTGAGAAACAATTACAAAATGAATAATAGTGATATGCACAGAAAATGATCATAGAATAATAATAGTGAATTGCATCTGAAAGTAATCATAGCTTTGATCATAGCAATGTGTATTGATAGTAATCCATGATGAACTAAGTTATGAGTTGATATCTGATCATAGAAAGAATAAAGGCAATGTTATTATATGTGGCTTTAAATGAAAATATACTAATGTTCTCTTTCTGTGAGTTGAAATTGTGTGCAAGGTAAGGAGAATTTTGACTTGCAAAAAGGGGACATTACAGGATACTTTATCAAAACTATTTATGTTCACACTCTAGATAACTAATTCATGCATGTGGCAAAAACTGACCAATTGAAAGTTTAACATTTTTCTTAAGAAAACAAAATTCCCCCATTTTTCCTTCTCCAAGCCGTTATTTCTGTTTAATCCGCTGTTGAAATTTAACTAAAATAATAATATTTTTTAATTTACTAAAGTTTATTAATTTTTAATAAAATTTTTTACTTATTTTTTTAAAATTTTACATTATCTACTTTGTTTTTTAAATATAAAATTTTAAAAACAAAGTAGATGACGTACCTTGTACATTCTTATTTTTTATGTAAGCCATGGGTTCGTTCCCAAAGTTGCAACTCCACATTCCTAGAGTGTGAACTTATCCTCAAGGCTAGGGATTTGTCTTCAAGAGGAAAAGAGCAGAAACTCATCAACAGAACATGGACAACTAAGGCCAATGCTTGAGAATGGGTAATCTCTCCTTCACTTTGGGCTTAGCTAAACCAGGAGGGTGTTCCTAGAGGTATTTTTAAAAAGATTGTTGGCAAGGGATGAACAGCAGCCGGGCATACAGTAGATCCTACCACAGCTCACCACAAAGGGAATGCGAAAGACAAGGCTGACTTAGATAGTGTTAGTTTTCAAGGGACACATCCCTAATGTAACATATAGATATGTAATATACAATATGTAAGATGTAAGCAAGAGAAAGAGTAAATGTAAGAGGAAAGATATACAGAGCAAAGTCTCAGACCTGCCTAATTGCATATAAGTTTTTGATGAATATATAATGGAGATATAAGGATTGGACCTAATGCCTAAGTGTGTTTGAATGTGTATGATGTGTATGCATAGTATATTCTTACCGCATTCCATAATTCCTTGTTGTTCTTTATGATTCTATCACTGTATCGTCTGGGGTATAAACTGACTATAGAAAATTGACTGAGGCTCAGATCTTCGGATTGTGTCCTCCCTATTTTCTTGCGAACAAAGACAATTAAAGATGAATGATATGACAAAACTGAGACAACCAACAAGTATACCCAATGCATGTTAGACCCCAAAAGTTGTCACTAAGTCTATGACACATCAACTGCTTGTAAGACCTCTCATTAAGTTGAAAACATCTTTTTGTAAATGCATCATGTGATATATTAGTTTGTGTATCCCTTTAGTTGACTCTACTTGACTTTGCATACATATGTACAAGAGGGGAAAGTATACGAGCATGATTCTCATAGAACATTTCATAGTTTTGAGTCACTTAAGATGAAACACAAGTTGCAATACTGAATCATACAAGCATGGTAGAACTTAAATCTGTTCCTAACTGTTGAGGATAATAGATAGTATGAATAGAAGATGTGATTGATCATTCACCTCCTAGATCAGTACCTACCCCAATGGGTAATGGAGTCATAGCCTGCAAGAGAGGAGGCACACTTGCAAACCATACATAGAACTAGACTTGCATGCACATAGAAATCAGAGATAAAGCCTTATGCAGATGAGCATACTTAATAATCCATTACAAGACTGCAACAATCCACATGAAATAAGGAAAAGACCATTGCAAAGACTTGCAATGCTTTAAAATGTTGTCACACATTTATCTCATCCTTGTTACATTTATACTAGCAAATGTGGCATGAGGGAACCCGCAACTAGGATTGAAGATCCCACTGAATAGTTATAAATCACCATGGAGACATTCAGTTACATATGTAGCTTCCATTGAAAACCCTTCCAATGATTTACAAATTGAACTTGTAGGGTTTGAAACCCTAGAACAAGCTTAGACACTTACATCCCATATGTTGCCAAAGACTGATGGGCTATTGGATGAAGACCAACATGGGACAGTTTTCACTAAGAACTCTAAGAGGCAAAAGGTAAATCTGGAATGTGTTAACCCACTCTTTTAGGGAGAAGGAATGGAGATTGATGTTGAGAGAGAGAACTCTCTAGGGTAGGGGATTTTAACATGGTTGAGCACAAGGAAGATAAATATGGGGGTAAAGAAGTACTATGGAAAGGGAATGAGTTATACTTCTAGTCTAAAATGAAAAAAGATTCTTAATAGTTGGGATCCTCTTGAAAATAAGAAGAGCAGCATGAAAAAAATTTGGTTTACTTGGTGTAATAACCAAAGGCCTGGCAAGAGAGTCTACTCAAGATTGGATAGATTTTATGTTAACAAAGATTTTTCTGATTTTAAGGTTAGCAAGGATGATTATCCGGTTCAAGTGACCCCCTCTACAATGTTAGATCATTCTCCCATTGAGACCTGTATTATAATTAAGGATAATAGTTAGACAACTACATGTAATAAGAGTCAGTTATTCAAACTTAATGTTTCCTTGCTCAAAGACAAGGAGTGCTTGGTTAGCATTTATAAAGTGAGAATGATTAATAAGTGTCTGTTTTGCAAATCTGCCATTGACAGATGGGAGAATATGGTCCTTGCTTGGAAAGAGATCCTGAAAACTATGGGAAAGAAGAGATCTCTTGATAGAAGGAAAGAGGAAAACAAACTTGAAGAAAAACTTTTAGATTTGGAATATAATTTGCAAGGCAACATGAATAATAAGGTGATCTATGATGAAATGTTGAGAACCAAACACCAATTGAGGTGTATATAGAGTTACAAGAACCAAGGGGGTAAGGTCAGAGCCAGACTCAATTGGCTTAAGGAAGGAGACAAAGGGACAAAATATTTTTTTAATATTTTAAAAGCCAAGCAAGCTAGAGAAAAGATTGGACCTATTTTGCTGGGGGACACTCTGAATGGTGATCTCAAAGAGATGGGTGAGGCTTTTCAAAAAAATTACAAAAATCTTTTCTCTACTGAAGATGATAACAAAGTTTTGAAGCAAGGAATTTCTGCAAAAGAATCATCCCCAAAAAATTGGAGAGTGACATTCTTGAGATTAGTAAAAATATCAGTAAGGATGAAATTGTAAGAGCAATCAATTCTTTTAATATTTGATTAATCCCTTGGGTTGGATGGCATCCGTATATAATTCTACAAGGTTACTAGTGAATGGACTGCTGATGATCTACTAGAGGTCTATGAAGAATCTTTTGAGAAAGGATCTACGGGTGCTAGTATTAACAAAGGAGTGATTAAGCTTCTTCCTAAAGAGGGTGTTAAGACATTGATAAAGAATTGTAGACCCATCACTCTCCTGAATTCTTGCAACAAGATTCTTGCTAAGTTCTTGGCACTCATACTGACTGATATTTTAAAAATAATTGTTTCAGTAAATCAAATTGGCTTCATCAAAGGGAGGTACATCCTTGAAAACCTGATTACCAGTTGGGAGTCTCAATTGGGCTAAGCATACTGGACAAAATGTTAGCATGGTTTTGTTGGATTTTGAGAAAGCTTATGACATAATTTAGTGGGGTTTTGTGTCCACTATGTTGAAAGCCTTTGGATTTCCTAGAGTTTTTTGTAAATGGGTTAAGGTGCTTTTCTGTGATGCCTCTACACAAATTGATATTGATGGATCTCTTATTGAATGCTTCTTGTTACAGAGATCTATTAGACAAGGTTGTCCTTTGGCCCCGACATTATTTGTTATTGTAGCTGATGCTCTCCAATACATTTTGAAAATTGATATGTTCAATCCTCCTATCAGGGGTATCATTTTACCTAATAAAGATGAACTTTTGAGTGCCCAATTTGTAGATGGCACTGCTTTGTTTGTTGAATTGAATCAAGATAATTTCAAGAATGTTTGGTCAGACAAAATTTTTTGTGAGGCTTCTGGGGCAAAAATTGCTGATAACAAATCAATTATCTTGGGATGGAATGAGAATCCACGTGATTGGTTGGTTGGCTCTAACTGGCAATGGGGTGGTCCTAATAAGATTGTAAGGTATCTAGGCATCCCATTCTTAGTTGATCCATCTTTGAAAGAGATGTGGGAGTGGATGTTTAGAAAAATTGAAGGGAAGAATCTTAAATGGCAGACTCAGATGTCATCACTGGCTGGTAGGATTCAGGCTTGCCAAAAAGTGTTGGCTTCTTATAGTATCTATTATGCCTCTACTTGGCTTTTTGGTAGTTCCCAAGTTGATAAAATTCAAAAAATATTAAGAGATTTCTTGTGGTCTGATGGTAGAGGAAACAAGAAAAGGCATGCAATCAGTTGGCCCTGGTGTTGTGTGCCCAAACACTTGGGAGGATTAGGTCTCAAAGACCTAAAGTTGCAAGGCGTTTCTTTGGCGGTGAAATGGATATTGAAAGCTATTGAGGGGGATGAACATTGGAAAATCTTGGTCAAAAATAATATTGCCTTTTCCAAACCTAAGAGGGGGAAGAGTTCGGTTGCTCTACACCCCCATGATTTGATGTTTGGTAAATTTTTTGTTAGTCCCTTTGGTTCAAATGTCTTTGGCAGTATATGGAGGGCCCGAGAAAGTGTAAAGCATCTGCTCAATAATAATGAAGCTCTTTCCAGGTCAAAGAATGTTTTCTTGGCATACAAATTTGTTTGGTGGAACGTTCATTGGAATAATAAACCTTTGGCCTTGACACAAGGTTGTTCTGCCAAATATTGGGCTTCTAAAGGAATTATTGAATTTGGAAATGTCATGGAGAATGGTTGTATTAAAGATTGGTACAAAATGTAAAGTGAATATGGTATGGCCAACACTCAGAAAAGAACATTCTCTGTTTTGAAAAAGCCTTCTATGTTGTTAATTTCCCAATTTCTTTGAAATTCAACACTGAAATTTTTGACAATATTCAATGGAGTGATGGCATTGTGTTTGGCAAGATGACCTCCAAAAAGATGTATAATTTGCTGGCTGGCTCGAGTGAAATTATTTGCAAAATTAATGAGAACTGGAACCTTAAGTGGTATGATAAAGACTGGTCTTTTATTTTCAAGTTTATGTGGTCCTCTGTCTGTAAGACCCAAAAAGTTCGTTTTAGGTGGATGCTCATTAAAAAAAAAACTTGCTGTTAAAAATAATGTGCCTTCTACGGGATCCTTATCAATACCTATGGTCTTTGCAACAAGATTGAGTCTTTTGAGCATTTGTTTTTAGAATGTACTTTAGCATTTAAGATTTGGTCAGTTTTTCTGGGTAATTGTCTGGGGTGGGACAACAAGAATGGGTTTACATAGTCTAAGATATTGTCGGTCTATGTCAAAACCTTTTCTAATGAGCTTAATATGTTTTGGTTCGTTCTTACTAATGAAATCTTGTGGCACATTTGGAAAGCAAGGAATGATGAACTCTTTCAAGGTAAAAGAAGGCATCTTAGTAACTCTTATTGTGAGCTCACTTTTTTCAATGTTATGGTGCAGGTTTCTATGATTTTGGAAATACCAAAAGACAAGTTCATGATCCTTTTGAAAGGACTCACCTTGGTGTACAAGAAGGAAGTGATTAGCGCCCATTTCTGGCCAGGGGACAGAGACAACCTTGATGAGAAAGAAGCTGAAGGAATACATGGAGAAGCATGAAATCAGTAGACCAGAGACAGAAGTGAAACATAACTCAAAGAACAAAGAGAGATACAAGCCTATGGTTAAAGATTTGGACCCTAGTGATGAAGCAGATCCAGTGAATGGAACATATGAGTTCAATAAATATGAGAATAGTAGTAATCAGAGATGTTGGGAGTAACTTTGTGGGTCATTAGTTGATGAGCTGATGTTTTTTTGGGTTTTGATGTAATGTTATTACTGTTGGAATATGTTGCCATTGATGTCAAAGGCATGAAGTCATAAGTAAGGTCATTGATGTCAAGGTAAAGTATGGTCCGTCACAATGAGAAGTTAATCATTATACATCCCTATTGGAGAGCAAAGCAAAATACATCCGTTACACCTTACCGGTGAAGAGATTGTTGAATTGGTGGTCGATTTAGAGATATGGGTATGTTTAAATTAAAGATTTAAACATAATGTTGAAGTATGTGAAAGATAAAATAAGACACTTTATATATATCCCTTGGCGCCTAATGGAGGTGAGACTTTATTTAAAATAAAGATTTAAATTTCAATTTTCCCAAGCGGCTGACCTCCCAAGTGGCCGACCTCCAAGGAATTAAATTAAATCTAAGGTGGCCGACTCCTATGTTAATATATAGGCCAACCTCTCTTTAATATTTGAAAAGAGATTATATATAAAATAAGGATCTTGAAGAGGTACGAACATATATACAACACATGCGATTTGTAATATATGAAGTGCAGCAATTAAAGATTATAACACGTGATTTAAGGCAGCTATTAAAGATTATAACACATGTGATTTAAGGCAGCGATTTGTATAAGGAGAATAGCAGAAATTAACATCAAAAGCAGCGATTTAATTGTGAAGAGCAGCGACTAGTTTCAAGAGGTGTATCGATTGTTAAAGGTGGTAAACATTGTGAAAAGGTATGTCTTTTACCTTCATTGAAAAGATATAAAGGGAGAGAGTGGGAGGGAGTTTGAAAGCAAGGAATCAATGAATAATTTCTGAGCATAAGAAAGAGGAAGGGCAGAAATATGAAGAGTGAATCTGATTTATATTGACAATATCTGTGTGATAAAAGGAAAGGATATGTGCTAGTAAATTGAATTGATAATATTCAGATTTGAGAAGGAAGAGATTAGTGATTGAATCAGATTTGTGTGGACTGTGAAAAGATTTGTGGTTTGGATCAGATTGGAGAAGAGTAAATCATATCAGCCATTGAAGGATTAATAGGTTGGAGCCTATCAAATAGAGATTCGTGTTGAAGGCACAAGACAACTGGGGGGGGGGGGGGGGGTGATTCAGTTGTATCAAAAACCTAAAACTCTCTTGAAGAAGATCACATTCACATTCACTTACTTTAATCCCTTAATTTTTTATGAAGATTCAACATGAAATGCAGAATCAAAACTTAAACACACCAACATCATACACACATGAACACCAGATTTTTACGTGGAAAACTCTAAAAGGGAAAAACCCCAGTGAGTGTTAGGTCACAATATAATGTAGTAACAATACCGAATAACAAAAGAGGCTCACTGCCCAAAAGAATGCTCACTGCAATGAACTGATATGATAGTATCTACCACATGCCTGAGTTCAGTTCTAATGAAGCGCAATACATATCACCTTCCCTGCCTCACAACACAAACACTTTCATCTTTGCATCTTCGCACTCTCGCACTTTAATCACGGATTCATTACATTTATTTATACCAATCATCAACCTTGGAACATACATCAAGGTCGGCAATACAATCTACAACCTTTGGAACAATCTCCAAGGTTGGCAAACATACATAATTCAAATTAGGTCTAGACCTAAACAAACTTGCGGAGCAAGTGAATGAAAGAAGAACACTTCACGGCTTAGCTCAGACCCAAATACATCTTCACACGCTTTAACACGCTTCTACAATCCACGAAACACATCCGCAAAGAGTGTTAGCACCAAAGTCGGCCAAACTAGTGCAAACACCAAGAATACTTAGGTACACGCTTCCAAGAACTCAATCATAACTTGCGGATCAAGCACAAGCCTTCAACACAATCTGAAGACATCCACGAACAACATAAAATCACCTGGGAGCCACCAAATCCAGCGACAACAAGTTTCACTTGAAGACAACAAATCTTACTTGAAGACAACTTACAATCAACACTGCTAATTTCTGCTATTCAATAACTTGCTTTCTAGAGCACCAAATCACAAATCCTTTGGAATGAAGATAGCTAAGGACCTTATAAACATAAGTCCAGAACCGCAACACCTGAAACCACTCTGTGGAGAAATATAGAGCAAAATACTTTTTCCCAAACACCTCTGCACAACTCAGAAACTCTGTCAAATATAGTCTTCAAACTGGTGAACACAACTTCTACTGCACAGCGATCCGGACTACTAAATTCTGGATTTAGCACCTTCAAACACTTCTCTAAAACATATCCAAATCTAATACTCCGGTCTTCAACACAGAAGAAATGTAGAGCAAAACTCAGACAGTAACCTGCAAGCCAAAATACTCTACAACACATTGTTTCCACTTGGAGAGCAAATTTTCTTAAAAGCACTTGGAAACTCAATATCAGGAGCATATTCTTATCATCTTCAGCACTTATACAACACAATACAAAGCAACTAACTCATCACAATCCAGTAACAAAGCAAGAGCACAATTGACATTAATGAAAACACAAACATGTTGACATCAATGACAACACTGATTAGCACATACTTGCAACAGTTGGAGCCTCTTGCTGGTTGGAGCTCAGTTTGTGTGGGGGTTGGAGCCTCCAATAGGTTGGTGCCTATAATTCTGTCAAGTGGAGATTGGTGTATCCTATGAGTTGAAGCTCACTATTTGTATGTAAAGTAGGTTGGAGCCTACAAGCAAGAAAAGAAGATCAATAAGATATATATAAGCAATATTTTGTTGTGGTTTTCTCCCGCAAGGGTTTCTATGTAAAATCGTGTGTTGTCTCTGTGCTTTAAATTGCTAGATCTTACTTGAATGTTTTATTGCTATTGATTAAAGTAGAGAAAGAAAAGTTTTGTTATATACTGATTGACCCCCCCTCTCAGTATAACTAAGTGCTCATCAATTGGTATCAGAGCATATTCCTTCGGAGATAGCCTAACAACTAGAAGGTAGATCTACGAAGAGCACTCATGGCCGGACAAGAAAGTTATGGTTTCTCATCAAACAAGGCACCGTTGTTTGATGGAACAAATTATGCATTCTGGAGCATAAGAATGAAAACATATCTAAGTTCATTAGGGTATGACATCTGGCAATCTGTGGAAGACAGATATATTATACCCATGACTCGTCTTACAGACAAAGATGCTAAAAGAGAAAGTGAAAACAATTCAAAAGCTATGAATGCCATATTATGTGGATTGGTAGAGACTGAATTAGTAAAGGTGATGCATTGTAAAACTGCAAAGGAAATATGGAATAAGCTAAATAGCATTTATGAAGGGGATGACAAAGTGAAAAAGGCTAAGCTTCAAACTCACAAGGCAAAATTTGAAAGCCTCAAAATGACAGAAGAGACCATAGCTGACTATTTTCTTCGAGTCGACGAGATTGTTAACACCATGGTGGGACTTGGTGAGAAGATCGAAGAAGCAACTATTGTACTAAAATATTGAGATCTCTACCTATGAGATTTGATTCTAAAATCTCTGCAGTCGAAGAAATGAAAGACTTGGAGAAATTGACCAAGGATGGCTTGCACAGCATCCCAACTGCCTACGAAATGAAGATTGAAGATAAACCATCAAAGAGAGAGGCAACTTTCAAGGTAGCTCAAAGAGGAAAAGACAAGATATATGAACCTAATGATGAATTTAGCGAGATAGACAAAGAAGAAGCCCACTTCATAAGGAGGCTAAAGAAGGGCACAAGTAAGTATCCAGGTAAGTCTTCTTTTACATGTTATAATTGTGGTAAACCAGGACATTTTACTTCTAAGTGTCCACAGGGGAAGATGGAGAATAGCGATAATGAAGAAAATTACAATATGAACAGAGGAAGAGGATATCAACAACCAAGGAGGAGCTATAATCAAAACCAATTCGAGAGAAGGAATAACTTCTGAAGGCAAAAGAAGATCCTCTACTCCAATGGATATAATGACGAATTGGAAGAAAGCGATGATGAATTTTACGGTAATCAAGAAGAGATATTATTCATGGTGGTAGAGATTAAGGATGACACTGAGAATCAGGAGGAGGATAAAAGAGATGTGGAAGATAAGAAGAATGAGGATGATGAAGAAGTGGATCTAGAGGAAGAACTTCATCTTGCGTATAATGAGATTCATTCACTTAAAAGAAGAAATGCATGTCTAAAGTCAAAAGTTCTAGAAGAAAGTGAATCCAAGGTGAAGGTATCACAAGCCCTTGAAGAAGCCAAGAAGACAATCATGGACATAAAAGTACAATATAAAGAAGTAATAAGGATTGAGGAAGAAGTCGAGAAAATAATCCTAGATCTGAAAATTCAGTGTGAAGAGGCAAAAAGGATTGAGGAAGGAATGAAAAACTAGTCAAAGGAAATGGAAGAAAATTGCAAAAAATTGGAATCCGAGATTGTATCACTAAGGAAGGAGTTGGAAAGGATTGTGGCGCAATTAAATCGAGAGTTGAAAAATGTGAGAAGTTCAGAAATTTTGGATGAAATCATAAATGCCCAAAAGCCCACATGTGACAAGAGAGGGATTGGATTTGAAGGAGGACAAAGTTTAAAAACAGATCAGCCACCTAAAGAAACAAATAAAGGAAATCAGAAAACCTACTCACAAGTGGTTCAAGACTCTGTTAAAGGTGAAACGGACAAAAAAGAGGAGAATCAATGGCAAACCATGAAGAGTTCATTCAGAAGACCTCTTCCATGGAGGTAGGTAAGTACAAACATGTTCTATCATTATTTCCTTGGCTATTGTTTCTTTTGCAATCAATTTGGGCATAAGGCAATAGATTGTAGGTTAAATGCTAGAAATAAGTATAGACATAGAACTATGAATTATGGAGCACATGCTAGGACTAACACTGCTAGAAACAAGATTGGAAGATTTGGGATGATGAACAAAAATATCAACTCATTCGCTCTGCTCATGAATCCTAATATAATACGCCACAAGTGTAACAATTTGGGACATCTAGCAAAGTTTTGCAGAAGCAGTTTCATGGAACCTCCTAAGAAAAACAAGGAGGTAGAGTAGAAGAAAGAAGAAAATTCAAGAGTATGGAAGAAGAAAGAAAAATCAATGATAGTTCAAACAGCCTTACATGCCAGAAATGAAAGTGATTGTTGGTATATTGACAACGGGTGTTCGAGACACATGACAAGTGATAGGAGCAAATTTATCACTCTAAAGAGAGTATATGGTGGAACCATAAGGCTTGGAGATAATGCATCGTAAAGAATTTCAGGAAGAGGGTCTCTCAATTTGGATAATGGAAGAACAAAAATAGAGAATGTTCTATATGTGGAAGGATTAAAGCATAACCTATTAAGTGCAAGTCAATTGTGTGATCAAGGGCACACCCTCACCTTTCATGTTGAAGGTTGCGAGATAAGTAAGAATGGAAGACAAGTTGCAGAAGCTAGCAAAATAGGAAACAATCTTTATGTTTGAGTGACATCCAAGGTGAGAAATGTTGTATGGGAAAGGAAGATGAGAGTTGGCTATGGCACAAAAGAATGGGGCATCTAAACTTTGACAACCTTGTCAAAATTAGTCGAAGGGAAGCAGTAAGAGATATGCCTATGATATCAAAACCAACAAATATCATTTGCAAGCAATGTTAGTTGGGTAAGCAAACCAAAGTGAGTTTTAAACCAAAAGAGTACTTTGCAAAACAGCCACTAGAACTCATTCACACATGTTTGTGTGGACCCACCAGGACAAAAGGTTTGCAAGGTGAAAGATACTTCATGTTATTAATTGATGATTTTCTAGGATGACATGGGTTGCATTTTTAAAGGAGAAATCTGAAGCATTGGATAAGTTTAAGGCATTCAAAGCCTTAGTGGAGATTGAGATAGGCATGAGGATTAAATGCCTTAGATCAGATAGAGGAGGTGAATTCACTTCAAACGAATTCGAAGATTTTTGTGAGAAACATGGGATACGAAGACAATATTTAGCAGCGAGAACACAACAAAATGGAGTAGTGGAAACAAATAATAGAACGATTTAAGGGATGGCTAGATGTATGCTAAACGAATCCAAGGTTCTTGACATGTTTTGGAAAGATGCGGTGCACACAACAGTTTATATCCTTAACCGAGGCCAAATCAGAGCAAATCATGACAAAACACCATATGAGTTATGAAAGGGAAGGCTTGCATCCGTGAAATACTTCAAAGTGTTTGGAAGTCCTTGTTATATTAGAAGAGATGAAGAAGATTTGGGGAAGTTCGATGCAAGAGCAGATGAAGGAATATTTTTGGGCTACTCTTCAAGGAGTAAGGCCTACAAATGCTTCAATAAGAGATTGCATAATGGTTGAAAGCACAAATGTGAAGATAAATGAGGAGAAAAACTATCAAGATGAACCACAAGAAGATAGCTATCCTAATGAAGAAAGATACAAGAAAGATGTAGAGAAGAGTGAAGATGAAATGGTTGAGCAAAGGAACACCACGACACCAATGAAAACACCATCTAAGTTTGTTCAGAGGAACCACCCAGAAAATCTGATAATAGGAGATGAGAGTCAGAACAACAAGAAGAATGGTAAGTGGTTAGGAAGATAAAAATATTGCTTTACTATCCAAGATTGAACCTAAGAACTTCAAAGAAGCAAGTGAAGATAAGAGTTGGATAGAAGCTATGGATGAAGAGTTGAACCAAATTGAGAAGAATGATACTTGGGAACTAGTTCCAAGACCCAAGGATAAAAATGTGTTTGGCACTAAATGGGTGTTCAGAAATAAGTTGAATGAAGATGGTTAGGTTGTGAGGAACAAGGCAAGATTGGTATGTAAAGGGTATGCACAAGTGGAAGGTGTTGATTTTGAAGAGACTTTTGCTCCGGTTGCTAGGATGGAAGCCATAAGGATGTTCTTGGCTTATGCTAGCTTGAAGAATTTCAAAATATATCAAATGGATGTTAAGTCTGCCTTTCTGAATGGAGATCTAGAAGAAGTCTATATTGAACAACCAGAAGGGTTTCTACTATTAGAGAATAAAGACTGTGTGCAGGTTGAAGAAAGCACTTTATGGGTTAAAACAAGCCCCCAGAGCATGGTATGCAAGGCTTGATAGATATCTTCAACAACAAGGGTTTAAGAAGGGAGTTGTGGATAGTAACTTGTACATCAAAACTATATGTGATGATCAGTTGATAGTACTAGTCTATGTGGATGACATCATTTTTGGAGGAAATAGTGATGAGATGTGTCAAGTTTTTGCTATGGAGATGTAGAAGGAATTTGAGATGTCTATGCTTGGAGAATTATCCTTCTTTCTTGGTTTGCAAATATCACAATCAGAGAAGGGAATTTTTATTTCACAAACCCAGTATGTAAAGGAGATGTTGAAAAAGTTCAGAATGGAAGATTGTAATCCTGTCAGTACCCCCATGATAACAGGATGTAAATTGAGTAAAGATGATGTGTCGCCTAAAGCAAACCAAACGCTTTATATATCAATGATTGGAAGTCTTTTGTAGTTAACAGCTTCAAGACCGGATATTATGCAAGCAGCTGGAATGGTAGCAAGATATCAAGCTGCACCAAAGGAAACACATGTGCAAACAGTAAAACGGATACTCAAATACTTGAAGGGAACATTGGAGTTTGGTCTGTGGTGTCCAAGTGGCAAAGATTTTACTCTAGAAGCATACATAGATGTGGATTGGGCAGGCAGTATTGATGATAGGAAGAGTACAAGTGGAGGAGCTTTCTTTCTTGGTAATAACCTTGTATCATGGATGAGCAAAAGGCAAGCATCAATTTCCCTATCTATCGCAGAGGCAGAATATATTGCAGCAGCATCATGTTGCACTCAAGTGTTGTGGATGAGGCAAACATTAAAGGACATCAAAGTAGAATATGATCATCCCATCACCATATTTTGTGACAATACAAGTGCAATTAATATTTTGAAGTATCTAGTGATGCATTCAAGGACTAAGCACATTCCCATAAAGTATCACTTTTTGAGAGAGCAGGTGGCAGAGGAACAAGTTAAGTTGGAATATATTGCAGACATATTTACAAAGCCACTTCCAAAGGACACATTTGAGTATTTAACGGAAAAGTTGGGAGTAGTCCCACACTCATGTGTTCATTAAAGGGAAGTATATATTCAGGGGGAGCTACCCACAACATTATGTTGTAGCTCCATGGAAGATAAAATTCAAAGATAGTTGGAAGACCCTTTGCCATTGATGTCAAAGGGGGAGAGTTAGAGCAAGGGGGAGTAGTACAGCCACAGGGAGCAATGCAAAAAATAAGAGTTATATTCAGAATTGGGTTGCCATCAATGACAAAGGGGGAGATTGTTGGAATATGTTGTCATTGATGTCAAAGGCACGAAGTCATAAGTAAGGTCATTGATGTCAAGATAAAGTATGGCCCGTCACAATGACAAGTTAATCATTACACATCCTCATTGGAGAGCAAAGCAAAATACATCCGTTACACATTGCCGTTGAAGAAATTGATGAATTGGTGGTCGATTTAGAGATATGGGTATGTTTAAATAAAAGATTTAAACATAATGTTAAAGTATGTGAAAGATAACATAAGACACTATTTATATATATCCCTTGGCCCTAAAGGAGATGAGACTTTATTTAAAACAAAGATTTAAATTTCAATTTTCCCAAGCGGCTGACCTCCAAGGAATTAAATTAAATCTAAGGTGGCCGACTCCCTATGTTAATATACAGGCCGACCTCTCTTTAATATGTGAAAAGATATTATATATAAAACAAGGATCTTGAAGAGGTACGAACATATATACAACACATGCAATTTGTAATATATGAAGTGCAGCGATTAAAGATTATAACACATGCGATTTGAGGCAGTGATTTGAAGGAGAAGAGCAGAAATTAAATTCAAAAGCAGCAATTTAATTGTGAATAGCAGCAACTAGTTTCACGAGGTGTATCCATTGTGAAAGGTGATAAACATTGTGAAAAGGTATGTCTTTTACCTTCATTGAAAAGATATAAAGGGAGAGAGTTGGAGGGAGTTTGAAAGCAAGCAATCAATGAATAATTTTTGAGTATAAGAAAGAGGAACAGCAGAAATATGAAGAGTGAATCTGATTTATATTGAAAATAAATTTGTGTGATAAAAGGAAAGCATATGTGCTAGTAAATTGAATTGATAATATTCAGATTTGGGAAGGAAGAGATTAGTGATTGAATCAGATTTGTGTGGATTGTGAAAAGATTTGTAGTTTGGATCAGATTTGAGAGAATGAGTAAATCATATCAGCCATTGAAGGATTAATAGGCTGGAGCCTATCAAATAGAGGTTGGAGCCTCTTGCTAGGTTGGAGCTCAGTTTGTGTGGGGGTTGGAGCCTCCAATTGGTTGGTGCCTATAATTTTGTCAAGTGTAGATTGGTGTATCCTGTGAGTTGAAGCTCACTATTTGTATGTAAAGTAGGTTGGAGCCTACAAGAAAGAAAAGAAGATCGATAAGATATATATAAGCAATATTTTGCCGTGGTTTTCTCCCGCAAGGGTTTCCACGTAAAATCGTGTGTTGTCTCCGTGCTCTAAATTGCTAGATCTTACTTGAATGTTTTATTGCTATTGATTAAAGTAGAGAAAGAAAAGTTTTATTATATACTGATTCACCCACCCCCCCCCCCACCCCCCGCCCGCTTAGTATAACTAAGTACTCATCAATTACAACTAGATATGATGGTACAACATGTTAATGTTTTTGCTTTTATGATGCTGGTTGAGTAGGTGTATTGGATAATCTGAATTTCAGTTCTTATGTTTTTGGGTGGGTCTCAATTTGGATCAGTATTGTGAACTTTATGTGATACACCTTATATTGTACCTGTTCTTTTGGTAATTTTAGTAAATGATCTCTAATAGAAAAAAAAATCCACATGAAACAAAGAAAATGTAATGTCCCCTTTTAGGATATTCTTGATCTCTTAACCTGCACACAAGAATAACTACTAGAAAGGAACATTAGCAATACTAAAGATCAATAAATTAGAATATAGTAATGAAATCAATACATCATAATCATAACATATCTCTTGAATAGGGTAATTTCGAGTTGGAATCCTACAATTAAAGATATTAACAACATATACAAGTACATATATTCTTTCATAATCATTAGGGTTAGCAACATCATAATCATAATGAATAAGTACATAGATCCAAATGTATGTCCTCATACTTATACTTTAACCATGTTTATGACACTTGATATACTTTGGGAATGGCGACGTCGAGCCTGGTTGTTAATCTAGCCCAATCATCTACTCTAGCGGAGGAGGGGAAAATATTATGTTTAGAGCGTCGGATAATCGTACTCCACTGCCGTAGGCCCAAGGGTTTCATGCTTGTCTGGCAATACTAGCACTTGGCAATCACCTACTGTGTGAGCCATTAAATAATAATAATAATAACAAATCATACGTCCCTAACAACCCAAATATCCTCATAGGGGCAAAGGTGAAAGATTAAAAACGTGGCAAGGTCGCGCTCATCCCTCGTATATCATGAGTTAGGTTAGTATAACTATTAAGGTTAATCGTATGAGTTAGAGAGATTGTACCAATATGAGATTCGTCTTCTTGGATGATTTGAGATGCTCAAGTGATCTTATGGATCACTAAGATAATACCTCCTTGTGTAAGGCTGTTCCTTTAATAGGAATTAGATAATATACCACCACTATTGGATATATATATATATATATATATATATATATATATATATATATATATGACAGTATGCTGCCTCTCTCTCTCTCTCTCTCTCTCTCTATATATATATATATATATATATACATTCCTTGAATGGATTGCTGATGAAGATTGATAATAATGCTCAATTAATAATGCTTTTGATTGATGATCAATGCTGATCTGAATGCTTGTATTGCTGGGACTGATTGATATTATAATGACTGCTGTCTTGAAATAATATTGTGAATTGATGATAAGAGTTGGAACTGCTGATTCGATGGATAATGAGATGATGAGATGATGCGATGATTCATTCCCTATTTATTCCCTTGAAGGGTTGTTCACTTGCCCATCCATCACTACCTTCTAAGGGGACGTGACTGTTTTATTTAGCAGTTACTTCTCATTATGTATGGTCCGCTGCTTCTTTAATCACAGCCTTTAATAAATCGTTTCATATACCTTTTAATGTTTATGACTTTGTTAGTAGTCAGTGATTATCTTGAACAAGGTTGCCCGTGTGTGATTAGAGGATGCCGATCCTCTATTATTGATTTATAATACTTAATACATATTTATTATAATATAATAATAATATGTATTATGATAATACTTAATTATTAATATTTATAATATGTATTATATAATATCCTTATTTTGATATTTATATTTATTAATATTAATATTTATTTAAATAATATTAATTTATAATACTTAATTTATTTTAAATATATTAAATCTATATTATTATTATTTAATCGATTACAATATATTCATATCTTTAATTTGAATGAATAGTACATAATCGATTTGACTAATAGAGGGACATGACAGCCCTCCCCACTCAAGATTGCTTGTCCTCAAGCAATTTTGGGTTCGGATGATCAATAATATTATTGACCCTAAAATTTGAGAAGAGTCATGTTCAGGTCAGTGCCTTAAGGAGTAATTGATTATATGATGTAATGGAGAGAAACTTTGTAATCAATGAAGATTTGGTAAGCCTTTATTTGATTTTGAATAGCAATGTGATTGAGGTAATACAAGTGTTATAGATGAATATGTAGTTAATCAAGTGAATGCAGAAAGGAAGACCTTTTCAATGTTTAAAGAAGAATTTGGAAGCATTGAGAATCCAAGATTGGGAAAATCTGAAAGATGAATCTAATGTTGTAGTGAGGGTATATTCGGATCTCAAGAAGACTATAATTATTAAGTTGTAGATGTGCAGAATAATCACTGAATGATGATAAGATGGCATGGAGAATGATCCTGGGATTTGTGGGTTATGGGCCCACTATATAACTTAGCATAGGTTTATGTAACAACTTTTGTCGTAGCTTGATAGGTATCGATTTTATCTAAATTACTCTAATCAAGAAGGAACTTAGAAGGAGACTCTTGGAATGAATGATCTAATAAATTTACTAGATCAATTTGTAAGCTACAAGGTTGATCCGTGTATCGTCATTATTTCTATAAGTGTTGGATAAATCATGTGTTATGGACTTAATTAAGCATTATGAATTTGTCCTAAGGGATAGGACAAGTGACTAGTGTTTTGTGGTAGCAATTTTTTTTAATGCTAAATGCAATCAATATTTGACCGTTAATAATAACTTGGGTGAGATCCAAGCTGCACAAAGGAAGTGGCATTTGCAGTACATTGGTTTATTGCTTCAACTATTGTTGAGATTGAAGGATCATTTGTCTCTGTTGATCAACTTTGCTTACAGAGGGAAAGGCGACCGATTTTACTCGCTGCAATGGTATTCTTGAGTCTTGAGATATGCATGCAGGATTTATGCTTCTAGATTTTAAATTGTTAAGTGCTAGCTTAAGGAATTCTTGACTGACAGGCTGTCATGGAGGAGAAAATGGACAGCTTGCAGTTGGTGATTCAAAAGCTGAGTGCTGCTTGCAGAATCCAGGACTTGGAATTACATCATAAAGAAAAGATGATATTTTTTAAAATTTGCATTACAGGCGTCAACTACAGATATTTCAAGTTTTAGAATAATTTGGGTCATAAGTATTGCTTACGAGGCTTTTATTACAAACACAAGGTGCTCTAAGCCGCAAATTAATAATAATGTCTAGGTGCTATTGTTGCATAAGTTAAACAATTACTAACTACAATGGAATTGCTTCTCGCCACTAAATCCAGACAGACATGACGTTTCTCTGTGTGGAGTAATTGCAAGAAAATAGTCGTTGATTTTAGTGCTCTTTGTAAATGTGGTCTGAATCTCTTATCTTTGTTTGATGAGAGGCTACTACAGAATACAAAATAGATCTCTACTGCTACAGTTGTCATGTTGGACTGTCATTTTGCTTCCAACTTGTAGGAACAGGTTTTCACTGTTCACGCTTTGTGGTTTGCATGGAAAAGACTTAGTTTTGTGTAGGTGGTCACGAAGTCAATTTTTTTGGTTACAAAACTGCAAATATTATAAGGTGAAGTAATAAATTGTATGACAAATTTTATGGACTGGAAACCAGCATCCAAACATTTATGTGCAATCAAGTTGTCCTTATGTTTGATGTTGGTAATAATTTGGTATGACTGGCTTCTATTTATAAAACAATTCTCTGTACACAAACTTGACTAGGACTAGAAGGGGTTCTAGTATTTTTTTTGGTTATGCAGGGGTATTAAGAACTCTTGTGCTTATTATATTTCAAAAATTGTAAGTCTTACTGGGCGTCGATGCATCTGGTAGGGTGTTCTCAATCCCTTAAATGGATCAGGGTGATTGGGTGTAATTGGGTTTTAATTGTAGAGACTCTAGAGTTCTGTTTTTACTAGATTGATGTCCTTCCTTTGTCCATTTGAGTAAGTAACTTGTATCTTTCTATTGTAGAACATCATGACTAAAACTCTCAATTTAACCCAGAATTGATTCTTGTTTGTTGAAGACAATGTAATTTGGATATGATTATTTTGGTGGGATTCCCAGTGCCCAATCCTCTGGTAGAGATAGTTTGGTCTTGAAACCTTTTGCATTGGTTTGCTAGTGTAATTGACATTGCTTAACATTTGTAAATCAAGGTTATGCCTAACAAGACTAAGGGTAGTAGTAGAGTACCTTGCTATCAAAGGTTAATAGTATTTTACCTTAGATACTTAGGGGTAAATACATTACCATGAACTGATTGAACATAGTCTATTATAAGGACTAGATCTCTACATAATAGTTAGGTTGAGGCCACTACATTGTATCAGTCCAATGAAAGGATGGAAGTAATAGTAGTAAGGCAAAGTTGTATGACAAACCCTAGTGAAAAGTGAATCTAGCACTTACATTTCAAAATCAAGGCATAATGTTTGATCATTATATCTAGACTAGGATTTGCAAGAACTAAATTTGTGGGTGATAATAGTGTAACTATATATAGTGTTGTAAACTCTTAACATTGATAACAAGGACATAATAGTCTTGAGAATGTGAACCATGATTGTGTTAATCAAGAAAGAATGATGAGAGAGCAAAATTACATTTGTTTATATCATGATGAGTGAGGCTCTTTGGTCGAACACTTCAAATATAAAACACCATCTGAAAAAGACAATACTAAGTTATAGTTGATGAAAGACATGAATGATGAAATCATCTTGAAAATTCAGAGAGATGAATTTGTAGAGAAAGTAAATTTAATCGTAGAAGCGTATAATAGATGATGATATGATAGCGTGGAGACAATCAATGATGAATAAGATTATCACCAGAGAAAAGATCCATGTTGAAAGTATGCGTAAGATATAATATATGGAGTACATAAATATACATGAGTTGGTAAGTCAACTATCATTCACAGGATGGCAAGATGACTGCTCTAATACCACTTGTAATGTCCCCTTTTAGGATATTCTTGATCTCTTAACCTGCACACAAGAATAACTACTAGAAAGGAACATTAGCAATATTAAAGATCAATAAATTAGAATATAGTAATGAAATCAATACATCATAATCATAACATATCTCTTGAATAGGGTAATTCCGAGTTGGAATCCTACAATCAAAGATATTAACAACATATACAAGTACATATATTCTTTCATAATCATTAGGGTTAGCAACATCATAATCATAATGAATAGTACATAATCAATTCGACTAATAGAGGGACATGACAAAAAAGACCATTATAAATATTTGCAATGCTTTAAAATTTTGTCACACATTTATCTCATCCCTATTACATTCGTACCAACAAATGTGGCAAGAGAGAACTCCAACTGAGTTCAGATACCCCCTAAATAGTTACAAATCACCATGGAGACATTTAGTTACATAAGTATCTTCCATTGAAAACCCTTCCAAAACTTTACAAAATGCAATCTTTCCACTTACAAACTGAATTTGTAGGATTTGAAACCCTAGAACAACCTTACACTTATAGCCAAGGAGATAGCAAAAATTACCAACCCATACTACATTTTTCATCCTTATATTTATATCATTCCATTACGTTGCATTCTATTTGCAAGGTGGGGTTTCAGGGTCATGGGCAAGTTAAAATGTGACATGCACGTACAACTAGTTGCAATAGGAATATTTTTGGGATCTATTGTTGGATGACTTGGGGCAGCTAGAACATTCTTCCCATGCTCAGAGAAGTAGCCCAAGACTGTATGTCCGCAAATGATAGGGTCCACTTATCACACTGAGGCAGTCCATACCTATTTTCATCACTTGCACATGGCCTCTTGCATTTGGATTTGTCAGAGACCCAATGACAATTGGGAGAGACTTGGGTGGTTGGAAATCTCCATCACATTCAATTTGGGTCATTAATGGTGTGCCAAGATGTGCAGGGGAGTATCTGAAGTTTACTATTCAAACAATGGAGTCTTGAGGCGAAATTGCAAGTGGGATTTGCACATGTGCATGGGAGCTTGAAAAATCCATAGGAATGAGTATTGGTGCAGATTGGGGTTTGGGGTGCACGTTGCAACTTGTAAGGAATGACCAGCAGTTCGTGGGCAAATGCCTAGCGGAACTATGAGGATGTGGGGATTCAGAGTTTGGAAGCATGGGGGCAAGTTGTTGGAAGGAAGGAAAAGTCCACAAGAGATGAACTGGTGGAAGGTGGGACTCGGGATGCACTTTGTGCGAAAGTTTTTATGTAGTAGCATAATTTCGTAAGTGCCCTTTGATTTGAAGCATGGTCTATGAACTTCTTAAGCATATAAGCCTTTGAAAGACCAGCTCAAGCAGAATTTAGGTTTGCACTTCTAGTATCTTTTTCTTTATATGTGATAGAATCTTTTTTTTTTAAATTTATAAAAGATGTACATCAGACATTCATTGGGTACAAGTTATGAATTGGTTCACCTCACCATCACCTTTTGCAAGCAATATAATACTTGGTCACTTCTCTAATGAAGTGCTCAATGTCTTTTGAAATACATAATTTTAGCATTATTGAATTATTCCCATAAATATAATTAAATGTCACCAACAATTACCCAACCACACGCTATTTTTAGATTGTCAGGGGACATGATGTCTATAACATAATTACATACGGGCACAGAAGAGAAAGGTTTGGGATATGATCTGTTTTTTGTTTTGAGAATAATAGGCTGGAAAAAGGTATGTAAGGGTAGAGAAGTCCCCCTTTCTTGAGCTGAATTCCTATGTAGGAATCTTTCCATAATCGAAAATAACTGCAACATGCACAAAGAAATCCATTCGTTGTCATAAATCACTTGATTTGCAATATGAACAAAGCAGGTTGTTTTACCTCAAAATTACTGAAAATGGTTTCAAAACCCAAGTTGCACTCCCTTAGGGGATTAGAAGCTTTCTTCTTACAATGAAATTTATCCTTTCTACTTACTCTTTTAGAAAAATCACCTTTTGAATAAATTTGTGTATGATCCTTATGTGTGCAAGTTTTAGTGGAGACTTAAGTAATTACAATAATGGTTATTTTAGTTCTATCTTCCTTTACTTTGATTAACTATGCTGTTCCGAAGTACTAATCAAGGATACTCATATAGCTTGTCAATGTTTCCAACATAACATATTAATGCAAATGCTGCATTTTATATTGTTCCCCTTCAAACTGGAGAAATTTGTTCTACAGTCTATCAATTATGATTAACATGCAAAAGCAATAATATGGTAGATCTTAAATCATTTTTTACTTTTGTAGACTCTCTCCCTTTCTTGCATATTGAATCTGCATGCATTTATATACTCTTTTGTCTTGTTGCTGAACCTGTTGAAGAAATTTTATCATGTATTATTTTGCAGTTAGCTAACTAGTTTTCTTTCATGTAGCGTCTCCTTGCCCGACATTTTGAGCTCGATCGACATCTTATTGAGTACTTGTCAAACAGATCTTCACTTACAAATATCAAAGCAACAAAACCATCATGAGGCATGTTGTGAAAATCACTTGGTTATCTATGTGTTATGATTGAGAATGCGATTGGATCGAAGTTGTCTGACTTATTTTTATGGCATTGAATTGTATCACCTACACAGTTGTACTACTTGTAACATGCAAGTGTACCTCATGGAACATTTGGAAGGATGGGGATTTTATTAACAGCCAGTGAATCTCTCCATTTTGAAAAGTTGGAAATATAAATAATAAATATTATAGGAGAAACATAATTTACCATTAAAACTTGTAAATTATGGTGAATACAAATTATTAATAACGCCATGGTTATTTTATATAGAAGCTTGGTTAATGCTTTCTGGAAAATTTGCTAATTGGTAATCTAATTTCTTAAAAGTTTGTGACAAGTAGGCCAATATGAAAAAAATAATCCTTCAAAATTTTCACGGTGTCATTATTTTATCTCATGCATTGATTCTGAAATGAGATATTCAGTAAGGGTTTTCTATTCAAGAGGATTGCTGTGTTTATCTTTCTTTTGATTGAGAGATTTGAAGGATTGACAAATTCATTGATAGGCTCATGATTTGCTTTTTCACATTGACTATATCTTGTGAACTAAGTTCTTGAATTGATGATCAAACAAATGAATTTCCCCTTAAATTGAATACTTCCATTTTGGCGTTAAACACCAAGAACCTAGAAGAAATAAAGATGAACCATGCACAACTGCGCATACATAAAATCGTCTTTACAATTACAAACCTGTGTTTAACGAGATATGCTAGCACTAGCTAGCCACCTGATCTCCGCAGTGAAAATATGGATTTACATAACCGAGGGTAAAGATGAAATTAAAAATAGAATCAAGAATTACACCATGACAAAGTACATTTTGAAATTGAAAAACAGAATCAGAAGTTATACCATTGTACAACACACTTTAAGGGCTTTTTGAAGATAAGTGATGCACCTATATTTGTTTGATTGAAGATGTGAAGTAATAACCAAATAAAAGAGTGAATGTCCAAAAGTATCTAAGTTGAATAAGGGAGAGATGCATGTTGTTAGGCTGAGCACACTTATTACCCATATGAAGCCTTTATTTGAAACAGGAGGGAAATAAACTCTCAATTGAATAGTTATACCAAATCAATTCTCTGTTTGTGTAGAGTTCTAGAACAAATTAGAGAGGAAATATCTTCATTGCTCCCACAAAAGTAAAATGAAAACATAATAAATTAAAAGTAGCCATAAGTTGAGTTATTTTTGTGACCTTAGTATAGTGAATCCACTCCAAGCATAACATGGTCGTTTCAATAGGAAAGCAACCATTTACATGATAGGAACAATATAGTTCAAGCTAAATACTTTAGAGAGGTAATTTAAGTCAAATTTTGTAGTTTGCAACAATCTAAAGATGTTTTGGCTCTAGAATAATCAGCAATCATCAACCTTTTACATAAGCTTTGAATGTAAAAGATTACATTTGGTAACAAGATGGCGATTGGCAGGATATTTGGTTTGCTACATTGAGATAGCATTAAAGCTTTGAACTTACTTTCCTAAAAATGGGTAACTTTGATACAAGGCGGGGGCTCTCTCACCTTAATGAAACTTCGGAAAAAAATGAAAAAAGATAAGACAAATATTAAGGATAAAATTTCTCCAATGCAAAAGACAATGACATGAGGTAAGAAAATTCAAACTAAAAACAAAAACATGTATTATACCATGAGGATGGAGATTAAGTGTACAAGGATGGTGTATTGTTGATAAGTCTATTGCATTCATAGTTTATTATTGATAAGGCGTATATATACTGTCTCGATAACATGTTAGCCAATTATGTAGTAAGTCTTTGTAGTGTAGACACCTAATATACTAACATGTGAATGGAATGTGCGCGACATTTTGTATAAGGGTGCATGTTGATGAGCTACAGACAGAACTAGCCTAATTTTGCAAAAGTACCTTCCTTCCCTTGCTTAATTCCCACTTCATCCATAGATTTGTACATTAATTGTTGGAAATTTTGTTTAATTATGTTAAAGTTATGGGTATAATACTTAAGGAAATTTATGGAATAAAGAGTTTTATGTCATAAGTTTGAACTAACAGTTGGTATGCAAAAGTACACTTTTAGTTAAAAATAAGGATCCAAAGTTGTTAGTAGCAGAACCTCACAGAGCTCCGGAGATGTTCACAAATCTCCAGAAACATTTGAAAGGCTTCAGAGACATTTTTGAAAAATTGCAGTGGATAATTCCTAATTGCCAACACACGCTCCAGGATTTTTGCAGGGTTGACCAACTGATACTCGTGATGCATCCATTCAGAACGGGAGAAGATACCATGTAGCTGTTCCAGGTAGACTGCAGAGGCATATCACAAGTTGTTCCACGTTGCCTTTTTCCACTAAGGCTGAATCTCACAGCCACTAAACCACAAATAACTCCTTGTTTTAAATGGCACAATCAGTGCCGCTGCATGATTTTCTTTAGAACATTGCATGTCCTCCCTTATAATCAGCAATTATGTAATCAATAGACTAAAGGGATAATACTTTTATTTCCTGCAGAGACTCTTAGAAGGGGGATGATTCTTGTATTTCCTGCAGAGACTCTTAGAAGGTAATAACCATAGCTGTATCTATCAGTTAGAAAATGATTGGTATATATAGAACCCTGGCGTAGGAAATAGATATATAGATTTTTATTGAAATCAGCAAAAACTCTGTTATTTTAAAAAACATATTGATTTTCAAGATCAGAAACAAGGGAAGTAGTTTATATATTTGTTGAGTATTAAAGGCTTGATTAGTCTCTCTCCGAAGGTGGAGCAAGGGCCCACTCTAGTTGAAGGACATGGACTGGTATCTCTTAATTAAATTAGTTGCTTTGTTACTTTTTGAGTTTGTTAGAGTTCTTTGTTAAAGTTCTTTGATTCAAAATAGCAATAGATCTTTGTTTAGATTAATTTACTTTCAACAATTGCAATCTTTAAATTTCTTTAGATTAAAGTTATTTCAATAAGTCTTCCTTTCAATAGTATTTATAATGCATGGTTAAAACAAAACAAAGGATTAAAGTTAGCATAGTTTCAACTGCAACTTTTAGGAGAATTGTTAGGAGAACTACTAGTTAAAAGTCTGCTGCAAATAGCCATGGACATGTCCCGAATTTGACAAATTAGACAAACTAATCTATTTAAATGCAAGGTATACAATGACCCTTGTCATTTTTTGCATTGTTGTCGGACACTAGTGTTAGTGGATAAATTAGTTAGTAGTTCTTAGGGATAGGTTTAGAACAACATTTGCATGGTTAGACAAAGAGACTCTCAAGGTTAGTTTATTAAGAAAAAACTCCAAAAACATTCTGTAAGTGAAAGTAGTACGACAGATTAGAATATTGTTGATGAGGAAACCACTCATTTGATACTTTGAGAATATTAAGCTCAGACATTCCTACATCCCCTCAATATCATATAATTTCACAATATATCCAACGCTTCCAGGAAGAGCCAAAGGTAACTCAAAGCAACATTCTAGAAGATTCAACTCCTCAAGAGAACCAACCCAATACAATTGCCATGGAAAATAATGATGAAAATGAAGATCCTCTCAGAAATAGAGCTCAGGAAGAACCTTCTCGTACTCTAACGCTTGATCCTGAGGGAAATGCTCCCATGAAGAACATCTCCCCTTTAATATTTCCAACTTTTGGGGGATTCCCTCAGAGGATCTAGATCAATTTTGGTTTAAGGTATTGGACCAAACTTATGACTATGATTTAGATAACCAAAAGTTGAAATTGTTTCCCTCCACACTCAAGGATTCTGCTATGAGATGGTTTATGGGGTTGACTCCTAATTCCATACATTCATGGGAACAGATGGAAACTGAATTCCTTGATAAATACCAGGATTATTGCAGAATAAGTGATCGGAAGGAAGAACTCTTTACAACCAAACAGAAAGGTGAAAGTTTAGAAGATTATCTAGACAGATTCAACTGTGTTGTCCAGAGATATGGTAATCCTTTGGAAGAAAACTTGGCTAAAGTCTTATTCCTGAGGCGATTGGACAAAGTCAAATCAAGCATAGGACTTAATGGGAAGAGGAAACATAAACAAACTAGGTATGATACAAATTGAGGAACCTAGTAGGAATTATTTTAGGACACAGGACGGACTTAGAGCACCAAGATCCCTAAAGGACATAATGACATAGGACAACTCATGGAATAATTTGTAATCTCAAGACAAATGTTTTGGTTCATTTAAACACTACTCTGGATGAAATTCAGACAAAAAATAGAACTGAACCACTACCCATATACTGTCCAAGATGCAAAAATAAACATCTATTGCGTGAATGTCCTTTGGACAACTAAAATTTGTCAAATTTGTGACAAAAACCATCCTACTAATCATTGTGATCAACTTCCAGCCTTAAAAAAATAAACAAAGAAAAATGCCCAAATTGAGGAACAATTGAACTATATAGGGCAGAAGCAAACTGGTAATTTTCCATACAATCAGTACCCAAACCAGACTTCTTATTGAGGCCCTCCAAATTGTGGGGCAAATTAGTGGAATGCACAATGGAATGGACCTTTGAATCCTCATCAATGGGGACCACAAGAATGACAACTAACAGTGGGCAAATCCACAATAGCCAAGTCAACAATGGTCAAGTCACCCATGGCCTAACCAACATTGGCCTCAGTAGTTTTAGCCTTAGTATGGACCACAAAACATGCGGCAACAATGGATTCCCCAACAAAACTTTAACCGACCGTTCCCAAGTCAACAAAGACGTTCTCCAAATCAATAGCAAGCTCTATTAACTAGCCCAACAAATATGATAAGTCAATCACATACTGAACCGGTTAATCAATCGCCCCTATCAACTCAACCTATAGGCAATCCAAAGACAATAAACAAGGAGCAACAATCTATCTAGCTGAGCAGGAAAACATGGTTGGAGTAAATGCTATTCATTTAAACAACCTCTAGTTACGATCAGGAAGAGATCTACGAAGACCATCTCCTCCCATGATTGTTGAAATCATTGATGAACAAGAATCATTTGATTCTTCTAAACAACAACCTTAGGAAGAGATTATTACCACCAAGGTGCCTCGTAAACAACTCCCAAAAATCTCCTAAGCTTCTCCGGAGATTCACTCTGAAACTTCTACAGACACAACAAACCTGACACCATTTCTTGATCGACTTAAGCAAACCATTCCTCAAAAACAAACCTTATCTACGGAGACCCAACTTCTCACTGAATCTGAGTTACTTCAGGAAATTTGACAATTAAAAATTAAAATCCCTCTCATCCAAGCCATTAGGGACATTCCAAAGCTTAAGCAATTCATCAAACAAATTTATGTCAAAACTCAGGGCATGAAGAATCTTCCCAAAACCATCCAGGTAGAAGGCAAAATAGTTGACTTGCTGGTTGGGGAAATGTTCCTTCCCAAATATGGTGACCTTGGTAACCTAGTAATCAGAGTCTTCATTTTAGGGATTGAAACACCAAATGTATTGGTTGATTTTGGGGCCACAATTAATGTCATGATAGTCCACACCCTAGACAAACTAGCCCTTAAAGGTGTCCAGTCCACTTCTACAATTCTGCAGTTAGCTGATCAATTCGTTGCAGTCCCAAAAAGAATCTTAATAGATGTACTAGTCATAGTGGAGTCATGGGAATTTCTTGTTGATTTCTTGATATTGGAACCAAGAAACCAGAAGAATGCTTACCCTTTGATCTTTGGAAGACCATGGCTAGCAACTATTACAACCTCAATTGATAGTAGAATAGGCGATATGGTCATGTCTAATGGCATGAACATAGAAAAGATATCTTTGTACCCACTAGCCAAATCCTCCATGAAATACTCAGGCAAGGTAAGGATTGATGAAGTAGATAATACAGAAAACAATGCCTCCCTTGCCATGGTAACTATCACCGATCACTTGGAAGAACTAGGAGAGGATATAGGTTTTGACACACAAGAGGACATAGTCACATGACTATAGAAGGCAGTATAGTGAATTTTTCCCAAGACCCCAAGTAAGAATCTTTGATAGTTTTCCACTATCCCTTAGCAAATGTCATACCCTGTGGTGAAACTTTTTACAAGGATATTGCTACTTTTCACATGCTACAACCACACTCTTCTCCTTTGAACACTCTGATAAGTGAACATAAGATAGTTCAATTTGTTGATTAGAACACCAAACAAATCATGGTCCTGCTAGGAAAAATTTTAAACATCAATAACCAATTAACAAAGGAAGAGGAGACAGAGCTCCTTGATCTTTTGGTTTCCCATACCACAACTTTTGCTTGGGAATACAAGAATATGAAAGGAATTTGCCTCAAAATCTGCACTCATCACATTAATACAGAAGATGTCTGACCAATTAGACAACCTCAAAGAAGACTTAACCCAACACTCAAGGAAATAGTAAAAATTGAGATAGAGAAACTATTGCAAGCAAGGTTCATTTACCCAATTTTTGATAGTCATTGGGTGTCTCCTCTAGTCATTGTTCCCAAGAAAAATGGTAAATGGAGGATATGTGTTGACTATAGAGAGTTAAATAAAGCCACTAAAAAAGATTACTTTCCATACCATTTATTGATCGGGTTTTAAATAATTTAGTTGGGAAAAAATACTTCTCATTTCTGGATGGGTTTAGTGGATACAACCAAATTCAAGTGGCACCAAAGGACCAAGATAAAACTACATTTACCTACTCATGGGGCACTTTTGCATATAGAGTCCTTCCATTTGGTCTATGTAATGCTCTAGCTACTTTCCAAAGGATTGTTCTGGCTATTTTTGCTGAGTTAGCCAATGAGTATGAAAGTCTACATGGACGATTTCTCTATCTATGGAAATATATTTGAGGAAGCCCTCCAAAACATAGAAAAAGTCCTGAAATGTTGTGAAAAACATCATCTGTCTCTGAGCCATGAGAAGTGTTTTATGATGGTGGAACATAGTATTGTTCTTGGACATCACATATTTGTAGAAGGGATAAAAGTTGACACCAACAAAGTTGAGGTAATCCAACAACTGCCTATTGTCATTGATGTCAAAGTTGGATGTCAAAAGAGTTTGTTACAGTGTCTCTGGCAGAGGAGAAGTGCATAAAAGCAAAATTTTCTAAGGCAAAAGGGAAAAAAAGGACTCTAAGGCATTAGTTTTGCCCTTAGTCGGCAAAAAGTTTGGTTCTAAAACTGACAAGTTTGCCGGTTCTGAAATTCGCCGATTCGCCGATAGAAGCAAAAGGTAAGTGTCTTTCGATGACTTGGAAAGATAGAAAAAAAGTCTCAACAAAGTTCAAAAGTTACAAAGTTCGCCGATTTGTTGATTTGGCGATTCACCGATAGAAGAGGAGGAAAGTCTTTTCAATGAAGACTTAGAAGAAAGACAAAGTTTAAGTTATCGGCAAAGTTCTCTTTTTGAGAACTAGTTCGTGAGTTCAACTTTTCGCCAATTCGCCGACTGAGCGACAAAGCGCGACAGAGGCACATAAGTCAAGTGTCTTTGATTAGGAAAATTGGAGTGTCGCCAATAGATGAAAAACACTAAGTCATCGGCAATTCGCAAGTTCTAATATTCGCCGATTCACCGACAACCATAAGCGCAGAGTGTTTAAGCATAAATGAAAAGTGTTTGAAGTGCAAGTTTCTCGTTGTCGAGAAAGCTGATGATTTGCGAACGTGTTCGTAAGTTAGCTTTTTCGCCGATTTGCCGACTAGGCAATAAAAGACAAAGAAAGGCTAGTTTGTGAACATAGATTCTTGCCGATAAAGCGCTCAAGGAGATGGTTCGAAAAAGGGAGATTTTGCCGATAGATTGGATAAAGGGTTAAGAGACCAAAGTTCGGTAAAATGAGGAATTGCCGATTAAGAAGACAAAAAGGCAAAGTTCGAAGAAATGAACTTTTTATGATGGAAGGGAAAAGACAGAGAACAAAAAAGTTTGAAGAAATGAACTTTTGCCGATAGAAGGGAAAAGGCATAGAACATAATAGTTCGAAGAAACGTGTAGTCGCCGATAAAGGTAATAAAAGCAAGGTTTTTAGAAAGCGACTTTCGCCGATAAAAGAAGACATGACCAAGATTAGCAAAATGATAATTTTTCCGATGGAGAAGAAGACAAAGCCAAAGTTAGAAAAAGGACAAAATTTGCCAATAAAAGAGTAAAAGGCCGAAGTTCGAAGAATGTGAAAATCACCGATAAAGGAGCTAAAAGCCAAAAGTTCGAAGAAAGTGAAAATCACCGATAGAAAAGGAAAATTGAAAAAATAAAAGGTATAGACAACTATGTTTTTGGCGCAGAATCTGGATGCTCAATTAACTGCTAAAAGACTAACAGTGTTTGCATGGCGACGACGAGATAACAACAGAAAAGATGGATTTTTGCATGCACGAGGATATTATTAGAACTGTCTCTGGTTGATTTTAACGATAAGAAAACAACAGAAAAGCAGATTTATTGCATGCACAGAGCTACATGTAGAGTTCTCTTTCTGGACATGCAAAAAGCAGAAGTGCAGAAAGACTAGAATGCACACATGCAAATGTGCGAGTGTATGCAGAAATAGCTGTATGCACAAAGCAAGAGTTCTAACGTGCAGAAAATTTGGAGTGTGGACATGCAGAATAAAGGGCACATATATACTAAAAGCAATGGTAAACAAAATTAGTATGTGACACAGATGGATTGATGCAGACGTGAGATGAATTGTAGTGTAGAGAAAATCTGAGTGAGTAGTGAGAGAAGAATTCAGAGCAGAGCGAGTCTGGGTCAGCAGAGTGAGAGGAGAACCCTGTATATGATTTAAATAGATGCATTTGAGGTTTATGAAGAACCAAATGGCTGCATACATGTATATGTAAAAGATTCAGTGAGGTCGGTGCCTCCTGTGAACTGATTTGGTGCTCAGATTAGGGGATTGTAGTCTCCTTAGAGTTGGTGCTCTTAAATATTGTAATCAACATTTCATTTGTGAGGCTGGATTAGGACGGTAGATCCTAGCAACATTTTCTCACCATGATTTTTCCCATATTGGGTTTTCTATGTATATCTGGTGTTCATGTGTGCATGTTTTTTTAGTTGTTGATATCGCATTGAAAGTTAATTTGATCTGCATTCTAGATGCTTGATGTTTTAAGTTTTATTGATCTATTGATTCACCCCCCTCTTAGTAGATTGCTTGTGTTCTAACAATTGGTATCAGAGCAGGTTCCTTGGAAGAAACATAACATCTAAAGGTTGATCTAGGAGATTGAACACATGGCCGGTCAAGAAGGATCTCACTCAAACAAAACACCATTGTTTGATAGAACGAATTATGCATTTTGGAGTATAAGGATGGAAACCTACCTAACTTCAATAGGGTTCGATGTATGGTAATCTATTAAGGACGGTTATACTGCTCCTGGAACTCCTCCAACAGACCAAGTGGGTAAGAAGGAATGTGAGAATAATGCTAAGGCTAAGAATGCAATTCTATGTGGTTTAACTAACTCTGAATTTGTGAAAGTAATGCAATGCAAGTCTGCCAAAGAAATCTAGGATAAGCTTCAAAGCATCTATGCAGAAGATACAAAGGTGAAACAAGCCAAGTTGCAGACCTTTAAAGGAAGATTTGAAATCCTGAAAATGAGAGAGGAAGAAAAGATTGTTGATTACCTGCTCAGAGTTGATGAAGTTGTGAATGTTATGATAGGACTAGATGAAGTAAAAGAGCAAGTGATTGTTTAGAAGGTACTTAGATCTTTACCTTCCAGATATGATTCTAAAGTCTCTGCTATAGAAGCAAAAAATGTTAATAAGATAACTGTTGATGAGCTACATGGTATTTTTATTGCATATGAAATGAGGACAGGTGGTATTGAGATTTCAAATAAAGAAGTTGCATTTAAGGCATCAAAGAAGGCAAATAATGTAGAGCCTGAATTTGAGACAGACGAAGAAGAGGCCAATTTTGTAAGAAGATTGAAGAGAGGATCTGGGAAGTATAAAGGTAAGTTACCCTTTAAGTGTTTTAATTGTGGAAAGGTTGGTCACTTTGTTGCTAAATGTCCTTTTGAAGGAAAAGATAAAAGTGATGAATATAAGAATAAGAAAAGTAACAAGCAATTCTTTCCAAAGAAGTTTTTTCAAAAGAACAAGAAGAGCCTTTACATAAAAGGTGACAATAATTCCTCTGAAGATAGCCCCATCTCAGAAGAAATCAATGAAGGCATTTTTGAGGTTGAAGAAAATGAATACATGTTCATGACAGTGGAGACTACTGATATAGATCAGAACAATACTAATCTAGAAGATCCTGAGATTGAAGAAGCAGAAGTAGATTTGGAAGGAGAGATGGTATGTGCTTTAGAAGAGATTGAGAAACTTAGGAAGAAAAACTCTAAACTAAAGCTGCAACTTCAAGAAGATATGGTGGCTAAGAAGCTTGTTGAATCAGAAGAGTTGATTGTTGATTTGAAGACACAAGTAGAAGAAGCTAAGAGAATAGAAGAAGTTACTAAATCTGAATTGAAAGCTAAATCAGAAGAATGTCTGAAGCTGGAATCTGAAGTGGTATCTCTAAGAAAAAAATTAGAAAAGGCTAAGGATAAGATTGACCTAAGTCTGAAATTTGATAAGAGCAGTAGCATGCTTGATGAGATGATCAACAGTCAGAGATTTCCAAAGAACATGGCTGGTTTAGGATTTGAAGAAGGTCAACACTCAAAGTCCAGTGATCCTCCTAAAAAAACTGAAGAGAAGAAGCAAAAGAAGGAAGATGATGGCTTCACAAAAGTCAGAGATCTAAAGGAGAAAAGATTCAAAGGTCCCCCTCCTGCAAGATATTCCGACATGATCAGGTTTCCCCAATCCTTTTATGGCTATTGTTATTCATGTAATCAATATGGTCATAGAGTTGTTAGTTGTAGAATTGTTCCTAGGAAAAGAACTGATTTTATTAGCAAAAATTATTTTTCACCTCTACGAGATTTTAGAGTAGTTTGTTACAAATGCAATAACTTTGGTCATATTGCAAAATATGTAGAACAAACTTTGTAAAAACTAACAAACAGGAAAGAAAGGAGAATGTTCCTCCTAAGAAGGATGATGCATCAAACTCTCTTGTGAATAAGGAGAAGGAAACTAAGAAAGTCTGGAAGAAGAAGGATGATTAGAAGAAAGAAGAATCTCTAATAGTATAGACAACATTTCGTGCTAAGAGACAAAATCCATGGGTGATAGACAATGGTTTCTTCAGTCACATGACTAGAGATAAGAGTAAGTTTATAAGTCTGTAAGAATTGAATGGAGGCTTAGTTAAGTTTGGTGATAACACATCTAAGAAGATTTACAGTAAAGGAACACTGAGTGTTTATGGAAAAACCAAGACTCACAATGTCTACCATGTGGAAGGACTGAAGCACAATTTGTTGAGTATAAGTTAGATGTGTGATAATGGATATAATCCAACCTTTAATGCAAAAGGTTGTGAGATCAGGAAAGCAAGTTCTGGTAAGTTAGTTGCTAAAGCAAGTAGAACAAGAAAATAATCTTTATAATCTCAAGGAGATTCAAGGTAGAAGTTGCTTGATGGGATAGATTGATGAAAGTTGGTTGTGGCACAAAAGATTGGGACACATCAATTTTGACAACCTTGTGAAGGTAAGCTCAAAAAATGTAGTTAGGCAATGCCTAAAATCACCAAGCCAACAAATACAATTTGTAAGGAATGTCAACATGGAAAACAGACAAAGTCTAGTTTCAAAACAAAAGAATACTCTACTTCAAGACTCTTGGAGTTAGTTCATACGACCTATGTGGTCCAACCAAGACACAAGGACTAAAAGGTGAGAGATATTTCATGTTATTAGTTGATGATTTCTCAAGAATGACATGGGTAACCTTTCTTAAGGATAAATCAAAAGCCTTTGATAGATTTAAGACGTTTAGGTATATGGTGGAGAAGGAGAGTGGTTTGACAATCAAATATTTAAGATCAGACAGAGGTGGAGAATTCACCTCCAATGAATTTGTAGAATACTGTGAAAGTCATGGCATAAAAAGACAATATTCCGCCCTTGGAACACCACAGCAAAATGGCGTTGTGGAAAGGAAAAACATAATGGTAAAAGAAATGGCAAGAACAATGCTAAATGAGGCAAAATTATCTAATGTTTACTGGAGAGAGGCAGTACACAACAGTGTATACTTTGAACAAAGCGCAGCTAAGGTAAACGCTGACAAGACGTCGTATGAATTATGGCATGGCAGATCTGTGACTGTCAAATATTTCAAGGTGTTCGGTAGCAGGTGCTACATCAGAAGAGATGAAGATGGCCTTGGAAGTTTTGATTCTAGATGTGATGAAGGCATTTTTCTGGGATATTCTAGCAGATCCAAAGCATATAAGTGCTACAACAAGCGATTGCATAGAATTGTAGAAAGCGCTAATGTCAAGGTAGATTAGGATCAACCGCATCTAACACACAACAAGGACAACTACCCAAATGGATCAGTTGTAACAGAAGAAGAAGAAGAAGATGTGACTGCTGAAGAAGAACCTGAAAGGTTAACTGGTAAAGCACCTGCTCGATTTGTGCAAAAAGAACATCCTGAACAAAAGATAATAGGAGACAAGAATGAAGGCATTCAAACTAGAAGAAAGCTGACAAAGTCAAATGAACAGGTAAATTTCTCATTGCTATCTAAGATGTTACTTGTTGGTCTCCAAATCGGCAGAGAGTTTGTCAGTTCCAATGCACAAGCAGATTCGGCCAACAAATACAGGAGGTTGTGTGAGCTGCCTCCCCTTCACTTTTGGTTCTGCCGCACCAAGGGGGGTATCCCTATAGCTAAAGATTTCACATTTGACTCACCCAATAGAAAGATTTAGCTTTACAACAACAGGCAGAATACTCTCATGTATGGACCAAGATTTGCATGATAGATCACAAGGTTGGCAACTTTCTTGGACATACCTAACTGGTTAGGGATGAGAGTATGCAGGGGTCCTAATCCTACTCCTACAAACTAACAAGTTGGAATTATGAAAGGATTTGTTTTAATGTTTTGGATGCAAGACATGGGGTTTTGGACCATAACTACTACACAAGAAGCAGACCGGTGCCTATCTCAGGGCAAGGAGTCAACTAGAGGTATACAAGTGAATGATTTGCACTGGCATTCAAGTATCAAGGGGTTAGGACTAGTATTTGCCTTACAAACACCACCCAAGACTGGGTATTTAACTGTCTCTACTTACAAATATCCTTGCTGCCATACAACCTTCGTCATACTTAACCTAAAATAGTTTAATCCACTCCTTGAATGGAAGTTAGAAATCAAGCATGCAATACAGAAATCTGTATCCTAGAATCTAAGAAACCCTTAGCAACCAGATTCAAAAGAAGGGATGCATACAACAAATGGAGACAAACAACTAAACACATGCAAAGAAGCATTTATTATATAAACACAACATGAAACTGAACATATATGCAACCTACATTCAAAATGCAACTCATAAACTCCAAAAGAGACAGAACAACCAAGAAATGTTCTGATCTTTGTTATTTTCTCCAAAAAAAATTTGCCCAAGTCTTCAACAACCTCAAATGAGTAACACAGTTTGCTTCTTATAGCAAGAATGTGCACTCAGCATTCAAGTACATGGTGTTTTCAAAACTTTGCCAGATACAATGCACAATCTGAATGGCGCTGAAAATATTCAATGCTCCAGGCAGAACAGGAAGGAAAAATAGGTGAAATCAGGAAATGTGCAGCCAACTGAAGATTTTCTTCTTTAAGCTGGTAGTTAACCTATCAATCAGTCGACCATACCTCTGTAACTCTGTCATTAAAGCCAACCTACCCGCGAGATGCAGTAACTATAGAAAATACGATGGTTGTGTGCTTTGCAGTTCTTCTCGCCTGAAACGCGACTACAGATACAAAGAAAATCCTTCCTTCCTCGGGCATTCAAAACAGAGTCGTCGATTCCATCTTCATCGTCAAGATCAACGGCTTCAAAACATGCTGAAAAGTCATCGGCCAATGAGATCGTGCCACGCAGGGGGCTTTTGCTTCTTTGACTTTTCACATCACGACATACATTTTGCCATTTTCGCCCATTTTGCCTTTCCGCCCATTGCACATTCAAATTTTTGTATATGCAAAAGAATATACATACAACTGCATCCAAACACATGGCAGCCTACGATTGGATCATCATCGCTGAGCACTTGCATCTTCATCGGCGAGCCATTGTATCTTTTCTTTTGCATATGTGGTTGTATAAGTGATTGTATATACATACAATCACCAACATACAAGGCGGACCCCAAATTTTTATAAAACAAATTGAAATTTCAATCGGGTCCGGCTTGCATCTCCTTCCTTGTACATCGCTTTGTATATTGCATATGCAAATGCAATATACAACCCGCGGACTTCAAATTTTATGAAGCACATTGAAATCTCAATCGGGTCCAGGCATTGTATGTTCCTCTTTGCATCTCGCCTTGTATATTGCACATACAAATGCAATATACATACCGCGGACCCCAAATCACTATGAAACAAATTTGAAAGCACCATCGGGTCTGGGCGTTGTATCTTCATTCTTTATATATCGGCCTTGTATGTTCTATTGCATGTGCAAACATACAATCGCATTTGTATGCAATTGGTGGGCCCCAGGCTTTGTATCTTACCATTACTTGCTGCTTGTATGTACATCGGCCTTTGTATGTTTCGCCTTTGCATATGCGCCGATGTACATTGACCCTTGCACATTTCCTTTTTGCACCTGTGACTTGTACGTGAGATACAATCGCCTTTGTATGTGTGAACCCCACCTCTTGTATATGCATCGGCCTTTATATCTTTTGTTTTGTATGCCGCCGATGTATGTTTCATCTTGTATGCACCCGTTGTATATCAAACATACATGCAAAATATACATGCAAACCCTTACATACAAGCATGGAATATTCCAGGAATTTGTGACGAAATCTTCAATGTACATCCACTTTTAACACCCAGAATTGCACATACAAGCCCGATATGCATACAGAGATGCATACAACCAATTTTTGCACTTTTTGAAGCCGATTTGATTTATTCTTTGGGCCTGTCAATGTACATTCGCGTTTGCACATTCAAATGTACATACAAATAGCAATGCATGTACAAAGACATATGCATGAAGAAGTGAAGGCCGACAGACTTGAAATTTTTGGATTTTTTTTTTGAAGAGTGCTTGCAGATGAATATTTGAAACCTGAACCACTAGCAGGCACCAACAGAACCTAGAAAATTTACTGATGCTAGTGAGGATGAAGGATGGATCAATGCAATGGAAGAGGAGCTCAATCAGATTGAGAAAAATTAGACGTGGGAATTGGTTCCACGACCTGTAGAAAAGAATGTAATAAGCACAAAATGGGTGTTTAAAAACAAGCTGAATGAGGATGGAGAAGTCGTTAGGAATAAGGCAAATTTGGTTTGTAAAGGATATGCATAGGTTGAAGGCATAGATTTGAAGAAACATTTGCACCTGTAGCAAGATTGGAAGCCATTAGGATGTTTTTGGCATTCTATGTTTAGAAGAACTTCAAAGTTTACCAAATGGATGTTAAATCCGCAATTCTGAATGGGAATCTGAATGAAGAAGTTTATATTGAGCAACCTGAAGGATTTTAGCTGTCAAAGAATGAAGATTATGTTTGCAGACTGAAAAAGGCTTTGTATGGTTTGAAACAGGCCCCTAGGGCTTGGTATTATAAGCTAGATAATTACCTCCATCAACCAGGATTCAGAAAAGTATGTGTAGACAACAACTTGTACTTCAAATCAGAAGGTGAGCACATGTTGATTGTTGTTGTGTATGTTGATGACATCATTTTTGGTGGTAGTGATGACAAGATGAGAAAGGAATTTGCTAATCAGATGTAGAAAGAGTTTGAAATGTCCATGCTTGGAGAACTTTCTTTCTTTCTTGGTTTAAAAATATCACAATTAGACCAAGGTATATTTATATCTCAAACTAAGTATGCAAAGGAAATGCTCAAGAAGTTCAAGATGGAAGATTGTAAGCCTGTGAGTACCCCCTTGATGATAGGATGCAAGTTGAGAAAGAATGATGAATCACCTGATACATATTAGACTATGTATAGATCTATGATAGGTAGCTTGTTGTACCTAACTGCATCCAAACTATATATCATGCAAGTAGTATGCATGGTGGCTAGATTTCAAGCTACTCCTAACGAATCTCATGTTCAAGTTGTGAAGAGAAATTCTAGATATCTAAAAGGTATTATGGATTATGGGTTATGGTATCCTCAAGATAATGATTTTACTTTGACAACCTATACAGATGTTGATTGGGTAGGAAGTACAGATGACGGGAGAAGCACCAGTAGTGGAGCTTTCTTCCTTGGTGATAGGTTGGTATCATGGCTCAACAAGAAGCAAGATTCAGTTACATTGTCCACTGCTGAAGCAGATTATGTTGTTGTTGTTTCATGTTGTACACAAGTTTTATGGATGAAGCAGACACTCAAGGATATAAAGGTAAAGTTTGATGATCCTATTTCCATTCTTTGTGATAATACAAATGCAATCTATATCTCAAAGAATCCTGTGATGCACTCAAGAACGAAGCACATCTCCATTAAATATCATTTCTTAAGGGAAAAGGTTATAGATCAGGAAGTCAAGATGGAGTATGTTCCCACACAAGAATAGATTGCAGACATTTTCACAAAGCCACTTGCCAAGGATACTTTTGAATATCTCAGGTGGAAGCTAGGAGTTTTTGCTCCTTCTCACAAGTAGAAGTACAACTGTAACAACTGTCCAAGGAGAGCAACTCAAGGCATATCTTTCATCCCTATTTTGACAGTGACTACCTCTCAAGGGGAGCAGGTAGATAGATGGCAGTAGCAGGTTACTGTCAGAAAAGAGGTTCTTTACCTCCCTTTGCCATTGATGACAAAGGGGGAGAGTAAGAGTAAGGGGGGCAGCACTAAGAACAATTTATGCATGAGTGTTGCCATTAATGACAAATGGGGAGATTATTGATATATTGTCATTGATGTCAAAGTTGGATGTCAAAGGAGTTTGTTAGAATGTCTCTGGTAAAGGAGAAGTGCATAGAGGCAAAATGTTCTAAAGGCAGAAGGGAAGAAAAAGACTCTAAGGCATTAGTTTTGCCCTTGGTTGGCAAAAAGTTTGGTTAAAAAACTGTCAAGTTCTCCGATTCTGAAATTTACCGATTCGTCGACAGAAGTAAAAGGTAAGTGTTTTTCGATGAATTGGGAAGATAGAAAAAGTTTAAGTCTTGGCAAAGTTTGAAAGTTACAAATTTTGTCGGTTCGCTGATTTGGTGATTCATTGATAGAAGAGGAGGAAAGTCTTTTCAATGAAGACTTGAAAGAAAGACAAAGTTTAAGTTATCGGCAAAGTTCTCTTTTTGAGAACTAGTTCGTGAGTTCGGCTTTTCACCGATTCGCCGATTGAGCAACAAAGCACAACAGAGACACATAAGTCAAATGTCTTTGGTTAGTAAAATTGGAGTCTCATCGATATAAGAAAAACACTAAGTCATCGGCAGTTCACAAGTTCTAATATTCACCGAATCAACGACAACCATAAGAGCGGAGTGTTTAAGGATAAATGGAAAGTGTTTGAAGTGCAAGTTTCTTGTTGTCAGGAAAGTTGATGATTTGCAGACTTGTTCGCAAGTTAGCTTTTTTGCTGATTCACCGACTATGCAACAAAAGGCAAAGAAAGGCTAGTTTGTGAAAGTAGATTATTATCGATAAAATGCTTAAGGAGATGGTTTGAAAAAGGGAGATTTCGCCGATAGATTAGATAAAGGGCTAAGAGGTCCCAAAGTTTGGAAAAATGAGGAATCGCCGATTAAGAAGACAAAAAGGCAAAGTTCAAAGAAATGAACTTTTGCCGATAGAAGGGAAAAGACAGAACAAAAAGGTTCGAAGAAATAAACTTTTGCCGATAAAAGGGAAAAGGCATAGAACAAAATAGTTCGAAGAAACCTATTTTCACCGATAAACGTAATAAAAGCAAAGTTTGTAGAAAGCGACTTTCGCCGATAAAAGAAGACAGGGCCAAGATTAGCAAAATGATAAATTTTCCGATAGAGAAGAAGACAACCAAAGTTAGCAAAGGACAAAATTCGCCAATAAAAGAGTATAAGGCTGAATTTTGAAGAATGTGAAAATCGCCGATCAAGGAGCTAAAAGCCAAAAGTTCGAAGAAAGTGAAAATCGCCGACAGAAAAGGAAAATTGAAAAATAAAAGGTATAGACGGCTATGTTTTTGGCGTGGAATCTGGATGCTCAATTAATTGTTAAAAGACTAACAGTGTTTGCATGGTGATGACAAGATAACAATAGAAAAGCTAGATTTTTGCATGCACGAGGATATTAATAGAACTATGATTGTGGTTGATTTTAACGATAATTACACAACAGAAAAGCAGATTTATTGCATGCGCAGAGCTACATGCAGAGTTCTCTTTCTGGACATGCAAACAGTAGAAATGCAGAAAGACTGGAGTGCACACATGTAGATGTGCGAGTGTATGTAGAGATAGTTGTATACTCAAAGCAAGAGTTTTAACATGTAGAAAAATTGGAATGCAGACATGCAGAATAAAGGGCGCATATATACTAAAAGTGATGGTACACAAAATTAGTATATGACGCATAGATGGATTGATACAGGCGTGAGATGAATTGTAGTGTAGAGAAAATCTGAGTGAGTAGTGAGAGAAGAATTCATAGCAGAGCAAGTCTAGGTGAGTAGAGTGAGAGGAGAAGCTTGTATATGATTTGAACAGATGCATTTGAGGTTTATGATGAACCAAATGGCTGCATGCATGTATATGTAAAGATTCAGTGAGGTTGGTGCCTCCTGTGAGTTGAGTTGGTGCTCAGATTAGGGGATTGTAGTCTCCTTAGAGTTGGTGCTCTTAAATTAAGGGTTTGGTGACTCCTTAGAGTTGGTGCTCTTAAATATTGTAATCAAGGTTTCATTTGTGAGGCTGGATTAGGACGGTAGATCCTAGCAGCATTTTCTCACCATAGTTTTTCCCATATTGGGTTTTCCATATATATTTGGTGTTCATGTGTGCATACTTTCTAGTTGTTGATGTTATTGCATTGAAAGTTAATTTGAGGGTGTTGTCACAACAGTGTGTCTGCTTATGGGACATTTTGATTGTTGTCTGAAATCACATATTTTTTAGAAAAATTAATGATTTAAGCCTTGAGGGGTTCCATCTAAAGGGATTTAATTCAAGGGTTCAATGAAACCCCATTAGATCATATCCCCTTGGAAAGAACCGCCAGTCTTAAATCAAACTCTCGATGGAGTCTCCTCCGCACCTATCAAAATGCTAACAAAAACAAATTTTGCTTCACCTTTTGGGGGATCAAATGAAGTCATTTAGAAATTATATTTTGTAAATATGTCACCCTTAGTATAAGCTTTCCAAAAAGTATGATTTTGAATATGTTTCATTTGATTTTATATTTATTTTCTATTTTCTAGTGAACTTAGGTTTTTCACCGAAAATCAATGTCTTTATTTCACACATGCGAAAAAATAAAAAAATAGAGAAAAAATTCTGAAAAATATTTGTGCACTAGGTATTGATGTTCTTGTTTCACCAAAAAGAAAAATTTGAATTTCGATATATACACAACAAGTTATGCTTGACGACATACACCTATGTCCAAATTATAGTTACCCTAACTTCAAAAATTAATTAAAAAAAATACGAAACAAAAAATTATGAAAAAAATCCATGTACTAGATATTGATGTTAAAAAATCTATATTTTAAAAATTAAAATTTTATCGTTTCTAAAAAAAAAAAAGTTATGCTGGACGACATAAATGTTACTTTTTGAAAATGTTGTTTACTATTAAAAATTAGTTATTAAAGGAGATGTTGAAAGATTCATGATTTATTTCAAATATATATATATATATATAGAATCTACACACAAGTCACCATAAATCACTAGTTTGCATCATCTCCAAAGTCGTAATGGTTTAGCTACTATAGGTCTTAGAAAGTGAAGATTTAGTTAAAAATACCGATATCAATGTCCATCTTGGCCAAAAAGTGGGACTCATTATTGTGGGATTACCCTTGATCTGCATTCTAGAGGCTTGAAGTTTTAAGTTTTATTGATCTACTGATTCACCCCCCCTCTCAGTACATTGCTTGTGTTCTAACACTGCCTACACCTAAGAATCAAACTGATGTTAGGAGTTTTTTAGGTCATGTGGGCTATTACAAAAGATTTATAGAAAATTTCAGTAAAATAATTGCTCCCATGTTCTCTCTTGACCAAAGACACTGAATTCTCTTGGACAACAGATTGTCAAAAAATATTTGAGACAATAAAGGAAAAATTAACAACCACTCTTGTTTCGAGAGGACCCAATTGGAGTCTTCCCTTCCATATTCAAACCGATGCTTCAAATGAATCCATATGGGCAGGCTTAGGATAGAAGGAAGATGAGGAGGTATGTATGCAATTTACTACATCAGTAAAAATCTCACCCCAACTGAAAGAAACTATACCACAACGGAAAAAAGAGTTTTTGGCTATGATTTATGTAATTAACAAATTTAGGCATTACATTATTGGATATAAAGTTATTGTACACACTGACCATGCAACCATCAAGTATTTGATGAACAAACCAATTGTGGGTGCAAGAATTATAAGATGGCTATTTTTGTTGCAAGAGTTTGACATCACCATTATTGATAATCTAGGAAAGTTTAACTTAGTTACTGATTGATTGTCTACATTGCATACAAGTGGAGATGATGAACCTATAGAAGATGGATTTCCACATGGAATTTTTTTTTTCTACTGACTCTCCATGGTTTGCTGATATAGCCAATCTCTTGGTCACAGGCTTGTTTCCTTCACACTTTACCTCAAAATAGAAGAAAAGATTGGTAAAAGAAAGCATGTCCTACAAATGGTTGAATGGCCTGTTATGCAAATGTGGACCTAATTTTGTGTTGTGCAGGTGTGTGAGAGCTGATGATATCTTTGACATACTAAAAGCATATCATGATGAACCCACAGGGGGACACTACTCCTCCCAAAGAACAATCCATAAAGTTTTAGGAGTTGGATACTACTGGCCATCTCTTCATAAAGATGTCAAGAAATATGTGAGGCATTGTGATCAATGCCAGAGAATGGGTCAACCCACATTCACTAATGAGATGCCCCTGCACCCTCAAATTTTTCTAGAACCATTTGAGTAGTGGGGCCTAGATTTTTTCAGTCCAATATCACCATCATCTGCAAAGAAAGAATATATCTTGGTATGTACATATTATGCAATGAAGTGGGTAGAAATTCAAGCACTACAATTTGCTAGAGAGGAAAAGGTTTTGGTGCACCTAGAATAATTGTTTTAGACAGAGGACCATAATTTATCTCACAGGTGATCTAGGCATTTACAGATCTATACCATATCAAGCACCAAAAGTCTTCACCCTATCACCCACAAGCCAATTGACAGGTGGATGTAACAAACATAGAACTAGAAAACATTTTGACAAAAACAAGAGCAGTGAATAGGAAGGATTGGGCAAGAAGATTACATGAAGTTGTATGGGCATACAATACCACATCGAAATCAACTACAAGATTCTCTCCATATGGACTAGTCTATGGCAAGAAACCAATATTGCCCATGGAAAATGAGCTGCAAACTCTCATAATATCCATGGATATTGGCCTTGACTTGACTCTAGCACAACAAAACTACATTCTCCAACTGAATGAATTAGATGAATCTAACTTGAAGCAATTCAACAAACATAATTAATTCAACAACAGAGAAAACGTTGGCATGACCGGCACATCAAGTAGAGGAAATTTCATATTGGAGATTCGATCCTCCTATATGACTCTAAGTTCAAAGAATTTAAGGACAAGCTACAAACACATTGGATGTGACCCTATGAAACTAAGGAAATTTATGATAATGAGATTGCCCAACTATCAGCAATTGACGGAGAACACAAGACACTTTTGGTAAATGGACATAGGCTTCGTCTTTATCAACATCCTTCTACTAAAGAGAAATTTGGAAAAAACCTGTCACATCCAAATCTATGTTATCTAAAAGAGGTATCATCTTTTATTAAGACAAACAACTGAACCAATTAAAAAAAAATTGAAAAACCAGCAAACAGCGGTTCTTTGTATTAAAAAATTAAGAATTGAAAACTAGTAAATGACGATTCTTCAGTCAATGCAGGAACAACTCAAAAGCATCTCTGGAGTAGCTCCAGCATATCTCTCATAAATGAGAATGCAAAATATCTCCAGTGCATCTCCATCACACATCTGGCACTTGTATTTCAAATCATTTCTAGTGCACCTTTGGTGCTTGTACTCCAAGGTCTCTTCAATGCATCTTTGACGCTTGTGCTTTAAGGTAAAATTATCAATGGAACATCTTTAAGACTCATCACTTTGCATCTTCAAGATTCTTTTGCGCTGATTTCAAATATTTCACGAGTCGTGCATCAAGAACCTCATGATGACAGTTGTCGACACAATCCAACGATCTTTTCCAAGATCTTGCTAACATAAGTAGAGTGTCACATAAGGGTTGTTGACATAGAGGAGTGTCACATTAGGGTTGCTAACGTAGCAGAGCGGTCACATCAAGTTTTTTGACGCAAACTGAACAATCACACCAAGGCTTGGATGGCACAGACAAGAAGTCACATTAATGATTTTGTTGAAGTGGACACCGACGACGTGGCAAATTGATAATTCTAAAAGGACCGCATGTATTACCTTGTACTTAACTAATTAAACTAAGGTCTTTTCAATTAATTAATGTACAAATTAATTATTGCCTCTACCACCGCCATATCTACAAATCGACTAAGACACGTACCAAGACGAGTGAATAACCGTCATTCCGTGCAGAGTGTCAAAGTGATGCTATTCACTCATTTGGAAAATAATGACTCCTTATTCTCATCTTTCTCCATAATTATTTCATCTTGATGTCCCATTTGTTGATGTTGTCTCTGATTTTCTACATTATGAGAAAATTGAGCTTGTTGCTAGTCAATTAGGGCTTGTACCTCTCTTTGTCTATTTTTTATATGACCAAGTAGGTCAATCTCATCATAGAGGGTCCTTTCTCTTTCCTCAGCATTAGGTTATTTTTGTTGATCTTCCTCATTAGGAATTTTATCATGCCAACCTCTAAGTGATCTTGTGGGAGAAGTAGGATGCTAAGTATTCTGAACTATCTCTTCATTCTCATTGGGCATTCCAAATGCTCTCAAATGTGCATCACGAGATCTATCTCTACTTCCTCTTCCCATAATATTCTCATTTCTTTGGACCTCATACTCATTTCTATTCATCCTTCTGTTCATTCTGAGTATGTTATCTGTAGAGTCCTCAAAAGTGTATTGCTATTGATTTCTGAAATCATCAAATGTATCATTTATGCTGGAGGTACCTACTTGATCTTGGGGATTCAATGGAGGCAACACATTAGGGTTTCTTGCTCTCCGTCTACTCCTATTTCCTACACTGCTAGAGGAATCATCATGCCCAGGTTGTTCCTTGTTTCTTCCTCTATTCATTGTGAATCTCTTTTCCCTTCAAACTACACTTAATTTCTAGGTTGTCAAAATAGAGTCGCCACTTCCCCTGCTAGGAAGAAATATTTGAACTCTCACTTTATTACAAGATTGTAGTAAACACAACCAAAAGTAAACAATTTTATGGGTCCTCGGCAAGGACACCAAAATGTTGGTTCCCAAAATTACTACAAACCATAACTCTAAACCAATACTCAATCACCCAGGCCAGGGGTGTCATCGGAGTGATTGGAAAGGGGTTTATCAACAGGTTTAGGGAGATTTTGGCCAACTTACAGGAGTGGGTAAACTCTTCTACACTTCAATCTCAACTAGGCTTAGGAGGGTAATCCCTAGGTATCCCTAAATAGGGGTTTAAAACTACACACTTTTTATCTTCCAATTTGTAACTTTGCAGCAATACCTAGATAGTTGTTTTAATCCCAAAAATTGTCACTGAATTAAAACATACTTGTTGCACATTTGAACCTCATTCTAAGCTAATGGAAACAATCTTGCATGACTACAAGTTACTGATATGCACAACTGATTTGTTTTAGAGATGGTTTGAAAATAGTTCATAGTTTATATTCCCTGGTTATAATGCAAATCAAACAAGACATACAGGTCTGAGTACTTCTACCTCACACTAGGTTAATTTGTTTGATTTATAAAATGTTTTGGTGATCAAAACACCATTTAGACTGGTGCCTTCAATGTGTTACAAAGTTGAAAGATTAATAAAAAGGGAGAACAATAATGAAATTATAGTGAGTTGCCTAACTAGAACACCCAGATGCATGAAACTTGTAAATAGAACCAGACGTGCTTATTGATTCCTTCTCACACAACATTCATTCATATGCAATCTTAAAATGACTATTACAACATGTAATATGTTATAGACCTGTCAAATCCTTCAAATGAAGATTACAATCACACCACAAATCATGGCAAGAGGAATCTTGTAAAAAAATAAAAAATTCCCTAAATGAACATTTGTAACAATGGAGACAAATGATTTTACTCACAAACTTTGCATTGATTCATCCATATGATTTACAAAAAGTTGCCCTTGAAGATCTGAAACTTTCACAGTGATAGAAACTCTTCTCACGCTGCACTAGTTGTTTGAAAAATGTCAAATTGACCAACCCTTCAAAATGATTTTCAACCTATTATTTATAACACTTGCAACTTGGATTTGATGGAAAAATGGGAGGGAAAACCCCAACAACTTGCATTAATGGTGAATTGGAGAGCAGTTGGTGTGTTTTCGTGCATTTCTAGGCCTTTGGTGAGTGGCAGGAGAACCTGGCACGTAAGAACTGGTGCCAAGGTGTTGACAAGACCCAACAGGAACCAAAAGTGACCAAGGTTCCAAATGAAAATTTGATATGAAGCTTCATAAAATACTTAGCCATTTTCTGAAAGGATTATTTGAAAATTCAATTTTTTGCCCCTTCAAATTTGACTTGAAAATTTAGGGGATCCGAAAAGATTTCAAACTTCGAAGATCTTTTCTGCTGGCGGGGAACCAAGAGTTTAGGGGGTCCAAAGGTTCCAGGGGGACCCGAAATCTCGAAGGGAAAAGGAGCGGTCGGGCAGGGAAAAAGTTCTAGCTCAAAACTTTGGAAGGAGAAAGAGAGCGAGGAGCAGGGAAGCAGAGGGAAATTGGACCTTGGGAAAGGTTCCCAAGTTCTGGCGAGACTTGAAAACCCGCAAGATCCAAAGGGCCCAAAAAATAAAGAGGTATCGAACAATATATACATAAAATATAAGTGGTAGTATTTTAATTTCTTATACTTTATTTATATTTTATGTATATACTATCAGGATGTTTGAGAGTGGTTTCAGATCCATAGGAGTTAAAATCTAGAATCTAGATATTGGAGGATCACTCATATTTCAAATTTAGCCAAAATCAGGGCTTCAACAACATGCATCAGGGTAAAGGCACAAAGACCCCTTAGGAAAATTTTGAGGAATTTGACATGATGGTGGAAAAATGGGGCAGAAAACTTGGGTGTCAACAAGACTCAACAAGAAAAGGTCTCTAAACTTGTTACAAAAATCATTGTTGAACTCTGGATATCAATGACTCTTATTGGGCATCAAATTATTTCAGAAGAGGACATTGTCAAACACATATGGGATGAGGCTAGCCCATTTGGTGCACATGACATTGAAGCAGATGTACAAGAAAAAGCAGAAGTAGAGGTAGAAGCAAAAGCAAAAGCAGAGATAGAAACATGAAGCCAATCACAACACACAGATTATGAGGATATAGAGATTTCCAAGGAACAATAGAAATAGGAAGAAATTACAAATTTGAAGTAGTTGCTTTGAGACAAACACCTTTTCATTTTGAATCTCAAAAATACTATTAAAGAAAAGGAGGGTATTTGCCAAGAAAATGAAAAAGAAATTCTAACCCTCAAGCAAAATATTAAAGAAAAAGATGTCATTGGAACAAAACATAAGGAAATTTTAACTGTTCAAGATATCCTCAAGGAAAAAGAGGTTGTAATTGAACAAAAAGAGATGAAAGATTCTAAAGCAGAGCATAAATTCTAGAGGAAATTGAGGCTAAGTTGGCCCAGACAACAAGAAACCATGTCACTCTTGAGTCAAAGAAAAAATTGACAAGCAAGACTCACAATTGACAATAGCTAATAACAATATTTTTGAGCTTGAAGAAGAGGTCAAGGAAATATCTATTCCAATACCTACAGTAAATAAGAGTACACATATTGATATCTCTCTTTGGACTTTCCAATTTAATGTTCCTAGAGCTTTATACCATTGGGAATAGAGATGCCATTCGTTAGCTAATGACAATGTAATGATGTAGCTCAAGGTCGAGATTTCTACACTAACAACATAGGTTAAGACATTGGAAGAAAGATTTATAGCAGTGACAACATTGGCTTCTAAAGTATTGTCGTGTAGGGCACCAAGTGGGAGTTACACAATGTTCTTGAGAGAACAGTTCTTTGGAAAATTTCACGAATCATCTCCGGAGCTACAAACTCTATCAATGATGGACATGACTTCATGAAGGTATATAGGACCAACACTCCTCAAAACTAGAATTTATTGTGTGAATTCTTCTTGCATAAATTCCTTATGGATGGACACATTTGCTTTTTCATTAATCTTTTTATTGGAGAATACCAATTGAGGGCATTTGTTTCACATATGCATAATCAGAAGACATGGCTATAGCAGATGGATGGGTATAACCATATTTAAGAAACTGTCAGGCTATACATTAAACATGAGAGTCCAACTCCTATAGCATTTAGAACACAATTTTGTCAATTTGTATACAACCCTAATATTTTGCCTCTCTATAAGAAAAATCTAGAATCTTGTGTTATGGAGTTTAATATGTATATATAGTCCTCATTCAATAAGGCCTTAGCAGCCTGCAAGAAAAGATGGAACAACATGTCCGCATATCATAAAATGTGAGAACTGGTTTCACTAGGTAACCTAAAATGGTTCCTAAGAAAAGCTAGGTTTGTTGCTAGGTTGATAGAAAAATATAAGCAAGAATGGATAGGGATAAGATTCAGACCCGCTCTCATCATTGATCCTATGCCCATGTGTGTAGATCAGATAGAAGAATCAAAATTTAAAAGATGGTTAGAATAAGTAGATTAGTTTCAAGGCAATGTAGATAACACAAGGAGAACTTGGACCACATTTCAGTCTAACTATAATTGCACATAGAAATTGTATCTGATGAATATGTTGAGGCTCCAGAGTAGTGCAAGAGGACCTGCAAACCCTTAAGCTGGGGGGATGATGAGCTATGGACAAAACTAGCCTAATTTTGCAAAAGTACCCTTCTTTCCTTGCCTAATTCCCACTTCATCCACTAATTTGTACATTAATTGTTGGAAATCTTCTTTAATTATGTTAAAGTGGTGCAATCACGGTTAGAAGGGTCCACAAAGTGAACTATCCATGCCATGCAACTAGAGTCAACACAATGGAAACAACTCCAAGATATAAAGCAAATGCAGATTCAGCCATTCAGTATATTATAGAATTCAAATACAAGTTGGCTGGCAACAAGCGGGCTTACAATTAGGGCTCACAGGCCTAATTACATAATTACAGAATATGCACAAGATATAGTTTTGAAGCTCCTTCACAAGAATTTCAAACTATCAACTATCTCTATGAATTTCACTACTTTCCTAGGCATCTATTACATCAATTTTTATCATCTCCGGAACCTAAGATTCCTCCGCGTCAGCCAAGGAAGATCACAAACTACAATGAAGAGTTGTAACGTGTGTACACAAATAGGTCAGACCTAATCATGTAGAACTCCTTCACAAATGAATTGAATGATGTACGGGTCTCAGGGAAGGTCAGCCACAAACCAAACAACATTGAATGATGTGTCATTTAGCTCTGCAAGTCTTCTCCTATAGCTGATTGTCTAAGACTGTCAAGATGCTCTGTTTTGAGAAAATAGTTGATCTTTTGATAGTGATATCTTACCGGTACCTGATTCAAATAATCTGAGATTTGGATATGATGTGCATGAATGAATCTAGATGCTAAGTCTAGCTCTATAGGGTCTGAAATACAATTGCAATATAATGCGGACCAAAATACAAAAATTGTTATTGACTGAACTGCCTGAACTAAACTGGAAAATGAAAAGAAACAAACTGAAATGCAAACAAACTAAAATGCAAATGTTTTTGGTTGATGCAAGATTGCTCTTGAACCAGGGATGCTCCTGCATCAGACATCCAGGGTTATTGAAAAAGTGTGTCCCTCACTTTGCTGGGGCTGGAGGAAAACCAAGACAGTCCACCTCAGCCGGAGAAATCCATGATGAATCTTTTGTCGGTCTACCTTTCCACTTCACAAGGTATTCTTTGTATTGTCTTCCTCTAGTGTTGCGTCCAACTCTATTGTCCAAGATGTCTTCAATCTACTCAAGTGCTTGTTGTGGTAACTGCTTCTTCAAGTCTGCTTCAATGTTGTCACTAAACTCTACTTCATGATACTGCTATAGGTCTACAATGTTGAAAATAGGTGATATACCCAATGTCTCCGGTAACTCCACTTCATATGCATTTCCTGAATCAAACTTTCTGAGTATCCTACAAGGTCCAAACTTCTTCATCTTCAACTTGTTATTTGTCCCAACTAGAAATCTTTCTTTTCTCAAGTATACCATTACTTCATCTTCCACTAAAAATTCTTTGTGTCTCTTCTTCTCATCTGCCTTCTCCTTATACTAGCTGTTCATCTCTTCCAAATTTTTCTTTACCTGATTATGCACTGTCTCCATATGTTCTACAAATTCTTCTACTTCTGCACTTCTCTTATCTTCCATGTTGATATCTCTGAACTCTGCTACTCCTCTAGGGTTTACTCCGATAACAATCTTAAAAGGTGTTCTTCTGGTACTCCTATTCACTGGATTATTGTATGCAAATTCTACTTGTGAAAGAATCAAATCCTAAATTCCTGCCTTCTCTCCAACCAAGCATCTCAACAAGTTTCTCAAACTCCTATTCACTACCTCTGTTTGTCCATCAGTCTGTGGATGAAATGTTGAACTGAACTTCAAATCTGTCTTCATCTTCTTCCAAAGTGTCTTCCAAAAATATCCAAGAAATCTTGTGTCTCTATCTGAAATTATGCTCTTAGGTAATCCATGCAATCTCACAATCTCCTTGAAAATAGGTCAGCTACATGCATTGCATCAGTTGTCTTCTTACAAGGTATGAAATGTGCCATCTTTGAAAATCTGTCCACCACTACAAATATTGAATCATGTCCTCTTTGTGTCTTTGGCAATCCCATTACAAAATCCATACTTATGTCTTCCCAAGGTCTCTCTGGTACTGTCAAAGGTTTATACAATCTAGTATTCTGACTACTCCCTTTTGTAACTTGACAAACTCTACAACTCTACACAAATTTCCTAACATCCTTATTTATCTGAGGCCAAAAGTAATTTTCACTCACCAAATCCACTGTCTTATCAATGCCAAAATGTCCTGCCAATCCACCACTATGTTTCTCCTTGATCAAATTATCTCTCATTGAACTCCTAGGTATGCACAATTGGTTTCCTTTGAACAACATATCTTCCTAAATGAGATAGTCCAACCAACTTACTCCTATCTGTCACAACAGGTTCCTCACATGCTTTCCAAGGTTCTACAAAATCAAGATCTTCCTCATACATGTTCTTCAATTCTTCAAATCCCAACACTTCAACTCTTATCTCTGTCAACGAGTTCCTTCTCCTACTCAAAGCATCTGCAACTTTGTTTGATTTTCCACTCCTATGCTTCAATACAAATGTATAACTCTGCATGCACTCTACCCATCTCATATGTCTCTGATTCAACTTTCCTTGACTGTTCAGTTATTGCAAAGCTTGATGATCTGTATACAACACAAACTCCTTAGGCAACAAGTAATGTCTCCACTTCTTCAAGGCTTGAATTATGGCGTAGAACTCATGATCATAAACTGAATATCTTCTCTTTGTATCATTCAATTTCTCACTAAAATATGCTACAGGTCTACCTTCTTGACTTAACACTGCTTCTATTGCATTCCCACTCGCATCACAATCTACTTAAAATACCTTATTGATCCTGGTAATGCCAAAATAGGTTGTTCTGTCACTTTCTGCTTCAACAACTCAAAATTTTTATCTTCTCCTGATATCCACTTGAAATCTTTTCTATCACCTCTCATTGTCTCTGTCATAGGGTTACATATTGGACTTAAATTTCTGATGAACTTCCAGTAGAAACTAGCTAATCCATGAAATGATCTGACTTCTCCAATGCTCTCCAGTGTAGGCCATTCAACAATTGCTCTTACTTTCTCAGGGTCCATCTTCAATCCTTCCACAAAAATCACAAATCCCAAGTATACCAATTCTTCCTTCATGAAACTACACTTCTTGATGTTTATCAGCAATTTCTCTTCTCTCAGTCTCTACAATACTTGTCTCAGGTGCCACAAATGTTTTTCCTTTGTCTTACCAAAAATCAAAATATCATCCAAATATACAATAACAAACTTACCCAAGAATTTCTTCAAAACTTCATTCATCAACCTCATGAAAGTACTCGGTGCATTTGTCAATCCAAAAGGCATCACTAACCACTCATACAATCCCTCATTTGTCTTGAAAGCAGTCTTCCATTCATCTCCTTCTCTGATTTTGATCTGATGGTATCCACTCTTCAAGTCTATCTTTGTGAAATATTTTGCTCCACTCAAACAATCCATGATATCATCCATCCTAAGTAAAGGAAATCTATACCTAATTGTGATCTTGTTTATTGCTCTAGAGTATATACACATTCTCCATTCTCCATCCTTCTTTGGTGCTAACATTGCAGGTACTGCACAAGGACTCAAACTTTCTATGATCAAACCCTTCCTCAACAAATCATGTATCTATCTATTCAATTCTTCATTCTTTGTCAATGTCATTCTGTGTGCTGCTTTGTTAGGCAAACTAGCTCCGAGTATAAGATCCATGTGATGACTGATACTTTTAATTAGTGGCAATCCTTCAGGTATATTGTCTAATATGATGTCTTCATACTCTATCAGCAACTCAGTTATCTCCTCTGGTTGTGATTCTTCAGTCTTCAGGATTTCAGGCTCCTTAGGGATCAAAGCATAACACATTCTCATGTCTCAAAACATCCAAAAAATTTCTGCCATCTACCAAACAGATTCTAGCATTTCCACATACTTCACTCTTAGGATCATCTTCCAAAGGAATCAAGGTAATTCTCTTTCCATTTGCTGTTATAGTGTATGTATTCTTTCTCCCATCATGTATAGCTTTCCTATCATACTGCCATGGTCTACCCAACAAAATATGACGTACATCCATAGGCATAATATCACACAATACTTCATCATGATAAGATCCAATATGAAATTTCACCAAACAATGTTCACTCACCAGCACCTTATGATCATCCTGAATCCATGCTATCTAATAGGGTTCAAGGTGTTTCAATCTTTCCAACTTCAGCTTAGTCACCATCTCCTCTGAAAGTAGGTTATCAGAACTACCACTATCAATTACAACTTTACAACATTTACCTCTTGATTTGCATCTGGTTCTGAACAAACTTTTCCTCTGCGGTGGTTCCCCATTTGTCTCTACTTGAAATAGTGCTTTCCTCATCACAAGTGATTCTCCTTTCTTAGGTTTACCAACTGAACTCAGTGATCCAACATGTTCTTCTTCCACATAGGTTGCTCTTCCATTGTTCTATGTTCTCTTGCTTGTACTCCCCTGATTACGTTCAAAGGCTTTATGTCCACCTCCACACTTAAAATAGTTCCTCTGAATGTTCTTCTATCGGATCCTCTTCCTTCTCTTCGGTATCCTTCACTCCGGTATGGACCAGGGTTTCCTCTGCTATAGAAAGTTTTGTCATCTCTCTGGTATGCATTGTTATCTCTGTCCTCCTTGAATGTGTTCTCTTGTCTATTCTGCTCCGCATATGATCTCTCTCCTCCAGAAAATGTTCTACCTCTCTGAAATTTATCACCTTTGCCTCTCTGTCTCTGATCATGCCTCTTATTCAACTTTTCTTCAACCTTTAGGGCAAACTAATATGCTTCTTCCAATGTTGTCATCTTTACCAAACTCAATTCTTCTTGAATGTTCAATCTCAGTCCATTGATGTATCTGGCCAGTTTCTCCTTGCTTGCTTCACTATGTCCTGTCCTCATGATCATCTTATGAAATTCTTCAGTATACTCCACAGATTTCTCCTTTTGTCTCAGGTTCTGCAATCTCTAAATAGTTCCAACTCATAGTCAGTGGATATAAACTGGTCTTCAATTTTGTCACTATCCTATACCACTTTGTAATCTTTTCTTTTCCTCTTCTATTTCTATCCAACTGAACTTCTTTCCACCATATAGCAACATGTCCTTTCAACTTTGTCTTTGCAAATTTCACCTTCTCTGGATCTTCAATTCCTTCATACTCAAAGTATTCTTCCATGCCATTTATCCAATCAATCAACTCTTCAGGGTTCAGATTGCCAATGTAATTAGGTACATCAACTCTAGGTCTTTTCCCAATCTTTGAAATAGTTCGCAACATCTTGACTTGATCAGATTCCTCTTCTTCTTCACATCCTAGGGTTTCACCATTTTGATCAGCAGATTAAAATTCTTCATCATCATCACTTTCAACATTGGGTCTAGGTGTATGTTCTCTCCTTCGATCTTCTTCAACAGCATCCAAGCGAACTTGCATGGTCTTCATCATTTCCATCATCTCATCCATTCTACCAGCCATTGTTCCAACAACAGGGATTCTCCTAGGTGGCATTCTTCCTAGGATCAAGTGTAACTACCTTAAATTAGGCAATCAAGCTACAAGGTGACAACTACCTCACAATCGGCGATCGGTTGCAACACAAGTAACCTGCCTCGGATTCGGCAATCTATTCACAACAAGATCTTACAGAGTTCGTTCGCCAACTTTGCTCAATTCACTCCCAAAGATTTGAACTTTCGCTCTGATACCACTTGGTGCAGTCACAGTTAGGAGGGTCCACAAAGTGAACTATCCAGGCCGTGCAGCTAGAGTCAACACAACGGAAACAACTCCAAGATATAAAGCAAATGCAGAAGTGATAACTTTAAGAAGTCCCCCCTAAAAAAAGATATAAAATCTTGGTGAATCTTTCATTATTTTAGAAAAAAATATTAATTTCTATTAGCGAATCTTTCCTATTTTCTAAAAAAGTATTAATTTTATTGGAGAATTATTTTAAATCACTAGAAATTTGTAGAAAATCCTAGCAAATCACAAAAATAGGCAAATGCATTGATTACCATGGTGAATCCTCCCTTTTAAAAAAAATTAAACTCCTATGGAAAAGTAAGTGTCTGAGGGTGGCAATGATTGATTAGTTTAAGGTGTAGTGCTTGTGTCTATAATTCCTTAATAATTTAAATCAAACATTGAATATTTTAAATTAGTCCTAAATTATTTTTTAGCACCCTTGATTTTATTTATAATCTAACAGTTTGGGTTCTATTCTGTGGGCCAAAATGTACCCATGAAGATCCAATGCCCATGGGGCCCGAAATTGCATGTAGGTGGTCATTGATCTCAATGGAGATCAATGAGCTAAATGCAATTTCGGGCCCCATGAGCATTGGAGCTCCGTGAGTACATTTTTGCCATGGAATTTAACCTCAGCCATTAGATTATAAATTAAGATCAACGGCCCAAATACAAATTTGGGCTCAGTGGGCATTGGAGCTCTGTGGGTACATTTTAACCCATGGAATACAACTCCACTCATTAGATTATAAATAAAATCAATGGTGGTGATTAAAAAAATTGGTGATATGGCCCTAAAGTAACCAATAATTATATAATTGTATTGGCAAATTAATTTCATTTTCTACTATAACTTATAGAATTTAGGTGAATCTAATCTAATCAGGTATCGAATATTGTGGTGAATCTTTGAGTTTAAAAGTTTAATAAAATAAATGTTCTGGCGATTTAGCTAGGACAAAAATAAAATTTTGTAAAAATGTGGCGATTCACGTCACATTATAGCTTTTACTATTAGCCAAATTTTGAATCCCCAATTTCAACTATTAGCCAATTGGCGTATATTAACCACTAAAAATATTACTGAAATGCAGATTTAGTCATTCAGTATATTATAGAATTCAAATACAAGTTTGCCAGAAACAAGCAAGCTTACAATTAGGGTTCACAGGCCTGATTACATAATTGCAAAATATGCACAAGATATAGCTTTAAAGCTCCTTCACAAGAATTTCTAACTATCAACTATCTCTATGAATTTCACTACTTTCCTAGGCATCTATTACATCAATTTATATCATCTCCGGAACCTAAGATTCCTCCACGTCAGCCAAGGAAGATCACAAACTCCAATGAAGAGCTGTAATGTGTGTACACAGATAGGTCAGACCTAATCATTTAGAACTCCTCCGCAAATGAATGGAATGATGTGCGGGTCTCAGGGAAGGTTGGCCACGAACCAAACAACATTGAATGATGTGCCATTTAGCTCTGCAAGTTGTGAAATGCTCCACAAGTCTTCTCCTATAGCTGATTGTCTGAGACTGTCAGGATGCTCTATTTTGAGAAAACAGTCAATCTTCTAATAGCGATATCTTACCGGTACCTGATCCAAATGATCTGAGATTTGGATATGATGTGCATGAATGAATCTAGATGCTAAGTCTAGCTTTGTAGGGTTTGAAATGCAACTGCAATAAAATGCGGACCAAAATACAGAAACTGCTACTGACTGAAATGAACTGGAAAATGAAAAGAAACAAATTGAAATGCAAATGTTTTTGGTTGATGCAAGACTAGGGATGCTCTTGCATCATAAAGTTATGAGTATAATACTTAAGGAAATTTCTAAAATAAAGAGTTTTATGTCATAAGTTTGAACTAACATTTGGTATGCAAAAGTATACTTTTTGTTAAAATTTGGGCTCCAGAGTTGTTAGAAGCAAAACCTCATAGAGCTCTGGAGATGTTCATAGAACTCTAATACATTTGAAGGGCTTTAGAGACATTTTAAAAAATGTAGTGGATTCTTCCTAATTGCCAACACACACTCCGAGATTTTTGTAGAGTTGATCGAATGATACTCATGATGGATCTAGTTAGAACGAGAGAAGAATTCTTCCTAATTGCCAACACACGCTCTGAGATTTTTGTAGGGTTGGCCGACTGATACTCATGATGGATCTAGTTAGAATAGGAGAAGATACCATGTAGCTATTCCATGCAAACTGTAGAGGCATATCGCCAGTTGTTGTTCCACATTACCTTTTTCCACTAAGGTCGATTCTCATGGCCACTAAACCACAACTAACTACTTGTTTAAAATGGCACAATCAGTGTTGTTGCATGATTTTCTTTAGAACATTACATGTCCTCCCTTATAATCGACAATTATGTAATCAGTAGACTAAAGGGATAATCCTTATATTTCCTATAGAGACTCTTAGTTAGAAGGTAATAATCATAGCTGTATCTATTACTTAGAAAATGATTAGTATATAGGGCCTTGGCATAGGAAATAGACATATAGATTTTTATTGAAATCAATATAAACTCTATTATTTTAAAAATAATATACTTTTGATTTTCAAGATCAGAAATAAAGGAAGTAGTTTATATATTTGTTTAGTACCAAAGGCTTGATTAGTCTCTCTCTAGAGGTGGAGCAAGGGCCCACTCCAGCCAAAGGGCAGGGACAAGTATCTCTTAATTAGATTAGTTTCTTTGTTACTTTTTGAATTTGTTAGAGTTCTTTGTTAAATTTATTTGATTCAAAATAACATTAGCTGTTTTAGATCTTTGTTTAGATTAATTTATTTTCAACAATTGTAATCTTTAAATTTCTTTAGATTAAAGTTATTTCACCAAATCTTCCTTTCAGTAGTCTTTAGAATGCATAGTTAAAAAAATAGAGGATTAAAGTTAGTATAGTTTCAACTTCCTCTTTTAGGAGAATTGTTAGGAGAACTACTAGTTAAAATTCTGCTACAAATGAACATAGACACACCTTGGATTTGAAAAAATTAGACAAACTAATCTATTTAAATGCAAGGTGTACAACGACCCTTGTCACATGTTACATAAGAAGTTGTGCCACATAGAGGTAAGTGTGTTAGGTAAGAACTAAATAAATCTTGGTGGCATGATTAATGCACCCTCCCTTGGTAATGTATAAGTCACTCATATATAAGTAGGCTTTTGATGTATATAGTAGTATGAGATGAACATTGAATCTATTTATACTATGCATTAATGATTGATTAATAAATATGGAGAATCCATGTTGTACCATATTTTGAGTTTATAATATCTTTTCATTTATATATTACTATTGCATGCTATGTCTAAAGGAAAACCCATTGCACACCCTGAGTATTTGATCTTCAAATCAATATGTTGGTGTGAGGTGGTTTTTGAAATGTAGCTATAGTCTAAGTTTTGTGCTATAAAATAACCAACATGTTTGTTCTATTTTTAAACCACTTGATGACTAGTGTGGCATAGTTGCACTATTTAATGGATTGATACTACAACAAAAATCAATGAGTGTATTGATGCAAAACCCTAGAATTCATAAGACAAGGGGATCTTGCTAGGGTGAAGTTGAGGAAGTGGTGTGATTGCAAGCTATATGATGCTTTATACATAGTGTACTTTGTTAGTTTCCAAAACAATTGTTTGAGTGGATCATTACATGGATTAAATGAAGACCTAGCATACACAACCAATGAATCTAGTGGATTAAAAAGAGCATTGCATGATAATATTGGTTGGATTTGTGTGTTGGGTTCCCTTGTGAAGAGTGTTGTCAAAGGATATGTGTTGGAGTTTATCATATCTACCTATACATCCAAGGACAAGGCTCTATTAAAACTTGTAATTGGCCCATGCAAATTATTAATCAAGCAACTTTATATCTAGATGAGGATGTGCTTGATTGGTAAAAAGGTTGAAGCATTTAATATAGAGTAGAAAACCTCTATGCACAAAGATTCATAATGGTAGGAAGTGACATTTCAAAGATAATATGCATAGATGATTGCAAATCTAGTGAAGAATAGAAGTAGATCCTAGGGCTATGCAAGAAAAGATGGGGATATCACCTTGAACACTCCATTGTCAATGCACAATGCCATTGGAAGGCTAAACCACGATGTTCTTAGGGGAATGCATCAAAGGAGGAAGATTTAGTTAGATGAACTAGGTGGCACAGGGAAATTAATGATGAGTGGATAGTGCATGGCATGGTGAGGGAACAACAATTGTTAGAATAAACTTTGAGGTGGTGTGATTTTTTTGGGTACAATACTTGAATCTGAGGATATGCAATTGACTAGATCTAATGATGATGAATTAATTTTCCTACTTTTGTCGATTTCTTTCACTAATCTTGATCAACTAGATCAATAATATGGTGATTTTGAAAAATCACGCCACATAACAAAGCACTAAATAACATGTAGTAATATGAAGTTTGATAGATTATGTGTTAATGCAGAGGAAGTAATATGAAGTTTGATAGATTGTGTGTTAATGCAGAGGATCGAGTAAAGAAATAAGGGCAATAGTTGGGAGAGATTTGAAATTTTCTTGCATGAAATGATAATTAGTTTGAGATTTTCTTATATCATTTTCCAATAAATGTGAGTGTACTAAAGTAGGTGCAAGGGGTTCTCATGCATAGGCTCCCCTTTGAGGTGGCATACCCAATAGATCTAGCATTGGTTAAATTTCTAATACAACTGATCGGGTGTAGATGGAATCCTGATCAACCCTAGTAGAAGATCATGTAGAGGAGGTAACCTTATAGGAGTGGTAGTTACACTAATGGAAGAGGAGTGATTGGAGGTGGCAACTATTCTAGAGGAGGCAAATCTTGTAGATGGGGTGGCACTTTCGTTAGATTAGCATAGTGGCAACAAATATGAGGGAGAGCATGTAGTGACAAAGGTGACCTTTGAGTTGTTAAAAATGGTTATTAAATCTTTTTGTAGTCTTAAGGATGCAATTACAAATTGGAAAGTGTAAAACTTTGTATGTCACACAAATAATGTGATATTTTATCTAAGAGAGTCAATTATTTTGTTGAAACCTTGATAGCCATACATAAGATAGTATGTGCATTGATCCTATTAGGGCACGCACAAATTTGGTTCAAGTAAAGCAAGGGTTATTGGATGAGTTTAAATATATAGAATTGAAATGTTGTAGTTGTTGCCTTAAAGAAGATACACTAATTATGTGGAATGTTAGTCCTGAACCATGATGAGTGGTTCAAGGACTTTCTAGGGAAGCTATATTACAAGTTGGACCTAGTATTATATAGGAATGGTTAATTACTAGTTTAATTAACCAGATTCAACATGATTTATTGCAACATAATCTTAATTTATAATAGGAACTAGAAGATGAAATTGTACTTGAAAGCATTTGGAGCCCCAACAAATTCATAGGGGCTTATATTTCTCTTAGAAGCACAAATTTTCTAGATTGCAAAAAAGTTGGAACCAATGATGAATAAGGCACTTGGAGAAATGTATTGGGGCTTGTGGTGCATCCAAGTTCTACAAAAGGATATACTAATAACAATTGCCCAATCTCACAAGTGTGCATTATTGGTGAGGTGACCTACTAAGTGTAGAGTAAAAAATTGCATACTTCGTAGTTCACTCTTTTTTTCATTTATTTTAATGGTCATCATCCCAATACATGATTAGGACTCATTGCCTTGTTTATGAGCCTAAAACCCCTCAATGGTATGCCAAAAAAGTCAAACATGAACCCATTTTGTTGTAACATATTCCCTATACTATGCAATTTTGTCCTTCAAGATATTAATGCACCTACTTTAATGTCCATCATTTTCAATTTGTGCCTCTCTTCAATGACCAATCATAAGGCCTAATTTTGCTTACTACATTTTCTCAATGACTACCTATTTCAAGAAACTCTATAAAACACTCATTTCCTAATAAACCTCTTCTTTCTCTCTTGGCTATCTTGTTGCTTCTACTTCTAACACTTATTTCCTTGTTACACTCTACTCTCCACATACGTTCCTTCATTACTAAATCCTTGCAACTTTGCCTACTCCGCAACCAAGAACATAGACCAACAACTCCTTGTATCTCCTTCGATTGGTACACCTTTGAGATTCATCACCCTTGTTCCTATCTCCATGACACTTACACTATATTCTTACCCTAGCAAGCCTCTAAGGTTTTTTGTCTACACCTATTTGCACATATCGTTGTTATACCTACACATTAGGGTTTCACACACACCAAATCTATACTAATACTTTGAGGCTGGAACATTCCAAGATTCTATAAGCACCACCAAAAAGAGAAAATTTTGATGAGCAACCCTTGAAAGTGATGCAGAGGTAAAATGCAACGGGAGCTTACTAACAGGAAGGAGGAGTTAATAACACAAACAGCATGTTAAAAATCCCTATCGGCTCAGCATCATCATCATATTTCCTGCAAATACCAATAGCATCATCATATTTCGGACGAGCAAAATTATCCTCCTGCCGACTACTGTTCACTTACTCCGCCTGTCGCCTATCATCATCATCATGATATTCAACTAGCGCAAACATCCTCCTGTTGCACTGTTCATCGGGCGCCAAACTCTATCGGCATCATCATGATATGCAACACCACCTTCGTCAGCAGGATATCAAATATCCGGTTGCTCCAAATATCCTGATGACGACAACTTCAGCACCTTCCCTTCGATGCCCCGATAGCCGACTATACAAACAACAGCATCATGATATGACTTAACCGGTTCGATTGAAACATCCTGATGATGTTAACCCAACTTTCTGCCGAGGACCTACGCCGATACCTAAACACTTAGCGACAGCAGGATAAACTTGCATAGAGTGATATCTCAATATCCTGATGACGATGACGTCATATCCTGATGACGATGACGTCACATAATATCCTGATGACCCCTTCAACACTTAGTCAAAAAAATTGAACTTTCCCTCCCGCATCTGCTAGCGATATGCGGATGATGGGCATACTCGAGAGATGATCCTGACGACGATATATACACTGAGTATATATCCGACTTATAACATCCTGATGCACTTGAAATATGCAAACTTCAACAGTTTCCTAACCCGATCCGCATGGCGATGTATTCGCAGATGACGATGCGATTCGCTCCGACTGGTAACGCACATGCAGACTCCTGTATATCCGTCCGCTGCATGCGAACAGTCAGAACCGCCCAATTTCACAAAGACAAGATGATGATCGGGCCGGATCACCTTCAAATCAAAACTTAACAATTTATCTTTCTGAACCTAGCACATGAGGATGCTAGGCTGATTCACAGCATGCTACCAATTGATCTCTTGAACAATGCGATGCATAAACAGAAAACAAAAATGCAAACTAAGCTATAATACAGGACCATTCCACCGATTCACAGGATCAACCGGTGGAAGGGTTGAAGGAATCCATCAACTTGCAAACAGAAAGGAAATCAAAACAGATACAGCTGATAAACCAGATAATGCAATTTGATGAGATCTTATTCAAATGAAATTCAAATGTCCTGCTTCTACAATACTGTCAAACAACAGTGCTTCTCAATCTCTGAACTGTTCTCTTGAATCTCAATTCAATCACAACACCATAACATAACACCATATATGCTAAACCCTAACAGATCGAAGGTATATATAGCAATATCCTGCGAGTACTACCAACTCGATTCCCAGCGGCTGGGAGCTTCCAAGCGGCTGGGAGAGAGGACAGCTCAGACAGCCTGATCACGATCTCTAACTGCCTACACACACTCCTAGGCTGATCTAATACATAGCATTGGTCCAATGGACCTTATTACATGATGAAGTCAAACATACTAAAAATAGACTAATGCCCTGTCATCATGTGGACAATTAACCTATATCCTGATCATGTAGGGGTGCTCCTGCACCAGAAAGTTATAGGGTCAAAAGAATAGAGGACACTAGCATTTGCAAAGGGTCATGAGTGCCTAGTTAGACACCAACACCCAATGAAGTTCATGACACCCTTGTCAAACACTTGCACTTTGAGAGGGTCACTAGCACCCTAATTGGACATAACTCAACTATCAGGTCACTAGCATTCGTAGATTTTCCTTAGATCATTGTACGTGTCCAAAACACCTCCTAATCCCTTATTCAACCTTTGAATTGGATTAGACATCAAATCAAAAAAACTTTCTTATCCCTAACTTTTTACATTTCTAGTTCTAAATTAATTCCTATCTTTTAGTGTTTACTTATGCTTAGTGTAAATTTGAAACTTGTTACTTGTTTCCCAAATTTTTGTCTTTGCATCTCTTTTGCCTCATCCATGAGTTAATTTAAATTTGGTCTTTGTTATCTTCCTTCATTCTTTTCCTTGAGGAAATTTCACAAAGTTAAGTGTCATTGTTTCTTTATCAGTGAGTTTGTCCTTTTGTGAACCTCGTCGATAGGTTCGCTAGTTTGCAAACCGGTCGATGCAACGATAAGCACTTCACACTTTTCTAATTGTGTCCCTAATTGGCATGTTTTGTCTTCCTCAAACTCGGTCTATCTTCATGTTTTCTTTATCGGGCAGTTTCATAGTTCACAAACTCGTCGACCCACCGATAACATTGCTTTGTAAGATTTGGTTCGTAAGTCCATGTTGTTGCCGACAAAGAAAGCTTGTCTAAGTTTTATCGGAGATTTATCTAGTTCTCAAACTTATGAGTTCGTCGATAAACAAACTTGCCGGTAAAGATTATCTTTTTAGTTCACAAGATTGTGTTTTGACCGATAAGAAAAAGTTTAGGTTCAAACATATCGGTGACTTTTGTGGTTCACGAACTTTTAGTTCGCCGATGATTTTGTTTGTCGATGGGTGATGCTGCCGATGGAGACTAAACACCCAAGTTGAAACCTTTCCAACTGAAGATCAGTGAAAGATTTGATTTGCGAATTGGTGAGTTCACTGACGAGACTTTTCACCGGTATTAAGGAAAGTTCACTAAGGCCTTTCCTCACCGATGACTGAAGATAATAAAGAGAATCACTCAATTCTAAAGTTAGCGAAGTGAAGTTATCTTTGATTGAAGAATTCGAAGGTTATGAATCCTGTCGACGCTTTGATGGTGTTAGTAGTATTTTTTGTGAAGGCAAATTAACTGTACCAAGATTACACCCTAATATATATATATATGTTTATGTGGAGGGTTTTGAATCTACTTTCATGCATTGTTTGGAACCCGGTTTTCTCGCTGAGAACAAAACCGCCTCACGTAAACAGCCCGTGAGTTGTAACTCACCGGCTGTACGGATGGTGAAGAGGAGCCTCCATCGACTCAAATTTTCGACCTGTACCTGTATTCGATCATCTATACTTCATTTTTGAGTGTCTTCAATGCGTCATACGAACGTCGACCAGCGGGTCGCTTACAACGCACCGGCTGGTTAAGACGTTCCGAACAAAATTGTGTTGTTGTGGTTAGTTTGAGCTTGCTCCGTTGACAGCTGCAGCAACTAGAGGTGAGTCTCGTATAAACATCTCCTCTAATTCAAATATTGTTTACTTTGAAGTATTGTCTGGTATATACTGTGCACCACCAAGATTTTCATGAATACTATTTATGTTGCATTTCAAAATTCCCTGAGAAACTCTCATTTCCCTGTAACATATCAATTATTGCTAAGAGTGGCCAAGTACTCAATTTGGTGGCTGCTACGGTTTGTAAACATGAAATATAAATACCAGGGATTTGATATAGCGTCCATAATCCAAAATGATCTAGCGGGAATCAAAGACACATGATTGGGGCATGTAGACTTAAAAGATTTTTGGGCTAGAATGAACAAAAATCCCAGGTCGCCCATGGCTGAAATGACATTCTCCTGTGGACTTGCCCACGCAGGAGGTTTTCCACCTATTGTTCAATGCCCAAATCTAGTGCATGCATGTGTGGAGAAGTATATCATGTTGCATCAAGACAAGTGATTGCAGCTAATGGCATTGTGGTGGTTAAATTGGATGCTGAGTATATTGGGAATACTTTCAAGCTACCCATGCTACATGAGTTCATCGACATGTCTGTGGAAACCGGATGGAATTATTATCTAGAGAAGAAAGACTGGTGTATGACAAGCATCGCCAAACATTGGCTCATTAAGAAGAAAAAAGGAAAGTCTCAAGTTCCCAAGTTGTTACAGAGAGCTCATTTCATGGAGGATAGATCAGATATGATTACACTACTTCATAGAGTAGTGGGGAATAATGACTCAAGTACATTTGAGAAGTGGATGTGTCAATTCATCTTGGTTATATGTAGTGAGTCACAATATAGACTGGGAAAATATGATTAGTGATCATTTGCATGATCAACTAACAAATATTCGTAAGAAAAATCAATTCCACATGTGTTCTTATCTTTTCTACACTTTAGCGAGCACACAAGTGGTGTGGCCTAGCTTGAAGACTTTTGGAGTTTTTACACAAGATACACAGGTATATGATTATTACCCTCAGTTGTAGGAAGAGCAGGGAAATAAATATTACAGAAGGGTCAATGATGCTTTCCTTATGTTCAATGTGAAGAGAATTGAAGGAAAACCTGAAGTTAGAATTTCTCCAGAAGCTACAAATCTTATAATGCAATTCGGCAACTTTTTCATCCAATTTTGCAGGTTTACATATTTGAGAATTGGGGGTTTTGAACATGCTCCATGCAAATTGCCCAGCTATGCTACTGATTATATGATATTCTTGGAAGTTTGTAGACAAATGGCCCAGGAAAGTAAGAGATATAATGATTAGAAAAAGGGAGGATATTATTTCCCTATGAAACTAACTAATTATATGTGTAAAACACATGATAATGCTAGGAATATTGATCGAATTCTTTCGAAATTCAATTTCCATCTATTTGTTGCAAGACCCTATTTTGATAGTAAGAATTTCACAAAGGATAATTTGTATATTCCATTGTTGCACAAGCATCAACTTCACCTTGATGACTTTTGGGAAAGATTGCACTAATGAGCATGAGGTCAAGAGGAGAAACCAGATGAGGCTCACCATTGACCAAATGAGAGATTTCAATCTGGGATGGGATCTCCCTAATATTATTGATGATAACTCAGATATGATTGATGAAGGATACTATGTTGAAATGTCAAAGCCTTTACTCAAATTGAGGTGGTGAAATTACAGATATTTATATTAGATCTTCATTTGTTTTGGATAAGTGTAAAAGGTGGTTGAAGTCAAAGGTCACTGGTCACACTGTAGAGAAACCTCCATCTGAAGGGTAGGCTTCAAAAGGATAGAAGTCCACTGTTGGGACCACTTCTCAGGGGCCATCCACTAATGTATATCATACTAGATCCAGAACAACCTCCAAGAGAGGAAATGATAATGGAGATGATTCAAATAAAGAAAATAAGTTGAAAGGTCAGTGTGAAGGAGACAGTGAACAGCTAAGGAAAAAGTTAGAAGTTAAAAGGGCCCCTAGGGTTGAGGCTATGGAAACACATGATCATGTACATGGACAACAGCTTGGAGATCAAGGTATCTCCCCCTCTCTGTCACTTCAAGGTAATGCATCTAAATCTCCTACTTCACCTCCTCCATCGGTTATTCATAATGTTGGTTCTTCTCCACCTTCTCCCCCACTGCAACAACAAAATGTTCACAACACTGCTCTAGATTCTGTGCCAACCAATGTGACTAATGGTCAGTCTATCTTTCTATCCCCAACATGGATAAGAGAGGCTATTGGGAAGAAGAGAAAGTACACCCAAATGATTAACCTTGGCTTTGATGCAGTAGCTAGATTGTTGTAGAGTGATCATCAACCCAAAAAGGCCAAAAGAATGTCTAGATTAATAGCGGATCCTCTATCAGGTCATCAGTTTGTTGAAATTGTTGAACCTATGAGAGACAAAAATGAGGAAGTTTCTACATTGGACTTTAATGTCAACAAGGTTAACCTAGGCCCTCCTACAGTTGAAGGAGATATCCACAATGCCAAATTGTCTATTGAAATCTTGGCCAAGAGGTTAGAAGAAGGAAGAAAATAAAAAGAATAATTGGAAGAATAGGTTGAAGTGCTCACCTCTTATATCAATTCTATTATTGATACCATTTCCTAACCTCTAGATGCTCCACTTGACACTCCTGCAAAAGCTCCTTCTAAAGGAGTAAATTTTGATGTAATCGATCAAATTAGCAAATATCAAGCTTTGGGGAAAGCAACTGAATCTTGGGTGGAGAAGTTAATAGTGGAAGGATTGTTGTACCTCGAAGAAGTAATTCAATCATATAAAAAATGTGTCAGCCAAACAAAAAGAGGTAAATGTTGAAGCAAAGATTGTTAAAAGAGAGGAGAATTTACTAATGCTGGCAACAAGAGATTTGCAAGAAATAATATAGGTAGATACTAGTATCTTGGTATTTGAAAATATCATTAGTAAACCTAAAGAAAATGAATCAGTGAAATGGTTGAGTTCCATTGAATGGAAGCTATTGATGGTTACACAATGTTTGAATGATTCATAGAAGATTCTAAAAGATTATAAGTCATATTTGATGGATTTTAGAAGCAATGGTGTGGCCTTAGGGGTGGAGATTACTGATAAGAATGAGACAAGCTTGATTGATATAAGTATTATCAAACAAAGTTTTAAAAAATTGATTGCAGATGAGTTGTATAACAAAGATACTATTGATGGAAACATAATTGAAAAGCTCCACAACTTGTCTTCTCTCATTGCATCCTTCAATAAGGAAATCATTGAGTTTCACAAGAAATTTGAAGAATCAAGTAAAATTGTTGCTATGTGGAAGGTACATCTAAACATAAAAACAATATCGAATGGAAAAGCTATCGCTCCTTTGGTGACCAAATTCATAAGTTTCAAGGCAAAGATGAATGCTCCACAAGCAAAATCTCAACCTAAAGATCAACCAACTATAATGAATCAAGGTGATCAAGGTGATAAAAATGACCGGATGGACCAAAGAAAAGAGAACCAAGAAGAAAAAGATGTTCCCGTCTAATTTCATTATTTCCTTTCTTCCAAATAAACTTTATAAAGTGGACTTTATTATTATTATTTCATATGCTATGTAAAGTTTATTTTATTGGCTTTATTTTCAAGAAAGTCATTACATGCACGATAGTTTCATTTTTAAACTCTATATATAGTCCGGCGGGAGGTACAATATGGATCTTTTGGCAAACTTTGTTTTGAAGATTGATCACTTAGAATACTCTATAAATTTTAAGGAGGGTTTATAATATTTCTCATGTGTATTGTTTTGCAAAGACTTTGGATTGAATTTCAGATAATGAATACAAGGATATTATGAACTTTGAGTTATAGATTATAATAGTGTGTGTTCTTCTTATGTTGGATGTGCATTTATTTATGTTGGAATAGTCTTTATTATATTGTGGAATATTAGTGATTTTCTTTCGTTCTATGTTGGCTCGTCATTTAGATATTATTTTTCTTATGTTAAGGAATTCAGATGGTGATTTAATGTTTTCAGTTTGAAATTTATGTTGAAAAATAGCAGTTCATGAGGCTTTGCACTCATTTTAAGTTCAATATATATATTTGGAAAAATATCATTTTCTGCTTTCAGGTTAAAAGCATGCCCAATTTTTATTTTAGCTTTATCATATGATGGAGCTACCCCTCCAAACACAGAGGAAGGTTGTTAATCAACACACAACCTATCCAATAGTTAGTAAATTTGTTACTATCACAAGGTGAGTCATATTTGAAAATATAGTGACAAATCTGTTTACTAACATTACTTCACTATTTCATTGAAAATAAATCAAATTTAATTAATTAAACACATTGAAAGTTAAAATAAACCACACTTAATTTAGCATTAGATGTGGCTTTATTTTTCTCTTGATTTTGGTAAACCTAGTGTGTTTATGCTTTCACCTTTTTCAACACATGAACACAAAACTTCTCACCTTATTAAACTCAAAATACACAAGAAAACAACACTCCCTCCACCTTCTCATGTTTCTCCAAACTACTCCTTAAACACATCTTCTCAACCCCCTAATTCTCCTCACCCTTAAGCACCCTCTCCTTCTCCCAACTCCTTTTCGTCTTCTTACCCTCCTTTCTTTAACACCTCCTCTTCTCCCACCTACTCTCTCTCTCTTAACCCACCTCCAACCACTTACTCCCCTTCTCTCTTCTCTCTTCCCATATCTCCTCTCACACCCTTTCCTTTTCTCCTATATATTTCTCCACTTCTTACATCCCCTTCCTCACCATGTTCTCTCCTCACTACCTACATTCTCTTTCAATCTACCTCTAACCACCTCCTCACATTCTATCCTAGCCTCTACTCACATCCATTCTCTCAACTCTTCCCCTTTTTCCATCTATTTTCCCTCCCACTCATCCCTACCCTTTGTTTTCGTCATCTCTTTCTTGTCTTACCTCTTTCTCTAAACCCTCAATCCACCCCCTTACCTTTCTCCTCTCTCTTATTCCTTTCCTATTTCCTTTTTCTTCTTGGTCCATGCCCTCTTATCACGAGCATCACCCTATGTCATAGTCCTTGTCTTTAAAACCCATCATGTCTCTCCCTCCTCTCCTCTCCATTAAGGAAGCTAATGCACTTCATCCCAATAATGACCATTTTGATCATGACACCTATTATGAGCATATAGAATATAAGAAGCATCAACATATAGCTTCCCACCTTTAAACACTCTATGATGATATCAACACACAAGATGGCACCAACTCTTCTCTTGTCAATGCTTTAGTTTTTGGCCACATAGTCCATGTAGTTGCCCCTTCTCCTCCCTCATTCCATACTACAACATCCCACAACATTATTATGTTAGTGTTGTAGACAAGACTTTGACATCCTTTTTTTTACAAGAACATTGTGGTGCAATTAGCTAGGTTTATTGCTAACAAATAATAGATTTAGATTGGGGACATAGATGGTGAAATTTATTAAGAAATGTTTTCTTAGGAGCATGATTTTAGTGGTGTGGAAAATGACATTTATGTAGTGTGAGGTGGTGCTTAGGTTTGGAAACAAACTGGTGGAAACCATAAGATGTTTTCGAGAACATAATTTCTAAGGGAGTGGCTTATTCTACTCCTTTAGTTTCCTCCACACCACCTATTTCTCTAACCACTCCCCCTCCTTGTCCACCTCATTCTCATCTATCACTCCCTTTACCCAATGTTTCATCTCACATCTATTATAACTTTCTTGTTACTATTGCTTCCTTCGTCATTCCTCATTCTACATACCTTCCTCCTTAACCCCCATCTCCCTAAGCCTCATGTCATTCCTCATTCTAGATACCTAGCTCCTTATACTCCCTATTTCACCCATACCTCCTCCTTTCCCACTTCTTCCCATTTTTAAGCTTATACTTTGGTTTCATCCCACCCCACTTCCTATCCTACTTCCTACCCATATCCATCCCAAGCACACTTCACCCCTCCATTTAACCTTGCTACATCTATACCTCTTTCCTTTCCTCTTATCCATGGAATGTCTCTTTCTCCACCTCTTCCTTACCATCCTCCCACTTCCAATCCAACCCTCACTCATATTCTACACCACTTGGGGGCTATCCAAACCAAGTTTGATTATCTTCCCCTTCTCATAGAGGTATGACAATAGACTTACACTCTAATGATTTGTCATAGTGCATAAAAATCCCATTAATCGGGTTAATGATTTTTCATATGATTACAATCCATGGTTGGAAAGATGCACCATCACTTACTTGATGATGAGATCCAATGTCTCTTCATCAAAAATGTAATCACTCCTATTAAAGATAATGTCATGTTTAATTACCATGCTTCATTATTCATACCATTGTGTCAACTTGAGAGATTATGAGACCAAGTTTTTAGATGCTAGTTTTTTTATCTTATAATCCCTCTTCTTCTACTACTCCTACTTCTTCTTCTATAGTTCCCTCTAAATTTTTTTAACCACCCTTTAAGAAAACTAATTCTACTCCAAACTTCTCCAAACCTAAAACAAAACCAAATGTCAACAATGTTGGCCCTTTCCCTTCCTCCTCTCGCCTAACTCTTTTAAACCAAAAATCACCGAAAGATTCATTCACCTTTCATATCCACTCCATTATGAGCTTAACCAACTCATTTCCTCCAACCTTATTTCCCTTCCTCCAATCCACCCTTTGGATACTTCTATTCCTCTTCCACATGGTTATAATGCAAATGATTTATGTTAACATCATGTGTCCTAAGTCATGACAATAAAAATTGTAGGGGATTGTGACATAAAATTTAGGATACTATAAACAATCATACATGTTGAAGTCCATAATGATAAAAGAAACAAATATGTATCCCCTCCCAATTATAATCTATAGATTTATACTGACTTGTTCCCTCAACATTCAAATCATATAGATCATGTTTCTAATTATTTTCCTATTTTTCCTGATGCTTCTATTACTTCTCCTCTTACCCCACCTTCTACTATTGACTCAACCTTATTTCCCTTTGATGCCTTTGTTGGTTCTCTTGATAATATACTTCCTCTCCTCTTCCTCTCATTACAATTTCCTCTTTGAGATTCTTGCTAATGGTTATAATGGCCCTGTTTATGTGGAAGGGTTCTTGGATTCAAGGAATTTCATTGGTATCTTTGTTGACCCTAATTATTCCTTCAACATAGTAATGGAGGAATTATTATATAACTATCACTTAAAACATGTATCTTATGTTGTATTTTAGGTTGTTCTAAAAGGCTTTGATGGTACATTCATTGATACCTAGGGATACATCATTTATCCTCTCCAAAGTGGTCCTAAAGAATTGCCCACACTATTCCATATCATTCCTACTTCTGATTGATTTGGGATTCTTCTAGAATTCCCTTGGTTGGAACAAGCCCAAACAATTCCTTTAATTATCTAGTAATGCATAAAAATTATTCATGATAATGAGTTGGTAATTATCCCATGCCATTAGTATCAATTTTTGTTTAAGTTGAGAAACCTCGCCATTGATACCTTCATTTCTAAACCTATGGGCCCACCTTATGAGCATTGTGATTCTCTTTTCATATTTTACAAATTCTTTAAAAAATAATAGGCTTGTATTCATGCTAGTGATTTTGATCTTATTACATGGGCTCATGATCCTCTTAACCCTTACATATACAATATTTCTTCTCCCACCTCTTCCATTCCTTATACTTCCAAACTAGCTTCTCATCCTCCCAAATCCAAACCAAAAGCCAAAGTACCTCCTTCTCAACCCAAACCCATTGGAATTCCTCTCCCTTCTACCATCTCATCCATTTTACCCACTACTAACATAGCTCCTCTCCTAAAAATTCCACTTTGTTAATGTGTAAGTAACTTGCAAGATAAATATAGATAATGCACACAAATATACGTAGAAAAGAGACTGACATAATGCTTTATAGTATCTTCACAATGCCACTTTGAGGTGGTAACCTACCAATAGAGAATACACTACAATTACAAATACCCATGATATCTTCCACTTGGGAAGTTATTATAATATATAGATTCTTTCTAAAGACAAGTACTACTATTGCATGCATGTAAGATAAATACTTTTATTCTCATTTACTCTATGGGCGACTTAAAAGGATATGCTCCCAATATAATAATAACTAATAACTAATATCTATAATAGGATATGGGTTCATAACATTGCCTCCCCCTTTAAAAAGCTTTATCCTCAATGCTTGAAATTAGGAAATTTGGAGAGAATGTTGGCAGGATCCCATGTAGCATCTTTAGGCTATAGACCTTCCATTGGAAAAAAGCTCCTCAATAGAACAATTAAAAAGTTGTTTGGTGAATTTATCCAATATATCCTTTGGTTCTACAAGATAGATCCCTTTTCCATTGTGGTTACTTCTATTAGGACTCTTGTAGCATGCCCAATCACTTTCTTGAACCAAGAGACATGAAAAATTATGTGCATATATTTTTAAAAAAGGTTAGGATAATATCTCATCAATGTGTTGCACCATCTAATAGGGGCCATGAAATTTTAGACCCAACTTATGACCCACCTTGTTATGCAAGGATGTTTTCTTTTTAAGGCCAGACATAAAATACCTAATCACCAACTCCAAAGGTATGCTTTGTCCTATGTTGATCCACCTACTATTTCATGTAGTTTTGTGCCTACACCAAATTGTCCTTAAGGACCTTCAAAATTTCCTCTTGTTTAGAAAGGGATTTGTCAACTACTTCAACCTTGGAAGAACCTAGAATATAAGTATCCAAACAAGGTGGGAGATAACCATAGAGGGCCTTGTATGGGGTCATCTTAAAGGCACTATGATAAGTGGTATTATACCACCACTCCACTAGAGGAAACCACTTGGCCCATTTCCCTTGTTGCTTAGACACAAAACAATGTAGGTAAGTCTCAAGCTATTTGTTGAAGACCTTAGTTTTACCATAAGTCTAAGGATGGTAGGTTAAACTCAGGTTCAATTTAGTGCCTTGCAACTTACTACAAGAAGTTGGTGAAAGAAAGATCATGATCACTCACAATGGAGCAAGGGATATTGTGAAGCTTGAAGATTGAGTTCATGAAGTGTTGATCTAAAACAATGGTTGTGTAAGGGTAAGGCAAGGCACAAAAATCAGCATACTTAGTCAATCAATAATAACCAAAATGACATCTTTACCATCTAAAAATTAAATCCTTAGAAATATCTACCCAAACCATGTCAAGAATAGGAATGGGTTGTAGTGACCCTAGTAATTTGATGGTTTCTTCTTTCTTACACTAACACATCACTTTTTTCCAAAAATATTTACATCCTACTCCAGGTCATCCCAAAAGTAATCTTTCTTGACACATTCATGTTTTCAAAAAACTTGAGTAACTTACAATAGGGGGAGAATGAAGTTCCATGAGAAACTAAGGTTTGATCTAGGAGTTGGAGCATAAATAAAGGCAGTCATGATATTTTACTACTTCTCCCTTCTAATAAAACCTTGGCACAAACTGGGGATCTTGTTCTAATTGAGGTATGATAGCTTGAATTTGTGGATTAGCTATCAATTATTGACTAATATCTTCCATCCAAGTGGGTGCTAGTACTAGAAAAGAAAATAATGTACCTTCTATTTTGTGAGATTGCATTGGCCACAACATTTTCTTTTCCCTTCTTATAGATGATCTCATAATCATAATCTTACTATCGCCCACTTTTGTTGTTTGGAGGAGGACACCCTTTTCTACAAAAAATATTTCAATCTATGATGATCACTTTTAATTTGGAATTTTTAGCCAAGAGGCAGGGATGCCATTGCTAGACAACATGGAGAACAATCATCATCTCTTTTACATGTGGATTTAGCTAGATTGCACTTGTTAATTATTTTCTAATGAAGGCTAGTGATTAATGTTCTTGGCCTAAAAAGAACACCCATACTTGTGCTCAATGCATCACATTATAGAACAAATGGTTTGTTGAAATTTGGCATGGACAAAACTGGAGTGGAACGTAGTGTCTTTGAGTGCAAGGAATGCCAAATCACGTTCTTCAATCTAGACAAATAAATTCTTTTTGAGGAGTTCCATCAAGGGCCCTACAATTTTACCATAATCATGAAAAAACTTATAGTAGTACCTATCAAGCCTAAGAAACCCCACTAGTTTTTAATGGATTTGGGTTAAGGCCACTCTTGCATCACCAAAAATTTCTTTGGATCAACCTACACTCCCTCCTATGAAACAATGCGACCAAGATTCTCCACCCATTGGACTTTTAAGGCACATTTGGAACACTTGGTAAAAATGGACTAATCTTGCAAAATTTTGAGGGCAATCTCCACATGCTTAAGATGAGCCATCCAACTATGATTGTAAATGAGAATGTCATCAAAAAAGACCAAAATGAATTTGTGAAGACAACCATGGAACACCTTATTCATTAGATTCTAAAAAGTAGGTGGAGCATTAGTCAAGCCAAAAGGCATCACTAAGAATTCATAGTGACCTTCATGTGTCTAGAGAGTTGCTTTAGGTATATCTTCTTTCTTGACTTGAATTTGATGATATAAAGAGCAAAGATCCAACTTGGTAAAAAATTACCAGGAGAAATCTCATTCAACAAATAATCAATTATTGATATAGGGAACTTTTCCTTAATGGTCAATTTATTCAATTCCTAAAAATTAGGGCATATCCACCATCCTTTTTAGTGACCATTGCCATAAGGGAGGAATAAGGACTCATAGTGGGTCAGTTGACACCTACTTCCAATAGCCCCTTAGTTATATTTTCAATTTCATTCTTGTGCTCAAAAGGATAGTGATAGGGGTGAATATTAGGTAGTTGACTATTGATAATGAGGGAAATGACATGGTCATGCAAACTTTGAGGAGGCAACCCTTTTGGTTCCTAAAATACTTGATGCTATTGATCCAAGAGTCCTTGCATATTTGAAGGAGGATAAGGGTGCAAAGGAATTTGAGCCTTAATATAGAGGAACTAGATAATAATACTAGAGCTTCCTTTATTTAAATTCTTCTCCATGTGATGAGAATTCACAATTTGAACATCACCTACTAACCTTGCAAAGTATAGTCCTTTTGTTGTTGACTAAATTTTATCCACAAGAGAATATTCAGAAGTGAGTACCTATAACATTTGTATCCACTTGATTCCCAACACCATGTCTCCATCTCCCAAAGAAAGAGCATAGATATTAGAGGTTAATCGATATTCCCCTATAGTGATTTTGATGTTACAACACTTGTCCCTACAAGACATGGCATTCCCATTGGCCACCATAATTTGGAAATTACTACATCAATACTTTCATCTGCATTAAATTATTCACAAAGGAATAATACAAAGATACACAATTGCATTTGTCAAAAATAAACAAAATAGAAAAGAAGATAAAACAATCTTATCATATGTGATAAGATTGAAAACTAAATAAAGGAAAATGCTTTCCTAATTAACTCCCTAATTAACTTATGCTAATGTGTAAATATTAATTTATACCAACAGTAATAATAGAGTTGGTCACCAAATTTTTTGGTAATGAAATTATTGGTAGTGCCCCCATCAATCATTACCACAACCCTTTGGTATTTGATGTAGCTAATGACTTTGAGGTTTTGAGGGGAAGAGAATCCTACTAGAGCATGAATAAAGATGTGAGCATCCTAAGTTGAAACATTAGCTAGTAACTTTGCCTACTCTTCCTCTTTAGAAGACTCCTCAATGTAATTAGGTGCCCCTACAATATAAATGAGATACAACCAATGTTTGTGACATTTTTTTCCTCTCACACTTTTGATCACAATTAAAAAATATCCCTTTTGGATGTTTCTCCACTAACTCATCTTAGGACAATTTGTGAATAGTTTGACTTGATTAGAAGTCTCCTTCCTTTTCTTGTTGAGAAGATAATCTCAAAGTTTTTTTGTGTGTTACAGGTATGTCCTTAGCTAGTTTGGATATGGAAACAACATCATCCATAGAGTGGGAGGAATTCATGTTAACCTTTTATTGAATCTCAAGTTTCAAGTTCAAAATAAAGAAATTACAAAGAGTGAAATCTAAAAGATCTATTGTCAAACTAGAAACGACAAATTTAGTGATGTAGTCTATAAAAGTCCCTTTTGGACCAACTTGAATAACTTGAATAACTTACCTTTTGAGTTGTCATAAAGACCCTTGTCAAAAAATCTAGGAGGGATTTATAAAATTTAGACCATCTTTATATTCCCAACAAGTTACATGTATCAACCAAATATGCAATCAGGCAACCTCTCCTAAAGAAAAGCTTGTAGTAGTGACATGCTCATGTTGGGGAATGTAATGCACATCAACATAACATGTCATCATACCTAACCAAGTTGTAGCTCCATGAAATTTGGGCATGCCAATCTTAGGTGGCTTGGGAGAGGGGAAAAAATATTGGAATGGTGAGGCCTTATTTTTTCTAAATGAGAACCAAAGTGAGAGGGTTCCAAGCAATCAAGCTTAGCCATGATGTCTTGAAAGTTGACTTCTATAAATTATGTTTGAATGCTAGTAACACTCTTAGTGAGGGAAGTTACACTTTAGTCTAGATGTCTTGTATGTCATCTTTAGTCTTAGGATCTACCTTTGGAGGCATGTTGTTGTTGAATATGATTTTTGGGGGTGGATGAAGTTATATGGAAAATTGAGTAGTCTGAAGTGATGATTGCAATTGGGTAGGTCCCTAGATGAGGTGACCAATTTCCTAATGACAAAAAGGGTTCCCTAAGTTTCATATCAAAATGATTAGCTCAAAAAGAGGATCACAATGAGATAATCACCAAATATAGGTGAAAATTGGCCCATTTAAAATAAATTATTTAGGGTTTTTTTGGAATTTTAATACCATATGCGTAGAATTTGTAGTTAGATTGGTTGATTCCTAGATTCAAATAAATTAGCTTCAAAAATTACAAATCTTGTGGACTTTATAGGACCCAAACTTGTTGGAGTAACTCAATCAAGAGCTTGTAACTTGGAGAATAGATTCTACTTTCTATACAATTTGGCATGTTGTCCCACTAGTGCATTATCATAAGACTACTCAGTGTTCTCAAATTCTAGCTATTGATACCTATACCTAACTACATAGAGTATGGTGTAAAAGGGAAGGATTCTACAAGGTGTGTCTAATCTATGAGCTAGAAAATATACTAATCACATTCATAAGTAGTGTTGGCCCAATGTTTTAGAGAACCAAAGATTAGGGATAGACCATTCCCATAGCCTACTATCCTATCTCTAGGGTACTATGTGAGTAACTTCTCAAGGTTAACTGCTTACTAGTGCATCACAAATTTTAGATGGATAAAGGCTACCTAGGGCTAGGTTTCCAAAAATATCCTATGAGTTCTTCTAATAGACGTGAGGATATGTAGAAGCTCACAACTATAAGGACTGGTTATTGGAACCATAACATTCTTCATCTCTCTTTATGGGAATCTACCTTAAACAAGGATGATAATTCCTCCAAGGATATTTAAAAACCCTCGGTACAAGGTTTCTAACCTAAAAATTAAAAAAACTACTTGCAAGGGGAAAAAAATTGGTAGATCTTGGGCAAGATATTTAGTGCCACTACTTTTATGAGTACTTTTTTATCACCGAGATCTCAAGAGGTCGAGGTGACACCATACATTGGATAGTTTCACAAATCCCTAAACTTGTATTGTTGTACAAAATGGCCCTAGAAAAAGATTTGATACTACTTGTATGGAATCTGTAAGAGAAATAGAGAGAATGCACATAGATATGCACAAAAAAGAGAGCAACATAATGCTTTATATTATCTTTATAGTGCCACTTTGAGGGGGCAACCTTCTAATAGATGATACACTTTAATTACAAATGTCCTAGGTACCTTCCACTTGAGAAGTTATTACAATATGGTCTTGCTAAAGACTACTACTACTCTCCCATGCTTATGGGATAAATATTTTTATTCTAATTTACCATATGGGTGACTTACAAAGTATACACACCCAATATAATACTAACTACTAACTAATGCCTATAATAGAATGGGGATTCATAAGATAGTTTGCTCCCCAACCCAAACCTAGACAACTTCCTCAAATTTCTCCTAGACCAAAACTTTTTTCTAGCCATTCTAAACCCAAACTTTCCAATTCCATTTGATTTCATAACACTCCTTATTACACTTTATGATACTTATTGGAAGGGTAAATCACACCATTATTGATACAACATAAACAAATTAGAACTAGTGTGGTACCTTCAATTGACACACAACACATTCAATAGACATCTAAAGAGAGAAAGACATGTCTTTCCATATATATAAGATAGAGATGGAAGGATACTTAGGAGAGGGGATAGGAAATATGATAGGAGGAAAAAGCTACCCAAGCATGTGTGATGTGCATATCTATTCTTGGGGTAAAGGATGTATAGTGTATGAAGAAGCTATGATGTGAATATATGAGTAGACCTATCTTATGGTGTCTGTAATGTGTAACATTATTTGAATCTTTTGTTATGAATATATTATCTACTGCATTCTTTTGATTTCTTTCTGATTACATCACCTTGGGGTTAACTTATATGTCATAAGTGGTATAGATCTTAGGCCTGTATTTTATTGTCAACATTTTGGTTCCACTATTGGGACTCGAATTTGTGGTGTGTAAGAAGAGAACTTGCAGAAATAAGAAATTTTGTTTTGTGACCATAAAGAATACTATCGGAAAGGGGTATTAATGATGATCATTGTAGTAAACAAGAAGTGTGGTAGCACTCACTAGGTTCTAGCCTTGTGAGAGGGGGTGATAAATGGAATGGGCGGATAATGAAAAGGATCTTGAAAAGATGCAACTACTAAAAGTAGGTCTAGAATAAGCCATTAAGGATGGATAAAAGGATTAATAAAAATCCAAATCAAACATACCTATGGAAAAAGAAGACAACAAAAGATTAAGAGATTTTTTTGAATATTTATTAAAATGGCCTATGAAATACATATGGAAGAAGAGAGAAGGTTAAAAACCTAAGAAAGATAGGAAAGATACCGTAGAAGAATGAAAGCTAGAGAAGCCTCAATTGAGTATGCCAAGAGGGTTGTTGCTAAAGATGATGTGATTTTGCCAACAGAGGAACAAATAGTTACTATACCACACAATAACAATGAAACATATGAACAATTAAATATCCATATAAAAAGAGTAGAAGAAAATTTGACCAAATTAGCAGATACAATGAAAGAATATGATGAATTTAGGGAATTATTAGAAAAAGAGCATAGAAGTAGTAGTACTTTGCAAGTTGAATTCCTAACACCAGAGCTTAGAAGCAAGGATGCTCCACAATTTTAATTTCTAACAAGAAATTCATGTTCTAAACTAGATATGTCTAATATCAGGGTCATAACTATGAAGAGTTTGAGGGTTTCTCAACCCCAATCTTAAAACTTAAACCTCTAAATTTGAGTGAAGACTACTTAGACAAAGTAGCAACTAAAAGTGTATACTTGTAAAAGGAAGAAATGATGAAAAATTTAAAATTCTAGGAAAGAAATATAGGTAAAAAGGTTATAAGGTAAATGTGCAATAAATTATACATGGATACTATCAAAACAATTAAAGAAAAATAGGAGAAACCCACACTATTTTATGAAATGTCATTACAAAATGACAATTTACCAAAAGTTGTATCTCCAAAAATGAAAAGACACCTTAAAAAGGTGAACCCCTTAGACCAAGCGTCACCCCTTGTGCTAAATAAGTCAAGAAGAGTTTACAAAGAAAAGATAAGTATTGAATTCTTGTTGATGTTAGAAAGAGTGAGAGCAAGAAGAGATTTTGTTAAAAATTTTGAAGAGATGTTGGGTAACAAGTACTTTAAAATTCAACTACTAAGAGATAAAGGAAAAAGAGAAAGTTTAGTTAAAAAACAAAGTAAAACCAGACAAAGAAGACCTAAGGACAAGAAAGGGGGAGAATCAAGGGTAGAAGATACATCAAAAGGAAGGATAAACCCAAATTTGCAAAAGGCCAAAACAAAAACACATTCAATGATGGTCACAAATGGAACAAGGCTTCTTGTGTTTAGAAAAGATACTAAGGATGCAATCAACATCTATTTATTCTAGAATCCCATTGTAGTAAAGAGATTATTACCAACGATAATACCAAATTGTATGAATTTGTGGAAACACTAAGAGATGAAGCCTTGAAATGGTATATCAAGGTATGCCCCAAACATGATAAAACATGGGAGGACATAATCAAATTGTTCTTAACAAACATTTATTCACCTAATGCCCAAAATAAAGTGTCAACAAAATGAGGGAGATGGTACAAAAGAGGAATGAGTTAGTGAAACAATATGATCATAGATTTAAAAGTATAATCTACAAATTAGAAGAACCACTAACTTATAAATAGAGCATAGAATGGTTCACATCTAGTTTGAAACTAAAATTTTGAGTTGTGATAGATGGAGAAGAATTTTCCACCTATAATAAAGTAGTGGAACTATCAACCAAAATAGAAGTGTTGTTATATGGAGCCTAATTAGACTCGGAGGTTAAATTTACCCCACTTTTATCGTTGTGGTTTCCCGCCAAATTCCTACGGGGTCAAGGGGCAGTGCCCCTTGTGGGTGTTTGGGGGTAGTGCCCCCAAGAGGGGATCAAGGGGCAGCGCCCCTTGTGGGGTCTAGAGGCAACACCCCCAAAACCTCACATGGCTTTTTATTATTTTATAAAGGCACCGAGAGTTATTTTTATTGGTCGACATAAAAAAACCCTATTTTTGTAACCAACAAAAAACTTGATAAAAGCGGCCAAGGGTTAGGGTTTCCGTTGATATTGTATTGTAGCATTTGCAACGGTATTGGGTTGCAGGGATTACTGGTTGTAATCAGTTTGATTTACTAGATAATAATATTGGACTCTCTGTTGGTGGATGTAGCCCGAGTTTGGGTGAACCACATTAAAACTTGTCTCTCACTATTATTATTTCTGTGTATTTTCATTCCTCTATTTAATCTTTATTTGCATTTAATTGATATCTTCTGTTGGCTAACCCTAACAAGAAGCTGAACCTTGGAGGAAATAATTTGGTGGAAGCAAAGAAGTTGAAAATATAAAATTACAATTATAAAAATTTAAAATACAATAGGAGATTATTGTAAAAGGTGGGAGAAAAGATACTTCCCCCTCACCACTTGAATGAGCAATATCTGGTGCACATATTATAGTAGGGAAGGACACCTAAGAATGAATGGCCAATCACATAAGGAAGAAAAAGGCCATCTTCTTTGAGGGGTGATTTTGAAAAATCCCCGAGAAGAACAGTAAGTTGTTATTGTGGTATATGAAAATAATGGGATAGACATATACAAAATGATTTCACCATGCTAGTTGAAGAAAAATATGAGCCATTAATCATAAAAATGAGTAGAGAATAATTCCATATGAGAGAGGCATGGCCAGAGCAAAAGGATTGGTTGTAAAAACACTAAATGATTACACTACTCATGGTTACCAAGAACAAACATGGAGAAGAAATCAATGACAAATTAATAATGTCAATAATGTGGTACCCCAAATACAAAATGGAGAACCTTCTACAAGTTACAACAATGATTAGTCACAAGGATATGATAGAAGTGACTATTGAAACAACAATTATAGAGGTGGTTGAGGTAGAGGAAGAGGATAGAAGCCAACTTACTACTATTGTAGTAATCCAAGACACTAAGAAAATGAGCACAGAAGCAAGAAAATAGAAGAAAAATTAGGTTGCACATTTTATGGTGAATATTTACACAATCTATTTAGTTTTCCTAAGGTTGCACAATTTTATAAGAATAAATTGGCACAAGACACTAGAAGTGATGAATTATTAGGTCCTAAGCATCATGCGGTGTTAAAGTCATAATGAAACTATCAAAAGGACAAGAATAGAATGTTAGAAGATTTTAGGGAAAGGAAATAGAATTTAGATATGAAATAGGAGAACCTTCAATGATAGAAGAAGAATTATCAGAAAAAGAATACCAACAAAATAAAGCACAACTAAAGAAAGAAGCTATTGAAAAATTTAGAAAGAAAGAAAATAGAGAAGCAACCATAACTCCAGACGAAAATACACAAGTCATAAGCACATAATTGAAGAATAAGACGAGAGTGAGGAAGAAAATGTATATCCTAATAAAAATTACCATGGCTTAGTGGTCAGAAAATCCAAAAATATAATAGAAAAGCTACAACAAGAAGAAGAGAATAAGAAAGCTTACTTCTCAGAAAGAAAATCCTAAAATCTAAAAGACATGGCTACTTTAATATAGAAGAATAAAATTAAGCACAAAAATTCAAACAATTTTCAAAATATTGGAACAAGAAAAATAGAGAAAACAAGAGACTATATATCAAATCTATTAAAACTCAAAAGATGTGGAAAAACCAACCAATATTATCAAATGTGAAGCTAAATGGAAGTACAATTAAGAAATCCTTATTGGACTTAGGCGCAAATATAAGTATTATGACTAAAGAAGTTTGGGATGTGTTTGGTAAACCACAACTCCAACAAACACCATTATATAACTTTAGTTGATGGAACACCAATATGTCCAATTGGTACATGGCAAAATGTACAAGTTGATTTTATGGGAATAAAGACTAAAGTTGACCTTGAAGTTATTTGTATGTATGAAAGATCAAAACATGTCCTCAATATCATATTAGATATTGCATTTTTTGTGGAAAATAATGGCATTTTCAATGGAGATGAAGAAAAATTAATATTGCAAGGTAAAAAAGGAATAGCTCATATGCCATTTAACAAACACATAAAAGGGGTATATATAGAATTATAAACCCACTTAGAAAATGTACAAGGAGGTGAGGATGAAGACACTAAAGTACTGTATATATTCAATTCCATATCAAGGGAGGAATGGGATGGGGAACCTAATTCTAAAGGAGATATTTTTGGATATTGATAACTACTCAATAAATACAAATGAAGTGGTAGAAGCATGGGCATCAAAAGAATTGAAAAAGCATAAAAAAAAATGTCTTGGGCCTCATGAGCACTATTTTTAGTGGCAAATCTTTGCCAATTGGAAAATAGTTAAAATTTGGGCCTCCATTTTTGGTGAATAGTACAAGCTATAAAGGGGACTAAATCACTCATTTTTTACAAAAAAATTAGTTTAGTGTTGGTTAAATCTGCTAAGCATTATTTCATTAAACTTTTAAATTGAATTATTTTACCACAATAAACAATGCATGATTGGAGCCTAATCACCAATAGTTTATAATATAATTACAAATCTTAATCATATTCACCATTAATATTACATTCCTGCCATTACTTTTGGGGCCATATTGGCATTACTAATAAGCTTTTTCTTACTTTTAGGGCTATTTTCGCTTTGAAATTAACATTTGGCAGGATTTCCACTTATAAATTGTATATAATTAAGTTGTCAAGCATTTTTCTTCTTTATTATCATGGCCTCTAAAACCTATAGCCTCAAATCCAATGATTACAAAGAATATGGGTAGCATACAGAGTTCATGTACTAATATTATTTTTAAAGTTTGCATGGATAAGAAATTGAGATTTTGTTTGCAATCTGTGATAGGAATTCATTTTATATAATGCTATCAATGTCTCTTCTATTTGGTAAAGTCCACTTGAGGCAACTATGATCTTAACATTTTTGCTTCTATTCAGTGCAAATAGTAAGTAGGAGCATCTAAAGCTTTTGTAACAAATGCAAGATTCTACTGACAAATACAAATTTTACTTTCTGTTGATCCTAGTGTGCCTATAGGTATCACAAATCATTAAAAGTGGGTCCCATATAGAAACTAGGGTATTTTTGTAGTTTAAATGTGTGAAGGAATATGGCTTTCATTTTCCATCGTTGATTTCCATTATAATTTGATGGCTCTAGTTGAATTCCATGGGTTTATAAGCATGGGTCTTTTAAAATGTTTGCTATGTGTAATGCCTCGGCTTTTACACCAAGATATTAACAGACAAAAAATAGGATGAACCAAAGTTTTGTGATGTAAATGTAACACCCGCCTATCATAATTGCACACTGGAGCATGGAAAATCACCCTCATGCCACACAAGGCACTAGAGAGAAGGTGGAAGAAGACACACTTCTCCAAAAGATGAGAACAACCGACATCAATAAATGGCCCACAAGCCAAGCAATGTCAACAAATGGCTAACAATCCAAAAGGAGGATCAACCACGATACCTCACAAGGATGAAACATCTTATTGGCACCTAGATTTTCCAAGCCTCATATTTGCACCATCTTGTCAAAATTCTTAAATTTTTCCTAAGGGGTCCTTGTGCCTTTACCCTAATGCATGCCCTTAAAACCCCTGATTTTGGCTAAGTCTAAAACTGTAAATCCCTAAAAATTTGGTTGTCTGAAATCTGATGGATCCTCCAAATTCTAGAATCTGCATTATAACTCCTATGAATCTGAAACCACTCTCAAACATCCTGACGGTATATACATAAAATATAAATAAAGTATAATATATTTCATATTTTATGTATATATTGTCCTGCACCTCTTTCTTTTCGGTCCCTTTGTTCATGCGAGATTTTAGGTCCCACCGGCACTTGGGAAATTTTCCCAAGGTTCACTTTCCCTCCGCTTCCCTGCCGCTCAATTTCTCCTTCTAAAAGTTTTGGGCCCAAACTTTTTTCCAGCCCAACCCCTCCTTTTCCCTTCAAGATTTCAGGTCCCTTGGGAAATTTTGGATTTGGTTCCAAAGTTCCTTCTCCCCCTGAACTCTTAATCCCCGCCAACACAAAAAGTCTTCTAAGTATGAAATCCTTCTGGACCCCTTGAATTTTCAAGTCAAATTTGAAGGTGCAAAAAATCAAATTTTCAAGTAATTTTTTCAGAAAATGGCTAAGTATTTTGTGCAGTTTCAAATCAACTTTTTATTTTGGACCCTAGTCACTTTGGGTTCTGGCAGGACTTGGTCACCTTGGCACTATTTCGTGGGTGCCAGGTTCTCCCACCGACCCAACACCCGCTAAGCACCCAGAAACGTCTAGAATCACGCAGAAATGCATCAACAACTCCTAGGATCGCCATTAATGCGAAATGGGTAGTTGAAATTGAAGTGTTTATTGTAGTCGGTGGAGTTTTGGGGGTTTTCCCTCCCATTTTCAATCAAATCTGAGTTTCAAGTGACATAAAGAGAGGATTGAAAATCATTTTAAAGGGTTGGTCATTTTGGCATTTTTCAGACAACTAGTTCAGTGTGACTAGGGTTTCTATCATTGTGAAAGTTTTTAGATCTTCAGGGGAAACTTTTTGTAAATCATATGGATGAATCAATGCAAAATTTGTGAGTAGAATCATTTGTCTCCATTGTTGTAGATGTTCATTTAGGGAATTTCTAATTTGTTACAAGATTCCTCTTGTCATGATTTGTGGTGTGATTGTAATCTTCATTTGAAGGATTTGATAGGTCCATAATATGTTACATGTTGTAATAATCATTTTAAGATTTCATATGAATGAATATTGTGCGAGAATGGATCAATAAGCATGTCTAGTTCTATTTTTGAGTTTCATGCATCTGGGTATTCGAGTTAGGCAACTCACTATCATTTCATTATTTTTCTGCCTTTTTATTGTATAAACTATGTAACCCATTGAAGGCACCAGCCTTAATGGTGTTTTGATCACCTAAATTTTTTATAAATCAAACAAATCAACCTAGTGTGAGGTAGAAGTGATCAGATCTGTATGTCTTGTGTGATTTGCATTATAACCAAGGAATATAAATTGTGAATTATTTTCAAACCATCTCTAAAATAAATCACCTATGCATATCAACAACTTGCAATCATGCAAGATTGTTTCCATCAACTTATAATGAGGTTCAAATGTGCAGCAAGTATGTTTTAATTCAGTGCCAATTCTTGGGATTAAAATAATTGTCTAGGTATTGCTGCAAAGTTACAATCTGAAGATAAATAGTGTGTAGTTTCAAAACCCTATTAAGGGATACCTCAAGATTACCCTCCTAAGCCTAGCTGAGCTTCAAGTGTAGAGGAGTTTACCCACTCCTGTAAGTTGTCCAAAATCACCCTTAACCTATTGATAAACCTCTTTCAATCACCTTGATGACACCCCTGGCCTAGGTGATTGTGAAATGTTTTAGGGTTTTAGGTTGTAGTCATTTTGGGAACCAACATTTTGGCATTGTTTCTGGGGAACCATAAAATTGTTTACTTTTGGTTGTGTTTACTGCAGTCTTATAATACAGTAATAGTTCAAATATTTCTTCCAAACAGGGCAAGTGGCGACTCTGTTTTGACAACCCAAAAACTAATTACAATTTGAAAAGAAAGGAGATTCACAATGAATAAAGGAAGAAACTAGGAGCAACCTGGGCGTGATGATTCCTCTGGTAGTGTAGGAAATAGGAGTAGATGAAGGGCAAGAAACCCTAATGTGCTACCTCCATTGAATGCCCAAGATCACGTAGGTACCTCTAGTAGAAATGATACATTTGATGATTTCAAAAGTTAGTATCAATATACTTCTGAGGAATCTACAGATAACATACTTAGAACAAACAGAAGGATGAATTGAAATGATTATGAGGTCCGAAGAAATGAGAACATTGTTGATAGAGGAAGTAGAGATAGGTCTCATGATGCACATTTGAGAGCATTTGGAATGCCCAATGGGAATGAAGAGACATTCCCAATGAGGAAGATCAGTAGGAACAACCTGATGCTGAGGAAAGAGAAAGGACCCTCTATGATGAGCTTGACCTACTTGATCATATTAGGAATAGACAAAGATAGGTACATGCCCTACTTGACCAACAACAAGCTCAACTTGCCTAATAGGTCTAGGAAAATCAAAACGCACAACAGCAGGGTCAAAATCAGCAATATAACCAGCCGTATAATCAGAGACAACATCAACAACATCATCAACAAATGGGACAGCAAGGTATAAATCATGCCCATGTTCAAAATGTTCAAATCAACCACCACAAAATCAAGTGAATCAACAATATGGTAATGTTCAGTACCCTAGGCCTGCACAATGAAGACAAGCACAAAGATTTCCTCCACTAAGGCATCCTTTAGGAGCTGAAAGGTATAAACAACTTGATTTCTTTGGCATTCTCGATCTTCCCAATCTAATTCCAAATGAGATTAGAGGAAATATTCCTAGGTTCCAAGGCAACAATGTTATCATAGGTGAAGAGCATCTTAGACATTTTATTAATGTCATTGATGAGTATGAAATTGAGGATGAAGATGTCATGATGAAATTATTTGTACACTAATTTGAATAAAGTGCCAAAGAATGGTACAAGGCTCTCCCTGATAGTAGTATTGACTCCTGGGATGAGTTCATGAGGGTATTTTGATTGCAATACGGGGATAGAATTGATCCAATGTTTTACATCCATGGACTCACAACTATCAAAAAGGCAATAAATAAAATAGTAGTTGATTTTAATAGCCGCTTCATCATGACTATGAGAAAGGTACCTCCTCATATGAGACCTAATGATTCAATGTGTTTGGTGTTGTATTGTGGCATATTTGACTCAAAGATTGGTTACTGTTTGAGGGACAAGAGTCCACAAAAGTTAAGGGAAGCTTATGCTACGACCATTAACATTGAAAGTGTTATGTATGAAAAATGGGATCAAGAAGACTAGCATGCATACTAGATCAAACCCTCTTCCATAATAACATTCAAGGACAAACTGAGAAAATCACTACCAAGTGGAGGTGGACTTAGCTACAGATTTTGTACTCGAGAGTGCTATGGAAAGATCTTATTTAATCAAGCCTTTTATCAAACCCTAGGTCAATCAATGCACTAAACCCTATATTTGTAAATATATAATCATAACAGGAGATGTACAATAGCTAATCATAAACCAATTTCACAAGTGTGATTAGGAGATATCAGAACCTGTGTACTAGAAGCTAGAATGTCGGAGGACAATTTCAAAGGTGCACAAGTCCTCAACTATGGAATTTCTAGAAACTATAAATTGAAGAAATGATGCACCGACTATCCTAATTCTAGATCTGATGTTAGCTAAGGTAGAAGGACAGTTTCAAAAGCATCCAAATCTTTCACAGAGGAATATTCCTAAAATGCTATCAGATCTCGAAACACTTTTCCTTGCTCAATCTTCCTGTTTCTTCACTTTTCCAAATCTCACACCTGTAACTTGTACACAAGAAGGAAAGGGGTTTGGGGGTTATGGTGTTTACAGACTTGCCTCAGTCAAATCCTGGGATAGCATTCAAGATTCCCAACACCATTGTTTGATAGAGAGTGCGTGCCCTAGATAGGCAGAGGCTAAACATAAATCAATATGATGAAATCAAATGATGATGAACACAAATGATATCACCTATGTGACGAAACCCTAACGAGGATGAATGCTCTTCAACTCATAAGGAGAGATAGATGATAACTTCAAAAACCTACAACAACACACAATGACAATATAAATCTACTCTAGAATCACAATGAATGCTTTGTATGCTATTTACTCCAATGCTTCAAGTTAGCTATCTTTATCTAGGTTCATAATGAATTCAAAGACACACTTATATATGCTTTCCCGCTAACACTTATGAAATTAATCAAAAGAGCCGACAAGGAGAAACTTTTTTAAAGGTCTTATGCCGACATACATTGAAATTTTCTCTGACCAATCAAGAAGGAGTTGGGTGTGGGCACCCAAGTCCCAAGGCACCTTTTTGGTCCAGGGTAAGGAAGAATATGGGCCCCTAGTTCCCAATTTGCATTGGTTTCAGGGGATTTTGCATCGGGATGAATATTTAGGATGTATAATGTCATCACGGGGATCTAGGAGCTAAACAAGGGGGTAAAAAGGCAAGTGTCCACTTTTTACTCCATAATAAAAAGCAACATGAGGGATTCAGGGAAGCACATTAAAATATCAAATATAAAATTGTCCCAACCAAATAGAGTAGTTTTCAACAAGCCCCTCACAACTAAAGACAAACTAGATAAACTCATGGGTGTCATGAAAGACATGTCTTATAAGATAGCACGAAATGAGAAAGGGTTACCACTTCATGGTGCAACAACACACTTTAATGAAGGCCAGAGACTGCATAATAGGCCATATAATACTTATTGATCTAAGAGACCACAACAAATTGACAGACAAGTAGCCTCCAAACATGTTAGCTTCAAACAACCTAAAAGAGAAACACCTAATCCATTGAGAAAGGACCAAATCAATTTCCAAGAGGTTTCTTTATGGTGCAAGGCATGTCTCCTTCCCCATGATCCAACCAACTGTGTTGTGGCTCATTCAATTAGCAGAGAGGAGGAGTTTCCAAATGAAGAGGGTGCAACTAAATACTATGTCGAAGAAGATAAGATAAATCAGTTTGACACCAATGACTATGGGCAGTTTGATAAAAATTATTATTATGACAACCCTGAAGAGGATGATTATATTTTCTAAACTGATTATAGTGATGGTCCAAAGAAATATCAATTGCCAGCTCATGATTTTGAGCATTTAAGGGACCTTATGCATGAGAAGTATAAACAGTCCCAGCCATCCAAAGAAGATATGAAGGCCTTGATTGTTGCAACTCTTATGCAAGTCCAGGGTGGGTACCAACTTAGGAATAGGCATGTGCCTGTGCAAGGTACTTCTATTATAAGCCCAACTAGGAATAATGTTAGGAGCAAATTGGAAAAAAAAAGGGAGAAAGAAAAGGTGAATGCTGAGGGAAAAAGTGGAGACCTTCCAAAAAAAGCATTTGAAAAGAAGAAAGTTGCACTCCAACAACCAACAACCACAAAAAAGAAATATGTACATAAGGTTCTAGCACACGTGGTACAACCAGTTGTTGTACTTGTTATTGATACTCACAAGCCAAAAAGTGATGCCAAAGAGAGTCATCCTCAAGCATCAAGTGAACCACAAAAGAGAAAAGATAGGAGGAAGGAGGTAAAAGGTATGGATATTTCTTCTAATCAATTGATACCTTATATTCCTGATGCAAATAATGTTACAATTTCATGTGACACCCCCTTACCTTCATATCATCCCTTTGACATGGCCCAGATGTTAAGGAAAATCAGAATTTCACTACCATTAGGGGAGGCTCTTAGGATTCCTAAGCATAGGGAGAGGGTTGTCTCATTTATCACAACCATCAGTACACCTATACAGCCCATTGTTGTTCCTCTCAAGGATGATGAAATGATAGAAGTTTAGTTGGGGTCATCTATGGTGAATAGATAGATGGGTGTAGATCCTTTCTATACCACATTGGTAATAAATGGATGGCTGCTACATAATTGTATGCTCAATTCTAGAGCCTCTAGCAATTTCATGCCACTTGAAATCATGAATGATTTGGGGTTGAAGGTGCCCAAGTCTTTTGGTAAATGATTTTCTATGGATTCAAGAGAAGTGGATGTAATTGTTCTTATCAAGGATGTTGATGTTCAACTAGTTGCATGTCTAGACAAGTCCTTTTTTGATGGATTTAATTGTTGTGGATTGATCCCACAGAGATCTAGGATCACTAGGATGGCATCTGTACAGGCAACTATGTTTTTAGTATTTTCAGTATTTTTTTCAAAATTTTCTACATCTTAGTAAATGGCATTTTCAAAGGCCTTCGGAGTGGAATTTGAGGTCAAGTAGGGCTCAATGCAAATCAATCTAGCTCTCTTGGATATCTTTCCAACAATTCTAAGAAGTCTATATTCTGACTAGCTGGCTAGAAGTTATGACCTTGCCAAGTTGGGGTTTTGAATTATGAAATTTTGAATTTATGTTAGTTATTTTTTGTCACCTTCCAACTATCCATTTCAAATTCCATGGATAAGGTGACTTTTCAAATTCTTGGTTCATTGTATATAAACTCATTTTGATGCAAATAAAGTTCTCTTTATTTGCCTATAGACCCTTTTGAGCAAAAGGATGGCGATCAAATAATTGAGACTAAACCACATGCCATAGTTGCCACTACCAAAATCATGCCCCGTCGATATGAGGATTGCTTATTCAATTCATAGATATGGGTAAATAGAAAGGCTCTTCATTTCATTGTTGACAGCGGAAGCCAAAAGAATTTGATTTTTGTTGAAAGTGTTAAGAGATTGAATTTGCAGACAACACCACATCCACAACCATATCATATGAGATGGATAAGTCAAGGGAGAAACATTCAGGTGAACAAGCAGTGTCGCTTACCTTATTCCATCAAGCCATTCAAAGATTAAGTGATATGTGATGTGGCACCTTTAGATGTATGTGATGTATTGTTGGGGCAACCATACATGTACAAGTGCCATGGAGTCTATGAATCTAGACCATGCAACAACATCGTCAAGCTAGGTGAAAAGAAATATGAAATACCCGAGGTAAGTCTTGTAGAACGAGTATCTCTGATTACTGCAAAATAATGTAAACGTTTGATTGCTCACACTGGAAAATTTGTCCTACTAATGGCCTGACCTGAGGAGGTAAGATCAGTTGTGGCCAATAGTCATACCAAAGTCGCCACTACTACAACTGAATAGAAATAGATGGATCAGATATTGTCAACATATCAGGATGTATTCAATTCACCAACAGGGGTTCCATTGCACTGTCAAGTCAAGCATCGAGTGGATCTAATTCTAGGGACACCATTACCAACTGGGCCACTGTACAAAAGGTCAGTTTTGGAGAATGAGGAAATCAAGCAACAAATTCAGGAGTTGATTAAGAAGGCACACATTTGCCTAAGTCCCTCACCATGTGAAAGTTCAGTTGTTTTGGTGAAAAAGAAGGATGGGATATGGCAAATTTGTATTGATTATCGAGTTCTCAAAAAAATCACTGTAAAGAACCGATATCCAATCCATCACATTGATGATTTGCTAGACCAACTCAGGGGGGCTAAATTTTTTGCCAAAATTGACTTCAAATCTGGATACCACCAAGTCCCAGTTGAGCCATCAAATGTGTGGAAGACTGCTTTCAAATCCAAGGAAGGGTTGTTTGAGTGGCTAGTCATGCCTTTTGGCTTGACCAATGCTCCTGCCACCTTCATCAGATTGATGGATGATGTCCTCAGACCATTTGTTAGTTCTTTCGTTGTCATCTATTTGGATGACACTCATTTTCAGAAAAACATGGGATGACCATTTGTAGCATGTTAAACAAGTACTCTCAACCACCATTCCAATCCATGGTGTCGAAGTGAAGCTTTACAAGGAGAAGAAGGTAGAAGACCAAAACATTGAACACCATTACAAAACCCATGAAGAAGTGAACTACTTTAACACTGGCATTGATTGTTTTATGGGGTTTTGTGATGAAAATGAACCTAAGCTATGTGTTGATCTACCTCAGATTGCTACTCTTGTGCATGATAAAAATGTTTTGTGGACATTGTACTTTGATGGTGCATGTTCTAGAGATGGCTCAGGTGTGGGCATAGTTTTGACTTCACTGGATAAGGAACGGTTTGGACTTTCTTTCAAGCTTGATTTCTAGTGCATTAACAACATAGCTGAGTATGAGGCATTGTTGTTAAGTTTAAATGTTTCTCATAAGCATCGAGTCAAGTGTTTGAAGATCTATGGTGATTCAAAATTAGTTGTGCAACAGATCAAAGGTGTTTTTGCAGCCAAGGACAATAAATTAAGAGCATACAGGAATGCGATGTGGGACACTATAGAACTATTTGATGTTCTTGGCATTTAATGGGTGGAAAGAGTTGAGAATGAAAATGTAGATGCCTTAGCTATAGCTACTTTAAAATTTGAACCTTAATCAAATTTTTCTTATGGTCATTATGTTGTTGAAGTGCTTACAAGGCCAACAATCCGTAACAACATATACAGTTGGTAAGTTTTTAATGACAATAATCATATTTACAGTTTCCTTAATTGCCTAGATGAGTTTGACAATCAATTAATTGATTAGTAGCCTATGATAGAAGTAGAATATGGAAAGGAAACATTGTTTGGGAATGAAGTGGTATAGCTTGTTGGATAACAGATTTGTCTTGGTCTAAAAATATTTTGTTTTGACTCTATAACCCTTTCTTTTTAGAGCAAATAAGTTAAACAACAATTGGGTGAACTATCAGAAATAATTCCCCTCTAAATTAAGGTACAACTCCCTTTTAAGTCTTCAATGAATTCGAAATATTCTAATTGTTTGAATACACTTTTAACCAGAAAGTATTTAAGGCAAACTAACATCCATACATCACTATGTCATGAATGCGATATCTTTTCTTTCATATAACATCATTCAGTGATAGAACGCATAGATTCCATCTTCAATAATAATCAAATATATAAATATATACATGTATTACTGAACCAGCAAATGATAAAACATATATGATGAGTCATCCAATGAAAGAATAATTACCACATAAAAGAAGAGTTCGCACAGAAACCCGATTTCAAGCACTTAAACACACAGATTTAAGTCTATAGCAATCATTTCTTCTTCTCATTCACAGATGAAAATATTTCAGACAAACATCACATACATTGCAAACATAAAAGTTCAGCCCCAAAATTCCTTGTTTCTTATTTTTTTCTCTCTGTATCCCAGTTTTAAAAATCAAAAACATATATCTAGTTTACCCTAATTAACTGTTCTTTAAACCCAGAGTTAAAACAAACTCTGACCCATAACGGGATTTAGTTTCTTGAAAACTAATTAAAAGATAGAGTTTTTAAACATAATTCCTCAACTAAATAACTGAATAAAAGGATCATATGAGCACGATCATGACTGGGGCAACACATTGGAATCTCCAGATTTGCTTTGTTCTGCTGAAGAGACACATTGCATCTTCCATTCCTGGTATGCGGCAACAAACTCCTAAATTTTTGAGAAATTAGGGATGCCAATATGTTTAACTTGTGCCTTCCAAACATCCTTTTCTTTTCAAATGCTCGCTACCTTTTCTACATGCTCCGGAAGTGCATCGACGCAAAGGTGGAGTAGTGATTCCACTTTTGATATCCGGGAGAAATCATCAATTATCAGGTTATCATTTTCTTTGACAAAACTAATTTTCTCTTTGAAGGATTGTACAACAGTATCAATATCCTTTTCTAGCTCACCATCATCTTTTATGTATTTCACATCGATACATTCCAAATCATGTTGTAAAGACTGAGTAAACTCGGTTATCTCTTTAATCAACTTTGTAAACTCCATTTGTCCTTGTCTTGACACTGAGTTTCTCCATTCAATGTTTCTCCTGCTTACATATAACATATTGTCATTCAGTCTTGTTATATTCCTTTTTGATAAAAAATTTGTCACCCCGTACTTTTGAACTTCACCTATTTGATTTATTACACTCATCCATTTTGCTTCATCCTTTTCCCATGAGGCATTCTATATTTTTACATCTTCAATAGTAGCCATGGTTTCATCATATATACCTTTCATCTCATTAATATATTATGTACCCTTTTGGATGATACCATCCAGCCAGTCCTCGAACACTTTGGTCACCATCTTGTTTCTATGTATTTGATCAAGCATTTTCTGATTAACTGGAGATTTTGGATCAAAAGATAGAGGTAATTGAGAAACAGGTTGTGGATCTGGATTATGAATGGCGTCAATATACTCTGCCATTGATCGTAAAGCTTGCTTCAACTCCCTCTTATCTTTTTCATCCTTCCATGTACGGCTAACTATCTTTTTAGTCGATGCCTCGAGATGGTGCACGTCTGCAGCACGTGATGCAATTCCAAGATCTATTCTTTCTATTGCAAAATCCTGGACTATGGGGTCCTGAACTTATTTATCAGTTATTGGTCGGGCTATCTCTGCACTCCAATTTCCTGTATTGGGGTCAATGTCCACCCTGGAAGTGGTCTTCAGCTTTTTAGATTTTGGAGCCTTTCCCAAACATTTGCTAACCATATCTTCCAATGGTACAAAAAATGGAACTATTTTCCTTTTATCACTAATTGAATTTTCCAACCATCTAGGTGCAATGACTGAAATTTCTTTATCAAGAGTAAGCTGTTCAAAAGGCGCATTTGGTACTATCATCAGATTGGTAGAATCCAAAGCAATCTCTGCTTGTTCATTCGTATTGATTTCTTCTGCCATTGGTGAACCAAACCCTTTATCACTCATTACTTCTTCCAAATCTTCTTCAGTGTTTAAGTCCACAACTATTCTTTCTAAAATTTCCTACTTTTATTTCTTGACCTAGTTGTGCGAGAAGGCAAAATAGTCGCAAGGGTTTTCTTAGACCTTTTGATGATAGAACCTTTTCTAATTTTTGACTTGGGAGTACCTGCATCACAGATATTAATAAGCTGATTAGAAGAGCTTACAGGAGATTGTGATTCATCAATGGGTGCACACCGCTGGGAATCTTCATTTTGAACCTTTTTCAGTCTCTATTCTCTTAACCATTTTTCAGTTCTCCTTATTACAGGGAGGGTTTTAACTTCGATCCGATCCTCTTCATCTCTATTCCAATCAACTTATGGAATAGGTAGCTATTTTATTTGTTCAAAATGAGAATCGATCACCTATTCCTCATTGTCTATTATTCCAATAATATTCATTTTCAGGTTAAGGGTGACTATTTGCCCTAAGGAAAATCTGCACCAAAGCCTTTTTCTAACTTCAAATTCATCAGTGCAATCTTCCCAATAGTCCTCTATTTGGGGAATGTGTGAAAATCCCTCTCCAAAATCCAAATTGACTCTGGCAAAATCTTTGCTATCAAACTTGGGTCTGGCATTATAATATTGGAAATTAAACTTCTTTAGGCCCACCTCTAGATTTAAAGCATCAGAAACTGATTGACATGAATAGTGACCAAGCTCAACGGGAAAAGATATACCAGACTCTCTCTTCATTGAAAATTTCTTATCTATATGAGCTAACTGCCTGCAAACTTCGATCAATACAAAGCAGTCAAAGACATATCTAGGCAGTTTCACAAGCTCACCTTCAAAACCACCAACTCTGATGTAAGTGAATCTGGGAAACTGAATGAAGAAGCTACCATAAATGTTGATTAATTGCATGGCTTCATCAGACATCATCTTATTAATATTGCCTGTCAATTCATAAACCATCTTACCGGTGAAAACATCATTAACTCTTCCATAATTTTCATAACACTTTTGCATTTGTAAATGAGAGTAATAGTCATAAATTTTGATATTTTCGACTAAGGATGCATGAGGTAATCCTCTCCACTCCCTTGTGGATGCCAGGCAGTAAAAGAGATGTGAGGACATGTAAAAGTCTTTATTTCCCAGATAATTACTCAAACCCTAATATAAACATTCAGCTATGATTTCTACCCAATCTAGATATTGTTCTCCTTGAAGGATCACTTGAATAAAGAAATACATCCAATCCTCCCAATAGAATGCTTGAGAACTACCTTTTAACCTATGTAACAATACCATGATATCTTTTATTTCTTGTATCATATGTTCCCTTGTTAGTGATCTGGGCAACCTTGAACCTCCTTTTTAGAATTTTAATAGCCAGTTTCTTGCAATTACACTCTTGTAATTTGCCTTCTTCAATGAAAAATAACTATAAGAGGAAGTAATGTTAAGATCAGAGTATGACTTCTTAGGTGGGATTTTCATTACAGCCATTAGGGTTTGTCTATTAACAGGCAATAACACATTACCATCGAAAGCTCTAATGCATTTATTTTGAGGGTCATATCTACTCATACATTCGAGAACTAACTCAGGGCATTGTACCGCCATAGGAAAGGTTGCAGCTTGAATTAAACCACTTTCCACTATTCTTTCCATCATAGGGGTAGACATAGGATTTCTAGCCCTTTCCTTAAAATCTTCTAAATCATACTGAGCTAAAAAAATATCTCCATATTCAGGAAGAGAACAAACAAGGCTAGAACCATGTTTGGAACTGAGATAGGCAGCTTTCATGGCTACAATTTGGATAAATAGAATGGAAAATGCCTTGAACTGCTTTAACAATACCAAAAACTCAAAATGATTCTCTTTTTCAACAAAGTAATGGGAACAACTATAAGAAAAGTCGAACTCACCTTCAATGGATCCGAAATCACTGTCAAATTGGGCAAGAAAAATCTTTTACCTCTAGCGCTATTCTCCTTTTGTATCACCCTGTATGTTTTACTGCTAAAATTGGCCTGTTCTTTCTCAATAAAAGGCATGAAATCAGGTCGAATAATTACTGGATCAATTAATTCATGCTGAAATTGCTTGATAAGACATAAACTCTAACAGATGCATTAATTGTAAGTAGTTCTCGCACACGACCTTGATGTGTAATCATTACCCATAACCCCTTGAAAGTTAAAACTTTCCATTTCATAAGATGTTCTGAATATATCTCCCTCTAAATGATTTTCTCCTTTAAAATTTCCCGTAATTTAACTTAAAGAAGACTTCAAGAAAAGTGAGGCTAATTACATAGGTAAATTTGTTATAGAACATTGAACCATTGACCTCTGATATGAGGTTAAATTGGGAGGTTCAAAGATACAAATTGAGTTACACAAGGGAACCAAGGGTAAACAACTTCTCTAGAAACATTGAACATTGAACCATTGAACCTTTGAACCGTTGAACTTTTGAAAAAGGTTCAAGTTCGAAGGTTCAATACTACAATTATTTTTCACATAAGACAATAGGCGCATGATTTTTTAAAAACAAAGAGTCGACCTAAGGAGTAAACATATTGACCAATAAGGGAAAATGATAGATTGACTTTTTGCTTAGGAAAGGATTATGAAAAATGGAATAAGGGTGAATGAAAAGGTAACACAGCTGAAGATAAATACCATCCCCAAGGGTTTCGTGGCACTTGAAAAGATGTTTGATAATGTTGACCTTTGGAAGAGTAAAGGTAAACCAATTGAAGAGGATAGCGTTGAAGGTGTTAACCTTGGCACTAAGGGTGCACCTAGGATGGTTTATATTGGTAAGTGGCTCAAATCCCATGAAAAGCACATGTTGAGTGCTTTGCTGAGAAAATTCAAAAAAAAAATTGCATGGTCCTATGACAAGCTAAAAGCTTATAGGAAAGATTTATTTCAGCATACCATTCCCCTTTAACCTAATGCAAAACCACTCAAACAAAAGAAAAGATCGATCAATCCCACCATAGCTTTGAAAATGCAACAAGAGTTGGCAAAACTGAAAGCCAGAGGAATTATAAAGCCAATCAGACATTCTGAGTGGGTATCTAATCTTGTCCCAGTGAGGAAAAAGAATGGGGAGATTATATTGTGTGAAGACTTCAGAAATTTGAACATCAAATACTTTAAGGACAACTATCCTCTTCCAAATATGGATCATCTTTTACAAAGAGTTGTTGGCTCAGAGATGATAGCTATGATGGATACATTCTCAAGCTACAACCAGGTGTTGGTCAAGGAGTCAGAATAGTACAAGGCAACATTCACTACTCCTTGGGGAACCTATGTTTATTTGAGGATGTCATTCAGGTTGAAGAATGTAGGATCAACATTTCAGAGAGCAATGGATGTTACCTTTGCAGGCCTCATTGATAAAATCATGGTAGTATACCAAGATGGTCTCACTACATTCTCCAAAGACAAGAAAGATCATTGCAAGCATTTGAAATTGATCTTTGAAAGATGTTTGGAGTATGGGATTTCTTTGAATCCCAAGAAATGTCAGTTTGGAGTAGAAGAAGGCAAGTTGTTGGGACATATTATGTCAAAGGATGGGGTTAGAATTGATCTGAAAAGAGTGAAATCTATTGACCTCATCCTTCAACCTAAATCAATCAAAGGTGTCCAGTCTTTCTTCAAAAAAAATAACTTTGTGAGGCGATTTGTACCTAACTTTGCTGAGAAGGCCAAGGTAATATCCAAGATGCTCAAGAAGAGGCAATCTATTGCATGGGGTAAGGAACCAGTTGAAGCCTTTATTGACATAAATGAGGCTCTCCAAGATGCACCAGTGTTGGTAAGTTCGGACTACTCCAAGCCTTTTTAGCTCTTCTCTTTTGCTTCATACTACACTATTGTTGTATTATTGCAAAAGAACAGGGATGGATTTGAGTAGCCATAGGATTCTTTAGCAAATCCCTGTAGGCTGTTGAACTGAATTATTCAAATATGGAAAAGCATGCATATGCTTTGGTCAAGGTAGTAAAAACTTTTAGGTCATATCTTATGGGTGCAAATATAGTTGCATATGTGCCCCATTCTGTTGTGAAAGACATTTTCATGCAGTAGGAAGTCTCTGGAAGGAGATGTAGATGGATCAACATAATCCAAGAATATGACATTGAGGTGCAAGTCACCAAACTGGTTAGAGGCCAGGGTTTAGCAAATTTGATGGCTAACTCCAATTTAGAGGCCGCTGAAATAAATGAAATAGATGTTGTTCCATCTGTTAATGTGTGTATGTTGACAAATGATCCATGGTACAAGGATATCATTTTCTATCTTGTCAACATACATTGCCCCCCAAGTATGAATATAACTCAGCAAAGAACACTTAAGCTTCAGTCTAAGAAATATGTTTTGATTCAAGGTGTTTTAATGTGGAGAAATCATGAGGGACTATTGTTGAAGTGTTTGGACCAGCAACAATCTGAGAAAATCATTGAAGAATATCACCAAGGGATATGTGGCAGGCACTTCCATGCTAAAATCACAGCACATAAGATTATTAGGGTGGATTTTTGGTGGCCAAGCCTCTTCAAGCATCTTGCAAAACAAATCAAAAAATGTGATGTCTGTCAAAGGTTTGCAGGTAAGTAAAAGTTTCAAGGTGATCTTCCCCTTATGAATGTTACCACTTAAGCACCATTTCAACAATAGGGCATTGATTTCTTAGGGGAAATTCAAGAAAGATCAAGTAATGGATATAGATGGATATTGGTGGTGATTAATTATTTTACAAACTAGGTTGATGTTGTTCCAACTCACAATTCCACGTCCAAGGTAGTGATTAAGTTCCTTTTGAACAATGTGATAACTAGATTTGGTGTGCCATCTAGAATTGTTGCAAACAATGCCATGTGATTTAGATCTTAAGACATTGGAGGTATGTGCTTTGATTACAGGATAAAGTTGATTCATTCATCACCAAACCATCCATTGAGTAATGGACAAGTTGAGTCCAACAATAAGAGCCTCATGAAAATTCTAAAGAGGACTCTAGATATGAACAAGAAAAGGTGGGATGACAAGATGAAATATGCAATTTGGGATATAGGATCACCTACAAACATGCTACAAGAAAAAGTTCTTTTGAGCTAGTGTATGTGTTGAAGTGTTATCATTGATGTCAAAAGAAAAAGATTGTTGAAGTGTTGGCATTGATGTCAAAGAGAGGAAGATTTGTGTCTAAGGCAAAGAAGAAATGAGACGAAGAAAAACTGTCTAAGGTATAAGAGAAGAAAATCTTCTAAGGTAAGGTTTCAGCCTTTAGTCAGTAATTTGTTTGGCTCACAAACTCACAAGTTCGTCGACAGTTAGTTTTGTCGATGACCAATTTGCCGATAATGAGTTGTCAATTAAAAATCTAAGGCAAGAATGATTTATGCCTTTGGTCGACAAAATATTCAGTTTGTGGACTGGATCGCTAGTTTTGAAGTTTGTCAGTTCACTGATTTGTTGATTCACCGACAAATGCGTGGTGATAAAAGTTTGAAAAAGAAAAGCTTGAAGCTAAGTTATCGGAGATATATTTATCGGAAAAACTTTTGTTTCACGAACTGGTTCGTCAGTTTCTTAGTTCGTCGATTTGTCGATTGACAGAAAGAGGCATGAAAAAGAAAAGTTGAGAGTTCAAAGACAAGTTATCGGCAAATCTTTTGTTTCACAAACTAGTTCGCGAGTTCGTCATTTCACCGATTCGCCAACTAGGCAACAAAAGACTCAAAGGTCAAAGTTCATGGTTTGACATTTTTACCAATAAAAGGAAAAGGCACAAGTTGGTTAAAAGTGCTTAAATTCAAGGTTTGTGTGAACGAGATTTTTCTGATAAAAGATAAAGTTGCTTCGTGAGTCTTCGAGAGAAGTTTTGGTTTGTGGAGTGCTCAGTTTGACGATAGAGAAGTTTGCCGACAGGCAACTTTGTTGATAAAGGCAAAGGATGATGAAATGAAAGTTTGTTGAAATAAGATTTCACTAACATAAGAGAAAGGAGATAAGAATTTGTCGATAAAGGCGACAAACGTTGAAGTTTGTAAAAGGAATATTTTGCTGATAAAGGCAACAAAGGGCTAGTTCGTGAAAGGGAGTTTTTGCCAATAAAGGCGACAAAGGTCAAGTTTGTAAAAGCAATTTTTTTCTGATAAAGGCCTTTTAGGTTAAGTTCATCATAGCAAGCATTTTTTTTATTAAGAGACAAAGGGCTGCTTTGTGAAAGTGACATTTTGCTGATAAAGGGTTGGGAGTGGTAGCAATATGATGCAGAGGTGTTAGGTCCCCAAAGATAATCTAACAAGGTTCCAAAGGTTTCACAAACCAATTTGATAGATTCTTGACAATTCCCATTAAACAGGCCTAATCCTTGTAGTCTTGTTCAGCGACTAAACTGTACTTTTCTCCAAACTTTCCCAAAACACTCTTGAAACAAATGACTGATTTGGATACCCTCTATTGAGTTCTAAAACATATCTCAAACTCACCTACTGTTGTTTTGGACGAAATGTGACTGTCCTAACACCCTGCTGCCTTCCTACAAGGCCTAAATTGACCATTTTACAAAGGAACCCTATGACAAACTTGTCCCACACACTTCAAACCTAAAAACAGTCTTAGGAAAGGGTTCAAAACCAAGGATTTTCTAGGTCTTATCAGGAGGTTTGCACATTTAAGGTTTGCAATACAAAAATCTCATTTCTAGGCCTCAAAACCTAGGGCTTCCTAGATCTCCCACTTCCAATCACTTCCAGACCTCATTCAAAGGTCCAACACCATCTTATTGACCATATTAAACAACAGCAATCATAAAAATATCACCTTGTTAAGACGGATCTTCGGCTGCTATAACCATGCCACCATTCTCAATGCTCTTTTCACATGCAAACTTGACTCCAAACGGTGATCACCTCTCCCATTTACACTCCTCCTGCTTTGTCAGGGTTAGGAACATATGTTACATGTTAATAAGGGCCTATTCCATGAGAATCAGAATCCTACATTCATGGAAAGGTCCAAAAATGCATTGCAAACCCTCAAAATCCCTGTTTTCACAGTCAAACAGGCAGTTCCAGAAAAACAGCGATAATTTCCTCTAGGAATGGAGTTAGGACCTCAAACCAGATGCATTTGAAAGGTTATTCAATCCTCTTTCCAACCATATATGTCTTTCCTCTGTATCTGTCCGTACAAAACCGTACCAACGCTGGAAACAGCAAATTTGCAGTCAAAAAGTACAGAAAAACAAGGAAAAGAGGCAAAAACGTGATTTTTATTCATCCAACCTTTCTCCTCGGGGTATGTGAGGGTATTTGTACATATGCAAGGTGGTTTTCAACTGTCCACAACTGTTTTTCAACTGTGGGGTCGTTTTCCCCTCTTTACAACACATGTTTTCATTGGTTTTACAAAATAACTCTTAGAAAACCTTACATTGCATGACTTCCTTTGACTAGACATACTTCAAGGACCTTAACATGACTTCATTACATATGAGAGTGGTCACTTGGACCTTATTAAAAAACATGAGAAATGGTCTTTCAAGACCTTATTAACAACCATGGTCTCTTAGAACACAAAAACTTCAAAATGTGCCTTATGGGGGTTTGATGACACCTCAGGTGCTCCTGCACCACAATATAAAGAATCAAGATATTCAAATTAAAGATTTGAATATATGCCTTGAGTCTGACTGGTAAGACGAATTGTCGGCTAATTGAATTCAAAGATTTAAAATGCAAATTGAAGCTGACTCAATGACATAGAATAGAGACTTTAAGTATATGTATGGGGTCGTTGTTGTAATGTGTGGATTGTTTAGTTTTGGGTCCTGACCTACTTTTTGGTGGACCTAAGTATATGTGATTTGGGCCCTGTTTCATTATGCCAAAATTATAGGATGGCCCACATCTTGCAATTGTGCATGTTCAAATTCAAAATTATAGATGTCGACCTTTGGAGAATATTTTTGTTGTGCTTAGCCAACATGGAAATTCATTTTCTATAGAAGGATATATAAGAAAGATCAATTTGTGCATTTGGCAATATCCGTGTGTGTGAGAATGTGTGCACAAGAACTTAAGTGAAAAATCTAAACATATGTGAAGTGACTGGATAAGAGAAGTATACACTAACATCAAGCAATCAGGTGTGAATAGAGAAGAGTTGAAGTGTGCAAAGGGCATGAGCTGGATATGATTTTGAGTTTGCACAATATGTTTTGTTTATATTTAGAATTGATTCTGTTTCAGTTTGTTGGGTTGAAGCTCAGTCTATAGAGAGATTGAAGCCTTAATTTGTAAGTGTTGTAGCATTTTAGGGAGTTGTTGCTTCCTTTGGGTTGTAGCCCATAAAGTTGTATATCAAGAAGTTGCTACTTCAGTACTAGGTTGTAGCTCAGTTTGTTTTGAGACTAAAGTCTCTGGTAGGTTGGAACCTACAAAATATTGTAATTCACTATTTCATTTTTGTGAGTTTAGATTTGGAGAGTAGATCCAAGCAGCTTGCTCACCATGTTTTTTCCCTTCTTGGGTTTTCCACGTAAATCCAATGTTATGGTCTCTTTTGGACGTGTGATTGTGTTTTGACTTGCATAATTCCTTTCATGATCTGATTAATGCAGTAGATTTGATTTAAAAGTGGCATATATTGATTCACCCCCCCTCTAAGTATATCAATGTGTTCTAACAATTGGCATAAGAGCAAGGTTCCTTGGTGCAGCCTTACAGCCGAAGGTAGTGTTGGAATTAGACCAGACAACTGAGAGGGGAGGGTGAATCAGTTGTCCCACAATTTAATTTTTTTCTTCTTTTAACCTCTTTTATTAACTTGCTACCAGACTAATGATGTAAACAATAAAGCATAGATCAACAACATAAGAGCAAAAACATGATCAATACATTTGACACCAAGATTTTGATGTGGAAACCCGGTTAAGGGAAAAACCGCGGTGGGGGTTAACCCACAAAGATTTGTACCCTGTTAAAAGTACTTTAGAAAAATAGAAGGCATGTGCCTTCGGGTGCACTGCCCAGAGCTCACTACTCAAAAGGGAGGCTCACTGCCTACACAATTTATTTAGAACAGAATGAATTAACTGAGAAATAGCATCTAGTTCATGCCTAGTTCAGTTTTAGTGAATGCTTAAAGGCTTCTTTGCCCCGAATTCTTCTTTACCAACTTCACACTCTATGCTGCTCTCACTCCTTCGCTTCTCTACTTTGCTTCTGATCCTTTATTCGAATTTGATCTATCTTGCACAAGGATAATGTTTGACAACTCTTCAACAAGTATTAATACACTTCATCCATCTTAGAATGCTCAACAAGGTCGGCCAAACATAACTTGGATCTTTACACTATCGGCCAATCATAGTTAAGACTTGAATCTTCCTCTATTAACACGTTAGCTTCATAAAATGATCTTTAGATCATTCACAACATGCTAGGAACATCCGGTCAGCCAAGACTAGGAGAACAGCAACAACTAAGAGAAAAACTTCAATCACAAGCTCCTCTGTCAATGCAGACCTCCAACACAACAGCCACATGATCCAGAGATCACCACAAGCACAAATAAGTCAACAAGAACAGCCACACCACTTCGCATCATCAAAATCACTTGCATCTTCACACTGAACCTCAAGAACACACACTGCCATGACTATCAAACAAAAAAAGATTGCTTCCAGACCTCCAAACCACGAACCACTCGAGTTGAGGGAACACACCAACATCCCAGACAAGCCTCTAGATCCGCAAATCACAATATGCTCATACCGGACCAATCCGGACCAACTCCTTGCCACTCTGTCATTATAGAACAACTGCAAAAACCTGTTTTACTCAGAGGGCCATAACTTCGCCAAATATTCATGTGGACCTCTCAAATCTCAGGTAGAGCAACAATAGACAACCCAGTACAGGCCCTTTAATCCGCATACTCTGATCTTCACCTTACTGGAAATACTAATCACTCCTCTGCACTGTCTTTACTATTTCTGACAGAAAGATATGTTGACATCAATGACAACACATCAAGTACATATTTGCAACAATCTCCCCCTTTGTCATTGATGGCAACATATGATGTGAAAAATTGATTCAACCATCAAGACAAGAACTTCTACCCCTTTCTCCTGTCACACCTGCAACCACTGTCTTCATTGCTCCCCCTTTCACCAGCAACTGCTCACTTCCAAATTTTTCACATGACTTCTCTACCCCTTTGACATCAATGGCAAAGGGCGCATATTTGTAATCATCTCTTCCCCTTTTTATTTCAGACTGATTCTCCAATGTTTGCATGCTGACTACTCTTTAGAGTAGTGTTTTCTCAACATCAATCTGGACTTCAAGATGTGACTGAGAATTCCACCAGACTAATGCACCTTGGTGCATCTTAGTTCTGATTCGGAGGGGTAATAACCCCTAACTTCTCTCTGAGATATTCAAAGGTATCCTTGGGAAGAGGCTTAGTGAAGATATCTACAATCTGATCTTTGGATGACACAAACTCCAACTTTTCATTCTCATTTACATTCTCTCTCAAGAAATGAAAGTTGATGGATATATGCTTTGTTTTTTAATGCAACACTAGGTTCTTTGAGATACTTATTGCACTAGAATTATCACAAAAGATTGTGACTGGCTCCTCAAACATAACTCTAATGTCCTTCAACATTTGTTTCATCCACAGAACCTGAGTACAATTATTTGTTGCTACTATATATTCTGCTTCTACAGTAGATAGAGATATTGCCTCTTGCTTTTTCCTCATCCAAGAGACCAATCTTCTTCCCAAGAAAAAGGCACCACCACTAGTACTTTTTCTATCATCCACATCTCCTGCCCAATCAGCATCTGTGTATGCATGAAGAGTAAAGTCATTGTCTTTTGGATACCACAATCCATAATCAATTTTCCCCTTGAGATATCTGAAAATTCTTTTGACTACCACAACATGGGATTCTTTTGGATCAGATTGAAATCTAGCAACAAGTCCAACGGCGTTCATGATGTCAGTTCTGGTCTGGGTCAAATAGAGCAATCCTCCCATCATTGATCTATACCTTTTCTAGTTTGCCTTGGGAGAATCATCATCTTTACTTAACTTGCATCTGGTTACCATAGGTGTACCTACTGGCTTTGAATCTTCCATTCCAAACTTCTTCAGCAATTCTTTCACATACTTGGATTGAGATATAAAGATAACTTTGTCTAACTAAACAATTTGCAGACCTAGGAAGAAATTCATCTCTCCAAACATTGACATTTCAAATTCACTTTTCATTTGGTCAACAAATGTTTTGCACATACATTCATTTCCACCAAAAATGATATCATCAACAAAGACCTCAACAATCAGGATGTCTGCATGATTTATCTTGAAGTAAAGATTACTATCAACCATACCTTTGCTAAAACCTATCTTAAGCAAATATTTGTCCAATCTTGCATACCAGGCTCTTGGAGCTTGCTTGAGTCCATACAAGGCTTTTCTCAGTCTACAAACCATGTCACCCTGATCAAACAACTAAAATTCTTCTGGTTGCTCAATGTAGACTTCTTCCTCCAAATCTCCATTCAGGAATTCTGATTTGACATCCATCTGATACACTTTAAAATCTTTGAAAGCAGCAAATGCAAGAAATAATCTGACTGCGTCTATTCTTGCCACCGGAGCAAAAGTTTCTTCAAAATCAATTCCTTCTACTTGAGAATAGCCTTTACATACCAACCTTACTTTGTTTCTTACAACTTCACTATCTTCATTTAGTTTATTCTGGAAGACCCATTTGGTTCCAATTACATTTTTGTCCTCTGGTCTAGGAACAAGATCCCAAGTGTGGTTCTTTTCAATTTGCATTAATTCTTCTTCCATTGCTTTTACCCAATTTTCATCAGTGCAGGCTTCACCAACTGATTTAGGTTCAATCCTTGAAATCAAACAAATCTCTTCTTGATCTTCAGCAACTCTTTTTCTAGTTCGAACACCTTTATTTTTATCCCCTATGATTTGATCTTCAAGATGATTAATTCTTACATACTTGGGGGTTTTGGGAATTGCTTGGGCTTCTGTTTCTTGAGCTTGTTCCTCAACATCTGTACTAATTCCTTGAGTCTCTAGAGTTTCCAGATCAATTTGCATCTGAGTCAGAGTTTGAACTAACCTTCCTTGACTTTGACTTTCATTTTGATCATCTGAATCATATCCGCAGAACCTTGAATGTCCTTCCTTGCTCTCATCAACTCTAATGTTAGCACTTTCAACAATCTTTTTCAACCTCTTGTTAAAGCACTGGTAAGCCTTACTTTTAGTAGAGTATCCCAAAAATATTCGCTCATCACTTCTTGTATCAAATTTGCTTAAATCCTCATCTCTTTTGATATAGAATTTACTACCAAAAACTCTGAAATATCTTACAATAGGAGGATGACCAAACCATAGTTCATAAGGGGTCTTACTAGAATTGCCTTTGATCTGCACCTGGTTAAGAGTGTAGACAACAGTACTTATAGCTTCTCTCCAATAAACTTCAGGAACATTTATTTCCATCATCATGGTCTTGGCAGCTTCTTGAATGGTCCGGTTCTTTCTTTCCACAACTCCATTTTATGTCATGCTTTTCATAGAAAGCATCAAACTTATGGGAAGTAAATTCTCCACCTCTGTTGGATCTCAGACATTTCAATTTTTCACCAACTTCATTTTCCACTATCACTTTGAACACCTTAATTTTTTCAAGAGCTTCTAATTTTTCTTTTAGGAAGGTTATCCACATCATCCTGGAGTAGTCATCTATCAGCAACATGAAATATCTATCTCCTTGCACACTCCTAATTCTAGTAGGACCATAGAGATCAGTATGTACCAGTTCCAATCGTCCATTTGAAACTTGTTCCTTACTTTTGAATGAAATTTTGCTCTGTTTCCCCAATTGACATTCTCTACACATGCTATTAGGCTTCACAAGTTTTGGAAGATCTCTCACAGCCTGAGTGGTACTTATTTTGACAATATTATCAAAATTCACATGACACATCCTCCTATGCCATAACCAACTTTGATCTATCTAAGCAATCAAATAGCTTTTGCTAGAGCTACTCAAATGAAAAATGTTACCTCTAGTTTGAGTACAGGATGCAATTTTAGTTTCAGAACTCTCCAAGATTCTACACTTTCCATCTTTGAATCGAAGATCATAACCTTTATCAACCAACTGTCCACCACTAAGAAGATTATGTTTCAGTCCTTCCACATATAGAGCATCATTGGTGCTATTCTTACCATCAAAAGAGATGGATCCTCTGCCATGAATTCTACCAGCTGAGTTATCTCCAAATTTCACAAGCCCACCTTCATAATTTTCAAAATTCACAAACTTACTCTTGTCTCCAATCATATGATGAGAACATCCACTATCAATCACCCATTCATCTTTCTCAATAACCTGAGCAGCCAAGGTACTTTCCATATTTGCATAGCTAGCAGATTCAGTAGACATCGGATCTTTTTCTTTAATGGCAATGAACACCCAATCATTTTCAGGGGAACCTCCATGATCAGATTCATCATCTGTGACTCCTTCTCCAGTTTCTTGGACATAGTAACATTTGTTCTGATTTTGATATCTGTTAGGGTTTGGTTTTCAAAACCTCTCTGGATATCTTGAGGCAAAATGACCAATCTTATTACAAGCAAAACATTTGAGTGGCAATTTTCCTTCATGCTTACCAGATCCTCTTGGCAATCTTTTAGCGAGAAGAGCTTCAAGATCAGCAGTTTCAAGTTCAATATCTTCAAGATCCTTCCTTGTCTTCACTAATCTGTTTGATCTTGCAGAAGATCTTTCACCTGGATCATATCTTTGTTTTCCATATACACTGGACTTAAATATAGATTCAGACTTGGGAAGAGAATCACCAAACTCACTTAATTCAAAAGCTGAAATTTTGCCAACCAGATGATCTCTTGTAACATCTGAGACAGTTCAGATCTCTTCTATAGCAGCTACCTTATGTTTGTATGAATCAGGTAAAGATCTGTGTACTTTTGATACAATCTCTGATTCTTCCAAAGTTCCACCAGCACACTTGATACCACACACAAGTTCATTTATCTTTTGCATGTAGATTGTGATGTTTTCATCTTCGCTCATCCTCATAGTTTCAAATTTTCTTCTCAGACTTTGCAGCTTGGCACATTTGACATATTTATCACCTTCATACATAAATTCCAACTTTTTCCAAATTTCATAAGCCATTTTTAGACCAAAGACATTTGTCATTTCTAAATCAGTCAGGGCACTCAACAAGGCTTCTTTAGCTCAAAGGTTATTTTTAGCATCTTTTACTTGATCTGGAGTTGAAGGACCTTTCTCCGAAGGTTTATACTCAACACTAGTTATTGCCCAATAGGTATCTCCCATGCATTATAAATGGCACTCCATGCGATTCTTCCAAACAGAATAATTTGTTCCATCAAATCTCGGACTATCCTTCTTGTAGGTTGACATCCTAGATCTCCTCAAGCGGTCAGACTTTTATAAGAGGATCTGGCTCTGATACCAATTGTTGGAATTAGACCGGACAACTGAGAGGGGATGGTGAATCAGTTGTCCCACAATTTAAACTTTTTCTACTTTTAACCTCTTTTATTAACTTGCTACCAGATTAATGATGTAACCAATAAAGCATAGATCAACAACATAAGAGCAGAAACATGATCAATACATTTGACACCAAGATTTTGACGTGGAAACCTGGTTAAGGGAAAAACAACGGTGGGGGTTAACCCACAAAGATTTGTACCCTGTTAAAAGTACTTTAGAAAAATAGAAGGCACATGCCTTTGGGCGCACTGCCCAGAACTCACTGCTCAAAAGGGAGGCTCACTGCCTACAAAATTTATTTAGAACATAATGAATTAACTGAGAAATAGCATCTACTTCATGCCTGGTTCAGTTTCAGTGAATGCTTAAAGACTTCTCCTTTGCCCCAAATTCTTCTTTACCAACTTCACACTCTATGCTTCTCTCGCTCCTTTTCTTCTCTACTCTGCTTCTGATCTTTTATTCGAATTTGATCTGTCTTGCACAAGGATAATGTTTGACAACTCTTCAACAAGTATTAATACACTTCATCCATCTTGGAATGATCAACAAGGTCGGCCAAACCTAACCCGGATCTTTACACTGTTGGCCAATCATAGTTAAGACTTGAATCTTCCTCTATTAACACGCCATCTTCATAAAATGATCTTTACATCATTCACAGCATGCTAGGAACATCCAATCAGCCAAGACTGCGAAGAACAGCAACAACTAGGAAAAAAACTTCAATCACAAGCTCCTTTGTCAATGCGGACCTCTAACACAATAGCCACATGATCCAGAGACCACCACAAGCACAAATAAGTCAACAGGAACAGTCACACCACTTCGCATCATCAGAATCACTTGCATCTTCACACTGAACCTCAAGAACACACACTGCCATGACTGTCAGACAAAAAAAGATTACTTCTGGACCTCCAAACCATGAACCACTCGAGTTGAGGGAACACACCAACATCCCAGACAAGCCTCTAGATCTGCAGATCACAATATGCTCATACTGGACCAATCCAGACCAACTCCTTGCCACTCTATCATTATAGAACAACTGCAGAAACCTGTTTTACTCAGAGAGCCATAACTTTGCCAAATCTTAATGCGGACCTCTCAAATCTTAGCTGGAGCAACAATAGACAACCCAATATAGGTCCTTTAATCTGCATACTCTGATCTCCAACTTACTAGAAATACTAATCACTCCTCTGCACTATCTTTACTATTTCTGATAGAAAGATATGTTGACATCAATGACAACACATCAGGCACATATTTGCAACAGGTAGATCTTGGATAAGAACATATGGCACAAGAAAGATCCTCATTTAACAAAGCACCTTATTTTGATGGATCTGACTATGCCTTCTGGAGTATGAGGATGGAAGCCTATCTTAGCTCCCTAGGGTATGATGTTTGGAGATCTGTGATTGATACTTATACTACTTCTGCACATCCTCTCACATATCCGGCTGATAAGAAGGCTTATGAGAACAATTCTACAGCTAAGATTGCTATCTTGAGTGGTCTAGCTAACTCAAAGTTTGTCAAATTAATGCAGTGCAAGACCACCAAGGAAAAATGGGATAAACTCAAAAGTATCTATAAAGGGGATGATAAAGTAAAGCAAGCAAAATTGCATACCTACAAGGTTGAATTTTAAATCTGATGATGAAGGAAGAAGAGAACATTGCTGACTATCTCCTCCAAGTAGATAGGTTGTAAATGTTATCAGAGGTCTTGGTGAAGAGGTGGTGGATTTAGTAGTTGTGCAGAAGGTACTAAGATCGCTCCCTCAAAGGTATGATTCAAAATTTTTTGCTATTGAATAAGCGAGAGATTTGAATACATTCAAAATGGATGAATTATTTGGTTCACTCACTGCCTATGAAATGAGAAACGTAAGCAAAGAAACATCTAAGAAGGAAGCTACTTTCAAAGCATCTAAGAAAAATGGATCTAAGTCAAGTGATGTGTCTGAATGAGGAAGCTAGCTTTGTATGAAAGCTAAAGAAGGGATTAGGTAAGTACAAAGGTAAGTTACCTTTCAAGTGTTTCAACTGTGGAAATATTGGGCATTATGCATCTAAATGTCCTCTTAAGAAGAATGAAGATAACAAGGGTTTCAAAAGATCTGATTTTAACAAGAAAAAGAAAAGCCTTTACTCTAAGAATGATTGTAGTTGAGAAGAAATAGAAGAAGACAACTATGCATCAAAAGATGAAAGAGTAGAATCTCTATTCATGGCTATGGAAGCCTTGAACAACTCAAACAGTGCTACTATTGATGAAGAAGAAGAATGTGAAGTTGATCTTGAAGGTGAATTGATCTCTACTCTTGAAGACTTGGATCTAGCAAGGAAAGAAAAAGAAGAACAAAAGGCCAAGCTCATAGAATCAGAGGAGATGATTGTTAAATTGAAGATTCAAGTTGAAGAAGGAAAAAGAATCGCAGACATGGTAAACACTGCTTTTAAAGCCAAATCAGATGAATGTTTAAAACTTGAGGAAGAAATCATTTCATTGAGAAAGGAAGTTGAAAAGGTACATCATCAACTGAGTAAGAATATCAAGTTTGGAAAGATCTCTGAAATATTGGATGATATAATAAACATTCAGAGACCACTATTTATTAAGTCAGGTTTGGGCTATGATGAAGAAGTCACACAATCTTCTGCTCTCACAAAGAAGACTGATTTAGAGAAGATAATGCAAAATGAAGAAAACCCAATGAAGAAGGAGAGTATAAAAAATTCAAGAATCATCTGTCATAGAAGAAGATTCAGAAGATCAATTCTTGCAAGACAAACTTTCATGAACAAGTTTAATTTTGCTTTCTCTGGTTATTGTTTCAATTGCAATCAGTATGGTCACAAAGCTATTGAATGCAAATCGAGAATGAGGAGAAGCAATTTTGTAAGTAGAAATTATTTTGCCCCTTTGTTTGATTTCAATATAATATGTCATATTTGCAACTATTTTGGGCACATAACAAGGTTTTACAGAAGTGGCTTGGCAAAGTTAAAATTTCAAATGAGTGATTTTGATAACCAAGAAAAGAGGATAGAAATTTTTGAAAATTAGAAGACAAATCATAAGAAGGAATGGAAAATCAAGAACAACAATCATGAAGGTGAAAACTCAATGATTGTCCAAGCTAGATTTCATGCATAAGGACAAGCAAATCATTGGGTTATAGACAACAGATGCTCAAGTCACATGACAAGGGACAAGAGCAAGTTTCTCAGTCTTGAAAAATGGAATGGTGGATCAATCAAGTTTGGAGACAACACCTCCATAAAAATATGTGGCAAAGGCTCAGTAAATATTGATGGAAAGAATAGGACTGAAGATGTTCTATATGTAGAAGGTATCAAGCACAATCTTCGTAGTGTAAGTTGATGAGGTCGAAGTAGTGCTTGTTAATGCATCATCATTTAATTTTATCAATCCAGAGGTGTCTGGAGTGATCTGTGATAAGACTCTTTGGTATGGGGGGTTTGGTTGAATGGTACGTGGATGGAACTTGGTTTGTTGATCTTGCTGAAACGAAAGTTCGTACAAAAATGGAAATCTATCTATTCGCTTGGAAATAAACACACATGCCTTGAAAGAAACTATTTTAACTTGCTAGAAAATAAACACACTTGCCTTGAAAGAAACTATTTTAACTTGCTAGAAAATAAACACACTTGCAGGAATATAAACACACTTGCAATGAAAGAAACTATTCTAGCTTGCTGGAAAAGTAAATAAAGATAAATTGCATCCACTGTTAAGCTACAGCAATGAAACACTTTGAATATGACAGTGCTATTGAATAACAAGTTTATTTTTGGTGTTTTTACAATTTATAAAACGATCTTGCAGGTAACAACTAACTAACAATCTCACAAAAGCAAAACACACATCATACATGCAACATACAAGTGTAAAATTAACGAAACGGAAGACATAACAGAATTGCACAAATATGAAAATACTGAGAGATCTCCTCCAAGATGGGGAAGCAAGCCCTACTTTCCTAGCTGGAGACGATCCACTTTGTTCCACTAACTCTTTCAGAAGAATTCCCCCTTCATTTGCATTTAATCATAGTCCAAAGAATGGACGAAAATACATGCCTGAAAACAAGGAGTTTTCTTCTTGCTGGAAACACAATCTGGCGAACAACTATCTATGAAAAACTAGAGCTAAATTAGAGAGATGATTTGTTCCTATTTATACATTCGAGCTTTATTGAAAAGAAATAACTAATAGAAATTCTAACTACAACGAACTAGGACTAAAACCAGCTGTATAATTTATTACATTAATGATTCCATTGCGGTAACTATAGATCAGAGATTTGCATCAATCTGATTGTTTAGCGAACTGGATGAATTTCCTAGAATGGTGCGATGCTTGATGGCAATGGCTTCAGTTGGAATTGACGTTGGCTAACAGCTATTTCACTTAGTCACTTAAAAATGTAGTGATGTGGTGGTGTGACTCTTCACAGCTACTTTGATTGAGGCGTGAGTCATGTTTGCATTGCTAGACTTCTAAATAGCCCTAGGATTGGCTTGTGGAGGTCATCGACTCGAGGGCAGGATGACTCTTGGAAGGTAATCGGCATATGGAGCTATCCGGAGTTTAGGTTCTTTCTAGGGCAGAGGGCTCCGGAGGGATCCGGAGACCTCTGGTAGTTCTGTGAGGCCAATTATTTTTCCTTCCTTATTTTGATCGTTTTACATTTCAGTTGATGACATTATTAGACTTTTAGAGCTTATTGTTCCAGTATGCAGATTTGATTATATCTCCTTACTCTGTTTTGACATTGATTAGAACATGTAGTGATTGGATTTGATCATATTTTGATGTTATGATGATATTAGATATATGAGGTATAGTTGATGATGATTAGTGATGTGATTTCAAGTTCATTATGTGAATATATTATTTGATGATGATTATGAGACATTAGATAGAAAATGTAGTTTTGATATTAAATTATGTTGTATGCAAGGGCATGAATTTAATTTCAGTTGCTTCGGCTATGATTATTTATGATACGATTGACACTTGATCTAGCTGTGCAGGATTATATTCCCAGGCCACAAGAAATTGGAGGTAGTGTTCACACATATGTTATTCCCTGTGAAACCGATCCATTCCCAAGAGGGATGAGGATCACATTTGATCGGATGTTGTTTGAGTACTTGTTTGATTTATTATTTTGGCCTAGTACCCCTTTTTGTTAAAGTAATTTATATCATGTGTTGTATATTTTTATTGTTTTACACTTGGTATTATTTTTATTTTTGGGCCATTTAAAGTGAATTTATGACTCCCTAGGTGAACCTTAGTGTCCCAAAACTTACCCTAGGTGGTTACCCATGGGTCTAGGGTCAATTTTGACTAACTAAACCTTGGGGTAACCCACTTTTGGTCACTCTAAACTGAGGTTTAGTCAAAGTGACGAATTTTGAAATGGCTAAGGGTGGGAGATGAGTCATGCTTTGGGAAAGACTCATCTCCCTTCCCAAAGTTTGGGGATCCCTTCACCAAGAAGACTTGGGAGGTCTCCAAGACTCCTAAGTGTGTGGGATCTCCCTCCAAGACTCTCACACACGTGTGAGAGCATCTTGGAGGGAGATGGCTCTCTTGGAAAATAAGAGGATGCCATATGGAATCCCTTATCCTCATGGAGGCTTGAAGGGAATTGCCACCTCACCACTTGGTCTCTCACACATGTGTGAGAGCACAAGTGGATAAGGTGAGGATTGGAATGGAATTGGAGGGTGACACTTGTCACCCTCACACTTCCTCTCCCTTGCAAGTGGCATGGGATGAGGAAGGAGAAGGTGACAAGTGTCACCTTCTCGTTCCTCAAGGCCAAATTGGAAGGCCTATATTACCTCCTCTTGAAGAGGAGTGTGGGGTTCTTGCACTTTGGATATTTTTCTTTCTGTTCTTGGAGTTCTTTTTGGGGAGTTAGAGAAAGTTAGAGATTGGAAGACTTGGAGAAGCTTGGAGCTCTTCACCAAACGTGCTTCCATTTTTAGAGCTTTTGAAGGTAAGCTCCATGGCTATGGCCATTTACCCTTGTATATTTCATTTTTGTTGTGGTTGTGGTTTTATGTTGGTTGTTGTTTTCATTTTTTTTTTGTGGGTTGGGAGTTTGGTGAGAGCACCTCCATTTGGAGGTAAGGCTCAACTTGTATGGGGTAGGGGAGAGTGAACCTCCTCGAGGTCACCTTATTTTTGTGCTACTTATAGCCTTGAGGGCTTTCCTATGTGTGAGAGCATTTTTTATGGCAAGAGTGCCAGGATAGTTTATTTTGAGTTATTTGGAGATATGTATTTTGGTGGTTGTGGCTTGAGGCCTTGAGACTTGGTGATTTGAGATCATGGAGTGACCTCTTGAGTTGAGGGGTCCACTCCTCTACCCCCACAAACTCATTTTTATGAGTTTAGTTTTGTGCAAACCCTTGGGAAATTTTTGTGTTCTTGGGAAATTGCATTGTTGTGGAGTGGGTGTCAAACCATGTGAATCCTACCTCCCTAGCTCGAGGGTGACCCACTAGCGGGTCTATGGTAGGGAGGAGGGCATTCCTTCGTGGCTTATTTCCCCATTGATTGAGTTGGTTATTGCAGGTTTATTGTTGATGAAAATAAAGTTTGGAGGAGCTCATTATTGCCTTATTTGCTTTATTTTAGTTGGCTATTGGAGCCATGGCCTTAGAGGCGTTATTGTAGCTATGACGAAAATTATCATTATTCTTTGTGTTGGTTGTTTAAGGAAATCTAATGTGAGCTTTCCTTATTGTTTATTCAAAAAAAAAACTGCCATTAATTTATGCTGTTATGTTTATATGTTTATGGAGAAATGCTAAAGAAGATATAAGTTGTTGTCATATTATTTCAAAAAAAAAGAATAATATGTGTTGCTAATGTGATTTTTGTTGTATGCCGTGTAGAAAAAGTTTGAGCAGAAAGAAAATTTGTATGGAATTTTATTACATGAATCTTGGAAAAATGTTCCTACATCTATGTTTAGTGTTGTTCACTTTTGTAAATCAAAGAAATAATAAGGTTGTCATATCATTTTGCTGTTGAAGAAAAGAAAATAGTATTTCTATGTATTTATTTTCAAACAAAAAAAAATATACTTCAGCCTTATGGACTTTGTAAAAAAAAAAATGGTGATTCTACATATTTATTTGCACAAATATATATATACAGCTGCTACTGAAATTATTTTATGATGTAAAGTTGATTCTATTTTTTTTCATGTTATTAGATGTGAAAATATGCTTATGTAATATATATATATATATATATATATATATATATATATATATATATATATATATATATATATATATATATATATATATATATATATATATATATTAGACATACATATATACTGCCTTAGTAATACATTTTCATCTTATTGTAGATTTAAATACATAGTGTATATATATATATATAAGCAAACTGTATTGTTTAATATATATATATACACACACACACACAGGGATTTACATATATATTTAAATATATGAAATGAGAAACTATACCAATGATATATAAATTTATAATCCATATAGGATAAAACTATTTTTTTAAAAGAGTTTTTTTTAAACCTGAACTTTTTGTGCCGAACCCTAAATATATTAGGGACTGTGTGTTTTTTGAAGGAAACAAAAAAAAGAAATTTGTATGGGGGACGGCGGCCATGGCCGCCGCCCACCATACTGTGCTTTATGTTGTCCGCAGGGGGTGTGGGGAGGAGGTCGAGGGTGTGGATGGGGGCTCGACCCCCTCCCCACACCTCCTTCCCTCCTTGTTTATGTAGCTACTGGGTGCACAAGTTCGCGGCCTTCGACCTCTTTACCACAGACGCCCCCTCTGCCCTGTGGCCGCCGCTCGGCCGCTGTACACGGTGTTGTCTGGTTTCCTTAACCTGCCAAATATACATACATATATATTTTTTGTTCACTGTGTATTTAAAAAAAAACAGAGACAATTCTAGACTTAAATAGTGTTTATAGACTTTCATAAATATATGTATATACCCCAAATGTGTATATATACATATATATTTAAGTATATATATATACACCTCAAAAATGCACATATCCTGTGTATACCTCTGTATCCTTCTTCATGGCAGCCATGAGTAACTTCACCTTCAACCTCTGACAATGGAGGCAAAACAAAACACAAGAGGAAGAAAGAAGTGAAACAATGAGAGGAGAAAAACAAATGAGATAAGTTAGGGTTCCCAAAGAGAAATAATAAAATATCATTAGAGCTTTCATTGGAGAAAATAATAAAATATGGTGTTAGGCCCACTTGGAGGTTGTGTGGGAAATAGGGAATTTTATTTTATTTATTCCTTTATTTTATTTTTTTTCCTTCCTTGTGCATGGGAAAACTAAATTCCCTCCACTATGGATTTTCAATTCTTTTTTTGACTTTATTGACTTTCTTTGTGCATCCCTTTAATGTTTTAATATTTATCTTGGGGTTTGAATTTTTTTTATTCCTTGTGGGAATATTATTTAGTGGGATTGGGTTGTTTTAAAATTTGATGGGATGATTTATCCCTTAGGGTATTATTTTACCTTGGGCATTTATTTTCACTTTCTTATGTGTTTAAATTAAATATTGCGAGAATTCTTTAATTGAATTTAATTTTATTCTTGATCAATTTTATTTCTAAGGGGATAATTTAATTAATCCTCCTTTTAATTATTTTACAGAAGTCAATTAATAAATATGATTATTGAAGTCGTATTTATTAATAGACTTGATTGTTGAATTTTATCGGTCGTTTATTATTTTAATTTCAAATTTTATAATTTGATTGAATGGTCAATTTATTTTACCTTGAAAATTTATTTAATATTACTTACGATTATTTATTTTAATTTTTGCATTAAATTTTTCTTAGAGATTTTCTTTTAAAATATTTATTTCAAATGTTGAAAACGCATTATGCTGTCAAATTTTTCCTAGATTTTAGGGTTTTATTTTTATGACCTTTTGGCGACCATTGTTTAATCACTCCATCTTATCATGCGACTATCATGCCATTGATTTCATGTTATATTTTTTTTCTATTTCATTTATGCAATAGAGTTAGGGTTTGGTTTCAAATCTAACGAAATCACCTCTTCACCTAGGAAACTTAGGGTTCAGATTAAAACCGTTCTAACCCTAGAAGCGGTGCACATCGTGTCGCATACCCCCTAGACGACTTTCATCATGCAGGGGATGGCGTAGGAAGATGCACTTCTCCGAATATGTACGGCATGTCTATGCCTCATGCATATTGTCACCGAGCACGTAGACACGTGCGAGGGGGTTCCTAGGGACATTCGGAAAAAAATTTCGTATTTCATGTCATGACCACATGTCAAATGTGGACATGACACGTGTGTTACGTGTCATGACCGCATGGGAAATGTGGGCATGACAAGTTCTACTGCTGCAATCCTTGTACAAACATTCACAACTTGTACCATAATTCATAAGATATGCACTTTGAAAATGTAATTCAAGTAAAGAAGTTAAGAGATTTCATCAAAGGAAATGAAAACCAAACATGTGCATAATCCAATTCAAGTAAATAAGTTAAGAGATTTCATCAAAGGAAATGAAAACCAAAAATGTGCATAATCCATCCAAAAGACAAACATAATTATAATAATATGTAAATATATATATATGCCATAGTGTTTTGTTAAAGTCTCAGAACAGGAAATATAATGAAATAGATGAGTCATATATTTTGGCTCATCATTCCCCCCAACTCAATGTATGCCATGTCCTCATGGCTATGCCCCATCTGCTTCATTCAATATATTCTTGCCTTCAATGATTCCACTGTAGTTGTAGTCCTCTTCCTTGTATTGGAATAGCTGCATCCCTTTTGGTTGGAATCCATTATTTTCCTATACCCTGCTGAACCATGTATTGAATTTTCCTTCCCTCATTGATTGTCCTTGAGGGTGACTTAGGCGAGGAGCTGGCATCAGAATTAGTGGTGGCCTAAACCTCATTGCAATCTAGTTTTGTAGCCTTTGTTGAATCAGGGGTATCATTTTTCTTACCTTGTCTGTCATCCACCTGATGTTTGTGAGGGACACAAGTTCCCTTCTTTTGAAAATATGAGGCAATTCCTCAAATATGGATATGCAGCTTGAGACTGCTACATTGGGAAGATAATCTTCAATTGCAAAGAACTCAGAAATACATGAATTCAAATTTCTTACGTATTGATCTGTGATGCCCTGCCTGTAAACATTTGCTTTGAAGGTGTTGGAGAACCATGTAGTCTTAGGGCACTCATGTCTCATTAATAACCCTATGGATCCTACTGCAGCATCATATTCTTCCATCCTTTCTTCCCATAATATGTTATTCTGGAGCAGAGATAGATAGCTCCAGATTTGGAGTTCCCCCACATATAGGTTAAGCATTGAGGTATTGACATGCCCCATAATGTGACCATGTTGGAAGAATTCACACAAGAAGTTTTGTTGGTCTTTTGGATTTTACATATAACATTCAACAAAATCCTTATCATTGTCAAAATCGAATGGGAGATTGCAACTTATCCTGAGTAATTTCCATCTTAAAAATTGTTCTCTGAGGAACAGGGCATACACACCTGATGGCGAGCACTGAGCTAATAGGGTCTCTCATGTTTCACAAGCTAAAGCCAAGTTGTTCTCTACCACCACCTTCTCCTATTTCAGGGTTTCAAAATCTTTTTGGAGCTATATAATCTCTCCGCAGATTTGTGTGTTATCCAATGTAAGCTGCAGATTCTGAGCATAGACATTCAATGAGGTAGGTGCAGGGGCTTGCTAAGCAGCCTTTTGCCTGAGTCAAGTTATCTAAATGTCTCTTTGGGCCACCATGGCCTTGTGATCATCTACCTCTTTCTTGAAAACAAAAATTTCCTTTTTTTTCTTCCTTCTCCTCTTTAGCCTTTGCCTTTTGCTTTTCCAGCTCCTCATCTTTGGCCTTCAATTGTTGGGCCATGGCCTCCAATTGTGCCCTGCATTGTTTCAATTCAAATTTAGCTTTGGATAGATCTAGGGCATGCCGAGTTTCTTGTGTTGTGGTGTCCTCGGAGCTTCCCTCAAGGGTCTCTTTTCCTTTCCTGTGCCTATGTTGCAATATATCCTCCCTTGTTTCTTCCAGGGCATCCTCTTCACCAACTTCCTCAGGAATCTCACCACCACCAACTTCCTCGGCTCCCCTCTCCTCATGAGTCTCTTCTTCAAGATGTGCAGCAAAGGATGAGTGTTCACCTAAGATGGTGGTAGGGTTTTATTCTGCTTCTCCTCTGTCCTCTTCATCTGAAGAGATAACTAGCCAGTGGTGGCGTATTTTGGCAGAGGTGGATACTATGGCTTCACCTACTTGACTGCTCTGCACTGTTCTTCTCCAGAGTCATCGGAACTAGACTTCAAGGGACCTAGAGGAAACTACAATAGGGTCTTCTAAAATGGAGACAGTGAAAGTATGATGTTTCACCTTTTTCCTTTTAGGCTGTAGGGCAAGAAAGTCCTCCCATTTCTGCTGACCATCCTCTTGCTGCAAAAAGTGGTGCTTAATTATCAAATGTATCAAACCTAGGTGGCTAATCTACCCTTCTTTGTTCTTTCTTTTGGTGATCATGGTGATAAGATTTGTATGCAGAAAAGTAGGAACATTTATCAAATATTGGGGGCTATTGGCCCCATGCCTCATTTGGGTAATTAGTCGCATTCCAAGGCCCAAAACTGTACCATATTAGCCATCACATGTGAAGAACTTCATGGTCCATAGGACCACAGTCTTGCATGGGTCTGGAAGACTGGTCCTTTCAATGCCTTTAGTTGCTCCTTTACTTACAATATATCAAGGTAAAGGCTCTGGAGAAACATGAAAATTCTAAACTAATTCTTCATATGATGGTTTGTTTGCAAATAAATCAACACCTACTGTAGGTATACAAGAAAGTTGACTAATTGTGGTAGGGTTGATTTATATTCTTACCCCTTTTACAGTGGCGAAGGTCCTATGGAAGTTTGTAGCAAACTCCTCGACCAATTCAGCTTCAGATCCTTCAAATTTTTGCAAAAATACCAACCATCTGGCCTGTTGGAAAATTTGCATGCTGGCATCATCAAAAATTGCATTCTCTGGTTCGAATTTCCTTTTGTTACCCATTTGATCAGTTGATTTTCTAAGAGTTTGCAACAAAATGTCACAATGGAGCTCTAGTTTTTTTTTCTTTCAACTTTCTATCTCCTGCCCGTCTTTTCAACATTCATGGCGTGTACTTCAGAGTTTTGAACCAGAGTGGCCACGTGCGAGGTGTAATTTCTCAACCGCCACCTTAACTGCTTTTTCATACGCATCCAGAGCTGACGCCAGTAATCCTAGCTCTCATGTCTTTTCAAATGTACTTCCCTTAAATGGTCATAAATACTGGTCATTATTATTTCTCAATCTAGCACTTATTTCTGTTTATGGCATTTATTTGAGATGTTGTTGTCATGATGACCAAGTACTTATATTTCAATGTGAAGTACGTAAGATGGCTACCACCTGTTGGACTACAATCATTTATGCAACTATCGTGGCATGTAATATGATGAGGACTACATGCGGGTTATTTTGGGGAACACATGGCATATAATTATATAAGTTTTTAGTAAGGAATATACCTTCTAAAGTACCCATCCCTTTGATTATTTCACCTTAATCATTTTTACCAAATTGATTTTCCTGATACATACAACATAGCACCCAATGGTACTTGGAAAAATATTATCCGTCAGTATTCATCTGGAGCAATCCGTAGCCATCCAGAGCTATCGAGATCCGTCAGGAGCCTTCCGGAGCCATCAGGAGCTCTCTATATATTCTTTTTATCATATGGACTTGCATAACTGCAAAAAGGAATTTTATTGAAGGGAAAGGGAAATTCAAAGAAAAGACCGCCATTGCTGATTTTCAATATTTCCTCTAGGCAAAGCCGCCATTGCTGGTTTTCAACTTTTGCCTAGTTTTTTTTTAATGTTTTCTAACAAAAAAGGCTGCCATTTCTGGTTTTCAACCTTGACTACTTTATTTATTGAAGAATCGCCATTTAGAGCATAAATCCTATGGAAGAAAGATCTTCCACAAAAAAATGTTCTATCTGAGACTGAATTTCTGCAGAGAATTCTTTAGATGTTGGTTTGTGATACAACTTCAACCTATGTCCATTAACCAGAAGAACTCTGCCATCTCCATCAATGGGAACTAACTGAAAAAACCCCATTGCTAGAGTTTTCTTGTATTTCATAGGGCCCCAACCATCTGGTGTGCAGTTTCCCTTTTAGATCTTGATATTTGGAGTCATACAACAGGGCCCAATCTCCTTGCTTGAACTGCTTACTGATAATGTGTGTGTCTTGCCATTCTTTTCTCTAGTGTTGGATCAACTCTGTGTGCTAAAGTGCCTCCATCCACATCTCTTCTAACATATTTAGCTGCAGTATCCTATGTAGCTGTGCTTCAATCAAATCAATACCAACTTCAAGTGATGTTTTCAATGTTTCTACTTCATATTCTATAGGTAGCAATGGGTGCTTCCCATAAACTAACTCATATGGTGTGAAGTTAGTTGTGGTCCTCCAAGTAGTATTATAAGCCCAAACAACTTTTGTCATTCTATTAGCCCAATTTGGCTTTTTACTTGAGATGGTTTTTGTAAGGATATTCTCCAATTCTCTATTTGTTACTTCTACTTGACCATTTCTCTGAGGGCGATATGGTGAAGATTTCCTATGACAGATCTGATATCTCTCCAAGAATGCTTTGATCATAGTAGACATAAATTGTGGTCCTTGATCAGAAACAAGGACTCTAGGGGCTCCAAATCTTTGCAAGATGTGCTTGTACGAAAAATCTGCAACCTTCTCCTCCTTTGTTGTTGGTAGTTCTTTTTCTTCAACCCATTTAGTGGTATAGTCTGTACAGACCAAGATGTAGTGATTCCCTCTGGATGGTGGATCAATCAGTCCCACAAAATCTATTACCCATTTCTCAAATGGTTCTAAGACCACTTGAGGATGGAGCAACATCTCTATGGTGGGAGTTGGATGTCCCATTCTCTGGCATTGACCACATTGTTTAACTTATTATTGAACATCCTTGGTCATTATTGGTTAGAAATATCCAGTTCCTAGGATTTTGTGCCCCGTTCTGATGGATGAAAAATGTCCACCAAAAGGCACATCATGACATACTTGGATTATGTCATACACTTCTATTTCCTACACACACCAACGCAATACATGGTTAGTGACAAGGGTCGTTGGTCCTCGGCATTTAATCATATTATCATGTGTCAAATCCAAGGCTGTGTCCTTGGCTATCTGCAATTAGGAATCCTATAGTTGCCAGTTTATTTAACTAACTCTAATGATCTCTACTTATTGAAGAAATTAATGCTACTTATCTATCTGCTATGAAAATAAATTCTAGGAATATTGAAAACAAAGCTGAAACAATGAATTGCTAATGTAGATCTATACTATTCCATACAATTGAAACATACATTTATCTATGAGAAAACAGTAACTATCTCCTTAAACAGAATAACAAAACAAATAATACTAGCCTTCTGTCTTGGTGGTGGGAGTGGGCCCTTGCTCCACACCCTTAGGGCTGAAGACTAAAGCAATGAATTAGCACAAGAAGATAATATCACAATTCCCTTTTAGTCCAATTCCATCAATATCCTTTTGTATTCAGAAAAGTATCTATACCAAAATGAGATCACAATAATAATAATTCATCCGCTGTCTATCTTTTGCTGCTACTTTTGTAAATTTATATCTAATCCAGTGATGAGATATCATTTACCCTAACTACTAGTTCATCTGTGAGATAGTACCAATCTCTTATTCTACTATCTGTTTAACTATAGATTAAAAAGTCATGCAATTAAAATAGATTTAGTGGAACAATAGTCTCACTAAATCTGAGTCTTAGTTTCAAATACAACTGGGTAGTGAGGCCCTGAAATAGAGGTACTTAATCAGTTTGTCGAGAACTCATGCAAAATTAAAAAGAGAAATAAAACTTCTAGCAGTTAACTATGGTCTTCATTCGATTACTCAGGTGTTGATTGAGTAATATTTGGAGCACCCCAATTATCACTGGAAGTGTTGACTGGCAGCAGCGTTGGAAATCTACATTTGTGTTGAGGAGGCTCCAGAGGTGTGTGCTTCTGTCTGCAGCTCTAGAGATATGCTTTATGGATTTTTGTTCAGCTCCAGAGATATGCTCATGACTTCAGTCTAGCTCTGGAGATGATTCACCCCCTTATCACAAAATCTCTCCAATCATATTGGAAAATATTGGAGACTGGTGCAATATCCTTATGTCAGCTCCAGAGATTATTAGGACCACCTCTGGAGATGACCAAAATTGTCTTTGCCCGAACATCTGCACCTGTTGATTCAAAAAGAGAAGATTTCTGCATATTTCCATTAATTCAATGCACATTAGTCCTTCAATCAGAAATCATGATTTAAGTAATTCATCTCTTATTAGTCATAATTAGAACAATCTTGTTAATCTACTTTGGTGCAGTCATTAAGACAATGGAATACGAAGGAAGAAAAAGAGGGGTAAAAAGTTGTATTTCATGGGTGCTACCTGGCACTCATTAGTTAGGACAATTTTTAAACAAGAGACCATTTACCTATTTGTATCTGGAGCTCACTCGAATTAGCCGTCTGGTTTCCTTTGAATTGAAATATTGTGGGCATTTTCTTGAAACCAAATAGTTAGCTAAATCTACAAACCATGGAGATTGTATAGAAATGGCAAACAAATGTTCATCTGGGAATGCATCATCCACTGGTTCATTATTTCCCTACACAGTCAATCTAGATAAGAAGTCGGCAACAACATTATCTTTCCCTGGTTTATCAATAATGGTTATATCAAATTCCTGCAATAATAATAACCATCTGATAATTCTACCTCCTACTACAGCTTTATTCATCAAGTATCTTATAGTTGCATGATCAGTATGTGTGAAAATTTTGTAGCCTGTGATGTAGTGGCAGAATTTGTTGATAGCATAAACTACTACCAGAAATTCTTTTTTCAGTTATGGTATAATTTTTCTCTATAGGGTTTAAGTTTTTGCTAATGTAATATATCACATGCATACCTCCAGATTCATGTAGCTATCCTAATACTGCTCCAATGGCCTGATTGGAAGCATCCGTGTAAATGTGGAATGGCTCATTCCAGTTTGGTCCTTTGATCACCAGAGCTATTATGAGGGCCTTTTGATGGCTTCGAATGACTGTTGGCATTGTGGTATCCATTTGAATTCAGAATCTTTTTTAAGCAAGGTGAATAAAGGGTTAGCTTTCTGACTGAAATTTTCAATGAACCTTCGATAATATCCAGCATGTCCCAGAAAGCTTCTTACTTCTGTTTGAGTTTGAGGAGGGGGCATTTGCACTATAATTTTGATCTTTTTGGGATCTACTTCCATTCCCTTCTATGAGATGTGGTGACCAAGTACAATTCCCTCAGTCATCATAAGAAAGCATTTCTCATGATTTAGGGACAGCTGATGTTCTTTGCACCTTTCAAGTACCTTGTTCAAACCATTCAAGGCTTCATCAGAAAAATTTCCATGCACTGTAAAATCGTCCATATAAATGTCCACGCATGTATTTGCTAGGTCTGTAAAAATTGCCAGCACAACACGTGGAAATGTGGCTGATGCATTGCATAATCCAAATGGAAAAACTTTGTAGGAAAATGTTCCCCATGGGTAGGTGAAAGTAGTCTTATCCTGATCCTCTAGAGCTACTTAGATTTGTTTGTAGCTGTCGAATCCATCTAGAAAGGACAAATAGTGACTACCAGCTAGATTATCCAGCACTTGGTCAATAAAGGGAAGTGGGAAATAGTCCTTCTTTGTAGCTTTGTTCAATTCTCTATAGTCAATGCAGACTCACCACTTTCCATTTTTCTTTGGTACTATAACCAATAGCGATACCCACTGATTGTAGAAATGGGGTAGATGAACCCTACCTACAATAGTTTCTCTATTTCTTCCTTCACTATATCTCTCAAGGCTGGGTTGATTCTTCATTGTTGTTGCCTAACATGACAAACATCTTCTGTGTAAATATGGTGTGTACTTACACTGGGGTGGATTTCTTTTATGTCTTTGCATTCCCATGCAAAAGCCTAGGTATGATTTTGTAACAATTTTGTCAAACTAACTTCTTCAACCTGTGTTAACTGTTGATGATGATTGTTAGTCATAACAACATCCATAAAAATTTGCACAACGAACCTTTATTATCTTGTAAAGTACGATCAGCTTAGGATAAGTTAATGACTTCAAGTCTCCGTTGATCAAGTCATGATCGTCTAACATTACTCAGAGGTTGATGTGACATGTTGTTTTCCATTTCAAGTGGTCTTACATTTGTCTAGGTGATCAGTATTGCACTGTATCCTGTAAATTCACTCCACATAGAGGTCAATTCTACTCTAATTTCAAAGATTGCTGAGATATTTATAAGTTTGATCAATTCTTCTGATCATTGATCATTATGAACTTGTTCTTTCTTCTACACTACAAATTTTATTTAATTCATGTGTCTATTGTTGGCAAGAGACACTATATGGATTCATGGTTGTTGTCATTGATGGCAACAAAGGTCATTCCACATATCCGCAAGTCATGATATATCTCTACCGGAAGTCAGATTGAAGATTGTTGTGGTCCGGTGAACAAGAACAGAGCATGTGGCAAGGTCCGACAGATTGGTCCGGATCTCTCAGAGGAAGTGTCTTGGCACAGTGCGGATCTGGGGAAGTCAAGAGGACTATCTTGAGTAGTATATTCCAAGGATTTAGCCTCCGGAGATGGACAAGGAAAAAGATATGAATAGTTGAGTACCGGATTCCTGAGAGACAGTGAAAACAGAGGAAGAACTGACTGACAGAATATCAGACTACTTTCCGGATGTGTTACAGATGATGATAAAGGTTGCGGAGGCATGAATCATGTTTGGCCGACATAATTGATGATATCTACAAGTATATGCTTGATCCGCATTGCTTGGTGAGCAAGGATTCAGCCGACAGAACTAAGTTTGTAAGAAACTAGACTGTTCCGGATGCCGACTAGAAAGGTGATGAAATTACTTGTGCGGATATATATATAGAGGATGGATTTAGTTGTAAAGTGAGAGTAGTGTGTGTGAAAGGATATGCGAACAAGTCCAGAGTAGAGCAGAAGTAGCAAGAAAGATCCGGTATGTGAAAGGATAGCAGACTAAAGAACAGAGGAAAGATGAAGTGCAGCAGATCAGTATACTGAACCTAACCGGAACTGAACTCCAGCATATGCAGATGCTTCCAATCAGTTCAAGACTGTGATTCTTATCACTTTGTAAGACAGTGTGTCTTCTTGTAGGCAGTGAGCCTCTTGTGAGCAGTGTGCTCGGGCAGTGAGCCCTAATTGGCAAGTGCCATTTTTGTAATTTCCTATTCTTCTAACAGAGAATAATTCTTGGGTTAATCACCCCGTGGTTTTCTCCCTTAACAGGGTTTCCACGTCAAAAATACTGTGTCATGTGTTTCTTATTTCATGGTTAATGTTTTGTGTTTGATTTTATGCTGCTTCTATTAAAAGGAAAGTTCAATAAGGGAAATAATTAGGATAACTGATTCACCCCCCCTCTCAGTTATCAACATCTATAAGTATACATTTCTATGTATTTCATGGATATTTGCTTTTGATTATCTGTTATTTGCAATTATGGAGATGATCTGTTATGAAATTGAAAGAAATTTAAAAGAATACTTCTATTTTTAGTGAATCTTTAGTCATTGAATCACATACATACAAGATATATTCATGAAGAGAAGAAATCAAACCATAGGTCACCAGGATGTTCCACAGCTAGATATGGTTGATGCTAACTTCAAAGGAATTAGGAATGAAAACAATACATGCAGGCTGAAAAGCACTCCAAGGGACGTAGCTAATCAATGCATATATCCATATTTCAATCATAGATTACTTAAGATTTATGATGATTTGTAATCAAAATGGCTTCTCTTTCATTAAGTATGCATAACATGTACATTTACAAAAACTTTAAAATGAGTCCTGAAATTTTCAGCAATCAACTTTTAATTAAGTTTCGAATGTTTAAAATATTGCACCCCTACACCTTTTATAGATCAAGGTGAGGAGGCAGTTACAATTGACCAACGGTCAAGATTTGTCAATTAAGATCAACGGTTGACAATTACCCTATGACTTAGTCAACTTTTCCTGTGCCACAGGTTGCCAATTGGCAACCATCTGTATGACTCATTATTTATGAGTACCTTATGCATATGCTCACTTGGTGATGCATCTTCATTTATTCCTCAAGTTCTTCTTCATTTTCTTCTTCTTCGTCATTCTCCTCATCTTCATCACTTTCAGCATCACTGTCACTTTGATATACATCCTCCTGTATGTGGACCTTTACTACTGTCCTGATGTGTTCATATGCCTGTACTATTTTATCAACCTCTCCCCCATCTTGGATTCTGGATTTTGTTATGGCAAGTTTATGAGATTGGAACTTAGCCTTGAGAGCTTCCATCTTACCTTTTCTGTTGTTCAATGTCTCATTGTATGTTTCTACTTTGAATTTTATCCTCATAATTTTATTCATTACTTCTTCTATCAGGTGGGTGAGGGGGTCATCTGCTACTGACTTAAAATTATCGTGCAGAGCTTTAATAGCAAAGTCTGCATCCTGATTTTCAATTTTGCCCTCTATTTTTCCTTCTAGGGCCTCAAGGATTTTTGCTTCATACGCCATCATGTTGTGCAGCTTTACACTAATATCCCTGAGCTTGTTGCTACACTTCTTCAAGATATCACATTCAAACCTGATGTCTTCATACCATATGCTTATTAGCAAGGCAATATTATTATTCAATACTTGATTGATTATCAAGACATGTGGATCAATTCTCTTCATTTCACTTAGAGCAGTTAGGTCCTTTTCTAACTGGAATGACCGTTTTCCTGTATCATTTTGCATTTTATCTACCTTTTTCTTTAGACTACTTAAAGAATTCCATCTCTGTATGGAGGTTCTCAAAACATCCTCAGCCCCAGTGAGAGCTGACAGCATCAAATTTTCCATGATCATTGCCTCATGTTTCATTAGGTCCAACTTGGTGACCTCTTCCTGTGATATGACAGTCAATGGGACTACAGGATCTACTGTTGTATTATCAGGGTTAATTAACCTTTTTATGAAAGAATGTAGCTGAGTAATGTGCTCTTTATGCATTTTATTTTTCTCTTTCTCCTTCTTCACCCTTTGGGTTAAAGAATCAATAATGTCCTTCCCTTCTTGACCTTCCTGATCTTCATTAGCAAAACGCAAATCAACAGTTGTGATTTGGAATTCTTCTAGGCTAATTTTGCCCTTTTCTTTCTCAACTCTAGGAAGTGCTACCTGTGCAGTCCTTCTGCCTATAGCAGGATCTCTCTTTATGGCCGATGTTAATCTGGCCTTCCTACTTGGCTTCATCATTGTCTCAGCGAACAAGGTAGAAACATCAAATTCTTGGATTTCTGACCCTTGTTCCATACCTATTTCCTTCTCTAGCCACTGAGGAACATCACCTCCAGATTCTTGGTGACCTTTATCAATATCATGTCTGCCTTGTTCTCCAATATCTGCTTCTATCCTTGGTGGAGAAGGCACCTTCTTAATTTCTTCCTCATGTAGTTCCTCATAAGGGGGATCTTGTTGAACTTCTTCCTGTTGAGGGGTTGCCTTCTACAAAGGAGGATCTTGTGGAATTTCCACATTCTAATCCTATGCTTGATCCTGTACTCCCTCCTTCTGATTTTCATCCTCTTTATAGTTTTCCTCATCCTGAGGCATATTGACATCTGTGGATGTCTATGTATTTTGGCCTTGTACATCACCCTAATCAAGGGTCATTTACTACTCTCCACCTGATTTATCGATATCATGTTGCTTAGGGTCCTCTTGACCTGATTTATCTTTTGTTCTTGAGGCATCTCCTGGATCTCCATGAGTTTGAGTAGCAGCAGCACCTGATATATCTTGATGACCCCCACTCTTCTGTTGAACTTCTACTATTTTTGGTTCTGTGGGTATCTCATGCTATTGCTGACCCATATTAGGAGCAGTGCTATCTTTTTCTACCTGTTTTACTACTTCAATCTTCTCTGGTTCCTCAGGTGCACCTATTTTATCCTTAGGGCTTACATCACCCTGAGATGTTAAACCTATGGCTGCAGGGCTAGTCACCTACTCAACCAAATTATCAAGCCCTATCTGTTGGGCTGCCCTCTGTGGGCTACCTCTTTTTACTTCCTCTATTTTCTTTATTTCCTCCAACACCGCCATCTATGCTAATGGGGTTCCATGATGAGTCATGCAGGTGTTGGAGACAAGATTCTCCATTTATTGAGAAGCCACACTTTGAACTACCTCATCATCAAATAAGTCCACGGTATCCTCCAAAGAGAAAGGAACACCCTAACTTTCTTTGAACACTTGTCTTGTTTGTTCCTCTGCCTTCTCCGTTTTGAATTTTATTATGGTGGGAAGAGGAACATCATGTTGCAGTTCCTTCTTGAATGCTTCACCACTGGCTCCTCTCAATATGATGGGTCAGCCTGGATATCCCCCCTCATTGTTGTTCTTTGTTTCTTGGGCGGTGATGTCAGCGGCATCACCCTCCTCTTCTTGCTAACTACCATCAAGTCATCACCTGCGGGTTCTTTATTTACCTGCTCTTCTTCCAAAGGGATGCCTTCTTCCACTTCCTGCTGCAAGGCTTGGCCTGCCACCTGCACCTTTGTAGTTTCAACAGGGGGCCTCAAAATCCTTTTAGTCTTTGGTTTTTCAACAAGAGGTTGTGCAGATGATGTGGATGCCTGAGCTGATGTAGATGCACCTGCAGCTGATGTGGCAATCCTGTCTATTATCACCCCTTTTGGTTCATCTTCACTTTTCTTACCCTTAGGGGGACCTTTCCTTTGTTTTTGTGTAGGCAACCTTTCCCCATTGGATTTTCTCTTTTCATTGAGGAAATCATCATATTCCTCATCAGATACTTCCTGCCTCTTCTTCTTGATATCAACTGTAAAGGCAACACCCCTTTTCTTAAATCTATTTATTTCTTCATCCACCAAGGCTTGGGTTAACTAGATCGCCCCACCTGTCAGCTGATCTAGGGATATATCCTCCTACTATGTAAGATCCGGGGCTAATATGGTGTCATTATACACCTTTTTGTCTTCATATTCATTGGACATGATCTTCCCATCATCTTTCCGTCGCTGCATTGGCACCAGGATGCAGTCAAAGGTTTTAATTTGATTTAAGGTGAGTCACTGGTATTTCCTTCTCCTCACCTCAGCTTCATCATCATAGTCGGTCCAGAAGTCTTCCAAATGCTTTCAATGTATTGGTTTTCCTAATATTTTATGCATCCTGCCATAAGGATCATAAGATCTAGCTAAGGGAAATGGCTGCAAATACATCAATTTTAGTCCTCCCATGACATGTTTTATGCTCTCTAAATTTGAGCGCATGTACCAGCCCATAGATATTGGGAATAACACTAGAGGTATCTTCTTTTGTGCCTTGTAGGCCTCAACTATTGTAGATACCTGCCTGACAAATTCCATCAAGACAACCTCATCAGTAGGGTATCTTGGCACCCCATCAGTAGGGTATCTTAGTGACATAAGAGGTTGTCCTTCAAATCCCTCTATCCTGATATATGAAAAAGTGGCAAACTGGATAAACCAAGCTCCATGCTGATAAACAACCTCCTGACCTTCCATGCTCGGCCTTTTAGTCTTGTCTTCCTCCATGGTTCTAACCAGATGCATGGAGAATGCATCATTCACCAATTTGTATTCCAAGAGGTAATCCTTCCTTTGTAATTGAGGATAATGATCCCATATGTGTGCATCATCAGCATCACCACCAACCTTACCCACTATCTTCAAGGCATCAAAGGTTCCTTTATATGCACAGGAGTATACCACATATGAGGTCATATAAAATAAACATATATGTCCTCCCATAATGGCCTGTTGTCTGCATATAAGACCATCTGGATGATTCCAAACATCCAATTCTTGAAATTTCTAGCATGAGGTTTACCTGTCATCCTGCTCAGCAGGGCAATCATATATTGGTACTCATCATCAAAATCAAATTTATACAGATGTACGGTTAATTTAGCTAAGGCGACATAAGTGTTGCTCTTTGACCTGCATTGGTAGATCATTTTCCTTGCATTCTTCTTATTATTGTATTATGTTTCCAACTTGCGCAGGTCCACACTCACTACCTTCTTCCCAACTGGCAGATTAAAAGTGGCGGTAATGCCCTTGATTGAGAAGTTTGCATATATTCTTCCATGCTTTTCCATCCATCTGGTTTCAGGGTTATAATTCCTTGCACATTCCACTACCAACTCTGGGGTGTCCATAGCATACGGAAAACTGGCTACATGCCACATACCTGAAACATACACCCCATCAAGAATGGGATTGTCCTTATCATGATCCACTCTTGTTGACCATACTGCCAGGTCCGTATCTCCTTGGCGAGTATTACCAATAACTCCATATTTAAACTGCACCCCCTCAGGCTGGAGAAACATAGGCTTGAGGAACTCTGCGTCAAACCTATTACTTCTGAGATCTGCCATGGCTTCCTGCAATAAACATGATCTGTTTACCCTATAGTATCCACATGCATTTCTACAACATCATGTACTTCTATATTATGCACAGTCTATATACTATTCTTTACTTCATCATGATATGTATTATCTCACAAAACCAAACCCCAGGCAAGAACAAATACTCTACCTAAACATATAGAAAATGACAACATGAGGGTTTATAGTTACTTACCTGACAATGCTTTCCTCCTAGATTAGATGACTGATATGGAGAACGGCTGTAGACATTCAAGATCACCCGTTCCATTACGCTAAAGGATCCAATCCATTGACATGTAGTTGTATGAGGGTTTGACTTCCAAGCTCTATAATTTCTTGATTTTTCACAAGGTAAATGAAAATAACCTTCAAATTTCACCTTTAATGCAGGTCAATAGGACAAATTAGGGTAAAAATGTGTTGTCTTGATCAAATCCGTTGATCATCTGCAGTGGATTCATGGATGCTGCCAAGTGTTCAATCTACATTCATAATCGGCGAGAGTTCATCTACCGCATTTAAGTGCATTTAATGTCAGGAAACAGGGGGTTGATCTTCGAAAGGTCGGGGGATATTCAAAATATGACTCCCCTTTGGATAAAATGGCCCCCGCTTTTGAGCGGCAAAACTAAATGCAAAAGGATCGGGTGATATGATCAACGTTGACCATGTGTATATCGGGTCACGAAATTAAGATCAGGGGCCATTCAAAATATCACCCCACAGATAAAATGACCCCCCTTGGAAAAGATTGGGGTGACATCACCATGTCGGTGACATTGTTTAATTGCTATGTTCTAATGACGTCATCATCATTTTAAAGAATATGATGGACATTGGATATATACCTCCCCGCGGATAGAATGGAATGATGACGTCATCATTAGTGTGATATAGTTCATTCATTGGACCTGGATGACGTCATTGTCATATTGACATAAGGTGATATTTATGAAGAAGGTGATATTCATAAGATGACTGATGTTAAAAATATGACCCCCCACGAAATAACTGAAGGGATTTGATGGGCAGATATTGGCTCTTACTTAAAATTGGCGTCTGCACTTCGTGGACCAAGTGATTATTAGTGATAATCCAATATCGCGGTGATCTTATCTAATATGACTAATGTTTGAAATATGACACCCCCTCTTACTTGGGATATCAGGTTTGACCAAACTTTGAATCAACATAACTCTCTTCCCTTAGTCAATTTTGGGGTGATCTAAAAGGCAAACCTGCTTGGAATTTTGTGCACTTTCCAACCATGAGGTTAATAATGTGAACTACTGACTTTGATAACTGACCTCATCATGGTGACATATCCACCCTCTTACAAAGTTATATGTATGACTGATTTTACCAAACCGCCCAAAGCAGAAAACAACAAGCCAAAGCAACAAGAAAAGTTGGGTCCCTGTTTTGCCAAGGCAAAATGGGGCATGTTGTGTAACTACACAATAACTTGCCACCAAAGAACATAACCAAATTCCAATGATTCACGTGATGTGATCACATTCTAACATAGCATTTTAACTCTTTCTAAGCATAAGTATTATAATCTTTCTGAATGATAAGGTTTCCATCATGGCAACAATGCTAGCAAAGGATCAGGTGTGTGCAGATGATTAATTATCCTCATCTTGAAAGTAAGTTGAAAACATGAGTAACTGATGTTAAGCTATATAGTTTGGGAGCATCCCTCATAACCAACCTGGATAGAGCCTTGCTGCCAGCAGGCATCTATAGCCCTAGCAAGGTTATCTATGCAATCCCCCTAAGTAGAGCCCCACTGCCAGCAGGCGTCTATAGCCTCGGTAGAGTTACTTAGATGGCCTAATTTTATTCCTTTTGGATTTTCAATATTTATTTCTCTCTGTTCATATGATTTCATCATGTAAGCTTAATATGTAAGGTATGGTCACTTGTTGTTTTAGGTTGGAGATTGCATTGGTAGCAAGGGAGTCCCTTTAGATTTTTCACTTAACACCTATACTTATGTGTTCCACAAACCCAAGGCTGTTAGGTGAGTCATTGTGAAAAATCACTTAGTTAAGAAATGGCACCCTGATGAAAAGGATATCATAGACCTAATCACTGATACTTCTCAAAATGAGTCATAACCTATATAGGAATTTATTCTCATTACTTGAATCTTAACAATTTGGTTATTTTCTTAGGGTGATAAGTTGCATCATCTTGACTAACCAAAATAAAACTCAATAGGCAGCAAACAAACAAAACAAAACTGTACAAACAACTATACAATATGCACACTATGATACACTATACCTACATGACATTGTTTCAAGCTTGAAAATAATGCTTGAGGAACTGTCCATTAACTGGTAATGGGACATCCTCACTGGTTAAAGTCTTAAGCATGTAGGTGTTGTCTCCTAAAATTTTTGAAACTTGAAAAGGACCTATCCAAAGTTTATCAAATTTACCATGATCTCCTTTCCTTTCATGCGCTTTGTCCCACATGAGGACTAAATCTAAAATTCTAAAAGCCTTAACTCTGGCTCTTTTGTCAAACCAACGCTTGACAACAGCTTGATGTTTAGCAAATTGATCAATTGCTCTATTCCTTTTTTCTTCTAGATGCATTAACTAAGCTAACCTGACTTCTTGTTTGTTATACATGCCTAGATATTCTTGTGCAAACTGCAATGTGGGGATCTTTAGGTTAATAGGGAGGATGGGATCCACCCCATATACTAGGTGAAAAGGAGAATTTCCTAATGCAGCCTTCATCCTAGTTATATCTACCCATAATGCATACTTTAACAGGGTGTTCCACTCCCTTGGGTTCTTTTCTATCAATTTCTTTATGATGTTCAATAAATTCTTGTTTGTAGATTCTGCTAATCAATTCCCTTAGGGATAGTAATTTGAAGAGAACTTCAAAACAATTCCATGGTCAAAATCCCAACGTGATAATCTTATTGATGCAAAGGCAGATCCATTATCACATACTAAAGCATAAGGGACTCCATACCTTGTTACTATGTTGCTTTCCAAGAACTTGATGACATCGTTAGCATTGCAAGTCTTACTACTAACAGCTTCAGTCCACCTGGTACAATAATCAATAACAGTCAACACATACATGTGGCCTGAAGATGATGGAGGGTTGATAGGTCCTATGAAATCCATCCCCCATTGAGCAAAGGGACGCATCTCCATCACTAGTTGCAAGGGCTGAGCAGCATACCTTTCTCTATTTGCAGCAACCTGACACATATGACAACATTTGATGTGTTTAGTAGTATCTTTAAAAATAGTGGGCCAGTAATACCCTACTCTGAGGATAGCATGAGTGGTAGCTAAGTATGATCCATGTGTGGTTCCAAACTTGTTATGCAATTCTCTTAACACTTTGTCTGCTTCTTGCCTTTCTAGGCATCTAAGGTATATTCCTTCATAGTTCTTCTTGAAAAGAACTACTCCTTTTATCATGTATTTTTGTGATCTTATTTTCAAGGCTCTCCTCCGTGAGGCCTACAACCTTGGAGGGCATCTTCCAGTAATCAAGACATGCCTGATGTCTTAATACCATTCTCCAATTTCCTTTATATTTATGACATATTGTTGGCTCATGATGTTAGGATCAATTTCAGATATCATCTGACTCAATGCTTGTCCTCTCACTAATTTTATGGGTGTTATGTCCATATCATACTCTTGGAGGACAGTTATCCATTTGGCTCTCTTTTCACCTGGTTCACTTTGCATTAAAAGCATCTTCACTGCTGCATCTGGTACTGCAGCAATTACTTTACTTCTCAAGATGTAATGTCTAAACTTCTTGACTACTCAAACTAGAGAAAGTTCTTGTCTTTCAACATCCATATATCTAAGTTCTGTATCCCTGAAAGGACAACTCATGAAGGCTATAGGCTTTTCTTCTTTAGCCTCATTTCTTTGTGTTAGTACTGCTGCAGACGTATGCTCTGAAGCAAACGAGAATATCTAAAAATCCTTGGTATAATCTGGACTAATTAGAATAGGAGCATCAGATATCACTTTCTTGATATCTTCAAAAGCTGCTCTAGCTTCAGGTGTCCACTCAATTTTGGCATCCTTCTTGAGCATTTCATTCAATGGTATAACAATCTCTGCCAACCCAGTAATGAATTTTCTAATGAAATTAATCTTACCAAAATAAGATTTGAGTTCCTTCTTACTCCCAGGAAGTTGTATCTTCATGATTGATTCTACTCTCTCAGGGTCAATGATGATCCCATTCTTTGTTATTAGGCGACCTAATAACTTCCCTGTGGTTACTCCAAATATGCATTTCTTAGTGTTTAAGGATATTCCATAATGTTCACATTTCTTTAGTACCTTCCTGAGGTCTTCTACATGATTCCCTCTCTCTTTAGAGAAAACTATCAAGTCATCCATGTATATGACGATGCATTTACCAATTAGCCCCCTGAAGGCTATATCCATTACTCATTGAAAGGTGGCTCCAGCATTTATCAATCCAAAGGGCATGCGCTTGTAGGTGAATATTCCCCACTTAGTGGTGAATGCAGTCTTTAATCTATCTATCTTGTCTACCATCACTTGGTTGTAACCTAAAAAAACCATCCAAAAATGACATCATCTTTGCACCATTTACAATCTGCAAGACCTCGTCCAGAGAAGGCAAAGGATAATTATTCTTTTCAGAAGCTCTATTTAAATTTTTGAAGTCTACAGATAACCTAATGTCACCATTCTTCTTCCTTACTGGGACCAATTTAGCCACCCATGTGGAATGTCTCAGAGGAAATATGATTTTGGCATTATGCAATTTCCTCACTTCTTGAAAAATGACGGGTTCTAGCAAAGCATTAACAGGTCTCTGCTTTTGTCTAAAGGGCTTAACATCCAGTTTCAACAGTATAGTATGAGTGATGATTGATGTAACATAAGTTTTCAACTCATCATATGTCCAGGCAATAACATGAATATAATCTTTAAGTGCTTTGGTTATCCCTACCATTTCTTCTTCTGTACACACCTTTCCAATCAGGACATTCCTGTTCTCTACATCATGTCCTATATTGACTAATGAATATTCTCCTCCATCTACTTTAGGGAGATCTTTCTGTTTCAGCATGTTATCTAAATTAAATACTCTTTCCAACTCTATCATTCCTTTAGGAATCTTGTTACTAGGCAGCTCTATTATCTCTTCTTCTTCCCAAATATCATCTTCCACATTTCTTTCATCTATGATCTGTGCATCAAACACATCTCTATTGGATATGAAGTCTAAAATGTGTTGGTCATCATCAAACACTTGAAGGTTAACTACATTGTCTGGTACAGAAGGTACTGATACTAATTCAACTGAAAATCTCTTAAAACCAGATATGGATAATGGTTCCAGAGTACTTGCGGCTTGGGCCAAGGCATCTACCCTGTGATTTTGTTCTCTAGGCACATGGGTCATGTTAAATGCATCAAAATCTTCTATCAGATCCCATACCCTATGTCTGTAATTAGACAACTTCTTGTAATTACAAGAATATATGCCTCTTACTTCTCTTACTACCAATTCTGAGTCTCCATAGACATACAGAATCTTTACTTTCTTTTTGAGTGCAAACAATATCCCACGGATCAGAGCTTCATATTCTTTCACATTATTTGTGCATGGGAATTGTAATCTATATGCTTCTAATTATGATTTACCAGCTGGATCAATAAGTTCTATTCCAGCCCCTTGTTTTCATCTAGATCCATCAAACCTAAGGATCCATGGCTTATCATCAGTTAAAGGCTTGTCTAGGCATTCTCTTTTCTTTTTAGCTCTGGCAACTGCGCCACTTGATATCCATTTTAATTTTGGTGTTTCAATTTTCTCAAACTTCACCTTATCTGGCTGATGTAAAGCTGATATTCCTTTTTCTTCCTTGTCATCAAAAGGAAGATCTTTTGAACAGGGCAACATCTGCCTTTCCAGAATATGCAAACATAATGAGAAAGTAGTTTATGAATGTGGTGCTTCATGTAATCTATACCATCCTTCAATTAGAACATCCTGTGGGGATCTTTGCTGTTGTATCATCTTTTGAATTTGTTTTGATAAAAAATCCTCAAACTTGGACAAATTATTGTCTCCATCTTCATCAGATATTTCATAATCTGACTCAACCAAGCAATTTGTTCCTGGGGTGATATTCTTCTTACTCTAAGAAATACCCTCCCTACACACCAGTATCTCTTCTATCATCTGAATAGGACTTTCATCATGATATGTGCTTTCTTCTGTTCTTGCAAATGACAGACAAAAATCAATATCACTATCACTATCTGTAGAACTTACCCCGGATGATGATGATGATGCCATCTTACTGCATGCCCGTTCCAATTCCATAATGTCTAAGCAAGCATCAGAGGTCTTTTCAGAATGTGCCTCATCATGTAACCTGCACCATCCCTTAATTAGAACATTTCCAACAGGCGTCTTTAACAAGTGGCAACGTTGCACCTCTTTGGACAAGTGCAATTCAAAGTTCTTGAAGTGATCTACTTCTATCTCATTTTTAGAGCTACAATCAGACTCTAGAATTATTCTATCATTCTGAAGATTGTCATTATGAACATGAATATCATCCATGAGGATCTCCTCTATCTTGACAGTCTAGGGTCTGATTGAATACACTCCGATTGAATACACCTCGGGTTCAACATTTACATACACGATCTCATTAGTTTTATTGTATTCAGTGATCATATGTTTCATGCGAGGTTCAACATCTATCCTTATTTGATTGGGTATTCCTTTCCAAGGTAACCACATGTGACTAAAATTAGTGGACATGTATCCATTGAGTGTTTTTGACCAATCCCTGCCGAGAAACATCCCATAGGTATCTGGTATATCTACTACCTAAATATCAATGTAGTATTGGATTCTTGGATCTGATGCTAACTACATATGGATGTGAGTCAGTTCTCCTACGACACTCACCTCTATATTATCTAACTCTGTTACTTTCTTTAGTGACTTAGCAGGATGCAACCCTAAGGCATTACATATGGACAAGGGCATTACATTAGTAGATGCACCTGAATCTCCTAAGCAATTATGCAAATTCTTACTAAACATCCTTATGGTAAGGAGAAAAGGAGGTGACACAGTTTTATCTCTGTAAAGAGTCATGTGTGAAGTCTCTGCAGCTTGAACAGTGGCTGAAGTTTTGTGTTTAACATTAATATCCCTAATGGCATGATCTTTATTCCTAGTCTGACTTGAGGTATGATTATCCTCTTTTAGAGCAGGATCTAAGGATTTCATGAAGGCTTTTTTAATAGTTGGGGTTTTGAATAATTCTGACAATGACAGGCTGATCTTGATCTTTTTCGTTTCATCTTCTAAGTATGTGACCAATTTATCAGACTCATGGGGCAAATTACCAGCTTTTGGTACTGTATTTTGTGGTGCTAAGTACTGAGCATTGACTTTAGGAAATCCAGGGTTATTGCTTGCCTTAGGATCAGGAGGAGTATTGAAATTATTTGGAGGCAAGGATGTAGTCAAAGGACCAGCAGGTCGGTTGGAGTTATTCCTTAGGTTGTAATTATGTCTACCCTGATATTATTGTTGATAAGCATGTACTTCTCATGTTCAACTGATGGCTCATTTTCATCTTCAAATGGAAAAACATAATTGGTTTCAAAAGCCATAGCTGACTCTTCACATGCTAAGGTGTAATTCTCATGAGGTGACATCTTCTGCTAATGAGGATGATTGATGAAACTTTCTAGTACAAGAGCAGAATCATATCCACAGGGGACAATTTCATTTCCTTCAACACAAGGTGGATTACTTGCAGTATTAGATACTTTAATTTGGAATATACTAGTGGCTATCCTAAACTGAGGACAATCCAGCTCTGCATGAGTATTGGTATTATGTATCCTACACCAGTTTGTAAGGGCCGCCTCTGCCAGATTCACTCTAGTGGTCTGCTTAGGTTCACTAGGAGGCTAATTATCTAGGGATGATGGCAGAGAACCATTGTTTGGCTTGGTGTTCCACACTCTAGGTTGTCTAGGGGGATTATTGTTACCATTTTTGTTATTGTACCCCCTATCAGGATAACCAGATCTATCATTAGCATATCCTCTATTCTGATTTGGTTGAGAATAGAAATTTTGACTCCTCAAATGAGTGATCTTAGTGGTGAGTTTCCTCAGTTGTGCTAATATCTCTTTAATTTCTTCATTTTCTTCCTGAACTTTGGCTACTACATTCTCTGTTTGGGGTTTAAAAAAAGAAGATCCATTATTACTGTTATTAGACTATTCCACAACCTGAGGTACCTGTGTATGCCTTGGATATTGTAACATTTGACCATTTCCATTTAGAGGTGGCATGATACTGAGTGGAGGTATCTGTAAAGGACTTGGCATTACAACTAGAGGTATCATGGCTCCATTGGTCTGTTGTTGAGCAGGATAAGTAGTATAAACAAGGAGTGTAGGAAATGCAATATTAGGTGTTGGATCAGGGATCAATTGTTGACTGACTTTGATAGCTTCTTAAAAATCTCCTGCCAAGGTTGTGACACCAGGATGTGTTCTCCTGATAAACATAGAAGTCAGGGGATCTAAGGCTAAGTAGTATATACTCCTAGCAGCTTCATCTGTTACAGTATATGGAGCAACTAGCTTTGAGAGCATATTTTGGAATCTTGCATTGAAATTGGCAATAGGTTCTCCCTCAAATCTCTTGATTGTGGCAAACAGATGATAATTCATTGAAGGATCTATAGGTATTTTGAATCTATCCTTAAAGGCTTTCTCCAACGCAACCCATGAACTGACTGAGCCTTGACAAAGACTGATATACCAATTATATGCCTCTTCCCCTAAGGAAAATGGAAATAACCTGCATACCACATCCTGATGTTTAATTCTTGCTCTACAACAGGCTTCCTTGAATGTTCTAATGTGATCGTTAGCATCCTGATATGGATGATATTTAGGATAAATCTTATCAGGATTTTTAGGTAAAGGATGATATGCAGTAAAAGTTAGAGGTGACTCTGCAGTAAAGAATGACATTGTGACTGGTGGAGGTTGGATAGGGGGCGTGACAGGTGGCCCTGTAGGTATTTGCAACCTGATAGGAGTTATCAGAGTGTGTTCTGGTGAAGCTCTTGATGCACTAGAATGAGGAGAATGATGAATATCTTGTTGGTAGGTGGCGACTGATCAAGAAAGTACTGTACACTAGCCATGTATCCTCGCCGGGGTTCGGGGCTGGGCCGGGCCCCAAACGGGGGTTCGGGGGTGGCAGCCCCCGAGAAACGGGGGTTCGAGGGCGATAGCCCCCGAGAAAAATTTTTTTAGGGCCGACTTAAAAAATCCTATTTTTTATGACCGACATAAGAAAACCCTAATTTTTGTAACCGACAAAAAGGCTTGATAAAAGGCGGCCAAGGGTTAGGGTTTGGGCAATTGTATTGTAGCATTTGCAGCGGTATTGAGTTGTAGGGATTGCTGATTGTAATCGATTTGATTTACTGGATAATAATATTGGACTCTCTGTTTGGTGGATGTAGCCCGAGTTTGGGTGAACCACGTTAAATCTTGTCTCTCGCTATTATTAATTCTGTGTATTTCCACTTCTCTGTTTAATCTTTATTTGCATTTAATTGATATCTTCTGCTGGCTAACCCTAACATATCTACTGTTCTAGGTCTGAATCCCCGGATAAGCAATTCTTCAAAGAGTCCAATGGATCTGGACCTGGTATTCAGCCTAAGAGCCAGGATTTCTTGAATTTAAGGAAATTTGGCTTGTTTACTGTAAAGGTCAGCTAATGCCCTCGAGCAAAGGCTGTATTTATGATCAAAATCTGAAACTGCCTGGATATTTGTGCAATATTTGCAGAAATGATGCAAATATGAGGTGATATGAGGCTTTTGGACACAAGCAACAGGATATCAGGTCTCTTTAGCAAATTACTTCAAAGCTTTTAGCAAAAAGACTTGAAAGAGAACTTATATTTTGAATATCTCAGTGATCGACTGCAAAGCTTGAAATATTTACACTCAATTTTGAAAACTTTTCAATGGATAAGGACAAATGGATTCAAAACAACAAATCTTTGCACACAACTTGAAATATAAAGTTGCATGAGTATTACCTTTCCCTCTTTGTCATCAAACCAGAGAAATCTACTAATGAAGGCCCTCCTAGCACCAATTTATGTTGATGATGATTGTTAGTCATAACAACATGCATAAAAATTTGCACAACAAACCTTTATTATCTTGTAAAGTACGATCAGATTAGGATAAGTTGATGACTTCAAGTCTCCGTTGATCAGGTCATGATCGTCTGACATTACTCAGAGGTTGATGTGACATGCTATTTTCCATTTCAAGGGGTCTTACATTTGTCTAGGCTATCAGTATTGCACTGTATCCTGTAAATTCACTCCACAGAGAGGTTAGTTCTACTCTATTTTCAAAGATTACTGAGATATTTATAAGTTTGATCAATTCTTCTGATCATTGACTATTATGAACTTGTTCTTTCTTCTACACTACAAATTTTATTTAAATCATGTGTCTATAAGTATATATTTCTATGTATTTCACGGATATTTGCTTTTGATTGTCTATTATTTGCAATTATGGAGATGATCTATTATGAAATTGAAAGAAATTTAAAAGAATACTTCTGTTTTTAGTGATTCTTTAGTCATTGAATCACATACATACAAGATACTTCATGAAGAGAAGAAATCAAACCATAGGTCACCAGGATGTTCCACAGCAAGATATGGTTGATGCTAACTTCAAAGGAATTAGGAATGAAAATAATACATGCAGGCTGAAAAGCACTCCAAGGGATGCAGCTAATCAATGCATATATCCAGATTTCAATCACAAATGACTTAAGATTTATGATGATTTGTAATTAAAATGGCTTCTCTTTCATTAAGTATGCATAACATGTACATTTACAACAACTTTGAAACGAGTCTTGAAATTTTCAGCAATCAAATTTCAATTAAGTTTCAAATGTTTAAAAGATTGCACCCCTGCACCTTTTATAGAATAATGTGAGGAGGCAGTTACAATTGACCAACGGTCAAGATTCATCAATTAAGATCAACGGTTGACAATTACTCTATGACTTAATCAACTTTTCCTCGTGGCACAGCTTTCCAGCTGGCAACCATCTATATGACGCATTATTTATGAGTACCTTATGCATATGCTCACTTGGTGATGCATCTTCATTCATTCCTCAGGTTCTTCTTCTTCATTTTCTTCTTCTTCGTCATTCTCCTCATCTTCATCACTTTCAGCATCACTGTCACTTTGATATACATCCTCCTATATGTGGACCTTTATTACAGTCCTTATGTGTTCATATGCCTTTACTATTTTATCAAACTCTCCCCCATCTTGGATTCTGGCTTTTGTTATGGCATGTTTATGAGACTGGAACTTAGCCCTGAGAGCTTCCAGCTTATCTTTTATGCTCTTCAATGTCTCATTGTATGTTTCTACTTTGACTTTTATCCTCATAATTTTTTTCATTACTTCTTTTGTCAGGTGGGTGAGGGGGTCATTTGCTACTGACTTAAAATTATCATGCAGAGCTTTAATAGCAAAGTCTGCATCCTAATTTTTAATTTTTCCCTTTTTTTTCCTTCTAGGGCCTCAAGGATTTCTGCTTCATATGCCATCATGTTGTGCAGCTTTACACTAATATCCCTGAGCTTGCCGTTGCACTTCTTCAAGATATCACATTCAAACATGATGTCTTCATACCATATGCTTATCAGCAGGGTGGTATTATTATTCAATACTTGATTGCTTATCAAGACTTGTGGATGAATTCTCTTCATTTTAGTTAGAGAAGTCAGGTCCTTTTCTAACTGGAATGACCATTTTCCTATATCATTTTTCATTTTATCTACCTTTCTCTTTAGACTACTTAAAGAATTCCATCTCTGTAGGGAGGTTCTCAAAACATCCTCAGCCCCAGTGAGAGCTAACAGCATCCACTTTTCCATGACCATTGCCTCATGTTTCATTAGGTCCAACTTGGTGACCTCTTCCTGTGATATGAAAGTCAATGGGACTGCAGGATCAACTGTTGTATTATCAAGGTTAATTAACCCTTTTATGAAAGGATGTAGCTGAACAATGTGCTCTTTATGCATTTTATTTTTCTCTTTCTCCTTCTTCACCCTTTGGGTTAAAGAATCAATAATGTCCTTCCCTTCTTGACCTTCCTGATCTTCATTAGCAAAACCCAAATCAACAATTGTGATTTGGAATTCTTCTAGGCTGATTTTGCCCTTTTCTTTCTCAACTCTAGGAAGTGCTACCTGTGCAGTCCTTCTGCCTGTAGCAGGATCTCTCTTTATGGTCGATGTTAATCTGGCCTTCCTCCTTGGCTTCATCATTGTCTCAGCGAACAAGGTAGAAACATCAAATTCTTGGATTTCTGACCCTTGTTCCATACCTATTTCCTTCTCTAGCCACTGAGGAACATCACCTCCAGATTCTTGGTGACCTTTATCAATATCATGTCTGCCTTGTTCTCCAATATCTGCTTCTATCCTTGGTGGAGAAGGCACCTTCTTAATTTCTTCCTCATTTAATTCCTCATGAGGGGGATCTTGTTGAAGTTCTTCCTGTTGAGGGGTTGCCTTCTGCAAAGGAGGATCCTGTGGAATTTCCACATTTTGATCCTGTACTGGATCCTATACTCCCTCCTTATGATTTTAATCATCTTAATTATTTTACTCATCCTAAGGCATACTGACATCTATGGATGTCTATGTATTTTGGCCTTATGCATCACCCCGATCAAGGGTCATTTCCTGCTCTCCACCTGATGCACTGATATCCTGTGGCTTACAGTCCTCCTAACCTAATTTATCTTCTGTTCTTGAGGCATCTCCCAGATCTCCCTGAGTTTGAGTAGCAGCAGCACCTGATATATCTTGATCACCCCCACTCTTCTATTGAACTTCTATTTTTGGTTCTGTGGGTATCTCATGTTGTTGCTGACCCATATCAGGAGCAGTGCTATCTTTTTCTGCCTGTTTTGCCACTTCAATCTTCTGTGGTTCCTCAGGTGCACCTGTTTTATCCTTAGGGCTTACATCACCCTGATATGTTAAATCTATGGTTGCAGGGCTAGTCACCTACTCAACCAAATTATCAAGCCCTATCTGTTGGGTTGTCCTCTCTGGGCTACCTTGTTTTACTTCCTCTATTTGCTTTATTTCCTCCAACACTGCCATCTATGCTAATGGGGTTCCATGAGGAGTCATGCGGGTGTTGGAGACGAGAGTCTCCATTTGTTGGGAAGCCACACTTTGAACTACCTCATCATCAAATAAGTCCACAGTATCCTCCAAAGAGAAAGGAACACGCTGACTTGCTTTGAACACTTCTCTTGTTTGTTCTTTTGCCTTCTTAGTTTTGAATTTCATTATGGTGGGAAGAGGAACATCATGTTGCAGTTCCTTCCTAAATGCTTCACCACCGGCTCCTCTCAATATGATGGGGTCAGCCCGGATATCCCCCCTCATTGTTGTTCTTTGTTTCTTGGGTAGTGACATCAGCGGCATCGCCCTCCTTTTCTTGCTGACTACCATTAGGTCATCACCTGCAGGTGCTTTATTTACCTGCTCTTCTTCCAAAGGGATGCCTTTTGGGTAAATGTACAAAGATGAGTCCAGTTAAGGTGGAAGTTTCAGACTTAGAAAAAAAAACCTGAAATTGGGTTAACTAAAATGGGATCCTGCTTTTTATGAAACAGGATCCCGCTTTTTATGAAATGGGATCCCGATCCAAAAGCGGGATCTTGTTTTCTAGAAACGAGATTCCGTTTTGAGTTTCATAAAAGGTTAATATTTTAACCTTTATGAAACGATGGGATCTCGTTTTCAAACGCGATCTTGTTTTGAAAGGGGATCCCGTTTCAAAACAGGATCCTGTTTCATAAAAGATTAAAATATTAACCTTTTATGAAACGGGATCTCATTTCATAAAATTTGAATTTCCGATCCACTTTTTGCTATGGGTTTTGGGTCGGAAAAAAGGCTTGGGAACCCGACCCTTGGCTTTGGACCTGGTTTGACCTGCGAGTTGAAGGTCCTATCAACGTCACAACAAAATAGTGACTTTGGGCATATGTCTGAAGGTCTTTTTTGTAGAATTTTTAACGAAATTAAAACCCATTATAGATGAGACAGTGTAGATTCTAAATATGTAATTTTTTTTCAATTGTATTAGTTTTTCTATTTTTTAATTAATTTCTGATGAAACACGTCCATAAACTTGAATTATCAGGGTTTTTAGTATTTTAATAACTTTTTATTAAAATACTTTGTTGTAAAAAAAATTGTACGAAAACGTACTTCAGACAATTCTTTTCAATTTGAAAAAAAAATCAAAAAATGATAAGTTTAGGTCATCTTATGCGTAACGTACACAACGATTTTTTAAAATACCAAAAACGGCCAATAAAAATTAACAAAAAAAAATATTCAATAAAAAATTACAAAAAAATATGGAAAACATGCTTTAGTGTGTTACAAATCTTTTCCCAAAAGGATTTAGAAAAATATGATTATTTAGATCAAAATATGGATGACGTACACGTGCATGGTATAGTAAAAAAAAGTGACTTTTAAATAGTAGTTTTTAGAAACACCTATTAAAAATCAATTTGTATCATCTGGGTATTAAAAAAAATTACATATTTGGAAACTAGACTCCAAGTACTACATTTCATATTTAGTGACTTTTTCCAAGATTCCATCTTTAAGTGCTTCAAATTTTTAGGTCAAATGTGACAAATTCTAAAAATCAGGGAAAACACTTCCACTTTTTGGGAAAAATGTGGACTCAACTTCTTGCACACACCCTTCTTCCACTTCCTGCTGCAAGGCTTGGCCTTCCACCTGCACCTCTGTAGTTTCAACAGCGAGCCTCAAAATCCTTTTAGTCTTTGGTTTTTCAATAAGAGGTTGTGCAGATGATGCGAATGCTTGAGCTGTTGTAGATGCACCTGTAGCTGACGTGGCAATCTTGTCTATTATCACCCCTTTTGGTTCATCTTCACTTTTCTTACCCTTAGGGGGACCTTTCCTTTATTTTTGTGTAGGCAACCTTTCCCCATTGGATTTTCTCTTTTCATTGATGAAATCATCATATTCCTCATCAGATACTTCCTGCCTCTTCTTGTTATCAATTGTAAGGGCAACACCCCTTTTCTTCAAAATGTTTATTTCTTCATCCACCCAAGCTTGGGTTAACTAGATCAACCCACCTGTCAACTGATCTAGGGATATATCCCCCTGCTGTGTAAGATCTGGGGCTGATATGGTGTTATTATACACCTTTTTGTCTTCATATTCATTGGACATGATCTTCCTATCATCTTTCCACAGTTGCACTAGCACCGGGATGCAGTCAAAGGTTTTAATTTGATTCAAGGTGAGTCGCTGGTATTTCCTTCTCCTCACCTCAGCTTCATCATCACAGTCAGTCCAGAAGTCTTCCAGATGCTTTTGATGTATCAATTTTCCTAATATTTTCTGCATCCTGCCATAAGGATCATAAGATCTGGCTAAGGGAACCGACTGCAAATACATCAATTTTAGTCCTCCCATGACATGTTTTATGCTCTCTGAATCTGAACACATGTACCAGCCCATAGATATTGGGAATAACACTGGAGGTATCTTCTTTTGTGCCTTGTAGGCCTCAACTATTGTAGATACCTGCCTGACAAATTCCATCAAGACAACCCCATCAATAGGGTATCTTGGCAACATAAGAGGTTGTCCTTCAAATCCCTCTATCCTGATATATGAAAAAGTGGCAAACTGGATTAACCAGGCTCCATGCCGATAAACAACCTCCTGAGCTTCCATGCTCAGCCTTTTAGTCCTGTCTTCCTCCATGGTTCTAACTAGATGCATGGAGAATGCATCATTCACCAGTTTGTAGTCCAGGAGGTAATCCTTCATTTGTAATTGAGGATAATGATCCCATATGTGTGCATCATCAGCATCACCACCAGCCTTACCCATTGTCTTCAAGGCATCAAAGGTTCCTTTATATGCACAGAAGTATACCACATATGAGGTCATATAAAATAAACATGTCTGTCCTCCCAGGTTCCTCATTCCTTCATCCACTGCGTCACTAATGATCTTAGTCCATAATGGCCTGTTGTCTGCATATAAGACCATCTGGATGATTCCAAACATCCAGTTCTCAAAAATTTTAGCATGAGGTTTACCTGTCATCCTGCTCAGCAGGGCAATCATATATTGGTACTCATCATCAAAATCAAATTTATACAGATGTATGGGTAGTTTAGTTGAGGCGGCATAAGTGCTGCTCTTTGACCTCCATTGGTAGATCCTTTTCCTTGCATTCTTCTTATTATTGTATTCTATTTCCAACTTGCGCAGGTCCACGCTCACTACCTTCTTCCCAACTAGCAGATTAAAAGTGGCAATAATGCCCTTGATTGAGAAGTTTGCATATATTCTTCCATGCTTTTCCACCCGTCTAGTTTCAGGTTTATAATTCCTTGCACATTCCACTACCAGCTCTGAGGTGTCCATAGCATACTGAAAACTGGCTGCATGCCGCATAATTGAAACATAAACCCCATCCAGAATGGGATTGTCCTTATCATGAGACACTCTTGTTGACCATACAGCCATCTCCTTGGTGAGTATCACCAATAACTCTGTATTTAAACTGCACCCCCTCAGGCTGGAGAAACATAGGCTTGAGGAACTCTGCGTCAGACCTATTCCTTCCAAGATTTGCCATGGCTTCCTGCAATAAACATGATCTGTTTTCCCTACAGTATCCACATGCATTTCTACAACATCATGTACTTCTTTATCATGCAAACTTTGTAACTATTCTTTACTTCATCATGATACGTATTATCTCACAAAACCAAACCCTAGGCAAGAACAAATACTCTACCTGAACATACAGAAAATGACAACAAGAGGGTTTACAGTTACTTACCTGACAATGCCTTCCTCCTGGATTAGATGACTGATTACGGAGAAGGGCTGTAGATGTTCAAGATCACCCATTCCGTTACACTAAAGGATCCAATCTGTTGATAGGTAACTGTACTAGTTCTGTTACGCTAAAGGATCCAAGCTCTGTAATTTCTCAAATTTTCACAAGGTAAATGAAAATAACCTTCGAATTTCACCTTTAAAGCAGGTCAATAGGACAAACTAGTGTAAAAATGCATTGTCTTGATCAAATCCATTGATCATCTACAGTGGATTCATGGATGCTACCAAATGTTCAATCTACATTTGTAATCGGTGGGAGTTCATCTACTGCATTTAAGTGCATTTAATGTCAAGAAACAGGGGGTGATCTTCGAAAGGTCAGGGGATATTCAAAATATGACCCCCCTTTGGATAAAATAACCCCCCACCTTTGAGCGGCAAAACTAAATGCAAAAGGATCAGGTGATATGGTCAACGTTGACCATGTGTATATCAGGTCACAAAATTAAGATAAGGGGCTATTCAAAATATGACCCCGCAAATAAAATGAACCCCCCTCGGAAAAGATCGGGGTGACGTCACCATGTTGGTGACATTGTTTAATTGCTATGTTTTAATGACGTCATCGTCATTTTAAAGAATATGATGGACATTAGATATATACCTCCCCACGAATAGAATGGAATGATGACATCATCATTAGCCTGATCTAGTTCATTCATTGGACCTGGATGACATCATCGTCATATTAACATAAGGTGATATTTGCGAAGAGGGTGATATTCGTAAGATGACTAATGTTAAAATATGACCCCCCGCGAAATAACTGAAGGGATTTGACGAGAAGATATCGGCTCTTACTGCACTTCATGGACCGGGCGATTATTAGGTGATAATCCAATATCGGGGTGATCTTATCTAATATGACTGATGTTTGAAATATGACCCCCCCTCTTACTCAGGATATCAGGTTTGACCAAACTTTGACTCAACATAACTCTCTTCCCTTAGACAATTTTGGGGTGATCTAAAAGGCAAACCTGCTTGGAATTTTTTGCACTTTCCAACCATGAGGTTAATAATGTGAACTACTGACTTTGATAACTGACCTCATCATGGTGACATATCCACCCTCTTACAAAGTTATATGTATGACTGATTTTACCAAACCACCCAAAGTAGAAAACCATAAGCCAAAGCAGCAAGAAAAGTTGGGTCCTTGTTTTGTCCAGGTAAAATGGGGCATGTTGTGTAACCACACAACTTACCACCAAAGAACATAACCAAATTTCAATGATTCAAGTGATGTGGTCACACTCTAACACAGCATTTTAACTCTTTCTAAGCATAAGTATTATAATCTTTCTGAATGATAAGGTTTTCATCATGGCAACAATGCTAACAAAGGATCAGGTGTGTGCAGATGATTAATTATCCTCATCTTGAAAGTAAGTTGAAAACATGAGTAACTAATGTTAACCTACATAGTTTGGGAGCATCCCTCATAGCCAACCTGGATAGAGCCTTGCTGCCAACAGGCATCTATAGCCCTGGCAAGGTTATCTATACAATCCCCCTAAGTAGAGCCCCATTGCCAGCAAGCGTCTATAGCCCCGATAAAGTTACTTAGATGGCCTAATTTTATTCCTTTTGGATTTTCAATATTTATTTCTCTCTGTTCATATGATGTCATCATGTAAGCTTAATATGCAAGGTATGGTCACTTGTTGTTTTCAATTGGAGATTGCATTGGTAGCAAGGGAGTCCCTTTAGATTTTAAACTTAACACCTATACTTATGTGTTCCACAAACCCAAGGTTGTTAGGTGAGTCATTGTGAAAAAGCACTTAGTTAAGAAATGGCACCCTGATGAAGAGGATATCATAGACCTAATCACTGATACTTCTCAAAATGATTCATAACCTATATAGGAATTTGCTCTCATTACTTAAATCTTAACAATTTGGTTATTTTCTTAGGGAGATAAGTTGCATCATCTTGATTAACCAAAACAAAACTCAACGGGCAACAAACAACAAAACAAAACTGTACAAACAACTATACAATATGCACACTATGATACACTAGACCTACATGACACTGTTTTAGGATTGAAAATAATGCTTGAGGAACTGTCCATTAACTGGTAATGGGACATCCTCACCAGTTAAATTCTTAAGCCTGTAGGTGTTGTCTCCTAAAATTTCTTAAACTTGAAAAGGACCTATCCAAAGTTTATCAAATTTACCATGATCTCCTTTCCTTTCATGCACTTTGTCCCACATGAGGACTCAATCTAAAATTCTAAAAGCCTTAACTCTAGCTCTTTTGTGAAACCAACGCTTGACAACAGCTTGATGTTTAGCAAATTGATCAATTGATCTGTTCCTTTTTCTTCTAGATGCATTAACCAAAGTAACCTGACTTCTTGTTTGTTATCCATGCCTAGATATTCTTGTGCAAACTGCAATGTGGGGATCTTTAGGTTAACAGGGAGGATGGGATCCACCCCATATACTAGGTAAAAAGGAGAATTTCCTAATGCAACCTTCATCCTGGTTCTATCTACCCATAATGCATACTTTAATAGGGTGTTCCACTCCCTTGGGTTCTTTTCTATCAATTTCTTTATGATGTTCAATAAATTCTTGTTTGTAGATTCTGCTAATCTATTCCCTTGGGGATAGTAATTTGAAGAGAACTTCAAAACAATTCCATGGTCAAAATCCCAACTTGATAATCTTATTGATGTAAAGGCAGATCCATTGTCACATACTAAACAATAAGGGACTCCATACCTGGTTACTATGTTGCTTTCCAAAAACTTGATGACATCCTCAGCATTGCAAGAATTACTACTAAGAGCTTCAGTCCACCTGGTACAATAATCAATAACAGTCAACACATACATGTGGCCTGAAGATGATGGAGGGTTGATAGGTCCTATGAAATCCATCCCCCATTGAGCAAATGGACGCATCTCCATCACTAGTTGCAAGGGCTGAGCAGCATACCTTTCTCTATTTGCAGCAACCTGACACATATGACAACATTTGATGTGTTTAGTAGTATCTTTAAAAATAGTGGGCCAGTAATACCTTGCTTTGAGGATAGCATGAGTGGTAGCTAAGTATGATCCATGTGCGGTTCCAAACTTGTCATGCAATTCTGTTAACACTTTGTCTGCTTCTTGCCTTCCTAGGCATCTAAGGTATATTGCTTCATAGTTCTTGAAAAGAACTCCTCCTTTTATCATGTATTTTTGTGATTTTATTTTCAAGGCTCTCCTCTGTGAGGCCTGCAACCTTGGAGGGCATCTTCCAGTAATCAAGATATGCCTGATGTTTGAATACCATTCTCCAGTTTCCTTTGTATTTATGACATATTGCTGGCTCATGATGTTAGGATCAATTTCATATATCATCTGACTCAATGCTTGTCCTCTCACTAATATTATGGGTGTTATGTCCATATCATACTCTTGGAGGACAGTTATCCATTTGGCTCTCTTTTCACCTAGTTCACTTTGCATTAAAAGCATCTTCACTGCTGCATCTGGTACTACAGTGATCACTTTACTTCTCAAGATGTAATGTCTAAACTTATTGACTGCTCGGACCAGAGCAAGTGCTTGTCTTTCAACATCCATATATCTAAGTTCTGCATCCCTGAAAGGACAACTCATGAAGCCTATAGGCTTTTCTTCTTTAGCCTCATTTCTTTGTGTTAGTACTGATGCAGACGTATGCTCTGAAGCAAACGAGTATATGTAAAAATCTTTGGTATAATCTGGACTAATTAGAACAGAAGCATCAGAAATGGATTTCTTGATATCTTCAAAAGCTGCTCTAGCTTCAGGTGTCCACTCAATTTCAGCATCCTTCTTGAGTATTGCATTCAATGGTCTAACAATCTCTTCAAAACCAGTAATGAATTTTCTAACAAAATTGATCTTACCAAAATAAGATTTGAGTTCCTTCTTACTCCCAGGAAGTTCTATCTTCATGATTAATTCTACTCTATCAGGGTCAATGATGATCCCATTCTCTGTTATTAGGTGACCTAATAACTTCCTTGTGGTTACCCCAAATATTCATTTCTTAGGGTTTAAGGATATTCCATAATGTTCACATTTCTTTAGTACCTTCCTGAGGTCTTCTACATGATTCCCTCTCTCTTTAGAAAAAACTGTCAAGTCATCCATGTATATGACGATACATTTACCAATTAGCCCCCTGAAGGCTATATCCATTGCTCACTACAAGGTGGCTCCAGCATTTATCAATTCAAGGGGCATGCGTCTGTAGGTGAATAATCCCCACTTAGTGGTGAATGCAGTCTTTAATCTATCTTGTCTACCATCACTTCATTGTAACCTGAAAAACCATCCAAAAATGACATCATCTTTGCATCATTTACAATCTGCAAGACCTTGTCCAGAGACGAAAAATGATAATTATCCTTTGCAAAAGCTCTATTTAAATTTCTGAAGTCTACACATAACCTAATGTCACCATTCTTCTTCCTTACTGGGACCAAGTTAGCCACCCATGTGGAATGTCTCATAGGAAATATGATTCTGGCATTAAGCAATTTCTTCACTTCTTCAAAAATGATGGGTTCCAGCAAAGCATTAACAGGTCTCTGCTTTTGTCTAAAGGGCTTAACATCAGGTTTCAATGGTATAGTATGAGTAATGATTGATGTATCATAAGGTTTCAACTCATCATATGTCCAGGCAATAACATGAATATTATGTTTAAGTGCTTGGGTTATCCCTACCATTTCTTCTTCTGTACACACCTTTCCAATTAGGACATTCCTTTTCTCTACATCATGTCCTATATTGACTAGTGAATATTCTCCTCCATCTGCTTTAGGGAGATCTTTCTATTTCAGCATGTTATCTAAATCAAATGCTCTTTCCAACTCTATCATTCCTTTAGGAATCTTGTTACTGGGCAGCGCTATTATCTCTTCTTCTTCCCAGATATCATCTTCTACATTTCTTTCATCTATGATATGTGCATCAAACACATCTCTATTGGATATGAAGTCTAAAATGTGTTGGTCATCATCAAACACTTGAAGGTTAACTACATTGTCTGGTACAGAAGGTACTGATACTAATTCAACTAAAAATCTCTTAAAACCAGATATGGATAATGGTTCCAGAGTACTTGCGGCTTGGGCCAAGGCATCTACCCTGTGATTTTGTTCTCTAGGCACATGGGTCATGTTAAATGCATCAAAATCTTCTATCAGATCCCATACCCTATGTCTGTAATTAGACAACTTCTTGTAATTACAAGAATATATGCCTCTTACTTCTCTTACTACCAATTCTGAGTCTCCATAGACATGCAGAATCTTTACTTTCTTTCTGAGTGCAAACAATATCCCATGGATCAGAGCTTCATATTCTTTCACATTATTTGTGCATGGGAATTGTAATCTATATGCTTCTAATTATGATTTACCAGCTGGATCAATAAGTTCTATTCCAGCCCCTTGTTTTCATCTAGATCCATCAAACCTAAGGATCCATGGCTTATCATCAGTTAAAGGCTTGTCTAGGCATTCTCTTTTCTTTTTAGCTCTGGCAACTGCGCCACTTGATATCCATTTTAATTTTGGTGTTTCAATTTTCTCAAACTTCACCTTATCTGGCTGATGTAAAGCTGATATTCCTTTTTCTTCCTTGTCATCAAAAGGAAGATCTTTTGAACAGGGCAACATCTGCCTTTCCAGAATATGCAAACATAATGAGCAAGTAGTTTCTGAATGTGGTGCTTCATGTAATCTATACCATCCTTCAATTAGAAGATCCTGTGGGGATCTTTGCTTTTGTATCATCTTTTGAATTTGTTTTGATAAAAATTCCTCAAACTTGGACAAATTATTGTCTCCATCTTCATCAGATATTTCATAATCTGACTCAACCAAGCAATCGGTCATGGGGTGATATTCTTGTTACTCTAAGAATTACCCTCACTACACACCAATATCTCTTCTATCATCTGAATAGGACTTTCATCATGATATGTGCTTTCTTCTGTTCCTGCAAATGACAGACGAAAATAAGTATCCCTATCACTATCTGTAGAACTTACCCTGGATGATGATGATGCCATCTCACTGCATGCCCATTCCAATTCCATCATGTCTAAGCAAGCATCACAGGTCATTTCAGAATGTGCCTCATCATGTAACTTGCACCATCCCTCAATTAGAAAATTTTCAACATGCGTCTTTAACAAGTGGCAATGTTGCACCTCTTTGGACAAGTGCAGTTCAAAGTTCTTGAAGTGATCTACTTCTATCTCATTTTCAGAGCTACAATCAGACTCTAGAATTATTCTATCATTCTAAAGATTGTCATTATGAACATGAACATCATACATGAGGATCTCCTCTATCTTGAAAGTCTGGAGTTTGATGGAATACACTCCGGGTTCAACATTTACATACATGATCTCATTAGTTTTATTGTATACAGTGATCATATGTTTCATGCGAGGTTCAGCATCTATCCTTATTTGATTGGGTATTCCTTTCCAAGGTAACCACATGTGACTAAAATTAGTGGACATGTATCCATTGAGTGTTTTTGACCAATCCCTACTGAGCAACATCCCATAGGTATCTTGTATATCTACTACCTGAATATCAATGTAGTATTGGATTCTTGGATCTGATGCTAACTACATATGGATGTGAGTCAGTTCTCCTACGACACTCACCTCTATTTTATCTAACTGTGTTACTTTCTTCAGTGACTTAGCAGGATGCAACCCTATGGTGTTACATATGGACAGGGGCATTACATTAGTAGATGCACCTGAATCTACTAAGCAATTATGCAAATTCTTACTAAACATCCTTATGGTAAGGAGAAAAGGAGGTGACTCAGTTTTATCTCTGTAAAGAGTCATGTGTGAAGTCTCTGTAGCTTGAACAGTGGTTGAAGTTTTGTGTTTAACATTAATATCTTTAATGGCATGATCTTTATTCCCAGTCTGACTTGAGGTATGATTATCCTCTTTTGGAGCAGGATCATCTAAGGATTTCATGAAGGCTTTTTTAATAGCTGGGGTTTTGAGTAATTCTAACAATGACAGGCTGATCTTGATCTTTTTCATTTTATCTGCTAAGTATTTCACCAATTTATCAGACTCAGGGGGCAGATTACCAGGTTTTGGTACTGTATTTTGTGGTGCTAAGTACTGAGCATTAACTTTAAGAAATCCAGGGTTATTGCTTGCCTTAGGATCAAGAGGAGTATTGAAATTATTTGAAGGCAAGGATGTAGTCAAAGGACCAGCAAGTCGGTTGGAGTTATTCCTTAGGTTGTAATTATGTCTACCTTAATACTGTTGTTGATAAGCATGTACTTCTCATGTTCAACTGATGGCTCATTTTCATCTTCAAATGGAAAAACATAATTGGTTTCAAAAGCCATAGCTGACTCTTCACATGCTAAGATGTAATTCTCATGAGGTGACATTGTCTGCTGATGAGGATGATTGATGAAACTTTCTAGTACAAAAGCACAATCATATCTACAGGGGACAATTTCATTTCCTTCAACACAAGGTGGATTACCTGCAGTATTAGATACTTTAGTTTGGAATATACTAGCAGCTATCCTAAACTGAGGACAATCCAGCTCTGCATGAGTATTGGTATTATGTATCCTACACTAGTTTGTAAGGGTCACCTCTTCCAGATTCAATCTAATGGTCTGCTTAGGTTCACTAGGAGGCTGATTACCTAGGGGTGATGGCAGAGAACCATTGTTTGGTCTGGTGTTCCACACTCTAGGTTGTCTAGCGGGATTATTGTTACCATTGTTGTTATTGTACCCCCTATCAGGATAACCAGATCTGTCATTGGCATATCCTCTATTCTGATTTGGTTGAGAATAGAAATTTTGACTCCTCAAATGAGTGATCCCAGTGGTGAGTTTCCTCAGCTATGTTGATATCTCTTTAATTTATTCCTTTTCTTCCTTAACTTTGGCTACTACATTCTCTGTTTGGGGTTTAAAGAAAGAAGAGCCATTGTTACTATTATTAGACTGTTCCACAACCTAAGGTACATGTGTATGTCTTGGATATTGTAACATTTGACCATTTCCATTTGGAGGTGGCATGATACTGAGTGGAGGTATATGTAAAGGACTTGGCATTACAGCTGGAGGTATCATGGCTCCATTGGTCTGTTGTTGAGTAGGATATTTAGGATAAACAGGGAGTGTAGGAAATGCAATATTAGGTGTTGGAGTAGCGATCAACTATTGACTGACTTTGATAGCTTCTTCAAAAGCTCCTGCCAAGGTTGTGACACCAGGATGTGTTATCCTGATAAACATAGAAGTTAGGGGATCTAAGGTTGAGTAGTATATACTCCTAGTAGCTTCATTTGTTACAGTATAGGGAGCAACTAGCTTTGAGAGCATATTCTGGAATCTTGCATTGAAATTAGCAATAGGTTCTCCCTCAAATCTCTTGATTGTGGAAAACAGATGATAATTCATTGAACGATCTATAGGTATTTTGAATCTATCCTTAAAGGCTTTCTCCAAGGCAGCCCATGAACCGACTGAACCTTGACCATGGCTGATATACCAATTATATGCCTCTTCCCCTAAAGAAAATGGAAATAACCTGCATACCACATCCTGATGTTCAATTCTTGCTCTACAACAGGCTTCCTTGAATGTTCTAATGTGATCATTAGCATCCTGATATGGATGATATTTAGGACAAATCTTATCAGGATTTTTAGGTAAAGGATGATATGCAGTAAAAGTCAGAGGTGGTCCTGTAGGTATTTGCAACCCGATAGGAGTTATTAGAGTGTGTTCTGGTGAAGCTCCTGATGCACTAGAACTAGGAGAATGATGAATATCTATTGTTCTAGGTCTAAATCCCCAGATAGGCAATTCTTCAAAGAGTCCATTGGATCTAGACCTGGTATTTGGCCTGAGAGCCAGGATTTCTTGAATTTAAGGAAATTTGGCTTGTTTACTATAAAGATCAGCTAATGCCCTCGAGCAAAGGCTATATTTATGATCAAAATCTGAAACTCACTGGATATTTGTACAATATTTACAGAAATGATGCAAATATTGAGGTGATATGAGGCTTTTGGACACAAGCAACAGGATATCAGGTCTCTTAAGCAAATTACTTCAAAGATTTTAGCAAAAAGACTTGAAAGAGAACTTATCTTTTGAATATCTCAGTGATCGACCACAAAGCTTGAAATATTTACTCTAAATTTTGAAAACTTTGCAACATATTCAAAACAACAAATCTTTGCACACAACTTGAAATATAAAGCTGCATGAGTATTACCTTTCCCTCTTTGTCATCAAACTAGACAAATCTGCTGATGAAGTCCCTTCTTCTAGCGCCAATTTATGTTGATGATAATTGTTAGTCATAACAACATGCATAAAAATTTGCACAACAAACCTTCATTATCTTATAAAGTACGATCAGATTAGGATAAGTTGATGGCTTCAAGTCTCTGTTGATCAGGTCATGATCGTCTGACATTACTCAGAGGTTGATGTGACATGCTATTTTCCATGTCAAGTGGTCTTACATTTGTCTAGGTGATCAGTATTGCACTGTATCCTATAAATTCAATCCACAGAGAGGTCAATTCTACTGTATTTTTAAAGATTGCTGAGATATTTATAAGTTTGATCAATTATTTTGATCATTGATCATTATGAACTTGTTATTTCTTCTACACTACAAATTTTATTTAAATGATGTGTCTATAAGTATATATTTCTATGTATTTCATGGATATTTTCTTTTGATTGTCTATTATTTGTAATTATGTAGATGATATGTTATGAAATTGAAAGAAATTTAAAAGAATACTTCTATTTTTAGTAAATCTTTAGTCATTGAATCACATACATACAAGATACATTCATGAAGAGAAGAAATCAAACCATAGGTCACTAGGATGTTCCACAGCTAGATATGGTTGATGCTAACTTCAAAGAAATTAGGAATGAAAACAATACATGCAGGCTGAAAAACACTCCAAGGGACGCAGCTAATCAATGCATATATCCATATTTCAATCACAGATTACTTAAGATTATGATGATTTGTAATCAAAATTGATTCTCTTTCATTAAGTATGCATAACATGTACATTTACAGCAACTTTAAAATGAGTCCTGAAATTTTCAGCAATCAAATTTCAATTAAGTTTCGAATGTTTAAAAATTGCACCCCTGAACCTTTCATAGAATAAGGTGAGGAGGCAATTACAATTGACCAACGGTCAAGATTTGTTAATTAAGATCAACGGTTGACAATTACCCTATGACTTAGTCAAGTTTCCCTGTGGCACAGGTTGCTAGCTAGCAACCATCTATATGACTCATTATTTATGAGTACCTTATGCATATGCGCACTTGGTGATGCATCTTCATTCATTCCTCAGGTTCTTCTTCTTCATCGTTCTCCTCATCTTCATCACTTTCAGCATCACTATCACTTTGATATACATCCTCCTGTATGTGGACCTTTACTGTTGTCCCGATGTGTTCATATGCCTGTACTATTTTATCAACCTCTCCCCCATCTTGGATTCTAGCTTTTGTTATGGCATGTTTATGAGACTGGAACTTAGCCTTGAGAGCTTCCAGCTTACCTTTCTTGTTGTTCAATGTCTCATTGTATGTTTCTACTTTGACTTTTATCCTCATAATTTTATTCATTACTTCTTATGTCAGGTGGGTGAGGGGGTCATTTGCTACTGACTTAAAATTATCATGCAGAGCTTTAATAGCAAAGTCTGCATCCTGATTTTCAATTTTGCCCTCTATTTTTCCTTCTAGAGCCTCAAGGATTTCCGCTTCATACGCCATCATGTTGTGCAGCTTTACACTAATATCCCTGAGCTTGCCGCTGCACTTCTTCAAGATATCACATTCAAACCTGATGTCTTCATACCATATGCTTATCAGTAGGGCAGTATTATTATTCAATACTTGATTGCTTATCAAGACATGTGGATCAATTCTCTTCATTTCACTTAGAGTAGTCAGGTCCTTTTCTAATTGGAATGACCATTTTCCTATATCATTTTGCATTTTATCTACCTTTTTCTTTAGACTGCTTAAAGAATTCCATCTCTGTAGGGAGGTTCTCAAAACATCCTTAGCCCCAGTGAGAGCTGACAACATCCACTTTTCCACGACCATTGCTTCATGTTTCATTGGGTGCAACTTGGTGACCTCTTCCTATGATATGACAGTCAATGGGACTGCATGATCAACTATTGTATTATCAAGGTTAATTAACCCTTTTATGAAAGAATGTAGCTGAGCAATGTGCTCTTTATGCATTTTATATTTCTCTTTCTCCTTCTTCACCCTTTGGGTTAAAGAAACAATAATGTCCTTCCCTTCTTGACCTTCCCGATCTTCATTAGGAAACCCAAATCAACAGTTGTGATTTGGAATTCTTCTAGGTTGATTTTGCCCTTTTCTTTCTCAACTCTGGGAAGTGCTACCTGTGTAGTCCTTCTGCCTGTAACAGGATCTCTCTTTATGGCCGATGTTAATCTAGCCTTCCTCCTTGGCTTCATCATTATCTCAGTGAACAAGGTAGAAACATCAAATTCTTGGATTCCTGACCCTTGTTCCATACCTATTTCCTTCTCTAGCCACTGAGGAACATCACCTCCAGATTCTTGGTGACCTTTATCAATATCATGTCTGCCTTGTTCTCCAATATCTGCTTCTATCCTTAGTGGAGAAGGCACCTTCTTAATTTCTTCCTCATGTAATTCCTCATGAGGGGGATCTTGTTGAAGTTCTTCCTGCTAAGGGGTTGCCTTCTACAAAAGAGGATCCTGTGGAATTTCCACATTATGATCCTGTGCTTGATCCTGTACTCCCTCCTTCTGATTTTCATCCTCTCTATTGTTTTCCTCATCCTGAGGCATATTGACATCTACGGATGTCTATGTATTTTGGCCTTGTGCATCACCCTGATCAAGGGTCATTTCGTGCTCTCCACCTGATGCACTGATATCCTTTGGCTTACAGTCCTCCTGACCTAATTGATCTTCTATTCTTGAGGCATCTCCCGAATCTCTCTAAGTTTGAGTAGCAGCAGCACCTAATATATCTTGATCACCTCGACTCTCCTGTTGAACTTCTACTATTTTTGGTTCTATGGGTATCTCATGCTGTTGCTAACCCATATCAGGAGCAATGCTATCTTTTTATGCCTATTTTACCACTTCAATCTTCTCTGGTTCCTCAGGTGCACCTATTTTATCCTTAGGGCTTACATCACCCTGATATGTTAAATCTATGGCTGCAGGGCTAGTCACCTGCTCAACCAAATTATCAAGCCCTATCTGTTGGGTTGTCCTCTCTGGGCTACCTTGTTTTACTTCCTCTATTTGCTTTATTTCCTCCAACATCGCCATCTGTGCTAATGGGGCTCCATGAGGAGTCATGCGGGTGTTGGAGACGAGAGTCTACATTTGTTGAGAAGCCACACTTTGAACTACCTCATCATCAAATAAGTCCACGGTATCCTCCAAAGGGAAAGGAACACCCTGACTTGCTTTGAACACTTCTCTTGTTTGTTCCTCTGCCTTCTCAGTTTTGAATTTTATTATGGTGGGAAGAGGAACATCATGTTGTAGTTCTTTCCTGAATGCTTCACCGCCGGCTCCTCTCAATATGATGGGGTCAGCCTGGATATCCCCCCTCATTGTTTTTCTTTGTTTCTTGGGTGGTGACGTCAGCGGCATCGCCCTTCTCTTCTTTCTGACTACCATCAGGTCATCACCTGCAGGTTCTTTATTTACATGCTCTTCTTCCAAAGGGATGTCTTATGGGTAAATGCACAAAGATGAGTCCACTTAAGGTGGAAGTTTCGGACTTAGAAAAAACCCGAAATCAAGTTAACTAAAACGGGATCCCACTTTTTATGAAACGCAATCCCGTTTTGCTTCAGGATCCCATTTTCTAGAAACGAGATCCCGTTTTGAGTTTCATAAAAGGTTAATATTTTAACCTTTATGAAATGGGATCCCGTTTTAAAAGGGATCCCATTTTATAAAAGATTAAAATATTAACCTTTTATGAAATGGGATCCCGTTTCATAAAATTTGAATTTCTGACCCACTTTTTGCTATGGGTTTTGGGTCGGAAAAAAGGCTTGGGAACCCGACCCTTGGCTTTGGACCTGGTTTGACCTGCAAGTTGAAGGTCCTCTCAATGTCACAACAAAATAGTGACTTTGGGCATATGTCTGAAGGCCTTTTTTACATAATTTTTTGACGAAATTAAAACCCATTATAGATGAGACAGTGTAGATTCCAAATATGTAATTTTTTTTACAATTGGATTATTTTTTCTATTTTTCAATTAATTTATGATGAAACAGGTCCATAAACTTAAATTATCAGGGTTTTTTAGTATTTTAATAACTTTTTATTAAAAAAATTGTAAATTTTTTTTACAAAAATGTACTTCATACAATTTTTTTCAATTTGAAAAAAAAATTTCAAAAAATGATAAGTTTAGGTCATCTTATGCGTGAGGTACACGACGATTTTTTAAAACACCAAAAATGGCCAATAAAAAATTAACAAATAAAAAATTACAAAAAAATATTGTAAACGTGCTTTAGTGAGTTACAAATGTTTTCCTAAAAGGATTTAGAAAAATATGATTATTTAGGTCAAAATATGGATGAAGTACACATGCATGGTATAGTAAAAAAAGTGACTTTTAAACAGTAGTTTTTAGAAACACCTATTAAAAATCAATTTGTATCATCTGGGTATTAAAAAAAATTACATATTTGGAAACTAGACTCCGAGTACTACATTTCATATTTAGTGACTTTTTTCAAGATTCCACCTTTAAGTGCTTCAAATTTTTAGGTCAAATGTGACAAATTCTAAAAATCAGGGAAAACCCTTCACTTTTTGGCAAAAAAGTGGACTCAACTTCTTGCACACACCCTTCCTCCACTTCCTGCTGCAAGGCTTGGCCTTCCACCTGCACCTCTGTAGTTTCAATAGCGGGCCTCAAAATCCTTTTAGTCTTTGGTTTTTCAATAAGAGGCTGTGCAGATGATGCAGATGCTTGAGCTGATGTAGTTGCACCTGCAACTGACGTGGCAATCCTGTCTATTATCATCCCTCTTCTTGAATCTATTTATTTCTTCATCCACCCAGGCTTGGATTAACTGGATCACCCCTCCTGTCAGCTGATCTAGGGATATATCCTCCTGCTGTGTAAGATCCAAGGCTGATATGGTGTCATTATACACCTTTTTGTCTTCATATTCATTGGACATGATCTTCCCATCATCTTTCCGCAGCTGCACTAGCACCGGGATACAGTCAAAGGTTTTAATTTGATTCAAGGTGATTCACTGGTATTTCCTTCTCCTTGCCTCAGATTCATCATCACAGTCGGTCTAGAAGTCTTCTAGATGCTTTTGATGTATCAATTTTCCTAATATTTTCTACATCTTGCCATAAGGATCATAAGACCTTGCTAAGGGAAACGGCTGCAAATACATCAATTTTAGTCCTCCCATGACATGTTTTATGCTCTCTGAATCTAAGCACATGTACCAACCCATAGATATTGGGAATAACATTGGAGCTATCTTCATTTGTGCCTTGTAGGCCTCAACTATTGTAGATACCTGCCTGACAAATTCCATCAAGACAACCCCATCAGCAGGGTATCTTGGCAACATAAGAGGTTGTCCTTCAAATCCCTCTATCCTGATATATGAAAAAGTGGCAAACTGGATAAACCAGGCTCCATGCCAATAAATAGCCTCCTGAGCTTCCATGCTCAGCCTTTTAGTCCTGTCTTCCTCCATGGTTTTGACTAGATGCATGGAGAATGCATCATTCACCAGTTTGTAGTCCAGGAGGTAATCCTTCCTTTGTAATTGAGGATAATGATCCCATATGTGTGCATCATCAGCATCACCACCAGCCTTACTCACTATCTTCAAGGCATCAAAGGTTCCTTTATATGCATAGGAGTATACCACATATGAGGTCTTATAAAATAAACATGTCTGTCCTCCCAGGTTCCTCATTCCTTCATCCAGTGCGTCACTGATGATCTTAGCCCATAATGGCATGTTGTCTGTATATAAGACCATCTGAATGATTCCAACCATCCATTTCTCGAAATTTCCAGCATGAGGTTTACCTGTCATCCTTCTCAGCAGGGCAATCATATATTGGTACTCATCATCAAAATCAAATTTATACAGATGTACGGGTAATTTAGCTGAAGCGGCATAAGTGTTGCTCTTTGACCTCCATTGGTAGATCCTTTTCCTTGCATTCTTCTTATTATTATTTTATTATGTTTCCAACTTGCGCAGGTCCACACTCACTACCTTCTTCCCAACTGGCAGATTAAAAGTGGCGATAATGCCCTTGATTGAGAAGTCTGCATATTTTCTTCCATGCTTTTCCACCCATCTAGTTTCAAGGTTATAATTCCTTACACATTCCACTACTAGCTCTTGGGTATCCATAGCATATGGAAAATCGACTGCATGCCACATACCTGAAACATACACCCCATCCAAAATGGGATTGTCATTATCATGATCCACTCTTGTTGACCATATTGCTAGGTCCGTATCTCCTTGGTGAGTATCACCAATAACTCTGTATTTAAACTGCATCCCCTCAGGCTAGAGAAACATAGGCTTGAGGAAATCTGCGTTAAACCTATTCCTTCCGAGATCTGCCATGGGTTCCTGCAATAAACTTGATTTGTTTACCCTAAAGTATCCATATGCATTTCTACAACATCATGTACTTCTATATCATGCACACTCTGTATACTATTCTTTACTTCATCATGATATGTATTATCTCACAAAACGAAACCCCAGACAGGAACAAATACTCTACCTGAACATACAGAAAATGACAACAGGAGGGTTTACAGTTACTTACCTGACAATGCTTTCCTCCTGGATTAGATGACTGATTACGGAGAAGGGCTATAGACGTTCAAGATCACCTGTTCTATTACGCTGAAGGATCCAATCCGTTGATAGGTAGTTGTATGAGGGTTTGACTTCCAAGCTCTGTAATTTCTCAATTTTTCACAAGGTAAATGAAAATAACCTTTGAATTTCACCTTTAAAGCAGGTCAATAGGACAAATTAGGGTAAAAATGTGTTGTCTTGATCAAATCCGTTGATCATCTGCAGGAGATTCATGGATGCTTCCAAGTGTTCAATCTACATTCGTAATCGGCAGGAGTTCATCTACCGTATTTAAGTGCATTTAATGTCAGGAAACATGGGGTGATCTTCGAAAGGTCAAGGGATATTCAAAATATGACCCCCCTTTGGATAAAATGACCCCCCGCCTTTGAGCGACAAAACTAAATGCAAAAGGATCGGGTGATATGGTCAACGTTGACCATGTGTATATAGGGTAACGAAATTAAGATTAGGGGCTATTCAAAATATGACCCCGCAGATAAAATGACCCCCCCTCAGAAAAGATTAGGGTGACGTCACCATGTCAGTGACATTGTTTAATTGCTATGTTTTAATGATGTCATCATCATTTTAAAGAATATGATGGACATCGAATATATACCTCCTCGCGGATAGAATGGAACGATGATGTCATCATTAGTGTGATCTAGTTCATTCATTGGACCTTGATGATGTCATCATCATATTGACATAAGGTGATATTTACGAAGAGGGTGATAATCGTAAGATGACTAATGTTAAAAATATGACCCCCTGCGAAATAACTGAAGGGATTTGACGGGCAGATATTGGCTCTTACTTAAAATTGACATCTGCACTTCGTGGACCGGGTGATTATCAGGTGATAATCCAATATCGGGGTGATCTTATCTAATATGACTGATGTTTGAAATATGACCCCCCCTCTTACTCAGGATATCAGGTTTGACCAAACTTTGACTCAACATAACTCTCTTCCCTTAGACAATTTTGGGGTGATCTAAAAGGCAAACCTGCTTGGAATTTTGTGCACTTTCCAACCATGAGGTTAATAATGTGAACTTCTGACTTTGATAACTAACCTCATCATGGTGACATATCCACCCTCTTATAAAGTTATATGTATGATTGATTTTACCAAACCGCCCAAAGCACAAAACAACAAGCCAAAGCAGCAAGAAAAGTTGGGTCCCTATTTTGTCAAGGTAAAATGAGGCATGTTGTGTAACCACACAACATTAGCCAACTGCTGATAGAGAGTTGTTTGTTGGTTTGGTGTCCAGTGATTTTCTTTATACCATTATGAACAGAAAGAAGATCTTTATAAGGACTTATTAGAATATTTAAAGGAAAAAGGTGAGGTACAATCTGGTGGAGAGTTTTTGCTTGTTGATAACTTAAGTGTGAAGCAATCTTTTCAGAATACGGACAGTTAAATGCCTTAAAGGCTCCCTTCGGATCTCTCCGGAGTCATCCAAAGACCTCTTGCTGAGCAACACTGTATAAAGAGGTTTCACTGTTTGATTCTAATTCTTTATACTCCTCATTACACTTCAAAATGTTCTACGATTGTTACCATTGCCAATGAGGAGGTATCTTCTTCCTCAGAATCCATCAAATCATCTATCCATGGTTTATTTTCATATTGTAAGAACGGTTTGGCAGGGGGATAGATGGAAAGTTCTTTAAGTCTTTTTCCATTTGAAATAGTCATGTTTCTAGACCTACAGTCGATAAGGGTTGCTGCGATAGCCAACCAAGGTCTACCCAGTATTATCGGGTACCCTGAATGTTTATTTCTGGTCTGTAGGATAAGAAAATCAACTAAGTAGTCCCAAGTATCAATAGTGACTATAATATCCTCTAGAATCCCCTCTGGTTTGGTAATAGATAGGTCTTCCAGTTGTTACACAGTGGATGTTGGCTAAACACGTGTTAATGCCAACGCCTCTACAGTCTCTGATGTCATTACATTAATGGCAGCTCCCAGGTCGATTAGAACATTTGAAACTGATACCCCTTTTATGTCCACTGTAATGATAGGGCTCCCAAGATCCCCATATTTTTGAGGAATTAACTTGCCTAATAGGACATCGGCAAGTTTTCCATCTACTTGGATAGTGTTGGGTAATTTTTGTTTTCTGCCTAGAAGTTTCAGACACAAACTCTTAATGGTCTAGTTTAACTTGGGAATATCTTTTATTGCCTGTAAGAAAGGGACTTTGATGTGTATCTTTCTAAGTTCCTTAATTAATTGGGAGTCATCATGTGAGGGCTAGCTTTCTTTAAATTTTGAAGTGACCTGTTTTAATCATTCTGGGAATGGAACAAAGGTTTCCTTCATAATTTCTTCTGAATCCCTTGCTTCAGCCTTCTCATTTTGTTGTTGTGTATCAACTTTGGGGATCACTTCTTCTTCTTCAGTGACTTCCTCAGTAGGAATGGTTACAGGAATGTTCCTAGATTGAAGTTGGATGTCATTAATCTCCACTACATTCAGGGTGGTTGTATTTGGGTCAGTGTTGTACACCTGTTGTTGTGGCTTATTGTTCTTGGGATTCAAAATTGGTTGAGTGGGCATTGATGGTTGGTTTACCTGTTCATTGGAGTTTGAATTTGTAGGTTGTGAAGGTCCAGGGAGTAAGGCTTGAGGTTGGTTTCCAAATCTCCTCATTCCTTGGTTATATTGAGGTGGCCACTGCTGCTGGTATTGTTGTTGATTTGACCATTGAGGATTGGTCCAAGATTGATTTATCCAATCTCGCTGAGGCCATGTTGGTCCCCATTGCATTGGAATTTGCATTGGACCTCCCCAAGGTCCATTATAAGAGTTTGTACCCCAACTTGATGGGCCTCTTGGAGCATATTGGTTTTGAAACTGATTAAATCTGTAATTAGGTTGTTTCTTGCCAATAAAATGTAGCTCTTCCTCATCTGCTGGAACCTTTTTCAATATGTTTTTAATTTCGAGAAGCAGGCCACACTCATTTGTAGGGTGATTTTTCTCACAGATCTTACACAACTTAGTTTGATTTAAGGGACATTCCCTAAGTCGATGTTTTTCTCTACAACGAGGCAGTAAATAGCCAAGGGTTCGGTGTTCTTTTTACTAGCTTGCATGCCATCCAAAGTGGTATTCAAATGAAGTAGGATGTCAGTTTTTAGGTTTTCTAGTTCTTCCATTACTTGCATAACATCATTGGTACTACCCCTTTTTAGTATTCTTTTACCTACTCTAGTGCGAGAATAGTTTCTACAGACTTATACAATTTCTACAAAAGTTTGTTTGTTGATATCTCCTTTACCCATCAGGTTCAAGACTTCCCTAATCTCATCATCAATTCCTCTAAGGAAAATGGTTTTATTCAATTCCTCATCTAAATTCTTTCCACACATTCTATGGACAAATAAGAATCAATCCACATAATCCTAAAAATTTTCATCTTCCATTTGTTTCATCTGGAAGAGTTCATCCTTCATATCCTGACTCTAATTTAATCCTAATATTTATCAAGAAAAATAGTTTCCATTTCATCCCAAGTCGTGATAGAGTCTGTTGTCAAACCCATGAACCATCATAACATTGACTCCTTAAGAGTGGAACGAAACAGTTTCAATTTCTAGTTGTATGTGGCATAATCATAAGTTTGGTAGAGGATCTAAAATTCAAATACAAACTGGTCTAGATCTTTAGGAGTTTTTCCCCTAAAGGTAGGTAGAAAGGCATGAGATATATTTTTCATAGGAGGTTCATTCCTTTCAGGAGTGATGGAGATTGGATAGGAGAATGTTCTAGCTGGTTCCTCATGATCACTACCATTATCAACCATTATTGAAAGTGTAGTTGATAGAACATGAGATTCTGATGGTGTAAGTGATCCTAGATTGATCAAATGATCTGGAAATTCTTCTAAATGAGATTCTAGAGATGTACTAGTTGCAGTTTGTTTGATGAATTGACCTAAGGTGTCCCTAGGTCTTCTCATAAACTAATGGATCGAAAGTCTTATCAACACCTTAAACCTACAATGGTTTGTAGATTATTCCCCGGCAACATCACCAAAAATGATGAGGTCAAAATAGTACTTGTTAATGCATCATCATTTAATTTTATCAATCTCGAGGTGTTTGGAGCAATCTGCAATAAGACTCTTTGGTATGGGGGGTTTGGTTGAATGGTTCATGGATGGAACTTGGTTCATCATCTTACTGAAATGAAAGTTTGTACAGAAATGGAAATCCATCTATGTGCTTGGAAATAAACACACATGCCTTGAAAGAAACTATTTTAACTTGCTAGAAAATAAACACACTTGCCTTGAAAGAAACTATTTTAAATTGCTGGAAAATAAACACACTTGTGGGAAAATAAACACACTTGCAGTGAAAGAAACTATTCTAGCTTGCTGGAAAAGTAAATAAAGATAAACTGCATCCACTGTTAAGTTATAGCAATGAAATGCTCTGAATATGACAGTGCTGCTGAATAACAAGTTTATTTTTGGTGTTTTTAGAATTTATAGAACGATCCTGCAGGTAACAACTAACTAACAATCTCACAGAAGCAAAACACACATCATACATGCAACATACAAGTGTAAAATTAATGAAACAGAAGACATAACAGAATTGCAAAAATATGAAAATATCGAGAGATTTCCTCCAAGATGGGGAAGCGGGCCCTACTTTCCCAGCTAGAGACGATCCTCTTTTCTCCACTAACTCTTTCAAAAGAATCCCCCCTTCATTTGCATTCAATCATAGTCCAAAGAATGGACGAAAATACATGCCTAAAAACAAGGAGTTTTCCTCCTGTTGGAAACACAATCTAGCGAACAACTATCTATGAAAAATTGGAACTAACTTAGAGAGATGATTTGCTCCTACTTATACATTCAAGCTTTATTGAAAGGAAATAACTAACAACAATTCTAACTACAATGAACTGGGACTAAAACCAGCAGCATAATTTATTACATTAATGATTCCATTGTGATAACTACATATCAAATTTACATCAGTCGGATCGTATGGTGAACTAGATGAATTTCCTAGAATGGTGCGGCACTTGGTGGAAGTGGCTTCAGTTAGAAATGACATTGGCTAACAACTATTTCAGTTATCACTCAAAAATGTAGTGATGTGGTGGTGTGACTCTTTACAGCTACTTTGATTGAGGTGTCAGTCATGTTTACATTGCTGGACTTCTAAATAGCCCTAGGATTGGCTTGTGGCGATCATCGACTCGAGGGGAGGATGAATCTTGGAATGTAATCAGCATTTGGAGTTGTCCAGAGTTTAGGTTCTTTCTAGGGCAGAGGGCTCCGGAGGGATCCGGAGACCACTGATAGTTCTACTGCTATAATCCTTGTACAAACATTCACAACTTGCACCACAATTCATAACATATGCACTTTGAAAATGTAATTCAAGTAAATAAGTTAGGAGATTTCATCAAAGGAAATGAAAACAAAACATGTGCATAATCCATCCAAAAGACAAACATAGTTATAATAATATGTAAATATGTATGCCATAGTGTTTTGTTAAAGTCTCACAGAACAAGAAATATAATGAAATAGATGAGTCATATATTTTGGCTCATCATAAGTCATATGTGCAGCAAAGGATATAATCTTATTTTCAATGCACAAGGATCTAAAATGAGAAGAGCAAGCACTGGCAAACTTGTGGCTGAAGCAAGCAGAACAGAGAATAACTTGTACAATCTTAGTGAAGTCAAGGGAAGGAGTTGCCTTCTAGGTCAGACATATGAGAATTGGTTGTGGCATAAGAGGATGGGACACATCAACTTTGACAACCTTGTGAAGGTTAGCTCTAAAATTTCAGTTAGAGACATGCCAAAGATTGCCAAGCCTACAAGTACCTTTTGTAAGGAATGTCAAATTGGGAAGCAAACAAGGACCAAGTTCAAGACCAAGGAGTATCATTTTATTGATCCATTGGAGTTGATTCATACAGACTTATGTGGTCCTACTAAGACAAGGAGCCTTCAAGGTGAAAGGTATTTTATGTTTCTCATTGATGATTATTCTAGGATGACTTGGGTTACATTTTTAAAAGATAAATCAGAAGCATTCAGTAGATTTAAAATCCTCAAATACATGGTTGAGAATGAAATGAATGCTAGAATCAAGTGTTTAAGATCAGACAGAGGTGGTGAGTTCACATCAAATTAATTTAAATAATTTTGTGAAGAACATGGGATAAAAAGACAATACTCTGTTGCAAGGACTCATCAACAAAATGGAGTAGTTGAAAGAAAGAATAGAATAGTCCAGGAGATGGCAAGAACAATGTTGAATGAAGCCAAGTTGCATGATGTATATTGGAAAGAAGTAGTTCATACTATTGTTTATATCTTGAATAGAGGACAGCTAAGAGTGAATAGCACTAAGACACCATATGAGTTATGGAAGGGTAGTCCTGCTTCTATCAAATATTTCAGAATTTTTGGAAGCAAATGCTACATTAAAAGAGATGAAGACAACTTGGGCAAGTTTGACTCAAGATCTGATGAAGGAATTTTTCTTGTTTACTCAACTAGAAGCAAGGCTTATAAATGTTACAACAAGAGACTGAAGAAGATAGTTGAGAATGCAAATGTTAGGGTTGTAGAAAAGATACATCAACCCACACATGATCAAGATGATGATTGTTCAAATGATTCAACCTGCTGCTCAGATGATTCAGTCGGTATAGAAGAAGAAAATAAAGTTGTAGAAGAAGAAGCACCCATGGAGACTACCAAGACACCTACAAAGTTTATTCAAAAGAATCATTCTAAAAATCAAATAATTGGATATAAGAATGAAGGAGTTATAACTAGGAGAAGACTCAAAGAACAAGTAAACTTCTTACTGATTTCCAAGATAGAACCGAAGAATTTTTTTGAATCCAACAAGGATGAAGGTTGGATTAATGCAATTCAAGAAGAGTTAAATCAAATTGAGAAGACAAAACTTGGGAACTTGTTCCAAGGCCAAAGGACAAGAATGTTATTGGAACCAAGTGGGTTTTTAGAAATAAGTTGAATGAAGATGGAGAATTTGTTAGAAATAAAGCAAGATTGGTCTGCAAGGGCTATTCACAAGTGGAAGGCATTGATTTTGAGGAGACGTTTGCTCCTATGGCAAGAATGGAAGCAATAAGGATGTTCCTTGCATTTGCAATTCACAAAGACTTCAAGGTATATCAAATGGATGTCAAATCTGCTCTCTTGAATGGTGACTTAGAAGAAAAAGTTTACATAGATCAGCCTAAAGGATTTCAATTATTAGAAGATCAGAACATGATATGTAGACTTAAAAAGGCCTTATATGGTCTCAAACAAGCCCCTAGGGATTTCTATGCAAGGTTGGACAAGTATTTACTCCATCAAGACTTCAAGAAAGGTACAACAAACAACAATCTATATATAAAAAAATTGAGATTGAGCAAATCTTAATAGTAGTAGTATATGTTGATGATATTATCTTTGGTGGAAATGATGAAATGTGTAAGAAGTTTCCAGAAGAGATGCAGAAGGAATTTGAATTGAAGTCATTCTAGAACTATACCGCTACCAATCATATTCTTCCCATGTTGCTATGTAAAAGATTGTCAGAATGGTAAGTCAATATTGTTCGTTTAAAACTAACCCACATTCATTATCTTCACACATATTAAAAAGTGAGAAAGGATCATGTTGGTTGTTTTAAATTTCCAATCTGATCTCAAAAGGACAATCTATAGAATAGCCTATTATAATAATGGATTTTCTTGGAAGGATTGGCCAATGAATAGGAAAGTGGAACGAATCCCTTTTTTCTACTACACTTTAGGCTCTACAAGACCTAGGTGGTTGTACCCTTTGGGATAAACTAGTATTTATTTTAGATCTGTTGTTACTTGTCTTAAATATTGTTTCCTTAAACAAATATAGTCTCTCTAAATTATGCCAAAAGAATTAATGATATACTGAAGAAAATGGGCTAGATTCTTAGGCTTTAACACAACTCTCTTGCAGGAGAACATTGGAAAAACATTACAAACTTAATGTAGAAATGAAACTGTTCTTTGATTTTTAATATGAATGATCAAGGAGATGTATCAAGACAATGGTTGGAAGAGATCAGTGCCTAGATCCTGGGTCACAGAGTAAAAAAAAATATAAATGAAACTTAAGTATAACAATATATTCCTGGCTCATGTAAATATTGCAATAATGTATTACACCATTACACCTTGAATAGTTCAAAACTAATTCTATTTAAGAATCCTTGCATACATTTACTACATTCAATATCATCTTTAAAGAATTAAATTTACTCTTTGAGTAAAAGATATTAAGAAGGATATTCTTACACAGGAAAGACTATGAACATGAACAAAACTAATCTTTAATCAATTTGTATTCATAAATGTAATAAAGAACACAACTGTAGGAGACAATATAGTTTGAACTTTAACAATATATTCAAACATATGAAATGGTACTATCATACAAATAGTTGCAAGTACATGAAAGTCTATTCTCAAAGAACACCTAAAATAAGAAAACCTAGTCTACAACTATGTGTACCGTGATACAAAAATTCTCTAAGATGTTTGATTGATCCCCATACTTCAGACTCTGTTTGGAAAGTATGCACTAGAACCAACGACTATAACAAGCCCTGAATTCCCTTTTATAGAAATAAGGGAGCACACAAGCTTCAAGCCGTTATGATAGATGTCATATTTTCATTTGACAATTTGTTACAACAATGGGAGACAAATATGATTTCCTTTAATCAAACAAGTGTGCCTTTGTAACAACTTATTTTCTTCAATAGACAGGAACAATTGATTTTGTTGTGTATGCTTCTTCACTCTTGGCTGGGAGTTAGGCCATGATGTTGACGGTTAGCATTTTGCCAGATGCTCTTTTTCTTTCACCACCTTTGATTTCCAGATACTTGTTCCCAATACAAACATCCTCTGCTCTGCCTCTCCAACTACACACATAGAAGTGAGAAACCCTGCAAGGAACAACTATATAAGGAGCCTTTGAAAACTAGAGTCCCCCTCATTATTCCATGCTCTAGGCACAGGGTTGTGATCTCTTAACTTACGAGTAGAGGTTTTCAACTACCTCAACCACACAGAAACCAGAGGGAACCACATATAGTTGAATCTGGCAATGCCAAAATTCTAGCTAGGAAGGCAGCAACAGCAGCAGTCAAATTTCCTTCCTCAACTCCCAATTATTTCATCTAGGGGGCAGCACTCCCACAACTAGAGTTGATGCTTTGTTAGGAACCATAACTTTGAGGCAGGAGAAGAGGGAATAATGATGCCCCTCTACCTAAAATCCTAATCTAGAAACTCACATTAACAGGGCGTTAATGGAGTCAGCAGACTAGGATTCAAAGCCCTCATTAGGATGAAAACAAGGAGAAAACAAGGATTTACAGGAGTTTGATGCATGTCACTACGCTTCCTTAATCTTTCCACTTCCCTCCATTCTATTGAAGAACATCTCTAATTCCTTAATCTTGTAGGACCACAACATTAACCATGAGATTAGAGAAGAAACTCCTATAGAATAGGAAGGCAAATATAGCATACTAAAAAGATGAAGATCCATAATGTCTGCACAGAAAAAATGATACACAAAGTAACAACAGAAGCAGCTATTTATAGCCAATTTGCAGAAGTTCCCACATTCTGGTACTTCCCTGATAATTCATTCCAGTCACTTCCATGGCATATTGGTTATAAATGGAAATCTTTTGATGATTCACCAATTCTGCCAAGAAAGGAAAAATAGATAGAATTTCGCCATCACATTGATATCACATAACTCGAAATAACTGCAAATACCAATTCATGCAATGAGGCTGCCAAATTAGTTTTCTTGGTTTCAATATTTAATTCCATTTTAAGTAATTTACCCTGTCAAAAATTCACCATAAAGCAAGCGAAAGATCCCTTCAAGCCTAAGCACAAATCCCCAAGAGACAATTCTACCTGTACTATCAATCCTCAAACATGTTCATCCCCTCGTATAGTGGTGTGATAAGAACTTAGCACATGCTTGGGAAGCCATTTTCAACAATGGTGCATCATTTACTATGCGCTACCGCTACATCTCCCTGATTTGAAAGTGGGTTGTTGATTTTCATGATAGATTATTAGAATCGATGGTGCATATACAGTCAGTAAGTAGAGAAACCCTGTCATCCACACAAAAAGAGCACGAACCAATGAGAATATGCCACCCAGACCCAAACCACCACCTTAGCTATACCACTGAGAAGAAAAGTCAAATAATGTCTACATGGTGGTTTTTCGTGTTTTCGTAGTGGTAAGATTTGGCTGGAGATGAAGATCTACGGAATGGCAGAAACCGTCTAGATTATGCCACGTGGCATGGAGCAAACCCTTTAAAAATATCCTGTGCACCATGGAAGACCTACCATGTAAACATGGAAGCTAACGGGCACTTTCCACCTCTCCTAAAGGAAAACACATGGCACTCTCCCACAATTTTGCAAATGCCCCACGGTCCCACCGCTGAGGATCAACAGAATGGTGGAACATTTAAGAACCTGCCACATGTCATCTTTCCATTGTTCCGCAGTTATCTTTATTCATAATATTATAATCTCTGGTGAATAGTAGAATCCAGTTAGAATAGGCCACTTGTCATCCCTTCAAAACAACATTAGTTCTACTAGGGAAAAGGGGGTCACAAATTTCATTAAAGGGGGTTGACTTAAAAACAAGGTATATGGGTAAAAATTAAAGCACGATCTATAAGCGGTGGTTAAAAGGAATGGGGTTGGTAAAGAATGATGACTGATACATTGATTTGCAACTTAATGGACCTCTTATAGGCCACAAGCGGTCAACTTAAAATTAAAACATAAGGCCAACTTGATGCTTGTATAAGAACTCTAGGGTTTAGGGTTTTAGACCCTAGGATAGGAAAATTTTCAACATTCTGAGACTAAAACTCTAGCTAAGGATTTTTAGATTGTTGCATGAAAATAGGGCAAAATTAAGGACTTGGGGAAAATTTTATATAGTCCTACTAGTGGGTCTAGTTGGGGACATTTGTTCTATCAGAACAAAGCGAGAACACAGAAGATCTCTGGAGAAGCAGACCACAAAACATAACCAAACACAAACCTTAATAGCATGATGGCCCTAAGCCATCTCAAAAGGGAAAGTGAGACCTGCCTCTATCAAAGATTTTATTTTCCAATGTCTACATTAGGCCAAATTTGGAAGTAGCACACTCATTTCTCTAGTTGCTAACATGAATACTCACAAAGCTTTTGGATCTGTTGTTTCCAACTTGTCTTGTGCCTCTCTGATTTTGATGGCCACACACTAATTTGAAAACTTCTTCACAAATTCTTATAATAACATATGGATCCATCATATCAAGCCAACTGTAAAAATTTGAATAATTATTTTCCTAGTCACCATCAAGCCTATCAGGCAGTATTGGAAAGTGGAAACACTCATAATCCACTGAATGATTTGCATTGGCATCAACATCTTCACCTTCTTCACTTAAATCAAACTTAAAACATTGATAAGCAATGCCTTCTTGAACTTCCCCAATGTGTTGTTTTATTGGCTTGAGGTCATATTCTATCTTTGTGTCTGATGAATCACACTGATCAATGGTAAAAATTTGAAATGTATTAATTGAAGGATCATCTGAGTTTTGCCTTTCACATAAAACTTGCTTACCCATAGGCATCACCTCAGACTGAAGTGATACTAACTTATGTTTATCTAGTCTTGATAAATCATTGGTTCCATCATATGCCTTAGTGCCTGATAATGGAAGCTCATCTTTAGACATAACAAGGTCATTCTTCAAACTAGAACCACTTATTTGAGCAACTTTAACAGTATCTCTACATTTGTCAGACTCTAGGAAATCTTCTTCAAACTCTTCAGATCATGCATCCTCAAGGCTCTCTACAAAGATTGGATTATGTCTGCACCAATAAAGATCACTATTTCTTACCTCTGGGTGATCCAGAGGTTCATCATAAAGTGGATTGTGCCTTTTGTTCATTTTTGTTCCAAATACTTCTTCCTCATGATCTTGAAAACCTATATTCTCAATGAACTCAAAATCATCATAGTGTTGAGAAGAATACATAAATGAGTGATTGTCACTATCTATGTCTCCAATAGCTAATGATTCTAATTCATACTCATGTTCATGTTCAACTGACTCATCAGGATATGAAATCTTCTTGTCTATTATTAGGTTTGATCCCTCACAATTATCCGAACCCACAAGAGACTCCACCTTTTTTTCAAAGGAGTAGTCCTAACTATCAAAGTGAAAATTACTGTCATCACTTATATGACCGACAAAATAAATAGATCTATTTACTACAGAGGCATGATCTATCCCTTCATCAAGCATTACCACACAATCTCTATAATTCTGAACACTATCTATTTCTCTGGCTATCTTATTAGGTTGAGAATTAGGACACCTCCCCACTTCTTGATTAGGAGGATGACAATAGGAGGGAGCCTCATACAAGCCCTCATTCTCATCACATTCAGTATTCAAAATATTGCAAGCAACATCCATAACTCCATCACTCAAATGTTGAATTTTATCCTTGGGTTCATATGTGGCAATCAAATCATTGTTTCTCAAATGAGCAACTGAAACCCCAATTGAAGAATCTAGTCTTTTGAAATCCCAGCAAACAATAGTGTCACTTGGTCCATATCTATTATTAAGGGAAGCAAAATTCATAGTCACAAATCCATATTCTCTTACTCTCATATGCTTTAAGTTATTCTCAATATCCACAGCCATAGAATATGCTTGCCTAACAATGGTGGGATTCCTATCTCTCAAAAGATAAATGACTTCTTCATTAAATGCACCCAGATATATAACTAGACACAACATCATTTAGTCTAGTATTTTCAGGGATATCCCTTACCACCCTTGCAAATCTTAGATTCAAAGTTGGAACCGATTCCTCCTTATCCTTTTCAATATGAATAAGCTTACTAATCAATAGGTCAACATTAAGCCTTTCACCAAATTGTTCCATAAAAGCTATTTTGAGATCTCGCCATGAATAAATGCAATGGGTATGCAAATCTATAAACCAATCTCTAGCATCTTCTTTTAGGGACTAAATAAATTATTTTATTACCACATCCTTTGTATCTATTTCGTAATCTCCCATTAAGTCGCAAAAATCATGCAAACATGGCTACTAGTTGATTTGGATTTGCCACTATTGAACTTTGGTATTTGATCTCAGATTTCATGGGGTATATGATTTGGAAAACAATATATATTACTAAAATGTATGGCCCTATATCTTTCCATGGCAAAGCCTTTTTGACAACATAGATGGGACTGCACTCTGTGCATTGATACACTTGGATCCATATAGGGACACATAGGTTGATGACACAATTTCCTATGTCTTTACAAGCTTTCTCATAATAACTTTGCAGTTAAATATGACAAACTCAATATTCTATTACAACATGATCTTAAACCTTTACAATGCATATTCCTATCTCTGCTTGCTTGAGATCTTAAATGAGTTTCTTCACATGCATACTTCTCTTTCAAAAACACATACTACAATCTTAGTAAAAATAGAAGTATGCAAACTCATCACCACCCTTTTCTTCCTTTCTATTAGTGCTTAATCTTCACTTAATAAGGAACCATATTTTTCTCAAGGTTTTTTCATAAACAACCTTCAATATAAAAATTATCCTTCATAGAGACAGGACATGTAAAATACCTAGAAGCTTGTTACAGCTACTGAAAATTTCCATTATGATTGGAAACTTATGAGTGTCTGAAATATTGTTCACACATTTATCAGGTTCTTTTTTACAGAGTCACCACCTTTTTTCACAGAGGACCACACTTCAAACAACACAAAGCTCTTTAAATCTTATTTGTTATTCTGGGTTTCTTTCCAACAGCAGAGCCACACAAAACTTCTTCAAATATGTTGCAACAAAACTCCTTCTAGGTCTGAGAACTTCTTCTTCGATCAATCGGTAGGAGAACATCAAAGTCACCACCCTTTATAGGGAATAATAATGATAATGTACTTATACAAACTCTAAATACCCACGACAAACTACTGAGCTGATTTTAAAACTTTATAAACAAAGTCCCTAGTAGAGTTGCCAATCTGTTGGTTGTTTTAAATTCCCAACCTGATCTCAGAAGGGTAATCTATAGAATATCCTATTCTAATAATGGATTTTCCTTGAGGGATTGGCCAACGAACAAGAAAGTGGAATGAATCCCTTTTTTCCTCTGTAGTTTAGGCTCTGCAAGACCTGGGTGGGTGTACCCTTTGGGATAAACCAATATTTATTTTAGAACTGTTGTTACTTATCTTAAATACTTTTTCCTTAAATATATATGTTATCTCTAAAATATGCCAAAAGAATTAATGATATGCTGAAGCAAATGGGCTAGATTCTTGGGCTTTAACACAACTCTCTCACAGGAGAAGATTGGAAAAACATTACAAACTTAATATAGAAATGAAATTGTTCTTTGATTTTTAATATGAATGATCAAGGAGATGTATCAAGACAATAGTTCTAAGAGATCGATGCCTAGATCCTGGGTCACAGAGTAAAAAAAAAATATAAATAAAACTAAAGTATAACAATATATTCCCAGCTCATGTAAATACTGCAATAATGTATTACACCATTACACCTTGAATAGTTTAAAACTAATTCTACTTAAGAATCCTTGCATACATTTACTACATTCAATATCACCTTTAAAGCATTAAATTTACTCTTTGAGTAAAAGCTATTAAGAAAGATATTCTTACACAGGAAAGACTATGAAGATGAACAAAACTAATCTTTAATCAATTTGTATTCATAAATGTAATAAAGAACACAACTGTAGGAGACAATATAGTTTGAATGTTGACAATATATTCAAACTTATGAACTGGTACTATCATACAAATAGCTGCAAGTACATGAAATTATATTCTCAAATAACACATAAAATACGAAAAGCTAGTCTACAACTATGTATACTGTGATACAAAAATTCTCCAAGATGTTTGATTGATCCCCATACTTCAGACTCTACCTGGAAAGTATGCACTAGAACCAACGACTATAACAAGCCCTGAATTCCCTTTTATAGAAATAAGGGAGCACACAAGCTTCAGGCCATTGTGACAGATGTCATATTTTCATTTGACAATTTGTTACAACAGTGGGATACAAATATAGTTGCCTTTAATCAAATAGGTGTGCCCTTGTAACAACCCATTTTCTTCAATAGACAGGAACAACTAATTTTGTCATGTATGCTTCTTCACTCTTGGTAGGGAGTTAGGCCATGATGTTAATGGTTAGCATTTTGCCAGATGATATTTTTCTTCCACCACCTTTGATTTCCAGATACTTGTTCCCAATATAAACATCCTCTGCTCTGCCTCTCCAACCACACACACAGAAGTGAGAAATTCTACAAGGAACAACTATATAAGGAGCCTCCAAAAATGAAATTCCCCCTCATTATTCCATGCTCCAGGCACAAGGATGTGATCCCTCAACTTACGAGTAGAGGTTTCAAACTACCTCAACCACACAGAAACTAGAGGGAACCACATATAGCTGAATCTGGCAGTTCCAAAATTCCAGCTAGGAAGGCAACAACAGTAATCAAATTTCCCTCCTCAACTCCCACTAGTTTCATCCAGAGGGCACCACTTCCACAACTAGAGTTGATGCTTTGTTAGGAACCATAACTCTGAGGGAGGGGAAGAGGGAATAATGATGCCCATATGCCTGAAATCCTAATCTAGAAACTCACATTAACAGGGTGTTAATGGAGTCGGCAGACTAGGATTCAATGCCCACATCTGGATGAAAACAAGGAGAAAACAAGGGTTTACAGGAGTTTGATGCCTACCATTATGCTTCCTTAATCTTTCTACTTCCCCCCATTCTATTTAAGAACATCTCTAATTCCTTAATCTTGTAGGAACACAACATTAACCATGAGAACAGAGAAGAAACTCCTATAGAACAGGGTGGTAAATATAGCATACTAAAAACATGAATATCCGTAATGTCTGCACAGAAAAAATGATACACAAAGTAATAACAGAGGCAGCCATTTATAGCCAATTTGCAGAAGTTCCCACATTCTTGTACTTCCCTCATCAATTCATTTCAGTCACTTCCACGGCATATTGGTTATAAATGGAAATCTTTTGATGATTCACCAATTCTACTAAGAAAGGAAAAATAGATAGATTTTTGCCATCACATTGATATCATATAACTCGAAATAACTACAAATATCAATTCCTGCAATGAGGCTGCCAAATTAGTTTTCTTGGTTTCAATATTTAATTCCATTTTAAGCAATTTACCTTGTCAAAAACTTGTCATAAAGCAAGCGAAAGATCAATTCAAGCTTGAACACAAATCCCCAAGAGTCAATTCTACCTCCTGTCAATCCTCAAGCATGTTCACCCCCCTACAATGGCAGCGATAACAACTCAGTGCATGCTTGGGAAGCCATTTTCAGCACTGGTGCATCATTTACTATGCACTACTACTACATCTCCCTGATTTGAAAGTGGGTCGTTGATTTTCATGATAGATGATCAAAATCGACAGTGCATATATAGTCAATAAGAAGAGAAACCCCATCATCCACGTAATAAGAGCACGAACCAATGAGAATATGCCACCCAGACTGCCACCTTAGCTATATCACTAAGAAGAAAAGTCAAATAATGTCTACATGGCAGTTTTTCATGCTGTTGTAGTGGTAAGATTTGGCTGGAGATGAAGATCCATGGAATGGTGGAAACCATTTGGATTATACTATGTGGCACAGAGCAAACCCTTTAAAAATATCCTACGCACAATGGAAAACCTGCCATGTAAACATGGGAGCTGACGTACACTTTCCACCTCTCCTAAAGGAAAACACATGGCACTCTCCCGCAATTTCGCAGCTGCCCCAGGGCCCATCGCTTAGGATTAGTGGAATGGTGGAACGTTTAAGAACCCGCCATATGTCATCTTTCTGTTGTTCCACAATTGTCTTTAATCATAATATTATAATCTCCACTGAATAGAAGAATCCAGTTAGAACAGGCCACCTGTCATCCTTTAAAAACAACAATAGTTCTACTAGGGAAAAGGGGGTCATGAATTTCATTAAAGGGGGTTGACTTAAAACCAAGGTATATGGGTAAAAATTAAAGCACGAGCTATAAGCGGTGGTGAAAAGGAATGGGGCTAGTAAAGAACGATGCCTAATGCATCGATTTGCAACTTAATAGACCTCTTAGGAGCCACAAGCAGTCAACTTAAAATTAAAACATGAGGCCAACTTGATGCTTGTATAAGAACTCTAGGGTTTAGGGTTTGACCCTAGGATAGGAAAATTTTCAACATTTTGAAACTAAAACCCTAGTTAAGGATTTTCAAATTGTTGCATGAAAATAGGGCAAGATTAAGGACTCGGGGAAAATTTTATAGAGTCCTACTAGATCAAACACATATAAATGATGGTTCTAACCAAGTTGAAGTACCATGGCTAATGTGACTCAAAGAGTGAACACTAAGAGGGCACAGGAAAAAGAACATTCCTAATCTAGATTCTACCATAATCCCATTCTTCACATGGGTAGGAAAGAGAGAAGCTTCGATTACTATGGAAACCTTTAGTGACAACTTGATCATGAATCTCATTTAAACTACTAAATTCATCCTATGAATACTAAAATGATCCAACCTAATACATAGATCATCTAGTGGTGTTTACACCTCATAATGATTACCAAGCTTGTTAAATTCACTTAACCTACACCCAACACTAGTCTTATAGGCATATTCCAATATAAAACATTCCAAACATGTTTAACATATCAATTTTAGGAATAAGAAAGGGTTGATTGAGTTAATGGCATATGTATGATAAATTATCATTTGTTTTGCACAATTTACTAGAATTGAAGAATCTTCTCCTACATAACATGATAGACACATCCACAGACCTACATAAGGCAATGCTTTGTTCGACATTCTTGAAAAATGTGAAAGCACAGACAAGTCACAGAACCTATTGACAGGAAACCTCATAGCACAACCATCTCATGATAGCAGTGATCGTAGGAAGTGCACAAAGTGGATGACTTGTGATCTTTTAACAGAATGCTCAAGTGATGTCATGTAATGATTACAGGATGGTAATTGCAATAGGTGGGTGCACAAACAAGGCACAAGATAAGTCACCAATAAGTTATGCATGAAATGAATTTATTGAAAATAGGCCTTTAAATGCAATCGACAAATCTCCAAACAGATTAGGAAGCATGGTGAATGCAAGGTAAGCATTTAATGAATAGAGAAAAGGTTTTCATAACAACTAAAAAACATATATCTTTTCTTAACCATTTGACCTCACCACACCTACATGCTTCTACAAAGATGCATGAGGGAAGAACATAAACTGCACAACATTTTTAGGAACCATTATAAAAGGCAGCGACACTAATAATACTCCAAAGTCTATATTTAAATGTGAACTTCAGGTGTTAAGAAATCACTATCATCAAAACATGATGGAAGGGAAAATTTAAATAGATGAAGTAGTTGCAAGCACCCTAGTATACATGTATGGAAAATGTGGAATGAAGACAAGCGCATGAACTATTTTGAAAAGAAAATCCTGAATCAATTGAAGTCTCAAGGTATACAATGATTGCATGATATGCTCGAATGGATCATTGAAAAGGATCTTAGGAATGCCTCAAAGTGATGTTGAGGAACTTTCAAGCAAGTGCAGGATGCACACAATATGGATTTAAAGAAAAAATTAACTTACGAAAGTTACAAGAAAAAGATCACTGGTATTTAGATAATCATTTCAATGTAGCACCTAGATCATAGCGCAAGATTAAAAAAACATATGAAGCACAATGTTTTAAAACAATGCACAGGTATTCAGCTAATCCACCAACATAAAGTCTTTCAAACAATAGTGATTAGAATCTCACATCTCTCTAAGAAAAGAAGTGAGACTCTTCCAAAAAGGACCTTAGCACTAGTGTAGCCATGAAGAAAAAAGCATCAGAATAGGAATGGTCATTAATAATGGCATAAGGTTGTAGAAGGATGGCATAACTATCTGAAAAGGGGGTGTGAATAATCATGAATGAGCAAGATCTTCTAAAATTCCAATGGCCTCCTTGCCTATGCCCAAATGGGAGCTTTAGAATGAGATAAGTCATTCCATCAAATCGTGGAGGATAGAGGTATTTTATCCAAGGGTGTAGCTGCAACCATTGTATAAGTTATGTATATAGGAAATAAATATATATTAGATAATGTCATTGCTAACACAATAAATGACTCTGAACAATGATCACTAACAAATAAAAGCAATCAATTTATAGAGAATATATTTTCCTCATACTGAATGTCTGCACATATCCTTCAGCTCCTTTCGTGTGTTCAATGCAGACAAACATAGCAACGATGAGGATGCCACCGACACTATCTTTTCCATTGCTGCCTCCCTGTGAATGTGCATTGTGGAATATTGGATGTCAATTACTTTGCCAAAAATCATTTTGCCTTCCAAAAAGAAGTGTCTTGTTCACTCCTTGTTTCCTCTTTAATAGACTTGATTTTCCTATAGACTTTCGATAACACGCATTCAAAAATAAAATAGGAAAGAGCAATTAATGCTCATAATTTTTCTAACTTTAGTTTTCCAAATATTAGAAAACTGAAAGGAAATAACTCCCAAGATCCCCTCTTGTAACTACCACTTCATCCTTGTGGCCAAAAATAGATAAAATCAAATAATGAGGATGTATAAGAATCTTTTCTAAAATATATTTAAAATATCTTAAATAATTAATTTGAAATAATGCAATTAATTTACTGCGACTAAATATTTGACTTAGTTTATTCTTCAAAATAATTACTCTAATGCAATAAAAACAAGTGCAATTATTTTTCATACACACACATACACATTGATGCAAGTCTAATCTACATGTTGACTAAGTGGTGTGTGTAGATTCACTTCAGTACAATCTACCTTTAGTTGACTAGACACCCCCTCCTCAATGATACTCTCTCTCTGTAATGCCAAGAGAGTGTTGCTCTTGTCGCAATCACATTCAAGGTTAATCAATTTAAAAATCATAATTTAATCCTTCTATTAATCATCAAATTAAAAGATAATTAATAATAATATTTCTTAATTTATAGTTATTTTCAGTAATTAAATATTAAGAAATTAAGGGCTATGACAAGCCTTGAACAAAATCGTAGGCACTGCACTAACAAAAATGTGTAATGGGAACACATCAGATTGGGATGTCAAAATTCCAGCAGTATTATGGGCTTACAGAACCACTATAAGAGATCAACCAAAATTTCCCCCTTCAAGTTAGTGTATGGACTTGATGCTACTCTATCAATGAAATTCATTATACCAAGTCTACACACCACACTTACTCTATGATTGAATGAAGAGGACTCCTTAAAACAAAGATTGGAGGATTTGGAAAAAGTGGATGAAGATAAACTATTGGTGGTAAATAACCAAAATATAGAATGCAAGCGCCAAAAACTTGGCACAATAGGAACCTAAGGCACAAGATATTTCACAAAGATGACCTAGTTCTACTTTATGATAGTATATTCAAGAAGCAAGGAAGCTAAAAATAAGATGGCTAGGGCCATATCATATTGAGGAAATCTCTATTTCAAATGCGATAAGGCTAAAAACATTGGAAGGGAAATTGTTAGCACAATATGTCAACAGGGCAATGTTAAAACTTTACCACCCAACCACTAAGGAAAGTAAAAGAAAAATTGTATTATATGTACCATATAAAGTGTAAACCATTATGTACCATACAAGAAAATTAAGCTATGAAAAAGTAACAGCTAGAAAAACGTGGGAAACCTAGGAATTGATAAAAGTAATAAATAAAAAATCAAACCATTGAAGGTTAAATAACAGGACCCAAATCCCCGCTAAACACTACTACATACTAAAAAGAAAAATATAAGCTTTGATGAGAATCCAGAATCAACTAAAATAAAAATGGAGACTCCTATATTGGTTGACATCTCCTAGAAGTTGCAGCCAAAATATAAGAAGTTCCCATACAAGGCGATGGAAGTAGACCCAGATGGTGTATTCTCTAGGGTCCCAACGCATGTCATTTACACAAAAGATATAAGGAAATACATCCACGCCCCACTCACAGAAATTGACCATACAACATTTGAATCAATCTGGAGGTCTCTGCTACAACTGGACCAAAAGCAATACATGCCCCAATATCAGCAAGTTGAAAAGAAGAAGCTAGATATATGGAAGGATTTTCTAGACTTCTCAAAAGAACATAGTTGGTTGAAAAACATTTTAAGCCACATCCACGATGAATATATGTATCTAGAAAAACCCTACCAGATAACAACGCAATCCATCCAAGCCATAATAGGGTTGAGTGCAATAGGGGAGCTACCCTCCAAGAAAGCCATAAAAAATGACAAGGTAATAGAGTTAATGGGAGCAACCTATGATGGAAGAAGCTTGGATGTCACAAAAATAACAAACCCAGTTGTATAATATGCCACCATGGGTATTACCTATAAGATGTACTATATAAACAAGGAAGACTCGGTGACTAACACTTCAATCCATACAGCATACCAAATGGTCGTGGAAGACAAAGATATCAATTTATGGAAGTCCTCTAGGAGTAGCTACTAGAAAATATCCAATGAACAAAGAATACACAACACCAATTTTAGTGTGGTACTCTAATCTTATTCTTAGCTTTCTATTTTCTAAATACATTACCATCATTCCCTAGAAAAACATGGAAAAACAACCATTTATTTGCAACTTAAATCAATACCCACATCCACCAGTTCAAGGACATCACAACATACACTGCTGCATACTGAGGTTTCTTTAAATCCCTCAAGCAACAAATGTAGAACAAAGATTAGATCTCCTATGATATAGGCTGCAAGTATGCAAATGATATTGTATTCCTAGTGGATGAGAATTACACCCTGATGGAGGTAGTAGAACCTAGGGTTTCATAGATCCCTCAACTCCCATATGAAATAAGTGATGATCTCATAGAATCATGTGCCAAAAATTTGCTAAAACAACCAAAGATACCAATGCAGAAAGATTTGGCACATACAAGGACAATATAGATAAATAGAGCAAAAAGAGTGTGGAGGAACATGTAGAAAAACATAAAGAAAACCTACATAAAAATGGGGCATTTTGAAGCCTAAAACACCACAAGGAAGCACCTCTACACTACAAATGCAGAGGTCAAATAGATTAAATTTGGGATCCCCCAGATCATAAATAAAGGAAGAACAGAGTACCACGGAGAAGACAACAAGAACAACAACAATGACTCTACCATCGCAAGCACAACAAGAAGAGTCGTCAGTTCAAGAGGCTACATAAGCACTTATCCAACTAAGCTTAGAAAAGACAAAACCTAGGCAAAAACAAGGAGTAGAAGGGAAAATAATTCAGATGTCGAGTATAGAACTTGACAAGGAAGAACAGGAAACACAAGTAAAGAAAGAGCCACAAAGAAGAGTGACAAGAAAAGGTAAACAAACATCACTGGAAGAACAAGCAATGGAGGAACAAGAAGTTAGAAAAGAAGATATCATGAATGTAGACCTCCTAAAAAATGCACTAAACCACAAAGGAATGATGAAGCAAACAATAAAGATGTACACCCAAGTGGGCTTAGAAAATCAAGTAATAAATGAAGAAGCAATAATCAGACATATTAGGGTGTCTACAAACACCTTGGACAACATAATTGAGAAGTTTCTAGATTAGATTGCCTCTTCCATTAGACAAAAAAGAGAAAAAGTAACAAAAATAGAAGAGGAAATGAGGAAAAAAGTAGTACAAGAAATTGATCCAACCTTGACAGCTAAGTAGAGGAAAAGGCTCATTGAATTACAGGCTAAAGAACTAATATCTAAGTAGAGGTTAGACACATTAATGAAATTAAGTGAAAAAGATATATAGAATATTCAGTAGGAGACCATTGAGGTCACAAAATAGGCTTATTCAGCATTAATAAAGAAGAGAAAAAGCCTTAAGGAGTAGAAGACAGAGATTCCAGAAATCCTTATAAAGAACAAGTACAATAAGAAACTCCGGAGCAACCAACATCACTGAGAAGGGCTACATCTTTCACTTCCACATCCCCCATGCATTACATAAAAGATTTCCTAGCTTAGCAAAAGCAAATCCAAGCCTTCGAAACACTGCAATTCCTACCATCGATTGGCACATAGATGGATTTATCAAGCATATTACCCTTACAAAAGTTTCAACTTGCAGATATATTCCACAAGGGATGGTATTATTGTTATAAATGAAGGTAAATAACTACAAGTAGAAATCTAATCTCAACAATATGTATGCATGCAAGTGTACAATCGAATGGAGATTGTAATAGAAATAAAACAATAACACCTAGAAATAATAGATCAAAGAGCCGAACACATAACACAGTATGTATGTGGAGAAAACCCTTTTGAGTTAAAAAACTCCACCAAGAATAGAAGCACAAGCTTGTATTAATTTGCAAATAAGAGAATACAATATCACTTCCAATCTCTCCTTCAGCCTTCAATCCAGCAGCATTCTAGTAGTACCTATATACAAGTCTAAAACTCACTCCTCAACACTTACAAAACACCAAATTTATAGGTAAATGTAGCACCTCCAAATGTGGCACCATCTTCTTGGGAATCTCACCTATGTGCCCAGAATAGCCTCTTACATATTTCTTGCAACTATCATAAGGAATCTTCCATGCATGGGCACCTAGGGACTAAAAATAGGTTCTTACATGCAATAATTGCTATCATAAACCAAAATAGAATCTCTTAAATCATATGAGAGGTGTAATTGCATCATAGATGCTCTTACAACTTATGACACATGTCATAACAACCTCTAAAGAGAAAATCCTCGATATGGGTGCCTAGATTCTCCAACTTCACCTTTTTACAATTACTCATGGTGCCAATAGTAAATGTAACTCTGTAACTACTATCAATAACCCTGAAATTATTCAGACCAGTAACTCTGTAATTACCGTGACCAGTAAATAAATATTTACCGGTGTCAATGAAACTCTACATCCCTTATGGGTGAAGTACAAACAATAATATGAATAAATAAACACAGAATTTACAAGGTTGATGTCACCTTAATTCCAACATTCTCCCACTTGACATCATACATTATGAATACACCTATAGAAAAACATAAAACATCTAAGCACTAGGAAAAAGGCCCATAGCCTCCCTACACCATGTAAACTTTTTGTGCTCATCGGTTTAGTAAGAGAATTTGCAACATTCTCCTGAGTATCTACCTTCTTTAGCTCAATCTATCCATTTGCAACCATTTCTCAAACAAAGTGATGCTGAACATCAACATGTTTTGTCTGAGCATGATACATAGGATTCTTGGCTAAACAAATGGCACTCTGGCTATCACAACCAAACTAAATGATCCTACAATCAAAACCAATACCTATACACAATCTTTGTAACCAAATTGCCTCCTTAGAGACATGTAGCTGCCATATACTCTACTTTAGTGGTGGAAAAAGTAGAAAAAGCAACCGTGGGCTGCCTCTTGCTCATCCAACTCACAGATCCTCCAAATGAAGTAAACACATAGCCACTAGTGGACCTTCGACTATCCAAGTCACCTACCCAGTTTTCATCAACAAATCCCTATAAGTCCAAGGTCTTATCAACACTGTCAGTACTAGAATAAACCAAATAGTAATCAGAGGTACCTTGTAAATATCTAAACACCCTCTTCACATAATTATAATGTTGTCTACTAGGGTTAGACATAAACCTACTTAAAACTACCACTGCTTGGCCAATATCTAGTCTAGTGCACACCATTGCATACATCAAACTTCCTACATCACTAGCATATGGCACATTAGACATATCCTCTAAATCATCCTCATTCTTAGGACACATATCTAATGAAAGCTTAGTACCAAAAGGTAAAGGAATTCTAACTGGATTACAATCCTCCATGCTAAATCTCTGTAAAATAGTGTTCACATACTTACTTTGAGATAACCAAAACTTATGTTATCTCTATCCCTTTTAATCTCCATCCCTAGAATATACATGGCTGATCCAAGATTCTTCATATCGAATGCACCTAAAAGTTGAGCTTTCAACTCGTTGATCATACCCTTAGTATTGTTGAAAATAACATATCATCCACATACAAGGAAATAATCAAAATAGCATTATCAATACATCAAATGTAAACACAGTGATCTTCCTCACTTCTAACAAAACCCAATTTCAAAACAAATGAATCAAACTTATGGTACCACATTCTGGGAGACTGTTTTAGACCATAAAGAGATTTTTTCAACTTGCATACACACTGTTCTTTCCCTTTTACCTCAAAACCTATAGGTTGTTGCATGTAAATTTATTTTTCAAAATCTCCATGCAAGAAAGTAGTCTTAACATCCATTTGCTCAATTTCAAAATCATAAGTTGCGGCAATGGATAAAAGAAATCAAATAGAAAATAATTTAGCAATAGGAGAGAATATTTCATCAAAATCAACTCCCTCTCTTGGAGTAGCCCTTGGCTACTAGTCTAGCCTTATACTTTTGCAATGAACTGTTTGCACCAAAATTCTTCTTGAAGACCCACTTACAACCTATGGCCTTTTTTCCTTTGGGCAAACATATAAGATCCTAGGTGTCACAAGAGTCTAAAGCCATCATCTCCTCCCGCATGGCTAGTTGCCAAGACTCACTATCATCTGCAAGAATAGATTCCCTATAGGATCTAGGCTCATCGTCAATACTTAATAAAGCAAAAATACAATGGAAGTCTGGTGGGCTATACCTATCAACTGGTTTCCATTGTCTTGTGGATCTTCTGAGAATAGGAGTAAGGGGCTCTTCTTCTTCTTGAGCTTGCTCAACTTCTTCTTGGTTACCTTCCCTAACCTCATCAGTTTTCTCAGTAACTGAACCCTCTTCTTCTTCTTCTTCATCATCATCCTCAAATCCATCTCTCTATTCTTCCTTGGGTGCATCTTCCTGCTTAATTTCAAAGTGCACCTTCTTTTTCTTATCTTTTTCTCTTAGCTATTCAGAATTTGAAATAACTCTTCCCTGAAAATAACATCTCTAGAATATATAATCTTATGGGTTAGTGGATTCCAAAGCTTATATCCTTTAATATTATCACCATATCCAATGAAAATGCACTTTTTAACTTTTAGATCCAACTTAGATCATTTTTCTTTAGGCACATGAACATAAGCCTCACAACCAAATATTCTTAAGTGTGAAACAAAAGGTTTCTTACCTGTTCACATCTCATAATGTGTCATTTCAAGAGCCTTGCAAGGAGATCTATTCAAAAAGTAACATGAAGTACTCACATCTTTTGCCCAAAAGCACTTGTCCAACTGTGAACCACTCAACATACTTCTAGCTCTTTCCATGATTGTCTGATTCATCCTTTTTGCCACTCCATTTTGTTGTGGAGTATACGAAGTAGTTTTCTATCTAACAATTCCTGCATGCTTACAAAATTCATCAAATTCCTTAGAACAGTATTCCCCTCCATTATTTGATCTCAAAACCTTTATTTCACAATTTGATTGCTTTTCAACTAAGGCCTTAAATTCCTTAAACTTAGTGAAAACTTTAGATTTATGTTGCATAAAATATAACCAGGTAAATCTTGAGACATCGTCAATGAAGGACACAAAATATATATATTTCCAATTGATTCAACATCCATAGGACCAAATACATCTGAATGGATAAGTTTCAATTTATTCTTAGATTTATAACTACCTGAAGGAAATGAATTTCTATTCTGTTTTCCAAACACACAATGTTCACAAAAATCAAAACTCTCATCAGAATAAGATAAATCGTCTAACAATTTTTTATTCAAAATGGTTTCTAAACCAGTCCCACTTATGCAACCCAATTTGTGATGCCACAACATACAAGTATTTTCAGTACTTTCAGTTACATTGGTAGAATTAAAAACATTAGTGGCTTCTAGCATTCCTTTTCCCTCTCGCTATCACCAAACTTCCTCTTACCAATCTACAACCATGCTTATTAAATGTTACATGCATTCTGGCATCATTGTGTTGGGATAAGGTGCCATTAACCTTGTAAATCCCAATATGGTATTTATTCCATTTACTATACGTAATTTGTAATTATCCACGAGGAGATGTACTAGTTTCACTGGCAGGGGTAATTTCAGAGTAACCGGAGGTAATTACGAAGTGACTTTTACTGTTGGCAAATGTAAAAACTCAAAGTAAATGAGGGTAGGCATGCTCCCTTGGAGAATATACTATGTTTGGCATGTATGACAACTGTCATAATGTTTGGTAAGTGAATCTATGACAACTACAAGTTGTCATAAGATTCTGAGATTCTATGACGCACATGACAGATATGTTAGTTGTATATTTGCTATATTTAGCCCAAGGTTCCTATCTTGGAAAGATACTCTTTTGTGGAATCTATGACGGTTATGACGTGTCATAAGATGCTATAAGATCCCAGATTTAGTCTTGGGCCCCCAACCTTTGCATGGCTGTTTTTGGACAAGTGTAAGATGTCTGTAAGATGGTAATTAATGTTTACAGGTTGGAGAATCTTAGGAGAGAGAAGGTGAATACCTAGGAGGTGTTGGAAAACATTTCTATAAGTATTTTCCATGTATTTGTTACTGCAATATAGATTTTAGGTACTCAGGTGCTGCCAGAATGCTATCAGATTGAAGATTGAAGGAGAGATTGGTGTTGTTGTATTGTACAATCTTTTGGAGATTAATACAAACATTGGGCCTATTTCCTGGTGGAGTTTTTTACTCACAAGGGTTTTTTCCACATAAATACTGTGTCATTGTGTTGAGTTCTTCATGTTTGACATCTTTTCTGCAGTGGGTTTTATGTTTTGTTACAATCTCCATTGTTAATGCATAGTTAAAGATTGTTGAAATTTATCTTGAATCAAATTTCCATTAAAGTAGTGTTGCTTTCATTTCTAACATTTGGTATCAGAGCCTGACCAACTTTGACTTAGGTGGTAGTGTGGAAGCTGTAGCTGCAATGGGAGATTTGGTTGTATTTGTTTTGCAGATCTTGTGTTGTTATTATGGCTGGATCCACCGTTGCAACAACCTCTTGATTAGACATTGAGAAGTTCAACGGAACGGGGTATGAGTTGTGGAAGCTGAAAATGGAAGATTTATTGGAAGAAAGAAACCAATGGTTGGCTGTTCAAAAAGAGAAGAAACCTGATGATGTCTCTCAAGATGAGTGGGATAGACTGGATAAGAAGGCACGGGGAACCATCCGGTTGTGTCTTTCAAACTCTGTCTTGTTGAATGTCGCAAAAGAGGAGACCACACACAAGTTGTGGAATTAGTTGGGTGAGATCTATCAAGTGAAGAGTATGGTAAATAAACTTTATTTAAAATAAAAATTATTTTCCATGAAAATGCGAGAAGGTGAATCAGTTGCAGAGCATTTAAATTCTTTTAATTTGTTATTGAGTCAGCTTGATTCAGTAGATGTTGAGGTTAGTGAGGAAGATAAATGTATCTTACTTCTTTGTTCTTTACATGAGTCTTGGGAGAATGTTATCCTTGCTACCACTGCTAACCTTGTGGATCTGAAGATGCATGCTCTTGTTTCAGTGCTACTGTCACAGGAATTAAGGAAGAAGAGTTTGGATAGTTCAGGAGATGCTCTCAGTGTTAGGGGAAGGTCTAAGGAAAGGGGACCTAAAGGAGATCAGAAAGGGGCTAAGGACAAGTCCAAGGGCTAGTCTAAGATTCCTGGTAAAAAGAACAGAGTTAAGTGTTGGAACTCCGGTAAAAGGGGACATGTAAAGGAGTGCAGAAATCACAAGAAACAGTGGGAGAGTGCTTCGGATAAGTCCTTGAATGCAGGTGAAGAAGTTTTACTTTCTGCATGTAATCTTGTTTCTAATGATCACTGGTTGGTTGACTCAAGATGCTCATTTCATATGACCCTGCATAAGGAATGGTTCTCCACATATGAAAAATATGATGGAGGTAATATCTACCTTGGTGACAACTCTTCATATCTGCTTGTCATGAAAGGAAAGGTATTGTTGTGTTTCAGTGGTGGGAGGATTAAAACCCTCCCTGGTGTTTTGCATGTTCCTGGATTAGCTAGAAATTTGATTTCAGTTTCAAAGTTGAATGATTTGGGAATGCATGTGACATTTGACAAGCATGGCTGTAGATTGGTGAGAGGGAACTTGGTGGTAGCGAAAAGGAAGAGATTCAAGAACTTGTTTAAGCTTGAAGCCACTACAGTTTGTAATGCCTCCTATGTATCTGAGGCCACTATTGCAAATACATGTATGTTGTGGCACCGTAGATTGGGCCACACAAGCAATAATGTATTGAAAGCTATTAAGAATAAAGAATTGTTGGATGGTTTCTCTTATTCTGATGAGTACTTTGATCTCTGTGAGCATTGTTTGTTTGGTAAACAAAATAGAAAATCATTTCCTTCAGGAAGCAATAGAGAAAAAGAGAAGTTAGAAATTATTCATACGGATGTGTTTGGACCTGTGGATAATGAATCTATCAGAAAATCTCCTTATTTTGTAACCTTCATTGATGATGTATCCAGATTTACATGGATTTATTTTATGAAGCATAAATCTAACGTTTTCACTAAGTTTAAGGAATTCAAAGTCTTAGTAGAGAACCAATCAGGTTTAAAGATAAAATATTAAGATCTAACAATGGAGGGGAATATTGCTCTACAGAATTTGATGAGTTTTGCAAGCATGCAGGTATAATCAAACAAAAGACAACTCCGTATACACCACAACAGAATGGTGTTGTAGAAAGGATGAACTGAACAATTATGGAAAGAGCCAGAAGTATACTTAGTGATGCACAGTTGGATAAATGCTTTTGGGTAGAGGTTGTGTGTATTACTTGCTACTTGATAAACAGATCTCTTTGTAAGGCTTTATGAAGTGTGGACAGGTAAGAAACCTTTTGTTTCACATTTAAGGGTTTTTGGTTGTGAGGCTTTTGTTCATGTGCCTAAGGAAAAGTGATCTAAGTTGGATCCAAAGGCTGAAAAGTGTACATTCATTGGATATGGTGATAATGTGAAAGGTTATAAGCTTTGGAATCCACTAACCCACAAGATTATCTTTTCTAGAGATGTTATTTTCAGGGAACTTAGAGCTATTTCTAAACCTGAGCAACCAAAAGAAAAAGAAGAAAAGGTAAAGAAGGTGCACTTTGATTTAGAGCAGTAGGATGCACCTCAAGAAGAATAGAATGATGGATTGGGGGGTGAAGAAGAAGAAGAAGATTTGAGTAGTTTTGATGAAGATGAGTCTGTTGTTACAGAAGAAGTTGGTGCAGATGATCATGCAGAAGAATGAGTAGAGTCTCTTACTCCACCCTTAAGAAGATCCATAAGACAACAGAATCCAGTTGACAAGTATAGCCCACTAGATTTCCATTGTGTATATGTTTTATTGAGTACTAACGATGAACCTAGATCCTACAGGGAAGCTATTTCTGTAGATGATAGTGAGTCTTGGCAATTAGCCATGCAGGATGAGATGATGGCTTTAGACTCTTGTAACACCTAGGATCTTCTTCGTTTGCCCAAAGGAAGAAAGGCCATAGGATGTAAGTGGGTCTTCAAGAAGAAGTTTGGAGTAGATGGGTCATTAGAGAAATACAAGGCTAGATCAGTAGCCAAGGGCTACTCCCAGAGAGAGGGAGTTGATTTTGGTGAGATATTCTCTCCTGTTGCTAAATTGACTTCTATTATATTTCTTTTATCCATTACTGTAACTTACGATTGGGAGATTGAGCAAATGGATGTTAAGACTGTGTTCTTGCATGGAGATCTTGAAGAAGAAATTTATATGCAACAACTTATAGGTTTTGAGGTAAAAGGAAAAGAACATTGGGTTTGCAGGTTAAAGAGGTCTCTTTATGGTCTGAAACAACCCCCCAGAATGTGGTATCAAAAGTTTGACTCATTTGTTTTGAAATTGGGTTTTGTTAGAAGCGAGGAGTATCACTGTGTTTACATTTATTATGTTGATGATTCTATATTGCTTATTGCTTTGTATGTTGATGACATGTTGTTTTTCAGCAACACTAAGGGTATGATTAATGAGCTTAAAGCCCAACTTTCAGGTGCATTTGAGATGAAGGTCCTGGTGCTGCAAGGTATATTTTGGGAAGGGAGATCAGGAGGGATAGAGTTAACAGAAAGATTTGGTTGTCACAAAGTATGTGAATACTATTTTGCAGAGGTTTAGTTTGCAGGGCTGTAACCCAGTTAGAGTTCATTTACCCATTGGTACTAAGCTTTCATTAGATATGTGTCCAAAGACTTAGGATGATCTTGAGAATATGTCTAACGTACCATATGCTAGTGTTGTAGGGAGTTTGATGTATGCAATGGTTTGCACTAGACTAGATATTGCCCAAGCAGTGGGAGTTTTGAGTAGATTTATGTCTAACCCTGGTAGACAACATTAGAACTATGTGTAGAGGGTGTTTAAATATCTTGTAGGTACTCCTGATCATTGTTTAGTTTATTCTGGTACTGATAGTGCTGACAAATTTTTGGACATATAGGGTTTTGTTGATGCAGATTGGGCAGGTGACTTAGACAGTCGAAGGTCCACTAGTGGCTATGTGTTTATTATGTTTGGAGGAGTAGTGAGTTGGATGAGTAAGAGGTAGCCCACAGTTGCTTTGTCCACCACAGAAGCAGACTATATGGTTTCTACTCATGTCTCTAAGGAGGCAGTTTGGTTGAGGAGACTATGTACAGGTATTGGTTTTGATTGCAGGATCATTCAGATTGGTTGTGATAGTCAAAGTGCTATCTATTTGGCCAAGAATCCTATGTATCATGCTCGGACTAAGCATGTTGATGTTTAGTATCACTTTGTTTGAGAATTGGTTGCAAATGGAGAGATTGAGCTCAATAAGATAAACACTCAGGAGAATGTTGTAGATTCATTGACCAAGCCTGTGAGCACATAGAAGTTCGTATGGTGCAGAGAGGCCATGGGCCTTGTTTCTAGTGCCTGATTATTTTCATTTGATTTCTTATGAGTTGATTTACAATGTATAATGTCAAGTGGGAGAATGTTGGGATAAGGTGCCATTAACCTTGTAAATCTTAATATTGTATTTAGTTCATTTAGTATATGTAATTTGTAATTATCCATGAGGAGATGTACTAGTTTCACTGGCATGGGTAATTTTGGAGTAATCGGAGGTAATTACGGAGTGACTTTTACTGTTGACAAATGTAAAAACTCAAAGTAAATGAGGGTAGGCGTGCTCCCTTGGAGAATATACTATTTTTGGCATGTATGACAACTGTCATAATGTTTGGTAAGTGAATCTATGATAGCTACAAGTTGTCATAAGATTTTGAGATTCTATGACGCATATGACAGATATGTTAGTTGTATATTTTCTATATTTAGCCCAATGTTCCTATCTTGGAAAGATACTCTTTTGTGGAATCTATGATGGTTATGACACATCATAAAATGCTGTAAGAGGCCAGATTTAGTCTTGGGCCCCCAACCTTTGCATGGCTATTTTTGGACAAGTGTAAGATGCTTGTAAGATGGTAATTAATGTTTACAGGTTGGAGAATCTTAGGAGAGAGAAGGTGAATGCCTAGGAGGTGTTGGAAAACATTTCTATAATTATTTGCCATGTATTTGTTGCTGGAATACATATTATAGGTACTCAAGTGCTACCAGAATGCTGTCGGATTGAAGACTGAAGGAGAGATTGGTGTTGTTGTTGTATTGTACAATCTTTTGCAGATTAATACAAACATTGGGCCTCTTTCTTGTGGAGTTTTTTACCCACAAGGGTTTTCTCCATGTAAATACTGTGTCATTGTGTTGAGTTCTTCATGTTTGACATCTTTTCTGTAGTGGGTTTTATGTTTTGTTACAATCTCCATTGTTAATGCACAATTAAAGATTGCTGAAATTTATCTTGAATTAGATTTCCATTGAAGTAGTGTCGCTTTCATTTCTAAAACATTGAACTTAGAATGAAATCAAATTTCTACCTAAAATTAGAATATTAAAAACACCTGGGAGAGTCTTTATCCTCCCATCCCTGAAACACAATTGAATCTTACCCCTTCTGACAATAGTATATGAATTGTTATCACCGAGGTAGATATTTCCTCCATCATACTTCTCGTATGTGGAAAGCCACTCCTTATGAGGAGTCATATGATAGGAGAATCTTGAATCAATAAGCCAATGTTCGTTAGACATAACATTACATGAGGAAGTTAAAACTTCATCACCTGAATCTAAGGACTTCTCTGTGGAGGAATCAAACTATTTATTTTTATTCTAACATTCCTTCTTCACATGCCCCCTCTTTCCACAATTCCAACACTTCACTCTGTTCTTTTTTTTGGGAGTCTTAGATCTACCCTTGGACTTGTCCTTAGGCCCATCTCCCTTAGATCCTCTTTCCTTAGACCTTCCCTAACACGGAGAGCATATTTTAAACTTTCTGTAGTGGTCTTCTTCCTCATCTCCTCTGATAACACAGCAGCAATGACATTATCCATCTTTAGAGCATCTGAAAAGTTGGCACTAAAATAAAGAATCATGTTCTCCTATGACCCAGGAAAAGAACAAAGCAACATGATACATTTATCTTCCTCATCAATCTTAACATCAATAGAGGCTAATTGACTCAATCAAATTGAATGAATTTAAATGCTTAGCTATCGAATCACCCTCCTTCATCTTAAGAGAAAATATTTTTATTTTCAAATATAACTTATTTACCAGACTCTTTGCTTGATAGATCTCACCCAATTGTTTCCATAAAGAATATGTGGCAGATTCTCTAGCAACATTCAACAACACAGGGTCTGCAAGACACAACCGGATTGTACCCTGTGCCTTTTTATCTAGTCTATCCCACTCATCTTGACTGACATCATCAGGTTTCTTTGTTTTTGTTATAGCCAACCATTGGTTTCTTTCTTCAAGCAAACCCTCCATTTTCAGCTTCCACAACTTGTAACCCATACCATTGAACTTTTCTATGTTCAAATGGGTGTTTGTTGCAGCCATGATTTCAAGACAAAATTTGCAAAACAAATGTAACCAAAACTCCCACTACAACTCAAAAAACCTTCACACTCCCACCCAAGATTCAGAACCGGCTAGGCTCTGATACCAAATGTTAGAAATGAAGGTAAACAACTACAAGTAGAAATCTGATCTCAACAATATGTATGCATGCAAGTGTAAAATTGAATGGAGATTGCAATAGAAACAAAACAATAACACCCAGAAACAATAGATCAAAGAGTTGAACACATAACACAGTATGTACGTGGAGAAAACCCTTTCAGGTAAAAAACTCCACCAAGAAGAGAGGCACAAGCTTGTATTAATCTACAAATAAGAGAATACAATACAATATCACTTCCAATCTCCCCTTCGGCCTTTAATCTGACAGTATTCTAGTAGTACTTGTATACAAGTCTAAAACTCACTCCTCAACACTTACAAAACACCAAATTTATAGCCAAATGTAGCACCTCCAAAATGTGGCACCATCTTCTTGGGAATCTCACCTGCATGCCTAGAATAGACTCTTATAGATTTCTTATAGCTGTCATAAGGCATCTTCCATGCAAGGGCACCTAGGGACTAAAAATAGGTTCTTACATGCAATAATTGTTGTCATAAATCATCATAGAATCTCTTACATCTTATGGCAGGTGTAAGTGTGTCATAGATGCTCTTACAACTTATGACACATGTCATAACAACATCTAAATAGAAAATCCTCAATATGGTGCCTATATTCTCCAACTTCACCTTTTTACAATTATTCATGGTCCCAATAGTAAATGTAACTCCGTAACTACAGTCAGTAACTCTAGAATTACCAGGACCAGTAACTTTGTAATTACTGTGACAAGTAAATAAATATTTATGGCTTTCGGTGAAACTCTACATCCCTTATGGGTGAAGTACAAACAATATTTAGGAATAAATAAACATGGAATTTCCAAGGTTGATGACATCTTAATTCCAACAATTCTAAAGCAACATGTAGAAAACACAGAATAATTAGAGACTGCAATTAATGCAATTCAAAGTAAAATACCTGAGGTCCATAGAGATACAACCATGCCATTGGGACAACAATTGAAGCAACTCCAAAATTGTATGATAGTAGAGATGGATAATTAGGAATCAACTATCAGAACCAAAATCTTAGCAAAAGTAGAGAAGAATTGCATGGATGAAATAAGGAAGAAATGTGTAGCAGGTCATACACATCTCGAGACTCAAATCAATATTCTTCACAACACTGCCAATGACATCAACACACTCTACCAATTTTGTTTACAATGGCCCACATTAAAAAAATTTCTGAAGAACCAAATGGACCAGATAGAAATTCAGAGATTATAGTAGAAGACACATATGATGCAATGTAGGGTGTGGATGGTACAACAAGAGCACAAATATAGACCATGCACACTTAGCTCCAAAAGATGTAGGATCAAAGAGAGGTGATCAAAGCACAAATTAAATAGCTCCGAAAGGTGGTTAGCCTTAGACTTGATCATGTTACTGGATTACTCAAATATGCAAAGAAGATAGTCCTACAAATCCAGATACCAACCACCACAATAGAGGCAGAAAATACCCTCATTCAAGTTCACAGTCAAATTCAAGTGTTGCAACAAGCTAAGAGTCAATGGGATATAACATTTCAATAGCTCAAAGAAATATATAAGAATATTCTGCTTGCAAATTAACTAATTTTCATGTCTTGAGGACAAGACATGGTTTCAAAGGGGGGGGTGATGTTAGTAGAAGAAAGAGAATGGAAAGAACAACATTTAGGAGCCACTGCATTTGGCTGCAAGAGGGATGCGGAGCACTAGGCTGACTACAAGTAGGAAAAAACATTAGAATAATAAGGGACACATCCCTAATGTAATACTATGTATATAGAAGAATAGAGGGAGAAGGAAAAAGATAAGAAAGTGATAGGGAGAAGACTGATATATAGTGTACGAGTTTTGTGAAAGATATATATAAGGAATGTTCTATGTTTTGAATTGTATGAATGTATGTTTAAATTTCTATGTTATGGGTTCCTTGATCTATTGTGATGCAGGTCAAATCCCAAGTGTCTTATCAGATAGTCAAGATGAGAAACCAATACCCAAACATAAAAAAAAAATTCATAGAATAACAATGTTTTATTATTTGCAACAATTCAGTGTTCCAGGAATACAAATTTACAAATAGAATACAACTCTCCAAACTCGCGAACCAAGAGTCTTCAATATATGAATTTTCTCCCTATTTCCCCCCTCCAAACAAGAATAATCATCCCATTTATACTTCTCAAAAATGAAGTAAATAGTTACTCCAACGTTAGTTATAGAATTGAAAGGTCAGATGTTTTAACAACCACTTGATCTTTCGAATTACAAGAATGGATTAATGAGAATGTTGTGTGATAATCACAATAACTACTTTTAATGGAAATCTACATTTATAATTCATCAGTAGTGTACAAGTTTTGTGAACTTTCATTGGCACCTCTAAACCTTTGGGGAATGACACTTAGATGAGCGCAGCCTGTCGAGTGCCAGCCTGTCGAGTGCCATTCTAAGGAGCGCCAGTCTAAGGAGCGCTAGCCGTCGAGCATTAGCCATTGTCAAGCGCCAATCATCGGGAGCCAACCATTATCGAGTGCTAGCCATCGAGCGCCAATGAGAGCCAGTGAGTGCTAGTGAGTGCCAACGAGTGAGCGCCAAGGAGTGCTAATGAGTGTTAATGAGTGAGCTCTAGGGAACACCAATGTGTCAATCACCAGTGTGTTAATTGCAGTGTGTTAATCATCAATGTGTCAATCACCAGGTGCCTATCGACAAGTGCCAATTTTATCCAAATTGCACCAAACTAGAACTAATGATACCCATTAAGCTCTTTGACAAAACCCATGTTTTTGATTTGATAAAAAAGTATCTCAAAAAACTCCCAAAGCAAAACAACTTGAAACCAACACAACAAAAAAACTACAACAAACTGAACAAAGATCTAAAATCTTTTTTTGGTTGATGCAAGATTTCCTATGGACCTAAATGCTCCTGCATCATTGAACATGCCGAGTAAGTGAAATGTTCCATGAGTTGGGAAACTCATGAACATTTGAAAGTGCTTGGGATGGTGATCCCATGCCTATTTTTTTATCCAAACCCCCTCTTTATCGACTTGACCTCTTCTTGTCATTACTTGATGAAATTCTTCAACTCTACTTACATTTCCTAGGCCACACCTTTCATGAGAAAATTTCAAGTGTCCAAACTGTAACTTGTGTTGTTTCCTCTCCAAACCTCCACTTCCTTGATCAATACCCACATTCTTCACATTATTTGCCACTACTTTATGCTATTGTTGCACAAAACTAGTTTCATTGCCTTTATTTCATTTGCATTCCCTTTCATGGGAACCTTCATTGAGTTAGTCTCAATCTCTCTTGTCACCTTTAGCAACTGTTTGTTAGAACTACACCAAACTATCAAATTACTCTTCTTCACCTATTATGTCTTCTCTTTTACTGAACTCGATACATACTTATGCCTACCTTTCACAACAGTATACAAATTTCTTCTACCATCATAGATCGCTTCCCTATCAAACTATCAAGGCCTACCCAACAACACATGACAGGCACTCATTGACATAACATCACACAAGACTTCGTCCTTATATGACCCAATCTGAAAACTAATCAAGCATTGCTCATTCACCACTAATTCATGCTTCTTTTACAACCAAGTAACTTTATAATTAAGGACTAGGATGTTTCCTCTTTTTCAAACCTAGCTTTTCTATCATTTCCTTTAAGACTAGGTTATCAGTACTACCACTATCTATAATTACTTTGCAACACTTACCTCCAGACTTGCATACAGTTCTAAAAAGACTTCTCCTCTGAGATGCTCCATCCTTCTTCACCTCTGGTGTTATCAACACTCTCTTAAACATAAGAGACTCTCCTTCAGGCTCTTCCACTTTCGGTGATGCCACACTCTCTTCATCTTCTTGTACCATGTGGTTTCTAGACACACTTCTCTTGTTTTTCTCTTGATGTAATTGTGGACATTCAAAAGATTTATATCCAATCTCACCACATTGAAAACATTTCCCAAGGAACCCCTTGTTGCTGCTACCATGTCCTCCTATAGAATATTCTCTTCTTCTCATTCCTTGACTTGACTCCTTATTCCATTTTGAATTTGTTTCTTCTTTTTGAACTTGTTTGCCTTTGCCACTACTTCCTTGTCCTTCCTGGAATGAGAATTTTTCGCTTCCTCTTGCATTATTCTGTTGTCTTCTTTCTATCTTTTCCTTTGCTTTCAAAGCATACTGATATGCCTCTTCTAGTGTAGAAATCTTCAACATACTCATCTCATCTTGTATATTAAATCTCAACCCATTGATATATCTGGCTACTTTCTCCCTGTCCATTTGATGATGCCCAGATCTAATTACCATTTTATAAAACTCTTCGGTATAGTCCTTTACGCTCATATCTTTCTGCTTCAAATTCTAAAGTTTTCTGAACATCTCCAACTCATAATCTCTAGGAAAAAAATTGGCTTTCAATTGGGTAACCATATGATTCCATCGGGTTATTCTCACGTCACTATTAGCTACTCTTTCTCTTTGCAACTCCCTCCACCATAGGCTAGCATGTCCTTTGAGTTTTGTTTGTGCCAGTCTCACCCTCTTAGGGTCACGACTATTTTCATATTCAAAATATTCTTCTAATTCTCCTATCCAAACTATCAATTCTTCAGGATTCAATGTTCCAGAAAAAGTTGAAATTTCCATTTAGTTACCTCTTCCAATTCTGGCAAGTACTCTTAGAAACCGTTCTTCTTTAGCATCTACTATTTGTTCATTTTCTCTTTCTCGTTCATCCTCTACATTTTTTGTCCTCATCATCAACATGATCTTCTGCACAATACGGGTTTCTTCTCAATCCGGCAACTAAATTCCTCAACTCATTCCTCATTTCAACATGAAATTGTTTGAATATCTTCTTCATTCTGGGAACTCTTCTTCTAGGGGGCATCTTCTCAAAATACAACCTCTACTATTTGCTATCCACATAAATTGTGGAAACAAAATTTTCTCTACTCATAACTCCAACGTCTCCTTCAACCCTTTGTAATTGTAGGACTCCTCTTCACACCTACAAATACCCTCTCGAGCCCTCTAAGACAATATTTTTAACACTTAAAATTCTCTGCAACATATCACTTCCTAGCAAGAAAGCCTTGCTATGATACCACTTGATGCAAGTCAAGTCCCAAGTGTCTTATCAGATAGTTAGGATGAGCAGCCAATACCCAAACATACAAAAAAATAATTCATAGAATAACAATGTTTTATTATTTGTAGCAATTCATTGTTCCAGGAATACAAGTTTACAAATAGAATACAACTCTCCAGACCCTCGAACCAAGAGTCTTCAATATATGAAATTTCTCCCTATTTTTCCCCCCTCCTCCAAACAAAAATAATCATCCCATTTATACTTCTCAAAAATGAAGTAAACAGTTACTCCAACATTAGTTACAGAACTGAAAGGTTAGATGTTTTAACAACCACTTGATCTTTCAAATTACAAGAATGGATTAATGAGAATGTTGTGTGATAATCACAAGTACTACTTTTAATGGAAATCCACATCTGTAATTCATCGATAGTGTACAAGTTTTTTGAACTTTCATCGGCACCTCTAAACCTTTAGAGAACAACACTCAGACGAGCATAGCCTGTCGAGTGTCATCTTGAGGAGTGTCAGCCATTGAGTACTAGTCATCATGTGCTAGCTATCATCAAGCGCTAGCCATCGAGTGCTAGTCATCGAGCGCCAGCCATCACGCCAACCATTGAGTGCTAGCCATCAAGTGCTAGGGAGTGCTAGTGGGCATTAGTGAGTGCTAACGAGCGAGCGCTAGGGAGTGCCAAGAGTGCCAGTGAGTGCCAACTAATGAGCGCCAATGAGTGCTAACCAATGAGCACTAGTAAGATCCAGTGAGCGCTAGGGAGCGCCAATGAGCACCAATGATTGCCAACCAGTGAGCACTAGTAAGAGGCAGTGAGCACCAAGGAGTGTCAAGGAGCACCAGTGCAGCCAATGAGTGCCAACGAGTGAGTGCCAACCATTGAGCACCAACTAGTGAGCACCAGTGAGTGCCAGGGAGCGCCAGCGTGTTAATTTCTAGTGTGTTAATTGCCAGTGTGTCAATCACCAATGTGTCAATCGCTAGGTGCCTATCGACAAGTGCCAATCGCCAAGTGTCAATCACTAAGTGCCCATCCACAAGTGTCAATTTTATCCAAATTGCACCAAATTGGAACTGATGATACCCATTAAGCTCTTCGACAAAACCCATGTTTTTGATTTGATAAAAAATCATCTCAAAAGTCTTCTGAAGAAAAACAACTTGAAAACAACACAACAAAAAAACCACAACAAGCCAAACATAAACCTAAAATCTTTTTTTGGTTGATGCAAGATTGCCTGTGGACCCGGATGCTCCTGCATCATATTGTTATACCACAGTATGGTAAATTCTACCACAAATCATCTGATCCTTCTCATATTGTAATCATCGGGGTACAAATACAATATACAAGATTCTTGGACTCAGAACTTTGGTTTGTGAATCCACTTTTCTTGCCAATAATGAGAAACAAGGTAGTGAATAAATTGAAATAAATAGAAAATAAGTAAGATAACACAGAGAATGGGTGGAGGATAAAATAAATAAGTTAATACAAGGAAGTTGATGCAATAAGGCAAAGTATGAGTTAAGAGAAATTAATAAAAAATAATAAAAATAAATGAAGAGGAGTGAAAAGGACATGAGATAATGAGAGCAAAGGAAGAGATTGAATATAAGGCAAAAAGATGATAAAAAATGAAGAATGAAAAAGAGACGAAGAGAAATAAATGAGAAAGTGATTAAATTGTATTAGTAAAAATATGAATGAGCTAAGGTGAAGGAAGAGATAGAGTGGAACGAGAGAAAAGAAGAAAGATACAAAGAAGAAGAGGGTAAAAAGGAGAGGTAAAAAGTGAGTAAGATCAAATGATTCTTAAGGGGAGGCTAGGGGAGAGGACATGACAAGGTAAGGAGAAGAGAATGAGGTGGGGGAGTGAAAGGAGGGGGAAGATCCCAGAAGGGGGACAAGAGAGATTGTGGAGGGGGAGACTAAGTCAAGTTGAGGAGGGGAGGTGAAGAGAAATAAGAGGGAAGGCGAGTTGGTTCGGAGGGAATCTATAAGAGGATTCCAAGTCGAGCTTAGGCTCCATCTATCTTCTTGGTTTAGGTTGGTGGGGTGGGTTGTAATAAAAATAGCTTCTTTGAGCTTTCTTTTGAAGAAACTATCTTCTTTGACTAGGACATGTGCATCTTCAAGGCAAATGTGGTGTTTTATGCTAGAGGATTTATAATAAAAATAACTTCTTTGAGATTTATTTTGAAGAAACTATCTTCTTTGACCAAGAAATGTGCATATTCAAAGTGAATGTGGTGTTTTGTGCTAGAGGAATGCTCTACAAGGGAAAATTTTGTGATTCTTTCATTTTTGATGTCTGCAAAATGTTCCTTGATTCTAGTGTTGATAGAGTGACTAGTTTCACCAATGTAAGAAGTCCCACAAGAGTAATCAATCTTGTAGACCCCTGAATTGAGATGAATGTTTTTGGGGTCCTTGGTGGTTGGGACAAGGTTTCTAATAGTCGTCAGGGGATTAAAGGGGAATTGAGTGCTTTTTTATGGAGGATTTTGGTGATCTTATTAGAGATTCCTTCAATGTAGGGGAGGGTGGCACCAAAGACTCCAATAGATTTCTGATTGGTTAGTTTAGAATTAAGGTGATCTTTGGATTAGGTTTAGAAAAGAGTTACTCAAAGGGTGAATTAGTCATGGTACATCCAAGAAAGGAGACATTCTCTAGAGGAACATATAATAAGTTGAAGCCAAAGAAGATTGGTCCTTGTAGAGTGTTGTGTAGGATTTCTCATAATGCTTATGATATTTAATTACCATAAGATTTGGATATCTCACCGATGTTTTATATGGCCAATCTATAAGATTTTTATAGAGCTAAAGATATAGTGAAGGATATAATCTCACCATATGGACTGAATTAGAGGCAACATGTTCTTAAGAGGTCTAGAGATAAGATAGAGCAAATTTTGAATGAGTGTTTGAGTAGAAGAATCAGGAAGAAGGAATATAAGGAATATCTAGTCTAATGGAAGGGAAGGGGCATGAGGATGATTCATGGCTTACTAGAGATTAAGTGGTTTGGTTAGGGTGGCCAACATAGCCTCTCTCATTTCTTAATTTTGAGCACCATGCTTAAATTTTTATTACTTAGGATGTGATACATAAGCATCTTAGGGGTCAAATAATTTTATATTAGTTAAAAATATTTTCTTTCATGTTTTATTTTGTTTTTCTAGTTTTACTAGTTTTATAGTTAGTAGGTTCTCACCGCAAAAGACAATCTCACCACAAAGGCATTTACATGCCTAATCACTATCGTAGTACATTCCAAGTCCTAGACTAAGATCTCACAATGCAATGATTGTTCAAGCTATGTAGTAGCATTTGAGGTCATTTCCAAGCTTATTGGTCATAAGGAGGGTTGTGGCTAGAATCATATCAAGTTTTAATGCATAGATCTCACTACTCACAACATCTACCCTATGAGTTATCTTGATTGACAAGTTGTAACATGCAAATGGCACTTTTTGGGTTATGAAAGAAGGTTCACAACTCTTCAGTTAATTGTACCTTATTATTAGAAGGAGTCCCTATAAATAAGGCAATAGGATCTTTGGAATAGGGTAGAACATAGAGGAGATACATCTAACTATGGGCTTTAGGTTCTCAATTAATGTATCGAGCACATAGCCTATAGGCATGTGTGATTGTAGACGCATATTAGTCCTAAAATTTGATAGTGACATATTATGTTAGAGCATTATAATACATGTATGTTGATTATTGAGAATTGAAGAAAAATGTCATTGGTTTGTGGCATCTCAGTTGTCTTCAAAATTTGTTTTTATTGTGTACTTTACTCTAGTATTCCATTTATCTATGTTTGGCTACATGAATAGACTATTTTGATTAGACTCTCTATCCATGATTGCATCAGTGATCTAAAAATGCACCTATTAAATTAAAGAAAGAATCATAATGAATGCCACATCAATTAAACTATTGAAGTGTTACATTATGCAAAGTCTATTGAAATTTGTGTAAAATAGGATTTTTAATAATGCTACATTTATCATTAGTTCTTTAGAAAGAAAATCATGAAAAGAAGAGAGAACCTTCCCATCATCATGCAATGCATTATTATGAATTTTGAAATAAGAAACATGAGTTATAGAAAATGTAGATTCATTATTTGTAAAAAGTAACATCATGCAAGGTGGGGGTAAGGGGAAGCATTGTTGTTATGGGAATACTTGTGAAGCTCTAGAGTGGGGAGAACATCACGGTAGAGGGATATGATGGGGTTTCTTGCATCATTATGTGTTTGAACAAAGTCAACAATGGTTTCAAGAATGTGAGGATGGGTGCTAATAAAGTTAACAAACAATGGGTAATTAGCCAAACTAACCCTCAAGAAATTTCCATAAAGAGGGAGAAATTATCTTGGCCATAGAGGGAGAAATTATCTTGGCCATAGAAGGATAACATGAGTTCTAAGATCAAATTATGGTCACAAAGAAGTTGATTGAATAAATGGATATTGTAAATTTGTTGATGGAGGAAAATAAGAGATGTAGGGGTAGCCAATTGAAAATGGAAGAGAAATAAGGGGTGGAAAAAGGAGGGTTAATGTTTTGAAAATTTTAAACATAAAGGAATTCTAATCTTGCAAAGGAGGGGAAATAGCTAGACCAACAAGAAGATTTTGGAAGGACCCTAGGAAAAATATGCACGTAAGATGTTGAACTCACCAAAATGTAAAGCGAAAATAAGATTCTAAATGTTAAATATTACCTTTTATTTATCATATTTAATCTATAATTCAAACATCAAATATAAAGCATAATAAACATTTAATACATTCTATTCATTTTCTAAAGTAATGAAAGAGAATAAATTGCTTGTAGAAAAAGATAGAGAAGGGTTAGAGAAGTGTATTCTTTTTAAAGATTGAGGTTGTTTGTTGTTTTAGTATAGTTCTATTCTACATTGGATAGAATGTGTAAATTTGATTCTAGAATCTGCATGATCTTTGGACCAGTCTTTAATCTCTATGTTATCAGGACACCTTCTCGTGCAATCTTATCCCTTTGGTGCGATAATGTCCTATATGACCACTAGTTTGTCCTCTACACTTTGCAACCAATGACTTGTCTTCAACTTGTACTATTTTGGAAATGGTGGTGTCCTTGTCACCTTTGGGCACTTGTCCTAAGGAGGCTGAATTATCAAGCCTAGCAAAAAAATTGTAAGAAATGATAGGGGATCCTTGGGAAACATGTATAGTGTTTGAGGTGGGTGTGTGTAGATACAAGTGTAATAATTTGGCTTTACTATGTTGTGCTTTATTTTTACCTGTTGTTATTAGTTGTGCTTAATTTTCCTTTTGCTTATAATTGCCTCTTGTGTTTATGTATTAGTCCTTTATTTAATAAATAATTTTCATGATCATTTATGGTTTTTTAGGCATGGAAAAGGATAGGGATGCCAATTAGAGTGAAAATGAAAGTGTTTTAAAATTAAAAAATAGCTTTTGACTATTGGGGATGCTACCACATGTGGTCTTGTCTAGGGAATAGAAATGTGGGCATGGTGGCATCCAAGGTACTTAGATGATTTGAGTTGACGAGGAGTTGAGTTATTAGAGGATGAGAAGATTGGATATGTAGCAGAATTGTGTGTCAAATGGTCATAAAAGGTCATTGTCATGATTATTAAATAAAGGGGCTAAGAGCAAGTGTTAAATGAGAGGGAAAAGTTTTTAGTAGGGATTTTTCATCTCTACAGAGTTGTGAAGGGTATAATTGTCTCTAGTGTGCTTGAAACTTATTATTTTTTAAGTAACATTTTCAACGGCCTCATATATTTCAAATAGTTGCTCAAGCTCGCCCTTAATAGGATTTTGTTGTTCAATGTAGAATATAAAGTAATTTGAATGTCATGTACTTGGATTTTGACTATCATGTACTTATATATGTAGTGTTCTCTTTAATTTAATTATAGTTCTAACTAATTACTTCCTTTATCAGTGTACTGGTTAAAATGCATATACCATGCACTTTCGCCTTTTTTGGACTCACTTTGACTTGTTTGTCTTTAGAGCAATGACTACTATACAAGTGGCCTATTCTATATGGAAGCTAGAAAATAACATGATCCTTACATGATTTCATCTACACACATCCCAAGGAATTAGTTATAGCCTTTAGTTTACCCTTCCTTTCATTTGAGTCAGATCCATTGCCATGAAACTAGGTCTAGAACTAAACCTTAAATTTAGGTCCTCACTGACTCCCTCCAACTAGTTGTTATGAGCCAACCAAGGAGCAAAAATCATTAACTTGTGTGTTAGGGTGTTGTATTCAAGGAAAAATGCTAATTCATTTAAAAGATCACTGAGAGCTAGTGATGTCTTATCAAGACTCAATTGCGTAGTTTTTTAGTCAAACTCATTGACACATATTTCATGAGTAATGGTTCACAAGAACCCCTCTCTCATGAGCACAAATGGTCCACTTAGCACACGTCACATCAAGGTGATGCTCATAGGGGTGAAGCATCAAAACTCTTGGGAGGTTACCCATCCCAATACTAATTCGACTCAAACACGCTTAACTATAGAGTTTCCTCTAAAATCAAGCCCTTAACTTGCTACCCATTTGCAAAACCTTTAGTAAAATGTTGTGCTTTATGAACTAAGGTTGGGACTAATCTAGGCTTGAGTACGCTCATCTATTTTATTGTAGTTCAAAATAAATACTACTTTCATCTTTAAAAAGTGTAAAAGGGCCCTTGGTTTGTTAGTGAAGTTGAATGGTTTTGATTAAACCAACCATGGATCAAGGTTTGCCGAGTACAAAACCCCTAACACTAAGGGATGAAGAAACATCAACTTAACCTTGTACTCCCATATCAAAATTACAAAGATGATATGAATTTGATATCGGACTTTCCAAAAAACAGAAAACAGAGATGAATTTGGTATCAAACTCTCAAAAAAAAAAAAAAGAAAGAAAGAGAAGAAAGATGATGATATGAATATAGTAAAAAAATCTAGGAGGCTTTTCAATCCAACCAAGATAGGGACGGGTCACTGATGTGTTCTCTGCATCAATATTACTTGAATGTACAGTGTAGTTTATCCACTCGCCCTGAAATCGAGATGAAAGACATGAGAAGTATGGGTCAATCTAGTCCCACAATATCTTCGCCTGTTTGCAGAACAGGAAACAACGCGCTCGATAAGTGGAAAAATACCGTTTGTGACCGAAATAAGATTTGCCCGTACGAAAACATTCTAGGTTAATCCACAATGACTGAGAAATATTACGCATGGAGAAGTGCTTAATAAATTGGAGGAGCATGTGTAATCATTTTCTCCACCAAAGCCTTGACAAAAAAGGTGCATGTTTCAAAACCAGTGGTTGACCTTCATCTATAATTGGAGATTGTTGTTCACAAAAGAAATTATTATGGATCAAAGTTTGGTCAAGCATTAAAGTTTTATGTTTCTATTAGATGAGGTGGGAATTGTGTTTGATGTAAAATTTGATAGAATGAAGATGTCTCGAATTTAAATTAAAGAGGATATCACAGTAACAAAATGATTACCTTTCTGGCCTTTAACTCTAATGTGCAGTGGTAAAATTAATACCCCTCCAACTTTAACTCTATCATTTAATCTCATAAACATTATTAAAAATATTCATTCAAACATTTAGAAATTAAAGATGTACAAAATTTAAAAAAAATCTTGTCAATGGATTCAGGATTGTGTCTCGAGTGATTTTGACAAATTAGATGCCCCTCAATCCTAAACTCTCAACTATTAGGTTTCAACCTTCCATAGGAAAGATGATCGGATAATTGAGCATGTTCCAATAGTTGTGATAGTACTTTTGGATTTAATGCCCAATATTTTTAGAAGTATAACACTAGTAGTTGTGACTTAAAAGTTGTTAAGGTTGACCATAAATACTTATAATTGAATGCAATGTATTCTTTAGATCTAAAAAGCAAGAAATCATGTGACGCCACATGGGCACACCAACAAAACATGACTTAATGCACAACTATTATAACTTAGGGCATGTCACCATGGTGCTTAGCTTATTGCTCAAAGTTTTTAGCAGATATTTGTGGAGCTAGTGACCCCATGAATATTTTATTTTTTTCCTTATCTTAAGCAATTATCTTAATTTGTAGTTTATATATATATATATATAAATAAAAACAAATTGTCTTAATCATTTTAATTTAGAAGAAAATATAAGAAAAAGGAGGGAAGGAAATATATGCAGCCACATGGCATATTTTTCGCTGCTTATTTCCATCCCTTTTTTTCCACAACTTAAGGCATGTCCCCATCGCTTATTTTGACTAGAATCCACTGCTCAATTTTTTTAGGAGATTCTAGAAGTCACTGCTCAATTTTTTTAGGAGATATTTGTGGAGGTGGTGACCCCATGAATATCTTATTTTTTTGCTTATTTTAAGAGTTATCTTGATTTGTAGTTTTTGCTAAATAAAAAATTAAAAACAAATTATCTTACTTTAGACGAAAATTTAAAAAAAAAAAGAAGGAAGAAAATATATGCAGGCACATGGCATAATTTTTTTCCACACCTTATTTGCAATTCCTAAACAATAATTGCTCAACAAAAATAAGGAGATATTCTATATTATCCTTTTTACATAATTGTAAATTTCCATGGGGCCACTCAAACTACTTAAATTTAAGCAAAAAAACAACTTAAGCCATGCACAACTATTGGTCTATCCTTTTTTTCTTGTACTTTTTGGACACCTCAACAAAAATCATGCTCATGTAGCATCATATTTGATGGTGTGACCGTAAAACCTTAGTTTTAAGCATAGGCCTTGCCAAATAAACTGCTATGAAAATTTATAAGTAATTCATAATTACTAGGGGAAAAAACCTAATAGGCAGGATAGTTCCAATGGTTAAGATAGTATATGTGACCCTGAAACCTTAGTTATAAGCAGGGGCCTTGCCAAGTAAACTATTATAAATTTTTTGGATTGATTCAAAATTGCCACATGATTTTAAGAGGCATGAAGTTAGGGTGCACCACTAGTGTGTCCTCTCCCCTACATATGATTTTGAGTCTCACCAAGTTATTAGAATGCTCACCTAATGAGTCCTCTCCTAACTAAACAATTTTCTAGGGTTGTCAAAAGAATAGAAGAATAGAATAGTTTTTAACGTCCACGAGGCTAAAAATAGCCTAAGAGACAGCGAACCCCATCAAATTTGCTTTTGTCTTGCCATTTAGCTTTTGTGTAAGGATATTATCAGCTCCCCCATCTTCACCAAAACACTCTCAACAAAAAGATCATGCCAAGAAACCGATGTTGGTGTAAACGTCACATTCTAAAATAAAGTGTTTTTCTGATTCCACAGCCCCCGAGGTGCAGAAAGTGCAAACTCTTTCTCCCCAAGATTCTTTAGGTCTCTTCCACCTACCCGTCTTGCAACGGAGCTGATGAGAGTTAGTCCTAAGCTGACCGATAAAAAATTTAGCTCTCCAAGAGATATCTGCCCCAATGTACATTTTTTCTGAAAAATTACGAGCGGGATTAAACACCTCAAGATAATAGCTCTTCTTTCTCCCTAGAGAACCATCCCACATAGATTTATGGAATTTCTCTATGACATAAGTTTTAATTTAATTTCTTTTACATAGAACAAAATTCTTCCAAAATGTTTTGATTACAGCCAGTGCCACCAAGATTTGAGTCCCCCTACCGACATTTGGCGCGGCGACCATGGAATACGACGGATTCGGAATCCGTGTTTTTTCTAGCGTCTACCTTTTGTCTTGTTGTTGCACTAAATTTGTGGGCCCGACCATCACAGTGTCCGTAAATTCAACGCCAGCGATAATGTTTGAAAACCCTTCAACCCAATATCTACTTCCCAAGCGTCGACGTGGCCTCTACACGACACCAAAATCGGTGACGTGGCAACATCTTTAACAATGTGGGCCCCTTACAGCACGATACAGACCACATAATTTAGAGATAGAAAGAGACCAAACAAAGTACTATGTTTCGTACTTGCATTCCTAAAGATAGGCAGATCGCGCCATGTGCTTCTTCTCTTTAGCTAACACGTATTCACCTCTCTCCTCTCTCCTCTTTCCTCTACCGTACAGGTAGCAAAGATTCCCAAGCAATTAATCCCAGAGCGACACGTTTCAATTGGAGACAGCACATTCGTGCAGAGAGCACGCGAATATCGATGAGCAGTGGGTCCCACCTACGTTACCGCCAGCTCATTGTTTAGGTGTCCTGTCGTTCTCTCACAAGCTTCGAACTTCGTTCACCGTATTTTTTTCTTACACTAGTTTTTCGCGTGGACTCCCGAAACTACCCCACGATAATAATAAATACCATTAACCGGCGTAAGAGGTTTACCGGTGGATGGGGAAATTTATTTAAATGTTTACCAATGATACCGTTTGACCTTAAATGAATGATATGAAAGATTTTAATAATGACGTGGATTAAGTAGTCCATGGGACCAAGAGTGTAGGAAAGGTAGGTGTTCTACGTCAACATTATTTGATACCAAGGTTATTTTATTGGTCTTAATAAAAATTTTAATTTTTTTTAATGTTTGATTTTTTTAAAGTGTGGATTTTAATTAAAAATTTGATGTTCTATTTGGTCTCCCCTCTCTTCAAATAGGGTAATTAGGTTGTTTTTGTACTTATAGGATTATTGTTGTATGCTATGCACTTCATAATGTAGTGTTATGATGTCTCCATCATCGTTCTTTGTAAAATAAATATGTTCTCATCTCTTGTTCCTATTGAGGTATTGTCTATATGTTGGTCTCCCACCTCAGATGATGCAAGCTAGTCCTTCAGTGAACTATCAATATTTTTGTTGGTCTCCCACCTAAGATGATGCAAGCTAGTCCTTCATTGAATCATCAATATTTTAGTCTGCCACTTGATTTTTGCTGTTATATAGGACTTTTTGTCATGGTCCTATGTAAGGTTAAACTTTTTGATATAGTACATATCTTCCATCCAATTTACTTTTCTCTTATATAGTATCTTATTTCCTTATTAGTGTTTGAACACTCTTGTACTTTCAAATGCCCCATTTGTTCATTCACTTGTCATTTTGATCCATCTCTCTCTCTCTCCCCCTTCTGGGTCATCCATGGATCTCCATACTTAGTGTCTCTTTTAGATAGATTAATGTTTAAGTGAGAAAATACACATTTTGGGTCATCCATGGATCTCCATACTTTGTGTCTTTTTTAGTAATTGAGAAAATACATATTTTAGTTAATAGAATTTCATACAAAATTGATATTTTAATTTTAAATTGCTTGTGATTAAATATTTTTGAGTTTCTCTATCTATCTCTATTTGAAATCAAATTAAATAAACATTAATTTAAAATCTTCCAATTTCAAAATAGATAAAAATAAAATTCAAATTGATCTTACAATTTTCTTTAAAAAATCTTTTTAACTTGTACTTCTAAAAACTAAGTATTTTTTCTATAAAATTTATATAAATATGTAAAATTATATTAACAATTGATGAAGTAAATAACAAATATTTTTTAATTTTATAATGTGTACTATTAAAATATATCACCATCAAATTTCAAGTTGTTATGCAAACATTTTTTTTTATAACTAAGGTTATATATTTTCTAATTAATTATGTAAGGTTAAGGTTATATATTTCTAATTAATTATGTAAGGTTGAGGTTATATATATTTTCTAATTAATTATGTAAGGTTATGTAAGGTTAATGTTTATATATATATATATATATATATATATATATATAAGGTTAAGGTTATATATGATGTCTATATTTGGTGGTTGTTTATGACCATTAATAATCTTTTTAATAAGATTATTTTTAGCTAGCTTCATTATGTAGCATAATAAAAATTAAGTTTAGATGTGATTTTTATTCCTTTTTATGATGTTATTTTTTATTTTTTTATTATTTATATTTAAAATTTAATTTTGAAGTTTTGGGAAGGTTGGACATGTATCTACGTATAATTCTTATAATGTCTCTATCCTTTCTAAGGTCTAATTTCAAAACTTGAGGAAAGATTACAAACATGTAACACTTGTCCCTATAAAGTTATCTTTACTCTTTCTTTAGTATATAAAGTTAAATCCTAATATTTTAAGAGATGTCACAAACTTGTAATAAATTAAAATAGTTTATAGCTTAAGTTTGTAATAGATGGAGAAGGTTTATTGAAGTTATTAATAAGAGTCATAAAGTCAATTGTGAATTAGGCAAGAAAAAAGTGATAACTATGGAAGTCTTGTAAAGTCTATTGACAAATGAGTCATAAAGTTGAAGGGTGAATTGGGTAAGAAGTGTGAGTGAAGGGAATGGTTGTTAGGTAGGAAATATGAAAGAAATTAGATTTGTCATATTAGGTGGGAGACAGATAAGACATCAAATAAACACATTAAATGATAAAATTTTTTCTTTCTCTTTCAAAAAAACTAAAAGGGTCCCACCTAAGAGTGATATGTAATTGTCCAAAATATATATTAATATCTAATACACATCGCTGTAAGTATTTAAAACAAATATTTTCACTAATTTATAATGCTATCTCCACTTTCAGTCCCTTTCAATTCCTCTCATGATTACACATCCAACAATCACTAACTTATTTTTAATAATGTATTTATTATAATAGCTAACATCTTTTTTATTAACATATAAAAGTAAATGTTAATTTCATTTCTAAACTAATGTAATACTTTTAAGAGAGAAGATTTTATAATAAAAATTAAATTCACTATTCTACAAAATAATTTTTAAGTAAATTATTCTATGCACATATATTTAATTCTTTCTTTATATTAAATTTTAAATACTTTGAATATAAGTTTGCTTTACTTTTAGACATAGGTTTGCCTTTAGGTAAGGAAAAAATGAAATCATATAAAATGAAATTCTTCCTCCCTTATAACCTATGTTTTTGTTTGGACTAGATAAAATAAAGAACTCCAACCTATAAATTAGACTTAAAATATAATTCCCTAAAAGTAAGTCAAGAGATAATTGACCAATTCACATAAATAGTTGGACTATTTTCTAATTATAACCTATTACAATCTTGTAAAAATATTTTAAGTCCACAATTAATTTACAAACATATAAACAAAAACACATATAAGCAAAGTTTCATAAACAAACAATGATTTTAATCACAAGGATTTATTTTCTCCATATCAAAATGTAAATATTTCAAATAGATGTTTGCTTTACTTTTAGACATAGGTTTGCTTTACCTTTAGGTAGGAAAAAAACCAAATCATCTAAATATATATAATGAAATCCTTGCCCCTTGTATAACCTATGTTTGGTATTTGAGACAATTGGCTAGTCAAATAAATACTTGGACTATTCTCTACTTGTAATCTATTACAATATAACAAAAACTTTTCTAAGTTCACAATCAATTTACACATGTAAGCAAAGCTACATCATAAGACTAAACAAACACTCCAATAAAATCTTTAAAAAGGAAAATTTAATCACAAGAATAAAATAAAGAACTTCAACCTATAAATTTGACTTCAAATATAATTTGCTAAAAGTAAGCATGAGATAATTGACTAGTCATATGAATAGTTGGACTATTCTCTCCTTCTAGCCTATCACAATATAGCAAATCTTTTTCTAAGTTCACAATCAATTTACAAACATATAAGCTACAACATATGTAAACAAAACTACATTATAAGACTAAACAAACATTCCAATAAAATCTTTAAAAAGGAAAATGTAATCACAATAATAAAGTAAAGAACTTGAACTTATAAATGGGACTTCAAATATAATTTGCTAAAAATGAGTCAAGAGATAAATGAGAGTCATATTTATAGTTGGACTATTCTTTGGTTGTAACCTATTACAATATAGCAAAAACTTTTCTAAGATTACCATCAATTAAATACCAAGAGAACATATGTAAGCAAAGCTACATCATACAACTAAACAAACACTCCAATAAAATCTTAAAACAAAATTTTAATCACAAGGACAAGAAAAACAAAGATGCAGATGTTGTCTACATACATTTTATTAACGTAAATATAATTTTAAAGTCTAAAACACTAAAGATCAACCAAAGGCCAATCTCAATTTTTTTGTTGATTAAAGTTGGAGAGATTATAAAAGTAAATGTTAACCTATTAAAATATAGCAAAAACTTTTTAAAGTTTACAATCAATTAAATAGCAAGAGAACATATGTAAGCAAAGCTACATCATACAATTAAACAAACATTTCAATAAAATCTTAAAACAAAATTTTAATCACAAGAACAAAAAAAACAAGGATAAGGTGTTGTCTAGATACATTTCATTATCATAAACATAATTTTAAAGTCTAGATCACTTAATATCGACCAAAAGCCAATCTCAATTAAATATAAATAAAAGCAATTTTTTTTTATTGATTAAAGTTGGAGAGATTATAAAAATAAATGTTAACCTATTACAATATAGCAAAAAACTTTTTTTAAGTTTACAATCAATTAAATACCAAGAGAACAAATGTAAGCAAAGTTACATCACACAACTGAACAAACACTCCAATAAAATCTTGAAACAAAGTTTTAATCACAAGAACAAGAAAAACAAGGATACAGGTGTTGTCTAGATACATTTCATTATCATAAATATAATTTTAAATTCTAAAACAGTGAATATCTACCAAAAGCCAAACTCAATTAAATAAAAATAAAAATAAATTTTTTATTGATTAAAGTTGGAGAGATTATAGAAGTAAATGTTAACCTATTACAATATAGCAAAAAACTTTTTTAAGTTTACAATCAATTAAATACCAAAAGAACATATGTAACCAAAGCTACATCATACAACTAAACAAACACTCCAATAAAATCTTAAAACACAATTTTAATCATAAGAACGAGATAAACAAGGATACAAGTATTGTCTAGGTACATTTCATTATCATAAATATAATTTTAAAGTCTAAAACACTAAATATGGACCAAAAGCCAATCTCAATTAAATAACAATAAAAACATTAAAGTTGGAGAGATTATAAAAGTAAACGTTAACGTATTACAATATAACAAAAACTTTTTTAAGTTTACAATCAATTAAATACCAAGAGAATAATAAAATCTTGAAACAAAATTTTAATCACAAGAACAAGAAAAACAAGGATACAGGTATTGTCTAGGTACATTTCATTATCATACATATAATTTTAAAGTTAAAAACACTAAATATGGACCAAAAGCCAATCGCAATTAAATAAAAATAAAAACAATAAAGTTGGAAAGATTATAAAAGTAAACGTTAATGTATTGCAATATAACAATTTTTTTTTAAAGTTTACAATCAATTAAATACCAAGAGAACAATAAAATCTTGAAACAAAATTTTAATCACAAGAACAAGAAAAACAAGGATAAAGGGATTGTCTAGGTACATTTCATTATCATACATATAATTTTAAAGTTAAAAACACTAAATATGGACCAAAAGCCAATCGCAATTAAATAAAAATAAAAACAATAAAGTTGGAGAGATTATAAAAGTAAACGTTAATGTATTACAATATAACAATTTTTTTTTAAAGTTTACAATCAATTAAATACCAAGAGAACAATAAAATCTTGAAACAAAATTTTAATCACAAGAAGAGAAAAACAAAGATACATGTCTAAGTACATTTCATTATCATAAATATAATTTTAAAGTCAAAAATACTAAATATGAACCAAAAGCCAATCTCAATTAAATAAAAATAACATATAATTTTAAAGTCTAAAACACTAGAAAGATCAACCAAAAGCAAATCTCAATTAAATAAAAATATAAATAATTTTTTTATTGATTAAAGTTGGAGAGATTATAATGGAAACCTTACCCCATTGTTAACAGGACTTTGAAGAGAAGATATTTATTAAAAACTTATTACAACAGGGCACTCACATGTAAAAACAAAAAAAAAAATTTAATAAAATATATTAATTTATTATTAAAGATATAGATTTGCCTACCTATGGCACACAAAATCTAGGAGTGAGACCCCGGCGGCCAGAAGATTTAGACGTGTGTAAATATAAGGTATACCAAAGAAGCTGTTTTACCAATTCTCAAAATGCCATTTGTTGATTTGCAGAAGCAGCAACTGAGGTGAGTCCAATCCTCGTTTTCTCCTCCATTTCTTTTCCCAATTTTGCTCATCATTGGCTGTATTTTCACACCGATGAATACTCAAATCTGCATAATTGGATGTTCTCTATATTTAGATTTGTGTAGTCCATTTTTTTGTTCCTGTAATTCATGACAAATTTCGAGGCTTTACATTTTGTTTGCACCGATGGACTTTCTTCAAGTTGATATATACGCAGAGCTGTTTGGACAATTTCAATAATAGTACGTGCAATGATTGTGGCAGCCATTATTGTAGTTTAAGAGGCTTAGAACTGAGGGCTTAGATGATCTGCTCTGGCTGAGTTGGAAAAATTAAATTGCAGTCATGTCTTTTTTTTCTTCAGCTTTCTTTTTTCTGCTTTGTTCAGAAGCCGTGGCTTAGAATTTGAATGGCCGTTGCAGGGAAGAATGTGAAGCTGATGCCTGGCTTTCTGCCTAGGAGTGCTTTTGCGTTTTGATTTTGGCGTGCGGTCTCAGTTCGAATCTCCGCCAGAACCCCATAGAGGAAAAGGAGAGAGAAGAAATTAAAAAAGCGGGGAAACGGAGAGTAATTTACGATGCAGGCTCCGCCTTCGAAATTCGGTACTACGCTTTCGGTTTTTATTCTTGAGTTTGTTGAGTGATTATGACATTTCAGACATGGTAAGGTGAATTTTAACAGAAGCGCATCAGATCAGGTAGTGAGTGCGCTTAAATGGTTATGGCACATTGGTTCAAGTAAATAATGGAAAATATTTTAAAATTAGGCGATACGCTCTTTGAATCTACTTTGGACATAGTTAGGGCTGCCAAAAGGTTACAGTAAATTTGAAGTAGCTGAATTTCTTGAGTTAAAGCAAGTTAAAATTTCTTATAAGACTACAGTGTTTCAGGATTTAACTGTGTGCAAGTTTTTCCCTCAACTTATACTGTTAATTTTCTACACAATATTAACCTAGAAAGAACCCACTTTGTCAATTTTTTTCTCCGAAGAACCCGGACTTTATCATTTCGGAAGCCACTCTTATACCCAATTATGTTTTGGCACAAACCGGGAGGACTCACATTTACTAATGCCTTCATATTTATGTTTGTTTATCTCCTTTGTGGGATAAACTTTACATTTTCCCGTTTATATATATTAATTTAGATTTTGTGTCCTTTGGGTTTTGATCTCATGACCTACTCCTATTTGCGAGGTTGTCCCCAGTTTCCACTAACTATTTTAAAATTGCTTTCTTATAATTGGGTTCTGCCTCTGCTTAATTTAGAGCCAATAGTTGCTGGTACTTATTAACCCTGCTATTTTTCAATAGTGTCGCTTGGTTGTAATGGTCGAATTACCTCCTCTCAGTTTATGCTTTCATCACATTGGAGTTTTTGTACTTGGTCGCTTTTTTAGCCCCTAGGGTTCTTAATACCCAGAGTACTTTTCTAAGTTTTCTTTAGTAAGCAGATTTTTTTTCGCGTCCCATTGATCTACTTTAGTCACTTGTGGAAATTAATATAATATTTTCTTTGTTGTGGCTGATGCTTTTCCCTATTCACCATTTTTCTCAAGTTGTTTTCTTTACTAACTGGATCTTTTTTTATGTCTCATACACCTTGTTTATCTCGTGGATGTTTATAAAATTCTATTCTTTATTCTGCGGATTCTTTTCTTATTCACCATTTTTTTTCTTTCTTGTTCTATATAAAATCCGACCATGAATGCCCCCAACTTGATATGGAAATTTGTTGTTCAAAACATATTAATGTAAAATTTGAACTTAAAAAAAATGTCTCTGATTATTATATATTTTATTATTTTGTGTCCTCTTTTCCTTAGTATGTGTGTTTGATGATTTTAAGGCACCAAAAGCAGTGCATCTGATCGGCAACACCAACAGCCATTTCAGCAGCACCAACAGCAAGGTTCATCAACTGTCATATCGCCAACACCTGCAGATTTTGTAATGCGGCAAAGTCATCTTGAACTAGTACATTCTGTGAGTAATTTGACCTTTATCTGTTGGATATTATTTTTCTGTTGGATATTATTTTTCTGTTGGGCATTGGTGTGCTGTTAATATTGCAAGGCTAATGAAAGTTGTTAACAAGCTGATGATTTGCCCAAAAGAAAATGTTGTTAAATGGTTCTTCTGTTACAGAGATCAAATCCAAAATGTGGAATTTAAGGTGTTGGTTTCAGAATGTCTATGAATTGAGATTTTTTTCACACAGTGAAGAGTATGCTTGTAATTCAAAACTGTATTTGCTAAATGTTTGGGTTTTTATATATCTGAAATTGTGATGTCATTTTCTAGGGAAGTGATGCTTTATGGCAGGCTCGAGCTGCATTTCCGTATCCAGATTCCTACTATGCAAGCTATGTTGCTGCATATGGTCCACGAATGGTATTCTTTTATTTAAATTTGTGGTCACCTTTGATTTTGTAAAGATTTTATCTCATTGGTATAAATCATGCAGTTTATACACCCCATTAGCTTATGGCACAAAAATGCCATATTGCAAAAGAAAGAATTTGTTTCAAGAGCTATTTCATGGTTTACAGTGTTGTTAGTTACTATGATTTATTTGACCCCTTTCATTGGTGAAATATTTGTAGATTCCTCCTCATATACTTGGGGTACAACAAGCTGGTCTTCCATTACCTCCATCAGATACAGTCGAGGAACCTGTCTATGTAAATGCAAAGCAATATCATGGAATTTTGCGACGACGACAATCTCGGGCAAAAGCAGAGTCGGAGAATAAGCTGATTAAAAGCAGAAAGGTGATGGCTGTAGTTTTCTTATGCTTGTTGAACTTATAGATATTTGATGATTGAATCGTTGCCTATATTTTTTTAGACTTGGTGAAATATAGGATATGGAATTATTACAGAGTTCTAGCCTGCTGCCTTTTTCTCACTGAGATTTCCTTTTACTAGATAAGTGATTTCAATGTCGTATGTGCTCTCTCTATTTTGTGGATAACACAATTTGCACCCCATGGTTAAATAGGAGTTTTGAAAGTATAAAGGGAGCACCTATGCTTAGGGGAGTTGGCTAATTCTTTATAGTTGCTAAAACACTATCCTAAGGACTAGTGGTTTTGATGGCCTTGCTTGGATTGTATGAATTGAAGTATGACAAGTTGCATTGCCATCTATAACTTTTCTAGGAGTGCTGTGAAGGTTTGCATGTACCATGTAGCCCTATTGTTTACAATTTGACCCGGTAATTCCTGCTCATTGGGTCTTCATGAACTGTCGAGTTGCTTTTCCAATATATTTATTCAGATATACTGGATATACCCTGATATCTGTATCTAGCATGGGTTTTAGTATGATATGACCTGGATAAGGTAAGGATATGCCTGACTGTATCTGAAGGCTGTATTAAGTCATACCTATCGAGTGCTGCTGCCAGGAAGAAAAAGGAGAAAATTTAATTTTACCATTTTCACAGTTTTTGGTTAAAATTTTCTCTTTTAGTTTTCACTATTTTGAGTTATACTTCCAAATTTATAAATGCTATTTTGAATTTTGTATGTGCTTTTGGTACTTTTTGTATACATATTTATATCTTCCATATCCTAGCTGTTTTCTAATCCTAGATCATTCATAATCTTTCTTATTCGTACCATATTCTCTAACTGTATCAGATACTGTATCTGTATCCATACAACATGGACATTATCTTTTTCAACAGACATATATCGATGCTTGGGTCTACTGTCTTAACACTCTATTGTACATGAGTTCGATTCTTTCAGTCAAGGATCTTCGTAATAAGACAGATTGCGTAACTTGCAGGGGTGCTTATTCTATCCATTATAAAAGAGGGTGAGAGGCACTTTTCTTGTGTTTATGGTAAACACAACTGTGTATAGGCTTTTAATGCTAGACTGTGTCAGGTAATGCATTATGAGGGAACATGTTTGTTTTAGATTATCATGCTTAGAGTGCACACAGAAGTAAGAAGTCTGACTCTAGCATTTGCTAATGCACTGTAAAACAAGATAGAAAGACAATTACATAGCATAAGCGACCCCTAATTTTGATAAATATTTGATTCAACCCTTTTATCCCTTAAAATGCTTTGAGGGCTTAAAATGTTTTGATACATGCTACAAATGCTTAAATCTTTTTTGGTACTTGCACTGCAAAATAACGTGAGGGCACTGAGTACTTATTATTTGTTGAGCTACTTGGATAAGAGTATATTTGCCCACATGTACAAATTTGTACCTGATAAGCACAATTACTTAATGTATAAAAGTTTTAACTTTTCTACTGATGTCTTTTCTATTTATAATCACTTTCATTTTATCCATTCCCAAGGAGCATTACTTCTTCAGCAATGACCTTACTCAAATGTTTGTTGAATTGCATTTAGGGTATTCTAATTGATTGTGTCAATTATACACGTGGAGGACAATTTGCAGATATTTGGTGATATATTTACTTTGGCTTCATGCTAAATTCTTTCACTAAAGTTGTCGTTAGATTTGCATGTAGAGATAGAAAGGTCGTGTGAAGTTTGTGATCTTTGTTAAAATAACGTTGCAGTACAATTGCATGGTAGCTTTAGACATTGGAAACCATCACTTTTGATACATCATTTGTTACTTGGACCTTCTCATCCACATAAAGGATTTTGTGAAAGAGCATGCTTTCTCTATATACTAATGCTTGGAAGATTTTCCCCCTTGACTTATTGCATTTCTAGGTGCACTAGATGCATTGATCCAAATTTGGAACTTGCGGAAACCTTTTAAGCAATATTACTTTCAATTTGTAAATTTATCATCAATTTATTATCTTGGTTTTAGGCTCTTAAGTTTTGCCATGTTTTCTAATTTGTTCCCTTTATCCTTTTATCCACTTTGGATGATAATAAACATCATCTTGGTAGCTGTGCTTTGACCTTGTCCAAGCTTTAAGGCAAAGGATAGTTTGACTGCTTTATTTTGGTTCAAAATGAGAGGATATTGCTCAATGATGCCAAAGTGAAAGAGGAGGCTAATCAAGAGCCTTGGTTTCTCCCCATAATTTCACATGACCTGCAGAAACTTTGCTTCTTGTTGACCTAAACTGCAGTAATCTAGGTTTGGATAGATGATTTTTTATTTTTATTTTATTTATTTATTTTAATATTGGAGAATGGATAGATGATTCAAAGAAAGATTTAACATTTTATAGGAAGATGACTTCTTATAGAAAAGTAAAAAGGCTTTAAAGGATGATTTTGGATCTTGTTAAGAGTGGTAGAATGACTCAGTTTCAAATTGTAGTGACTTCCAAGAGAGCTTGTGTTTTTGGAAGGTTTATGACTGTGAATAGCTTTTTGTTGTGCTCAAATTCAACATCATCCATATACCATTAACATACAGGTACAAATAGTTCTTCTGGTATTTTAGTGCATGACCTAATATTACTAGCATAAATTGTTTCCATGTTTATAGGCAGAGTCTATGTAAACAGAAAACAAGTGACCAAGAGTGTTAGATAATTCAAAAGAGTCAAAGGCTATTTGTTACTTGTCACCTGATTGACTGTATAGAAGTGTCCGAAAGTTTTATGAGTGTATGTTCATTCAAATTTTGTGAGAAACTGCATTTAGGAAACTAGTAAGAATCAAAAGAAAGTATAAGTTAAATACAACAGAATACACAGATCCTGAGACTAGAGACTGATCTATCTATTTTTTTCTGGAAGTTTGACAAGCTAGTTGAGGAGCTGGTTTTTTTGAAGCGGACATAGACGGTTTAAGAATTCTTCCTGAGAACCTTGCATTGGACTGTATAGAAGTGTCCGAAAAATTTGAGTGTATGTTCATTCAAATTTTGTGAGTCAAACTTCATTTAGGCAACTAGTAAGAATCAAAAGCAAGTATAAGTCAAATACAACAGAATACACAGATCCTGAGACTAGAGACTGATCTATCTACTTTTTTCTGGAAGTTTGATAAGCTAGTTGAGGAGTTGGGTTTTTCAAAGTGGACATAGAAGGTTAAAGAATTCTCCTTGAGAACCTCACATTTGTAAAATAATAAATATGCTGTATGGTGGTTGCATCTTAGTCAAAGTCACTAGTAAAGGGTCATGTTGAATCACAAGTAAAAAAACTAAAAGAGAAGATAAATGAAGACAAGCGAAATTGAATTTTGTTGATGTTTATAATAAGAAATAAAAGTGAGTAGATGCCATACAATATAAATTATACGAATTTTGAGACAAGTTCCTGATGTTCCAATTTGTATCTACTTTCTTTGTGAAAGAAGTTTGACAATGTTGCTCAGTAGTTGGCACTTTTAAATGTAGTAGGAGGTTTAGGGAACCCTTTTTAAGAAGCTTGCATTTGTAACTGATGCAGTCTAGGTAGGGGGGTTCCAATGAAAGACAGCCCAAACCTAGCAGCTTACAAACCCACTCTCAAATTCATATGCTAGACAGAAGCAAAACAATGATATCTTCATTAAAATAAAATCGGCCCTTCCAAGCTTACAACAGGGTGAAAAGAAGGCCAAACTTATTACACACACAGAAATAAGCAGATGGGCTACTCAACGCCCAGGATGAAAAAAAGTCCCACATGCCTGCCAAATGTGGCTTACAACAATAAATATCCACACCGCAGTGTTGCCCCCAAGTCCTTACACAGACGTGATTCAACCCTCTATAGTCCCTTCCCTAGATTTGTGCACAGACCTTTGCTTGCAGACACCTCCATGGCCACACTTTGGGCTATCTACTCATGGGTTTTGAATGCCTTCCCCAGGGAAATTGATGGTTTTTATTTTTTGGATCGCCACAGCAATAGCCAATCATTTGCCTGCCTCTTCTTGATCAAATATTCTATTCCTCCCAAGATTTCTGTTCAAGAACAGACTGCAATTTGTCCATACACCTGCTCATACGGCTTTCTTTTCTTGATCAAGCTTGCAGATCTGTCACATTTTTAGGGCACGTTTTTGCACAAAACTGCCTGTTGCATTTCTGCACCTTCCCTATTGATCATGCAGAGGTTTTTCTTTTGTTCATGCCACTGTTTTGCTTCATTTTCTTGGCTCTAAACATACTCACAATGATTGGAAAAGTGATTTCCAATCATTACACCCTATCCATTCATCTTCTAGGTGGATTTGTCTTCATGCTAGGCTATTTTAAACAAGATTGCTTGAGTTTGAAACTCCCATTTGATTCCAAATGTATCTTGCCACACCATCCCAGGCAAAACTCTTGGACTCCATCTACTTCATTTAGATTGAAATTGTTTGAAGACTTTGCATGCCAAGTGTTTGATGAAAAGTCAAATGCATTACTACAACGAAGAATAGTTGTGTAACAACTAAGAATGGTTGCGCAACAACTATGAAACAATTGTGCAGTGATGTAGAGACACTTTGGATAGGAGGAAGATAGATAAGTTGACTAGGTTCTTACTACACCCAAAAGCCCAAATTCAAAGGTTAGTTTGCAAAAGTGGGAACAGCAGTTAGGGGCACTGATTTCTTCATGGAAAAGGTGTTTAGACATGTATTGGGACCCATCCCATCCATTGGCAAAGGCAAGTCAAACTCAAAAATGATACTTCCTTCACAAACCCGAGAAATGGCTTGTAGCCCTACAAAAAGAGAACAGTCCTAATAACTTTTGATCCAGACCTTCAAATGCAAATCTTAGACAATTAGAAGATACCCATTAGGACCCCCTATCACATATTTTAGAATGGGTAGTGGTGGTTTTGGATGATATGCCTCAACTTATAGCCCCTCCTGATGCCTTAGAGCCCCAATTAGGCCAAAATTACAAAGAGACCCCTTTTAAATTCACACACAGAACTCAACCAATGGTTTGAGCACTTATAACACATGCCAAAACAAGGGATTTTGTGGGTTTCATCTTCCTACACTCTGCTGTCCCCAAAAATGCTTCTATGGTTCCCTCTTTGTGCCTTTAAACATCACCTAACACATGGTTTTGTTAGGTCCTTCACATAAACAACAGCAAATCACCTTCTCTGCCCAAACCCTTTATGAAAGGCATTGAAACAACACAACAACAATCTATCCCACTGATCTATGAGGTCTTACATCAGTGGAATGGAGGAGAATTCATAGATTGCAACCAAAACCTTTGTTTAGGTTTTAATGGGACTGTTTTTGAAAGAAACCTTATATCTCCCCTCTATACAACTTTCAAAACACCAAATCTACTTCAAATGATAGACAACCCTCTATACTAATTGATCAAAACATGAAAGAGTAAAGACAGTCCTGTACCTTCACATACTACGGCCTGTAGGAGCGAGTTCTTCAGGAAAACAGAATTCTGTTAAAGAACAGTCCCGGAAATATGCTTGTAGAAAACTCTTTAATGAATGTCAAGATGCCAAATAGGACTTGTTTGAAAGTCAATCCATCCTTCTATCCATCCCACACATTTGGGACTCTTGACAGTTCCATACAGATGAAAAGTACAGACTGTTCTACAGAAAAACAACAGAAAATGCAGAGAATTGGTTTGCTATTGCTTTGGAAACTTCTTACACTTCTTCAAGTTCATCTCCTACACTTCAAGGTTCAATCTCCAAGGCTTTTTAAGCCTGCACAACCTTTGACAACTACTTGGAGGCAGTTTTTGGGTCGATGGGGAAGCTTCACAATTGTCTTTCCTCCATCGCTGCCCATTAGTTATTTGTTATTGTGATTACAAAGTGTTATCTTAGTTTAAGAAGTGTATACTGTCCTTTCAAGAATAACTAGCCTTTGACAAGGCATAGGACTCAATGACAACCTCCTACTTGCCTTGGAAAGGCTTACAAATGAGAGGAAAACATAGGACTGCCCCTATGACTTCATGATTCTTTCTTATACAAGACAGCAATAGATATTTGGACATAGTCCTTATTACATGGATGGTCTTCTAGGACCTTATTGGAACATGATCCACAAAACATGAAAACAAGTATGAAAACATAGATGATCTCCTTGGTGCTCTTGCACCATACTCCCCGGGTGGAAAGAGAACTCAAGTCTCTTGAGGAAGTAGATCAGCAATTGTGACACCATGCTTCAAGATGTCTTCTTCACTCATCCAAGTGGCATCTTCAATGGGTAAGCCACTCCATTAGACAAGGAACTGTTTGTATGTCTTCTTTCTAGTCTTTTTCAACTTCAATGGTTGATTGGGTGGAAGACCCTTGACCCAATCTTCATCTCCCGCTGCTGTCATATTTGCCTCTGAATTTGCATTAGAATCACCTTTGAAAGGGAACAAATCTGAAACATTGAAGATAGGAGATATGGCCAAGCATTGAGGAAGTTCAATCTCATAGGCATTGAGCCCAAACTTGTGCACAATCCGACATGGTCCTATCTTCTTCATGAGGAGTTTGGTTGGCTGCCCCTTAGGAAGTCTTTCTTTCTTCAAATGTGCCATGACCAAATCCCCAACCTTGTATTGTACATCTCTCCTTCTCTCATTGGCTTTCTCCTTATACCTATCATTGTTCTTTTGAAGAGTTTCTTTGGCATTATCATGGATGTCCTTCATGGCCAATGCAAAGGCTTCACCTTGAGCACTTTTCCTTTCCAATCCATGGAGATCTCTCAATTCAATAATACCTCTTGGATGAATGCCATAAACAATCTCAAATGGATTCCTCCCTGTGCTCCTATTGGTGGAATCATTATAAGCAAACTCAGCTTGAGGGATGATCATATCCCATGCCTCTCCATGTTGTTTGGTAAAACAACTGAGAATATTTCCCAAGGACCTATTCACCACCTCAGTTTGGCCATCAGTCTGAGGGTGATAGGCTGAAGTAAATGACAATTGAGTACCCAACTTCTTTCACAAAGTGCGCCAAAAATGGCCTACAAACTTTGGATCCCTGTCAGTCACAATGTTAAGAGGCAAACCATGGATTCTAACAATTTCTTTGAAGAACAAACCAGCAATGTGAGAAGCATCATTAGTGCATTTACATGGCAAGAAATGAGCCATCTTACTGAATCTATCCACCACAACAAATATACTATCAAGGTCTCTTTGAGTCCTAGGAAGACCCAAGACAAAATCCATGCTAATACTTTCCCATGGCCTATTAGGAATAGGAAGTGGCTGATGTAGACCAGCATTAGATGAAGTACCCTTTGCCCTTTGACAAATACTACAACATTCAACAAATTTTTTGATATCTGATTGCATTTTAGGCCAAAAATAAAACCTCTTCACCTGATCCAATGTTTTATCCAACCCCAAGTGACCTCCTAGTCCCTTACAATGTTTTTCCTTTATGATGTTCTCCCTCATGGAACACCTAAGAACACATAGTTGGCTGCCTTTGAACAACAACCCCTGCTGCAACAAAAACTCAGAAAAATCAGAATGATAAGAGTCTGGAAATTGTGAACAAACTTCATATACCTCTTTGAAATCTTCATCATCCTGATACATATGTTTGAGAGCATCAACCCCTACACTTTGCAACTGAATTTCTTGAACCATACACACTCTTCTACTCAATGCATCTGCCACTTTGTTAGCCTGCCCCTTCTTGTGTTTGATTGAAAAAGTATAGGTTTGGAGTTGCTCAACCCATTTCATATGCCTGTGATTGAGTTTCTCTTGTGCATTCAGAAAATTAAGTGCATGGTTGTCAGTATAAACAATAAATTCTTTAGACAAAACATAGTGCCTCCATTTTTTCAAAGCTTGTACCATTGCATACAATTCCAAGTCATAAGTAGAGTACTTTCTCTTAGCATCATTCAATTTTTCATTAAAGAAAGCAACAGGCCTGCCTTCTTGACTTAGGATAGCCCCTCTAGCAAGGTTACTAGCATCACATTCCACTACAAACAACTTATTAAAGTCGGGCAAAACAAGTATGGGCTGTTGTGCTACCTTTTGTTTCAGAATTTCAAAAGAATCATTGGCTGCCTTTGTCCATAAAAACTTACATTTCTGCCTGTTGTGACCAAATCACACATCACCCCATTAGGAATAGGGACCCCCCTTTTTTTTGAGCTCTGTGCTTTCAATGAGTTTTCAATGAGACTTTAATGATGACCTGACTCATCTTCCTCTGCCGATACGGTAATAATTTCCTCTCCTATGATCTTTGGTTCATGATTAGAGGTAGATGAACTTGCAATAATGAAGAATTGTGATAAAATCCCATCTAGATAATGAGTTTTGAGGCCAATCCTGAAGAATGTTTGAGACCCTGAAAAGACTAAGCCTGGAGCCTGAAATCCTGAAAATCCTGAAAAAATGGCTAAGTCTGAAATCTGGCGAATCCTCCAAATTCTATATTTTGCATCTTAAATCCGGTGGATTCGGGACCTATCTCAAACATCCTGAAAGGTATATTGAAAAATATTTAAAGTATAAGACAAGTCCAGAGGATTCAAAACACTGATCTAGTGCGACAGGGCACTCAAGTGGCACAAAATCTTGGCGCAAAATCACGAAGGAAAAGGCGCTTGAGCATGAGGATTTCAATCGCTGATCTAATGCGCCCATCTACACCTTGATCTAATGCGAAAATGCTTGAGGATTTCGATCACTCATCTAGTGCGCCCAAACCAAAAGTATCCTTTTGAAGGAGAAAATGAAGATTTCAACACCTTGATCTAGTGCGAAAATGAAAGGACAAGTCTTAGAACCAATCTTGGAGTAAATTAAAATGATAAATGTCAGAGGATTTGAAAAGCCCATCCAATGCACTAGGAAGAAGGATGGATCCCAAAGTCTAAAATTTCGAAGAGAAACTAGAGGATTTTAATCCTTGATCTGATGCGCCACCAAGAAGGAAGAGGGAGTCTTGAGGTTTTGTTGACTTGAGGAGGATCTAGTTCAAAGAGGATTTCAAAAGCTCAAGTGATGCGCCAATCTAGAGGATTTTAATCCTTGATCTAATGCGCAACATAAGGTAGAGTGAGATTTGTTTCTAGAGGATTCTCCAAGGGCATCTAATGCGCCAACGCCATGCATGATCCACTTCAAGGTAAATGCCGTCTAATACATCAAAGTTTTGAAGATTTCAACCTAGTGAAGTGATGCGCCACTTCCAAGACCCTTTATCAAAGCGCTCAACAAGAAGTCGAAATTGGCATCTAGTGCGCCACACACCAAAGGAGAGAATAAAGTTTGATTTTGAAGACTTCAAGACCCTATCCATTGCGCCATGCATAAGAGGAATTCAAATGGATGAAGCAATGCGCCAAAATCTTGAGGATTTCAATCCTCCATCCAATGCGCCACTTCCTTAAGCAAGTAAAAAACTAAGTGCAATCCAATGCGAAATGTTGAAGAGGAGTCTTAGAGCTTCATCCAATGCGACATGGTGAGAGGAATCAAAAACTTCATCTAGTGCGAAATGATAAGAAGGTTTTAAAGACTTGATCCAAAGCGCCACACATGTCAAATGCTAGAGGATTCTCTATGCTTGATCTAATGCGCCTAGAGGATTATGAAGAAAGATCATGCTATTTCAAAGAAGAAGACTTCGAAAACATCATCCAATGCGAAATGCAATGAGGAAGTCAAACACGAATCCAAAGGATATGAAGAAGACCTCAAAGATGTTATCAAAAATGCAAGACAAGAGGATTTCAATTCTTGATCCCATGCGCTTGAGGGAGAAGGAAATTACAATCTACAAGGAGATCATCAAGACTCCATCCAATGCGCCCATCAAAGGAAGTTAGAAACATTTAATGATTTTTGCCTTGGAAAACGTGAAAATTGCATTTATTAAATAAAGATCAATCTAAATTAAATGTTTTGCACTATAATAAAGGAGGTCGGCCTAGGGAAGAGGTAAAGTTTTTAAAAGCAAATTATGTATATATACCTCATCTCCTTTTCATTTTTATCATTTTCAAAGAGCAGATTTGTTTTCCAAGAGCAGATTTGTCTTCAAGGAGAAGCAACAAGAAGTTTTTTTTGAAGTACAAATTTGATTTTATCAAATTCAAGCAAGTGGTGGATCAAATTGCAAGGTATCAAATTCAAAGCAGCCCATCAAGTAAGTCTGATCTGAATATTTTCTGATCTGATTTTCTTCTTTTTCCTTCATTAGATGCATTAAAATTGTTTAAGTATTGGTAAAATTTAAGAAGGATAAATGGATTTTCATAGATTCCTTGAGTTTAGTAGTGATATTTCATAATTGTAAAGGAAAACTTCATAAGTTTAATCCACTAAAGTTGCTGAAGTAAAGTCTAGATTGTGTTTGCAATCACTTATTCGCATCAAGTCTGCAGGATTATGGCAATGACTTCTAAAGAGCGACAAGCGAAGATCCGGATGGATGCCAAGGGGAAGATTCCCGAATCAAAGCTCGTCTCAAGATGGACAAATGTAGGAGACACGAATATGGGCAACAGCAGCTTAGAAGATATCAAGTCAGTCCTTGAAGAACCAAACGGAGGAAGTCTTGCTCGAGCCATCATGAGGAGTGAAGCCATTGAAGCTGCTTGTTTTCTGCCAGCTTTGCCGTGTCCAGAGATGATCATCGAATGTGTCAAGAAATATGATGTAGATACAAGGCAGATTATAGCCAAAGATGGAACGATATTAGCTTATTTGCAAAAGGAGGCAGTTGAAGAAACTTTCAACATTCCAACTAAGGAGAGGATGATCAGTATCTCAATACAACAAGGTCAGCAGGAATATGATGTCGACTCAAAGACAAAGTTGCAGGAAATAAGGAGAGAATGGATGGCCAATCCAGCTATGAAGTTCAATATGAATAATCCTCCATAGTTCCACAAGTCAGATTTTCATCCTGAAATTGGATACTTGATCATGTTTTTAAACAAAATGACGGGAATGCCTCAATCTGTTACCTTTCAGCCTTGGATGTACTCTTTCATCAAGTCAGTTCTCAAAGGGAAAATGATTGATTGGGCTGGACTTATCAGTCAAAGTATACATGAGCAGTTCGTCAATTTTGCTAAGACCAAGACTTGTCATATGAGCTCCTACGTAGTGTACCTTCTCGCAAGAAATGAAGTCTACTCAGGTTTGACCAAAAAAGGAGAAGTCGGCATTGGGCCTAACAAGTACCTATCGCATCAATGTTATCCTCAGTTGCACCTCAAGAGTATCAATCATTATACAAGATTCAATGATGCATTTGCTATGTTCATAATGAAGAAACTGAGAGGAGAATTTCATAAAAGGTTGTCTAATGCAGCAAGAGAGTTCATTTCAGCATATGGACACTGGTATACTTAGCATGAAAGGTACACTTATCTAAGGATCCAAGGGTTTACATCATATCCATACAGATTGCCAAGATATCCAACCAACAGGATGGTGATGTTAGAGGTTACTAGGCAACTCCTAGAACTCATCAGGTTGCAGAAGTTGAAGAAGAAAGGAGGAATCCAATTTCCACTTCGTCTTGGACAAAATCTGGAGTGTCCATCCTTATCAGCAGCTGAATATTCTGAAATAGAGCTACAGGCATATCATTTGCAAACTCATGGCACCAAGAGGCTTAACTTTGATCCTTTCCAAGTTTGCTGGAAATACCATAGAGAATTCAAACATGTCAAGCAGTTGGAAGACCACTGGGCCAGTGCCCAAGATGAAGATGATCTCTGAACACTTCAAAGTTCGAGACTCACTTGGGATTTAGTCAGAGCTTCCAAGGTTTTCAAGATTCCAGACCAGTTTACCGAAGATGATACTTTGTTGATAGATGAATTTGATAAGATTAAGGATTTGCCTTACACAGTTGATTGGTCAAAGAAGGATGTATCCGAAGAAGAATTGATAAAGCCGGTCTTAGCCATGACCCAAGTATGTATCAATCAACTATTGCAAGAGATGAGTGATGAAAGTCAAGTTCTCACTTACAATAAGATGGATGAAGGAGAACCAGGACAGCATAATACACATAGCCAACCACAACATAGTGGGAATGATCAAAGTAATAATTCAGCTAGAAAGAGGAAAAGACCTAGTCAAGATCAAGGGGAATCAAGCCGAAGACCTCAGAAAAAGAATAATCCATCTACTTCATCTAATCCACAAGAAGGTGCTTCAGTTGTTCAAAATCCAATACAAGAGATAGAAGTTATAGAAGAAGTTGCCTTGATTCCGTCAGAAGAGATTCAATCAAGCCCCACTGTCATAATGGAGGAGAATGATGATCTTGGTCAAGATGAAGTAGGAAGCAACGGTCCTTTCTAAAATCACTCAAGATTCTGCTGGAAATAGAGAGGTACACATAGCTGTTCCTAGAATTGATAAGGAGTTGGAAAATATGACACCTGAGGATTATAATATGACTACTATTGGCATGGGTCCAATCACAAGGGAACAGGTAGAGGAGGAACTACAAGATTCAGTGAATAGTGTAAGAAGCATGTTGAAGCAAGAAAGAGAAGCAAGGATGAAGGTTGAACAAGATTTCAATACATTGAAGCATTACATCCAACAAGTCATGCAGCCCATTCAACAGAAGGAAGCTACTACAATTCCTCCGTCCATTCTTCCACAAGAAACAATATCCCAAGTTGAAAACATGAGAACTTCATCTCAGATGATGAAGGGATGGATAGAAAAGACAGAAGAGAAGGCCTATACTCACCTTGAAGAAATTGTGCAAGTGTATGATAGAGTCATTAAGCTTAAAGATCGAGTTCAAGCTTTATTAAGAAATTGTGCTAAGTTCAAACCGATCAAAGAGCAATACATGCTACAGCTCAAGAGTTTAATGGAAGCTCCATTAGAAGATCTAATTCATGATAAGGTGATTGATAGAGATACTCCACATGACTTCATCACTTGGTATTTCTCCTTTCACAACAAGGGGCAACTAGTTGATAAAATTGAAGTAGATATGTCCAGGATAAGAAGTGTTCTTCTAAGAACAGAAAATCATATATACACTGCTTTGACAACAATTTGTAATCCTTATGGAAATGTTACTATTGAAAACATGAAGCAACAAGTTAAGGCATTCTACTTTCAATATGATGGACTTGATGAGGGTCAACTAGACAGTATATTCACACTTGCATATCGTCTTGGGGAAAATAAGTCTTGGATAAACGACTAGGAGAAGACACTTGGCGTCTATGAGTCAGACGTAGCAGTGGCAGAAGGATCCATTAAGGCGGCGACAAGTGTACCAATGGAAGATATTGTTCAGATTGTGTCTAGATTCATTGTATCTCATAGTACTACTACATAGTAGGCACATGATGTGGCTTCCTTATCTTCCTGGAAAGCGTGCCTTTGTTCTCTCCTTCGTAGCTTCTTTCATTTAATAAAGTGAGCCTCCTTCATTTAATAAAGGATAGTTTGTTACAACTACTTGTGATGTGGCTTGATCTGGTCCGCTGATTTGGCCGATCGATCTTGACCCTTCTTTCCTTTGAGGTCTATAAAAGGGCTCTCATTGCTCTCATTTGAAGAGGTTGGAAATTCTGAAATTGTTGTAAGAGCTCTCTGAGATTACAAAGGATTCATTGTTTCGGTGATTCTATTTATGTTTCTGAGTGTTGCATGGTTTCAATTTTCAAACGAACATTAAGTTAAGTTATAAGTTTTCTTTAAGTTTAAGTTAGTTAATGAAAGGTTGCTTTATTGCTTTGTAGTGAAGTCTTTAAGTTCATACCATTTGTGGTCTACGGCTTGTGGATTGCAGTGCATGGTTAGTCTGAACAATTGAACGTCAATTTGATCTTTATGCTTGTTGAATCTTTCATGAGCATAATTGATTTAAACATCTTGTATACCTTTGAAGATTGCACCTATCTTGTGTAGTTGTTTTATCTTGGCGAAACAGGATTTGGTTCGATTTCACTCTAAGTAGTAAACGTCCTTCCATTTAGGATTAGATTAGTGTTTCTAAGCCCTACATCTTTTGCCCTTTTTTTTTTTATCAGTAAGTTAGGATTAGGACCAAAGAACGTCCATTGCTAAATCATATGCGTCAATTGCAGTACTTAGGCTCTCTAGTATTTACTTCCATAGTCCTTGAAACAGCAAGTTACTTGAACAATTGTGTAAGTCCCTTTGTTTGTTAACAGCAAAATCATACTTAAATCGCTGAGCTGTCTCTTACCGAAATTATTAGAAGGAACCTTGGAGTTATCTCGTTTGATCACTTAGTTTAGCATCCGAGAGGCTTTGCTCAAGAGAGAGTCAGATACTCAGTATTTCACTCTATTGTTGACTTGTTGAAAAACAACCATCAACACTGCCCCCCTTTGATGGTATCCAAAATTGGTGCACAAATATGACTAAAACCCCTTATGAATTTCCTATAAAATGTTGCCAAACCATGAAAACTTTTCACATCACCTGCTGTTTTTGGAGTTGGCCAAGACAAAATGGCTTCTACCTTTGCTTGATCCATCTTCAAACTACCTTGTGAAATCACAAAACCAAGATAGGTGAGTTCTTCCTTCATGAAGACACTCTTTTCCATGTTGATCATCAATTGTTCATCGTGCAACTTCTTCAAAACCTGATCCAAATGTTGCAAATGCTCCTCCTTAGTGTTGCTGAAAACAAGAATGTCATCCAAATATACCACAACAAATTTGCTAATGAAATCCTTCAACACTTCATTCATGAGACGCATAAAAGTACTTGGGGCATTAGATAGACCAAATGGCATCACCAACCACTCATAAAGACCCTCATTTGTTTTGAATGCTGTCTTCCATTCATCCCCTTGTTTGATCCTAATTTGATGATACCCACTCTTAAGATCAATCTTAGAAAAGTATCTAGCCCCTCCCAAACAATCCATTAGGTCCTCAATCCTTGGCATATGGAACCTATATCTTATGGTAATCTTGTTAATGGCTCTAGAATCCGTGCACAACCTCCATTTAGCATCCTTTTTAGGGGCTAGGACTGTTGGGATAGCACATGGACTAAGACTCTTTCTCACCAATCCCTTGTCCAACAATTCTTGCACTTGCTTGGCAATCTCTTCATTTTGTGAAGGTGTCATCTTGTAGGCTGCTTTGTTTGGCAAAGTAGATCTCGGTATGAAGTCAATTTGATGGCTTATGTCCCTAATAGGTGGCAACTCATTAGGCATTTCTTCTACCATAATCCCCTTATACTTCTCTAGCAATTGTTGCACCTCATTAGGAACTTCTTCCTTACTAGGATCATGCAAACTAGGACTATTTTTAGGTTTCAAAATCAGAGCATACCCTTGGGTTCCTTCCTCCTTAAGGGCATCTAGAAACTCTTTACCATTCACAGTCATGACACTTGACCCAACATTCTTCTCTACATGCTCATCAGGCAATGGATCATTCTATATTTTCTACCATTCTTAGTTATGATGAAAGAATTGGTTTTACCATCATGTGTGATTGAACATCATATTGCCATGGACGTCCTAACAACAAATGACAAGCATCCATGGGAATTATATCACACAAAATCTTATCCTTATATTCTCCTATTTCAAATTCAACCCATGATTGTTTATCTACCAAAACTTGTTGCCCCTTATTCAACCATGATACTTTATAAGGACTAACATGAGGAATTATTTTCAATTTCAATTTGTCTACCATTTCAATGGAAACCAAATTTTCAGTTGAGCCTGAATCAACAATTACCTTGCAAATCTTACCATAGGCCTTGCATGTTGTCCTGAACAATGTCTTCTTTTGAGGGGCTTCTTGTGTTTGAGGCACCTTCAACATGGTTCTTCTCATCATCAAATTTTCTCCTTAATGGACCGAGGCTGCACTTCCAATTGGAGAGTTGACACTTTGGCAATCTTCCTCTTGGATCAATTGGTTCCTTCTCTCTCCTCCATGAGAGCTTGAGACTTGCTTTTTAGGACACTTGAAGGTTGGATGTCCCACTTGGTTGCAATTGTAGCACCTTCCTGTGAAGACATTAGGACTTCTTCCTGGTCCACCAAATCTACCTCTTCCATTAGGCCTTCTTCCTCTAAGGCCTTCTCTAGAACTTGATTCTCCACTTTGCTCTTGGGAACTAGATTACCCTTGACTTCTTTGGGACTGATTTCTGCTCCCAACTGCCCCCACCTCTGATATTTCTGCCACTTCTTCCTCTATTTTGCTGCTCACCTTTCCTCTTCAACTTCTCTTCAGCCCTTAATGCCACTTGAAAGCATTTTTCTACGGTTTCAGGGGTTAATAAACTTATCTCATCTTGAATATTAAACCTCAAACCATTTAGATACCTTGCCACTTTAGCTTTTTCATCTTCCATGTACCCACAACGAAGAGTGTATTTGTGAAACTCCTCGGTGTAAGTAGCCACATCCAAATCTCTTTGCTTGAGATTTTGCATCTTCTTGTAGATCTGCACCTCATAGTCTGATGAAAGGAATTGGGACTTGATCCTCTCCAACATTCTGCTCCATGAAGAGATCATACTTTTCCTATTCTTTACCCTCTCACCTTGGGTGTAATTCCACCATGTAAGGGCAGCACCTTTGAGTTTAGTTTTTGCAAACTTAAACCTCTTATTTTCAGGAACTTCTTTGTATTCAAAGTAGTTGTTTAGAGCCTCAATCCACTCCATGACTTCATCAGCATTCATCTTCCCACTGAGCATGGGAATCTCCATCTGAGCCTCCGAAGAATCCTTGCCAATTGCCTTGATGGGTTCAAGGAAATGCCTTTGATCAGCTAGTACCTCTACCTCTTCTTGCTCTTCTCCTTCCTCCTATTTTTCTTCCTCTTCATCATAACCTTCATAGAAATAGTTGTGCAACAACTAAGAATGGTTGCATAGCAATTAGGAAATAGTTGCACAACAACTGTAGGTCTTGCTACTGAAGATGCAACTGTGAGTATTCTCTTGTTCTTGAAGTCAGCTGGAATGATTCAAGACTTGGTTGATTCATCCAAGCATGCCATTTATTCAAAACCTGCACACCAAAACCAAAATCCTCTTGGCCATCCTTTATTTTGTTTTTGGGTGATGCAAGATTGCTGGGGGACCCAATGCTCCTACATCAGTAACATTAGTTGTAAGGTGGTTGTCACTAGTTAAATACACTTGTAAAGGGTCATGTTGACATTGAAACTACAAATAGAGAGGATGAATAAACAAGAGAAACTGAAGTTTGTCTAGTTAGCTAATAAGAAATAAAAGTGAGTAAAGAAACAAAATATATGAGATATGAGACTAATTTGTGATCATTGACAACACATTTATTTGATTTTTAGAGAAGTTTGACAGCACTATCATAGAATTGACACTTTAAATTTAGTAGCAGGTATACGGAATTTTTCTTGAGAATTTTGGATTTGTAAATCATATTGTAATATGGTTGCGAAAAGTTAACCTAACTAGTAAGAAATCATGTTTTTGAATTGCAAGTTGAAAGAGAGGGTGGATGAAGAAATCAAGTGGCTAGCTTAATAGAATAACCTTCTTGTATCTTGTGGATAGATAGGCATTTTAATAATGAGTCACGCTATTGATTTTTGATTGGCTCTTGAATTAGGAAAAAAAAGGCCCGAGGAAATTAAGAGGAGGGGACAAGTATAATGCTTAATGAATGGCTAAATAAACAGAATTATCAAGCAATCTATTCCAAAGATTTTAATTGGGCAAGTATTAGGGATGGTGATAGCAACATTTGATTGTAAAATCTTGAGTGATGAAAGGAGAAAAAAAACAATAGTGGTGCAATTTATATGAACTATTAGTAGTTAATGATATGCGGCTTTGTTATTCAAAAGCTTAAATTCACCATGTGTTAGCTAAGCAGCCGGGTTCGACAGAAATAGGGGGCAAATTCGTTGGATATGGTACAGGTTTGGGTATGGGTCTTGGATGACCTTGTGCTTGCCTAGGGTTCGATCGGGCACATAGGGTTCGTTGTTGGTCCATCTAGGCTATACCCACAAAAAGTCTGCCTTAATCGTCACCAACAAAGGAGAAGAAAATGTGCCTTCGTCTCTATAAAATCAAATCCCGTCTGTTTTCAACGGCCATTATTTGTTTTTGATGATTTCTAGTGTATATGATCTAGTCCCATTGCTCCTTAGCCATTTATCAATGCAGTCACGCTCCACCATTGTGCCTGAACACATAGCTCTCACAGGATATATGTATGTAGCAGGACGTATGGGTATAATAGGATTGGTGGGAGTTGGATCTTTCAGTTTAATTCGCACTGCAATGGCATGGAAGGTCTACAACGTCAATGTCGATAGGATGGTTATGTTTAGTTTTATTTTTTATTTTTTAAGCTTTAGGTTTAACTGTTATTTGTTTAAAGTTAATTGGTTTTTAAATTAAAATCATATATTAAGATTTAAAATTTTAGCAAGCTTAAACTTCAAGTTTCTTATATGCAAGTTAAAGTTAAACTATTATTAATACTTAATATATTGACTTTTCAATTAGATTTTTTTTAAAATTTAGTATTTTTAAATTTATCTATTTTTTTTTTTGATCCGTAATAGCAGTTTTATATTAATAAATTCAAAAAGAAATACATATCTTCAGCTTTTCATGGCTGGCCAGAGATTAACAGTCTACCTTCAAGAGTTGAGAAGCCTAGGAGAGAGACCACACAGGGTCACAAAACTTAATAGTAGAGGAAACAAGCTATAACCTAGACTTGCAATTCGAAGCTCCAACTATACAAAATGGAGCAGGAGTAGAAAGACCTAGATAGTTGCGGATGCTAGCAGTTTATTGAAGTCGTCCACCCAGGCGAGACCGTCCACCATCTCCAGACCCAGAGCCTTTTTGATGAAGCTGACTGCCAGTGCCGCTTGATCTTTTAACAGAATCAGATCAAATCCTCTGACATCTAGGATGAAGGGATAGAGCTTTATGACAGCACCGGGATCTTCAAACTGATTCCAATCCTTCGGCCGCGGAATACCAGACCCCAAGCTAGCCATCTGTAGCGAAACTTCAAGATCTCCCAGATGCTCTGCATTGAAGACACCCTACATGATGGACTTCACCATTTGTTTATCCGTGCCTAATTCGAGCAGCATTGCCAGCGCCCTGGAAGTAATGTCTGTGTCCACCCTGTAACGTTCTCCATTTTCCAGAAACAGCCTGCCCAAAATCATCTTTACCGCCCCCACCATCAGTGTATCAGATCGGCGCAGCATTCTCTGTAGCCGAAGGTCAGTGATGGCACCGAGGAAGGCCATTTGCCGCTTCCAACTAGTTAGACGCACTGGCGTATCCATACCGCCACACCGAATAGCATCCGCCGAGAAGATAACAACAAAGTATGAAGGCATTAATCTAAAAACGGAGAGGAAGAAACTGTGGAGAGCTCTTGCCAGTCCTAACAACGAGATGAGAATGCTACCTCCGCAGACGGCTTATCAAGAGGCCTGCCGAATCTTCTCGAAATCCATCTGGACTCCCAACTCATGCCAAAACTAACACTTACCTTAATCAATGCAACATCCCGTCCACTCGTGCCTTCTCTGCAGCTACGAGCCATCATCATCACTTTCCCTGTCTCGGCCTTGCCACCCATCATGGGGTGGTAAGGCTCCCTCCCAACCACCCACTCTTTTAAATTTATCTATTATATAACATATATTATGTTTATATATTTTTAATAATAAGATAACATTTATATATATTGTACGCCAATACCCAGCCATATCGAACCTGTGAAAAAAATCTGCCGTATCCATGAACCCACACCCTGACCCCATCCCCTCATTGGCAACTTAGAGTATTAGGAATAGTGATAGCAACATTTGATTGTAATATTTTGAGTGACAAAAAAAAGCAATAGTGATGTAGTTATTACGAAGTATTAGTAGTTAATGATTGTTAACAAAAACAAGTGAAAGAGAAGGTAAGTTGTCATTTCAAAGAATGCTTGCCAATATGGGAAATTTTTTCCAAAAGATGAAGACAAACAATTGAAAATCTAAAATGTGATTAAAGAGGTTCAAATAGTTGTGGGATTCGAGTGAGGGCAAGAGGAGAGCCATAATTTTGTTGAAGCAACAAAATTATTTCAAGGGAAAATGTTCAAAGCTATAGCAATTTACCAAGTCAAATAAATTGTAAAAGTAACAAATATGCAACTAGAGTTAGGAAAGATTATAATGCAAAGTCAAAAGGGTTGAATAAGTCTAGATTTTGTATCTAGTGATTTGATTAAAAGGAGGAAGGAATGGGCTAAATCCGATGATAACGGCAAAAAGGACAATGCCTTCTTACATTGTTTCAGATGATGATATAGAATGCTTTGGAGCGATAGATGTCTTAAGTGGAACATTACACATGGGAAAATCCGGACTAATTGATCACTTTGCTCAACTCTTGCAATGTGTTCAAATCTCTTCTGTAATGAAATAACTTGCACAAAATTAAATTGGTCATATAGCTATAAGGAAATAAACATAATAGTAGTATACCATAACAAAATGATTTATGTGGAGAAAACCCCTTTGGGAGAGTAATCCCATACTCCAGAGCAACTCAATGTATTATTCAGTATTCAATAGTAACAATACACTTGCAAAGTCTAAGTCTTTGTAGGAGTATCACCAACAAGATATTTGGAGCAATTTTGGTAGCATAACAGTACCTACAAAACTCACTATAAAACCTCCATCTCAAGCACCCAATAAATAGGAGAAGCAATACATGGAACCATCAAATGGTAATTAAGGAACCATGAACTAAAACCACCCAAAATGTGGCACCCGAATCCCTAGTCAAAATCCAACTCCCAAATCCCAAGATGAGTTTATAGGCTAAAAACAACATATTCCTTGCACCTGTCGTAAGCTCATCATAATCCACTCACCGACTTGGGTGCTTTATTTTGGCTCCATTATCTCTATTCAAAGATACCTTATGATGTGTCATAACATACATCATAAATTGGCTAAGAAGTGTAACTTCCCTTTACAGCTCTCTTATGCATCATAGATGCTCTTACATTTCTGATGTGGGAGGCCTAACTTCTGAAGGCCATAACCTTTGATATGGGAAGCTGATTGAATCCTTCTTTTTAAATTGAGGATCTTGGAGAGATCCATGTCGCCAAAACGAGCTTGCTCCAATTAGGGCCCATTTGGCATTTTTTGTGGACAAAATAAACCTTCAGAGCCCCTCAAAGTTGCATTTTTGTGTTCTATAGCCATAAAATTGCATTGTTTTTTTTATTCTTAACATTAGGATGCAAGGTTGAGACACCTTTTCTAACATACCTCAAAGGCTTAAAATTCAAAATTTCAAATATTGTACAATTGTAGTCTACAACTTCTTCCCTCTCCTAGTGGTATCCAACTTCAAACATGAAGGCAAATATGAATCATAGTGTTGATGGGTCACATGACACACCAACTTAGGCAAGCAAGAAATCTGCTGCACCTCTCTTGAAGGAGACAAAATTTCCCCAAGGTCTATATTAGTAGGTCTTGGCATGCTAAAAGGTGGCTCCAACACTAATTAGTCTAAATGACATTCGTCTATAGGCAAAGGTTCCCCAATTTGTAGTAAAAGTTGTCTTGATTCTATCCCTTTGTTCAACGATGACCTTATTATAGCTTGAGTATCCGTCTAGCAGGGACATCATTTGGGAGCCATTAACTATTTGAAGCACCTCATTCAAAGAAGGCACCAAATAGTTATCCTTTTTAGATGCCTTGTTTAAATTTTGGAAGTCGACACAAGGATGGATTTCCCCATTTTTCTTGTGCATTGGCACGAAGTTCACTACTCAAGTTGAATGCCTGACAGGGAAAATGAGTCTCGTTGATAATAATTTATGAACTTCCTTGAAAAGTAGAGGCTCAAGCAAGGCATTGACAGGCCTCTGTTTGCTGGAAAGGTTTGGCACCAACCTTAAGAGGAATTGTATGAGTAATAAATGATAGGTTATAACTTGAGGCCCTCAATGACATCCATATAATCTTGGAGAGCTTGCATTATACCTTGTTTCTCCTCTTGAGTGCAAATGTCCTCCAATAGAACATTCTTGGGATCTTTGGTGTCTACAAGGTTGCAAGGTCTCAACATCCACCTTCAGGTGCAACGGCCTTAGTTTTGTGATGCTGGTAATTCCAAACGGAATGCCATGCTCGTTCGACACCAATGTCAAGATGGGCCAAAACAAAACATGGAAATCTCAATCATAATGTGGGCATAATATAACCCAATCGATAACCATGGCATAAAATAATTGTAACATATAAAACGAAGGACTCCAACATCCCCACTTAACCATTTTCAACACATGGATAATGCTACAACATGATAAATGCCATTCGGAACATGACTCGTTTTCCAACCAAATGACATCATAAAATAATAACATGATGGAGGCTACTTCCCAAACATGGAAGAATCACACTCCAATAAATAAATTACACAAAGCATGAATATACATCAATAATAAATGACCTCCAAGGTGCTCTAAAATGCCAAGAATGATCAAGGAAGCCATCCAATTCTTGCAAGATCATCTCGACAGGACCAATGGGGAAATGTTACACGCCACCCTACCGTATTGCCATTGTCAAATGCAATAGATGTCTATGCCACTCTAGGCAACCCCTGAGCTACGGAGAAGATCATGGCAACACCATTATCCAAGCCATAAATCTTACACATCCAAGGGATACCAAAGTCTCAAACACCATCACTCACACAAGAGGCACAAGATGGGTTTACACACACATAGGCGACTACTCACGCTACCATACACATAAAAGGCAACATATGGCACACATGCCAAATCAATGCACAAAGAAGACATAAACACTCAACAACAAGAGTCTCGAGAATGACATCACCTCTCATAGGAGCATCAAGGTGAGGACGCCACCACTCTCATTGGAGCATCAAGGAAAGGACGTTACCACTCTCATAGGAGCATTAAGGTAAGGATGCCACCACTCTCACACAAGAGCCACAAGGTCCACATCCACCACTCACATAAGAGCCACAAGGTGCACGCCTACCACTCACACATAAGAGCCACAAGGTGTACATCCACCACTCACACATAAGAGTCACAAGGTGAACGACAACCACTCTTAGACACCCAAAATAGGCTCAAAGGGCACTTCTTTGATGCACTCCTTGCATCCAAAATCGTCCAACGAGTTGGGAACTAACCAACCCACACAATCAAGGGCATCCTCCTTCAAGGAACCCAAAAATAGAAAAAGAGCAGTTTTCCCTGAAAACACGCTTCCCAATGCAAATATAAAATTAAATCCTCAATGTACTGGGAAATCAACCATTCCCCATATCATGCAACATTCAAAATTTGCAAAATTCAATAAAATAAAATATGAAATTCTCAGAAATGTCCAGGGTTCGCCATTGATGGATCTTGGAGCATCCTTCCCCAATTCACACACAAATTTCATTTCTTTTGCAAAACATCAAATTCCCAAAAACTAAAAATACCCTCTTGCTCTAAATTAGCTTAGCAACAAACTTTTCCAACAAAAATTGATAGGCCAAAACAGTGAAATTCATGCAATTTTCACATTTTCCAAGAAATGCAAAAAGTGAAAATGCAAGTGTACCCTCTTATGCCTAATCTACCCAACAACACTCTTTTCAAATAAAATTGCACTTTTGGAAAATTTTGGCATGACCTTTGTAGAAAAATCAGCTTCGCAAAATTTCATAATTTCCTACAAATGAAAAACTCAAATAACTTTTTCAAATCAAATGCAAACATGGAAATAATTACCTCAATGGATTCTAGATCCAAATGCAATCAATTTCTCTTCCAACAGCTTTCAGTTCTAAGCAATTCCAAGCACTCAAAAATCAAATTCCTTGAAAGAGGGTTTGAAACGAGTCATTTTCTCTAATTTTGCTCTCAAAAATTCCAATAATGCATAACGAGATGAAATACAAAGCCATTTTTTCCTTCTAAGGCACTAATTAGAATTAGGCTAAACCCCAATTAATTTTTCCCAAAGCTAATTTCACTAAAATCCATAATCCAAAATTAAATAGTTCAACAATTGTCAATAATAGAATTCAATCTTTTGCAAGCACCAAGCAATTAATTAAAATGCCTTTCACAATAAAATATTTTCACAACCAACATAATTCATTAAAAATGCTCTTTCCGCTATGCTAGGAAATGATAGCATAAAACAACGATTCCCAAGGCGATATAAATCATTTCGCACATACCAAGCACAAGCAGAATCACACAAGTGATAAATTAAACACACCCAAGAAGACATTTTACTGGTCTATAACAAGGGGGATCCTGTATCGCAATCGATTCGGATAAGGTTTTCACGGCTTTTAACAACATAAGGATAACAATGAGGGGGATCCTGTATCACAATCGATTCGGATGAGGTTTTCACGGGTTTTAACAACATAAGGATAACAATGAGATGGCTAAGCATCCCATGTCATCATTCTCCACATTTCACTCATTGGTCAATCCCTGTAATTTCTTGCACACTCAATGCAAATGTTACGTGCATCTGCTCCAAACGTAACAATAGCTGAAGCAATGATAAATTACACAATTAAATATTAACCTTTTAATATACACATTCAATTAAATCAAATATTCAAGAAATACGATCAAGATGCAATTAATCATTTAAAATTATATATATATATATATATGAGAGTCTCATCAGTCCAAATATACACATCAAGAATCCAGATTAAGCATTGGTATCGTTGACTAGCAATCTTAAATCTATAATACAAAATATCACAACAAAATAATCATACAACAACAATACGCCAAAAGCGACGAAGAGAGAGGCACAATTGGTATGAACAACATTTGATGGTATAGAGGTGGTCAATGGCTGTTTTCCCTTATTTATAAGAGCATAGTTACCACCCTTTTGATATTGCTGAAAGGCCTGAATTTCTTTAGTACCTTCCTCAGGTTCATTATCACTCTTCTTGAGAAATTCATATGTTTCTAACTTTCTAGAACTAGAGCAGTCCTGGGATTCCTATTTGCTTGGCCTCTATGGTTGTCTTTAGTAGGGACTATTTCTAAGGTGCCCATTTTCTTTTGAACAATATCCATGGCTAAACAGAACTCAGGGCAATTGTTTTCACCATGCTGGGTTGTGGAATGGATCCTACACCATTAGACAATGCTAGGTCTACTAGATTAATTGATGTTCCCTAATTATTATTGGACTGATTTGCATTTTCAGTAGGGGTAGGAGCGTCTCCATTGTTTGTGTAGGTATTCCATTGTCTATTAGTTCTTTGGAAATTGAAATTCTTTCCTGATTTGGAGTTACTCTTCTTTGCAGTTTTAATATGTCATTACTCAGTTTTTGAACCGTTTGTTGATATTATCAAGTTCAAGATTTGGGGCAGAAGGTTGATTTCATGATGTCCAATTAGCAATAATAGCACTGTTGTTTGTAGACACCTAGGAATTTAGGAAGGTAGATGTCACTTGCTGATTGTCGATAGGGGCTGCATCATTAAGATTGTTTTTCAAAGGTGCTTGGGCATTTAAAAATGCAGGAATGTGCTGCTCATTTGTTGCTTGAGGTATCACTTGATTTAATGGTGTTGGGTTAAACACTTGAGTGTGGTTTGGAATCTGGATATAGAGCACCTGGTATGGGATTCAATATGGGTGCATTTTGCATAAAAGCATGGTTCATTAATGGGGTTTGATTGTAAGCCCCTGGATGTCCAAGTGAAAGCAATGGCACTAAGCCATAACCTTGAGGCTAATTGCTGCTCTACCACCATGGCCTCGTTGTATGCTTCTGACAAGGAAGTGATAGTTGGAGCTCTCCTTACAAACATGGAAGTAAGAGGGTCAAGAGCTCTCAGGTACATTAAGACAACATCTTTATTAGGGGTGTAGGGTGCTAGCAATCTGGTATAAAGTTTATGAAACTGTGTGTTAAATGATCTCAAAGGTTCATTAGGTTCCCTACGAGCAGATGCAAATTGATGATACATGATAGCTAGATCAATGGGCAGCTGAAAATGGTTAATAAAATGTAGTTTCAAGCATGGCCGATGAAATTATGGAATCTACAGACACGCTGATATAACATATGCAGATTCATCTAGTGTGTCAGGGAACACCCTACATGCAACATCTTCATGTTGCACTTGCAGGCGTGTCAAGGCATCCTTATAGGCTTGGATATGCTCTTTAGTGAGTCTTACGCCATCATGTGACTATACTTTGAAAGGGATCTCTCAGAATTTTTAGGTATATCATGAGTTGGGTCTGGTACACCTACTAACCAAGGACAAGGGGCAGCCATAGGTGGATTTTGGGGTATACCGTATAATAATTGGCTTGACAAGTTGTTTCTGAGGTATGACAAATGGATTAACAAGTTGAGGACCAACAAAAGGATTGATAAATTGATCTTGGGGATCATTCCTAGTAACCAAGGAGTAGGGACAGCCATAGGTGGATTTTGGGGTATAACAATTGGATTGACAAGCTGGTTCTGAGGTATGGCAAATGGATTAACAAGTTGAGGATCAGCAAAAGGATTGATAAATTAATCTTAGGGATCAAGTTGAAGGTCAACAAACAAATTCCTAGGGTCAAAGGCAGCTGTGACAGTTCTAGGGAAGTTACCAGCTGATTGAATTTCAACCTCTTCGTGTTGGGAAAGATATGGTAGTTCAAAATCACTTTCAATGGACCCTGCCTTGAGATAACTGTCCTAGGTTCCAACTTGCCCTCCTAGTGCCAATTTGTTGATGGGTCAAATGAGATACCAACTTAGGAAGGGCAGGGCAGAAATCTGCTCTAACTCTCTTGAAAGGAGACAATCTCCTGAAGGTCTATATTACTGGGTCTTGGCATGTTGGATAACCCAATGGCTAATGTCTTCTTGTTCCAAACAAGGGGCCTATTGAACTAAGGAAAGTTATAACACAAGATTTTGATCCAAAGATAAAGTCAGATTAGGGAAGGAAATTTACAAAGTGAATGTGCACCTTTGAAGATTAAATCTGTCATATTCATTCAGCACATTCATTTGCAAACATCCCAAAGTAAAGACTTGCATCAAAGTAAGTTAAAAACTTCGAATACAGAACACAAGCCTTCAACTACTACAAAGAAAACTTACTACAAAGACCACACTAATCCTTCTCTATCAGATTCCAAAAGAAAAAGTGCAGAAGATGAGAGGGATAGGGAGAGAGAAATAGGCGTGTGTTATCCTGAAGCAATAGCTAACTCATTGAAAAGATAAACCGATGACAAAACCACTCTTGGCTTGATCAGCTATAGCACAATTAGGGACCAAAATGGTGCAATCTTCAGGGGACAACTTAGCTAATGAGACAATATGAGCAAACACCAAATATCATGCACATGATGCACATACGAAGTCTCACAAACCTCACATTTAAAAGATATATCATGAAATTCTTAGCTTGACTTAACTTACTTCAGGTGAATTACAAGATAGAGTTTAGGGTATCATAACCTAGTTGGGAAAAACCATGAAAAATAGCAAACTATCCTAGTTGTCAAGCCTGAATTATTACAAAATAAAATAAACTAACACATGACTTTTCCAAACCTTTAAAAAGGGCAAACAATTCAACATATATGGAAATCTCCAAGTCCAGGATGTAGCATGCCTAGTCATCAATGCCATGTGACAATCAGAAACTTAGTCTATTTTGTAATCAGTACCAAAAGCTTTACATTTCAATTTGATGCAAGTCACCCACGTGCACCCCCAATCAGCTCTGACAGGAAGATTTGATGTCCATAGAAGACCTGGAGAATATGCAGACCATACCTTTGACAAAGCATGGTCTTGTTGCAATAAATTTGTGAGGACAACTTTCCAAAGAAAGGCTTCAAATTCTTTTTATGCAGCAAAAACATTCGTTGTTGGGGGGGGGGAGCAAGGGGGGTGAGGGTCCTATGCAATTAAATCTTGAGGATAGGCTCACATTTCATCAAGTCCTTGCTTTCTTGAACTGCACATTTTAGACCATGCTTGATGAGCTGCTCATTTAGCACCCAACTACCTCTCCTGTAATTAGTAACCAAATTTGAAATCTCCCTTGCTGCTGCAAGTACTCATCAAACTACAATGCCCCAAAAATTTCCTAGCTATCCAACTCAAGATTTGATTTTAAAATTGGGTTAAATTGGCCTTTGAATAGGCATCATAGCATTAAAATGGCCCAAGGAAATTGATTTTGTGTCCAAGTTGTACTCAGTCATTCAATAGTCTTCGAACATTTAGACCGATCAATCCTTCAAATGACTCAGCTATGCATAGGCCAAGAGGAATCCCAGTCAGCATCCAACAACCCACAATTGTCCAGCTCAAATACCCACTTCCAAGTGCAAAAGCCAAAGCTAACACTATCACTCAATTATTCCTACAGAGAAAAGACCAATATGAAATTCAAGAGAAATAATCAGAAACCATAAACCAAGTATGCACATATCAAATTCAGCTCAAATAGAAAAAGAACATTTAAATTCATTGCATTGATATTGTCTTCTCAATTTGGTTTGAAAAACCAAACCTTTCTTTTCATAGACCTCTTGTGTATTCATAGTTCAAAGAGCTATCTTTGGTTCTTTATTGCAATAAACATGGCCATACAAGCCCATTGTAACGCTTCAATGCCGTTGTGTTCATGATTGGGGCATCACAATTCTTATCCAGGCTTCATAGTTTCAGTATCCATGACAAGATGGGCTTATAAATGTTCACTATATTCCTACCGCAAGGCAAGTAGGCTAAGAAATGGGTTGCCGAACAAGTTTGAACATGGAGTGGGTTGGCAAATTTTATCGAGCCCTGAGCATACATGCTGGCCTTGGGAGAAGACATTGCAACTGAAGCTTATTGCATGTTAGGAGTTGTTTGGCCATTGGGCAAATTTCATTGTACCACATTGCTTGCCTTTAGAATGTCTTAAGCGCTCATAAACAAGCTAATGGGGATAGGCTTGAAGGTCTGAGGAAGGTTTGTCGTTCCATTGTGGTCAAATAGGAGTGGGACACATCACCTAAACATATGAGCAACAAGGCCATAAGAATACCTTGAATACATAAAAGGATGGGCCCACCATGCCAATGTCACCACAGGGACACATGGCTAAATATGATTCACTCTTTTAGGTGCTAGGCCACATAAGCTTCCACTCAATAAAATAGAGACACCTTGGTCCACATGGACTACACAAAGCCCCATGTATATTACATAGGTAGGCATTGAATTGTTAAACATAGAAAAGATCAAATGGTGGGAGAAAGATGAATGAGATCCAATGGTTGGGGATAAAATGTAGGGGTGAGTTGCGCGGTGGTTTTGTAATGCTATTTCACCATTCCAATCACATAGAAGTTTAGAGCCCATAGTGCTTAATAAGGCCGACTCCAGACCATTGTGCATGCACTATAGGCACTTAATATTGGTTGGGACCAATGACAATTAGACACGCCAACTAGCAGCTTAGAAATTAGTGGGATTGTGCAATATGATAAAGCACCAAGGGGTAAAGTGCTAAGGCAATGTGAAGGGAAACATGTGGTTGGTGAGATTTGGACATGCAGCACAAAGACGATAAAGGCAATGGTAGCCGGGACATGGAGGGGAAGTGAAGACAATTACAACATGGGGGCCAACGAACCAAAACTAGTTCTTGGTGACAAAATGCTATAAAGGGATGAGTTAAGTTATTAGGCATGGGCAATAGGTGGTCAATAAACAATTAAAACATAAAACACAATGCTAGGGCTTAGGGAATGAACATGCTAAGGTCTTACGGATAAAACAAAGGTTAAATCCTAATGCACAGATTTTTCAATGATTTTGAAGTATCATGGGAGTTTAACAGGACCAAACCAGAAATTTGAACAGAACAGGGAATTGGGAAACAATATGAAGCTCATAGGCTTGAGTAAATTCTCTCAAGTCGGTCAACCGGGCCATGAACCTTTGCACAAGGCCATAGAAGCCTGGCTAGAAGACCAAATTCAAGGGACCTAAGGAATGAAGATCATGACAAACTTAGAGCAGTGGTTCCTTGATTTCCAAGGGAAATTAGGGCATGTTGCACAAGCCACAACACATAGGAGTGAATGAATCCTTGAGCATGTTATCTTCCAATGTTTCCATTGTCGCTACTTTTCTCCAATTCAAAGAGATCTTTGTCAATGAACATTACATCCACATCTTCGGCAAGCCAATTTGAATAAAGATAGTTGTCTTCTAAGTTGATGGCATCATGAGACTTATGCTCCACCTTTTGTTGTGTGAAGTCAAAGTTGTATTGGATGCATACAAGGTAATTGAGGTGCTCTTGGGTCAATTTGTTTCTTTTCATTGTGTGAATGCTCTCAAACAAGCTCCAATTGCACTCACACTTAGAAGCATTATAGTGTTGGCACAAAACATGGATGACTAGCCTTCAAAGATTTTTTGTTCAAGCACCATAGTCTTCCAACCACAAATCTACAAATAAAACACTTAAAAAATTATAAGTATCTCGTAAAACTTTGTAGCATTAAGCTAAAATTGCATTATCTAAGATGTGATTAAAGGGCCTTATTTTTTAACCTAGCTATTGGATTGCCCTCCTTTGAATGCATATAGATGAAGAAAAAAAGCCTCCCCTTTGCAACCTTGTAGACCTGCAACATTGTGTCTCTAAGGCTTTCATCAAGTGTCATCCTCTTTATGTATGTACTAAGGCCCGTGTTAACCTCTTGATCAGCCTTAAAGGAATCAGAGAAGAAAAATTGGGGTTTAATTAGTACCTCATGGCATGTATTTACTAGTGGAGTTGGTTGGTTCGTTTGCGGTCAATAATTTGCCAAATGATTTCATATTTTTCTCTTGTTTGCACAATATAATGCAATATTGCTTCCTTGGCCCTAATCATGGCCTCATAGAGATAACTCGTTAGAATTTTTATCCCCATCAATAATGTAGAACCTTGACCAAAGGCTTTGTCACCCAAAAATTTGAAAATAAAAAATTTAAATTAAAAGAGAGACAAAAATAGCAAATCGAAAATTTACAAATCATAAGTTTGTAATTTACCTTGAGTATCTTTTCTACACTCTTGGAAAACACATAATCAAAGACTATCCTCACGACCTCCCTTTCTACCCTTTTGGGATATGGATGCTTCAACCATAGTTTGCAAACTTGCAGAGTAGTCATGAGTTGAGTGCTAGCGGAAATTTTTTGACGGTGAGTTTTTGCCATGTTTATTTGCGGGGATTGAGCGGTGGCTTTTCAACGAGTTTTGGCGCCAAACTCGTACGAGTACTTGCGAGTACTTAATGAGTCAAATGCTAGGTCTTGTGGGACATAGAAAAAACATAGGGACACATGAAAAAATGTGCCTAAAACATTGAAAAATTCAGCTTATGCAATGCCCTTGTGCGGGCTTTCATTTTTGTAGACTTCCTAAGATCCCATGATGCCCTCGTGACGTTTTTATAAATGTTTACAAATGTTTATAGACGTTTTACAAATGCTTTTATAGATTTTTTATAGACATTTTTAGATTCATTATTTACAACTTATAATGGCAACCCTACCTATACTGTAGGTTGAAACCCTACCTATTTTGCATAAAATTTATGTTTTTTAAGGAATTTAAGTTATTTTTTTTAAGTTGCTAAGATTTTCCAAGTTTTTCCCAAGTTTTCTTTGAGTTTTTAAATTTGGGGTTTGCCAAATTTGAGTGTAGTCCAAGTTTGCAAACTATGGCTCCAACCACCAATTGTCCACAAACATCTGCTTGAGAGAAGGTAGTGCCCCTACAATGCTTTGCAAAGTGATACATTTTGTGGTAAATCATTTAACCCTCGTTCTCATAGGCTCCTTGCTTTTGGCGTTGTAATGCCCCAACTTTTACACCAGGACATTAACGGACAAACATAGGACGAACCAATTTTTCATGACACAAGTGTGACACCCACATGTCACAATTGCACCCTAAGCACGAAAAATCACCCAAGTGCCACACAAAGGCACTAGAGAGAAAGTGGAGCAAGACACGCTTCTTCAAAGGAGGAAACCAATGTCGACATGTTGCCAACCCACCGAGCCATGTCGACATTCAACCTACAAGCTGAAAGGAGGGTCGACTACGACACCTCAACAAACGATGCAACCACAAGGATTCAAACACTAGGCAATACTAATCATCCATAAACAACATGCCATATAATCTCAAATCATGATAACCAATCATATAAAGAAATATAACATTTCTAGGTTACTAACATATGTACCAAATATGATAAATTCCAAACGGATTGCCACGCTCATTCGACACCAACGTTGAATCGGGCCAAAACCAAACATGGAGATCTCGATCATAATGTGGGAACAATACATCCCAATCAATAAACATAGCATAGTATAAGTATAGCATACAAAACAAAGGACTTCAACATCCTCAGTTAACCATTTCTAGCACATGAGATAGAGTCACAAAATGATAATTTCCATCCAAAACATGATCCGTTTTCTAACCAAACGACATCATGAAAATACAACATGATGGAGGCTACTTCTCAAACATGGAAGGATCACACTCCAATGAATAAAATATACAAAGCATGAATATACATCATAATAAACTGCCACCAAAATGCCCCAACAAGCACATAGAACAACATAGTCAATGTGTCCAGAAATGAACAAATAACCATCCAGCTCTTGAAAGATCATCTCGATACGACCAATGCGGAAATATTACCCACCACCCTACCATATTACCATCGTCGAGCGCAATAGATGACTATGCCACTCTAGGCAACCCCCCAAGCTACAGAGAAGACGATCATGGCAAACTCTCTATCATGGCCATCTCACACCAATCGAAGGAATGCATAGAACACTCAATCAAGTACAAATGTCTCAAACACATCACTCACCCAAGAGTCACAAGATGGAATCACACACAAGTACAATAAGGTAACACTCGCATCACTAGTGCTCACAAAGCACAAGCGACTACTCACACCACAAAGAGCATAAGGCAACATATGGCACACACGCCAATCAATGCACAAGAAAGGATAACACTCAACAACAAGCATATCAATAATGGTGTCACTACTCTTATAGGAGCATCAAGGTAAGGATACCACCACTCTCATAGGAGCATCAAGGAAAGGATGTCAACACTCACACACATAGCATCAAGGTGCCCATCCGCCACTCACATATAAGAGCATCAAGGTATACGTCCGCCACCCACACATAGAGTCGCAAGGTGTACATCCACCATCCACACATAAGAGACACAAAATGTACGATAACCACTCTAAACACTCAAAACAGGCTCAAGGGCACTTCTTTAGCGCACCCCTCGCATCTAACATCATTCAACGAGTTGGGAACTATCCAACCCACACAAACAAGGGCTTCCTCCTTTAAGGAACACAAAAATAGAAATAGAGTATTTTACCCCCGAAGGCACACTTCCCAATGCAACTATAACATTAAATATATGGGAGAATACATCATTCCACATAACATGCAACGTTTAGAATTTCCCAAAATTCCATAAAATAAAATGAAATAATTTCAGGAATGTCCAGGGTCCACCATTAATGGATCTTGAAGAATCCTTCCCCAAACCCTTTACCCAAAAAAGTCAAGTTTTGAATTACAAAGAAATACAAAATTTTGACAACACACTCTTGTTCTAAGTTAACCCAACAACAATCTTTTCCACTCACATAATTTTTGTAACAATATTTGATAGGTCAAAACAAGGAAATTCATGCACTTTTCACGTTTTACAAGAAATTCAAAAACTAAAAATGCAAACATACCCTCTTGTGCCTAATCCTCCCAACAAGATACTTTTAAAATAAAATTGTAGTTTCCAAAAATTTTGACAGGGTTTGGGTAGGAAATTCAATTTTCCAAAATTGGAATTTCCTACGAAATGAAAATTACTAAATAAAATTAAATACACAACCAACAAGAGAAATACCTGACTCAAATTGAAGGTATGGAGGAGGGGAATCTTTTTTGTTGTTCACATGATTCGATTCAACCAAGCGATCTCCCGGTACGAGCAAATCCAATTTTATTCCAAAAGAGGGTTTCCACAACTCCATATTTTCTCTCCATTTTCAAACCATTCATAATGAAAATAATATAACACCTTTTTGCATATATCCCCCAAACTCAAAATTAAATAAATAAAACCTTTTATTCTTTTCTACCAAAATAAAATCACTCAAAACAAATATTTCTTTTCAATTAGAAATTAATCCTCTCCAAGCACAAGGCAATAAAATTCATGCCTTTACAATTAAATAATTCACACCCAGATAAATAAATAAATCCTTTCCTACGGATCCTACGGAATAATTCTAACTTTGCAATTAGAATGAATTTAACGCCAAACACATTATTTCCAAAACGCATTTAAATAAAAAACAATGCCTTTTCGAAATTAAACACTTCACAACTTAATTAAATTAGTTAAATTGCCTTTCCTCTGCACTAGGAAATAAAAGCACAATTAATGATTTCGAAAACACCATAAGATATTTCGCACATACCATGCACATGCAAAATTGCACAAGCTCTAAATGAAACACACCCAAGAAGACATTCACAGGTCTATCACAAGGGGAATCCGGAATCACAATCGATTCATATGAGGTTTTCACTGGTTTTAACAACACAAGGATCATGAGGTGAGATGACCAAGTGTCCCATGTCATCTACTCCACATTTCACTCATTGGTCAATACCTGTAATTTCCTGCACACTCAATGCAAATGTTAACACATCTACCCAAAACGTAACAATAGCCAAAGCAATGATAGAAATTACATAAGTAAATATTATTCATTTAAAATGCACATTTCAATTAAATCAAGTATTCTAAAAATACGATCAATATGCAATTAATCATCTAACATAGTCATACTGAAGGAATTTGATCTATCCACCCAACATATTATTTGAATGAAAACAGTGAAGCTGAAACTCCAATAATATAACAATACATAACATGACCTCATCGGAAACTCCTCGATGGTCATACAAAACATCTCATAAAGCATCCAGACTACACCATCCAAACACCTCGATGGCAACAACCTCATCGGCAAGATCAATGCAACGATGCCAAATCACGAGAACACACAAAACACTTCAGAAATAATCAATAGCATATCTCATAATGATCCAATATCAGGATCAACGCACCAAAACTCATCTATCACACAAGATGACAAGGGTCGACATAGGTGGGCATTACAGGTGTGCTCTCTTATCAAACTAAGCACCCAAGTATGGTTGTAGATGAATTTTGTGATGTTTCTAGCATCTTCAACCAAACTTTTGATCCATTCAATCTTCCCAATGTCCTTGAGCATTAAACCAATGCAATGAACAACACAAGAGTTCCAAAAAATGTTGTGATGTCTCTCTTGAAGAAGTCTTCCTATGGCTATATATGTGGCTGCATTGTTAGTGACAATTTGAACGATGTTCTCCATCCCCACATCTTGGACCACTTGCTGCAACAAATTGTACAAAGTCCACATTCTTGACTTCGTGTAAGGCATCTACGGACTTCAAGAACACAAACGTGTGATTGGAAGCCACTAGAAAGTTAATTAGGCCTTGTTCCTTCCATTTGTTCACCCATAAGGTAAAATGCTGCAACCCTTTTTCTGCCATTTTCTCTTCTGTCCATTTACTATTAATAGTGTATTTTTGACTACTTCCTCTAATAGTGGCCCACTAAAATCATGTATTGTTTGTGTTTTAAACCTTGTATCGACAACAGTCAATGCATTTGCCAGTGCATCCCAATATGGGCTGCTTGACACATTAAATGATATATTATTATAGTAACAGAAATTTGTAGCCACCATAACCGCTCCATGGCGCTTCTCTTGGGTCCAAGTAGTACCTTAAAGTGAAGGCTGTGGACTTGGAATATTGTGAGGAATGAAGAAGCTAGGTGGGCAATTAATATGGCTCGAACTCTCTTTGATGTGAGTGGAGGAATGCTGAATTTGCAGGCCAATAAGAGAGTCTCCTGATGCATTAGGGGTGGTCGTGGAATTCATCATTGATGCAACCACTTTCCTTGTTCTCTTCCTTTCACAAAGCACAATGAATTCTTGTATCATCTAGGACACTTGTGTATATCACACAAAGTTAAATGACAGAAGTTGATAAGAGGCTCATTTCAGCAAAGGTTGCAGGTCATTTTGGAGTTGAAAACATCCTCATGGTATTGAAGGAAGTATTCCTTTTGACGCAATCTTAGGTTGGATGTTGCAAAACACCTAAAATCTTGTATTTCTACTGCTATAACCAAGTTGGCCAGCAAGTAGTATGGAATGTATTCTCCTTTGCCACTATTTAACAAACCTTTGGAATTAGTTTCCATAGAGTTCCTCTCAGATTTATCAACTACTAAGCATGGGAATGATTGTGTATGTAGTAGGGTATAGATTTCAAAGATGGCAATTCTTGTGCCTTGTGAAAAGACTATCTCCGCTCTAGAAATTGCTCAATCGTTCTTTAGTATGTATGTGTTTACATTAGATTACTATCTATCATAATATTTGACAAAATATCAAATTTTTGAGCAATTTCTAAAAAATGCTTTGGTCAATAATGCATATAAACCTAACCAAGTCAACTGCATTCCATCCTTAGACTGATGGACAATTACAAGTGACAAATAGGATGATCATGCATCTTCTCAAAATGTACAATTCTAAGAAGCATCAGACTTGGAATGAAAGCCTACCTTTTATTCAGTACAGTTGTAATCGAGATCTTCATAGCTCTACAAAACACAACCCATTTGAGGTTTGTTTGGGTTTCCAACCATTGGCATCCATTGCTGTACCTTATCTTATGCCCACATCAACAACTCCCATAGCTCAAAAGGAAGTGGACAAAGCAACCAATTTCATTGAGCAGCAAGTGCAAAATATTTTGCATGGAACCAATGTTAAAGACAAATTTGTTTCTGTTGATTTCCTTTCAAGTTTACCTACAAAGCATGGCATTGTAACCTAACCAAGTCAACTGCATTCCATCCTTAGACTGATGGACAATTACAAGTGACAAATAGGATGATCATGCATCTTCTCAAAATGTACAATTCTAAGAAGCATCAGACTTGGAATGAAAGCCTACCTTTTATTCAGTACAGTTGTAATCGAGATCTTCATAGCTCTACAAAACGCAACCCATTTGAGGTTTGTTTGGGTTTCCAACCATTGGCATCCATTGCTGTACCTTATCTTATGCCCACATCAACAACTCCCATAGCTCAAAAGGAAGTGGACAAAGCAACCAATTTCATTGAGCAGCAAGTGCAAAATATTTTGCATGGAACCAATGTTAAAGACAAATTTGTTTCTGTTGATTTCCTTTCAAGTTTACCTACAAAGCATGGCATTGATTGGATGTCAGCAGTAGTGGCTGGATTTCAAAGATGGCAGTTCTCATGCCTTGTAAAAAGGCTATCTCAGCTCTAGAAACTGCTCATTTGTTCTTACACACACACACACACACACACACACACACACACACACTTTTGGTTACCATCCAACATCATATTACTTTGGAATGTATACAAACCTAACAGAGTCACTTGCATTCCATCCTCAGATTGGTGGACAATTAGATGTGTTGAATAGAACGATCGTGCAGCTTCTTAATGCACAATTCCAAGAAGCACCACACTTGGGATGAAAGACTAGCTATGATAAAATATTAGCCATTAGATTCTTAAACAATTTATAGAAATCACTTTGGAATATATACAAACCTAACCAAATCATCTGCATTCCATCCTCAGATTGGTGGACAATTAAAAGTGGTGAGTAGAATAATCATACATCTTCTCAAAACATACAATTCCAAGATGCACCACACTTGGGATGAAAGGGTACTTATGACAATATATTAGGTTCTTGAACAATTTATAGAAGGCACTTTGCAATGTATACAAACCTAACCAAGTCAACTGCATTCCATTCTCAGATTGGTGGACAATTAGAAGTGGTGAATAGAATTATCATGCATCTTCTCAGAATGTACAATTCGAAGAAGCACTGTACTTGGGATATAATGTTACTTACTATTTAGCATAGTTGTAATAGAGCTCTTCATAGCTCTATGAAACACAATACAGTTGAGGTTTGTTTGGGTTCCCAATCATTGGTGCCCATTGTTTTAAACTTTTACCTTGTGCCACCATCAACAACTACTACTTTAGCTCAAAAGGAATTGGACAAAGCAACCAAATTCATTGATCAGCAAGTGCAAAATATTTTGCGTAAGACCAGTGCTAAAGACAAGCAACACCATGATCAACATCAAGTACTACACTAGTTCAAAGTTGGTGATAGAGTATGGCTTCATTTACATAAGGAAAGATTTAAAGGACCTTACTACAGAATCGATCTTCTTTGGTATGGCCCATATACTATCACTAAAAAGGTTGTAGATAGTGCTTTGAGCTCAATAATCCAACATTTCTTGGCCTATGCCTAGTATCCAATGCAAAGATCTTGTGCCTTTATTTTCCACCTTTGTTGGTCACATTGGATGTTACAGAAAAACTTCAGGTAGCAAAGATGAATCTTTGATTAGAACATGCCAATAGAAGTGTATGAAATCGTTGATGCCTTAGTCAAATACTCAAGGAACAAGAAATTCCAATCTACCAGATCATCAAAGCAGGTCAAGATCCTTCCCAAGGGAAATGGTTCCCCAGAGCTCAAGTTGCAAAACATTTTCCACATCTTTCTCAACTTGTTGCAATGGGGACAGTTGCTTCTTAAGGAGTGGCAACTGATCCAGGAAGATTTAGCATTTTGATTGTCTTGCAGTACAATGACAATACCCTGTGCCACATGCCGTCTTCCCCACCAGCTTTAGGATCAACTCAGGCACATGTGGTCATACCACAAAGCTAACTTGTAGTATTCTGTTGCGCACAGCTCCAACAGTGTCAACCCTGTTCAAAGCTGTTTTGTGGCACATGTAGAAAATGTCCTATTGTTCATGGGAGCTCATTGTTTCCTTCTCTTCTATGATTCTATCTTAATGTAATATAGGTATTCTTCAAATAACATGAACTTTTAGACACACCTGGATGAGCAACTGATCTCTTAGGTCATTGTGCAAAATTTTGCAAAATACAACCTTGTGTGACAGTTTGAGTATGTTGTTCTATTGTCTTCGAATTTTCATTGGTTCAGCACTTTGGTTATTGTTGTTGTTGCACTTTATCTCTTTCAATGTTTTGCACACATAGCACATTAGAATATGTTTTAGTTTTTTGTCCCAACATCTCCTCTAGGCCCTGGATCACATAATGTATTTCCTTGAATAGTGGATGCATCTTTACATGTGCCGGTAACTTCATTTTGTAAACAAGCTGCTTCAGGTATCTTTTCCACTATCGAATATGGTCAACAATACATAGGAAAAAGTGTCGTTTGAGCTTCAAGAACATGTGATCTCCCCCATCAAAATCTTGTGAGTTTCCTAGTAAAACTTGGTGTAGATAATGTTCTTTGGTTTGCTTCTCTTTATATCTTATGAAATATTTCCATCAGAGCCTTTTGTTGCCTTTTCCTTGGAGTTATATTAATGGTTGACTTAGCTGCAGTATTGCTAGGCATTTTATTTTTTTGCTTAAACCCTTGTGTTAAAAAGCTAATTTTATTTTTATATGCCAACAACTTTATTTTATGAGTGAGATCCTTCATTTATCTTTCCACCATTGAATGTTGCTTGAGACTTAAGAACATGTAATCTTTCACCTCAAAAATTTGTGGGGTTCCTAGTAGAACTTGGTTTAGATCTGAACTCACTACATGTTGTTACTTTGGCTTAATTCTCCTTAAATCTTATGAAGCATTTACATCAGAGCTTTCTGTTGCCTTTTCCTCTGAGTTTAATTAATAATTGACTTTGCTGCGCTAATGTCAGCCACTTTATTTATTTGTTCAAACCCTCTTGTGTTGAAAAAGCTAATTTTATGAATGTTATTAAATGTCAGTGTATTTAATTTTTCGTTGGTGAAATGGTGAACACTCACACCACTAGGGAGGGAACTATCAAACTTGGGATATTGATCGGTGAGGAAGCCTCCTTATATTTTTTGACTTATTTCTGTCAGAACCTTGGTTGCCTTTCTCCATTGAGTTCTATCAACACCCGATACACTCAAATAAGAAGACTAGGCAGCAGAATTGTGATCCACTTTATTGATTTTCTCAAAGCCCTGTTCTCTTATTAGATATCAACATACTTAAGATATTGTTCATCAAGGAAGCCTTGTTCAAGGGGGTACCAATTTTGCTCAAATATTCCTGGGGCTTTCACTCATTTTTATTTGGCTCATATTATTCCAACTGTTTTGGTATGATGAGTATGCCCAAGGCTCTTGAACCCAAGTCATCATCATGGCATCATTACATCTTACCAGTAGGCCACGGCTGGTTGGAGTAATGTGAGTACACATTAAATGATTAACGTACATGCTTAGTTAGCAGGATACAGATATGAGAATAGATAAAGAAACAGATGCAGGGATATGATAATTATCGGCAACCTCAGATATGATATGACATGAATAAATTTGTATCTACACACACACACGCTATAAAAACATAAATAGTAGAAAATACATATTATGTTATGAAACATAATGTTGACAACTAAGAATACAGCAGACTCATTTAAATTACTGAATAGTTCAAAAGCATATGTTCAGGTGTTCAACTTCAAAATACATGTCATAACCATACTCATTTGAGTTGTTCCCTAAAAGTTTACAATCTTAGTGCATCTCAAAGAAGGGGGTTAGTATGATAAAAAAATCTTCAGATCCTCATCTAACGTTTCCCAATTGTTAATAATTATATATTCCACTGAGCTTTCAATGCATATTTTTTTTGTGTTTCTGTTATTGAGGACTGTTGTTTATGCTGATGAGCACTCTACTGCAGATGTCTTGTAGAACCTTGTATGGAACACTTTCTATTCTCTGCTAATTACCAATGTAACACTTTCTATGCTCATAACAATTAGATGATTGAATATTCTTTCCATGCAACATAACTAAACAAGGGTCTGCGATCTCCTGCCCAAAATCCTGGTTTGATTTTTGAGCGGATGGAACAGCCTTGGGCAACATTCCTAAATCCGTGAATAAAGCTTTGGAATCTGACCCCAAAGCTTGGAAAGAGGTTTTTTTGGGACAAGACCATAGGGATGATGTGCGTGAGAATGCTGACCCAATGCTGTTAGAGACAGATGAAGGGACAGCTTTAAAGCTGCCGGACTCGACAGTGGAAATAATCATTTCTTCCATGGATTTTACACTGGTTGGGAACATTTTTTTGGTTTCACCCTAACATCGACATGTTTAGAATATGAACATCAGCTAAATGGCGAGTGAAAGGAAGTGTGGCGGTTAGCGCAATGGCCGGAGGTTTATTCCTTTTCAAATTTACCTCTAAGGAAGATCTTGTGGCGGTTCTCTCGGGAGGTCCTTGGATTTATGGTAAACATAACCTTTCGCTTTGTCGTTGGTGGCCAGGGTTTGATCCCACTGCGCACTTGAACAAGACGGCTCCGGTTTGGGTTCAACTACCCGGTCTCCCATTGGAATATTGGGATGAAGAAATTTTCATGTGGATAGCGAACTCCTTTGGGCACTACATCGCTATGTACAATGGCACTAAGACTAAATCCAGTTTAGTCTTCGCTCACTTTTGTGTTAGCATAGAGATTCATAAAACCCTACCGAACTCTATTATTATTGATTTAAAATATGGGAAATGGACACAACCTATCATGCATGAAAACTCTATAGTTTTCTGTCAAAATTGTTCTAAAGTTGGGCATGTGTTAACGAAATGTAAAGCCCCAAGGAAACCTTCCCAAAAGTTCAAGGAACTTGTGGACAAAGAAGAGGATGCCTCAGAAGTCTACCCTTTTAAGGCAAACATTATTAATATCATAAGTTACCCTCTTCACACTAAGGCCCCAGATAACCTTGCTAACCTAGTTGATGCAGTGGCTATTAACAACGCTATGTCAGCAGATGGGCAGCAGGGAAACAAACTGAAAGTGATGGGAGAGGAAGAACCTAAACGGGTGGAAGAAAGACAAGAAGGGGAAATCCATCCTCAGGAGACCCAGGAAGTTAAAAATACCCCAAAAGAAATCTTTTCTAAACCCTCTGAGGGAGCTATTAGAACAAAAAGATTATCCCTTGCTGTGATGGAGATTGTTGTTCAACAGGTCAAAACCTTTAGTCCTCATAAGAAGGAAAGTGGGCCTTTTAGGAAGGATTTTCATACCCTACCAGGGATTAGTTCTCCCTAACTTGTGGAGTTGGGCCAAGCAAGATAAGTACTGACCAGAGTTCTTGTGTCTTGGAGGGTTGGTCTACTCCTAAGAAAAGGGGTAAGGGCCACATGAAAAAAAACTGTTGATGTGGGTATTGATGCAAAGCAGGGAAGACCTCAGCGAGAGACAAGACAAATAGCTAAGGAAATGGCTAATGGAAGGCAGTGAACCTTGGAGATTTCCTCCAGGAAATCACACAAATGAAAATCCTCTCTTAGAATATTAGAGGCTGAATAGTCCTCAAAAGTAGTTTCAAGTCAAAAATTGCATTTTTGAAAATAAGGTCGATATTTTGTTGCTGCAGGGAGTTAAAATGTCGAATGACAACTTCAAAGCTACAGCTAAGAATTTATGGCCTACGGTTGATTTATGTATCAGTATTGCTATAGGGGCATCTAGTGGGTTGGTGACTGTGGAATAGAAATAAGCTTAAAGGTCCTTATAGATCTCACAATAGAAGTAGTTTGGAGGTGAGATTTGTTTCCTTGGATATGTAATGGTCTCTTATTAATATCTATGCTCCCAACTCTAGGAATGCCAGGCAGGAAGTGTGGGAGGTGTCTTCCTGTATTGCGAGTAATAAGGAAGCTTGTTGGATGGTGGCAGGGGATTTTAACACTCCTTTGTATCCATCGAAGAAGCTTGGAGGTATCATGGACTTCTCTGATAGTATGGGAGATCTTGCTGAATTGTTGAATAACACTAGGCTCATGGATATTGAGTTAAATGATCAGTTGTTTACCTAGACTAATAGAAGAAGGGGGGACCAGCTCATCCAAGTTAAGCTTGACTGATTTCTCATCTCATCAAATTGGGACATTCTAAGCTATTCCAAGCTTTCTGCTCTGCCAAGGACTATGTCTAATCATAATGCTTTGCTGTTCAGTTGGAATAAAAGGCCTCACAAACACCCATTATGTCGGCCTCTCATCCCGACTTTAGGAATTGTATTTCTAATTGGTGGAATATCCCTATCTAGGGGTTTGCTATGTTTAGATTGACCCAAAAACTCCTTTATGTCAAAAATAAAGTTAAATGTTGGAATAAATTTTGCTTTGGCAATGTGTTTGAACAAAAGAAATTGGTTTCTGCTAAATTATCTGAGGTCCAAAATAAAATGGCGGAGGGGGGTCTATCTGACAACACTTCCCTTTTGGAAATCTCTTTACTCCATGAATGGAAAGATATTATGAAGATATATTTTGGAAACAAAAATCCAGAATACAATGGTTGAAGAGGACAAAAACATGGCTTTTTTCCACCAATTTGTCACGAGGCATAGGAAAAGAAACACTATCTCCAAACTGATTAATGAGAGAGGATTAGAAGTTAATTCTGATGATCATATGGGGTAGCTTGCCTTCAATTATTTCCAATCTTTTCTGTCGGAACAACTCGTTAGTATTGATGGGGATCTTGTTGGGAAGCTATTAGACGACATTCCTTCTATGTTGACTGATGAGGACAATTCTAGTCTCACGAAACCTATTACCGAGGAAGAGGTTAAAGCTATTGTCTTTTCTATGGGAGCTTTTAAGGCCTTAGGACTTGATGGGTTCCCTTCGGCTTTCTTTCAGGAATTTTGGGATGTTGTGGGCTTTGATGTTACTTCTGATGCCAGAGACTTCTTTAGGACTAGTAAGTTAATTAGATTAATAATACTATCATTGCTCTTATCCCTGAAAAGTAGGATCTGTCTTTTTGGTGGACTTTAGACCCATAAGTCTATTCAATATTGTGTACAAGATCGTTTCAAAGATCCTGGGTTTTAGACTTCAGCCGTTATTGGAAAGTTTGATTGCTGGTTGTCAAAAAGGTTTTGTTCTTGGCAGACAAATTCTTGATGCTGCTATTTCTACTCATGAAATTTTTCACTCCATTGATAGAAGCAGTCTTCCGAGAATGGTGTTTAAGCTTGATATCTCTAAAGCTTACAATAGAGTTTCTTGGGACTTCTTATTCAAGGTGCTTCAAAAACTTGGCTTCCAGTCGAAGATCATTAATTTGATCAAGGAATGTGTGACTATTGCTAAGTTCTCCATTTTGGTTAATGGGATTCCTAGAGGGTTTTTTAGATCTGGAAGAGGGATTAGGTAGGGGGATCCGCTGTCTCCTTATCTTTTCGTCCTTATGGCTGAAGTTTTGTGGAGGAATATTGTGAACCTTTTAAGGGATGGCGATTTGAAAGGCATAAAGGCTGCTACTATGGTTGACCCCTCTGCTATTCAACAATTTGTTGATGATACTATTCTTTTTGGAGTGGCTTCGATTGTTGAAGCTAGAAATTGGAAACAACTTTTAAATGAGTATGCTAGGGTCTTTGGCCAATGCATTAACTATGAGAAGAGACATATTTATTTTTTAACACTAAGCTGGATCTGTAGCAGAAAATCAAGGCCATATTGGGCTGTTCCAGTGCTTCCCTGCCAGGTTCATACCTTGGGCTTCCCTTGACTGTGAAAAAAGTCACCATTACTTTCTGGAACTTTGTCCTTGAAAGAGTTTAGAAGAAATTGGCTGGTTGGAAGGTTCAGCTAGGCAGGCAAATTCTAGCTTCTTAAAGCCTCACTTCAAGGTATCCCCATATATTTTCTCACTCTTTTCAAGATGCCTATTTACTTGGCTGAAAAATTTGAGAAAATTCAGAGAACTTTTCTGTGCGCTGGAGTGGAAGAGAAGAAAAGAATGGCCCTTGTCAGTTGGGATAAGGTTTTTGCCTCTCCAAGATTTATGGGGGCCTCGGGATTAGAAAGGTCCAGCTCATGAATAAAGCCTTAATAGCCAAGGTGGGGTGGAGCCTTATTAAGGACAGTAAGGATTGGGGCTTATTTATGAAAGCTAAATACTTGCATACTATGGAGATTGGTAGATTTTTTGACCATGTGGGATTGCCCAAAGGCTCGGTTATATGGAACAATGTGCTTAAATCTAGGAACCGTCTTCATAAAGGTATCAAGTGGAAGCTTGGCAGTGTGGTTTGATCAGGTTCTGGGAGGATGCTTGGATACAAGATCAACCACTCATCAGTTAGAATACCTTTAGCAACCTTGCCGGGCTTGATAGCAACTTCTTTGGGGAGGTGGTTTCTAATTATATTCTGCATATTGAGGGTGGTAAACAATGGAGGAAGTTATTTGATTGCTGCCCCAATCAGAATGACCTGATTTTGGCTGCCACTAATCTGCAACAGGAACTTCCGAAGCTTAGAATCCCCATTTTTCCTAAAGAAGATGAGATGATTTGGACTCAAGACAACAGAGGCAAGTTTTTTGTCAAAATTGCTTACGGTTTGCAGTTAGACCTTGGCACTAGAAACAATTTTGGAAGATAATTTGGAATCATTGTTTGATTCCTAAGGTTAATTATTAAAGATGGACAGCTGCTCACAACAAGATTCTCACTCAAGACAACCTCAAGAGAAGAGGTTGTCAAATCACCAATAGATGTGTGTTATGCTTAAAGGAGGAAGAGTTGATATCTCACTTGTTTTTCCATTGTGACTTCTCTAGGGAAGTGTGGGAAACGGCCATGCATAAGTTGGGTATAAACTGGGTTATGAGTGATAATTTGACCTCGTTTGTTGAGGCGTGGAACTCTCCCTATTCCCACCCTATGATTAAAGAACTTTGGATTCAGATCCCTCCTCACATGGGTTGGAGTTTGTGGAAAGAGGAACAACCGTATATTTTGTAATGCTGCGAAGAGTCTTAAGGAGGTGTTTTTTGCTTTCTCTGAACTCCTTGCTGAGAATGTTTCCATTTGCAAGTTGAAAACTCCTGAGGTCCCCCCTAGCCTTATGGAAATCAAGATGGTTAAAAACTGGGGTATCCATGCTGATATTAGTAAATTTTATAACTCCAAGAAGATGGCACGCTTAAACACCAAGTGGAATCCCCCTTCGGAAGGTTGGACCAAATTGAACTTTGATGGCGCCGCAAAAGGAAACCCTGGCCCCGCTAGTGGAGATGGAGTGCTAAGATCCCACAAGGGGGATTTTATTGCTGCTTATGCTAGTGGGTTGGGGTGTAGAACCAATAATGTGGCAGAAGCTATGGCCATGTTGTGGGGGATAAAAATTGTGTTGTCTATGGGGATTACCAATTTACAGATGGAGGGGGATTCTAAACTTGTCATTGACTCTGCTATGGGTAATGTTCATCCTGGTTGGCAGGTAGTTGATATTATCGACGACATTAAGGGCGTAGTTCATGCGTTTGATAGATATGGTTTAGCTCACATTTATCGTGAAGGTAATGGTGTGGTCGATGCTTTAGCCAACCTTGGTATTAATTTTAATAATTGGAGATGCTGGAGACACTTAGGAAATCTTCCTAGATCTATTAAAGATCTCCTTCAAAAGGAGATGCAAAATCACCCTCACACCTAATGAAGCTCAGACTTTGGTTTAAGATTAATTTCGACCCCAGGGATGAATTCAAATTTTCCCGTGCTCCCATTTCAAGCTAGGGTGGAAAGATGATGAATTTCAATTTGGAGGTTGAGGCGATGAATTAGCATGGTGGCAAGATGACTAACTTCGAGATGGGGGTCGAATTGATGTGTTGTCATTATGTTCATGTGGGCAGTGACAGGCATATGAGATGGCCAAGATATTTTGGTCGCTCGATGGCACTTCTGAATGACATGGAGGTTGAGGTGATGACTGAGCATGGTGGCAAGAAGACTAACTCCGAGATGGAGGTCGATTTGATGAGTCGGCTTGATGGTCACGTGGGCAGTGATAGGCATATGAGATGGCCGAGATATTTTGGTTGCTCGGCGGTGCTTCTGATAATAGTGACAACCTGTATTCGTACAATCATCTAAGTTCAAGTTATTTGAGCTCTGATCATTACAACATCACCTCCGATGATACCAGCTTGGAAAGTTCTAGTCTCCACCTTATGCATTTGAGGGGAATTCAAAGACTTATCCACTAGTTGCATAGTTGTAGAGGTGCCAGCAAAAATAATGAAACCCTTAATATCCTTGTTCCCTGTCTGACTTGCTGGTTTTATTCTGTTACCATGGGAGGCGATAGGCTTTGTACTGAACTGGTTTCTTGTGATGAATTCAAAAAAGATGAGACCCTTTGGCATATCTATAGTGAGGGGGGAGTAGCTCCGTTCCTTCAGTGTCTCAATGGGTACGACCAAAACTTGTTCATTCAATTTGCGAACTCTTGGGATTGTAGACAGGTGCAATTAGGTGGGGTTGGCTTTGAGGTTTTCGAAGAGTTCATTGGCCAGGCCACGAGCATGTCTTGCTGTGGGAATGTTGGTTTTTCTTCTGAATCAGCATCAGGGTTTGCCAGTTCCTATGCACATGCAGATTCAGCCAACTAATACAGGAGGTTGCGTGAGCTCCTCCCCTTCACTTCTGGTTCTGCCGCACCAAGGGGGGTGTCCCTATAACTCAAGATGTAACCTTGACTAGCTCAAAGATAGAAAGATCTAGCTTGACAGCAACAGGCAGAATACTCTCATGTATGGACCAAGATCTGTATGATAGATCACAAGGTGGGCAACGTTCTTGGACATATATGTCTAGTCGGGTATGAGAGCATGCAGGGGTTTTCCTACTCCTAATCCTACAACTAACAGGTGGAAGTGATGAAATGGGCGGACATAATGTCCGGGATGCAAGACAAGGGGTTTTGGCTCATAACTACTGATCCAGGAGCAGACTGGTGCCTATCCATTGGGCAAGGAGTCAACTAGACGTATACAACAGACGGTTTGCAACTTTCACTCAAGTTTCAGGGGGTTGGACTGATGCTTGCCTTACAAACATCACCCAAGAATGGGTACCTAACTGCCTCTACTTACAGATATCCCTGCTGACATGCAACCAGATTCAAAAGAAAGAGAATAACATGCAGCAAATGGAGACAAGCAGATAGACACATGCAATAAGCATTTTTCATATAACATTAACACTGAAATTGAAAATATGTGCAAAATACATTCATGTTGCAACTCATAAACTCCAAAATAGGATAAAACAGCCAAGATCATGCCCTGTTCTTCATTATTTACACAAAAATGCCTCAGGCCTTCAACCACCAAACAATGGTAACATAGTCTGCCTATATCGGCCAGAAAGTGTACCACAAGCAATTAATTACATGGTTGACCAAAAATCCTGCCAAATACAGATCTCAGAAGGAATGGCGCTCAGAAGTTATTGCTGTAGCAGACAAAGGAGGCCTCGAGCCCTGTGCTGCCATCTGGAAGTCTTCATTCATAATTAGACAGCTTCACCGTTTGTACCATCGCCCATACCTCTGCTACAATCGCCATTTATGGCTCAACCACCCCCGGCCGACCTGGAAACCATCGCTGCGCTCAAAAAGAAATTCCCGCCAAAACACACTTTACTGAAGTTTTAAAAAGTGCAGGGAAATTAATCCCACATGCAAGGTGCGAAAACCACTTCAGCACTTTAAAAACATGGCCGCATGCAAGATAGGTGTCGAGCGCTTTTGCCACGCTCGACACACGCCTTTCTGTCCAAAAACCCATCGCTATGACGAAAGCCATCGGCCAACCCCAAAAAACTCACATCGATCTCAAAGGTCTCGCCGACCGTGAACTCCACACTTCACCATCGGTATGACTAAAGCCATCGGCAAGCACAAAAGATCCCTCGCCGACAACACAAGTCACCCTGATGGTCCTTCAACAACCTCACCTTCCTCGGCAAGACGACCACCATCGGCCTAGCATCTCAAACCTATGCCGATATGCAATTTCCTGCCGATGCCTTCAAAAATCCTGATGACGTCATCATCATATCCTGCTGACGTCATTAGCATATCTGTCTACTGCACACCTCCTCATATCTGGATGACGTCATCATCATATTCGCAACATCGGGGGATCTCCACAAGGTGACTAGTGTTAGAAATATGACCCCCCTCGGACCTTGATGACGTCACCACATATCGGCATCAGGATGATATTCGGAAGATAACCGGATATTTGGAAATATCATCCTGATGCACAAATATCATGCTGCACTGTAGCTCCACGAAACATCAGGGTGATGTTAGATCATACCTGTTATTTGGAAATATCACCCCGCACTAGACAATGCATGAAGCCGACAGGCGGATATCTCCCTTTGGAAATATCATGATGCAGACAGGCAGAAAAGCGGATATCACCCTGATGTTCAAATATGATGACCCTGATGAATATCGGGTCATGCTTAGGACTTTGCAGCAACATCATCAGGATGATGACCGGAAACATGATGATGATGACCTCCTCCCCTTAAGAAAATATGATGCTGCAGCTGAAAAATACTGAGGAGGTCAACACTTAGGGAAATTTTTGGATTTTTTGGGAAGGTGCCTGCATGAAAATTGCTAAATTAACTGACAGTCAATTCAGGCACCAACAGGGAAGAAGCTCAAAAAGCAGAGTAAGTTCCCTGATACAGAGAACTTGATCATCTTCTTCAATGAGGGTGAGGAGTCAGTGAAAATGCACGGTGGCTTTGAAAGGGAGAACTTACATCCCTGTGGGATAAGGTATGTTACATGATAATGAAATATTTAATGTTGGAAGGTTGTTACAAATGCTTTTATCATTAGCATTTTGCGCTGCTCAATAATTTTAGGTGCAATGTGTTGCTCAACTTTCCCTTCTACCTATTCTCTTCTATTGAAGCCTCTGTCAAAGATGCCAAAGAGAGTCATGCTAATGACCTTGCTAAACCCCCTATTCCGTTGCATCAAGGGTTAATTTTGAGGATTTACCACTTTCACTTGGACATGTGCCCCTCAAAGCCAATTAAAGCCTATCTTATTGAAACTCCTTCCTCCAAAGGTAAGCTTACGAACCATGTTTCTGTGAGGGACAATACCCCGTTGGACCCCTAGGTGGAGATAGAAAATGTTGGTCAGCCCAAGGAATCGGGGTCTAAACCCAAACCTCCTTTGAAGATGTCAACCCTTAAAACCCCTAAGTTCGGTGGCCCTAAAACCTCTATGCCCTCAAGAAGACCTCTCAGAAGGAGGTAGACCCCAAACCTTCCTCTAAAAGAATCCTGGAGGAGATTTTGAATGCTAAAAACAAAAAAGCTAAAGGGAGCATTCAGTATGATGAAGGGGAGTGTAGGTTTATTGATGTTGGGATGTTTAACTCTAAGGAGAAAAACCTTACTGAAAGAGTTTAGACTGGGACTGAGAATTTAGGGTGTGAGAAGGATTCTGGTCAAATAAAGAAAGGGGTTTCTGGTCAGATGGAGAAAGGAGACCTGGGTACTATTGGGGAGAGGAGTAGGAGGCCTAGCATAAAAAGGTCTAGCAGGCTTGCGGGCATGCTTACCACTATTCTGTAGGGTATTGTTGAGACTAGTGATTCTCAACATGGTGAAAAGTGAGGGGGAAGAAGAGAAGGTGAACATTGAAGATTCCTCGATAACTCTAAACAAGGTGGGGAGGGTCCTAGCCTGTTTGCAAAATTGACTGCTCTTGACTCGGATTTTGAGGCTGATGATCACCTTGTTGAAACTTAGACTGATGTTAAGAAGGACTGTGCTACCTGTTACCAGACTGCCATTAAGGTTGTTGGTATAAAGAGTAATCTGGTTGAGTTGGAGAAGAAGTTCAAGACCCTGACTTGGTTTACCACGAAGATTATGCATCGTTCTGCTACCACCCTGGCTGTTCTGCAGGATTCCAAGTTGGGAAAGAAGGGGACTGGAGTGGATAATGTGAAGAATAATGAGGAAATGTACAATTTCCTCATTGATGACTAGGAGCAGTTGTTTAATTAATTCTCTCCTTTTTGTGATTTACATTTGTTGTTGGTTTTGGATTATGCATGGTTTGATCTGCTACTGTTAATGTGTTGTTAATGTTCTGTCAGTGTGTTGTCTGTGCACTGGTTCTGGTCGGTTTTGGGCCTGATTTGGTTGTCCTCTGAGCTGTTTTGTAAAGGGATCAGCACCCTCGTTTTGCTTCTTACCATAATTAAAATGAGTAAAGTGTAGTTTTCTTTCAATTTAAGGATTATACCATAGAAGCATAAATCTCTAAAAAATCGCGAATCGCTAAGTTGCAATTTTTACCCTAAAAAAATCACGATTTTTACCCAAAAATTGGGTGTCTAGGGTTTTCTGTATTCATCTCGCTGCTGTATGTAGTTGGTTTCGCTGCTAAATTGGGAGTCTATTGTTTTCTGTTTGCGCTCCCTTTCAGGTCACCTCATATCTTGCAATTTGATATGTTCGCCTGAGTTATTTGCTTTCAACCGTTTTCCCTTTCCTTTTCCTTTGAAAAAAAATAGAAATCCTAGAGTATCCCGCAAGGGACATTTAAACGACATGAGACTGTTTTAGACACGATTTTTTCCCCGCGTGAGAACCCCTGACAAGTTTAGAAAATTTTCCAGTGTGAATTTTTTTACGTGAGACAATTTTCTGAGCACTATAATGCTCACATATAAAAGCCTATCGGAAAGCTTTTATATATATCGGCTATATTGTATTATATTAATTAATCACTATTAATATTTTTTCCTTTGGACTACTAGTAGAGGTCACAAGGGGGACCTCCTCCCCATCCACATATTCAACTTGGAAGCCACTTAATCAACTCAATTCAACTTAATATAATAATATATTATAAATATTATTATATTTATATATTATATTATTAATAGTTATATATTATAATATTAAAATATAATATTTATTATTCTATTATAAAATTTATATCATTTAAAAAACAACAGGTTCCTCTTTTTTTGTATTTTTCTACGTTTTTTGGAGATCCGATTTTTTCGTGATTTTTCCCTGATTTTTTCACGATTTTTTGAAAAAATCTTATACTTTTGATTTGCCGATTTTTTCCCCAAAAGATTTTTGCTGCTATGGATTATACAACCAATGGCCAGGTTTACCTTGTGAAGAAGCTTCTTTATATTGGCATCAACTACTATTATATGGTCACCTTATCACCTTTTAAGAACAAATCCTTTCTTGACAAAATAGCAACATATTCATTTTCAATTTGCCTGGCAATTCCCCTCCCCTCCCTTTGCTGTCATGCCCTCTTTTTTAGAACTAAAATTAATAATATTGGGCCTGATCATTTTATATTATTATTGGTCCTATGTAATATTTTTTAAAGTGTTTTTAGCACTTTATTCAAATGTAATTTTGAAAGGGGACCTATGGATGTAATTTAAACGTATTTTTAAATACTTGGAGGGAAAATCAAACTAAAAAAAAAATAGAGAGCCCAAAAAGGACAACTATAAAAGAAAGGACAAAGGCATCAAGCAAATCATCCGATTTTGTCATTTAGGATTATTCCTTCCAATTTGGAGTTTCAGCAATCAAGGACGAAAACCCTTGGTGCAGGTGATTAGAGGACAAAAACCCTTTGGTTTCCTTAGCGAACTTGAGAACGAAAGCCCTCTCACTCATTGGAGGTGGTTCTACTCATGGATCGCAATTGTGCTAAAGCGATTTGGATTTGCAAGCAAATTGTCATATCGACGATATTGATGAGGGTTGCAGATTTCAGTTAGGGTTTTGGTGTTTTTCAGCTTGGTTTAAGTTTTCAAATTTAGATTTCAGTGTGGTGTGGATTTGTCCAGTTATATGAAAGGGAGTTTTTAGCATTGTACTTGGATTGTTTGAAGAATTCAATAAGATAGTTGTTCTTCTTCTATGTATTGTTTGGTTTGCATATTTTATGTTATTGTTTCCGAAGTATGGCTGTTGTGTTTGGTTCCGTTTCCAAATTGTATTGAATCGCAGCATTATCAATTTGTTACAACCCTTGTGATTAGGAAATCGCTTCATTCTTCTTTATTGAATAACTATTCACTACTGAAGGCATAACACCTCATATTCCAATATTGCTGTTCATTGCTCCTTCCAGTTAACTGCAAATTGTATTCATGAATACGAAAGAAGCATTATCATTGCTGTGGCGATCCTATTCCAAGTCACAGTTTGATAAGGAATCGCTTATAATCTGTTGTGGCATAGAGGTGGTCGCAGTTTGAATAAGACTTTGAAGAATCGCAGGCTGTTATGGATGATCGCGGCACAACATTCACACTTTGATTAGGGGCGATTAATTTCTATTGATGGATCTCATCATTTTGTGAAGGAATCGCTGGTGACAAAGACTGACACCTTCGTATTTGTCTGCCATACTAGTCAAAAGGGAAATCACAAGTTTAAGTGGCTGTTTGATATTGACTGCTGCTTCATATTAAGTATTGACAGAGTTCTTTAAGGCTGCCGTTCCTATCTGTGTGTAGGACAGACCATATAACATGACCGCAGCACTAATCACTATATTGAGCGCGGTATCCTCTAATTGCATGGTGGGCCACCCTACAGAAGGGGACAAACCGCAGCCTCCCTGAGGACTTAAAGTGTTAGCATTTCCTTTCTCTATCTTCTGTATGGTTAAGAGGGGATTTGAGTCATCCAAGGACTGTCAGAAGGTATCTGCTAACTCTACCTGTATTTGTAATTGGCTATTTGGTGTCTCTGATCAATACTTGCAGCTGAATATTACATTCTTTATCAGCCATCTGGCTGTTGGTATCAGACCTGACAGGTGGTTTTATCATCTTCTTGTTCATCATCAGTGTTAGGGCTTGATAAATAAAACTATTTCAGTATTGGTGTTTGACTGTGAGTTGAGTAGTACTTTGGTAGCAACATATTGAAGGGGGTACAGCTGGGAGTTAAGGTTTATATTTATACGACTGCTATAATTATTTACGTACAGTATTTCAGTTTATATACAATCAGGAAATTACAAAAATACAAATTGGGGACATTACACTTGCTCTTCCTAAAGTAAGATATTTAGATGTTTGAGACTTGCTGCTTCTGATGATTAAGATATGGATGTGATTTTAAAGCTTCTCTGTGACTTATAAAATAAACATGATTTACATTATCTTAATTTTGTTTGTTATATATGCATCCACAGCAAGGGTTTGCATAAGTCCCAGAGTGTGTAGCTTTTTATTTTCTTGCCCAAGGTTTGACTTTGATTGGGTTGTTTAGTGATTAGTCTGTCCTTTACAATTTTGTTTGTGTCTACTTTCAAATCGTATGTACCTTCTAACTCATCTTGGAATAAAAAAGAAAAGTAAACATTGATACTATTTTTTTATGCACTAAGCATAAAATAATTCAAGAATAATGTAATATAAACAAAATTGAAAATAATTTAGAATGTATAGTGTCATCAAACAATACTTATAGCATATAGGTTTTCTAGTAAGCTTTTTTTCTTATAAATAAAAATGTGAAATTTTCTTTTATGTCTGTCTATTATTTCCTTGTGTCTAAAATAATTTACCTTTTTTGTTCTGTATTGTGTTTATACCACTTGGTTATTAATTCTTACAAATTGGCTCAACACTTTCTTGCAGCCATATCTTCATGAATCGCGACATCTCCATGCTCTCCGACGAGCAAGGGGGTGTGGCGGTCGGTTTCTTAACACTAAAAAGGATGCAAGCCATCAGGATTCTACTTCAGGAGATAAGGATTCTTATGATTCTTCTGGCCAAGATAATATGGTAGACACTCCCGAGTCAAGAAAGGGTGGTGCTTTTCAGGAGCCTAACAGGACAAAACAAACTAGTGATGTAGCACATAGGGGTGACAACACAATCAATGCTCTTTCTGCAGCAGTCCCTTCTGATCAAGTTGGAGCAGGTCCAAGTGTCACATATTACAATTATCCGAAGCGAGGATTCCGTCCATCTGCATTTCATCCTCTTTCAGTTGGCAATGCAGAAAATGGGCAAGTTGGAAGCATGGTTTCCAATGGAGGTCATCATACAGCAGTAGCAACCCAATGAAGTCCTTTTGAGGTAGGGCACCGCAAGTGAGTCCCTGCCCATCTGCACAGTCCATTGAGAGCCTGAAGTAAGCTGTTTCAGTATATTATGAAATCTGAGCTTCTAGTTGACGTTGATCTTTGTAAAAAGTCTATGCAGTAGTTTAAGATGTTCCTTTTTAAGATATTCAGAGGACATTTTGTGTGTGACATTAAGTTCTCATCATTCCTTGAAGACGGGGAATTCCTTAACAGGAAATCGCTCAAGTAATGGAAAGGGTTCTTAACATACATCTGAGATTAGCTCTAGTTTCCTCTTTAGAAGCTGATCTATTGAACATAGCTGATTTCTGTCGGGCATGGGACATTATAACAACTGTGCTGTAGTTTTATGTGGTGCAAGGCAGGGCAACTCTGTCCACCTGCATTGGAAACAGACAAAAGGCAAATCATTCTTGGCTAATGAGTGTGTTATGAGTTAAGCACTGTTTATCCTCATGTGATGGCTTTTCAAAATTTGATCAATGCATTGCTAGTTCCTACCCAAAATATAATGCTTCTACTTGTTTCGTATTTCTGTCCATTGAGAAGTTGATAAAGGCTCTATGGTGTTTGCTTTCAATGACATTTTGGTAATTTCTCATGAGGGCTATTTCAACTGAGTAAAAATAGAACATTTATGGATGGTGTGTATAATGCAGGTAAGATGTTGAACTTAAGTGTGCTGTTCACTAGAGATTCAACTGCTTTAGAGTGTCAATGCAATTTTTTCTAGGTTATTTCTTTGTGATTGATGCATTTTGTTGTATAGATGAAAATGCTAAGCTAACTGGAATGGCAAATTAATCATGGCATTGTCAGGAGATGCAGCCTACTGAAAACTTGGCTTTTGTTGGAAAAAGCAGGGTTTGCCTCTGCAGGCCTACAGTACATAATAATATTTTGTTTTTACTCCAGTTGTCTTGACCGAAGTGACAGGATTGATGTTCTTGTGCTTGTGCTAGATGAATTATGCATGTGTATTCATATCTTGTCTGATGAATTTCCCTAGCTGGTCTTCAGGGCTTTGAATCCTAATTTTAAAGTCTATACATCGTCATTCAGTTCCAGATGTCATACCATTGTTTACTTCTGGAAGATGAGCAAATGCTTTACAAGGCTAAATTGGAAGTCAAAAAATCATGCAGGAAGATAAATTATAGTAGAATAAAATTGTCAAAATAGATGGTCCAGAACACTTGGTTTCACTGTTCTAATTGTTATTTATCCTATGCGCGTGTATTTATTGGCAATAAATGTTACTAGAAATTGAGGGCATGCAATGAATCAATGAAGATTAAAGTCGAGTCATTTTGAATCATAAAGTTCTAATTGCTATTATTGTGGGATGAAGATACGCCACAAAAATAGACAAGGGCATTGGTGCCAGAACTAGAGAATCCATGAAGCATATATATAGAAGTGTCAATCTAAGTCTTAATGACTAAAATTCCGGTAAAAAATCTAGTTACCAATCTGTAGCAAACTACTTACAAAAATATTTAATCATATAATCAGCATTCAAAACTAAACAATGTGTTAGTGGAGATATAGCATCAGTGAATTTTTATTGACAACTTGCGTCTTCTCCAAATTTGGATATAAATCTGCTACTGTAGGATATTCTCACCTTTTGATGTTCTCTTTAAGCATTTGGATAGTGTTCGGATTTGATGTCTTGAGCATTCTATTGTTAAGGAGTTTGATTCTGTGGAGGAACTGTGAAAGTAAGAATTTGATTACATGTGAACAATTTTCTTTTTGAGAACGATGAAAAGCAGTAGGGTGAAAAATGTGCAGATAATGAAATAAGCATGTCAATATTTAAGGCCAATAAAGATGTTGTGGTTTGGGGCCTAAGTCTAGGGCCAGTAAAGATAAAGTGGTTTTGAGTTCGAAGGATATCAAGGACAAGGACAAGGATAAGGACAAGCGGCTGGAAGCTCGGGGGAGCTTTGCATTGGTGGATGGGAAAGGTGAAAAAGTGGTAAGAGGCAAGAGGATCATAGGGACTCGTAGTTCACTGGGAGAGGAGATAACAGAGATTATAAAGGATAAGTCTGTTGAAAATGGCAAAGGGAAGCTAATCCTATTTTGGACAAGGATGAGGCTGAGAATCGTACAGTTAATGAAGTAGGAGAGATTCACATAAAAGATATAAATAGTAAAATTGAATCCCCTGGAAATGAATTTAACTCTAAACACAATATTCTGAAGTGGTTTAAAAATGGGAACGAGAGATTGAAAGTTAGTATGAGACAGTTGCATCAACACAATGGAGATCAACCTCAATCTAAAGTCCGTGTCAAGTTTAATGAGGACATTTGGAATGTGTTACATATGTGATATTAAAAAGGAAATGCTAGAGATTAACACCAAGATGAGTGAGATTAAAAGGAATTATGAAGACCTGAAAATCTTGCCAAACAAGGTCATTGATCTTAGCAGGGCTACCATTAAGAACTCCATTGCCAGCATAACTATGCTTTAGGAAAAACATGTTGAGAAGAAAAATGAGGAGTGCAGGCCCTAGTAAAAGGACAAGTAGTAAGATGAGATAGAAGGAGAGCACTCTTGTGGATGTGGACAGTGAGGTGAGATAGAGGATTATTTGGAGTTCTTGAGTGAAGAGTGGAGTGTGGTAGATTCATTGAAGGATCTTTCCTCTTTTCAGATGTAGTTTGGGGATCTTTGTTGTTATTGTGCTATCGGTCTGTTGTTTCCTTGTTATTTTGCTATTGGTTTTCAGCTTTGTCCCTTGTATTCTTGGAAATGGTTGTTTTACTCTAAATAAATATTGGCATCATGAGAAAGACAACGTAGAAGATTTCATTGAACACCTTAATTGTCAACGAACGTAAAAAATTCGCCATGGAAAGAGTAGTAGATCTTTCCTGCTTTTTAATATTTATACTTAAGCAAATATGATGATTTCTATGCATAGGGTTGATAATAAAGCACAAATTTATGCCTACAAGTGGATTTCCTAATCACCTACCATAAAAAAATTGGTGTACTTAAAACACCGGGCAATGTGGCCTTGAGAGTATTTGATGATGAACATTTTGAACAAGATAGGGAGTACCTTATGATGGTTCTTAAGAAAATTGTCTTAAAAAAACATACAAATAAATATAGCTTTTCAAAATGCAAGAAAATAACTTTGACATTGAAGGGAAAATGAACAACACGAGTTAAGATCAACAAGATATCCAAGATTTTGAGGAGAAAAAGAACTGAAACAACGTGCTTATCTATCTTTATTTTTAATAAAGAATTACAATCGATTGTTGGGATTAGGTGCCATACACATTGTAAATTTTTAGACATGTTTTAATTGTATTTCATTATTGTGGTGGGTAAATAATATTATATATTCAAGAGGATCATGGAGAGGACAGACTTGGATGCTCCTCTTAAGTGGCAGGTTATAAATATTTATCTTCTCATATGTATTTTTAATGACATTTAAATTGGGGGTTATTTTTGGGAAGATATTGGAAATCGGTCAAAGATTGGGAGGTGTGAGAGGATGTAAGAAGATCTTTTAAAAATCAATCTTATGATAGATTTGGACAATCTTTTCATGGAGTGTCTGTTAGTGTAGGTTTTTTATTTTCTTTAGGATATTTCTTCTTCCTACACATTATTAAGCTTTCTTAGGTTATCAGACTTGGTTATTACGAGGCCACATGGCTAAATCCATCAGCGACGTGTCGCTTTCACCCACACTTGGGTAGTTGAGTTTCACACCCTCTTTTGGATTTTTATGCCACCTCTTATAACCATTTTTCTGTTTATATTTAAGTAGGTATAACCATGTATTTTGGCATTTACCAAGTAGGTAAAACTTCTACCTATTTTGGGTAGTTGGAATTATTACACCTCTAGGATGTATTTACCCATTATTTGCTATATATACAACACTCTCCTCACCTTAACTAGTTTGATAACAAGTCAGTGAGAGTAATTTGAGCATTTTCAAAATTCTCTTGCAATTTGTCTCTTGATTCTCTCTTTCAAGATTCTCTCTCCATTTTGCTATTTTGATCTTTGATCATTTGTTGACTGGAGTATATGTGATAACTAGTCAGTGAGAGTAATGTGAGCATTTTCAAAATTCTCTTGCAATTTGTCTTTTGATTCTCTCTTTCAAGATTCTCTCTCCATTCTGCTATTTTGATCTTTGATCATTTGTTGACTGGGGTATATGTGATTTATGACCAACATCAGATCCTAGCTCGGTTCTCGCTTCTCGTAGAATCTAACATGATATTAGAGCTTGTTTGTTTGGTTTAGGTCTTTTTTGTGATTCTGTTATTTAAGAGATTTGAGACTATTAGATTGCTAATATTTTTTTTTCAAAAATCCAGTATGCTTTACTCTTGCATCTTCGGATGATCTGGAGAATCAAAAAGTTTAGAGGAAAACATGCATCTGTATACTCTGGTAAGCATATTTGTGTTCTTGTGATATCTGAGTGATTGCATCTTTTCGGTAATCCTAGAGGTTTTTTTGGCCATTCCATAGCGTCCAGAAGGCTCAGAAAAGTCAAGATTGGCTTTTGTTTCACTAAAATCGGAGATTAAAGGACCCAATTGCTACATAGGTTTTCAGAGAGGTTCCTGGAGGTAGCCGTCAAATCGGAACATTTTCAGCCCAAATTGACTTCGCCATTGTGCTCAGAAGGCCCAAAAACCTTAAGATCGACTGTCAAATTGTCGTAATCGAAGTCTGCAATTTTTTGAGCCAAAAAATTTCACCCCTGGTTTGTACGACGTCCATACTATACGGCTCTATTAAAAATCTTTCGACTATCTTAAATTTGACGACCAAACGACCATCAGGAAATACTGTTAAATTTGACGTTTATATGACCATCAAAAACAGTCTTAAATTTAATGTCCATATGACCGTAAAAAACAGTCTTAAATTTGATGTCCATATGACCGTCACACAGAATTGTCTTAAATTTGATGTTTAAATGCTGTCAGCAGGGCGACCCCTCTCCATTTGTTTTTTTTTTTAAAATTTGGCAGTCCAACTTCAAACCGCTGTAACTTGAGCATACAAACTCCTTTTTTGATGCAATTGAATTTTTGTTTTGGGGTAGAATTTTGGGCTCTATGCTGTAGTGAAGTTGATTTTCTGATTTGATTCTCCATATTTTTAAAAATTGAAGATTCTCTTATAATTTGTTGTGCAGTTTTCGTTTTGAGACCTTCCAGGGTCCATAATTTGTGCAGACTCCTTTTTGGGTGTCATTTTTCCCAGGGTTCATATTTTTTCTGTGTACTCCACATCAGTGCTCTCAATTTGATGTCATATTGTACTTGAGCTGTAATTTTAGTGTTTTGGCCATTTTGGGCCCTGTAAGAGTATGAAAATATGATATTTGCATTGTAAATCACACTAATTATAAAGTGCCAATATTGTAATTTTTGGGGGGGGTTTATTTCAGAAACTAGTGAAAAGGGGGGTGTCTCGTGTGTCTTTTTTTCACACTTCTCTTTCTGCATTTTAGTTTACTTTTTTGCACAAATGAATGCTTCAATAGTTCCTATTTTAACACCATATAACTATTTTGAATGGAAATCAAATATGATAATCTATCTCAAAAGGCATGGATATCACATGATTACAATGGGACTTGAAACAAAACCCCAAGATAATGCAGAAAAGATAAAATGATTTAACAAATGTGATGAAACCTTTGGTACTATGTGTATGCCAGTTTCTCCTAACTTACTTTTTCATATTGAATCTGCTAAAACACCCAATGATGTGTGGACCACATTGGAAAGCCTCTTTGGTAAGCAAGATGAGTTAAGGGGTCACCAATTGGAGAATGAACTCATAGGGTTGAGTCCTAGCAATTTTGACATCATATAGGACTTCTTCACAAAATTAAAAGCTATCAGATTGCAGTTGAAACAATGTGGAATAGGAAAAGAAGACAAACAACTGATCTTAAGCATTCTTTCTAAGCTTAGTCCAAACTATTATATCTTTGTTTCTACCTTTTATGCTACAAAATGTGCTCTTGGTTCCAACTATAAAATGCCTTCACTAGATGAATTTGCTTCAGAACTCACTGAGAAGCAAGATAAACTAGTTCACATGGGTACAATTAAACCCTCTGTCACATGCCTTGGCTGCAAATTAAGGCACAAAAGAATAAAAACGGTCTGACAAACATGATAAGAAATAAAAGAACTAGGAGAGGAAGAAAGATCAGAATCATGCTGCCATTCAAATGCAGCTAATCATACCTCTTCATCAAAAGGCAAACAACCTAGAAAGGAGAAGGTCAATTGTTTTTATTGTAAGAGGTCTAGACACGATGAACACAAGTGTTTAAATAAATAAATTGATCATCTTTCACATCTTCTTAAGAAGAACAACATCAAGGTGCTTGATTCTGTCAAACATGGTTCATCAGAAGGGTCTTCAAAGGACACATAAAAAAGTAAGGGGAAAGGAAAGGGCAAGACCCTAGTTACAGTTGCTTCACAACCTAATATATGGATCATTGACTCGGGTGCTTCGCACCACATGGCTTCTTCACAGGATGGTCTTGCCTCCTTAGAGCCATGTTCTATGCTTGTCATACTTATGGGTGATGATACTCCTATTGAAGTGCATGGGAGAGGGTCTGTTGACGTGGGTGAAGGAACATTTCAAGATGTTCTCTGTGTTCCATCTTTGTCAACTAATCTTCTATCTGTTTATCAGACCACTCACATAGGCTCTGGCAAGCGGGTTGAGTTCACACTAGACAAAGTGGCAATCAATGAGTTGCATGATGGGTCTACAGTTATTGTGGGAAAAGCAAACCCTCAGTCCAGATTGTATCAACTTTCTCACTTTGTTCCTGACTCTCCTTCGATAGTCTTATTCACTCATTCAGATGAGGTGAGTCATTTGTGGCATCAACGGTTTGGTCACTTGAATTACCGCTACTTGCAGCAGCTCAGTCAATAAGACATAGTTTCAGGGTTGCCTTCTATTCAATTTTCTGATGGAGTTTTCTAGGGATGCATTCTTGGTAAGCATCTAGAGGAGAAATATGACAAAGGCAAAGCATGGAGGACCACACAACTTTTGGAGTTAGTATATAGTGACTTGGCAGGACCTTCTCCACATCCTTCTTTCAGTAGGGCTAGATATGTTCTGACATTCATTGACGATCTTTCGAGATACACATGGGTATATTTTCTCAAGAAGAACTTATAGGTCTTTGAGTCTTTTCTAGACTTCAAAGCTTTTGCAGAGAAACAATCTGGGAAGGCCATCAAGATTCTGCATACAAATAATGGGGGGTATATGTCAACTATAGGTTTGAGCAGTTTGGTGCCTCTAAGGGCATTGATCTTCAAAACACATTTCCCTATAGTCCACAACATAATGGTGTCACATAACGCAAGAACAAATCTTTGAAAAAGATGGCCAATTGTATGATTCGCTCTAGGTCTATCGCACCTCAGTACTGGGCAAAGGCCATCAACTATGTGTGTTGCATCCAGAACCACATTCCTCACAATGTTGTGAAGGGGGTAACTCCTTTCCAAGCTTGGACCGGTCGGAAACCCACAGTTAAACACTTTCAGGTGTTTGGTTCTCTTGCATGGGCCCACATTCCAACAGAGAAACACAAGGCTATGGATCTACAGAGCAAGCCTTACATATTTGTTAGGTACACAGACAATGTCAAAGGCTACAAGTTTCTCCACCCTACCACACATGAGTTGTTCATCGAGAGGAGTGTTCGTTTCGAGGACTCTTCCAGTTCTTCTCCTACGACTTCTCCATCCACCATCACATTGGAGACATTGCAACATGATGACAATTCTTCAGAGGATCTTAATTCTCTTGATCCAGATGAGGAGTCTTCTTCCTCCACTTCATATGGTGACAGTGATAATGAAGATCCACCATCTCCTCCTAGTCATGATTCAGAGGTTGATGATTCTCCTCCAAATTCTCTTGCCACAGGCCCTCTTTGGGCTCGTCAGACTTTGCAGTCAGCGGGTGATTGGGTTGGTGATCCATTAGATACTTGAAAAACATGGACACAATTTCAGTAAGATGCACATCTCCTCGTTGCTTCAACTTTTGATCCATAGACTTTTCGGGAAGCGTCTGGTGTCCCCGAGTGGGATGTTTCTATGCAAGAAGAGTTCAATTCCCTGGAAATGAATCATACTTGGGATTTAGTCCTTCTTCCTAAGGGAAGAAAAATTGTTCGATACAAGTGGATCTATCGAACAAAATTTGTAGCAGATGGGTCAGTTGACAAGCATAAGGCTTGCTTGGTTGCCAAAGGATTCTCCCAGGTTCCTGGGATTGACTACTCTAAGGCTTTTGCGTCAGTAACCAAAATGAATTCCATTCGACATATACTTGCTATAGTTGTAACTATAGTTGAATCTATGAAGTAGACTTGTAACTATAGTTGAATCATCTACCCAATCTGAATCTATGGGATTCATTATGTAGCGAGCGTGAAGTTTGACTTGACGGGATATATAGATTTAGATTGGGTAGACGATTCTTAGGATCACAAGTCTACTTCAGGGTATTGCTTCTCACTTGGTTCTAGTCTAGTTTGTTGGTCGAGCAAGAAGTAGTCTGCAATTGCTCTTTCATCTACAGAGGTTGAGTATCGAGGGGCAATTAATGCCACCACTGAGGCCATATGGATTTAGAATATTCGAATTGAGTGGCATTTCATTCAGAAAGCCCACAATCATCTTTTGTGATAATCAGAGTGCAATACAGATTTTAAAGAATCCAGTCCATCACCAGAGGACAAAACACATTGGGATACATATGAACTACATCCGAGAGCTGATTCATGGAAACATCATCGATCTCAAGTACATTCAGACATCAGAGCAGATCGCAGAGATATTCACCAAACCCTTCACTGAGAGCAAGTTCCTTCATCTGTGAGCTTTGTTGGGGGTGCAACCAGTGTCTACCTTAGGAGGGGCTTCTTAGTCCTCTTACCTCTCTCTACTCTGGGGGTGTTTTCTCTCGATATTTAGGAGGGGGACTATTCCTTTATGAGGGGCTTCTTCTCTTTTGGTGGGGTGGAATTCTTTGTACATGGGTACCTCATTAGGCTTCATTTGTCAGGACCCATATCTTTTCACCCACCTAAGCTACACTTAAGGGGGGGTGTTAGTGTAGGTTTTTTAATTTTTCTTAGGGATATTTCTTTTTTCTACACATTATTAAGATTTCTTAGGTTACTAGACTTGGTTATTATGAGGTCACATGGCTAAATCTATCAACTACATGTGTCACTCTCACCCACACTTGGGTAGTTGAGTTTCACACCCTCTTTTGGATTTTATGCCACCCTCATAACCATTTTTTTTGTTTTTTTATCTAAGTAGGTATAACCAGGTATTTTGGCATTTACCAAGTAGGTAAAACTTCCGCCTATTTCAATTAGTTGGAGTTATTACACCTCTTGGATGTATTTTCCCATTATTTGCTATATATACAACACTCTCTTCTCACCTTAACTAGTTCGATAACTAGTCAGTGAGAGTAATGTGAGCATTCTCAAAATTCTCTTACAATTTGTCTATTGATTCTCTTTCAGGATTCTCTCTCCATTCTGCTATTTTGACCTTTGATCATTTTTCAACTAGAGTGTATGTTATCTACGATCGACATCAGATCCTGGCTCGTTTCTCGCTTCTCGTAGAATCTAATAGTTCCTTGATTAAAATCTTCATCCCAAAATCTAACATCTATGATGCATAAAGTGTTAGTGTGAACATGATATTTATCTAACTAGTTCATCTAAGTCCTATTCACACTACACTTAAGCTCACTTAGAGATATTTTTTACTTTTGTCTCACCTCATGTGGACACAACACATTTCTTCACACTTGTCCCAAGTGTCCTCACATATGTCATTCACTTTGGAGGCTTAGTCAGTTGTCTACTCTTACCTTCCTTCTTCATCCTTGTCCTACTTATATAATGAGTCTCTTTCATTTTTGTAAGCTTCACATTTGATTCATTATATGATAGTTTAGTTTTTCATTGTGCACATTCTCTTTTGTGGAAGGTTGTGATCTTGCAAGTTGATCTTGGTTTCTCCTACATAGTATCATAACAAGCCTGCAAATTCCTTCCCAATTTTTGTTGAATCCCACACTTAGTCCTATCATCGGTGCATCGTGGAGACAAACTGGCATTGCGGTTGAGTTTGGTAGGTCCAAATCAATAAGGATTACCTTTCCAAATGCTGGTTTTGGACACAGGAATTTTTTTTAGTTTTGTTTGGAGGGGGCTTGCACTTCACTATACGAAATCCATATGGAATTTCGTACAACCATACATGTATGAAATTACTTGTATGGAAAGATTTTTTTTTATTTTGTGAGTTTTCTTGGTGATCTCTGGTTTGGCAAATCTTTTGCAGGGGGTGAGATTTGACCAGTTTGTTGACTGGTTCATGACATTTTTTTGGTGGTGTTATTTTTTATTAGGGTTTTGAGCCGTACCGCCATTCTCTTGGCTATTTACCAGCATCAGTCAAGCTTTGCATTGACATCCAATCACTGTTAATAGACTTGATGGGGGTTTCTTATGGAGGTGAGACTAGATTAGGGCTTGGATCTCAAACCACCATCTTTATCTTCAACATCACATTGAAACCCTTTTCATTTGTATGCATTCCATGCCATCAGTGTTTTTACAACAAGCCACCAAAAGTTTTCTCCATTGCAACTTGCGACTTGGGTGTTTTTTGCAACAAATATCTCTAAAAATTGTTTTGCAACACTATGTTTACATTGCAAATTTTTATTGTTAATGAGTCTAGGTGATTCTGCCCAAAACATCCACCAAGATCTTAACACAACCGGTTCTTCATATTGTACCTTCGCCCTCCAACTTCCACTCCTACACGACCGTGACAACACTTCTAATGGTTGTAAAGTGTTTGTTTTTTATTAGGTTACATTTTGTTTTTTTTATGAGTTGTTTGTAAAAAGATTTATTTTGTCTATCATTCAGAAGAATGTAAAAAGATTTATTTTGCCATCCACTGGTGGAGCTATCTAGGGGCCACCATGCCTTTTTTTAATGCTTGTAAGGGGTATTTTTCTTTCATTATAACTTACATTTGAGGAGTCAGTTTTTCAACTTCTTATAGGCAAAATAAAGTTAGTTCCATCTACTTCATCATGGTGTAATTTATTTTTTCCCATTTTTCTATATATTTCCAAGATTTTCCTTCAAAAGTTAGATTTGCAATATTTTTTCGACATTTTTTCAATAAAGCATCACTTTTGCCTATGTTGTCAAAATTTAGCAAACTTTTAAACAAAATTATTAGGAAAATGCAAGGAATCTAATGGTACATGTAGTTTTTCCCCTAAAATGTTTTTTCCTAAAAAATTGTAAAATCATCGTGTATTATAAATGGTCAATTTGGGCTTCCAACTTACACAAAATGTACTCAAATCTTGTAATTTTTTTTGGGGGCATATTTTATAGCATTATTTGTTTTGGGGGGGACTTTAATTTTTAGTTTTTGTCATTTTTTGAGGGTTGTAAGACATGTTTGAACTATGTCTTCTTGTGGTCACCTCATGACATAAACTAAAATCGTCCTTTTTTGGAAAATTGTAAGAACTCTAAGACAACACATTGTTTGTAAATGCATTAACATAAAGTCCCAAATTTGATTTGTGTTTTTTGGTGGGATTTTTACACATCATATTATGCCTTTTGTACTCACACTACCTATAAAGTGCCATGGGGATTTTTGTGTATGCCTTGTTTTGCAAACACAAACTTCATAATCCTCCTTCATGTGTGCCTTGTTTGTTGCACACCCTTGTTTGGTAGTTAGTTGCTTGTACATGATTTTGGAACTAATGTTACATCTACATCCCTTTGCACACCTTTGTGCCACATTTCAATTGATTTGCCAGTACCTTTCCCTTGTCAACATTATGGGGGATATCATCACATGGTTATGATAAATGCTTCCATGGTTTCATTTTGGAGTGAGCTATGTATCCAAAATTTTCCCCTATATACTAGGTGAATGCAGTAGCTGGTTACCATGCATTTCGGTGAAATGGAACACATACCATATAGACACTCTTGCATTTCTATTTATCGAGGCGACCTTCTATCTTATTTAGTTGATCAATATTCGTGAGACTTTGGTATCTTTGTAGAGCACCACATACACATTTAGTAGTGTCGATGGGTCACTCGTGCAGTGTTTTTTGTCTTTTTTTTATCATTGTACCATCTATATTTTTTTAACTACATAGATTGTTTTTCCTTGTTTCCATTTGTGCATGTATGGTTGAGTAGTGTAATTGGGGGCACCCATGTAATGTTTTATGCCTCTCTTATCTTGATTTACATTCATTGGAGGGTTCTTTGATTCTAGCAAAAACTAGTTCTTCTTTGGAAGAGTTTACAACTTCTATATGCTTCAGGAGTTTCTCATGTTCCTATCTTTCAGGGACACCTTTTGAGGAGGTTTATTTGTCCTTCTCATTCTCTCTTTTGGATAGGAGTTTTTTCCCACAGAGTTTTCTCCTTTTCTTGGTTTGTGAGATCTTTTGTACATGGGTACCTCATTAGACCTTATTGTCGGAACCCATCCATGCATCTTTGTATTTCTAGTGTTTAGATTTCTCCCTAAGTATCACTTAGGGGGGTGTTCTTGTAAACATGTTATTTATCTAGCTAGTTCATTTAGATCCTATTCACACTACCCTTAAGCTCACTTAGAGAGACTTTTTCCTACTTTTGTCTCACCTCATGTGGACAAAACACATGTCCTCACACTTGTCCCAAGTGTTCTCACACGTGTCATTCACTTTGGAGGGTTAGTCAATTGTCTACTCCTACCTTCCTTCTTCTTCCTTGTCCTACTTATGCAAGAAGTCTTTTTGTATTTTGTAAGATTTACATTTTGATTAATTGTATGATAGTTTGGAGTTTCATTGTGCACATTCTCTTTTGTGAGAGTTTATGATCATGCAAGTTGATATTGGTTGCTCCAACATAAGGTGCGTAAGAGAAGTTACATACTATTTAGGGAGTTTGACCATATGGAGTGAGTTGTAAGATTACTGATGATGTAAGTGGATGCTTGGATTGCTATGAATGGTATTGGACACTAGTTTTGGAATACCATTCTCTATAACTTGTATCTATATCTCTTATATCGGTACCTTGAGATAGTATTATTGTGAGATTGTTTTGCAGGTCATTTGAGCACCATTATGCTACCAAAATTCAAAGAGGTTAGTAGATTGTATTGATGCAACTATTTTTAGGATTAATACAAGATTGAGTCTCTTTAAGTGTGGATTTTGTTTGCAAGGGTTTCTTCATGTAAATATTGTGTTATGGTTTGCATTTTCCTTTATTACTGATTTCATTTCCTCTAATGATCTATTACTATTCAAGGAATTTAGATGTACTAAAGGTCAACATTTCTTGCTATATTGTTTCACCCTATTTTCAACATTTGGTATCAAAGCCACAATTGGCTTGATTAGAGAGGGATGCCTCTTTTAAAGTGTTTGATTGGGTTTTTTATTACATTGGGAGTTTGTTGTATTTTTATTGCAGATTTAGATTTTGGGTGATAGAGATCATGGCTAGCTCATCCTGTTTAGAGATTGAAAAGTTCAATGGCTTAGGTTTTGAACTTTTGATGCATATCAAGACGGGGTACCTTACTAGGCTGTCATATCCCTATAATTACATTATATTATACATTATAATTCACATGTATTCAAGTGTACACTTTGTCCATCAAAATGTGTATTTTTCGATTTACATATACTCATATGATATATAAGTATTCATATTGAGAGAATAATTATTATACTTTCCAATCAAATGTATGATAATATATATATGTATATATATATATGATACGATAATTATAAATTATATATATATAATAAACAAATATATATATATATATATATATATATATATATATATATATATATATATATATATATATATATATATATATATATATATATATATATATATGAATATGAGAGATAATATACATATTATTATTTATTATAAATATACAAATTATACAAATTTGTATCAAAGTAATTGTAAGTATATATATAATAACAATATAATTTAATATATAAAATAAGTTTAAAGGTATATAGTTATATATGATCGGGCCTCTTAAGAGACGCCGATCTCACATGAGGAAAAGAGACAAAGTAAATAAGCATTTGAAGACTTGAGAAGATGCCGCTTCAAGGCAGCGGACACCTTTAAGGGAATCGCTGTGTATTTTATTAGAAGAAACTCTTCATTGAATTTAAAAGGGATTGCTCCCTCCACACAAGGAATGAATCAAGCAGGGAGCGATCCAAAGGAAATAAAGAAAAGAACATTCAGCAGATACAAATCGCAGCAACCAGCCAGCTACAACAGAAAGGTAAGTATTTATAAATATTTAATTTGTTCAATCTATAACTAGTAAAATAAATGGTAAGATTTTATATATATGTATGTATGTATGTATGTATTTATAGAAATGACAATCATAATGTAATCTTATAATTGATATAAATCCATGTGAATTATGGAATGTCTTATGTGTATGGATTTAAATCTAATGATGACGAACAAGAATATTTTACAACGATGAATATTTATGAATAATGTCAATTGTCATACAAGGATATTAATGTAAGATATCATATTGCCTCTATTGCTTCGTCTTTGAGGAATGACAGGTATTGCGGGGGAATGGTAGTATAAATCCTACATGTGAATGGTCTCTTTGCACCTTACACATCTATTGATTGGTTTGGTAAGGAGGGGCAGGTATAATTCCTTCTGTGTATGGTCTCTTAGCGCCCATGTCATGTAAATCCTAGTTCCTTGATGAAGAACAAGAAGAGAGGATTTAGGTGTTGCGGGGGAATGGCAGTATAAATCCTACATGTGAATGGTCTCTTTACACCTTACACATCCATTGATTGGTATGGTAAGGAGGGGCGGGTATAATTCCTTCCATGTATGGTCCCTTAGCGCCCACGACATGTAAATCCTAATTCCTTGAAAAAGAACAAGGGGAATGTATATGGATCTTTGGTTGTGAATCAATGTTCTTACAAAATAAGTATAGAATAGTCATAAATAGAATCATGAATGGAAGAATCATGTAATAAGTAATGATATATTTATATTAACATTAAATTTGTTTGATTTTATCATTAGAATGTAATGATATCTAATGTTACTAATGTCTCCTTGAGAATCATTTTGAATGCAGATTTAGGTTTAAGTGTTCCACTAGAAAAGGGACATTACAAGTGGTATCAGAGCACTCATCCTACCATCATGTGAAAGGTTGACAATGCAAGGTTATCAAAGGAGGGGAAATAACACCAACATGAGTGAGGAATTGGTAAATCAAATGAAAACCTTTATGGAACAAACCAATCAAGCCCTCTCTAACCAAAATGAGAGACTTATACAAGCCTTCCAAAACATGGGCAATGCCATTGATAGCCTAAAAACCCATCCCATAAATGGGGGAGACACGGGGTTTAATATCTCCAAAAATAATAAAGTATTTCCTAGCCTCAAGGTTCCTAGGCCCTCCTTCTTACCTAGGGAAGAACCACCTAGAAATGAAGAAGAAAATGAACCATCCGCACAAAGCGCGAAAGAAATTGCTAGGGCTTATGTAAATCTTGATCCTGAAATTAGGAATCTTGTTAGCTTTAGAGATTTTTGCGAAGCTAAAAGACATGAGGTACCTAGAAAGGAAAGGACACCTCCAAATAGAGACCTAAAGCATAAGGTAAACAAAATATCCCTCCCAAACTTTGATGGAGCAAATAAATATCAGCCCATGCATGGCTAAAAAAATTAAACACTTATCTCTCCTTAAGCCCAATGACTGAGGAGGATGCCATAAAATTTGCTATCCTTCACATAGAAGGAATAGCCTACGAGTGGTGGCATCATGGGGAACACACCCAAGGGCATAATAAGATAACCACCTATGAAGAATTTTCACAAAAACTAATCAAAAGGTTTGATAAAGAACACCCTCAAGAAAACTTCAAGAAGCTAACTCAATTAAAACAACAAGGAACGGTAGAAGAATACATAGCTGAATTTCAAAAGATTTCAATAAAAGTCACTGGGATTGATGAGGATAGACTAACTTATCTATTTGTAGAAGGGTTAAAGGTTCCACTAAGGGGAATGGTAAAAGCTCATAGCCCCACTACACTTGATGATGCCATAGAAAAAGCCTTGAGTTTGGAATCATCCACCTCTAATATCAAAAGCACATATGAGCATAACAAACCTTATCATAAAAAGAATAATAACCTAAGCCTTCTTGCCAAGAACTTAAGGAAAAGAACCTATGTTTCAAATGTCATGAGCCCTAGGGATAAGGACATATCTACCACAAAAGGGAAAGACTATGCTATAAATGCATTGAAAAATGGGAGCCAGGACATACATGCACCAAGAGAGGTCGGGCTCAAAAGATGGAGGTCACTTCTGATGAAGAAACTGAAGAAAAAATTGCCAAAAGGGCAAAAACAGAAGACGATGAACATGTGACCTTGGCCACCATCACCCAAACTTCAAAGCATCATCCTTTCCGTATCAAGAGCACCATCAAAGGTCAAAGAGTTATCACACTAGTGGATAGTGGGGCATTCCACAATTTCATTGATGAAAAATTAGTAAAAAGAAAGAGGTTGAAGACCCAAAACTTCAAGGGATTTTCAGCAGCTACCGCAATGGGAGAAATGGTTTCATGCACCAAGATTGTTCCCCAACTTGAAGTGACCCTCGGAAAACACACCATTAAGGAAGACTTTTATGTAGTTCCTCTAGATGCTGATGTAATACTAGGCACTCCCTGAATATATTCACTAGGATGTTTCCAGTTTGACCTTCCTAACTTAACAATCCATTTCCAACATGAAGGAAAAGAGGTCACCTTACAAGGTTTCCCTGATGGTTCTCCAAAAGTTATTTCTTGCAAAAGAATAGAAAGGATATTTAGACATGGGCAAGGGGAGTGGGCAGCCCAATGCTTGATCCTTGATAAATCCACCCCACAAGGTCAAAATGTACACAACGATATAAGACCCATCCTTAGAAAACACAAGAAGGTATTTGAAGAAATTCCTCCCGGCCTTCCTCCAAAGAGAGGATTTGAACATATTATAGAATTGGAAAAGGGATCTAAACTGGTAATTACAACCCCCTACCGCCATCCATAGAAATTCAAAGAAGAGATAGAGAAAACAATAAATGAACTTTTGGAAATGGGGCACATTCAACCTAGTGCCAGCTCGTTTGCATTATTGGTGGTACTAGCAAAGAAAAAAGATGGAACAATGCAAATGTGCATAGATTATAGGGCACTAAACAAACAAACAATCAAAAACCGATATCCTATACCAAGAGTAGATGAACTTATTGACGAGTTACATGGAGCCAAGTACTTTTCAAAAATAGACTTGCGGTCAGGCTACAATCAAATCAGAATGAGGGAAGAAGATGTACCAAAGACAACCTTTAGATGTCATTATGGCCATTTTGAATTCTTAGTCTTACCTTTCGGATTGACAAATGCTCTTGCCACATTTCAGTCATGCATGAATCATACTTTCCGGAAACAATTAAGGAAATTCTTATTAATATTTTTTGACGACATCTTGATATATAGTAAAACATGGGAGGAACACCTCAAACATATTGATGAAGTTTTATCTATCCTTGAACAAGAATCATTATATGCCAAGGCCTCAAAATGCGAATTTGGATTAGAGGAAATTCTTTATTTAGGTCAGAAAATAAGTGCCCAGGGAGTTAATTAGGTGGATGAAGAAAAAATAAAATCTATTAAGGAGTGGCCAAAACCAAGAACATTGACACACTTAAAGGGATTCTTGGGATTATGTAGCTACTATAGAAGATTTGTGAAAAATTTCTCTAAAATTGCAGCCCCACTTACCAATTTAACCAAAAAAGGATTCTTCACTTGGGATGAAGGGGCACAAAAGGCTTTCAAAACCCTAAAAGAGCTAATGAGCTCTTGTCCAGTACTAGCTATTCCCAACTTCTCACTACCATTTGAACTAGAATGTGATGCATCCGGGGATGGTATTGGAGCAGTTCTCACTCAAAACAAGCATCCAGTTGCCTTCGAAAGTCACAAACTCTCTCCTACCGAAAAGTTGTCCTCCACATATGATAAAGAAATGTTGGCCATCATGCATGCATTAGCAAAATTCTGACAGTACTTAGTTTGTGGGAAATTCAAGGTCAAAACCGACCACAATAGTTTACAATTTTTCCTTAAACCAAAGGACCTGAATGATTGTCAACAAAAGTGGGTGAGTAGGTTACAAACATACAATTTTGATATAGAGTATGTTAAGGGCCAAAACAACATAGTAGCAGATGCACTATCTCGAATACCCTACTTATGTACCATAACAAGTATAGAACTAGATTGGAAAAATGCTATTATATCAGAATATGCTAAAAATTCATTCACCAATGATATCTTGGAAGGGAATACACAAGAGGAAGAATATCAAGTGAAGGATGAGCTAATCCTTTACAAAAACATGATCTATCTCATTTCAGATTAAAAAGTGAAGACCAAAATTATTAAGGAATTCCATGACAACCCTTTGGCCGGACATCCCGGATATTTCAAAACATATAAACAAGTAAGAGAAAGATTCACATGGAAAGGAATAAAAGGAGATGTACTCAAATATATCCAAGATTGTATGACATGCCAGAGAAATAAAATGGAACAAACTCATCCTGCAGGTTTACTTCAACCTCTTCCTATTCCCAAACAGAAATGGGATAGCATCTCCATGGACTTTATAAAGGGCCTTCCTAAAGTTCAAGGGAGAGATTGTATATATGTGGTAGTGGACATAATAACTAAGTATGCTCATTTTATGGAAATATCATCCAAATACAAGGCACCACAGGTAGCTGAGGTATTCTTCAAAGAGATCTTTAGATTACATGGATTGCCTAAGAATATAATTAGTGATCGGGACAGTCATTTCTTAAGTCAATTTTGGCAAGAACTATTTTGGTTAGCATGGACTGATATTACCCCAAGCATGAGTTATCATACCCAAATGGATGGACAAACAACAGTAGTTAATAAGTGGATAGAAGGCTACCTAAGAAATTATGTTATTGGGCAACAGAATGCATGGATCAAATGGCTGCATTTGGGAGAACATTGTTATAACACTACCTATCATATGTCCATTGGTACGAGTCCTTTCAAAGCTCTATATGGTTATGATGTCACTACTTTCAAAAGTTTGGTTGGCCAAGACAATAGAGTACTTGGAGCCAAAGACTTCATACAACAAAGTAACGACATTATGAATGTTCTAAAAGATAATCTCCATCATGCTCAAAATTAACAAAAGATTTATGCTAATAGAAATCACATAGAAAGGACCTTTAAAGTTGGAGATTTGGTTTTCCTTAGATTGCAACTGTACAAGCAATCCTCTCTCAAAAAAAGAGGGGCAGAAAAACTCAAGCCTCGCTTTTACGGACCATATAGAGTCCTAAGGAAAGTGGGTGAAGTAGCCTACGAATTGGAGTTACCCAGAAATAGTAAGATCCATAATGTTTTCCATGTATCCTAGTTGAAGAAGGTTCTCGGGCAACAAGTAACTCCACGTGTCGAATTACCCCCTCTAGACGAAGAAGGTAAACTAGTTCTGCATCCTGAAGCTATTCTTGATGTCCGGTATAAATGATTAAGAAGTAGGACCATCCCTGAGTACTTGGTTAAGTGGAAGGGGCTTCCCATTGAAGATGCTACTTGTGAGAGAGAAGATGTTATCAATCATCCAAATCTTAAATTGCTTGAGGACAAGCAATCTTAAGTGAGGGGGACTATCATATCCCTATAATTACATTATATTATTGTTGGGTGAATATTTTGTCAGTTAGCTAACTAATGGCAAAATGGTTATATCGCCACAGCTATGATGAGACAGAGTCTCTCCTCTCAGCAAGGGGAGGTTCCCTTTAGACAATGGATTATTTCTAATCAACAACTTTTAATATTTATATAAGCTTAAACTATGCTTGGGGTGTTTTGATTGCATCCTATTCTCTTTTTTTAGAATGGATGTTTTCCTCTTCAAAATGATAACTTCAATAGAACTAATATTTAACAACTTATGAACTAAGACAAACTATAGAAACACAAAGTCTTCTATTGCTTGACTTATTTCCCACAAATAAACTTAATTGAATTCAAATGTAGCTCAAAGTCTCCACTCTCACCCAATATGATATAACTAAGTTGAATACAACAATTTATAGCACAAAGTCTCTAAACAATTATATTATCACAAATATAAACACAAACTCTCGCAATGCGAAAATAGCACAAAGTCTATTTAACCAAAACAAGAACACTTCTCTCAATTTTCAATAAACTCCACTATTCCAGTGGTGATTCAATATAATATAACACCAATGACTTAAGAACACTGATATCATAAAACAATATGATTCAACTCAAAGTTTGATACTCAAACTTCGTGCTTATATTGATATTCACTTGAAAATTTGATAAACATGAAAAGCTCAAAGTCTTGATATGTTTTCCAATTCGGCAGAGTTTCTTTGCAATAGATAAAAGATAAAAATTACAATAGGGCCCTCTTTATTTATAGGGAGAGGCCTTGAGAAAATTTAGGAAAAATCTAACTACTTTGATTTATTCAAAAACAAGAGTCCTTATTGACTTGGGACTTCCTATGTTTTTACATGTAATTACATATGAGAAAAGTACGTGTAAAAGTGTCTAAAACTAAATGAAAAGTACATATGAAACTACAAAAATATTCTAAGGCATGATGGTTTCATCAACTCCCATTCCCTGTAATCTGAACACATCTTCATGATGATCGGTCCACGAACCCAATTCAAGAGTAACTTGCCAGGTTTGATGACTCGGCATCTTTGTGTGCCACTTCCATTGTCACTGATATTCGTTCTCCAATGTCTATTGCACTATCCATACATGATTGCTCCTTCAACTGTCCACTCCATCCTACTCATCTCTAAACACAATTGCTCCTCCTTGACTACAAGTGGCTCCAACACATCATTCTCATTGTCATGACTATGAATTGAATCACCTATCTCCATGAGTAATGGATTTCAACATCCTTCTTTACTGTCATGTGCATGCTCCTATTATCAGACCCCTACTATCTTCTGCTTCATTACTTTGGCCTTCTTAGGAGATGGGTCAATCATTTGAAAGATAGACTCCTTCAGATGACGTGATGACCTCAGCAGCTTGCAAGAGAAACTGTAATCAAAGAGTCATGATTCAGTAGTTAGGGGAAATACTGGCAATTTTGGGAAACTGTATTATTTGTTGATCATGACTGGAGGAATGAGCTTGTAAGGGCTAAAGTGCAAGCATGTCAAAAAAATGGATAAGAGCGGGCTTAGGATAGTAATTCAGAAAATCTTCTAGTGTTAGAAAAAATTGGGAGAATGAATGCACAGGCGACAAATTTTGCCACCCTTGCATGTTGGGAAAAACTTTTCATGCCCAAGCGACAAAATTCACCAACTCAGCACATTGGGGTATTAGCAAGGTCAAGGTAAGAGTGACAAATTTTTCCGACTCTGCATATTGGGGTTCATTAGTTTGTTTTGTGTAAGGGCGGTGAATTTCGCTGCCCATACACATTGGGTTGGAAATTGCAAAAGTGCACAAGCGGTGAAATTGACCGCTTGTGCATCTAAAGTATTGTAATCTGTGAATCGGGAATACATGCTCGAGCGGCGAATTTTTTCGACATGACACAAAGCAAAACCTCAACAGTCACATGTTCGAGCGGTGATTTTTACTGCCTTTACATAAAATTTCAAACTTGTTAAAAACTCGTGTAGGGGCAATGATTTTCGCCGCCCTTACACTTAGGGTAGATCACACAAAAGAAAGGTAAGGTCAGCAATCTCTAACACTAATGCACTTAGGAAATATGGACATGTATGGGTTGCGAAAATCATTGCCCTTTAGAAGTTATAATCACCGCCTAAAACCAGTCTTCTTGGGTTCTCATGTAAATGACAAAAATCACCATTGATGTCTAAACACAAACACAATAAAATAAATGAATGAAGACTGAAGAAAAGATTAAAATGAAACCCTGAACAAAACATCAAAAAACACATAAATGAGAAAAATAAAATGCCTAATAACATGCTATTAAAGGTAAAAAATGATTTTAAAAAGAAAGATTAAAACGAAAACACAAAGAAAAAACTTACCTGACAATAATGACCAAAAGTTGATCTTCATGCCAAGCCTCAGATTTGAAAATCATGCACTCAAAAAATGCTAAGGACGTCACTAGGGTTTCAATCGAACTCACACAAGTAGGAGAGACTAGTAAAAGTTAAAATGATAACTCAAAGCAATTTAAACATATAGAAATGCCCAAATAAAACTTCACACAAAGTGCATTAATTGCACTCGACATGAACTCAAGTTGCATGGGTGACAATTTTTGTCACCCCTGCACTTAGATAAAAACATGTTTGGGCGGCGAAAATCATCGCCCAAGCATGACTCAAGGCTAAAACATGCACTGGTGGCAAAATTTGCCGCCCCTACATGAAAACAAAAGTTTTCTAACTCCTTAAAATTGCAAAAATCAATTTAACAACTTATGCAAATTTTGAGAAATCCAAATGAGAAGATACTCGAATAGATACTCAGGAGCGAGAGGACTATGCATGACGATGAGATGACTCACCTCGATTTGCAAACTTAGAGTGTAGGCTATGAAACAGACAAGTTTCGTAGGGGTCATCCTACAAAATAAGCACAACTAATTTTGAGGACAACAACTGGCTCTAATTAGGGAGCTTCCTTTGATCATTCTTTCAAACAATCAAAGGGAGAAGAATCTAGTCTCTAAGTGCCTTCATCCATCCATTGGGCTATAGAGTCAGGCAACAAAAAACAAATGACACAAAAAGACTAAAAATGAAAAAAGAAAAACACAAACTGTACACATATACAAGTGAACTTATCTGTTGCTTCACTTTGAAAAAAATATCAGATGATGTCTGTTGTGAGGCAGCAGAAAAGGTTTTCCACATATTTTTCTTTTACTATTGAAAGAGTAATATTCCCCAGTGTTTGCCATTCTGGGATCTTCTTCTGCATCCAGATTGAATTGCCCAACTCCTGCTGATGAATTTGATCCCAACTATCATTACCTTTTGACAAAGCAATCATGCTCATCAAAACGTTTCTCCGGAGAAACCAATCCAGGCTTGGAAACCCTATTTCCTTTCAGTTGCAAAATCTCAATCTCTTCACTTGAAGAGGATAATTCATCTATTTCTTGACCCTCATTCGAAGCATTATCTAATGATTCAGGATCTTCATTAGTGGGCAAGGAATAAGCACCCATAGTGGAAAACTCAAAAAGAATTTAAGCTTTTAGATTCTCAGATTTTATCATTGTGTACTTGGTTTCCCTTTCAGGATGAACTTCCTGCATAATACCCTTAACATGTATTCTTGCCTCAGACATTTGAATCTTTGTCTCCTCAGCATGATCTATGATATCAACAAGCTGATATGGACTTGCTACAGAAAATAGAAAACTCTCATCTTGAGGTTTTACATTGAGGGTACTGGTCTTAGGAACAAGGGATGAAGGATGAAAATCTGATATACTTACTTGTTTGTCACCAGCCGCATATTCTTCTTCTTGTTCCATCTCATATTCCAAGTTCAAGAACCAGATGGTAGAGTCGCCATCTCTTCACCTTCCATGAAAAGATTACCATCATCTTCTCCTTGATCATATTCTGATTGAAGAAGATCATCTTGCTCCGATTCATAATAGAAGATTGCTGCATTCACAGGTGGTGCCTCTAAAGCAAGTCTTCCTTGTGATGAAGGAAGCTTGTTTTGATTCTGATTCCTTGAAGCATTACCTTGGTATTTCAGAGCATTGGGGAAGGTACTTCTTGGAATGTCCTTGTAGGACAAACTTTGTGACATCTATTTTTTAGAGCTAACATCTCATCAACCAACTTTTGCACCATAGGATTCGTAGTGCTGGTAGAAGATAAAGCCAAAAGGGGTTGCCCGCTAGGCCTAATAGAATCCTTCTTCACCTTTCCCTCCAAAATCAAATCATCCTCCACTTCAACTACCAAACTTTGAGCAATTGCAAGATTAGCTGGTGCTGCTCTTTGTAAAAGAAAACTTACTTCTAGCAATTGTGAATTGATGAAGAGGCATTTTAGGTTCTCAGCTGTGGCTTGAGCAATAGTTGGTATCTTGTTCTTTAACTTATTGAACTTTGCCATGAAGTCACACATGGGCTCATGCGGTTCCTTTTTCATTTGAGTAAGTTGGGCCAACAAGGCGTAAGCATCTTCTGTTGGCTTCAAATTGGTTCAAAGTGTATTCCATCCAGTAACAACTCCTGGTGCAAGATGATAGAACCAATCGGCTGCAACACCTTGGAATGTTTCCACAAACAGTCTCACAAAAACATCTTCATATTCCACACCGAGAACACCGCATGCAATGTAGAATGCTGCAATGTGCTCATCTAGATGTTGTTTACCATCCCCGTAGAACTTGGGAAAGTTCTTACGTGAACCCCGAGGTAGTTCATGTAGAGGTTGAGACAAATTCAAAGGACCAAATGCATTTCCCCATGGACCTGGGACAGCCATACTCTTAACAAACAATAGAGCAGATATAACAAAAATATATTACAAAAGATGAGGATGGTATGCTTCAACCAAAGATGAGAGGCTCTTGATTGCATGTTGGTCCCCAGTAGAGTCACCAAAAAATTGTTGGGTGAATATTTTGTTTGTTAGCTAACTAACGACAAAATGGTTATATCGCCACAGCTATGATGAGATAGAGTCTCTCCTCTCAGCAAGGGGAGGTTCCCTCTGGACAATGGATTATTTCTAATCAACAACTTTTAATTTTTATATAAGCTAAAACTATGCTTGGGGTGTTTTCATTGCATCCTATCCTCTTTTTTCAGAATAGATGTTTTCCTCTTCAAAATGATAACTTCAATAGAACTAATATTTAGCAACTTATGAACTGAGACAAACCATAGAAACACAAAGTCTTCTATTGCTTGACTTATTTCCCACAAATAAACTTAATTGAATTCAAATGTAGCTCAAAGTCTCCACTCTCACCCAATATGATATAACTACATTGAACACAACAGTTTATAGCACAAAGTCTCTAAACAATTATATTATCACAAATATAAACACAAACTCCCGTAATGTGAAAATAGCACAAAGTCTATTTAACCAAAACAAGAACACTTCTCTCAATTTTCAATAAACTCCACTATTCCAGTGATGATTCAATATAATATAACACCAATGACATAAGAACACTGATATCATAAAATAATATGATTCAACTCAAAGTTTGGTACTCAAATTGCTTGCTTATATTGATATTCACTTGAAAATTTGATAAACATGAAAATCTCAAAGTCTTGGTATGTTTTCCAATTCGGCAGAGTTTTTTTGCAATAGATAAAAGATAAAAATTATAATAGGGGCCCTCTTTATTTATAGGAAGAGGCCTTGAGAAAATTTAGGAAAAACCTAACTACTTTGACTTATTCAAAAACAAGAGTCCTTATTGACTTGGGATTTCCTATGTTTTTTACATGTAATTACATATGAGAAAAGTACATGTAAAAGTGTCTAAAACTAAATGAAAAGTACATATGAAACTACAAAAATATTCTAAGGCATGATGGCTTTCATCAACTCCCATTCCCTGTAATCTGCACACATCTTCATGATGATTAGTCCATGAACCCAATTCAAGAGTAACTTGCTAGGTTTGATGACTCAACATCTTTGTGTGCCACTTCCATTGTCACTGATATTATTTCTCCAATGTCTATTGCACTGTCCATACATGATTGCTCCTTCAATTGTCCACTCCATCCTACTCATCTCTAAACACAACTGCTCCTCCTTGACTACAAGTGGCTCCAACACATCATTCTCATTGTCATGACTATGAATTGAATCACCTATCTCTATGAGTAATGGATTTCAACATCCTTCTTTACTGTCATGTGCATGCTCCTATTATCAGATCCCTGCTATCTTGTGCTTCATTACTTTGGCCTTCTTAGGAGATGGGTCAGTCATTTGAAAGATAAACTCCTTAAGATGACGTGATGACCTCGACAGCTTGCAAGAGAAACTGTAATCAAAGCGTCATGATTCAACAGTTAGGGGAAATACTGGCAATTTTGGGAAATTGCATATTTGTTGATCATGACTGGAGGGATGAGCTTGTAAGGGCTAAAGTGCAAGCGCGTCGAAAAAATGGATAAGAGCGGGCTCAGGATAGTAATTCAGAAAATCTTCTAGTGTTAGAGAAATTTGGGAGAATGAATGCACGAGCGGCAAATTTTGCCACCCCTGCATGTTGGGAAAAACTTTTCATGCCCAAGCGGCAAAATTTGCCGACTCGGCACATTGGGGTATTAGCAAGGTCAAGGTAAGAGCGGAAAATTTTGCTGACTATGCATATTGGGGTTCATTAGTTTGTTTTGTGTAAGGGCGGTGAATTTCGCCACCCATACACATTGGGTTGGAAATTGCAAAAGTGCACAAGCGGCGAAATTGACCGCTTTTGTATCTAAAGTATTGTAATCTGTGAATCAGGAATACATGCCCGAGTGGCAAATTTTGCCGACATGACACAAAACGAAACCTCGACAGTCACTTGTTCAAGCAGTGATTTCTACTGCCTTTACATAAAATTTCAAACTTGTTACAAACTCATGTAGGGGCGGTGATTTTTGCCACCCTTACACTTTGGGTAGATCACATAAAAGAAAGGTAAGGTCGGCAATCTCTAATGCTAGTGCACTTAGGAAATATGGACATGTATGGGCGGTGAAAATCATTGCCCTTACATTTAAAGGGAAAGAATTTAGAAGTTATAATCACCACCTAAAACTAATCTTCTTGGGTTCTCATGTAAACGGAGAAAATTGCCATTGATGTCTAAACACAAACACAATAAAATAATCAGAAAACTCAAAAAGAATCTAAGCTTTTAGATTCTCAAATTTTATCATTGTGTACTTGGTTTCCCTTTCAGGATGAACTTCCTTCATAATACCCTTAATAGGTATTCTTGCCTCAGACATTTGAATCTTTGTCTCCTCAGCATGATCTATGATATCAACAAGCTGATATGGACTTGCTACAGAAGATGGAAAACTCTCATCTTGAGGTTTTACTTTGGGGGTACTGGTCTTAAGGATTGAAGGATGAAGATCTGATATACTTACTTGTTTGTCACCAGCCATGTATTGATTTGATTGATCCTGTGACCATGTAAGAACAACATAAGATTCACCAAAAGTAACTTCTTCTTGTTCCATCTCATATTCCAAGTTTAGGAACCAGATGGTAGAGTTTCCAACTAATTTCTCTTCACCTTCCATGAAAAGATTAGCATCATCTTCTCTTTGATCATATTCTGATTGAAGAAGATCATCTTGCTTCGATTCATAATAGAAGACTGTTGCATTCACAGGTGGTGCCTCCAAAGCAAGTCTTCATTGTGATGAAGGAAGCCTGTTTTGATTTTGATTCCTTGAAGCATTACCTTGGTATTTCAGGGCATTGGGGAAGGTACTTCTTGGAATGTCCTTGTAGGACAAACTCTACGACATCTATTTTTTCAGAGCTACCATCTCATCAACCAACTTTTGCACCATAGGATCCGTAGTGCTGGTAGAAGATAAAGCCAAAAGGGATTGCCCAATAGGCCTAATAGAATCCTTCTTCACCTTCCCCACCAAAATAAAATTGTCCTCCACTTTAATTGCCAAACTTTGAGCGATTGCAAGATCAGCTGGTGCTGCTCTTCGTAAAATAAAGCTTACTTCTGGCAATTATGAATTGATGAAGAAACATTTTAGGTTCTCAGTTGTGGGTTAATGATGAAGGGGGTAAATCATAAAACACACAACAATAGAAATTGGACACAGAAAATAGAACTTTCTTTTATTGATTTGGATGACTTATTACATTACAGAAGCTCAAATACAATAAGAGGAATCAACCCTCCACATGCTGCAACACATTACAGTTTCCTCTTGCAAGACGTTGGAATCATCTACTTTCTGTAACCCCAAATTAGCTAGGGTTTCTATTTTCCCGCCTATTCTTGACTCTACGCTTCCCCCTCTTAACTCTACTACCACCCAGGGTTCCCAAAAATGGTTATTAATAGCCTTTTTGGTGGCCAACAACCTAATTTCAAAATTTGCATCTCCTTCCAAAATTAGGTCAACTTTCGGGAGCCATAACTTTTGATCCGGGTGTTCGATTGACAAACTGTTTTATGCGTCGGAAAGCTCACAGAGTGATCTACGCGTTAAGGACTAGATTTGCTAGTTCCAACCATTTTTGGGTCCGTACGGGGCTGTTTAGTTCCTCAAACCTGAGTTTGAATAATTTTCAGGTGTTTTTCAGGAAACGAAAACTTTAATATCTTTCAGCTCGCAAATGATCTTTACGTGATTCCTTTGCCAAAGGTCTTATTTTTTAGTTATGTAACTTCCTATAAATTTTCACTTCATTTCGTGCCTAAATGCAAACTTTCTAAAAATAGTAGGTTGCTATTTTTAGTAGTTTAGAAAAACTGAAAGTTCTACATCATTATTCAAGCGATTATGGAACCAGAGCCACAAATTTTGAAAAGAAATGGAAAGAACATCAACAATTTTGAAACACATCTTTTTGGGTGATGCAAGACTGCCCTTACACCATTGGATGCTCTTGCATCAGACACCCAGGGTAATTTGAGAAGTGACCCTGTCACGTCTCAAGTGTTTGTGCGAGGAAAACCCAATTGGTCAACCTCTGCCATAGACAATCAAGAAGAATCTTCAACAAGCCTTCCTTTCCATTTCACCAGATATTCTTCATATTGCTTGTTCTGAGTACTTCTTCCCACACGGCTATCCAAGATCTCTTCTATCTCCTCTATTGAAGTAGATCCCAGAATACTCCACTGTTCTTCTATTGGTCCATCCTCTGTTCCACCTTCATGATATTCTGATAAATCAACAATGTTGAAAATAGGGGAAATATTGATCCCATTCAACAGCTCTACCTCATATGCATTTCTTGAATCATGTTTCTTCAAAATTCTCCATGGTCCGAATTTCTTCATTTTCAGCTTATTGTATGTTCCAATTGGGAACCTTTCTTTTCTCAAGTGAACCATGATTTCATCTCCTACCCGGAATTCCTTATATCTCTTCTTTTGATCTCCCTTAGCCTTGTACTGAATATTCATCTTATTAATGTGCTTTTTCACCTCTTCATGCAAATTCTTCATGTGTTCTGCAAAGTCTTCAGCCTCGACACTTGTCTTTTCTCCTTTGTCCAGATTCCTTAACTCTGAAGCATTTCTTGGACTATTGCCATATACAATCTGGAATGGTGATTTACCAGTACTCCTATTGACAGAATTGTTGTAAGCAAATTCAGCCTGTGGTAAAATCAAATCCTATCCCTTGGGCTTATCTCCTACTAAGCATCGTAGCAGGTTACCCAAACTCCTATTCACCACTTCGGTCTGTCCATCAGTTTGTGGATGGTGTGTAGAATTGAGCTTCAAATCTGTCTTCAACTTCTTCCACAATGTCCTCCAGAAATAACCAACAAACTTGGTATCTCAATCTGAAACTATGCTCTTTGGTAGACCGTGTAATCTCACCACCTCCCTGAAAAATAATTCAGCAATATGAATAGCATCATTAGTCTTCTTGCAAGGAATAAAATGTGCCATCTTTGAGAATCTGTCCACCACCACAAACATGGAATCATGTCCTCTCTGTGTCCTTGGTAAACTAAGAACAAAATCCATACTGATATCATCCCATGGCTTCTCTGGTACAGGTAATGGCTGATATAGCCCTATATTCTGACTTGTTCCTTTTGCCATCTGACACACTCTGCAACTCTGCACAAATTTCATCACATCCTTCTACAACTGTAGCCAATAATAATTTTCACCAACAATAGCAATGGTCTTATCTCGACCAAAGTGTCCAACCAATGCTCCACTATGCTTTTCCTTAATCAGGTTCTCTCTCATGGAACTTTTTGGAATGCACAACTGGCTTCCTCTAAACAACATGCCATCTTGGATTATGAAATCCAACCATTTTGTCCTGTCCAAAGTAATAGGTTCCAAACAAGCTTTCCAGGCCTCTACAAAATCTAGATCTTCAGGATACAAAATTTTGAGCTCATCGAACCCAACAACCTCTATCTTCATTTCTGTCAACAAATTTTGCCTTCTGCTCAAGGCATCTGCAACTCTATTGGACTTCCCACTCTTGTGCTTCAAAACAAAAGTATAGCTTTGCAAAAACTCAACCCATTTTAAGTGCCTCTGGTTCAACTTTCCTTGACTATTAAGATACTGCAAAGCCCGATGATCAGTATATAAAACAAACTCCTTTGGCAAAAAATAATGTCTCCATTTCTTCAAAGCCTGAACTATTGCATAAAACTCCTGATCATAAACATAATACTTTTTCTTGGCATCATTAAGCTTCTCACTAAAATAGGCAATGGGCTTACCTTCTTGACTCAAAACAACTCCTATACCACTACCACTAGCATCACAATCTATCTGAAATACCTTATTGAAATCTGGAAGTGCCAAAATAGGTTGTTCTATGACTTTATGCTTCAATGTATCAAATATTTTGTCTACTCCTTTAGTCCATCTAAACTCTTTTCTATCCCCTCTCATTGTCTCAGTTAGGGGTGCACAAATGCTACTAAAATTCCTGATAAACTTTCTGTAAAAAATTGTCAAACCATGAAAAGATCTTACCTCTGTGGCACTCCTTGGCATAGGCCATTCAAGGATAGCTCTCACCTTCTCTGGGTCCATCTTAAGACCTTCCTCTGAGACAACAAATCCCAGATATACCAACTCCTTCTTTGCAAAACTACATTTCTTCAGATTAATCAACAACTTCTCCTCCCTCAGCATCTCTAAAACTCTTCTGATATGCATTAGATGCTCATCCCAAGTCTTACTAAAAATCAAAATATCATCCAAATAAACAATAACAAAACTTCCTAAAAATTATTTTAGTACCTCGTTCATGAGTCTCATGAATGTGCTCGGTGCGTTGGTTAGCCCAAATAATATGACTAACCACTCATACAAACCTTCCTTTGTCTTGAAGGCTGTCTTTCATTAATCTCCTTCTCTGATATGGATCTAGTGATACCCACTCTTCAAGTCAATCTTTGTGAAGTACTTGGCTCCACTTAAAAAATCCATTATGTCATCCATTCTCGGCAATGGAAATCTATACTTAATTGTGATCTTATTGATGGCTCGGGAATTTGTACACATTCTCCACTCTCCATCTTTTTTTGGTGCTAGTACTGCAGGTACTGCACATGGACTTAGGCTCTCTTATCAATCCCTTCCTCAACAACTCCTAAACTTGTCTGTTCAACTCTTCACTCTCTGCTGGAGTCATTCTATGGGTTGCCTTATTCGGCAAACTGGCTCCTGGTATCAAATCTATTTGATGACTTATCGTCCTTACTGGTGGTAAACCCTCTGGTACCTTATCAGAGACAATATCTTGAAATTCTTCCAACATTTCTGAGACTTTTACTGGTACATCTTCACATTTCTCTTGACTAATCTTAGGAATCAATGCAAAGCAATGATGCTCATGCTTCATACCCTCCAAATTTTTTTTACCATTTACCAAGCAAATTCTGGCAGTACTACATACCTTTCTTCCACCTCCTTCAAGGGCTTCAACTTGAGGGAATATGTGTTTGCACGGCCATCATGGACAACGCTCCTATCATACTGCCACGGCCTCCCCAAAAACATATGACATGCATCCATCGGTATGATATCACACAACACCTCATCATGGTAGTCACCAATCTTGAACTTCACTAAACACCGCTCATTGACCAAAGCTCTATGGTCCTTCTGCAACCATGCAATCCGATATGGATGCGGATGCTTTCTTCTTGTCATTTCAACTTGTCAACCATCTCCTCTAAAACAAGATTATCAGTGCTTCCATTGTCAATAATAATATGACAACACTTACCTTCACATTTGCACCTTGTGCGGAATAAACTCTTCCTCTGATTTGGTTCTTTCTCCTCATTCAACAAAGTTCTTCTGACAACTAGGGTTTCTCCCCTTTCAGCATCTTTAGAGCGCTCAGATTGTGCATCTTCATCGACATGTGCAACTCGTGCATTACCTTAAGGTCTTCTATTTTTCCTTCCTTGATGTTATGGACACTCGTATGCTTGATGTCCTTCTTCTCCACATTGGAAACAGGTTCCTCTGAAACCTCCTCTTCCGGGTCCTTGCCCAGGTCTACCTCTTCCTCTTCCTCTTTGCTCACCATTATTGTGGTCACAAGGGCGGTAAGCATTATCCCCTCTCTGATTTCGACTGGTGCCAACTTCTTCACTTTTCTTTGAATCTTCATTTTGGCCCCCATAGGGTCTTCCACCAGTCCTTCTGCCTTGACCTCTTCCCCTTTGCTTGCTGTCAAATCTTTTATTCAGCTTCTCTTCCACCTTCAGGGAAAACTGGTATGCATCTTCTATGGTGGTCATTCTGACCAGGCTCAGCTCCTCTTGAATACTCTGCCTCAACCCATTAATGTAACGGGCTACCTTCTCCTTGTTGGGCTCTGCATGGCCTGTCCTGATAGTAATTTTATAAAACTCTTCTGTATACTCCTTAACAGACTTGTTACCTCTCTTCAGTCCTTGCAGCTTCTTTACCAACTCCATCTCATAGTCCATAGGACTGAACTACTTCTTTAGTTTCTCCACCATCTGATCCCATCTGGTGATCTTTCCTTTTCCTCTTCTGTTCCTTTCTAATTGGACCTCCTTCCACCAAATACTGGCATGGCCCTTCAATTTTGTTTTTGCAAACTTGACCCAATCTGGGTCTTCCACATCTTCATACTCAAAATACTCCTCCATGTCATTGATCCAATCAATAAGCTGTTCCAGATTCAAATCTCTAGAAAATGTAGAAACTTCGATCCTGGGTCTCTTTTCGATCTTTGAAATGGCCCTCAAAAACCTAACTTATGCAAGATCTCCTGCATCTTCTTGATCTTCCTTAGATAGCTCTTCTTCAACTTCATCTTTGCTTTCCTCTCTTGTTCTCAGCTCAAACCCTTTTCGCAGCTCCTCTTGTAATGCATTGATTTGCCTTTGCAGGGCTCTAAAACCCTCTTCCGTAAAGTATTCCTCTCAATATGATTTCTTTGTGGAGGCATCTTGATCTTTGCAACAAACCCACAACCTCAGGTCTTGGTGCAAACTGCCTCATGGTCGGCAATCTATCTACACACTCAGGAACCGTTGCTCTGATACCACTTGATGAAGGGGGTAAATCATAAAACACACAACAACAGAAATTACACATAGAAAATAGAACTTTCTTTTATTGATTTGGACAACTTATTACATTAGAGAAGCTCAAATACAATCAGAGGAATCAACCCTCCACATGCTGCAACACATTACAGCTTCCTCTTGCAAGACCTTGGAATCATCTACCTTCTGTAACCCCAAATTAGCTAGGGTTTCTATTTTCCCACCTATTCTTGACTCTACGCTTCCCCTCCTTAACTCTACTACCACCTAGGGTTCCCCAAAATGGTTATTAATAGCCTTTTTGGCAGCCAACAACCTAATTTCAAAATTTGCATCTAGCTCCAAAATTAGGTCAACTTTTGGGAGCCATAACTTTTGATCCGGGTGTCTAATTGATGAACCATTTTATGCGTCAAAAATCTCATGGAGTGCTCTACATGGTAAGAACCATCTTTACTGGTTCTAGCCATTTTCGGGCCCGTATGGGGCCGTTTAGTGCCTCAAACCTGAGTTTGAATAATTTTCAAGCATTTTTCAGGAAACGAAAAACTTTAATATCTTTCAGCTTGCAAATGATCTTTACGTGATTCCTTCGCTAAAGGTCTTATTTTTTAGTTATATAACTTCCTGTAAATTTTCACTTCATTCCGTGCCCAAATGCAAACTTTCTAAAAATAACAGGTTGCTATTTTTAGTAGTTTGGAAAAATTGAAAGTTCTACATCATTATTCAAGCGATTATGGAACCAGAACCACAAATTTTGAAAAGAAATGGAAAGAACATGAACAATTTTGAAACACATTTTTTTCGGTGATGCAAGATTGCTATTACACCACTGGTTGCTCCTACATCAGTTGAGCAATAGTTGGGATCTTGTTCTTTAGCTTATTGAACTTTGCCACTAAGTCACGCATGGGCTCATGTGGTTCCTTTTTCATTTGAGTAAGTTGGGCCAACAAGGCGTAAGCATCTTCTACTGGCTTGAATCTGGCTTCAAACTGGGTTTGAAGTGTATTCCATCTAGTAATAGCTCCTAGTGCAAGGTGATATAACCAATTAGCTGCAACACCTTGGAATGTTTCCACAAACAGTCTCACAGATTCATCTTCATATTCCACACTGAGAACACCACATGCAATGTAGAATGCTGCAATGTGCTCATCTGGATGCCGTTTACCATCCCCATAGAACTTGGCAAAGTTCTTACGTGAACCCCGAGTAGATCATGTAGAGGCTGAAACAAATTCAAAGGACCAAATGCATTTCCCCATGGACCTGGGACAACCATACTCTTAACAAACAATAGAGCAGATATAACAAAAATAAATTACAAAAGATGAGGCCAGTATGCTTCAACCAAAGGCGAGAGGCTCTTGATTGCGTGTTGGTCCCCAGTAAAGTTGCCAAAAAACTGTTGGGTGAATATTTTGTCAGTTAGCTAATGGAAAAATGGTTATATCACCACAGCTATGATGAGATAGAGTCTCTCTTCTCAGCAAGGGGAGGTTCCCTCTGGACAATGGATTATTTCTAATCAACAACTTTTAATATTTATATAAGCTAAAACTATGCTTGGGGTGTTTTCATTGCATCCTATTTTCTTTTTTTAGAATAGATGTTTTCCTCTTCAAAATGATAACTTCAATAGAACTAATATTTAGCAACTTATGAACAGAGACAAACCATATAAACACAGTCTTCTATTGCTTGACTTATTTCCCACAAATAAACTTAATTGAATTTAAATGTAGCTCAAAGTCTCCACTCTCACCTAATATGATATAATTAAATTGAACACAACAGTTTATAGCACAAAGTCTCTAAACAATTCTATTCTCACAAATATAAACACAAACTCCCGCAATGTGAAAATAGCACAAAGTCTATTTAACCAAAACAAGAACACTTCTCTCAATTTTCAATAAACTCCACTATTCCAGTGATGATTCAATATAATATAACACCAATGACATAAGAACACTGATATCATAAAACAATATGATTCAACTCAAAGTTTAATACTCAAACCGCTTGCTTATATTGATATTCACTTGAAAATTTGATAAACATGACAAGCTCAAAGTCTTGATATGTTTTCCAACTCGACAGAGTTTCTTTGCAATAGATAAAAGATAAAAATTACAATAGGGGCCCTCTTTATTTATAGGGAGAGGCCTTGAGAAAATTTAGGAAAAACCTAACTACTTTGACTTATTCAAAAATAGGAGTCCTTATTGACTTGGGACTTCCTATGTTTTAACATGTAATTACATATGAGAAAAGTACATGTAAAAGTGTCTAAAACTAAATGAAAAGTACATATGAAACTACAAAAATATTCTAAGGCATGATGGCTTTCATCAACTCCCATTCCTGTAATTTGTACACATCTTCATGATGATCGGTCCATGAACCCAATTCAAGAGTAACTCGCCAGGTTTGATGACTCAGCATCTTTGTGTGCCACTTCCATTGTCACTGCTATTCGTTCTCCAATGTCTATTGCACTGTGCATACATGATTGCTCCTTCAACTGTCCACTCCATCCTACTCATCTCTAAACACAACTGCTCCTCCTTGACTACAAGTAGCTCCAACACATCATTCTCATTGTCATGACTATGAATTGAATCACGTGTGTCCATGAGTAATGGATTTCAACATCCTTCTTTACTGTCATGTGCATGCTCCTATTATCAGACCCCTGCTATCTTGTGCTTCATTACTTTGGCCTTCTTAGGAGATGGGTCAGTCATTTGAAAGATAGACTTCTTCGGACGACGTGATGACCTCAGTAGCTTGCAAGAGAAACTGTAATCAAAGAGTCATGATTTAGTAGTTAGGGGAAATACTGGCAATTTTGAGAAACTGCATATTTGTTGATCATGACTGGAGGGATGAGCTTGTAAGGGCTAAAGTGCAAGCGGGTCGAAAAAATGGATAAGAGCAAGCTTAGGATAGTAATTCAGAAAATCTTCCAATGTTAGAAAAATTTGGGAGAATGAATGCACAGGCGGCAAATTTCGCCGCCCCTGCATGTTGGGAAAAACTTTTCATGCACAAGCGGCAAAATTCACCAACTCAGCACATTGGGGTATTAGCAAGGTCAAGGTAAGAGCGGAAAATTTTACCGACTCTGCATATTGGGGTTCATTAGTTTGTTTTGTGTAAGGGCGGTGAATTTTGCCGCCCATACACATTGGGTTGGAAATTGCAAAAGTGCACAAGCGGTGAAATTGACAGCTTGTGCATCTAAAGTATTGTAATATGTGAATCGGGAATACATGCCCGAGTGGCGGATTTCACTGACATGACACAAAGCAAAACCTCAACAGTCACATGTCCGAGTAGTGATTTCTACAGCCTTTACATAAAAATTTCAAACTTGTTACAAACTCCTGTAGGGGTGGCGATTTTTGCTGCCCTTACACTTAGGGTAGATCACACAAAAGAAAGGTAAGGCCAACAATCTCTAACGCTAATGCACTTAGGAAATATGGACATGTATGGGCGCAAAAATTGCAGCCCTTACATTTAAAGGGAAAGAATTTAGAAGTTATAATCACTGCCTAAAACCAGTCTTCTTGGGTTCTCATGTAAACAACAAAAATCGCCATTGATGTCTACACACAAATACAATAAAATAAATGAATGAAGACTGAAGAAAAGATTAAAATGAAAGCCTAAACAAAACGTCAAAAAACACATAAATGAGAAAAACAAAACACCTAATAACGTGCTATTAAAGGTAAAAAATGCTTTTAAAAAGAAAGATTAAAACAAAAAGACAAAAAAAAAACTTACCTGACAATAACTACCAAAAGTTGATCTTCATGCCAAGCCTCAGATCCGAAAATCATGCACTCAAAAAATCCTAAGGACGTCACTAGGGTTTCAATTGAGCTCACGCAAGTAGGAGAGACTGGTAAAAGTTAAAATGATAATTGAAAGCAATTTAAACATATATAAACGCCGAAATAAAACTTTGCACGAAGTGCATTAATTGCACTCGACATGAACTCAAGTTGCACGGGCGGCGATTTTCGCCGCCCCTGCACTTAAGATAAAAACATGTTTGGGAGGTGAAAAATCGCCGCTCAAGCATGACTTGAGGCTAAAACATGCACTGGCGGCAAAATTTGCCGCCCCTGCATGAAAACAAAATTTTTATAACTCCTTAAAATTACAAAAATTAGTTTAACAACTTATGCAAATTTTGAGAAATCCAAATGAGAAGATACTCGAATAGATACTCAGGAGCAAGAGGACTACGTATGAGGATGAGATGACTCACCTCGATTTGCGAAGTTAGAGTGTAGGCTACGAAATAGACAAGTTTCGTAGGGGTCATCCTACAAAATGAGCGCAACTAATTTTGAGGACAACAATTATACATTATAATTCACATGTATTCAAGTGTACACTTTGTACATCAAAATGTGTATTTTTCAATTTACATATACTCATATGATATATAAGTATTCATATTGAGAGAATAATTATTATAGTTTCCAATCAAATGTATGATAATATATATGTATATATATGATACGATAATTATAAATTATATATATATATATATATATTTATAATAAATAAATATATATATGTGAGATGATATATGTAAGAGTCAATGTGACTCAGCAAGCTAGGATCACCTGCAATCAAGACAACCTTCCACACAAAGATAACCGAGAGAATACATTCAACAATGTGTTGTGTGTACCTTTCTTGACATCCAATCTCCTTTCCATCTACTAGATTACTCATTGTGGTGCAGGGAAGATAGTTGAGTTCACTCCTGATTCTGTGATCATTCGGGACTTGGAGAGCAGAGATATCATTGCTGTTGGGATGGCTGATCATGCATCTCGCTTGTATACTTTCTCTCATTTTGTTTTTGATGATGATGTAGATCCATTGATTTCTATTCACACTCATTCATCAAGTGTGAATCATGTTTCTAGGGAGAAGTTTGGTCACTTGAACCTTGATGTTCTTGCATCTACTTTGGTTCCTGAGACTAGTTTTGACCTTCCTCTTTCTCCTGCTTCTTCAGAGATTGGCATTGAAATAGCTTCATCCACTTCATTTGAGTAGGACATTATTTGTCTTCTAGATATAGGTTTGTGGGATGAGTACTTGACAGGTGTTGCAGACTTGTTTTGTGAGTCCTATCTTGATGACTTGGAGGACATAGTTGAATCTTTTACTTCGGATGAGCAGGCACCATCTTCTCCTCTTCACTTGTCATAGTTTGGAACTGAGTTGGAGTATGTTCAGCATCATTCGGAGGATTCTTTGTCTTTGGAGATTGATGATCTTGAGTTTTCATCTTGTCTTGGATTGTCACATTCTTTGATTGGGCATGTAGCACTTGATTATTTGATATCTTTTGGTTATGACATGTGGACACTTGAGCAGTTTTCTGAGACATCATACATCATGAGGCTTTTTCCCTCATTCCTTGAGATGGAGTTTCTTCGACATCAGCCTTTGGACTTGTTTCTTCCTAAGGGGAGAAATGTTGTTTGTAGGTACATGACACTTTCTAGTGTTCATCTTCAGGCATTCACTATCGGCATAGGAGCTACTTCATTGTGGGGGGGACCTATAGTCTCACACTTGCTCTCCTATGGGGGGTATTTGATTGTATATATGTGATTGAAGTTGTCCTTGGGGGGTCATGTTGAGTCCTCCTACTATCACTTCTTTCACTTTTCAATTGTTTTCTGCATTCTCACTTTTGGAGAGGAGTTTTGTCCCATGAGGTTTTCTCCTTTTCTCCACTTGAGATTTGTACATGGGTACCTAAGATGGCCTAGTAGTCGGGACCCATCCATCATTGCATCTTTGTTTTAGTCAACTACTCCCTAAGTTGCACTTAAGGGGGGTGTTGATGTGAACACATGATTCACACATGTTAAGTTGACTTAGTGAGTCTTCTAGATGTCACTAGTTGAGTCTAGTTGTGTGTTGAGTTGTTGATAGTTGGAGCAAGTTGTCTTATCCTCCACATGTGCAATTAGTTATCATCCTCTAATTGTCACATGTTGTAGGAATATCTCCACTTTCCACTCCACCTTTCACTCCACCTTTCTAACTCTCACCTTGCCTTCATAAGCAAGGCTCTATCATTGTATTTCATATGACAATATATGATCTTTGTATAGATTCTTGCTCCATTGTTTTAGTATCTTCTCGGTTATCTTTGTGTGGAATGTTGTCTTAATATATAAATCTATATCAAAGTAACTGTAAGTATATATATATGTTATCAATATAATAATATTTAGTATACACACATATAATAACAATATAATTTAATATATAAAATAAGTTTAAAGGTATATAGTTATATATGATCGGGCCTCTTAAGAGACGCCGATCTCACATGTGGAAAAAAGACAAAGTAAATAAGCATTCAAAGACTTAAGAAGATGCCGATTCAAGGCAACGGACACCTTTAAGGGAATCATTGTGTCTTTTTATTAGAAGAAACTCTTCATTGAATTTAAAAGGGATCACTCCCTCCACACAAGGAATGAATCAAGTAGGCAGCGATCCAAAGGAAATAAAGAAAAGAACATTCAAAAGAAGGAAATCGTAGCAACCAGCCAACTACAACAGTAACGTAAGTATTTATAAATATTTAATTTGTTCAATCTATAAATAGTAAAATAAATGGTAAGATTATATGTGTGTGTGTGTGTGTGTGTGTGTGTGTGTGTGTGTGTGTGTGTGTGTGTGTGTGTGTGTGTGTGTAGAAATGGCAATCATAATGTAATCTTATAATTGATATAAATCCATGTGAATTATGGAATGTCTTATGTGTATGGATTTAAATCTAATGATGATGAACAAGAATATTTTACAAGGATGAATATTTATGAATAATGTTAATTGTCATACAAGGATATTAATGTAAGAGATCATATTGTCTCTATTGCTTCATCTTTAAGGAATGATAGGTATTGCGGGGGAATGGCGGTATAAATCATACATGTGAATGGTCTCTTTGCGCCTTACACATCCATTGATTGGTTTGGTAAGGAGGACGGGTATAATTCCTTCCATGTATGGTCTCTTAGCACTCACGTCATGTAAATCCTAGTTCCTTGATGAAGAACAAGAAGAGAGGATTTAGGTGTTGTGGGGGAATGGCAGTATAAATCCTACATGTGAATGGTCTCTTTGCGCCTTACACATCCATTGATTGGTATGGTAAGGAGGGGCGGGTATAATTCCTTCCATGTATGGTCTCTTAGTGCCCACGACATGTAAATCCTAATTCCTTGAAAAAGAACAAGGGGAATGTATATGGATCTTTGGTTGTGATTCAATATTCTTACAAAATAAGTATAGAATAGTCATAAATAGAATCATGAATGGAAGAATCATGTAATAAGTAATGATATATTTATATTAACATTGAATTTGTTTGGTTTTATCATTGGAATGTAATGATATCTAATGTTACTAATGTCTCCTTGAGAATCATTTTGAATGCAGATTCAGGTTTAAGTGTTCCACTAGAAAAGGGACATCACACAGGCATGTTGAATTAGGTCCAGACAACTGAGAGGGGGGGGGGTGGGTGAATCAGTTGTCACACAATTTAACAATTTCTACCTTTAATCTTCCTTTACAACTTATAATCAAATCAATGATGCAAACATTTTAGCATTAATCAATAACACATGAGCAGAAACATAAATAACACACTCGACACCAAGATTTTTGACGTGGAAACCCGGTTAAAGGAAAAACCACCCTGGGGATTAACCCACAAAGATTATACTCTATTAAAAGTATTATAATGGGGAATGCACATGCATTCAGGCTCACTGCCCAGAGCTCACTACTCAAAGGAAGTCTCACTGCCTACAGGAAGAGAGTTACAATAAATTTAAACTAATATTTAGCATCTATCAATGCTGGAGTCAGTTTCAGTTATGCATATAAAACTCTTGACACACTTCATCCTTACTCTGCTCATCTTACTGCTCTGCTAGCATCTAAACTTTTTGATCTCTGCTGTTTTTGCAATTACACCATAGTCAGAACACACACACACACCAAAATCATCTAATTCCATCGGATATATATATCCACAACATGATCTACAATCAATTTACCAGTCGGCTTCAAGAACATTTAGAACTTTTGTCAATTACTCTACTCTGTCAGCTAAATCCATACATAATATAAGATGTGGACCAAAAATTGCACTCACAAATCATCAATCATGTCAGCTACCATCACTTATCATCACCAATTGCCTAATAAACAACTTCTATACATCCAGAATTAAGATCATTCACAAGGTCGGCCTGTTCTTCTTCTGTCTGTTCTGTCAAATTAAAACCTGATACTCAGAAGCTAATATCTTTTGATTCCTTCATCATCGGAGGACAAAACTTTGGATTTATAGTGTCTTAACAATGCTTACAACTACCTTAGATCTGCAATAAACCATGCCTTTCCACTAGAGAGATTCAGACCAAGATATCAGACCCTGTCACCTGCTTTGTTCCTAATTGTCCAGACTTAGACAAATTCTAATTCTGACTTCTAGTGTGAACAAATTATGTAATGCGGATGATTGGGATGATCTTAGTTGCCATCAATGACAACACCTATCAATGCGAAGCAGTATCTCTTGCCAACAAGGTAGCCCAATCTTGTAGCCTTTAACACAAACTTATCACAAAAATTAAATTTTAATTCATAGATATCACAACAATGCAGACAAAACTGATGATATTAAATTCAAATCAAAATCAAGATATTTCTTATTCAAATTTGGTTACAATGTGTTGTTCCCAACACAATATACAACAAACACCACAAGAAATGCTTTCATGTTCTTTCTCTATAGGATACTTTCATCAGGTTGCTGCAATAAACTCCTCTATAGCATCATCCTCTTCTGTTGCACACTCTAGCCAAACTCCTTCATATATGACATCCTAGCTCTCTTCCAAATCTTCCTTATTTCTATCTTCTTCAAACTAATTCATAGCAGGCTGCTCCAATTTCTACCCTCCACAACTTCTGCATACTTTTCTTTGCAACCAAAACCTTAGAAAGGCCACCTTCAATATATCCCATGCCTCATTTCTATGTAATTTGCCTTTTGCCCTTTGGAAAATGTCTCCTTTTTCTTTTGGAATCTCCTTCTGAGAATGATGAATTCTATATTAAAATCAATGCTAGGAAGTAGGTACCATTTGTTTCATGTAACGCCTCCCAATACCTCTTTTTAAAAAAAAATGCAATTTACTAAGTTTAAATCCAAAAGGAGTGTTTCTTTTCTTTTTTGTTGTAGGATGAAATCATTTTCAGAAATAATTATAAACTCAACACCTCAATTCTGATTTTTCTCTATTGAGGGATCTTTTAATGAGGGATCTCACCTCCATTTTGGACAATAAAACTGATTTTTTATCCTTTAAGTCATTTCAAACACCTCCACACTTTGGTAAATGAATTGGTGAGTAAAAAAACTACAATTAAATTACTATAATTCCCTTTAAACTCAACCAATACCAAGATACTTAAATTGACACCTTGAAAATGTAAAACTGGCACCGAAAAGTGGGATTCAGGGAATATCTTGGATAGAAGGATAATTTTCTTTTGGATCAAGTGCAAAGGTGAGGAATGACCTCACAATGATGCTCGTCTAACCTTGAATCCAAATCTTGCGCGGAACTAGAGAAATTAAATTTCTTGTAAATTGCCAGTGATGAACAGAGAATTTTAAATTCTGTCAAACCATGAGGAATTTTGCACCGATTCCTTTTGCAGTAAATGAGGAATGCATCTAAGAATGTGCTTGTAAGAGAGTTTTTTACCAGCCCTCATAAATTTCTAGGAACAATTATTTCCGTAAGACAACCTACAAAGCCTCAAACAACTATCTGATGAAAATTGAAAATTGTAAATTTGAATCAATTAATATCTTTGTGTTGTAGAAAGAAACTTGAAAATACCAAAGCAAACCAACACACAAACACCAAAACTAAAAATGAAATGGAAATATTTTTGGGCGATGTAGGATCACCTGTGGACCCAAATGCTCCTGCATCAAACACGCCAGGTAAGAAGAAATGTTGCATTAGTTGTTGCTCATGAACATTTGTCATAGTCTGGAATTGGAATTCTAAACTTTTAGAGTTCTGAGGCTGGCATCCATGTTGCCTCATCCATTTTTCTATTCTGCCATTTCACCAAATACTCTTTGTATTCTTTGCCCCTTGTCTTCTTGACCACTATGGAATCTACCACTTCATCAACTTCCTCATTTTTTTTTTGGAAGCTATTGTATCCACTGTACTTCATCATGAGAATCTGAAATTGTATCTTATTTCCCACTTGTTTCCCCTTCATAGTAATGATGTAAGTCTACTACATTCAAAATTGGTGAGATATCAACTCCTTTAGGCAATTCCAATTCATAGGCATTGGCTGAAAAATTTCTAATTATTTTGCATGGACCAATCTTTTTCCATTTCAGCTTGTTATATGTGCCTTGTGGGAATCTCTCTTTCCGTAAATGTGCCAAAACTAAGTCTTCAACTTGAAATTTTTGCTCTCTCTTCTTCAAATCAGCAAGTTCCTTGTATTTAAAGGCACTCTTCTCCAAGTTCTTCTTTACTTATTTATGCAATTAATGTAAATACTCAGCATAATCTTCTGTAACAACACTTCTTCTCAAATCTACACTATCTCTCAATTCATCAACACCCCTTGGGCTAAATCCATAAACAATATGAAAAGGACTCTTACCTGTACTTTTATTAATTGAATTATTGTATGCAAATTTAGTTTGTGCCAACACCACATCCCACTAATTTGGTTTGTTACTTATCAAGCATCTTAGCAAATTTCTAAGACTTGTGTTGACCACTTCCATTTGCCCATTGGTTTGAGGATGATAGGCTGAGCTGAATGACAATTTTGTATTCAACTTCTTCCACAATGTGCGCCAAAAATACCCAACAAACTTATAATCTCTATCTGAAACAATTCCCTTTGGCAAACTATGCAATCTAACAACCTCCTTAAAAAACAAATTAGCAATATGTGTAGTAGCATTTGACTTCTTGCATGGAATGAAATGTGCCATTTTAGAAAATCTATCTACCACAACAAAAACCAAATCATTACCTCTTTGAGTCTTTGGTAACCCAATAACAAAGTCCATACTTAGTTCTTCCCATGGTCTCTTTGGTGTAGGTAAAGGCTAATATAAACCCGTGTTTTGACTTGATCCTTTTGCATGCTGACATATTGAACAACTTTGTACTATGTTCCTCACATCTACATTCATTCTTGGCCAATAATATCCTTCACTTAGTTGTCCCAATGTCTTATCCACCCCAAAATGCCCTCCAAGTCCTCCACTATGTTTTTCTCTAATCAAGTTTTCCCTCATTGACCATTGGGGAATGCATAACTGTCGTCCCTTAAATAATAATCCCTCTTGAATGAAGTACTCTAGCCATGGTGTTCTATCTCTGTCAATTAGATTTTTACAAGCTTTCCATTCCTCACTAAAATCTAGATCATGCTCATACATTTATTTCATTGAATCAAATCCCATCATATTAATTCTTATTTCATTCAATAGCAAACATCTTCTACCTAATACATCAACTACCCGATTAGATTTGCCACTTCTATGTTTGATAACAAAAGAATAACTTTGAAGAAATTCAAACCATTCCATATGCTTTTGTCTCAACTTACCTTGGCTATTTATATATTGTAATGCATGATGATCGGTGTACAAAATAAATTCTTTGGGTAGTAGATAATGCCTCCATTTCTTGAAGGCTTGCACAATCGCATAAAACACTTGATCATACACTGAATACTTCCTTTTGGCCTCATTCAACTTCTCACTGAAGTAGGTGATGGGTCTTCCCTCCTGACTTAGAACTCCTATTGATGTTCCACTTGCATCACAGTCAACTTGAAATACTTTATTGAAATCTGGTAGTGCTAGTACTGGTTGTTCGGTTACTTTCTCCTTCAATATGTTAAAACTCCTCTTGGTTGTAGTTGTCCACTTGAATTCTTTTCTTCCACCCTTCATGATGTTAGTGATAGGGGCACAAATACCGCTAAAATTTCTGATAAACTTCTTGTAGAAACTAGCCAAACCATGAAAACTCTTGCTTCAAACATGCTTTGAGGTGATGGCCAGTCTAATATTGCCTCAACTTTTTCTGGGTCCATCTGTAATCCTTCTTTTGAAATCACAACCCAAATAAACTAATTCCTCCTTCATAAAAATGTATTTCTTAAGATTGACTAGCAATTGTTCTTCTTTTAATCTTTGCAAAACTGTTCTCACATGCATTAAATGCTCCTCTTTTTCCTTACTAAAATCAGGATATCATCTAAATAAACAATGACAAACTTACCAAGGAAAGGTTTCAGCACCTCGTTCATCGATCTCATAAATGTACTTGGGGCATTAGTTAAACCAAAAGGCATGAACAACCACTCATATAATCCATCCTTTGTCTTGAAAGCAGTCTTCCATTCATCCCCTTCTCTAATTCTTATTTGGTGATATCCACTTTTTAGATCTATTTTGGTAAAGTATGAGCTCCACTCAAACAATCCATCAAATCATCCATATGAGGCAATGAAACCTATACTTGATTGCTATCTTGTTAATAGCCCTTGAATCCATGCACATATGCCATTATCCATCCTTCTTGGGTGCTAATATTGCTAGTACTGCACATGGACTTACACTTTTCCTTATCAAACCCTTATCTAATAATTCCCGCAGTTGTCTATTTATCTCCTCTTGCTCCATAGGTCTCATTCTATAGGCTGTTGTATTTGGTAAATTTGATCCTAGTATCAAATCCATACAGTGACTTACATTTCTCATTGGTGGCAATCCATCTAGCAAATCTTTCATCAAAATATCATCATATTCTTGCAATATTTCTTTGATTTCTATGGACATTTCTTGTTCTTCATCTATTGTCCCAACTTCTTTTGAACTTGGAATTAATGCAAAACATGCTTCTTCTTTCCTTATCTCCTTCATAAACTATTTTCCAGAGATTACACATACTTGTGTATTGCTGTCCACTTCCTCTTGCTTGTGCTTCAATGGATTCAAAATATATTTATTTCCATCTTTGATTATGGTATAGGTGTTTGCTTCACCATCATGCATATATTTTTGATCATATTTCCATGGTCGGCCCAATAAGACATGACAGGCATCCATATGCATCACATCACACACAACTTCATCTTTGTAATTACCAATTTGAAAACTTACCAAACATTGTTCATTCACAAGGAGTTGATGGCCCTTTAGCAACCAAGAGACTTTGTATGGACTGGGATGCTTTATCCTCTCCAAATTTAGTTTTTCCACCATTTCTTGAGACACCAAATTGTCTGTACTACTGTTGTCCATAATTACTTTGCAACACTTCCCCCTTGATTTGCAAATGGTTCTGAACAAACATCTTCTCTGCAAGGGATCTTCTATACCCTCTTCTTCTTCTTCTTCTTCAACTTCCATGGCATAACTTCTTCCAATTTTAGATTTTCCACTTTCTTGTTGTATCTGAGGGCATGCTGTCACTTGGATTTGCACTCTGTGTTGAAGCATCGTGTTGCAACAATCCAGTGAAACATTGGAGTGATTTCTAAGTGTTGGACCCTGCAAGGAAATCAAACCTCCAGAGAAGGTTGGTTCCTTTTCTGAATATAAAATTCAGAGTGTGCTAAGACTAAACCTAATCTAATCACTGTTGTGTAAAGGGTAAGAAGGAGAAAGTAAAATTTAAAGGTGATTCACCAGGTTTGAATATAGAACACCCACAAAGCTAAAATGCACAAAATAATGGAATACAACTAATAAATCACACAAATCATGCATATCCTAATAGAGGTAAAGATAAGAAGAGGATTGCAAGGAATTATACATTCACAAACAATAACTAGTCCTAAATATACACAGAGCCAAAGAACAACATGAAAAGGTAAAAAATACAGTGTGTATTGATTAAAAAGGCATAGTTATAGTAGAGGAGGTTCTATTTGAACACAAAAATATCTCCATATCCAACCCTCATTACAAATTTCTTTCTATAATGTCCCACCCCTATTTGAGACTCAATTTTTTCTAGTTTTCATTTTTTTGATGTTTAGTTGATACCTGGTGCATTTTGGGTTTTTTGCATTTTGACATAGAAAACATGAATGTGTATATTTTCACAAAATGCAAGAAACAGGAATACCTACAAGTAAAAATATAATGTAAATGCTTTATAGAACTATTTCAAGCAATACCCATATGCAATACAAGCTAGTACAACAATAAACTAACATACCCATTTTGCTGTCCCATGAAATATAAGCTGATAATGACTGTCACAACAAATCAGAATGTGCAACCTCTTCACCAATCAACCAAATTCAATATATTTTGAGGGTACATAAAAGACAACATATATAGTTTTTACACATCATAAAAATAGCTTGGCAGCCTCCTAAATGTATTTGTCAGCCCTGCAAACATACCCACGTCTTGCTGTAGGTGATGGTACGACCTGCTAAAGCCATGGACATCCTTCAACTCATGGTAACTTCCCTCTAATTTTACTAATATCTCTGGTCTGTGACTGGAGTGATCAAATGCCTAGAAAGAAGAGAGGAATTAGTCTACTCTCTAACCCAAAACTCCAATATGTCTGCTAAAAGGTACGACCCTGCCTGGTACTGTATGACCTATTTAGGCTGAGATATACACCACCAACATTCCTCCAAAATGTTGTCTAAAACCTGAAATGTGTCCTTAGTTATTATTCTCAATTTACCATGCCAATAAACTCAAAATATCTTCATTAAGTCCACTTCGTGACTGCTGGTCATTTGCAAATAAAGCTCACTGGTAACCCTTGAAGTAGAGCTACTCAAAAACACCCTAGGAGTGTCTTTCAACCCCGTAGATGCTCTTCAACCATGGAGGTTTCCGTCTCCAAAGATGCTGGTACAAACCCTTGTTCTCCAAGAACTGAACTCAAATTTCATGAAAAAAATTCAATCGTGAATGAATGAAGTGAGCCTTCATTTTCCTTTTTGTTTCTCCTCCAAAAACCAATGCCCACTTAGGAAATATAATAATATTTCACTATTTCACTTTATTTCCTTCAACTTCATAAAATGGTGCTCACCCCTTGGATATAAAATATGACTTAATATTTTATCTTATACCCCCACTTAATATAAAGTCACATTATATATATGCTTTATTTCACTAAGTTAAATATTTTCATTTTAACTTAGGAATTTGATGTACCATTAAAATATATTTCATTTGACCTCTAAAAATAGATTTTGTAGCTCTGCCATATTGATCAAATGAAAACAAATGAAGTCTAGTTGATTCACAGTAACTCGCTCTGAGTCCCGAACCCCCTTCTAAAAATAGTAAGTTCGGCCACGGGGTCCAAACTGCACCAGAAAGAGCTATCCCAACATGGGTCCCCTAACCATCCATGTTAGTCTATAGGAACCCGCTAATAGACTAACCCTAATCTCTGCACGACTTAGGAAAGGGACATTACAGTTCGCCCTCCCTAGAATTGCTTGCCCACAAGCAATTTCAACTTGGGATGCTACAAAAACTGTTTATTGTCCTGTGTAGCATCCTCTACCGACAAGTTTTTCCACTTCACCAAATACTCGCTGATGACTTTCTTCCACAAAGTACGATCCCTAGTATCAATGATAGCCTCAGGTACAAGAATCAATTTTCCCTCTTCATCGAGAGGGGGAAGCTCCATCGAAGGTGTCACATTATGTCCCAATGCCTTTTTGAGGCGAGACATGTGGAAAACATTGTGCACTCTACTCCCTGCCGGTAACTCCAACTCATAAGCCACTTCTCTAATCTTCTTAGCAACTCTGAATGGACCAGAGTAACGTGGCATAAGTTTCTCAGCACCACTCTTCTTGAGAGTATACTATCTGTAGGGTTGTAACATCAAATAGACCATGTCACCAATCCCAAAAGAGCACTCAACCTTGTGCTAATCTGCATATTGCTTTTGCTAGTTTTGAGCCTTCTGAATATTTTCTTTTAAGGACCTCATAATATCCTAACTCTCTTGGAGCAAGTCCTTGGCATTAGGCACTCTACTATCCCCAAACAACAGATCAAGGAAGTTTGGTGCCTCATACCCATATAATACTATGAATGGTGACATTTGAATAGACATGTGGAATGTGGTGTTGTAGCAATATTCCCCCAAATGTAACCACTTAACCTATGCCTTCTGTTGCCCTGCAATGTAATTCTTCAGGTATCCCTCTACCCATTTATTTACAATTTCTGTTTGCCCATCTATTTGTGGGTGGTAGCTAGTGCTCAGAGTGAGTTCAATCCCACTCAATCTAAAAAATTCTTGCCAAAAATGACTCAGGAACTTCCTGTCCCTGTCACTAACTATGCTTCGTGGCAGCCCATGAAGCTTGAATACCTCTTTGAAAAATAAATCAGCAACTTGTGTTGCTATGTATGTGACTAAAATTGCAAAAAAATGTGTAAATTTTGTTAACCTGTCAACCACAACAAATATACAGTCCTTACCTTGGGCCTTGGGCAATCTAGTAATAAAGTCCATCGAAATGCATTCCCACCACTAGTAGAATTTTGGCAAATAAATGACTACGTGACTAAAACTTTTAGTCACAACAACTAAAAATGATTAAATTCTAGTCATTTTTGCAACACAACTATAAATGACTAATTTGATGGTGGGTAAAAACACAGTTATAAATGACTAAATAATTAGTCACACAAATAAAAATTAGAAAGAGAGGGAAATTAAAATAATATTTCGAATTGGAAAGAGAGGGAAATTTAGTTGGGAAATTTTTTTCCATGAAAAATAATTCAAACAAAAGAAACTCGCCCGCCTCTACGCTCAAGACATTGTTGAATTGGACGTGTTGTATAGGGGTTGAATTGGATGCGCTCAAAAATAGGTAAGGCTCATTGATGTCCCTCTTTTTGCATTAATGAATTGGAACACAATCGCTTGAAGATGTTAATTTTATTGTATTTTGTTAAATTCTGTATTGGGTAGACCCATTTCAGGGGGATTTCTTAGAAGTGATAGAAGAGTTTCTAGAGAAGGGCGTGGCCAGATGCATTGCATTCAATCGCCGAGGAGCCTTACTAGCAGGTCTAGTATTCATGCATTTTTTAAACTATAATTTTTTGTTGTGTTTAGTACTCTGTTTCAGTTATGCCCATTTGCCTTTTTCTGCCAGTCAGAATTTAATTGAGTTTTTTTAGGACAAACTTTATTGGGCGTGTTTGGTATTCAATTGTAGCTATGTTGATTGGAGTTTGTCAATCATGTAGTATATGGAGAAGTTTTCTTGTTTTTTGGTGTGTTGGGTATTCAATATGAGTTATGCCCATTTGAGATATACGTCAAATGGAGAAGCTTCCATGGTTTTTTGTTTGTTTGTTTGTTTGTTTATGTTTGGGTGTGTTGAGCATTCAATTTCATTTTTCTCCCATTTGAGTGTTTTGGTCATGAAGTTTCAGAGAAGCTTTCATGGTATTGGTCTTGTTGGGGATTCTACTATTTCAGCTAATGCCCATTTGAGTTTTTTGGGGATTCTAAAAAAAAGGGCACTTGATAGCAAGGTTTCCCTTCAATTTTAACTCCAAAAACCAACATACAATTCAACAAAATTACCCCTCAGATTTCAGCTCTATTATCCAATTAATTTACCCTCAAAATTATCAAGCCTAACAATTCAGCAATATGACCTCTCAAATTTCAACTCTAAAATCTATCAATTTACTGTGCAAGATAACAATTATTTGGGTTCTCAAGTCTTTATCTTTCTACTTCCTTTCATTCAGAATCATATGGTCATTGGCTTCTCGGGTCTTTATCTTTCTACTTCATCACATACTTGCATTATCATGTCATAAGATCTCTAACACAATGCCATGGAAGCCTCAATGCGTCTCGTATAAAGCCAAATAGTTAAAAAAAACAACAACAAAGTAAGAAACATACTCAGCAAAAGTGATGACAAATTGGCACATTATCTTCTCATTTTTTTGTGCAGTTGAGAACATTCCAAATGTCAAATTCTTTGATACATCAAATGACTCCTCCAAATTATTACTTTTTTAAAATAGAAAGTTCATAGTTTATAATACTGAGAAATCATCAATCTTTTTGCCATTTCTATGATTTGAAAGCAAATAACAAGCACTCAAGAAAGAATCAAAAATAACAAAGTCAATTAATATGGCAGCCTAAAATAAGCCTCAAACAATACAAGGAAACAAGGATTACAACCTAGTTTGAAGTCTTTCCCAAAGTTTTGAATCAAGAGTAAACCACTAATGATAAGAACAATAATAGGAAACATGGTTTACAACCTGGTCCCCATAAATTGTTGACACAAAGCAACCTAAAGAAAAAAGAAACTAAAAGACAACATTTTAAAATTATCAGAGCTCTATAATTGTTTAATTATGATTAAGTACATGTGCATGCTAAGCCTTCTCTGTACGACACACAGTACTGGCATGCCCAATGTGTTGATGATTACCACCACCATGAGGATGCTCAATAGGATTCATTGCCACACCACGAACCTTGGGCCAACAGTTTCTTTTGACCCTATATTTGTGATATGCATTGCCAACTTTGAGAATTGGCTTTTTGTCCTTCCACCACGAGTAACTTGACCAATCATGGCTCTGCAACTACTTGGCACAATCTTCTTAGCTCCAGATGGAAGCTTTACCTTGTAAATTGAAACCAATTTCCAAGACTCATCAAACAAGGCTATTAAAAATCTACAAAATTAAAAATTACACAAATTTGAACATTAAGAGAGAACTTAGATAATTGTATTAATTGCATTTATCAGCTCACTGTAACCTTGGAAAAAAAATTAAGCATAGAAATATGCCATAAGTCTCCACAAGGTGTACACCTAGAACTCAAAATAGTTTGATAATACTTTGGAAAAAGCCACCATCCATAGGACATCACAACAGATGCATCACATGTTTGTTGCTAGCCAAAAAACAAGATGATAAACAAAAATGATAATGAGTCAAGGGGAACATCAATAAGTAGTACATTCAAATTAAATTTCAACCAGCTACTAAACGAGCACAACCCACTTTGACTTGTCATAAGTTCAAAATATTAGAACAGGTACATTTTTATGTCTGTAAAGGTGACAACAATCCAACAATGGATCAAACATTTCAGATTGAAATGTAATAGAAATACATTGCAAATGACAAAAATCAAATTTGAAATTACTCAGCTCATAAAAGAATAGTGGAGAAAAGGTAGAAAAAGTGTTCTTTGATTTGATTGGGCCAATGAAAAATATTGTCTCAAAAATTTAACTATATCACCATGACTTGTTCCCTGCCGCAGTACCGCAAATTATTTCTTTGACCATCGCGGGACTGCGGTATACTAAACATCACTTGAAGCCTTTCACCACACTACCACACTCCATTGAAATTGTTGCGGGGCCGCGGTATTCAATACTTACATAACTTAAATTCCTTATACTGCCATACTGCAAGCCTCACTTGAGGCTGCCGCGGAGGCACAGTGTACTGTTTTCCTTTGCTCGTTCTTACCGCCATATCGCAAGCCGCACTTGAGGCCGCTGCGGGGGTGTGGTGTACTGTTTTCCTCTGCTCATTCTTACCACCATACCGCAAGCCTCACTTGAGGCCGCCACGAGGGTGCAGTGTATTGTTTTCCTCTGCTCCTTCTTACTGCATTACCACTGATTATTCTCTTGATTATTGTGGGACCATGGTGAAGTATCATATGCCATTTAAATTTATACCGCCAGCCTGCCACTTTGTTTTGAGACCGCTATGGGGCTGCAGTAATCAATCTCTAAATATCGCGATGCCGCAAGTGTAATCTCTTCATGCTATGAGATAGCGATAATTGCTCCCTTGTTATCCTTGGTTCCCGCACACCCGCCAAGACCTTTTGAGTGACATGCGAGACTGCGGTGAGAGACACAAACACATCAATGATAAAAAATACAAATATATTTCACATGGACTTGGTATGGGGTGCTTATGAATGACTCCTAGAATAATTTAAAAAGAAATATGGATCCCTAAGATGGATTTATTGAAGGAAATTTGCATGAAACCAAGTGGGAATATGAGAATTTTGAATCGTCCTAATGAATGGCTACAAACCTTTCTATTCTTGTCTTGGCTGGGCCATGTACAAGCCTGTTATGGGTTCCATAGGGTTAGAAGTCTATCTATATAGACCTTACAAATGTCTCATAAACCCTTAGAAAACTTCACAGACCCTTAAAAATCTTGTGCATACCTTTAATGACTTGGTAGAGTTTCTAATGATCATGCATAATGTCTCATGGTTTATGTAAGGTCCTCCACTAGCAGGACCTAGTCCTGCTTTAGAACCTCTTAATGGTGAGTGGACATCACCTTCACAACCACCAGTTCCTTATCCAGTTGCTGCTCTAGGTAAATAATCTCCTTGTTCAGGGTGAACTTTTAGTTGTATTTCACCTATTATGAAACCATACATACTTAAGTTTGTCATGCTATTCAAAGGTAAAATTTTAAATCCTAAATAGAACATTATGGGCTGATCTATAACTTATATAATTATTGAAAGATTGGAGTTAAATATAAAGCCTTAGTTGCTTTTGGTCTTTATCTTTTGGTTGAATCAGTATCCAACAAAAGCAGTGCATGTTTGTTGAAGCAATGAAGTATTTTTTGAAAATTTAGGCCGTTTCTTTTGGTTGAGTGCTTTTGTAGAGTTTGTAGCCTAGGGCCTAGGCTAAAAGCTTGAGTTTGGGAAAATCAAATTAAAATATTATGGATTTGATTATTGGGTTGGGGGTTGTATATATGTAGCTGAATCTAAGTCTTAGTGACAGTTTTTGATGTTTGCAGCTAAAAATTTGTGAGGTATCAGTCCCTGAATGTTCTTTTATCAAAAGTATGTATAGATGTGTATCACCTGTAGAACATTGTAGAAGAATCACTATAGAAGATGAATTGACTCCACATGCTTCTTAACTAACCCTGTTTCGTTTCATGAACCCTGTGTCATAGGTCTAGTTGGAGGTAGAAGAGCTGGTGGAATGGAGGGTGTACCTTATCCACCTATTTATTCAAGCAGAAATGTTCCAAGTTCCACTTCAGATCACCAGAGCCTTCACAAAAACATCTGCACAAAATTCAATAATGAAGAATTTATACACAAATTCTCTTTTGAATGATGCACAAAGCCTCCACCGTAAAACTACACTTTTACTGGGCCTTGTGGTGATGTGGGTGATTCTCGCATCACTGCAAGGCCCAACAACAAACCATGCGGTGTTGCGGTGGGGGCTTTGTGCATCATTCAAAAGAGAATTTGTGCATAAATTCTTCATTATTGAATTTTGTGTAGAAATTTTTGTGAAGGCTTTGGTGATCTGAAGTGGAACATGCAACTACAATATCTGATATAAATCTACTTCCAAATATGCTTTTGATGGATGTTCATATCCTCATCCAAAGCTCCAATTCACACACAGGTAGGAAGGACACTTTCAAAGGTTGAGGAGTTGGGATTTACACCCATTGGTTGCATTTTCTTAAATTTTTCTAAGGACTTTTCAGAAAAAACCCATTTTAAACATATCCTTTAATCACGACATTCCATGAAATTACATTTCTTCGAGGCATTTTTTTGAAACAGTTCCCTTGCCTTGTCTATGCTTCCACATTTTCATGTATGTCTAGTAGGGTACTTGTAACTACAACATATGATAAACAAATCCCTGTTGTTATGCTTTGATGGATGTCCCTTTGTTATTACTAGATATCTGATGTAGTGCACATTATTATAGTGCAAGCCTATTTCTCAGATTGTTTCATTTAGCATCATCAATATGTTGGGAATTAAGGTGTCTCAACCTTGGTAATTCCTTGCATTTATTATTGTAATGTAATTTATTTACTTAGCCTATGTTGTAATTTTGTTGCACATCCTGTTTTGTCATCTAGTGTGAAGTGGCACGATGAGTTGTCACCCCACTTGTAAGATGAATAGGATGGTCAACACACTCCATGTGGAGATAGGCATCCCTTTTGTGTGGTAGAGGTTTTCTGCCATGTGTCAGCATCTTGACTAGTGTGTAAGTGAAGCTTGACCGAAACAGTTATGACAGGTTCCTATGACAGAATCTATGACATGTAAGAGTTAGAAATAGAATGTTTTATGATAGGTGAAGACATGTGTCACAAGGCATTTTGGAAGAATGCATCTTTGGGTGCCCCAAGGAGGGTTATGACATGTTGTAAGGGAATATGCTATTTATAGCCTGTTTATGATAGATTCTCTTACACTCGTGAGTTATGACAGCTATGACAGATTCTATGATAGTCGGTTGGTGCGTAAGAGCATTTGTCATTGCCCAACTTGGGAATAGGTGACCATATTGGGATGGGGTGATATGACAAGTGTCATGACCATGCTGTAGTGTTGGACAAGTGTCCCTAGGTGTGGCTTTTGGGCCATGAGGCCATGTTGGACACCCATTCTAAGATATATTCATTTTTGCCTTGAAAACTTCAATATAAGTAGGTGCTTGGAGAGGAGATGTAGAAGGTGATTAACATGTGTTGTTATGCTACCAGTTTATCTCTAGATATGAGTGTCAAAGACTTCTGAGAGCTTGCATTGCAAGTATATTGTAAACCATTACAGTTTTGATAATACATTGTGCAGGTTTTGGAGTGTGGGGTTTTTTACCCAATAAGGGTTTTCCCCACGTATATCTTGTGTCTCTTCTTCTTCTGTCTTACATTCTTATGTTGTTTGCTGCTACAATATCTCTGTTGTTGTATTAAACATTCTGTAATTGTAAAGGTTAAAATGAATTTGCACTCTTCTCTCCTCATTAGATTAGTGTAGGAAGTGATTTCCACACACCTAGCTTCCTTTCAGTTGGTATCAAAGCTAAGTTCTCTTTGGTCAAGTAGTTGTTGGATAGGGGTTTTGTGTACTAATCTTAGGCTGAGTGGGAGTTTGTGTAGAATATTCTGAAATCTTGTTGCAGTAATGAGATGGTAGGCACATCCAAAAGAATAGAGATGGGGATGTTTAACGACACAAATTTTGAGTTATGGAAACTTAAGATGGAGTGTTATGGAGTTGATCATGTGGCTATATTGATCTAGAGCTCTTGTTTGATAGTATTCAATCACCCTCATGCATGGTGGTTATGTTCTATCATTCTATGGTCATTTGCAGCAAAGTATTCATGTTGTGTGTTCGTTCTTGGCTCCCTGATGACATGGAGAAACTTGGGTTGCCATGACTATGGTTTGGTGTGCTTATGTTGGGTGCTTGGTTTTAGTCCCTGGCATTGGAAGGCATTGTTTTGTTAATCTCGAATGCATGAAGGCTATAGAGTTGATCTTTGGAAGATTTAAAAGCTTCTGGAATAGCCTAGCTCCTTCATATGCTTGTACATGGTGGTGATTGTGGAGTTGGCCTACAAGTGGGCTTGGAGTTTTTGGACCTCTTCTTCCTTTTGGTTGATTTTACTTGCATGTCTCAGTTTCATGTTGGTTGGATTTGAGGGTTTTGCAGATTTTCTGTTCAAAATATATGTTTATGCTTATCTATGTTATTCCATTATTCTAGTTTAACTATATTGGTGATTTTTAGACTTGTGGGTCTTATGGATTTGCATGTATGTTAGTGACATGGTGGTTTTGTAGGTTTTACATGGTTAATCAAAACTTGTGGTTTTGTAAATCTGTAGACAAACTATTTTTCAGATTATGATTCCTTGGGAGTGTTTTTGGATGTAAGTTGTAGGTTTGCATATATGCTTTGTGCATAATGTGAGGAGGTTTGTAGATTTCTCAGTGTGGAGGTGTTGGAATGTGATTAGTCACTCATCATTTCTACAGCATATGCTTGATTAGTTCCTTGACTATGATCACTCGTTTGTGGACTTGTTGGCAAATTGAATCTAGAATTGATTTGATGGTTGAGTCTTGAAGTCTACAGATTGTCTTCTTTGGTATCTTAGTTTGCAGGTTACTAATATAATGATGAGTTTGCATGTTACATTTGTTTCAGATCTTTGATTTATGTAGTTTGTGGATTAGCTACCCATTAGCTGTAGTGAGATGACTCGAATGTGGACTGTCTTTATCCACAGGTTTGATTTAGTGTTTATGCATACATTGTTAGTTGGCCTTGTCCGTGGTCATTTGTGTATTGGTATGTTGCATTCGGATAAGAGGATGGATACTTAGAGTGCATGGATAGTCAGTTATTGGGACTTATAACATGTTTATCACGATGTCATAGATAGCTTGGTTACACAATTTAATGTAAGTTTTTGACAGTGATGGTTTTATCTTCTTGACTTGGAGATCTTGGTTCTACTTTATTCTTTTGTGTTGCTGATATTGCATAGGACAATTATTAGATTGTGTTAGAGCCATGGATGATCTTCATTGAGAGGATGGTTATCATAATACCTTGATAAGCTCGGTATCACAGTTTCAGTGGGAGCTTCAGCAGTGATGTTGGATTCATCATATGTGATGGATGATCTTCTGCAGTGGATATTGGTGTCATGGAGGAGCTCTTGGTTTTGAGAGTTCTTTGACATTTTCAGTTTAGTTGTCAGGCAATGGTTATCTTCATATGTTTGGAGATCTTGACATCTTGATTGAGGTGTCGGGTTTATGATTTGTTAGTATGACATGTTTATCCTTTGTTTAGAGATGTTGTTATTATGTCATGGTTTACTCTTGATGCTATCTTAAAGTTTTGGCATGATACAGGTTCTCTTGAGACAGGATGTATGCATCATTGTACGCTTTGTTGTATGTGATATTCTTACAAGGAGATGGTTAGATCATGATGTCATGATGGGCTTCTTGATCATGCAAATGTGCAGTGAGAGTTTTGACAGTGATCTTGTTTGTTCTCTTTGGTTTTGAGTATTAATCATTTTCTTGAAGCTTCATGATTTTGCAGGATGCATTTGAAGTTGGCATGTATTGGTTGATGGATGCTCATGGATACTAGAGAGACTTGAGGTGAGGATTGAGATCTCTTGTTGTAGGGATCATGTGTTGGAATGGTTAAATTTTAGCAGAAAGACCAAGGAGCCTTCACTTGTTATGGACATGAGTTTATGTTTGAACTTGAGAGGAGATTGTTCTTGGAGAGACTATATGAGACTTGGTGTATCTCAGTGGATCATTCTCATTCCCCACTCTCAGTTCACTCGGCAGAAAATGTTCTGATAGGTATTGCCTAGGTTATTTCAGATTCATTTTGTTTTATGCTTTGATTTCCCATGGATATGAATCTTGAGCTACAGTTATTGGTTCTAGAGGTTTCATTTGAGGGATGTTAGCATGGTTATCTTCTTGATTCGTATGTTCATTTATGAGGAGTTTAGGAGATGTGATTGGGCTTATTCCTTATTATGGAATGGTTATGAGTTTGATCTATCTTGATTAGAGAGGCTTACATCCATGCTGATGTTTATTTGATCTTATGAGATTGAATGGTTGGGTATTGTTAAGGCTTTTCAGTTGGGGTTTTGTGAAGGAGATCATACTTGGTATAGCTTAGCACTTTGATGGTGTTGGAAGGACATGATATGGTTTGCAGTTTCTCTTTATGGTCTCACTTATCTTCCTAGAGGTTCTTATTCATCTAGTATGATCACTGGGTTTGTGGTCATCTACCGTTGTTGTACTTTATTATTTTTTGGCAACAGTATGTGTTCTTTTAGATGTGGACTTGGGAGAAGTGGAGGAGATCAAAGGTGAGAGAGTGAGCAGAAAACTGTTTGTGGAAGTATGCTCTATTTGGTAGCAGTTGGTTGCAATTTGCAGATCATTGTGATTGATTATATGTTGTATTATAAACCACACTTTTATGTAAGTGCTAATTGGTAGACTTTGAGTTTCTTTGGTTGGCATTGCTCATGCAGTTTGATTTCTAGGATGTATGTATATCTTTGGTAGATGGTTTTCCATTGGACTGCAGTATCAAAGGTCTTCAGATTTTTTACACATCAATTATTTTGGTGTGTTTGTTATCATGGGAGATGGTAACTTTGAATAGGACAGTGGATTATACAGGGATGAGAGTTGCAGTATGGGTTGAATTTGTCATGTGCAAAAGTTCCATCAATGGTGGTTTTTTGTTGGATGTAAACAACTAGCTGTGGTTGTTGTTCTAACTGTTTTGGAGCATACGTGCTCAATCTTGTTTTGAAGATGTTTGGACTTCAAAGTTATGTTCTGTTAACGGGTTTGAAGTTGGATACATTGGTGTGTCTATGTGGCATTTAGTGTTTCATCATATTTTTGGCATTCTAATCTTTTGTCATGTTGGTGATCACTTGGAAGATGTTACAGGTGCTTCTGTAAATCTAGTGAGCATAGTGGAGTTCGGTTGGGATGAGTATTTGGTAGCTACTCATGCTTGCAAGGAAGCCATTTGGCTTAAGATATTGTGTTTAGATTTTGGTGTTGATGCAGGATAGATTACTATCTATTGTGATAGTGAAAGTGTGATGTTACAGATGCATTAATGAAACTAGTGGGCATAGAGATGTTTAGATGGTGTTTGGAGTCTATGGGCCTCTTGGCCTATAGCAGTTAAATCCTATTATTTCTATTGGCTTTTACAAGGTGTTCGACAAGTGGGAGAATGTTGGAAATTAAGGTGTCTCAACTTGGTAATTCCTTGCATTTATTATTGTAATGTAATTTATTTACTTAGCCTATGTTGTAATTTTGTTGCACATCCTGTTTTGTCATCTAGTGTGAAGTGGCATGATGAGTTGTCACCCCACTTGTAAGATGACTAGGATGGTCAACACACTCCATGTGGAGATAGGCGTCCCTTTTGTGTGGTAGAGGTTTTCTACCATGTGTTGGCATCTTGACTAGTGTGTAAGTGAATCTTGACTGAAACGGTTATGAAAGATTCCTATGACATTAAGAGTCAGAAATAGAAGGTTTTATGATAGGTGAAGACATGTGTCGCAAGGCATCTTGGAAGAAGGCATCTTTGGGTGCCCCAAGGAGGGTTATGACATGTTGTAAGGGAATATGCTATTTATAGCCTGTTTATGACAGATTCTCTTACAGTTGTAAGTTATGACAGCTATGATAGATTCTATGACAGTCGGTTGGTACGTAAGAGCATCTATGATTCCCCAACTTGGGAATAGGTAACCATATTGGGATGGGGTGATATGACAAGTGTCATGACCATGCTGTAGTGTTGGACAAGTGTCCCTAGGCATGGGTTTTGGGCCATGAGGCCATGTTGGACGCCCATTCTAAGATATGTTCATTTTTGCCTTGAAAACTTCAATATAAGCAGGTGCTTGGAGAGGAGATGTAGAAGGTGATTAACAGGTGTTGTTATGCTTCCAGTTTATCTCCAGATATGAATGTCAAAGACTCCTGAGAGCTTGCATTGCAAGTGTATTGTAAACCATTACAATTTTGATAATACATTGTGCAGGTTTTAGAGTGTGGGGTTTTTTACCTGATAAGGCTTTTCCCCACGTATATCTTGTGTCTCTTCTTCTTCTGTCTTACATTCTTATGTTGTTTGCTGCTGCAATATCTCTATTGTTGTATTAAACATTTTGTAATTGTAAAGGTTAAAATGAATTTGCACTCTTCTCTCCTCATTAGATTAGTTTAGGAAGCGATTTCCGCACACCTAGCTTCTTTTCACAATATTCTCCACAAGGACATTGTCCCTGTTTGAAATGATGGAAATGGTTCACATCTCTCAGAACAATTTCTCTTGCAACAATATTCTTGGAGATGAATTTAGATGCAGTGTGAAAATCAAAACATACTCGAAGGTTCTTAACAACTCTAATGGTTGTATGAGTGGCCATGTTTAACAAACCAAATGCAATTGCTAACTTTTCACTGTGGTGGCAGATAAATGATTCTTTTTTCTTCTATTCCACAACATTAAGTCAAAGTATTGAATCTGGAAATACCCTATTGCCTTCATTTTCCAAGCCAATTTCTCCAATTTTGCATAGCTCTCCCATGTTTGTGGCTGTGATATGTCTCCTACACAAAAAAGTATGTACCATTTTATGCCCTTCAATCCAACTACATGCAGGTATCTTTTTAATTCCTCTATCTTTCATTAATCTCCTTACTATTTGAACCTCACCACACCTACCCTCTTCTACATAGATGTTTTAGAGAAGAACATAAGTTACAACATTTTTAGTATCCAACTTATTAAAAAGTAGTGTTGCTGGAATACTCAGCCTACATTCAAATTCTGAATTCTAGGAAATTATATACAGTAAATAGATTGATGGCTGTTTGGACACTCTATTTAAGTCATTTGTTGACAAGGCTATAGTTTTTTAGTTGATTTATCTTTCTGCTACAGTTTGGACTTCTTTTGTAAACTTGCAATTTACAATGCACTTTCATTCTTTTTGAATTGAGACTAATAGTAATTTTGTTGGTTGTATTGAGGAACAACTTCATTCATGGCAGAAAAGGCAGCACCCTATTTCTCATATCAGATGGCACGTTGCATATAAAGGAGGAAAGATTCTAGGTTTATTGTTGGCTGCATTGAAGGAGAGAGCTTCATATATGGGACACGATCAACACTCTCCTTCTTAGATTCTACACGTTACAACTTGCTCTAGAAAGATTTCCAATGTTGTAGAAGTTTTAAGAGATGAAAGGGGCATTTGCTTGCATTGAAGGGCTCCAAGCATGCATTTCCAGACTAGTAACAATCTGGCAGATGACATAGAGTGCATACCTATGTAACAATAGTAGTGATGAATTTTTTTCAAGAAATTTGGAAAAGATACAGTGATATCAAAGGTAGTCAAGGTATTCAATAGAGGGGCAGTGTTCTACGTTGATGGGAGGTAGAGTACAAGTGAAAGCATGCCAGAATAATGAGCAAGGTAGTGGCAGTCATGAGGAATTGTTATTTTATAAAGGGAAAATGTATGACAATAGGTTGACAAGTGATTGGACAATGCATTTCAAGAAGCTAGAAGTTTGATTAGGACAATCCATAGCCTAGTCTTAAGGCAATATTGTTGAATAATAGTCCATGACAATTGAGGCATCCTACCAAAGATGACAGTCATGAGAGGCATAATCATTAGAGATAAGGATAGTTTATTGCTATAGGTAACAATTCATAGTGGCAGCTTATGAACTAGAGCAAGTTGGGTGCATGAGACAGGATCTCTACAGAGATGATAATGTGATCTTGAACCAGGATAGTGAGCTTCATGGGACAGTCATGGATTTGTGAAGAAGACATCTATGAATGTCTTTGTGCTTCTATTCTTAGTGATACTTAGAAAATTAGTTTCTTGCTCATTCTTTGAGCTATGTATTGCAACCATGAAGGTTTTTTTAGCAAAGCTAAAGCATTGTAACTTATTTTCAGATTTGTATGCTATTTGTAAGCATTTTTTATCAATAAAACAAGGTGTTTTTACCTTCTCAAAGCTGTTTCATTGTGCAAGCTTCAAAATATACTACTAAATATACTAATGTCAACTAAATGCAAGCTTCAAAATGACTAAATATACTACTAATTGACATCAATTAATAATTAAATTGACTAGACATACTACCAATTGACAGAAATCAATGAACAATGAATAAATATGACTAAATATATGACCGGTGTTAAATCAGCGAATAAAAATGACTAAATATACTACCAAATTGATTAAAATTAATGACTAAATACACTACCAATGGACAGAAATTAGTTAAAAAAAATGACTAAATAAGTGACCAGTTAACAACAATCAATGACTAAATTAACGACTAAATATATCAGTAATAAAAAATGACTAAATAAATGACCAGATTAGAGCAATCAATGACTAAATCAACGACTAAATATACTACCAAATCGATCAATCAAAACAACCAATAAATGACTAAAAATGGTTTAGTCATCAATTTGGTCGTGTTATAAATGACTGGAAATAAACTACTAATGGTCACGTGACCATGTTTGGTCATTTATAAGTAGTTTTTAGTAGTTTTTTCAGTCATATATTGTTGTTTCTCTACTAGTGCTTTTGATTAGGAATGGGTAAGGGCTGCAACAAACCAACTGGAAAGGAGTGCTCATGTTTGTTCTATTGGCAAGTAGGACACTCCCTTACATATTTCAACAACTCAGTCTTGAGACCTTTCCATGTGAACCTCTCCCTAATCTGTCTGTTGTACATCTTGAAATACCTGAGGTGACCAGCCATAGGAAGATCATGAAAATCTCTCAAAATTCTCTTCATCGCTGATCCTGGTACCAACAATATCCTCCCTTTGTAAATGATGAGATCATTTACCACCATATACCTATCATCCTATATAGTACCATCAATAATACCTGAAGCCCACTTGTCCTTAGCATACTTAGCTATAATCCACTCTCTCCAATCAGCTGTGATCTCACCCAAAGAGCACAAATGAGGTCTCCATGAAAGTGCATCAGTGACAATGTTCCTCTTCCCTTTGACATAAACTATGTCAAAGTCGTAGGCTTGCAACTTGCTAACCCACTTCTGTTGTCTATCGGTGAGGTCACGTTGACTAAGGAAACACTTAAGGTTGTTATGATATGTCTTTACCACAAATTTTCCTCCCACCAAATACTATCTAAATTTTGCTAGTGTATGCATTATAGCTAACATTTCCTTGTCATTTATGTTGTAACCTCTCTCTACACCCCTTAGTTTCCTGATCTCGAAAGCAATCAAGTGATTATCCTACATCCGTACTACTCCAATGCCTTCCCCTGAGGCATCACACTCAAGCTCGAAGGGCTTGGTGAAATCTGGTATGGCCAAAACTAGGCAAGAGCTCATAACTTGCTTAAACCTGTCAAAAAATCTTTGTGCCTCATTTGACCAAACAAATGCCCCCTTCATCAAATCTGTTAATGGAGCTGCACTCTATGAAAATCCTTTGACGAAGCGGTGATAGAACCCACATAAACCAAAGAATCCCTTGAGTTGTGAGAGATTTGTGGGTGGTGGCCAATCCACAATGGATCGGATCTTTTCCGGATCCACTCTGACTCCTTCTGCACTGATAATGTGTTCCAAATAGAGTAACTTTGTCAAGCCAAATTCACATTTTGATTCCTTGGCATATAGTGACTCTCTCTTCAAGATACTCAGTACCTCCTCAATGTGTTTGAGGTGCTCCTCCCAAGTCCTGCTAAAGATCAAAATGTCATCAAAAAATATGAGGACAAACTTCCTTAACTATTCCCTGAAGACCCTATTCATATAGGACTGGAAAGTGGTTGGAGTGTTGGTTAGACTGAAAGGCATAACCAAGAACTCAAAATTCCCATAATGACAATGGAAGGCTGTCTTCTCCACATCCTCTTCTCTGACGCATATCTGATGATATCCCAATCTTAGATCAATCTTTGAAAAGTAACAAGCTCCGTGTAGCTCATCAATGCGTGGGATGGGGTACCTGTTCTTGATAGTTTTCTTACTTAGATCTTGGTAATCTATGCACATTCTCAGTGTTCCATCCTTCTTCACTAGCACTACTACAGAAGCAAAAGGGCTCTTGCTCGGTCTAATATGCCCCATCTCTAGAAGCTCCTTAATGGTTTTCTCAATTTCATCTTTCAATCTCTTTGGGTGCCTATAAGGACTTATGATGACTAGTTTGACACCTTCTTCCAGTTCTATTACATGCTCTATGCCTTGATCAGGAGGCTTCCCTAGTGGTATACTACTGAAAACCTTACTGTGCTTGGTTATCAGTTTCTGAATATCCGGGTGGTAACTCTGCTTGGGCTACTTAGTAGATGTAGGCATAATGACACACTCTATTGCCCACTCAACTTGATCATGTCTGAGTAGTCTCTCCATTCTCCTAAGTGATACCACATGAGGTCCACCATCTGACATTCCTCTAAGTACATGCTTCTTGCCATCTACCTCGAACTTCATCTCCATGGTTTGTAAGTTTAGGTAGAATTCTTTGATTCCATGAAGCCATTTCATGCCAAGAACTACATCCATATCACCCATGCTTACTACATAGTACTCAACCTTGTTACACCCCTAAATTTTTGATTTCAGACCTTATATTCTTCATTGTTTTCAGCCAAGTCTCAATACCTTGTCTTTCCTTTGGTTGCCTTAGTTAACTGTAAAAGTCGCGTGTGTTAGAGTTTTCCTAACTTAGTCGCTAAATTCCTAAAGTTCGCAACTCTTGTCACACAGTTGTAGAGTTCCCTAACTCGTTGACTCCCCGACCTTGCATTGCATAGTCAAGTCTTAGCTTTTGCTCTTGTGGTCTCTAGGTCAGAGGTTTTCAAAACTATGAAACCTCTGACTCAAGGTTATGAAGTTCCAATATCTTGCGACTTCAAGACAAGGAAGTGGTTATCCAGTTCCCGAGGCTCATAATGATCATTAAATGATAAGTACGGCACACGAAGGGAATGTCTTTTTAGAATTATCAGGAAGTGGGTAAATCTAAAGGGCTACGTCATCGAGGCATACTCAGCATTTAAAATGCTTAGTAATTTCCCTCCAGCACATGCAGTCTCTCATTTTCTTGCCTAATTTTTCTAAGTAATGCAACCATCATTCCACCGGTACTCTGCTATTATTCCTTCTGTATTTAGTTGTTTTCTACTCTGCAGCGGTAATGAAATTCAAATACCAGGGAACTTCTCATGATTCTGGAATTGAAAATAGTTAGTCTGATGTTGGTGATACCAAACTTGGTCACATTGATTTAGAGAAGTTTTTGTCTTGTTTGCCGCAAGAAGATAAGTCACCCATTGCAGAGAAGATACTACAAAGTGGTCTAGCGTATGGAGGGTTCCTCGTATCTCTACAGAGCAAAGAATTGGTTGTGGCTTGCACGAGAAGATATGTCCCAGAAACTTCAGAAATTAAGGCCAGAGACAGAACTGTGTTGGGAAGTATTAATCTAGAAAGTATTATTCGTGCATTGAAAATTCCTGAGAGGCAAGAGTTTGAAGAAATGTCTATGGCTATTGGAATGGATTTCTTTCAAGCTAATGAAGACTGGTGTAAGAACTCCATTGCGCAAAATTGGTTGAAATCAGAGAAGAAAGGTAAGTCTCAACTGCCTCAAAAACTTAGAAGAGCCCATTTCAAAGATGAAATTTCAGACATGATTACTCTGCAGTATAGAGTAGTAGGAAGCAAAAATACAAATTCTTTTGAGGAATGGATGTGCCGTTTCATTTTGTTAATATGTAGTGAAGATAAATACATAAATTGGGCCAAGATTATCAGTTTTCATTTGAATAAGTAGTTAATGAGATTTTAGGAGACTTTGACCTTCCATATGTGTTCATACCTGGTTTACATTCTGGCTAGTCAAGAGGTTGTTTGGGCTGGGTTGAGACCACATGGGTCTTTAACTCCAAGCACACCTGTGTTCAATTATTTTCCTCAATTGAAAAGAGATGTTGGAATGAAAGACTATCGCCGTGTAAATGATGCTTTTTTGATGTATATAGTGAGAAAATTAGATGCAAACCCTGAACTAAGAATTTCACCAGAGGCCGCTTCCCTAATCATGCAATATGGGAGTTTCTATATTTAGTTCGATTGGTTTGCCTATCTAAGAATAGGGGGTTATGAAAATGCCCCAACAAAATTGCCAAGATACCCTAGTGATTTTGTCATTTTTCTGGAAGTATGCAAACAAATGTCTGTGGTGAATGTTAAGTATCGCAGTATGAAGAAGAAGGGGTATGATTTTCCATTTAAATTATCCTCCTACACATGTAAAACAATTGAAATTACCAGGGGAGCAGAACATGTTTTGGCCGAGTTCAATTTGCATTCCTTGTCAACGAGATCCTATTTTGATAGTAAAAACTATGTGAAGTAGAATTTTCATGGCTCCAGTTCCTATGAGCATCGCTTGACTTTGGAATATTTTTGGGAAGATTGCATGGATGATAGGGAATTTCAGAGGAGGAACTGTATGAGACTCACTTTGATTCAAATTTAGGTTTTTGGTCTCCCTATTTACATCCCAGAGGGAGTAGAAGAAAATTCTGAAATCATTGATGAAGAGTATCAAACCCTGGTGACTAAACCTCTTCCTCGAATCAATTGGTCTGAAAAAGAGATTGTAGATTTGAGGGTTCGCTCTGCTGCTGTGATAAAAAGAACTGAAGATTGGCTGACTGGGAGATGGCGTGGGAATGCTGGTTCACCACATGACTCAGGGAACCCTAGAGCTAACGATCAGAGACCCACATAGAGTCAGGGAGACAAGAAGCTCTATAGTCTAGTTCCAATTCCCAATCTGGAGGAGATGGAGAAAAGCCTAATGAAGCCTTAAATTTGAAATCAATCTATGAATTGGATAGTATCCCCTCATCCACTTCTGCCAAGAAAAGTACTCCAACCAACCACCGCCTGTGTCTTCAGATCTTATTTTTCAACACATTGTTGATGATGGTTCTTTCCCTCCATTTTTAGAGATTCCTTCTTCCCCTGCAGCTAAAGAAGTGGCTATTTCTGTTCCCCTTGATAAACAAGTTAATACTGTTTCTAGCAATATCAGTACTGGTTTAGTATCATCTTCAACAAATTGGTTGAAGAAGGCTGTAGATAAGAAGAGAAAAATGTGCCCACTGTTACAATTGAGATATATATAGTTTCTAAGTTGCTACAAACCACTTCTAAGCCTAAAAGGCCAGGAGAATGTCAAGGATGGTCAATGATGCTACCACTAGACACCAGATGCTAGAAATTGCAGATCCTGTGAAGGATTTGAATGAAGAAGATATTACTGAAGTTGATTATAAAATAAGCCACATCAATTTGGGTCCCTCTACTTTGGAGGGGGATTCATATCATGCTAATTTTTCTGTCAATGCTTTAATCAAAAGAGCTAAGGAAGAAAGGAAGGAGAATATAAAGATTCAGTCTCAAATTCTATCTTTAAGTAAATTCATTCAATCCATTGTATCACCCACACCACAGGAAACATCCAATCCAGAAGTGATTGGAATTGATGCCAGCATTGTTCAGCAAATTAAAAAGAATCAAAACTTTGCTAAGGTTGTTACGGAATGAGTGGAAAAGTTGTCTTGTGATATGTTATTCTTCTTGACCAAGATGATACATAGTTACTCCCAGGTAAATAGAAAAAGAAAAGAGTTGATCAGTGAGCTCTAGCAGGTGAGGACAGAACAAGGTAGTACTTATGTACTTTCAAAAGAGGTTACTGAACTAATATCCTTGGATCCTATAACACTCATGAAAGAAGGTTTAGCTAATGATCCCTGTGAGTTTGATCCATCTTGGGTTGATTCATTAGATTGGAAGCTAAACATGTATGATGATCTTATAGAGCAGATTAATAAAGCATTGCAAGATTATCTAGATCTAATGATTGGTATTCAAATGGATTGTCGGACACTGGATGTGAATATCTTGGATGAATTTGGAGGAAATCTATGGGACCCTAAAGATATCACTATGGATGCCAAAGATATGCTTTATAAAGAACATGCTGATCCTGAGACTGTTTCTGGTGAATCACTGGGCAAATTGGGTTTGATTCAGGTTTACCTTAGAGGTTTTAGAAATAGAGATGAATTCATTCAGGAAACTATGGTAGGAGTAAACAAAACTTTGGCAAAGTTTAGAACCAGGCTACAGATCACCTCAACACCAGGGAGTAAGAACATCACAGCTGTCATCACCAAATATCGGGAGTACATGTTAAGAATAAAGGTACGTGAAGCAATGGTTGAAGACCAAGGTGGTGAAAGTGTTGAAGACCCCAAAGAAGGTGAAGGGGTGACGAGTTGATTTTATTTTCTTTCATGCATTTCTAATATTTGGCTCTTGAACTTCTTTAAAAGACTTTATTTTAAAATGGTTGTCCCAAAGAAACCGTTCTATTTCTAAAGACAGTTATTATATGAACATTATAAATATGCTATAGGTGACATTGTATGGATCTTTCTTTTTGGGCAAACTTTGATTTTCTTAATTAAGTTAGATATTTCTAATACTTGTTTCAATTTCTATCTCTTTCAATATAGAAAAGACATACTGTTGAGTGGTTTGAGCATATATAGTCTTTGTGCTGTGGTGTTTTGGATCATCATCCTTCTTATATTGAATGTTATATCGATGGTTTTCTTTCTTTATATTGGAAGTTTCAGTTGGTGATCTTATTGATGTGGATACCTATCTTTGAATAAATATGTCATGGTGATGAGAATATAAATTCTTTATTTAAGCTGATGTTTGAAGTCTTTGAACTTGTTATAATCATTTAATTCATTTAGATGTGTGGGATCTCCTTTCAAAGCTTTTTGGTTAAAAGCACTACCTTTTCTTGCTTTCTGGTAAAAAGCAACATACATTTTAATTCATTGTATATCATTCGAAGGTAGCTACCACCTTGTAAAACAAGCAGAGAGTTGATTATAAAACACCATTGTAATGGACTCAACTATGGTTACATTTGTCATTGTTTGGGCAAGAGAATATAGAGTTAAATGACAAATCTATCAACCAACAACTTGAAACTCATAATCACTTAACCTAATGGTTAAGTTAGGGATTCACCGTTTACAAGGTGGCAGAGGTGTGTCAATATCATGATGTGGCTAATTAGAAAAGCATGTGGTGAAGGGTTCATATGGGATAATATCATCCATGGAGATTTCAAAAACACAAGAATATTATGAGGTAGGTGAAATAAAATATAGAGAATCTTCATCATGTTGATCATCATCATAGGGATCATGGATAAAATCTACACTAGGAGAATCACTAAAGGAATCAAATGATAAAACATTGAGGAAAGCACATGATCCTTTGGATAAGGGAGTGGGATGAGAAATTATAATGGTTGGGATTTTAGGCTTATCATTTGGTAATGTATCTATGAAGGATGGGATAGGGGTGTGATGATTGGGATAGTTATTATGGTCAATAGGTGTAATCTTGGTAATATGAGGTGAAGGGGATGAGGTAGTGTGAAAACTAGCATGAAAGGACATAAGAGTGTCAAAGGTTTTAGGATATGCACTAAGGAAGTTTATGAGGGTGGGGGAATAGGAAAGACATATGGATATGAGTGTGATGAAAAATATGAAGGATCTAGCAGAAAAAATCTAAGGAGGTCCTCCAAAACATTGGGATGGGTTGAGAGAAATTGGGGGAAGTAGCTGGGCTTAAGGAGGAGGGCATTAAGGGAAACCAAGGGAATGGAAGAATCCATAGGGAAACATCAAGAAGATTCATGCAATCCTAGGGTACTCACATGGTGATCAAAAGTGGAAATGTAACATAGAAAAAGGTGATTTTTTTCTAAATTTACATAAGTGTGGTTCTGTGTGCATATGATATATTGATACTATTAGTAATAATTTATGTTTGGGGTTTTGAGTCAGGTCTCCTCCCAAAAATCCAAAAATATTGACACATTTTGGCCCCTGGAGTTGTTAAAAATGCCAGAAATCAGCTAAGGTGCAAGTCAAAATATGCTGTGGCAGGTCAGAAATCTCCATCGGCCCCTAAAAATTGATAAAATTGGGTCAAATGCATAAAAAATGCATATCGGGTCACAGTTTATAGTTACTGTGAATATTTTCGAGAGTGGCTGAGAGGGTCTCATGTTTTAAAGTGCCACGGGTCTGCCAAGTGTCGAGCCCCTGTTCGTTCCATGCTTTTGTTTCTAACAGGTAACTTCAACGTGGAAGGCGCCACGTGGCAGTGGCTGTTTCTATTGTTGCTTTAAGTTACTGGCAACACGGAGCTTGCCAGGCGTCAATCTCCACCGGTGTTTCAAAGACCCTTTAAATGCTTCTATTATGTTTCAAGCTGCTCCCCGCAGAAGACGCCATGTGTCGTCAGCCGAGACACTCCCAATATGTTTCTATGTGCGCGTGGGAGGCGCCATGTGTCTTTAGTGGTGGCTGTGGAGCGTGACAAGTGTTGGCCCCCGTGTAATGTTTCTTGTTTATTTTGGTGCTAAGTGAAGATGCAGGGGTGGGTCCCAGTGAAGGGTCTGAGAGCTGTGGATGGTGCCACGTGTATTTAATGTTTTCGACATTGTTTCTAGTTACTTCGCATGGAAAGTGCCACGTGTCACTTGCAGAGGCATGTTTCAGAAAGTTTCTAAGCTACTGCAAACAGTGCCACGTGCCCCTGGTTGTGACTGCGGAGGCCGACACATGTCGGCCTCTGCCTTGTTTCTTTTTTGTTTCTATGTGTGGCGAAGTGAGGGTGGGTCCCGGTTTGGTAAGTCCCTGCTGAGGGTGGTGATAGGTGTCGGCCTCCACTTGAGTTCCGAGGGACCCTTTCATTGTTTGTAAGTGCGGAAGGCGCCAAGTGTCACTATGTAGGGGGCACTCACTTAAGTTCAGGGGGCCCGTGGAAGGTGCCACGTGGCGGCTTCTGCGGGAGTTTCAAAAAGTTTCTAAATGTTTCAAGAGATGCTGCGGAGCTTGACAAGTGTTAGCTTCGACGGGCTTGCCCTTGTTTCCCCTTTTACGATGGCGAGTGGGAGTTTGTGGGCCCTGGTTTTAACATGTCTCATGTTTCAAATGCCGCGGGTTGTGACAAGTGTTACCTGCGGAGGCCACTTCATTTAAAGACACAGTTTTAATGGGCGCTGCGGAGCCTAACATGTGGTTGCTTCTGCGTGAGTCCCAATATTGTTTCAAGTGTTTCTCAAGAGAGCGCAGAGCCTACCATGTGTCTGTCTCTGCCAAGCTTTCGCTGGAGTTTCATGAAAGGGTCTTAGTGTTTCAAGGGAGACCGCGGGGGTTGCCACCTGTCCCAATTGTTGTTACTGCGAAGGCTGCCACGTGTCCTCCTTTTTTGTGAAAGGCAAATGAGCTGTGGAAAAGTCAGTGGTAGAAATTGGGGTGTCTACGTGGCACGTGTTTATTGGTCCCGACTCTACAGCATGATTTAAGCCATGAATCTTGGCAAGAAGAAAGGTTTTTAACAGCAACACTTAAACAATGAGTTTCTTTAGTTTGTTTATTTGTTTCACGGCAAAAAAGGGTCTGTATGACACGCAATTGCTGCATCCCAATGCTGCGAGCTGGTATGCCATTAATGGCAAGGTTGTACAGAGGTATGGGTCGAAAGGACACGCCAGCTACTCGATTTAGACAGAAAATCATAACATGGCGATGCAGGTCAAAGTCTCACCTGCCCCTTCCTTCCTGTCTATGCGGTTGCATTGAATGTTTCCGGCACCCTTGGCAATGCATTGTATCTGGTCATATCTTTGGGGGGTTGCCCTACAATTAATGTAAGGAGGGTCCATCTTCCTGCTATTTAAGGAGGACTGTGTGACCCATTTTAGGTGGTTAAAGGCCTGGGGCATTTTGTGTAAATAATGAAGAACGAGACATGATCTTGGTTGTTTTTATCCCATTTTGGAGTTTATGTGTTGCAGCATACATGTATTTTGGACATATTTTCAGTCTCAGTGTTGATTTATATGAAAAATGCTTATTGCATGTGTCTATCTGCTTGTCTCCATTTGCTGCATGTTATTCTCCTTCTTTTGAATCCGGTTGCTAAGGGTTTCATAGATTCTAGGGTACAGGGTTCTGTATCACATGTTTGATCTCTAACTTCCATTCAAGGAGTGGATTAAATTATTTTAGGTCAATGCATGGAGAAGGTTACATCTCAGCAGGGATATCTGTAAGTAGAGGTAGCTAGATACCCATTCTTGGGTGATGTTTGTAAGGCAAGCATTAAGTCCAACCCCCTGAAACTTGAGTGAAAGTTGCAAACCATCTGCTGTATACATCTAGTTGACTCCTTGCCCAATGGATAGGCACCAGTTTGTTTCTAGATCAGTAGTTATGAGCCAAAACCCCTTGTCTTGCATCTAAGACATTATGTCCACCCATCTCATCACTTCCACCTGTTAGTTGTAGGAGTAGGATTAGGAACCCCCTGCATACTCTCATACCCACCAGACAAATATGTCCAAGAATGTTGCCAACCTTGTGATCTATCATGCAGATCTTGGTCCATACATGAGAGTATTCTGCCTGTTGTTGTCAAGGTAAATCTTTCTGTCATTGAGCTAGTCAATGTTACATCTTTTTTCATAGGGATACCCCCCTTGGTGCGACAGAACCAGAAGTGAAGGGGAGGCAGCTCATGCAACCTCCCCTAATTTGTTGGCTGAATTCGCCCGTGCATTGGAACTGGCAAACCCTCTGCAGATTTGGTAACCAACAGATTTTGGTGACTCCGCTGGGGATGGATTGATAAAAAAGTAATGTATTTGTGGCCCATCTGAGTCACTAACAAAATGATGCTCTGCTGGTGGAATGAACCTGGAAAAGTAGCTTTCAGTTGTTGAAAATTTTGTCCTCTCTAGAGAGGTGGCGACTCTGCAAAAAGATCTGAATGCACATGAAAGATAGATGTATGTGATGTGACAAAGATGTACATATTTCTGCATCTGAATGATAAAAGGTACCTAACTTCTCCTTTATATTTGTTGTTTACTGCATAAGTTAGATGCCAGGGGAAACCTTAGGTCTTAGGCAATCATAGGATGTCTAAGATGGAAAATTTTATGAACCCAAACATGTATTCACCCATACTCAGTCAAAAGGGGGATGATATGTTGACAAAAAGAATAGAAGAGATAAAAAATAGGTTGATATTCTTAGAGGCTAGGCAGGCCCAATTAAATCATGATAACTTTGTTGTATCTACCAGTCAGAAAGCTAAACCTCTTGTTAGCCCTTTTGATCCTTTGTATGACCAACTGGATTTGTCATGGGTTGACTATAAAGTAGAAAGTATACCTGCTAGGATATACTATCAGATGCCTAGACTTAGTGGTCACAGTGTGTGTGATGGGGGTGCACATATCCAAAATTTTTGCAATTTTATGGAAAAACATTCATTTAGTGATGAGGATATGTGGATGAGGTTTTTTGTTAGATCCTTTGATGCAAAAGCTAGAGATTGGTATTTGAGCTTTCCAAAGAGATCCTTTGCCTGTTGGGATGAGCTTGCTGACTGTTTCAAAGAAGAATTTGCAAAAGAACCGGCTGATCTTGTTGCAGAATTGATAAAAATTAGAAAACAAGATGAAGAGCCATGTGTTGTTTTCAGTCATAGGTTTGCATTAGCCCTTTCACAAGTCCCTGAAAGTTTCAGACCTGATATTTCAGCCTGTGTTGGCATATTCTTTGAAGCTTTTGAGGAGGGCTCTAGTGCACTGTTGAGGGATTTCAAGGTGACAAGTATGCAGATGGCATACAAATTTTTAGAAAATGTAGTAGAAATGAGAAATGAGCACCTGCTGAAATCCCTGTCCCCAGGCTTTGGTGTGAATAGTGGTTATGAAGCTGCAAATGACCAAATGATTAAGGCATCATGTGAAGATAAAAGTGAAAATGAGAAGATAGATACTATTGATGCCAGTGAAAGGATCAATAATGAGGACTCCCATTGCAATGTTGAGGCATCTGGCCATGAAAATAATGATGTGGTTGTGGACAACAATGAGCAACTTTTTGAATAGATTTGTGGAGATAATTGTAAGTATTGTACTCAAGACAAAGAAGATATAAGCAAACAGAGAAATAGTTCCATGTGTGAACCATTGCCTTCTTTTCAAACACATGGAGATGATGAAGAGCAATCAGAGATTGAAACAAGTGCTAGTGCAGAGCATGATTGTTCTTTATTTGATGGCTGTTTTGCTTATGACACATAGGCTGATACTCCTCCACAAAATGAATCCATTGGTGATGAAGATGCATGTTTTGCTGCCCATGAACCAATGGCATACCATGATGAAGCTGATGCACTTGGGTCAGCCATTTATGACACATATGGTGAGGAGGATCTATTTGAGTATGGTGAAGGTTTGAGCACTGTTTTTGACTTGGATTCTGTTTCTCATCTTGATGAAAGAGAAACCAACATACATCAGGTAAGTGACTGTAAAAATGTGCCTAATTGTAAAGAGGTGCCAGAGCCTGACCTTTTCCAATTTGGTGCTGCTGTTGGTTGTGTGCATGATGTGCACAACTATGATTTTGAAAGCTTTTCTTTTGATTGGCCAGCATATGAAATGAGCTCTGATTTTCCTAGCTCTGTGATGGACTTTGAGTGTTTCCTGTTTTTAGTCCAGCTAGGGGATCATGTTGCAATGCATACTGCTGATGCAGATGATGATAAGTGTTACATACCATTTGAATATGCATCGCTTGATAAATTTGACACCCACATGTCATATAATGCTGAGGATTGTCTACATAAGGGTGACAGTGACAAGCTAGATCAGAGGGTTAAATATGCAGATGGCAAGGTTTATTTGTGGGTAAGTCATGACAGTATCTCCAGGCTTGACCCAGTACATTTGACAAGGGGAGATACAGGTTTTTCTTTTCTTGGTGGCCTTAGGCCATCAAGTGTGTTTGGTGTTGTAGGTTAGTGCAGTATTTGACTCTGTGCCCAATGGATAAGGGACTGGTTTGCATCCCAGAGATCTGAGGTTCTTGCTGCAGTCTTGCGTCTGCACGTCCCCAATCAGAGCCTATGTTAGTAATAATTTATGTTTGGGGTTTTGAGTCAGGTCTCCTCCCAAAAATCCAAAAATCCTGACACATTTTGGCCCCTGCAGTTGTTAAAAATGCCAGAAATCAGTTAAGGTGCAAGTCAAAATATGCTGTGGCAGGTCAGAAATCTCCATCGGCCCTTGAAAATTGATAAAATTGGGTCAAATGCATAAAAAATGCATATCGGGTCACAGTTTACAGTTACTATGAATGTTTCCGAGAGTGGCTGAGAGGGTCTCATGTTTTAAAGTGCCGTGGGTCTGCCAAGTGTTGAGCCCCTGTTCGTGCCGTGCTTTTGTTTCTAACGGGTAACTTCAACGCGGAAGGCACCGCGTGGCAATGGCTGTTTCTATTGTTTCTTTAAGTTACTGGCAATGCGGAGTTTGCCAGGCGTCAGTCTCCGCCGGTGTTTCAAAGACCCTTTAAATGTTTCTATTATGTTTCAAGTTGCTCCCCATGGAAGACACTACATGTCGTTAGCCGAGACACTCCCAATATGTTTCTATGTGCGCGTGGGAGGTGCCATGTGTCTTTAGTGGTGGCTGCGGAGCATGACAAGTGTTGGCCCCTGCGTAATGTTTCTTGTCTATTTTGGTGCTAAGTGAAGACGCAGGGGTGGGTCCCAGTGAAGGGTCTGAGAGCTACGGATCGTGCCACGTGTATTTAATGTTTCTAGCACTGTTTCTAGTTACTTCACGTGGAAAGTGCCGCGTGTCACTTGCGGAGGCATGTTTCAGAAAGTTTCTAAGCTACTGCAGATAGTGCCACGTGCCCCTGATTGTGACTGCGGAGGCCGACATGTGTCGGCCTCTGCCTTGTTTCTTTTTTGTTTCTATGTGTGGTGAAGTGAGGGTGGGTCCCGGTTTGGTAAGTCCCTGCTGTGGGTGGTGACAGGTGTCGGCCTCCGCTTGAGTTTTGAGGGACCCTTTCATTGTTTCTAAGTGTGGTGGAAGGCACCAGGTTTCACTATGCAGGGGGCACTCACTTAAGTTTCAGGAGGCCCGTGGAAGACGCCACGTGGCGGCTTCCGCGGGAGTTTGAAAAAGTTTCTAAATGTTTCAAGAGATGCTGCGGAGCTTGACAAGTGTCAGCTTCCGTGGGCTTGCCCCGGTTTCCCTTTTACGATGGCGAGCGGGAGTTTGTGGGCTCTAGTTTTAATGTGTCTCATGTTTCAAATGCCACGGGTTGTGACAAGTGTTACCTGCGGAGGCCACTTCATTTAAAGACACAGTTTTAATGGGTGCTGTGGAGCCCGACACGTGGCTGCTTCCGCGTGAGTCCCAATATTGTTTCAAGTGTTTCTCAAGAGAGCATGGAGCCTGCCATGTGTCTGTCTCCGCCAAGCTTCCATTGGAGTTTCATGAAAGGGTCTTAGTGTTTCAAGGGAGACCGCGGGGGTTGCCACTTGTCTCCATTTGCTGCATGTTATTCTCCTTCTTTTGAATCCGGTTGCTAAGGGTTTCATAGATTCTAGGGTACAAGGTTCTGTATCACATGTTTGATCTCTAACTTCCATTCAAGGAGTGGATTAAATTATTTTAGGTCAATGCATGGAGAAGGTTGCATCTCAGCAGGGATATCTGTAAGTAGAGGCAGTTAGATACCCATTCTTGAGTGATGTTTGTAAGGCAAGCATCAAGTCCAACCCCCTGAAACTTGAGTGAAAGTTGCAAACCATCTACTGTATATGTCTAGTTGACTCCTTGCCCAATGGATAGGCACCAGTCTGTTTCTAGGTCAGTAGTTATGAGCCAAAACCCCTTGTCTTACATCCAGGACACTATGTCCACCCATCTCATCACTTCCACCTGTTAGTTGTAGGAGTAGGATTAGGAACCCCCTGCATAATCTCATACCCACCAGACAAATATGTCCAAGAATGTTGGCAACCTTGTGATCTATCATGCAGATCTTGGTCCATACATGAGAGTATTCTGCTTGTTGCTGTCAAGCTAAATCTTTCTGTCATTGATCTAGTCAATGTTACATCTTTTGTCATAGGGATACCCCCCTTGGTGTGGCAGAACCAGAAGTGAAGAGGAGGCAGCTCACGTAACCTCCCGTAATTTGTTGGCCGAATCCGCTCGTGCATTGGAACTGGCAAACCCTCTGCAGATTTGGTAACCAACAAATACAATGTGAATCAAAGCTATGTTAGGAAATCAATGATGCAATGCAGTCATATGAAACTTGAGTTTGTCTCCAACAAACCAAACTTAGATTAACAACTACTAGACACTCAAAGAGCTGGGACAAGATAGGTGCAATTGAATGATAATGAAACTATGTGATGCATGCAATCAGGAATTATAAATTAAAAATCTAATCTATGTTATGGAAAACTACAAATAATGGGGTCTAGATGCACCAAGATTAGGTTAGGCTAGTTCTAAAAACTATTGGAAACTAAATTCTATAACTTCTTGTGAAATTTGGGGATTGTTTGAGAGAATGGTGGACCTGACCTAGCCTAGGCAGCTTGTTGGATAACCCTGACCAAGGGTGGATATTCTTTTTTATGGTCATACCCTACTAGATGGCCTTGACCTAATACAATGTGAAACTTTGTAACTTTCTAGGTTCTATCTTATCTATGGACTAAGCTTCTTGACTGATCGCTACCTATTACAACATAGCAAAGGACTACTAATAAGTAGTCCACAATTTGTCAACAAATGTAAAAGAATATACACATGAATCGGAATGGTTTCACCTAATCTTGAAGTGATGTGGACTTGGGATTAATAAGGCTCCTAGTAGACTCTATGAATGATGCATGCTAAAGATTTCATGCTTGTACCTACAAGTTAGAGCTAGAAATGGATGCCAAACCTAAAGTAATGACACATTTATACCTAACAAATAGTTATTTTTTGATCATGGGTGGCATGTGGATGATGTAAAGATGCTTTACTACTGATTTGGTGAAATTTTGATCTGATTCAAGGTAGTTTTGGGATCTAGTAAACCATTGGATGACCCTAACAAAGGGTGGACATCCAAGTGGAAAACCTTGCCAAAGGGTGGATGAATAGGTGGAAGTCCCTACCTAATAGAGATAGCTAGTGACTAGTAGTAGTTATAATATAATGCTTTATGATTCTAGAAATTTCTCTTTAGCTTGATGAAATTTAGATGACTATTCTAGTGAAATGCTACAAGTTTCTTCAAAAAAAGTTTGCAACTTGAATCTTCTTTAATGATAAAACCTATAAAAACATAGGTTAGAAGGGGAGTTTGCCTTAGTAACCCCCCTTGTGGTGTTAAAACATGGATCCACATGGTTCTTAAGATAGTATAATATGTAATAAACTAATATATGAAAATAAACCAAGTCTAAAGCACAAATATGCCATTAAAACTTCAAAACCCATCTCTAGGGTTCTTGGAAGTCGTGCAAGCAAGCAAGGTTGGGAGAGTGGGTTTGGACAAAAAACTAGGTTTTTGATGAAAAATGATTTTAGATATTGTTAAAGGGACATTATGGGGTGTGAAAATGATATTCTAAATTATCTTTAATGGAGGTTGGGTTTGGATTTGTCTAGGGTCTTTGGAAAGATTGCAAAAATGATGCTCACTCATAAAGGGATGAAGGGAAACATTGCTAAATGACCAAACTGTGCTTTTGATTATTGAAGAGGGATTGAAGTGGATGTTGTAATTGATTGATATTCTAAATAACCAAGGTTGAAAGTGAGGGTTTGGACTAAAAACCTTTGATTCTAATCTCCCTAACCTAGAATGGATGCAATCTAGCTTAGAGGAGATCGTTTAGGATGAAAATCACACTAAATGGGATGGAAATGGATGGATGAAGGGTTGGAGGGTGGTGGGATGGATGGAGAAATAAGTCCTAAAAATACTTAGAAAAATGCATTCAAATCCATGGAAAACCTTTCACATAAATGCAAACTACACTTGGAAACATGAAAAATCATGACCTACTTGTAAAGAACTTAAGTGAGCAGATTAGTTGAGCATGATAAAAATATTCTGATGACTACAGGCTAAAGCTAACTCAATCATGAATTTTTAAAAATATTTCTTCTTAGTTGCTCTCTTTCAAAAAATAGAAATCCTTGACAACCTATGCCAAATTTTTCTTTTATTATGTAAAATGAGGGAAATGATGGGCTATATATAGAAATTTTGTAAGAATCTTAAGATAGGCTCATTGGTTATGAGTAGGCATTTCATTAATTATTATCACATCTAAAGGATTTTTTAAGATCTTAAAAATTCAAGGCCAACTTGTTGGGATTTAAAATGGCGGTGATGACCTCCAATAGGGTTCAGGCCCAATTTTTTTTAGAATCACAAGTGAAAAGTGTGCACTTAGAAGTAACTATTTTGGTGGAAAATTTAACCATTTAGCCAAGTTTTAGGAAGAGGAAAGGTGGGGTTCACATGGGAAACTTAACTAGGAGTGGAAAACTAAGGGGGGGACATGGGGGAAAGGGTCAACAAATTAGGAAACATAAAGAGAAAGGTTAGGATATGGGGTGGGACTAATAATTAAATTAAAAGTACTACTTAGGAAACTTAATAAGGGATAAGACGACATGGGAAAGGGGAAATGACATGACTAGGAGACAACATTGGCTAGGGAAAAAGGTTGAAAACATGACAAAATACACACAAGGTCTAATGGAGCTAAAAGGGTGACAAATGTGGGATAAGATATGCACATATTATTATCAAAATTCCTAGAGAAAAACCCATCTCATGTGTACATGTTATGTATAAAAGGAAGATAAGGTTGAAATGTAGTTAAAGTAGATTCAATCAAACCCTCCTTTCACAATAACATTCAAAGGACAACGATTGAGCCGAGTCACTACAGATGGGGAGGACTCAGTTATAGGTTGATGTCACTTAGGAATGATATGGAAAGATTGATTAAATTGATAGTTATGTCAAACCCTAGCTCAATTAAGCCTCAAACCCTAATTATATGAAATCAGATATAGATGAACAAGATACGACAAATGATAGCAGAAGAAGGCACTAAATATAAATTAGAAATATACTAGGATTTAGAATTTCAGAGCCAGAAACTTTGGGGATAATGGGACGGGCGCCCAAGTCCAACAGGGTTATTTTTCTATAGATCTGGAACAGTGAGGTGAGTAAGATTGCAACCTGCTTCAGAGTTTCCAGAGATGCCAATCGAGAGGACTATGGGGCGGGAGACCTAGTCCAATAGGTTAGGTTTTCTGCAATTTCTTCTTAGATCTTGAATCTCTATTCTCTTCTCATCTTCTCTGCAACTCCATTTCGCCAAATCCTGCTCCTGTAACCTGCAATCACAAAGAGAGGGGTTTGTGGGTTTTGGTGTTTAGGAGCTTGCCTTGGTCAAGCCCCGGAATGGCATTCAAGCCTTCCAACACCGTTGTCAGATAGAGTGCGTGTCCTTGGTGGATAGAGGCAAAATCAAGTAATGAAATAGATTGATTGAAACACAAATAGATGTCACCTTGGAGGTGAATCCCTCATGGAGATGAAGATCTTTCACACCATCAGGAGATGGATTGATGAAGCCAAATCTGCAACAAACAAACACAATAAAAACATAATTATGCTCTGTAACATAATGAATGCCTTGAAATCCCTTAGCTCAATATCACAAGTTTGCATTATCCATCTAGATTTAAAATGAAGTCCTAAACATGTTTATATATGCATTCCCGCTAAACTTTCGTAATTCAAATTGGAAAGGCCGACAAAGGGAAACCTTTCTAAAGGTCCTATGCTAACAATTTAAATGTAGGTCCCAACAAAATAGGCCTGGACTAGGGCATAGGCGCCCAAGTCCAAGGCAAGATTTGAGTCATGATTAATATTAAATGTGGACCCCTAAGCCCCATTTGGCATGGCTTTTGGGGGAAATTGCTCCAGGATGAGTTTTAAACATGCATAATGAAATTAAGGGGACCTAGGAGCTAAACTAGAAGGTAAAAAGTCCTATAGAAACTTTTTACGACATAACAGTACCATACCAAATGACTACTTAGGAGTTGAGTAAGCTCAAGTTGTATCTTGAGGAGTTGTTGGAGAAAGGTCATATTTATCCTAGTGTATCCCCTTTGGGGTGCACTGATCATCTTTGTAAAGAAGGATAAATCTCTTTATTTGTGCATCAACTACTAGCAGTTGAATAAGGTGATGGTGAAGAACCAATATTCATTGCTCAAGATAGATGACTTATTTGATCAAATGAAAGGAGATAAGTTATTTTCTAATATTGACTTGAAGTTAAATTACCATTCATGATGCATATATTCATCAGATATAATTTTAAACTCAATACAAACACTACAAGTTTACTATGGTTTTGTTTGGGTTGACTAATGCTCCATTGGTGTTCAGGAGTCTCATAAATGGGGTGTTTTGTACCTTCTTAGACTGACTTTTCCTTGTATTAGGTCCACTTGTGTTAGGTTTTGTAGAGAACCAACATTATGGCAACCTAGTGAAGTGTACTTTTTCCATCTAGAGCTGAAGTATTTGGGACATGTGATATCTAGAGAGGGTATCTTGGAGGATCCCTTAAATATTTATGATATATTAGATTGGATTTCACCCATAAATGTTTCCAAGGTTTGTAGTTTCATGGGTGAAAGGAAAACTTTATAGCAATAATAAACATTTCCACATAACCATAAGAGAGATAAACATACAAACAAGTAATCAAAATCCATCATAAAAGAGAACAGACAAACATACCATCAAGATGACACAAGATATACCCTAGTAAAACCCTCAAGAGGGAAAAACCTAGCCTCCAAAAGCATCCACACTTAATGTATTATTTAGCAATAAAAACATTACAATACACTTACAGAGTCTCCATGAATACTTATAAAACATCAAGGTCCTCCAATGCATCCTCCATGTGTCCAAGCATAATGGGTAACCATGCAATCCACACATCCCATGTCATGCTTCACATATGCTCTCTTGAAGAGAGCTCTATACAAATGACTGCCAAACATGTGCTTGCTTTTATAGAATCAAGCTCACAAAACCACCAAGTGGTATTGCCTAAACCATGTGTCTCAAAACCATGAGAGCACAAAACTATTGACCCAAAAATTAAATATTTACCACAAATATCCTATGTCTCTCATACACATGACATATCTATCCATTGTTACATACAACTTTAGAAGTGGACCCAGATAAATATTTAATGTGGCTAAACACATCACTAATGATGCACCACAAATAATTATTTATTTTACATAATTATTTAATAAATTTTTTCTTGTACAAGGTGTAAAACACCCTTTTTCCTAACATATTCCCACTTGTATACATTGCATAAGGGTCAATCGATGAAACACATCATAGCCATCCATGAAACCACATGAATCTCCATCATGCTCTTGTGCTCTATCAAGATACCTGCAGTAAAACCAAAGTGACCACCATCTCCAGAAAGAACTCCTCTCATCCTCCAACATGATACCTATGGAAGAAAAGAAACAAACCAAGGTGAAGATGTACCAATCCAAAGAACACAAGCATCATATCCAATTTATAACAAAGGCTCCATGCTATTGCTAAGGTAAAAACTCACATGACTAGAAATAGCACCCACAACAAATGCTAATACATTCTACCATCCATACCTCAAAAGGTATCCAAAAACATCAGTAAACTCATGCCAGTTCAACAAATCCAACCCATAAACTATAATCACAAGGTCCCTCTATAAAACTTGTTAATGAAGAACTCACCCATCTAGGAACTCCCATTGCATGGGTAATGTCAAATCTAAAATAGATCAAGACATACCAAATCTACCAATCAACACTCAAACCAAGGTGTGGCTAATAATCAAACCATGTAGTAACAAATAATAGTCACAATGATCCACACATACAACACAAATTGTTGCATCCTCTCTCACAATTAGTCTCCATAACTCTCTCAAGCTCTCCACACTCAAAAAATTAAAAGAGATTAAAGAGCCCCCATGTTGTTACTAAAAACAATAAAGTGGAATAACAACACATGACCACAAACATGTGATCACAATGACTCCATACAAACCTCAAATATAATGTCATGTGAACATTTGAGTCATCATTGCAACCAATGGGTGATCAACTCATAAAACTACATAACTTAAAGACCCTAAAAAATAAAACATGCAAACCCATCATCACATCAGTAACTTGAAAATTCAGATGACAAGGAAGATAACCTATAGACCTCAAGACTCAAACACTAGATCAACCCTAGATCTGATTTTGCAAACAAGTCCACAAATGAGTAGCCATATTCAAGGAACCAAACAAGCATCTAGGAGATAAGAAGAACCTCCTAAGACTAAACCACACCACCATATAAAATCATGAATCAAACTAATCATCGCAACCCAATCCCATCAACTACATACATGATCATGTTATGTCAATGCTCAAATGTACATGCATATCCACGACACCATAATCATCACTATCGTTTTACCTATACTCAACTCTCACTAAACTAAGACTCTTAGTCTCACACACGTAACAACCATGTACTCAAACCAAAAGATAATTGTGTACTTATCTCCATCAAAGTCAACACTCTAAGAATACCTGAAACCTATATCAAGAAGCACCAAATATAAAATCTTGTACCAATATATTGGTCTCATAAAAATATGCACTCCCACAAGTTTTTCCCATAAATTCATCCAAATGCTCACACAATCATGTTGGTTTTAGGACAGACAACTGAGAGGGGGGGTGAATCAGTTGTCACCAAAACTTTCTTTTCTATAAACACTTAAATCCTTCTTATATTTCTACAGCATAATAATGATTTAATCATGAAAGCATAATGCAATATCTCAAGAGCAAAAACACATTAACACATATGACACCAAGATTTTAACGTGGAAAACCCAGTTAAGGGAAAAACCACGGGGTGACTAACCCAAGATTGTATTCTCTGTTAAAAGAATAAGAAGAACAAAATGGCACTTGCCAATTAGGGCTCATTGCCCGAGCACACTACTCACAAGAGGCCCACTGCCTACAGGAGACACACTGTCTACAGAATAATAATATAAATATTACATACTTGAACTAGAGATTAGCATCTTCACCATGATTGAGACAATTCTATTTAAGCTCAACACTTCTGCTCTACTTTTCACTCTTCTCCTCTCTACCACTCTCTCATCTTAACCCAGATGCTTTGAAATGACTTCACAAATCTTATTTATACAAGACATTAACTTTGGGATAATCATCAAAGTCAGCACAACATACTTTATTTTATTATAGAGAAGTTACAAAAATACAACTTGATTTGTCACAAAGACTTCATGCGTATCACCACACTATTGGCCACACATATCTGGGACTTCAATCCTCTTTGAGGAACATGCCATGCTTCACAGAACATCTTGAAGATCATCTGTAAGATGTGTAAAACATCCGGTCGGCCATAATTAGGAAGAACACCATCACTCGAGAGTAAATCTTTAATTACGAGCTCAATCTTCAATGCGGACCACCAACACAAACTGGACACAATCTAGAGACCCCCACAAGCTTGCCTGAATCACCAAGAACATCCACACCACTTTTGCTTACTGAAATCATTTTCATTTTCATTTGGAACCTCAAGAACACAGTTTGTCATCACTGTCACATTAGAATAAATGCTTACGGACCTCCAGACCACGAACCAATTGAGTTGTCAATTCACATTGGCTTCCTAAACATTCCACCAACTCTGCAGAACAAGATATTGCATTTCTAGATCTCACCGGACCTATTTGTGTCACTCTGTCACCTTTGAACAGTTGCCAGAACCATTTTTACTCATATGGCCATACCTTCTCCAAATCTTCATGCGGACCTATCAAATCTTGACTGGATCATCTTTAGACACATATCTACAAACCCTTTGATGCGCATTCTCTGATCTTCATCTAGCTAGGATCTTCACTTCATAGAGCTTCACTGTCTTCACTATTTCTGATAGGACTAATTTTCTCAATATCCTCAGCACACAGCTCATCCAATCCTTGACATCAATGCAACAGGAGTATGTTGACATCAATGACAACACCGGTTAGGCCCATACTTGCAACAAATCACACCCCAAATCTTAGGCTCCTACAAGTTCTCAAACAAGTACAAACCTCTCTCTACTCATCCAAGTGAAAAACTATTTGATACATTATGTAGACACTACAAATGCTCTCCAATGCCTATTCGAAACCCAAATTTTGATTTTGTATGCTCAAGGTATCATCTTTTAACCATATTAGAGCAATGTTGGCTTTAGGAACCATATTCTAACACAAATAGTAAAATTTAATGACCAAACCTATACTACTGTGTAGTGCTTAGAGAGCTTTCCAATGCCTATAAGAAGTCAAAAATTTGATACTGTGGGTGAAATTTATGCTCCATAGCAGAAAATGGATTCTAAGGGCTAAAGGGGCCCAAAAGGACCTTGTTTATATGTTGATGTTACACTTGCATCATTAGTGGCATAGAGGCAATGATGGCACATGACCAACATGTAGGTGGCATTTTTAATGGCAAAACTAAAATAAAACTTAAATTTGTTTCAGTTTTCAAATGTTCCAAATTTCTTTCACATAAATATGATGGCAAATTAATTTTGATTTAACAATTTTGAAGTCTAGTTTTAAATGGTTGTAGGGTGGCTACTGGGTTAAGCCACCTTGATCAAGGGCTAGGGACTAGGGGCAAAAGGAACTACCAACCTGATATCTGATGACTAGTGCTGACAACCTATAACAAGTACACCTTCCTTTGTACATGGGAAATTAAAATCCCATACTTTATCGATTGTCTAGTCAACTACACTTGCCCAAGCTATCAACTGTCCACATGGGGGGTCCGCGCCCAATGGGTGCCCCCCAAATTTTTTATTTTTTTGAAATATTAATATGTAGACCTCTCCATATTTTTTTGACGCAACCCGATGTGGTCCTAAGAATATTAAAAAAAGATGTTGATTATATCTATTCACTATGACTATGTCATATGGCATAGATCCATATGACTATACATAATTCATGTGGAAGATTCTTTGCAGGTTTCCATCTAGGGCAAAAATGGCCAAAAAATTTTCGTCACCAAATATAATTGAGTTTTATATGGACCCATAGGTTTTTGGGCCTTCTGGACTCAATGATAAGGTTTTTTTTGTCTAGGAGGCCTCCAACAAAATTTCACCTCCAAAACCACCATAAAAAGAGCCCTAACAGAAAACCCATTTGCCAAATATCTATCAAACCCTAGATCTACAACAACCCAAGTCTACAAACACAACTGTGACCTTGAAAATCCAATCATTCTCTTCCTATACGGTCATCCATTCATTATGCACAAGAATATACTCATACTAAGGGTTACAAATACCTGGGAGATCTCCCACAACCTGGAAACTAGGCTTTGATACCACTTGAAAGGAAAAAATATAGCAATAATAAACATTTCCACATAACCCCAAGAGAGATAAATATGAAAACAAGTACTCAAAATCCATCATGCAAAAGAATAGACAAACATACCATAAGATGACACAAGATATACCTTGGAAAAACCCTCAAATGGCATCCACACTCAATGTATTATTCGATAATAAAAACATTACAATACACTTACAGAGTCTCCATGAATACTTATAAAACATCAAGTTCATCCAATGCATCCTCCATGTGTCAAAGCATAATGGATAACCATGTAATCCACGCATCCCATGCCATGCTTCACATATGCACTCTTTAGGAGAGGTCTATACAAATGATAGCCAAACATGTGCTTTCTTTTATAGAATGAATCTCACACAAAACTATTGATGGTGGTTTTAGCAAATAGCAATGCAGGTAAGATATTAGATACCTCACCTCTTTTGATAAGGAATCTTATCCTAGAAAAGACTTCCCCAAGGTTTATAAAGCTAGGTCTTAGCTTATAGGAACAACTTCAGTGGATATGTTTCAATTGTACCAACTAAGGGGACTTACATGCATTGCAAACAAAATTTAGTGCATTAGGGTTTGATTGCACATGACCTTGATCAGTTTTCTGATTTGACAATACATAAACAAACTAATATGTATACTCAGATTGCTACGAGATATGTGATTTCAGCATGCAACCAGCAATCTTCTAACTTGCATTCACTAAGTATGAAATCTGTGACAGCACTATGCAACTTTATAAAACCTAACCTGATAAAATCTGATAAATAAAATGTAAAAGGAAGAGGGGAGAGAAAAGGGATAGAGAGATCCTATAAAAAATTACAAGAATGATCAACAAACAGATAAACAGATTCCCAACAACAAACGAACCCATACTTAACCAGGCATCCCACAATGCCATAGAGATTGTGCAATCTTTTAAGGAAACCTGAAGATTTTCAAACTGTGAAAAATTCATTCAAACACCCAATCCCTGGTGCAGTTCAATGAACTCACACAATCAAACTTCGCTCATATAAAATATGCCCAGACTAACCATGCACAATGACATACAATCAGCAAGCCATCAATGGTATGGACAGGAAATCCATCAAATATCTAAATGATTAATCACAAATTATGCAACTGAATAACTAATTTTAGTTTATTGAATAAATTTTGGCAGAGTCAACAATTCACTATCAAATCTTACTTACAAATGAGAGAATAGGATGGCCCTTTTATAGACAAGGCACCATACCGAGTTTTTCATGGACAGTGGAGATTAAATCAACACAAAGGGTCCAGATTATATGGCGTTTAATTTTGGTCTATGGGTAGTTGCATTCCCGAATTTGCTTTTGTCTTGTAGGAAAAAGATGAAAATACAACTTTTTAGCTCATGAGAACAAGACGAAATAACAACTTTTTGAGTTGTCTAATGGGACAAATGACTTTTCCAATGTGTTGATAAGTCAAAAAGAGTATGTGCCACATTTTTTATGAAGGCATATCTAGCTGGATGCTTGCTGGATTGACTTTGCATGACTGGATTGCTGGAAAAATTATGAACATGTCCTAGTCATTGGACTGGATCTGTAGGAACAACAAGATGTAGGCATGATCTCCTGTGTCTTCCAACTCTTGGGACTTATCCCTATCATCTCAAACATCATAGTGACTTTCGCTTGCAGGTTATGCAGGGGTTTGACTGATAAAATGATGATTCTACATATCTAGGTCAGCATTGTATCTCTATGTGTTCATCCTTCCAAGATAGCTCCAACAAGGTCCTTTGTGCTCTCAGACTTGCAATTCATAATGCCAAGCATCAATTTCATCATAACAAGTCATTTTCCATCAATTTAGATCAAGATACATCCATTTGCAACCTTGGATCAGTCTAGGACAACTCAAAATCAATGTTGCTTTCTTATGAAAAACTTCATAAATCTGGCATTTCCCAGTGATTTTCTGAGTTTTTTCATCATTTTTGACTACCCATTTGGCATGTATGGTGATCTAGAATGTTTTTTTGTTCATTAGGATCCATTTGGAGACTTTTACTTCACGTTTTTATTCCTTTTTTCCAAAAAGTGAGATTTTTGGGGGTCACTGGATATTCATGTGCAATGACATTAATTAATGCAAAACATGCTCATAATCCACACTAACATGATAAAATTGTGCATCATGATGTAATAGAAGGATGTCCAATTCAAATTCATCAATAAAATCCAAGTTTCACCTTCAAAAAATGTGTTTTCCAAGCCAAATTGCCAAAAAGCGGGGTTTTTGGCCCTTACTGGATATCCTACGAAGGTTATTTTTAGCACTACGTCTTCTTATGCCTTTGGCGGGGATTTTGGTCCTCACAGGATTTGCAAGGATTTTAGGTATTGCAAGATATATTCGGTTAGAGCTCTTTCTAGCACAGATCTAATCAGGTGTCTTTTTAGCGCAAAACATAACAAAAGTTCCTAGCGAGGAAATCAATTGGTACTGGACTGAAACGAATTTTGGCGACCACCAGATATATGCAGTGTAGACACCTTTTAGTGCTAACTATTTGAAGTGCTTTCGGCGGGGAAAATGTAATGCACCAGATCGATGGAGTTTTGAGGTCCTACCGGATATGTCCGGTGAATGCATTTTTTCACGCATATCTGGTGATCATTACTTTTAGCACTAAACCTACATTGACATCTTATCCTTTCGCTAGTGGGAGTTTTCAAAGTGATGGGATCGACGAAGTTTTTGAAGGTAACAAGACATATCCGGTAGGACGAGATTTTAGCACCGATCTTGTCAGGTGGGTTTTTAGCACTTATCCTATTGGGGTGATTTTTCCCACAATGTCTGGTAGAAGTGGTTTTTCTCGCAAACTGCAGTAAAGGTGATTTTTTCTACTAGATTTGGAAATGCCCTGGCTGACAGTATATTTGAAAATATATTTAAGTATATGTGAAATTCAATATCTCAAGATATACTTTAAATATTTTGAAATATATTGTCATGATGTTTAAGATAGGTCGGGCAGATCCACGGGATTTAACATGCAGATTCTAGATTTTTGAGGATCAACTAGATTTCAGACTTAGTCAGTTTTTCAGGGTTTCAGAACATTAGCTTAGCCAATTTCAGGGCTTTAGGGACATGCATCAGGATGAAGGTATATGGACCCCTTAGTGAAATCTTGTGAATTTTGACATGATTTTGCAACTCTAAGGCATGGAAACTAGGAATTCCAACATGACACACCCCTTCAGTAGCAATTTTAAGGACAATATCCAGTGACATAGGATTTTAGAGCAAACTTCAGTAACACCCAATTTCAGCACAAAAGGTAACAAATGGCTATTTCTTAAGCACAAACCCAATCAAGACTCCTCCAAATCAATCATGAAAGGCACCAAACAACATCAAACATGCCAAATACTCAAATTTGGAACAAATTCTGTATTCTAAGCACAAATTCACCTTCTCAATGTCATAAGGAAGAAAGGTTGAGACTCCAAGCCAAAGCAAAAAGAGGGGGTCTCCATTTGGTAAAATGGGGCATGTGTGCAAGGCACAACAAATGGAGACTCTACTAGGGAAATGCTCTAGAGCATTCAAAGATAAATGATAGTTTCAAACCTAGAATCTCTGTGTTTCCCACTTATTAAACTAGATTGCATGATACAATATCAAAAAGAGCAGAGACCAATAACTCAGTACAACTATCCATATCCTGAAATTCTAAGTGTGTGCAGTTGCATTCATTCCCATCCTTCTACAACCAAGATTGTCAAGGTTTACTTGCATTAAGCTACGTAAAGATACACACCTTTTGAACTACCTTGGACATTGCCCTGCTGCTAGCAGGCATCTATAGCCCTGACAGAGTTGTCTCTATGATTCCCTCAAGCATTGCTCTACTGCTCGTTCGGCATCCATAGCCCCTGATAGAGTTACTTGACTCCTCTAGTTAATTGAACATTTTAATAAGAAAATTAGGAAGTATTGATTTAGTAGAGTATTTATTTGATAATGCCTTGAGCTTAGCTCTTGATATGAGTACTAGAAAGCACTGCATACCCTTGCAACACATGATAAATATCGCATGGGCTATGAATTGGTTCAACTTCGTTGTGCTGGGAATCATAGTGGCGGCAAAGGTAAGCCAATAGATTTTTCAATTAACCCAAGATCACCAAGATTCCTTTAGAAGCTTCATGATTATTTAAACATGTGAGAGATATTGGACTAGAAAATACTTCAAGTGAACCAAACTAATGACTCCTTTCCCATGAACAAGCATCATACCATCTAAGAGTAACAATAGAACCCACAATAAGACCTAAGTGCAAAACCAAAATTTCTCAAGGAAATCCTCCAAATTACTTTCCCAAAGAGGATTGTTTGCAGGACTGCACAATTGCCACCACATTCAAGAAATGGAAGACCCCAGCAAAATAGTCACATGAAGCAAAAGTAAAGAAAGCAAAGCAAACCAACTTAAACATAGCAAAGCGAAAGAAACAAAAACAACTAACAACAACTAACAACTAAGGAAAAAAGAAAACATAAACTAGAAACTAAAACTAAAACAACAAACTACTAACTAAAACCTAACTAAAAAAAGTAGAACTATGTACACAAGCTTCAGACCACAAGTATTTACACTTCCTCGTGATTTATTTCTCAGGACATGTAGGAATAACAAGGTGCAAGTCCTAAGTCTGGCAAATTCATCTTTGTACTCTGAAAAGTATGGTGTAGGCATCCTCGGTTCATGTTCAGGGTGCCAGTTACACGAGATCAGTAATTCAGGTAGTTCATTAGGGCCATGATCAATCCAAATGCAAGTTGTCTTACCCAAGCTACCACAATCAAATTGATAACTATTGAAACTCAGTGAAGAGAGAGAAGATACAACCTAATTTATAGTACCATCAGTCAGGAATGTAAGTTTATCATCTTGCTGCATTATATCAAATACCTTCTCATCTTCAGGGGGTCTCAGCTCATGGTGGATCATGTCTTGTGTATCAGATACCTCTGGATCACTGAATGTTGCAGCAACCTCCCAAGCAAACAAAAAGTCTGGACAATCTTCTTCAAAATGTGGATCATCTGGATGAACTCTGCATGCATCAATCAAGGTGATGTCTATCATGTGTGCTGAATTCCCATATAGCAGCATATCCTTGCTCATTCTTGATACTAACTCGATTATGTGATCAAGTGATTAGCATGAAAAAGCTTCCAAGCCATCACTTTGCATGACTGATTGATTTTTATTCTCAGATTGCATATTTCTACTTTCATTCGTCATCAGTAGGTCAACATCAGTCAAGTGAAATTCTCCTTTATTGCAAGCATAGGCAAGATCAACCTGATGAATATATGATATACTTGAATCTACTTTATCAAAATCAATCATATGTTCTGAAAAAAACTTCCTTTGCATCGATTGACAACCTTTGTGTTTTGATTAAGGGTTGGCATCAGGTTGGCAATTTATTGTCTGCAACAATAATAGAGCCTCTTACTTCTTCTATGATTGGATCCTTAATGTCAATGTCACCTTGAAATGATGTATCACCTTGATTTTGTTCATATGACTTAGCTAAAAACTCTGTCAAAGCAATTGTATCATCTTGATATGGCTGATCATGACAGTGCACTGGGCTAATACAGTCAAGAGTCTAATCACTTTTCTCTGGATAATCTGATTGTGGCTTGGATATGTCAACTGGAACAACTTCCTGCATTGCTGTCAATGATTTTTCTTCATTTGGAGGACTGATCTTCTCTTGTCCTTGCACATATCTAATCTGATCTTCAACATGATTGTTCATCAAATTTGATTCCCTATCTATCTTATCCACCTCCATCTTATCAACATCCTCAGTAGCAGAAATGTGATCTTGTATATTGCTCTATTTGTTGTCTTGTGATAGAGAATTAGGCTTTAGCCATGTTGGGACAACATATCCTGTGACTGGCTTGTCTAGATCCAGTGGCTAAAAACAAAGGTTTATACAGCTAGGTCTTAGCTTGCAGGAACAACTTCAATGTTTTCCATATGTAGACTGCCCTTTTGAAATGGACTTAAAGCTCCTGCCACCTCAACACTTTGGGTATGCTCAACTGAGTCCTAATCACATGCATGTGTATCCAACTATACCATAGCTCCTCCATGCATTGTCTTGCTTTGAATATGTCTTTCATGCCTATATCCCGCTTCAGGCTTGTAAATTTCAAAAATAGGGAGTAGTCCTTTTAAATGTAGATCTAACCTTTGGAGAAAAGTTAAACAATCAATTTTGTCATGTAACTCTCTAGGATGTATACTGCAGACCTATGGTGAGCTAAAATAAAGTAATGTTAATGGAGGGTACTTCACCCTGATCTGCCTATGTAATACTTCTTTGAAAAGTGGGATATCTACTTTGAAGTTCTCTTCTTGATATGACTGCTGAGCCAGTCCTCTGAAGAATGAAGGGATCTCATGAATGAAACCCTTATGTGTATCCATTAGAGGTGATTCTCCTGAATATCTAATTCATTTTAGCATGTGCATTGAAAGCTTGTATTAAAATCTCAGTCCAACCCTCCTAGCACCAATTTTGTTGATGGTGGTTTTAGCACACAGTAACGCAGGTAAGATATTAGATACCTCACCTCTCTTGATAAGAAATCTTATCCTAGAAAAGACTTCCCCAAGGTTTATACAACTAGGTCTTAGCTTGCAGGAACAACTTTAGTGGATATGTTTCAGTTGTACCAACTAAGGGGACTTACATGCATTGCAAACAAACTTTAGTGAATTAGGGTTTGATTGCACATGACCTTGATCAGTTTTCTGATTTGAAAATACATAAACAAACTGATATGTATACTCAAATTGCTACAAGATATGTGATTTCAGCATGTAACCAACAATCTTCTAACTTGCATTCACTAAGTATGAAATCTTTGACAACACTATGCAAGTTTATAAAACCTAACCTGACAAAATCTGATAAATAAAATGCAAAAGGAAGAGGGGAGAGAAAAGGGATAGAGAGATCCTATAGACAATTACAAGAATGATCAACAAATAGGTAGACAGATTTCCAACAACAAATGAACCCCTGCTTAACTAGGCAGCCCACAATGCCACAGAGATTGTGCAATCTTCTAAAGAAACCTAAAGATTTTCAAACTGTGAAATATTCATTCAAACACTCGATCCCTGGAAAAGTTCAATGAACTCACAAAATCAAACTTAGCTCATATAAAATATGCCTAGACTAACCATGCACAATGACATACAATCAACAAGCCATGAATGGTATGGACAGGAAATCCATCAAATATCTGAATGATTAATCACAAATGCAACTGAATAACTAATTTTAGATTGACATGAACCATGAAATCCAAAATAAGACAACATAGAAACACAAATTCCCAACAACTTGCAAAACTTGCTTTGTATTGATTGAATTTTGGCAGAGTCTCAGCAATTCACTATCAAATCTTACTTACAAATGAGAGAAAAGGATGGCCCTTTTATAGAAAAGGCACTATACTGAGTTTTTCATGGATGGTGGAGATTAACTTAACACAAAGGGTCTAGATTATATGGCATTTAATTTTGGTCGGTGGGTAGTTACATTCCCGGATTTGCTTTTGTCTTGTAGGAAAAAGATGAAAATACAACTTTTTAGCTCATGAGAACAAGATAAAATAGAAACTTTTTGAGTTGTCTAATGGGACAATGTCATTTCCAATGTGTTGATAAGTCAAAGAGAGTATGTGGCACATTTTTTATGAAGGCATATCTAGCTAGATGCTTGCTGGATTGACTTTGCATGATTGGATTGTTGGAACAGTTGTGAACATGTCCTGGTCATTGGAGTGGATCTGTAGGAACATCAAGATGTAGGCATGATCTCCTATGTCTTCTAGCTCCTGGGACTTATCCCTATCATCTTGGACATCATAGTGACTTTCTCTTGCAGGTTATGGATTTGGCTGATAAAATGATGATTCTACATATCTGAGTCAGCATTGTATCTTTATGTGTTCATCCTTCCAAGACAACTCCAACAAGCTCCTTTGTTCTCTCAGACCTACAATTCATAATACCAAGCATCAATTTCATCATAAAAAGTCATTTTCCATCAATTTAGATCAAGATACATCCATTTGTAGCCTTGGATCAGTCTAGGACAACTCAAAATCAATGTTGCTTTCTTATGAACAACTTCATAAATCTGGCATTTTCCAATGATTTTCTAAATTTTTTCATCATTTTTGACTACCCATTTGGCATGTATGGTGATTTGGAATGTTTTTTTGTTCATTAGGATCCATTTGGAGACTTTTATTTCACGTTTTTATCCCTTTTTTTTTGTAAAAACCAAGACTTTGGGGGGTCACTAGATATTCATGTGCAATGACATTAATTAATACAAAACATGCTCAAAATCCACACTAACATGATAAAAATGTTCATCATGATGTAATAGAAGGATGTGCAATTCAAATTCATCAATAAAATCCAATTTTCACCTTCAAAAAACATGTTTTCTAGGCCACATTACCAAAAAGCGAGGTTTTTGGCCCTCACTGGATATCCTGTGGAGGTCATTTTTAGCACTAAGTCTTCTTATGCCTTTGGCGGGGATTTTGGTCCTCATAAGATTTGCGGGGATTTTAGGTGTTGCAGGATATATCTGGTCAAATCTCTTTCTAGTGTAGATCTAGTCAGGTGTCTTTTTAGCACAAAACATAACGAAGGTTCTTGGTGGGGATTTTAGCAACCACCGGATATATGCAGTGTAGACACCTTTTAGCGCCAACCATTTGAAGTGTTTCCGGTAGGGAAAATGCAGTGCACCAGATCAACAGAGTTTTGAGGTCCTATTGGATATGTCCGGTCAATGCAATTTTTTGCGCATATCCAGTGATCATTACTTTTAGCGCTAAACCTACATTGGCATCTTATCCTTTTGCTAGTGGGAGTTTTTGAAGTGACGGGATCGACAGAGTTTTTGAAGGTAACAAGACATGTCCGGTAGGATGAGATTTTAGCATCGATCCTATTGGGGTGATTTTTCCCGCAATGTCCGGTAGGAGTGGTTTTTCCTGCAAATTGCAGTAAGGGTGACTTTTTCTGCTAGATTTGGAAATGCCCTGGCTGACAATATATTTGAAAATATATTTAAGTATATGTGAAATTCAATATCTTAACATATACTTTAAATATTTTGAAATATACTGTTAGGATGTTTGAGATAGGTCCCAGATCCATGGGATTTAACATGCAGATTCTAGATTTGTGAGGATCCACTAGATTTCAGACTTAGTCAGTTTTTCAGGGTTTCAGGACATCAGGCTTAGCCAATTTTAGGGCTTCAGGGACACGCGTCAGGATGAAGGTATATGGACCCCTTAGTGAAATCTTGTGAATTTTAACATGATTTTGCAACTCTAAGGCATGACAACTAGGAATTCCAACATGACACACCCTGCAGTAGCAATTTTAAGGACAATATCCAGTGACATAGGATTTTAGAGAAAACTTCAGTAACACCCAATTTCAGCACAAAAGGTAACAAATGGCTATTTCTTAAGCACAAACCCAATCAAGACTCCTCCAAATCAATCATGAAAGGCACCAAACAACATCAAACATGTCAAATACTCAAATTTGGAACAAATTTTGTATTCTAAGCACAAATTCACCTTCTCATTGTCATAAGGAAGAAAGGTTGAGACTCCAAGCCAAAACAAAAAGACGGGTTCTCCATTTGGTAAAATGGGGTGTGTGTGCAAGGCACAACAAAAACCACCAAATGGTATTGTCTAAACCATGTGTCTTAAAACCACGAGAGCACAAAACTGTTAACCCCAAAAATTAAATATTTACCACAAATATTAAATATTTGTCCTATATCTCACACACATCAAATAGTTAACCAATGTTACATACAAGTTTACAAGTGGACCCAAATAAATATTTAATGTGGCTAAACACATCACTCAAGATGTACCACAAATAAATATTTATTTTACATAGTTAAAATGTTTTTTTTCTTGTGCAAGGTACACCACCCTTTTTCCTAACAATGGAGTTAGAGAGTTACTACCACTGATTTGTCATGGACTTCTCTAGAGTGGTGCATCCCATTACTTCTATTCAGTGGAAAGGGAAAAAGTTTGTGTGTTTAGAGTAATGTGAGTGAGCCTTCTAAATTCTCAAGGAGTAGCTAGTGAGTGCACCAATCCTCATAGTGTCTGATCCTGTAGTAGATTTTATTGTTTTGCACTAATGCTTCATTGGATGGGTTATGGGTTGTCCTTATGCAAGAGGACCACATGATTGTGTATGAATCATGGAAGCTTAAATACCATGAGCTTAATTAACCTACCCATGATATAGAGTTGGTAGTTGTCATCCATATGCTATTGTATTGGAGACATTTTCTTTTGGGCCATCAGTTTGAGTTGTGTATGGATCATTGTAGGCTTCAATACATTTTTTATGTAGCTGAATTTGAGCGCTCATTAGCATCAATGGATGGAATTTCTTTGCAATTATGACTTTAGTGTTCATTACATCAAAGGGAAGGAAAATGTTGTCCCTAATGCCTTAAGGAGGAGGTGGTACAAAGTTTCAGTTACGTCCTTGAACATAGATTTGTGAATCCATATTGCTAGGCATCTTTTGGTAAACCCACGATATCAAGAAGTTTAGACAAAGATTGTATCACAAAGGGCCCTTGTGAGAATTTTTTTAGGTTTCTCTCTTTATTCTAATGGACTATTGTGACACCTCAGTTGTATATATGTTCTCATTAGTGATGATCTTCATACCATTGTGATGTCAAAGATGCATTGTGCACCTTATGTGGCACATCCAAATGTGAAGAAGATGGATGTTGATCTTCAACAATTATTTTAGTGCATAGAGATGTAGCACAATATTGATAATTTTGTTGGTATATGCCTTGAGTGCTAGAGGGTAAAGGCAAAACATGAGTGTTCTAGAGGACTTCTATAACCACATGGCATTCCTAAGTGAAATGGGATACAATTTCTATGGACTTTATTGTTGGTTTGCCTCTATCTATTTTCTATCACGATGCCATTATGGTGATAATAGATAAGCTAACCAAGGTTTCCCATTTTTCATTTGTGAGGTCATCTATAATGTTGCATTAGTGGCACATTTCTTCATGGAGGATGTTATTCACTTGCATGGATTACCTCGTAAGATCATCTCATATCATGACCCTATGTTCATATCTTCATTATGGACTTCTTGGAAGCATGCGTTGGGCACTCATCTCAACTTTAGATCATCCTATCACCTAAAAATGGTGGTAATACTAAAAGTGTGACTTAGGTTCTTAAGGATAAGATTCATATATATATCATGGACTTGTAGTCTAGATGGTAGGATTATTTGTACTTGGTTGAGTTTGCATATAACAATGGGTACTATAATTTCCTTGGCCTGACCCTATTTTGAACTTTTTATCATCATCCTTGTCAAACTCCATTGAGTTAGGACATGATTTAGGATTGTGTGGCCCTTGGTCTAGAGATGCTTCAAGATATGAAGCAACAAGTTGTTTGGATATGGGAGTAGTCGAGGACTGCTTAGAATAGTCAGAATAAGTATGTTGATGCTAAGAGATTGGATTGACACTTCTTAGTTAGTGATCATGTGTTCTTGAGAATGCCACCACATAAGAGCCATCTATTATGGGAAATACTCTAAGCTCACATCATGTTTTGTTAGACCTTTTGAGATCCTAGAGAGGATTGATCTTATTGATTACTAAATTTCTTTGCCACCTAGTGTCTCGTAAATCCATCACGTGTTCCATGTTTTTGTTTTTAGGTAGTATGTGTAAGATATGACCCATGTTCTTTATTGGGATGCTTTATAGGTCAAGGATGGAAATCAACTTTGTCTAGAGCGCATCCATATTATTTGATGGTGACTGATTGTCATTAATGTCAAAAAGGTGTTTAAGTTGATGATGATGCAGATATGGTAGGATATCTCATTTGATCAGGATATGTTTAATCAGGAGTTAATTTTGTCACATGTTTAGACATGATGCTCTATGTTATGATGATGCAAGATTGTTTTAACAAAGTGTTGTTTCTTGCAGTCATGTTGTTTACAGGTTGTCCACATGGGTACAATGCACATATCATTTTGGGGTCATCATGACATTAAAAGTGTGATTGATCATGATGGAGTTGTTCATATGCAAAGGGTTCATATAAGAAGGTTTGGTGTTCATACTTCTTGCCTTAAGTTGGCCTTTACAAGATATGCAGAGCTTTGATCTTCATAGTTGGTGTGCGTTCATGTTTTAATGTCTTGTCACATATTTGAGTTTGGAGTTGTTGCTTCATGATAAGGGTTCGCAGGTTAATCATTCAGAGGTGTTTACATGGTAACATATGCAAAGGGTTCATGCTTTAATAGGAGGCTTCACATGAACAAGATGGTTTGATCTTCAAGACAGGTGTTTCATGTCATATTTCATATCCTTCATGTCTCAGGATGCTTGGTGGGTTGTTTCATAGTCACCTATGGAGATGATTTCTTGACAGGTTAACAAGTGCTTTATATGTCATGCAATATCATGTTAGGATCATGATGTTCATTGATGGTTAATAGAGTTGATGGATTTAATCAAGATGATTTGTGTTTTGATATGATATCTTGCTGCTTATTCTTCTTAAAATTCTCAAAATAGAATCATTGATGTTGAAGGTTGATGTTATTCATCATCTACAGGAGTTTGTGTTGACATGAAAATTAATGTTGGTTTGATAATGTTGTAGTTGGTTTTCAAGGTACAGAAGAGTCTATGGTCCTAAATGTTCAATGACTAATGTCATTTAATAGGTGCACATTAATGCTTAATGTCAATGACTATTGTCATTCATTAAAATGCATATTATCAAAGTTAAAGTATAGCAAACTCCTTTATCTCCTTCATACCTGTCATAAAGAAATTGCTTTTTTGATATAAAATGAAGTTGACCTTCTATACAAGTCATATTACTTAAAGTCACCTTCTTAAGGGTTGTTATAACATTCTTACCACTAGCCCCTTTGCCTCTTCACCTTCTGCATCGATCTTGATCACAAATGAATGGGTGCCATTTTGAAATCGAGGGCTCTGTTTAAAAGTTTGGTGAGCGGGTTATTCAAAATCAATGGGTGACATTTAAATTTTTTCCCTGACATATGTATTTAAGATTGACGGTCTCTCAAAGGAAGGACAGTGTAATCTGTAGTGTTAACTGCAGTTAAAAGCTATTTTTTAGCCTCCCATAAAGGCAGTTTTTAATGAATTTGGAAGCCAAATTTTTAGGGGGATTTATTCTTTTTTTAAGACTTCCTTGTGATATGAAAGATCATAAAGAAAGGAGTTTTTTTTTTTAGGAAAGAGATTTTTATTTTGAGGATATAATTCTTTTAAGAGTATCTTTTAACTTCCTTATGAAGGCTTCTGAGTGAACATATGAAGAATTTTTGTTTAAGATGAAAATGAAGAGAAAGAAGAATTTGATTGTTTTTGCATGTATATGATTTTATTTTTTTTATAGATGAAAATCATTATTGAAAGAGATTTTATTCTCTCTAAGGGCAGAAGATTTTTTATTGCAGAGAAGTTTGATTTATTCTTTGTCGATTGACAATTTGGTGAAGAGTCATTTTTGCAGATTGAAGTTGAAGGGGTTGACAAAGAATTTTGATTGAAGACACAAAATATTGAAGAGATTTTTGAAGATGATAAATGCAAAATGATCCACTTTATAAAGAGATTTTATTTTGCAGGAGGAAAAAGAAAATCATTGAAGAAGAGAAATTTGTAGGACAAAGAATTTGAAGAGACCATTTTTGCAGATGCAAGAATCTCAAGGATTGAAATAATTGTGGAGAGAAGACAAATTATGAAAAGTCATCTTGTATATAATGGTTTTGCAGGAACATTGAAGTCGTTGTTTAATGGATCAGCATATAGGGTTGAATATATTTTGAATATCCTCTTGAAGAGAAATACAGATGATAAGTTTTGTATGTGATTTGAGTTGATGAGAAGTATGGTGATATGACACACATGTGAAAGAAGAAGTGATTTGTATTGAAACAGAGAAACCCCCTGAATTCTTGGTTTTAATTTGAGTATGTATTAGGGGTTGGTGCTCCTTGAAGTTGGTGCTTCTAAACATTGTTGCCAATGAGGCACAGTATGCCAGTGAGGCTTGTAGGTCAGTGAGACATAATATTTAGCCAGTGAGGCACTTCATGAGTGGTTTTTCTACCCTTGAGGGTTTTCCACTCTGTAAAAAGCTTGTGTCATGCTTCTCATTGATTTCCTCTGTGTGTGTGCATATTAATCATTTATCATGAGTTTTTGTTTACATTCTTTATTATAAGTCTTGTGCATATAAACTCAACAAATTATTAATGTCCTCATCTCTATTTGTCTTGGAAAGATAAAGTTTGTAAAAAGTTAAAATTTATACAACATTGATTCATGCCCCTCTCAATGTTGTCCTGGACTCCAAAATTCTTCGACATCAAAGGTTCTGTTGGGATAAGTTGCCATTAACTTGCAATCCTAACCAATTCATGTGTCTCCAAAGTTCTTGGAATGTGTTCCCCAACACATAAGGGCTTTTAGGGATTAATTATTATTTAATTATATCACTTGGCTTATTGTAATCAACTCCTAATTGATAGGGTCAAACTTGGTCATCCATTTTTAGAGTCGGGTCCATGAAGACTTGTTGACAACTCCTTGAAGTCTATTTTGAGAGTTTGATAACTCCTAGTGAGTGGGAGTCAACTTAGGCACCCACTTTTGGAGGTGTCTTATATTTAGACTTGGAGTTTTCTTTTTTATGTACATGAGTGGATATTGTTGATACATTTTGCATGGATATATTGTTGGAGTTAACAGAGGAGTTAGAGATACATGATGTTTGCATGAACATGATATAGTAGTTAACAATGGATTCAGAGATGCATGATATTTACATGAATATGATGTGGCAGTTAACAGTGAAGTTAGAGTTGCATGTTACTTGCATGTTGTTGCATGTTTCTTATATATGGACTTGCATGTTGTTGCATGTCGTTTATATGAACTTGCATGTTGTTGCATGTTGCTTATATGGACTTGCATGTTGTTGCATGTTGCTTATATTAACTTGCATGTGTTTGCATGTTACTTGCATGGAGTTGCATGTTGTTGCATGTTGCTTATATGGACTTGCATGTTGTTGCATGTCACTTATATTAACTTGCATGTTGTTGCATGTTACTTGCATGGACTTGCATGTTGTTGCATGCTACTTGCATGGACTTGCATGTTGTTTCATAGTGTTGTATGTTGCTTCTATGGACTTGCATGTGCTTGCATGTTGTTGCATGTTACTCCTATGGACTTGCATGTGCTTGCATATTGTTGCATGTCAGTTATATGATCTTGCATGTTGTTGCATGTCAGTTTTGAGGGGTTGCTTATAGAACACTCCAACTCTAGAAACTTGCAAAATGGTACATCTCAATATTTTAGATAATGGGTATTAGTTGCATGTTGAATCATGTGTTTGCATGTCACTTGCATGTACAAAACAAGGTAATTTAGAGTAACCTTGGGGACATCAAGCTTGCATGTTGTTTGCATGAGATTGGTGTGTGTTGATTACTTTAGTTAACAGAAAGAGATTGGGCAAACTTGGATGCCCAATTTGAGGACTTCTTGTTGTTGCTTTTATTTGGAAATGTATTTGATGTTGGCTAAGTTTACTTGAGAAAACTTGGGCACCCACATCCAGGACAGGCAGTTAACAAAAGGCTTGACTTTGTTTGATTTTAGTCTTCTCTATTTGGAGCGCTTAGGTTTTGCATGAGGATTTGTTCTCATGTTATCAATTACAATTGATTGTAATTTGAGTTTCAAGCTTTCCAATTAAGAAGCTTTTGTAATAAAGGATTTCAGTATTGAATGTAATCTTTCACAAGAGATTTAATACAAGCATAAACACCTTTTGTGTGGATTTTTTTTCCCAAAAGGGTTTCTCCACGTAAATACTCGTCTTCTTCTTGCAAGCTATTTTCTTCTACTACATTGATCAAATTAGAGAAATACTCTAACATCTAAATTGAAAGTAATTTTTATATTTAGACATGCTATTAATTTCAGATTCAAAAATATTTTAAAGTTACATAGCTGCAACTTTACCTTGTTCTCTCTCCCTTTTTCCAACATGTGGTATTAGAGCCTATGGTTGTAGTGAGAGAAGGAGGCTTATTTCTGAAGTATTGAAGGAATTTTGGTTGCAGGGGAAGTTCTATGTGTTAACATTGTTTTGTAGATCTATGAGTTTGGAAGCCATGGTATTTAACTCTTAGATGGATATTGTCAAAAGAATCTTTTTTGGGCTCTTGAGGCTCAAGGTTATGGATCTTTATGGAGTTGATCTTGTGGTAGTGATTTGGAGCTCTATTTTGACAATATGTGTATATATTCTCTTGTTTGGTGGTTTTATTCCTTTACCTTGTGGTCATCTGCAGTGAAAGGGTGTTTATGTTGGATAGTTACTTCTGGTACCTTGATCACATGGAAAAACACTCATTTTTTGGACTACAGTTTGGAGTGCTTGTAATAACCACTCCAAATTACTTGAATAAAATAATGTTATTAGAATAAAATAGTGCGGAAAAAGAAAATAATCAAAAAAATTTCCATAATGACTCAAACTCATGAAATAACTTTCAATAATATATTCTAATAAGATTCCATACATCCATGAAATAATAAGTGTAATGAGATAGGACTATGCCTCTTACAATACTTAGCTATGTAGGCTTATACAATAATATCATATTAACAATATATATATAGTAAGCTTCCATTCGCTACCGTCTTAACACCAATATCTTGTAGAGCACCTCATAACTTCGCAACTAGATATAAGCGTTAATCTCACATGATCTTTAAAGCATCATAGGTATCAATGCACAAAAATACAACGCATACAGGCCCTAAGGGGCCGACCTAATGCCTCGGGGGCTCATCTATGATGGTCTTGCCTACGTACGCGTAGCGCAGAGGCTTCGTAGTTCGAACTAGACTTCAACTTGTATTGGTTGGCTTAAATATAATAAACTCATGAGTTTTCAAAATAATAATAATAAACCATAACAAGATTTAAGTTTGCTTATTTGAGCTCAACGATGGTATCGACTAGACACAATTAGATTTGTCACTGAATCATCACATAACTATTGCTCAAAGGCGTCTAATTGACCCGCATAACATACGTAGTCCACAAGGTTGAAGCTATATGAAAATACTATGCCAAATTAGCTCAAGCAATATTACATATAAATCTATTTAAAACAAAATGACATGCGGGTAACATCATACTTTTCAAATTAAATGAAACTCTAATGAGTAGAATCATCGACATTCAACAAGCGTCAAGAAACAAAAAAATATTTAACATATTTCTATAAATTCTATCTTACGCAAAATTTTAAAAAAATTAAAAGCATTTTTTTTAAAGAATAAAATAATAGCAAAAATCCTTTAACTTTTTAAAAAATAATCCAAATCGCACTCCCTTTATTTATCATAATATGTAGTTTCTTTAAGGAAACTTACTTAAATGTAAATTTAGGGAAAAGTTTAAGTTTTTTTTTTTTTTTTTTTTAATAATATGTAGTGTTTAAAGAAACTTTCCTAAATGTAAGTTTAGGGAAAAGTAAAGATTTGGTTAGTTGGCCGTACGGCCTTAGAGGATAGGTTAGTCTAGTCTTTTAAAAAAATAAAATAAATAGAAAACTTACTTCTAATTTAGGTTTCATTAGACATCTTCTAATATTAATGATAGTTTGTATTTTTGGGTGGCATATAATAGAAAAGGAATAACATGCTCGCTGTTCTGGAGGTTTTTGAAGACAAGCATGTAAAAATGGAAGCATAAACAAGAAACGTAGACGGTTTCAGTAAAAGAAAAGTTTAGTTTCACAAAGTTGTCCATGAAGAAATAAATCTAAAATAATTAGAGAACATTATTGAGATTCATCTTAGCATATGCTCCATATAAATATTGTATATTAATTGAAATATGGATATGAATGACAAGATTTGGAAGAAAGGAGTACCTGAGTGACTGGTCCTTCTAGTGGGAAAAACATAGAATGTCATGAAGGGTGAAGGAAATCAGATATCATTTTAGGCACTAATATTAACCGTATACAAAGAAAATCTCAAATTTAATATGTCAAATTTTCCTTAATGTGAATGTCTTCTTGTATACAGATGTATTCATTGTGACTAATCTTAAGGTCTTATTAGTGGCTTCTTTAGATTGCTGTTATGTAAACTCATATATGCTAGAATTGAAAATACAGGGATAAGGCCAAGCAATAACATCCAACTGGTCTATGAAAACCTTAGATATTATGAAATCCATTGTATGACTCAAAAGACTTTTCTTTGAAAAGAACGGCACACAGAAATGGAATCCATTATATTAGAGATTATTTAGTTCTACGATAAATCCTCTATACCTATCGCTTTTCTAGGAGTATACCTTTCTGGTTTGCACAAAACTCTTTTAAAAAAAAAATAAAAATAAATTACCTCACAGAGATGTCATCTCCTAGAATGCAATTACTGTAGGGTAATCTACAGAGTAAGCATTTAACATGCAAGATAACAGTATGATGGTATGGAACGACTTATATGTGAAATAGAATATTACTACTACATTCGCTTTTATGATAAGGATGCTCAATAAATTCATACAGAAGCTTTGGAATATGGCATGTAAATATTCATATAGCAAACGTATACAATAGGGAAGATTTCACCAGACTTAAAGTCAGTAAACATTAGCTAGGTTCTCTAACTAAGCTGACTCTGAACGCTAAAGGGGGTATTCCCCAACTTCCATTTTGTTGTCAAAAGCATCAATTAAAATCGACTTCAACAAGGCCTATTCTAATTTTATCATCTTAACCAAAGCATAGAGAGATTTCATAAACAATTTCTTGGATGATTGAAGATGAGCAAAACATAAGATCTTAATGTAATTTCTGTTATACAAATTAGATGAACAAGAGTAATTACAGTAAAAGAGGATGCATATCTTTTCAGACATAACTCCTACCACTGATATTTGATTCTTTTCTATTTTGCTCCAGCGCTCTCCATGAATGTACCAATAGATCTGGAAGGCATGTTTTTTCTCCATGGCCTCCATGCAAGTGCTTATGAACTATCTCCGCCCCCCACCTCCTTTTGTTATTAGCCCTTTGATATTTATTAATGCTCACTTCATGATATATCCTCAAAGCAATCTTAGAAAGAAATCCTTTTAACAAAGAACTTTCCTATTTTTATTTTTATTTTTTAAATTAGCTTTTCCCCATAAAATTCTCTTCTTTCTTATTCTATGTAAGCTTTAAAACATAAAGCTTCCTTATTTTATGCTTTTTCCAAAACTAATTAAATCACCCAAAAAAATAAATCCTTGTTTTTTTAATCTTTATCTTCTTTCTTTAAAAAAATTTATTTAATTTAGAAAACAAATCTTAATAAAATAAAGTTTATTCTTTTCCTACTATCTTAATTAATTTATTTTAATTTTTCTTATTAAGAAATCTGTTTGGTTGAACTTTTAAGGGAGAGAGTATTCCTGAGTCAAAATTAGTCCACGATCATTAAAATAATAATATTTAAATCTAAATTTAATTATTGAAAATAGGGGTTGTGACAATGCTTATGTTGGGTTCATGGTTTTAGTCCATGGTTACATGAAAGCACTAGATGATTTATCACTGGTTGTATGGAGGTTGTGGAGTTGGTATTTTTATGATATGGACACTCCTGAACAACCTGGTTTCTCCTTTCTCATATTCATGTTATTTTTGAATATGTAGGTTTTCACAGTTTCCCTGTTTCAAAAGATTGTGGGTTTGTAGATTTGTGATATTCCATTATTTCAGATGACATATTTGATGGTGTTCACTAGTGTGAACGTTTGGATGTTTAAGTGGTTTCAGATTTACAAAGATATGGTTTTGTAGGTTTTACATGTTAACCAAAATCCATGGTTTGTAGATTTGTGAAAAATTGAGTTTAGACACTTTCTGGATGGAAACAATTTCAGATTTACAAAGCTACTTGTTGATTTCTTATGATCTATGGTTTCTCCTATGTGGGTTTATTTGGTAAATCAGATCTAGAGTTGATTCCAATGTTTTGAGTCTTAGAAATCTACATGTTATACTTGGTTACATTTGTTCTACATATTACTGTATGGTCAAAATCGTGACTCCGGTTGCCTGGGGCTGTCGGGTCAGATTTTGGCACGCACACGGACCCTTTCCCTCCTTGCCATGGGGTGATCCGCCACATCACTCTCACTTACGTGGAATTAGCCAGTCGAGAGGAGGTGAGACACGGCAGGCATCTGGCTTGTTGGAGAGCTGGACTTCGTAGAGAGGGGTCGGCAAGTACTATGGCCTTTGTTGTTGTGTGCTTTGTTGTATGTTTCATTCAATTGTTTTTGTAGTTGAGATAACCCTATGACCCGAAGGGTCACTAGTTTCTCTCCTTCTATTTGAATTTCTTAGATTCCACCTCTGTGTGGGTAAACGATTATTCTCGTTGATGTCCTCTTATCTTTGTATGTGTTGTGAGAGTTCTTGTTGTATCTGGTGTTGTCTAGTTTCTTCTAACAACAAAAGGACGAATGGGTCTCCTTGTGGTAAAATGAATGTTTCTTGTTGAGGTCTTGGATGGATCTCTTGGATCTCGTCACGGATAGCCCTCACCCACTCTCCTCTCACTCCTAAGCACATTCGTGAATCAAGAGAGAGGTAAATGTGTAATTGCTAACCTCAACTAAATCTGGGGTTTTGACCTAGGGTTTTGTTGACCTAGGGTTTGACTTGTGTTTTGACTTTGTTTACACCTTGTGATGAAATCAAGGGTTTGTTTGGAATCGTTTGAACTATGATTACCTCGTGATGGAATCGAGGGTTTACAATTTTTTCTATTCTAATGTTTCTATATGCATGCAAACTAAATGATATGCAAAACATTTTTTTGAGTTTTTTTAGAATATTTTGGAAATAAAAGTGCTTCTAATCTATGAAAAGGAAATATGTGTGCAATCCTATATGACTTTTCTAATGCAAAGTTAACCTATGTTTTTTTGTGTTTTCAATACAATTTAATCAAAGAAAAGGGAAAATGCTTCTTCTAACAATCTAGATCTAGAAATATGAAAGCGATTAATCTAACATGCAAGATCTAACTATCAAGGAAAAAGTAATGTTTTACTATTCCCAAGAGCAAATTTGATTCTCTAATTACTATGAATTGAAAGAAAACAATGAAGGAACCTGGAAGAAATGAAGATTTGTTGACTCCACTTCCCTCAGTAATCCTTGTGATAGGCAACCTTGAATCCTTTTGTGGCAGCAGTTGATCCTCTTGACAACAAAATGACCCAAAGAAGCAAAAAGAAGCTTTGATGAAGCTTGTATGAGCTCAATGAGAGCTTAGATTGAGCACAATGACATAGAATGAAGCAGCGTGACGCTACTTGGTTGAACAAATAAAGGAAAAGGCACCTTCGTCCTGTAAGAGCATTTGAATGCTAAGTTGGAGAGCAAAATTGGAAAGAGCTGTGTGCATAATGAATTTGCCTCCCTTTGTGCTTGAGGGAGGGGTATTTATAGGTCCAGAGGAAGGGATTGATTAGAGAGTTAACTCATTTGATTGATGAGTTAACAAGAATATATTAGGGAGTTAACAAGGTTGATTACCTAGTGAACTCAGCTAATTAGAGAGTGATGAAGCAATGATAGCTTATCACTGGAGAGGAAATGGAGGTGAGGGAATGCATGAGATTGATTGAAGAGTTAATTTGAGATCAAATAGAGCTAATTATGCATGTGTGGGTGCATGAAATAGTTAACTTTCTATCAGGGATCAAAAACCATGCAAACAGAAAGAAAAATAGGTGAAAACAAAGCAAAAATGACAGAGAAACTCAAGTTTTTCCATGGCTTCAAAAACGGCAGGGTCGCCCCTTTTGCCAATAGGGTCGCCCGGGGGAGATCTGGGCTGGACAGGGTCAGATGTAGAAAAATAGGCTGGGAGATGGTAGAAGAGAGGAAAAGGAAAGGTTCTGCATCAAGAAACAGGTCAGTCATGTGGAAGAATCCAAATCTCCACTTGCGTCAGCAAGATCTCCTAGAGGAGATCTGGAAATAATAGGGGGAGATTTGGATTGGTTTGACGAAATTGAAAATTGAAAGCAGGAGATGGATAAGGAGACCTCTAGAAGGCTTCTAGGAGGTGCACTAGAGGAAAAACATAGGGGAGAGGTGAAAACTCACCTACAAGACACTCACAAGGCTTAGGATCAAGGTCGAAAACTAGAAAACACAAGTCGACAAGTGTCGCAACAAGTGTCGAAAAGCGTCGCAAACGGGGAGAGAGGGAAATTGACAAATAAGAAACAACACAAGACAAGAAAAGATGACACGTCATCACGAGGCCTGTTGTTTAAAGGACATTATTTCACGCTTACATGTACATGACAAGGATTTAAATCATCATAGGGGTCCTCGTGGAGGCAGTGCATATTTTTGTGCTTATAGTTACTGATGTGGGGTTGAATCTATTTTTTTCAGTTATTAAAGATTGAAGCAATGACCATGTTTTTCTCTTATGAGATGTTGCATGTGTGCAGATCTTGTGAATAAGCTAATGTGGGTTCTATTTGGTAGGCCTCTTCTTGGTCACCTTAATTATATTGGTATTTTTATATTAAGACAAAAGGGTAGTTTGGAGTACTTGATTTAGTTATTCATTGAAATTTATACCAGTAAAGTTATGTTGCATGAGAAGATTTTTTCACTTTCAGTGGAGTTTTGATCATGATGTTGATCATGATACCAAACATAACTTGGTATCACTTTCAGTGGGAGTTTTTTGTAGTTTCATAATGTATCTTATCTTTTTTGTTTGAAGATATTGGTTCTAAACTGCCATTATTGCAGTGTTGTGAGCCATGCATAATCTTTTTAGAAGATGGATGATCTTTTGAAATGGTTGTTGGTGTCATAAGAAGCTCTTGGATTATGCCTTTAGTTTGCAGTAAGTGTTCATTGACATTTTTAGTTCTATTGGCAGAGGATGCTAGATCTTCATGTTTTTTGAAGAGGTGTTGACATCTTGGTTTTCCATGGAGGACTCTTGGAGTTTTTGGTGAGGTGTTGAGTTTATAACTTATCAGTTTTTGATATATGATCCTTGGTTTAGAGGATGTATAGTATTATGTCATGATGCACTCTTAATCATGAGTTAGAGTTTTTGGCATGATACAGGTGCTCTTGGGAGCATAATATGTTCATTGGAGCATATGATCTTCTTTTGAAAATATGTTAGATCATGATGTCATGATATATTCCTGATTCTAGAGTTGAAATTTTGACAACGGTTTGGTTAGTTCTCTTTGGTTTTGAAGTATTAATCATTTTCTTGGAGCTTCATGATTGTGCAGATTGCAGTTAAAGTTGGCATGGATTGATTGCTAAAAACTCATGGATACTACAGAGACTTGGGTGAGGCTTGATATCTCTTGAACTTAGAGATATGTGTTGGAAAGATTTCTCATTATGAGATGTCAACAAATGGATCAAGAAGCCTACACTTGGAAATGGATGTGAGTCCATTATAGACCTTATGAGAAGGTTGTCTTTATTATAATTTTTTATTGCTTGGTGTTATATGAAATGACAATCGTGTATCTCACTCTTGGTCTACTCGGCAAGTAAATGATCTAATAGGTGTTTCCCACCTGATTATTAGATGCATTTTTTATATGTATCTTGTCTTCTCTTTTACACTAGTCTTGAAAAGGATTGTTGAGAAGTAGATGCATGAGTTTATGGATTTCTGTTGTTCTCATTATTATTTGATCTTGAGCTATGGAACTAGTTCTGAGGATTTGTTTTGGAGAGGTATAGAAATGGTTTGTGGTTTTTTAGGCGCATTCCCTTTGTTGTGGGAATGTTTGGCTGATTTGATCTACTTTTAGTGAGAGGTTAACATTTATTGCTGCCATGTTTTCACCATAATTTGGATGTTAGATGTTGATACCCTTTCAATTTGGGAGTGTTGAAAGAAATCTTACTTTACACAGTTTGGCACAAGTTAGTGTGGTATAAAGACATAGTATGATTTTGCAGTTTTTCTCTTTCTTGGTATATTGTCTTCTTCGTAAAGGTTCTCATGTTTATGGAGTTGAGGTTTGTATTGGAGTCCAGTGTTATTATTGTTAGCAATAATTTGGTAGCTCCTTGATCTTTTTCTTCATTGGTTAAGAAGACTTCAAAGAGTTATTCATAGATTGGTAATGAGAGATGTTTTATGCATATCATTATATGTTTTGACACTATATGGTAGAGGAGTTAAAACGTCCTCTAAGAGAAGTGCTATAGTAGGATTTGTTAATGCCTTGATCTTATTTTTAGATTTGACATTACCCATGTAGTGGGAGTTCCTAGATATGTATGCTCTTTATTGTCACGATATCTTCTTGGTTGCCTCAGTTTGCAGGTTATTTATGTGAAGATGAATTTGCATGTTTCACTATTGGGATCTACGAGTTGTGCAGGTTTAGTGGGCTGTCTTTACCCATTGGTTGCATTAAAGACTTGGATGTAGACTGTCAATATCCATAGATTTATTTAGTGTTATTGTAGATTTTGTTTGTTGGCCTTGTCTTTGGTCATTTGTGTTGCAAGGTGTGCACCCTTGGTCTCCTTGTGTTGTGCAGTGCAAAGATTGGGTTTGTGACAAGACTTAACCACCTCCCGTAGATTCATTAAATGTGGTGGTTGTATCAGGCATTAATAGGTCAATCTTTTGGTGCAACAACACCCATCTTTTTAACAATTGGTATTAGAGCCTAGGTCACGGGTTTGAACCCCTCGCTTATACTGGGGGGTTGTTGCAATGTGTGCGCCCTTGGTCTCCTTGTGTTGTGTAGTGCAACACTTAGGTTCGTGACAAGGCTTAACTACCTCCCGTGGATTCATTAACTCTGGCAGTTGTATCAGGCATTAACAGGTCAATCTTTTGGTGCAACGGCAACCGTCTTTCTAACAATTTGTACATTGGTATGTTGCTTTAAGATGGGAGGATGGATGATTAGTAGGTTTGTTTACATGGACTTGATTGTAGTTTTGGGTTGGTATGTTGATGGCATGGAGTTCTATCTATGATGGTTTGTTTACCTTGGTTTTGAGGTATGATATTTTGGATGAGCTAGCAACTTGTTGTGGTTGCTTTTCCATTTCGTATGAGTGTGGCAGACACTCAAAGTCTTATGTTATCATATGATTTGATGCTTATGTTCATTTTGAGATTGGTACAGGTTTCAGTGATAGTTGATATGTTTCACCTTGGCTTGTTTCTTGTTTATCATGGGTGACATGATGTGAAGAGTTCTTGTTTGAGATGATGGTTATCATGGTTTCTTTTGTAGGTATCTTGTTGGAGCATAAAAGCATGTTGAAGAATCAATGGTACATTGATGGTTAGGGATGTTTTTCCTTGTGATTTAAAGTTTGATTATATCATTTAGAGTAATTACAATGTATAATGTCAAGTGGGAGAATGTTGAGATAAGTTGCCATTAACTTGCAATCCTAACCAATTCATGTGTCTTCAAAGTTCTTGAAATGTGTTCCCCAACACATAAGGACTTTGAGAGATTAATTATTATTTAATTATATCACTGGGCTTATTGTAATCAACTCCTAATTAATAGGGTCAAACTTGGGCGTCCTCTTTTGGAGTGGGGTCCATGAAGACTTGTTGACAACTCCTTGAAGTCTATTTTGAGAGTTTGACAACTCCTAGTGAGTGGGAGTTAACTTGGGCACCCAATTTTGGAGGTGTCATATATTTAGACTTGGAGTTTATTTTTTGATGTACATGAGTGGATATTGTTGATACATTTTCCATGGATATAATGTTGGAGTTAACAGAGGAGTTAGAGATGCATGATGTTTGCATGAACATGATATAGCAGTTAACAGTGGATTCAAAGATGCATGATATTTGCATGAATATGATGTGGTAGTTAATAGTGAAGTTAGAGTTGCATGTTACTAGCATGTACTTGCATGTTGTTGCATGTTACTTGCATGGACTTGCATGTTGTTGCATGTTGCTTATATGGACTTGCATGAACTGTTGCATGCTTCTTATATTAACTTGCATGTGCTTGCATGTTGTTGCATGTTACTTGCATGGATTTGCATGTTGCTTCTATGGACTTGCATGTGCTTGCATGTTGTTGCATGTCACTTGCATGTTGCTCCTATGGACTTGCATGTGCTTGCATATTGTTGCATGTCAGTTATATGATCTTGCATGTTGTTGCATGTCAGTTTTGAGAGGTTGCTTGTAGTGCAGGATGGTACATCTCAGTGTTTCAAATAATGGGCATCAGTTACATGTTGAATCAGGTGTTTGCATGTCACTTGAATATACAGAACAAGGTAATTCAGAATAACTTTGGGGACATCAATCTTGCATGTTGTTTGCATGAGATTGGTGTGTGTTGATCACTTCAATTAATAGAAAGAGATTTTGCAAACTTGGACACCCAATTTGAGGACTTTTTTTTGTTTCTTTTATTTGGAAATATATTTGATGTTGGCTAAGTTTACTTGGGAAAACTTGGGCGCCCACATCCAGGATAGGTAGTTAACAGAAGGCTTGACTTTGTTTGACTTTAGTCTTCTCTATTTGGAGTGCTTGGGTTTTACATGAGGATTTGTTCTCATGTTATCAATTACAATTGATTGTAATTTAAGTTTCAAGCTTTCCAATTAAGAAGTGGGTAAGTGCAAAAAGATGGGGGGCCAAAAAGTGGCCAAATGGTTTTAAAAAAAAATAATGCATAACGCAAGTGTGTTATAACGTGCTCGCGTTATGGGTTGGTAATGATGAGCCTAAGGCTCGTCAAAACCAAACCATAACACGCTCGCGTTATAACGCGAGCGCGTTATGAACTACTATAAATAATAAAAAAAAGGCTTGTCATCTCATTTTATTTCTATTTTTCTCCTCTATCCCCACAGCTTGCAAACCCTAGGAAGCGTGCTCGCGTTTTGGAAAAGATAATTCAACACCAAAATCTTGCTGATTCGTCGCCAAAATGTCGCAGGATGTCGAGCACGCCAAAGGAGTGAGTTTTATTTATTTATTTGTTTGAATTTGTTTCTAAATAGGTAGGTTTGAGTTGATTTTTGATGTATATTTCATTAATTGTCAGGAAATGTTAATGCACCTCCTCCTCCTCAAAATCCACAAAATCCTGTGGAACAACAACCTCCTCCATCCATTCCTCAACATGCCTCTGGAACACAAGAAAATATAATGGGGCAAATTGAAAACAACAAAAAGAAATTGAAGATGTAATTGCAAGGTTGAAAGATCCTTCCACTTCAACCTTGCATAGGTCCACGCTTGCTGAATCTCTTGAATCTATGTTGTCAGATGTAGATTCAATTAGCAAGCAAATATCTAGTTGGACGGATAAAAAGAGAGAGTTTAGAGATTACTATGCAGACAAGTTGTCATACCAAGATGTGAAAAAATTACAAATTATAAAATTAGACTTGTGTTCGATTTTCACAAACCCACAAACAAATCAACCTCCACCCATTACATGCAAGAGGTTCCCTATCCATTGGTGCAACAACCAAGCGATAAGGGACAATTTTGGGCAGAGGTGGTGGATGGTTTTTGACCATCCTCCATGCAATAATAATGAGGTCCCGCAATACTTTTTGAGGAAACTCTACTGCGAGTTTGTCCTCAATAAAGTGCCAAACTATTTTGATATGCGAGACTTCCAGGGTAGAGGTGGGGGGTTAGCACAAGATAGACCAGGGGCACGTGTTGACCCACAGCGGGCAGTGAGATGAGTAATCAGCAGACCAACTCATGAGCATGTTTCTATCCCTTCCATTGTGAAGGAGAGTGTTGAGGTCGATACACTTTAGTCCATTAGTGCCTTGACCCAGAGCATCATAGAGCATGCCAGTCCTGCAGCACAGAGTGGGTTGGGAGATAGCGCGAGTAGGGTCCCACCCCATGCTTGTTAGGCTTGTGGGTCAGCCTGTGGTTATGACCCCATGGATAGTCAGGATGTAGGTGCACAGGCTACATCTGCAGCTGAGAAGATGGTGATGATAGATACCTCCTGAGTGAGACTTTCGGCCTTGATACTTAGGTAAATATTAGCAAGTTTATTGAATTTAATTTATTAAATTTTATTTTTGAAATGCAAGATTAACTAATTTAGTTTGATGATTTTAATAAAATTTTAGGGTCATAGCGTTGATGCAGTTTTCAGTGGTTCACCACCTACATATTACACTAGATCATCTATTGTCGGGGTATGTAACTAGTAAACAATTATAAATATTACATGTGTGTATACACCTAAAATTGGCTCGGGTCGAATTAAGTAAATATTTTAATATTTATCTTAATTCTTATTTTCTTTTGTCAATTAAATAAATATTCAAAATTTATTTGATTGTTTCATTATCTCATAATTAAATAAAGTCATTTTATTTAATTCCCTAAATTCTTCTAATGTCTCATTCCCTAAATTCTTCTAATATCTAAAGTCCAAAATCCACCTCATCTCTTCCACCTCACCATGTTGCACATATAATTAAATATTCTTAATATTTAATTAGCTAATATCCTCCATTTTCTAAAATAAATCTTTAAATCAATTATCCTCCACCAAATTGAATATTTAATTCAATGTTCCCCACTAGCCTTCACCAATTGAATATTTAATTCAATGTTCCCCACTAACCTTCACCAATTGAATATTTAATTCAATGTTCCCCACTAGCCTTTGCCATTTGAATATTTAATTCAATTGTCATAATCCACTATTCTCAAATAAATAATTTTTAATTCATCCATTATGAATTAAAGATTCACAAAAAATGAGGGCCATTAATCTCATCTTTTGATCCTCGCCCTCCATTGCCTTTTTAGAAAATCTATAAATAAAACCCTCTTCTAAGCCATTAGAGAGAGGAGGAACTTCATCTTGCACAATCACTATACCAAAATTTCTCTTATTCTCTTCTTCATTCCATTTTCAAGTGTCCTCCATTATCATGTGTTGAAGCTCACATTCAACACAAACTCATATCAAAAGCCATTCTTCCTTTGTCATCTTCAATAAGCAAGCAAGCAAGGAAAGCTTCTAAGGGCTTCACAATCAAGATCAAAGAAAGATAGGCAAACAATGGAAAACGATAGGTAAAGGAGTTTGTAAGTATTCTTACTTGTTTTGGTTTCAATCTTCTTTGCTTTCAACTTCCATTGGTGTTTGGGTTTTATATGTTTTCATTAATTTGACTAACCACATTTCTCCCCCTCACATTTTAGCGCCCACCGTGGGGCTCTTGCCCCTTTACTAATTAAAAAAATGAGTGTTTTTAGTTGCAGGTCCGTACAGGTGAAGAACAGGTCTCTGACAGCCATCTTGCGCATACAACCTCCCAAACGACACATTTACCTCCTGAGTTGGTGCATCTGGTTTTCTTGCGCATTTGACCTCCACAATTGTGCATTTGATCTCCGCAGTTGCGCATATGGCAATGTTGTGCATTTGACCTCCACAGTTGCGCATATGAGTATATTGCGCATTTGACCTCTGCAGTTGTGCATACAAACTCTGAAGTTGCGCATCTAATCGTTACTGCGGCACCTGAGTCCAGTTTTTGCATATACTCTATGTAATTGTGCATTAGTCTGAGTTGCACATTTACCCCCTGGTTTTGCTCATCTGTTCTGTCAAACTACGCATATGTTGTTATTGCACCTGTACCTCTAATTCTTGCGCATTTGCTGTCTGTCTTTGCACATTTGTTTAAAAGTTGCATACACTCCCTGTTTCTGCACATTCAGGCTGCAGTGTTGCGCATCTGTATTCTACTTTTGTTGTACAGTTTTTGTGGATTTTGCATATTGAGCTAACATCTGTTTTGCAGGGGTAGTGGCTAGATTAGGTCATTTAGATGATTTGTCTAGTCCATTTAGACTAACTAGGGGTGAAAGTAAAAAGTGCATCTCATACAATACTTCACATAGTTTTCTAAACTAGGAAGGAAGTAATTGAACCCAATGGTTATCTATGCATTGTCGAATCTATTTTCCTAAAAGTAGGCCACTGCTATCTTTACAAATAGAAAATGAACAATGCTATGTCTTAATCACTTTCAAAGTTAACAAATGGGGAATGAACAATGCTATGATCTAAACACTTCCAAGTTAACAATCGTGTGAGTGCACAAGTAGCTTAACTCATATCGTTTTTCTACTTTTAACTAGGTTGGATTAACAAGTGTTTTCTGTGATTGCAAATGACAATAGGCTTATGCTCTCCCCTTAACTGGGTGATCAAAGTGCCAGACTTGTCATTCTATTTGTCAAACCTTTAGGGGGCCCTGCCCTTGGATGCACGCTTGTCCAAGTGGGAATGACCCTGAGTGGTAACAGGCTAAAGCCAAGCCCTACCAAGCCACTTAAAATAAATTGTGCTTGGGGTGAAAACCTCAAGCAACGAGTACTGCTGTGTTACACCGACAACCAACCTCCCCATAAACCCTCATAGGCACAACCCTGTGAGGCTGGGAGACTCCATAACAGAGAGTAGTGCCGCCGCATGTGTAACCACTCGAACGGTTGCCCTAACTAAGAACCAATTGTGTAGCAAGCCAAAAACCCCTATTTGTTGATGCAAAGGGCAGAGCCCTTGAAGTGGCCTTGATTCAAGTGACTCTTAGTAGAGGTAGCATGGACAATCCTAAGGTTCGGTGTGGGTACGAGCCTAAGGAAACCCGGATCTGGTATGTGTGAGAAGTGAGTGCTGTGGAGGGGAGCCAGTGCTACTAGATCTTGGAGCTACACACTTTGAGTGGCACAGCTAGAGGATTCAACGAATATTGTCCCATCCAGCCTAGGTTGTATTTGTCTTTGAGTCAAAATAGTCCAAAAACACAAAAAATATATATATAAAAGATAAAAATCATGGAAAACTTCTATGTGTTTGTTGTGCTTTTGCCATAATTGAATATCAACCTCACAAGAAACATCAAGTTTTTCAAACCAAAAACACTGAAAATCTTGAAAACGATCCAAAATTTCCAAAATTCTGAGAAAACACAAGCAAAAAGATAGATTTGCGCATATGTACCAACCTTTTGCGCATTGGAATCGACTTTTTGCGCATTTGACATAATTGCGCATCTGAACTCTATTTTTGTGCATACAAACTTAACTAGTGTTGCGTATACGTATCGACTTGTTGCGCATCTACTTCCTGTTGTTGTGCATTTAAACCAGAGAGAAAAAAACCATATCTTCCAAAGAGCAAAATTTGTCAATACTTTTCAAAAACTAGTTCAAACCTATTCTAGTTTTCAAAATCTGATTAAAGACCTTGTAAAATCAACCATTTCTCCCTTTTCTGCACCATAGCTGCTTGCTCATCCAAAATCTCACCAAAATCTTCTTCCAAATTTCCAACAAGGTCATAGCCAAATTATTCTTGATCAAAATCAAAACCTCAAACAAAACCTAGTGAGGCTCCATTACCAAGGGTTACTTATCCTTCTGGAACTCCACTAGGGGGTGGTGCAAGACTAGTCAATATCAAGTATATGGATTTCTAACATCCTTACTTAGACTATCGCTTTTGTATACCCCATGTTGTTTGACACCAACTAGATCCAAGAAGAACCTTGCCAAAACCTTGTCTCATTATAGCACCTTGCTCAAATTGTCCAATCTTACTCCATCCCATTCTTTTACTACCTTGCATGGTCTTGACAAGATTACAAAAACAAAAATAGTTAGAAATGGCTGAGAAAATGATTCCAAATGCTCACGACAATGATGAAGAAGTTTCTGCGGAGGAGATCCTCCACACGCAGCATGACCCAAAATTTCTATGCCTATTAGAAGGGGTGCTTGCCCAAGACCCATCAAAATTCTTTTTACATCTAGCAAGTCTAGGAGCCAAACTCCCTAAGGATTATGATGTGGAGGCTCTCAAAGAAACTGATGAAGAGAGAATCCCTGAAGGAAGTAGACATGATGAAATACCCACGGATAAGAGTAAAACAACAATTGACTCTTTGGATGCCCTAAGTTTGATGAACTAGAAAGTTGAAACTCTCCAACAACAATTTTCAGACATGGAAAGGGGAACCTCGACAAAACATTACACCCTAGAGGATATTGCACCGTATCCTTTTGATAGGGCATTAGTCATGATACCTTTTCCCTCGAGATTTGAAGTACCTAAGTTTGACAAATATCGAGGAAAAAGTGACCCAAGGGATCATGTTAGAGAATTCAATGCTGCTTGCCTGGAGGTCGCAGATAATGACACATATCTCATGCGACTTTTTCCTTGAAGCTTAGGAGGACAGGCCATGGAGTGGTTCTCTAGATTGCCGCCCAGCATCAAAACTTTCAATGAAATTATAGATAAATTTGTCACCGATTTCTCCTACAATATTGAGCACGACACCTCAATATTAGACCTCTATAACACCAAACAGAAAGGGGGAGAATCTTTCGCCGCCTTCTTACAGAGGTGGAGACAACTAGCAAGCAAGTGCCCTCACCAAATGCCGGAGAGACAAATGCTAGAAATGTTTGTTCACAACCTACAAACGGACCTAAGCTACCAAGTTCAAATCCAATGTCCTACTTCGTTTAGCAAGGTCATTGAGGTGGGCCTCATCATAGAGAAAGCCCTACTCACAAAAGGTTAGATCAAACACTATAAGGACACTCCTAACACCTATATCAATAATGATAAACCTATATTTTGGACAAAGAATAAAAACATTGTGAATGACGGGGTAGTAGATGCCAAAAATGTAGCACCTAAACAACCAATTTTTAACCTGTCAACACCCCAAAATAACCCCACACAAAACAAACCAAAAAATACTCAATCTAGGTTCACCAACTTTTGACCTAAAAGAACGTTCATGCCTTTGGATGAATCACTAGAAACTGCTCTACAGAAGGTGATCACCAACAATCTCATAACACTTCCCTTAGCGCGGGAGTACGAGCCAAAGGTCAAACCCTATTGGTGGAATGATAATGATTTATGCGAATACCATCGAAATAGGGGGCACAAGACAAATGATTGTATTGCACTCAAACATACAATCCAAGACTTAATAGAGTAGAACAAGATATTTTTTAAAGGACATACCTCCAATAACGATCATTAGGCATTCAAGGATCCTCTTCCCAACTACGAGCAAATAGGATCTTCCAACAGAAATAATAGTGGTTCTAACAACGCAAACTACACAAACGTCAGCTATGACTACGTTGTTAACCATATCTGTGAAAGTGATTCACATATCAATGTGATCACTATAAACAAAGACCTAGATTGTAATGTTACTACCCGTAGTAATAGGGTTACCCTTAGAGGAGCCTCCGCTCCTCTAACCCACCAATACAATATAGTGGATCAACTTCACAAAACATCGGCACATATCTCCATATTGGAACTGCTGCGTCCATCTCCTTCCCATAGGACCATACTCTATAAAGCCTTAGCAGAAGCCTTAGTTCCCACAAATCTAGCTGAAGAGAAATTCCAAACTATGGTAGGTCACATCACCTCACCACCTTCCTTATCATTCACTGAGAAGGATGATATGTCTATCACACAACCCCATAACGCCTCCCTCCATATCGAAGCCTTCGTACACAAACATAAAATCAAAAGAGTCCTAATTGATGGAGGGGCTGGTCTGAATATTTGTACATTAAAGCTAATCCTTACATTGGGGTTTTCAGAGAAGGCTATAGATCCAAAAAGAAGAATCACTATCAAAGCATATGATGAGGAAGAGAGAATATCCAAAGGAACTATTACTTTACCAATCAGAGTGGGCCCCTTAGTAAAAGATGTAGCTTGTCAAGTCCTAGACATGGATCTGGCTTACAACATTCTTCTCGGGTGACCATGGATACACGCTCTAAAAGCAGTACCTTCCACCTAGCACCAATGCATCAAGTTCCCACATGAAGGGCAAGAGATCACCATCTAGGGTGACCCTAACCCCTTTCAATACTGCAACTCTATTCAGCCAAAGCCGGATGTGGTTATCCCAACCAACAGGGCTTCTACCGCCTCTTCATCTCATGTAGACCCAGCTACACTTTCTTCCTCTTCAAGAACATCTCAACCAAGACTCCAACTCAAAGATAATGGCCTGGGTGAGTATACGACCTCCCAATCCCTCTATTTGGCACAACTACCTCAATCTTCTAGATCCCACGGGAGACCCATCCTAAGAACACCAAAAGTAGAGAAGATCACCAAAGGACCATTTGTGAAATGGGGGAGCCTAGAGGACGAGAGTGATGAAAAAGATCCTACAATGGTTATACCAGGATGAAAGTAGTTCCTCAACATTACATGACCACCCCATTATACAAACAGCACAATATGGTGAAGGTTTTCAAATACTAAAGAGAATGGGGTATGAAGGACGAGGTCCACTGGATTCAAGCAAGGATGGCATCACTGAACCCATCCAACCTCATACCTTGGTAGCCTGAGACACTATAGGGCTAGGGTACACGGGAGCATCAAAAGACACCCGAACCAACATCAGCAAAGGCCAACAAATGGAAGCATCTACTAGCAATTTGACTGAACCAATTCAGAAAATGTAGATGGGGAGCAAAACTGATTCTAATGAGTCTGAGTGGGACAGCCTCTCTGAGTTATCTTGTGATGAAAAAGATATTGATGTTGTCCATGAGTATGACCCAACCTCCGCAAATGAGGGACAAAGTCCAAGGGCTACGCCGCTAGAGTCCGTACCACACGATAACCATAGTGAAAATCGTGAGGAAGGAATGAGTCCACTCTTGACAGATCTGCTAATGGAGACTGCCACTGCAGACCTCATACATACCAGTGATAATTCCATCCTAACCATTTATGCCAGTGAACCAGACCCAACTAGCAATCCCTTACCTTTGATATATCCTGAACTCATCGACTGGGACCTAGAAGGTACCACCCCTGAGCTGGACACCTTTGAAAATGATGAGGCCATCATTGATTTTCTGGACCTTCGAAATCACATACCTGTAGGAGACCACAGAGCTGGCTATGCTATAGAACTCAACATGCAGTCCTATTTTGGGGAGAGCGCCAAGCCTTTCAGTCATAAGAATGTCAAAATAAAAGAAGGGTCTAATAGTGAAAACTGCTCCGCGGCAGCGTTAGACCATCAAAATAGTAAAAACAAAGATGCATCCAATAGTGAAAACCTCTTTGAGGCACCGAAAGATGGAAGGCTTGACCCTCTCCCCAATCTTACACATCAGGAGAGATCGTTGATATTGATAGAACCAGCAGAACCTACCAATGTCAACATAGAGGATGAGCCCAGGATGATCTACATGGCTAAGGCCCTCACAGAACCTGAAAAATTAGCATTTACAGATTTCTTCAAAAGAAAGCAAGTCAACTTCGTGTGGACATATGCTGACATTCTAGGGCTTGATCCAAATCTCATCATGCATCACTTATCTTTAGCTCTAGGAGCTAAGCCTGTTAAACAAAAGCTTAGAAAGATGCATCCGCATGTGCCTCTCATGGTGAAGGAAGAACTAAAGAAACTGCTAGATGTCGGGTTTATCAAGCCCATAGATTATCCTGAATGGGTTTCAAATATCGTACTGGTGGCTAAACCAGATGGCAGGGTCAGAATATGTAGTGACTTCAGGGACCTAAACAAAGCTTGTCTGAAGGATGACTTCCCCTTGCTCAACATTGACATGATTGTAGATCTCACGGCAAGTCATACCATGCTTTCACTTATGGATGGCTTCTCAGGCTATAACCAAATCAAGATTGCACCTAAAGACCAACACAAGACAGATTTTACATGTCCTTGGGGCACCTACTATTGGTGCGTCATGCCATTTGGTCTAAAGAATGCTGGGGCAACATACCAGAGAGCCATGACAACAATCTTCCACGACATGATGCACACCATAATGGAAGATTATGTTGATGATATTCTAGCAAAATCACTTACAAGAGAAGGACACCTAGTAGTGCTGGATAAAATATTCACAAGACTAGAACAGTTCAAGGTGCGCCTCAATCCAAAGAAGTGCATATTTGGGGTTACCTCAGGTAAGCTGCTAGGGTACATAGTGTTGGCAAATGGGATTGAGGTCGATCCAGCTAAAGTAAAGGCCATCATGGAAATGCCACCTCCCAAGAATCTCACTCAATTGAGGTCCTTGCAAGGAAAACTACAATCCATCAGATGGTTCATTTCTCAGTTGGCAGACAAGTGCCACCCGTTTTCCCATCTTCTACATAAGAATGTACCTTTTAAATGGAGAGAGTCATGTGAGCAAGCGTTTCAGCTATTAAAAGAATATCTAGTGAAACCACCTATGTTGATGCCTCCAATTCAGGGTAAACCTCTACTACTATACATCTCGGCTATGCCAACAGCCCTAGGAGCTCTCTTGGCACAACACAACCATGAAGGGAAAGAACAGGCCATATATTATATCAGTCAGACACTTGTTGGGTATGAGCTGCAATATACACCCATCAAAAGAGCATGTCTCGCTGTGGTCTTTGCCTCCCAAAAATGGAGACATTACCTGTTGTCACACTCTATCAGATTAATAGCAAAAATTGATCCACTAAAATACTTGCTCAACAAAGCAGCTCTAACGGGTAGATTATCTAAATGGGTCATGCTTCTCAGTGAGTTTGACATTGAATATGTTGACAGAAAAGCAATCAAAGGACAAGCGCTTGCAGATCAGCTGGTAGATGCACCCCTAATGGATGATAGCCCTTTAAGCTTTGAGTTTCCAGATGAATCTATATTCCACATCAATACAGCAACCTGGAAACTGTACTTTGATGGCTCATACACTCAGCATGGATAGGGGGTAGGTATCTTGTTGATCACACCTAATGGCGACACTATCCCAAAGTCATAGAGGCTACTCTTTCCTTGCACTAACAACGTGGCGGAGTATGAAGCACTGGTCATCAGTGTCAAGCTAGCCGTAGAATGGAATATCAAAGAGCTACAGGTGTATGAGGATTCACAACTGGTCATAAATCAAATAAATGACGACTACCAAACAAAGGACGAGAAATTGATCCCTTACAAATGGATGGTAGATGACTTCAAAGGATACTTTAACTAGATCTCTTTTCAGCAGATACCTCAGATAGAAAACAAAGCTACAGACGCAATGGCAACTATCGCATCTCTCTTGGATATTCTAGACAATCAATCGCATTATGAGTTCTTGGTAGAGCCAGTATCCTGTCCTGCATATGATACCCCAGAATCCCACATTATTTGCCACATTATTGGAGCAGATTCCCCCCTATACGGCAAAATATTCACCTATCTCAAAGAGAACACCCTCCCGCCAAATCTCTCCAATAACCAAAAATGAACCTGTATCCGGCAAGCATCCCGTTATACCATTATTGCTAATACCTTATATCACAAAGGTCTCGATGGTACTCTCCTTAGATGTCTTGATAGTGAGGAATATCAAACCGCCCTGAGCGAGATACACAACGGTATATGTGGGACCCACTCTAGTGGCTCTACCCTAGCCAAGAAACTCATGCGCACGGGGTACTACTGGCCGACCATGGAACAAGACTCTTATCATTTTGTCAAGAAGTGCAAGAAATGCCAAATCCACGGGAACTTGATACATGCACCAGCGTAGGAGCTACAACCATTGACAACTCCTTGGCCGTTCTGTCAGTGGCAACTCGACTTAGTGAGCAAGATTCACCCCCTTCATCCAGTGGACACAAGTTCATAATCACTGCCATTGAGTACTTCACAAAGTGGATTGAAGCTGTGCCCTTAGCCAACATCACCGGCAAACAAATTGCCTCATTCATCTTAAACTATATCATTTGTCGCTACGGTATCCCTTTGTCCATTATCACGGATAATGGATGACCCTTCAAAAATTAGGATGTCAAGGAACTATGTGACAAATTCCACATCTAACACCACTTTTCCACCCTGTATTACCCCCAAGGCAATGGTCAGGCAGAGGCATCAAATAAAACCATATTAAAAATCCTGAAAAAGACTGTCAATGATGCCGGCCGTGATTGGCATGTTCAACTAAATCCCGCGCTGTGGGCCTACCGCACAAGCATCCGCACACCCACAGGTGCAACACCATACTCCCTGGTCTATGGAGTTGAAGCCATCTTGCCCATTGAAGTTGAGATCCCATCCTTGCGAGTTTCGTTAAGAGGCCTCATCTCCGATGAAGAATACATAGTAACTAGACTGCAAGAGTTAGAACTGCTAGAAGAAAGAAGGCAACAGGCCTTTAACCACCTAAAAGCATATCAGCAAAGAATGTCCAGAAGCTACAATCATAAGGTAAAGCCCTGAGTCTTCCAAGTTGGTGATCTCGTCCTCAGAGAGAACCCCAAAAATCAGCCAGATAGAGAAAAGAAAGGAAAGTTTGAACCCAACTGGTTAGGTCCTTATGTTGTCATCATGGCTTATGGATCGGGGGCATATCAATTGGCCACATCTGAAGGTGAACTATTCGATGATCCTGTCAACAACATGCATCTTCGCAAATTCTATACCTGAAAACCCCGATGTAAGGGAGTCCTGAAAAAATCAAAAAAATTGAAAAAGTGATAAAAAATAGAACAAAAAAATAAAAAAAAAAAGAAAAATGACAAAAGGATAGGTACCATGATGAAAACTTGGCAAACAGGCGTCATGTGTACTTTTGGCTGCAAATAAAAGTAAGTGGTGAAAACTTGGTAAACAGGCGCTACTGTGACAAACCACTCCCTCCATCTATGCTGACTTTATTGACTCTTGTCTCCATCATACCAAACTAGTCCTTTGAATCTTCCCGAACTACGTTGCCTCTGAGCTATCACATAGGCAAGGCCATTATCCATGCACCCCCGAGGCTCCACTTCCCTGTCCATCTCATATCTTGTCATCTATCCTCTAGTCCATCCATGGTCCAAGTCCTGAACTACGTCGCCATCTGAGCTATCACATAGGCAAGGCCATTATCCATGTGCCCCCGAGGCTTCGCTATCCCATCAGTCCCATATCTGGCCTTTCTATCTATCTAAGTCCATACCACTTCTTCATATTCGCCATCACCTCGGTCTTAGGTCCATCAGGGTTCATCCCGAACTACGTTGCCTCTGCGTCGTCACGTAGGCAAGGTCATTTACCAATGAGCCCTCGAGGCACTAGGTCAGTCCCTTAGGGTCTGTCTCTCCACATCTGTTGTCATCTAACCTACAATAAGTCAATCCTGGTCTAAACTGGGGGAAACTCCTTGACCTAGTTACAGATTTGGGTTCTTGAATGCCATCATTCTGAAAGGAGATACCAATAAAGGATTGCGATACTTTCACTAGACGCCTAGAACAAAGTTCTCGACACATAACATCAACCTGTCCAAAACAAAAACAAAGCAGAGCACCATATCAAAACACTCAAAACAATTCTATCTCAATTATGGCAAAAAGACACATCTAATGCAAGAATGTTTTGTCAACAGGTTAACTTACAAGGTCTTGAATTTTCGTCAATTATGTCTTCCTATGTTACTCAAGGATGCCAATAGCTAGAGATGCTATGATGGGGACATAATTTTTTCTTTGTCTGCTGCTTGTGGATTAAACTTTAGTAATGTGACGACCTATGTCTAAAGACGTGATCGGCAAAAGATCATCGAGGACTCTGAGGTCTAAACATGAAAAGGGGCAATCCTTGTCTGGTAAAATGCAAGAAGTGCTCAGGTCATCTAGATTCAAGTTTGGCTAGATGCTTGTATCAACTTGCTATATCAAAATCCAGGTAAGGGATACTTAGGACATCTAGGTCTAACTATACCTAGATGCTTGTATTCTCTTACCACATTTCAAAAAATGAAAAATACCAAAAAGTGCCCAATGATGAAAGCAAAAAACTTGCAAAGATGACAAATCTGTATCCGCATCCATCTCATATCCAGTAACTCCATATCATACACACAATAACGCAAACCCTGCAGTATATCCAAACAAAAGTCAGTATTTCTCCATGTCTTCTTCTATTCCACTCGTCTATATCATCTCTGTGTTGATTGAGTACATCTGGACATATCAAACACATAGCATATAAGTTGCATATCACATCACATGAGATAGTCATTCACATGATTACATCATTTGAGATCAATTTCCATACATTTTAGATCATCCATATACATTGTGCATCCATACATCATATCAAAACAAAATAAAAAACATAGGTCACATACATATCGAACTGCATAACCATATCCATACACATTAGCATTTGCATAACTCAAAAGCATTCTAAACATCCATCTAGTATGCATAACATATACAAACACATCATAAAATCAAATTTCATCCATAGCATATAAAATGTAAGAACACATACATGTAGACCATCAAATAGGTAGATCATCATATAAACATCCAACACATGTCCAAATGTACAAAATATCACAAACTCTGTCCAATCCCAAAGTTATATCATAAGTGTATACAAAGAAATGGTGATACATGTCTCAGAATAAAAATACATATATCGACTATCTCAGCCATCATCAAAAAGGTGCCACAATACACGTCAAATACAGGTGTCTGGCTCTGACTAACTCTATCATCGAGGAACACTACTCCCAGCACTAGCCTCTCCTCTATCCACGCCTGATGGTAGTGGGCCCCTCATTGAGCCCACAGACCGAGACCCACCTACTCTCTGCGCTGCCTCTGACTGGCTCCGGAAGCTTGAGGCTCTCTGACTCACTGGCACAGCACCATGATATAAGCCCTTGTAATACTGAGTCTATGCTTGAGCTCTAGTAAGATCACTCTGTAACTACGCTACCTGGGCCTGTGACTATTGTACCTGTGCCACCAAGAAATTGGAGGTCCCATCAGTACCCATGGCCATCACGGCTGCATCCCGCTCTGACCTCATAGCCTGCATACTAGCTAAAGCTACTTCTCTCTTCCAGCTCAACTCTGATATCTAAGTCACATCTAACTCTCTGCGTGACTCCACTGCTCTCAGATGAGCCCTCAGCTACCTAAGTTGGGTCTATAAAGAAACTAGAACCTACTGCTACACATCAGGCTGTGGAGCCTGCTCGGCCTATGCCACTTGCTGCGTTGGCACTTGTCCCTGTATCGGCTGTGCCACCTGCTGAGGCGGTGGCATCTGTCTCTGTGCTATCCCTGGCTGCACTGGCACCTAGACCTGTGCCTGTCCCACTGCCTGCCGCCCCACGAGCCCCTCTCTGACTCTCTACCTCTGTCTCTGTCTCCCATCATCTCCCTGATCTCTCCTCCTCCTACGCCGTCCACCCCTCCCCCTGCCAGCTCCACCCCCTCTGTCTGAGTCACCCTCATCTATATGAGGAGCTACCTCTCTAGGACCCGACTAGCAAGGAAACGGATGTGCTGCAAACCACTCCTCATAGTCTGGCGTCATGCTAGCATCTACTATATCTCTCCGCATCGGCCAGGCTGCATAAGGAATCTACCAAAAATCGGCCAATGCCTCCTCATAAGTGGCCACAGGACCCCACCTATACTGCTTGGTGTATGTCCTGGCAAAGCGTGCCTCGCCCTGTGGTCTACCCTGTACACGGCCAAACTGTCTCTGCACTCGGCTAACAATCTATTGCTCCAAAATGTATTGAGTCCAGCCAATCATCCACCTCATCTGGAAAAATAAGGGAGCTCATCTACCTTGTCCTCCCATACCTCACAGTCAAGGTACAGCCGCCAGACAACTGCATCCACTCCATCAAAGGCATGCCTCCAATACTCAAGCCTCCCCAGCCTGTGCTGGGAAATCACACCTGCATAGCTGTAACTATAGGGCTCACCCCTCTGCCTATGAAATACGTAGATCAGCCGTGTGATAGCAATGTGCTTGCACAACCAAAACTATAAGAGAGACCCGCCTGCGGCTAAACCAAAGCCTCGGTGGTACACTGCCTGATGCATGTCTTTGTATAAGTGTGCAAGCACGCACACACCCCACGCATATCGGGTCATGTCGGTGATCATACTCTCCAGCACCCATCCCTAGCCAATGGGGAAGCCGTGCACTCTCCTATCGGGGCATACTACGCCATCGATCAGTCTAGCCACTATGCTTGGGAAGTAGTCATAGCAGTCATGCATGTCCAGCCACGAGATCTCCTCCCCTACCAACTCGGGATCATCAAAAACACACCTGCACTCCTCCAGCCCAGCATCACGCTGTGACTCGTACTCAACCAACTCTCCCTAAATAGGGAGGTGCAGAATCTAATAAACATCCTCTAGAGTAATGGCCATCTCTCTCGTTGGAAGATGGAAGGTCCCATCCTCACTATGGAATCGCTCCACGGCTGCAGTCACCATCGCCCGGTTCATGCGAACCTCAGGCATGAAGAGCACATGATACAAACCCATAGCACCTAGAGCCTCCCACTCCATCTCGGTCAGCATATACCACTACAACAATGGCAACGGGAACAACTCTTGCAATGTCAGAACGTCCTGAATATCCTCCTGCAACCAAGAAACGCATACCGTCAGTGAAATCCAAATCCATATCGAAAACCTACTCCAAGCAATCAAGCTATCATATCATTGGCTCAACATATCAAATTAATCAAAACAGCATATCATCTCTCGACTAGATTCTCAGCAATCTCAGAGATCACTAATCAATTGATGCATCGATCAGGATGCCAATTGGGTTAATTTTGTTAAGTCAACTGATTTGCCTAAAGTGTAAATGCGCCAATCCAGGTGGCAAATGCACCATTGCATACCAAAAGCGCAACTTCACCATGAATGCGCCACTTCCTGACGCATATGCGCCATTCTGGCACATGCACAACCTATTATAGCAAATGCGCAACTTCCCAACACATGCGCCATTCCATAGATCGCATGCGCAACACAAACATATGCGCCCATTCATAGCACATATGCGCAACTTCGGGATGAATGCGCCACTTCAACGTTCAAATGCGCAAAAAGAACAAATGCGCACATTCAGGAAACAAATGTGCAAACTAATCAAATGCACCATTTTGTGGCATAAATGCATCGTTTCGCAACATATGCGCAAAACTAGGATTGTTGCCCATTTGTCCTAGATAATTTTCCTAGCCATTAATATGCATAAAAATTGACTTTCGACAAGTTTTGAAGAACTACGTACCGGGGGTCTTACCTCTGCTGGCTGATCGAACCGTCGAATCTGCTCAAACCGATGCTGCTCGCACGGAATATCCATCTCTCTGGCTGCCATGCTCTCCTAAGCTCTCTAGAGGACAAATCAACTATGGACAAGTGTACAAATGAATCATACTTGTGGATCCAGCTCCTATATATAGTAAGTGGCACATATCTGACTATATGACCCTATGACGGCTTCCCATGTCTATTTCTCTGAACCATCGCCCGTTTTTCTCCAGCCTAACCCGTCTTCACCTTCCTCTTCATGAGATTGTCCGTCTCACGCCTTCTACCTTCTTCACATCCAATCTCTCGAGGGGGCATCCTATCACCATAACCTGTACTAGGGGCAAACTAGGGCATGTATCAGCATCAGACTATTCCTATTCTTTGAAACAACATGATAAAACACATTGCTTCAAAGAGGGGCAAAATGTATACACCTAAAATTGGCTAGGGTCGAATTAAGTAAATATTTTAATATTTATCTTAATTCTTATTTTCTTTTGTCAATTAAATAAATATTCAAAATTTATTTGATTGTTTCATTATTCCATAATTAAATAAAGTCATTTTATTTAATTCCCTAAATTCTTTTAATGTCTCATTCCCTAAATTCTTCTAATATCTAAAGTCCAAAATCTGCCTCATTAATCCACCTCATCTCTTCCACCTCACTATGTTGCACATATAATTAAATATTCTTAATATTTAATTAGCTAATATTCTCCATTTTCCAAAATAAATCTTTAAATCAATTATCCTCCACCAAATTGAATATTTAATTCAATGTTCCCCACTAGCCTTCACCAATTGAATATTTAATTCAATGTTCCCCACTAACCTTCACCAATTGAATATTTAATTCAATGTTCCCCACTAGCCTTTGCCATTTGAATATTTAATTCAATTGTCATAATCCACTATTCTCAAATAAAGAATTTTTAATTCATCCATTATGAATTAAAGATTCACAAAAAATGAGGGCCATTGATCTCATCTTTTGATCCTCACCCTCCATTGCCTTTTTAGAAAATCTATAAATAGAACCCTCTTCTAAGCCATTAGAGAGAGGAGGAACTTCATCTTGCACAATCACTATACCAAAATTTCTCTCATTCTCTTCTTCATTCCATTTTCAAGTGTCCTTCATTATCATGTGTTTAAGTTCACATTCAAGACAAACTCATATCAAAAGCCATTCTTCCTTTGTCATCTTCAACAAGCAAGCAAGCAAGGAAAGCTTCTGAGGGCTTCACAATCAAGATCAAAGAAAGATAGACAAACAATGGAAAACGATAGGTAAAGGAGTTTGTAAGTATTCTTACTTGTTTTGGTTTCAATCTTCTTTGCTTTCAACTTCCATTGGTGTTTGGGTTTTATATGTTTTCATTAATTTGACTAACCACATTTCTCCCCCTCACAATGTGAATAGCATAGTTATATGAATGGTATTCTAATATCTAATTTTGGATGTTGAATAGGTTAATATTGGAGATTTCATGGCAACACCTGCCAGTGGTGGTGGACTTCAAAGCTTCATGGAGGTAATAAAATAAATAGTTTAATGAATGAATTGTACTTACTAGATTTTTGTATGTGACTTGTGTGCTTTATTGTGTGTACTTCCATGTTTAGATGAATATGTGTGTATGTTAGGAGCCATGATTTGCATCACTATTATAGTTTTCGTAATTGAATAATGTTATTTTATTTCCAGATGATGTAGGCTGCGGAGACACCTCCCAATGTTCATAGGGCAATGGAGCATGGTGTGACCTCAACGATTCATAGCTCCATGGCATTGACAAGGGTATGAGCCAGATTAGTAAATTTCAATTTACATTCATTGTTATAGTTGTTTATTTTTGAAAAATCAAAAGATTATTGATTTGAAGTTTAATTTCTATCTAGATGGTTTCTATAGGACATGACATCACCACGGCCTAATCCTGCTACTGAGGCAAGTGAGGAGACAGATTATATGGTAGCGGTAAGTGATTATTTTGTTAAATGTTTCATTTTTTATAACATGTAATTTCTATATATTAATGTCTATACTTTTTATTGTAACAGCTAAAGATGCAGGAAGAACTAAATAGGAGGAGCAGTCCTTAGGTTTGTAGTAGACCACCCACATGTGCTTCTCCATCCCCTAGAAGATCAAAGGCTGCCTGTGATCTATTCTCTTCACTAGCCAGAGGGGAATGACTTTTTATTGTGTTCCTTTGTTGTACGCCTATATGGCATTTGTGGACATATATTTTGTATTTCATATAGTTGACATTGTATGCCTATATGGCATTCTTGTAAGCCTATATGGCTATTTTGTATATATGTTATACTTATATCGATAGATATTGATGTATGCCTATATGGATATTTGGTTAATACAAATCTTTTTAATCGATGGTGTCCATACTTGCATTATAAATCCACATTTGAATGGATATTTGTAGATGGCTACTTTAAATATTTAAAGTCCAATTGTATTACATAAGATGTTTTTTAATCCAATAAGCTAGCTATTGTTATTCAAGTATCACCTAAACCTCATTTTGGAACTAAAAGATAAAAATTGTATTTAAAAAAAAAAATGAATCATCATGTTGAACAGAAAATATTAATATTCTTTATGAGTAGCATACAAAGTCAATTATATGCAATACAAAAAAATGAATCATCATGTTATTCTTTATGTTTGAGATCCTGAAAATGACTAAGTCTGGTAGCCTGATATCCTGAAACATTAAAAATTGACTAAGTCTGAAATCTAGTGGATCCTCCAAATTCTATAATCTACATGTTAAATCCGGTGGATTCGAGACGTATCTCAAACATCTTGAAAGGTATATTGAAAAATATTTAAAGTATATTCAATATACCTTATCCTCTGGGACTTACACTTCTAGGCGCAAAATTGCTCTAGGGAGTTAGGTGCGCTTTCCCACCTCTGCAGACTCAAATAAATGCCTAAGATTAAGACCTTAAAGTGCACCTAGAGAAGAAAACAAACCTTTGATCATCCCAAGTTATGGCGCCTTGAATGGAATTGATAAAAATGACCTTAAGCATTGAAAATTTGACAAGGAAAACACATTATGAGTTTAGGCGCCCTTCATGCTTCATATCACGAATTTTGGTGCCTTGGCAACATAGTAGATGAATAACACCTCAAAATAAGCACCTAAGGGTGATGTAGTCATACAAGGGTGCAAACAAGTGTTAAAAGCCTTAAAATATCAAGGAATAATCCAAATTCAAGTAAGGCGTATTTTCACACCTTTATCATCATCTAAGGCGCCTTGCAAAGGAGGTCTTGAGCAACATAAACCTTAGGTGCAATTTCTTGCTTCTACAATCAAATTTGAGCACCTAAGGAGTGGATTGGTGATGGACATCACTTTGAGTGCCTTAAAAGTGTTTGAAGGTTTGAATTGGTGAATGACAGCACCTAAAGGTCTTAGAACCGACTAGAATAAGGAATTGAAGAATGAGTTAACCACTTTGAGCGCTTTGAAGAAGAGAAGTATGTATATGAAGATTGATTGAATGTTTGGAGTTTAGGTGCACTTTCCTTGTCATTTAATCACACATTGGCACCTAGGAAGAGTTGACATGAAACAATCTTTTGAGTGGACTCCTTGATGAGATCTTTCCCATTGCTTAAACTTGTTGAAATGTTAAAAGCTAAGTCAAATGGATTCTAGGCGCTCTTTGCCTTCAGAATGACCTTGAATTGGTGTCTAAGCATAACAAGAGAGTTTAAATCCATTCAATATGGCGCCTTGTAAGAGGAGAGCTTAAGAGCATGAGACTAGATGGCATTTAAGAGTTAAGATCATCAAAATCCAAAGAAATGGGCTAAGTAAGCTAAGGCACCTTTGCTTGTCATTCAATACCTCCATGAGCACCTAGATTGAAATTGTATCCAAGGACATCTAAGAGTAGGTGCCTAGAGGGGAAAAGTCATCCTAAGACCTTCATAATTATTTAAAGCATAAAAAATGCCAAGTATAAAGCTTCATGATGTTGGGCGCTCTTTCACCTCCATATAGATCTAGATTGGCACCTTAGATAAAGTATCACAAATGTATAACATTGAGTAAGTTCCAAGAGACAAAGGCTTACTTCAAGCATGTTTAATCATTCAAGGTCTTACAAATAATGAATAGAGCCTAAATTGATGCTAGGTGCCTCCTCTTGTCTCTACTATCTAGTTTTGGCGCCTAAGGAGAAATTGCATCTAGTGAAGTCATTAATCGATGCCTAGGAGGAAAAAACCTTAAACTTACATTATTGAGTGAGCACTTTAGAAATTGAGCCATTCCTAGTCAATTAGAGTCATAAAATATCAAATACAAAGTCAAATTGGACTTAGGCGCCCCTTCATGTAATTTCCCACCATCATGAGTGCCTAGATCTAGGAAGATCATCCAATTGTGCCTAGGAATAAGATACAAGTCCAAGACCTCAAATTTGAGCGCCTAGAAGTGTGATGGATTGAAGAAGCTACATTGGTGCCCAAGGGTAAGTTGTATCTAATGACATCACCTAATTGAGCGCTTAGGAGGTATAAAGCTTAACATTGACATGAGGACAAGCGCTTAGTAAAGGAGAGTTTCTCAAACATTTAAACATGTGAATGAAGTCATAGAAATGCACTAAGTCATCTAGGTGCCATTTTCCCCTTGTGTACCCTTACATTTGTGCCTAAGAAGAAGTTTCTTCAGTTCATTGGAGTGTTTGAGTATTGAAGATTTCTTAGCAATGCTTTGCAACTTTACACTGCCTCCTTCTGACAATTTTTGGGGCAGCAGAAAACCTTTCACCACGGGCAAACACCTCAGAGATATAAAAAATTGAGAGAGGTTATTGTAGAGGCACTCTACATGATCGTGTTGCCTTAGATGAAATGTTTCTAAGTGACATGGTTTTTGAGTAACATCTTGTCAAAAATTGCTGCCTTTTTGCACTTTGGGCTCTTCAGGGATATCGTCGGTACAATGTAGCTCAGACTGTTTTGACATGTTTGGGTGAAAAATAGGACCATGCCTAGCATAAATGTACCCATCCGGATGCGTTGGAATAGTCAATTTGGTCGCATCAAGAGTAGAATGAAAGTTACACCCCTTTGCAACTTTACACTACCTCCTTCTGATGATTTTTGGGGCAGCAGAAAACCTTTCACCACAGGCAAATGTCTCAGAGATATAAAAAATTGAGAGAGGTTATTGTAGAGGCACTCTACGTGATCATGTTGCCTTAGAAGGAATGTTTCTAAGTGACATGGTTTTCAAGTAACATCTCGTCAAAGATTGCTGCCTTTTTGCACTTTGGACTCTTCAGGGATATCGTCAGTACAATGTAGCTTGGACTGTTTCGACATGTTTGGGTGAAAAAAAGGACCATGCCTAGCGTAAATGTACCCATCCGGATGCATTGGAATAGTTAGTTTGGTTGCATCAGGAGTAGGACGAAAGTTACACCCCTTTGCAACTTTACACTGCCTCCTTCTGACAATTTTTGGGGCAACAGAAAACCTTTCACCATGGGCAAATGTCTCAGAGATATAAAAAACTGAGAGAGTTTATTGTAGAGGCACTCTACATGATCATGTTTCCTTAGACAAAATATTTCTAAGTGACACAATTTTTGAGTAACATCTCATCAAAGATTGCTGCCTTTTTGCACTTTGGACTCTTTAGGGATATCATCGGTACAATGTAGCTCGGACTGTTTCGACATGTTTGGGTGAAAATAGGACCATGCCTAGCATAAATGTACCCATCCTTGGATCAGTCAGTTTGGTCGCATTAGGAGCCGGATGAAAGTTACACCCCTTTGCAACTTTACACTGCCTCCTTCTGACGATTTTTGGGGTAGCAGAAAACCTTTCACCATGGGCAAATGCCTTAGAGATATAAAAAACTGAGAGAGGTTATTGTAGAGGTACTCTACATGATCACATTTCCTCAGACATAATATTTCTAAGTGACATGGTTTTTGAGTAACATCTCGTCAAAGATTGCTTCCTTTTTGCACTTTGGACTCTTCAGGGATATCGTTGGTACAATGTAGCTCGGACTGTTTCGACATGTTTGGGTGAAAAATAGGACCATGCCTAGCGTAAATGTACCCATCCAGACACGTTGGAATAGTCAGTTTGGTCACATTAGGAGCAAGACGAAAGTTACACCCCTTTGCAACTTTACACTGCCTACTTCTGACGATTTTTGGGGCAGCAGAAAACCTTTCACCATGGGTAAATGCCTCAGAGATATAAAAAAATGAGAGAGATTATTGTAGAGGCACTCTACATGATCATGTTGCCTTAGATGGAATGTTTCTAAGTGACACAGTTTTCAAGTAACATCTCGTCAAAGATTGCTGCCTTTTTGCACTTTGGACTCTTCAGGGATATCGTCGATACAATGTAGCTCGGACTGTTTTGACATGTTTGGGTGAAAAATAGAACAATGCCTAGCCTAAATGTACCCATCTGAATGCATTAGAACTATCAGTTTGGTTGCATCAGGAGTAGGACACCAAAAATGCATAACATGATGATGTAAAAATGTGTATATGTGTAAAAATGCAACAAGAAATAAAAAAAGACAAACCTTACAAATTAATGTGCATACTTACAACTCAATGTAACATGACTTTACAAAATCAATGTAAATACTTACAAATTAATCCAATGAACCATCCGGGTCTGCTCTACTCTTTATTGTGCCAAGTATTGCTTCATGGTCAGACTCACACACCTTCCACAAGATTTTGTTCAAAGGTCTACCCTGATACTTTATCAGATGAACATTGGATGCCACGACAAGGTTCAAGTAATGAAGAATCTTCTGATGCGTGTCAAAGTCCTAAAATAGCCAAATATTAACACTCTTATGTGTGTACCTTCTAAGCCATGTTCCAGTAATAACCACTGAGCCTGTAGGGTATTCGATGTTTTCTCCATCTGTAACAGGGGCCTCCAATTTCTTTTTGGCCTCAACACAATGACATAAGTAATAACATGTTCCCTCTTCATTATCTTCATCTGCAATAACTACATATACGTGTCCTACATTAATATGTGTAGCAAATTAGATGAAATTAGTCAACATTACAAAAATGCTACAAAGTAAGATGGCATTACCTGGTTGAACTAGATGAAATTAGATGCATATACATGCCCTATATTACCTGGTTGAACTAAATCTGATATGTGGTCAAAGTCAACTGATGATTCCATCTGTGTTAGTTCTAGTGCCGTTGTGGGTCGATACGTGTCAAGTGGGCTAAGATAACTTAACTGCCATTCATCAACCCACTCCTTTGACTTGCACTCATCCCAGAATTGAATTGTACAAGAAGAACAAAAGCATGACATCCCTAATCCCTCGACCGTCAACCCTCAACATCAAATCCTAATCCCTAAACGCTAATCCCTCAACCCTAATCTGTCATACCTAATCTATCATCCCTCAACTCTAATCCCTCAACCCTAAACCCTATCCCTAAACCCTCAACACTATAACTTAACTCAAATCCCTCAACCCTCAACCCTAAACCTTATCCCTAAACCCTAATCCCTCAATCCTCAACCCTAATCCGTCATCCCTCAACTCTAATCCCTCATCCCTAAACCCTAAATGCTATCCCTATTCCTAAACCCTCAATGGGCTCGATACTATACCTTAAACCCTAATCCCTTATCCCTAAACCCTCCAACCCTATCCCTAATCCTTATACCCTCGACACTCTACTTTAACCCTAATCCCTCGACCCTCAACCCTATCCTGAAACCCTTAACCCTCAAACTTCAATGTACTCAACCCTCAACGTCAAACCCTAATCCCTCAACCCTTAACTCTAATCCCTCAACCCTCAATCCTATCCCTAAACCCTAAACCCTAAAGCCTCAACCCTCAACCCTTAATGTCAAATCCTAATCCCTTGACCCTTCACTCTAATCCCTCAACCCTAAACTCTATCCCTAAACCCTCAACACTATACCTTAACTCTAATCGCTCAACCCTCAACCCTAAACCTTATCCCTAAACCCTAATCCCTTAACCCTCAACCCTAATCCGTCATCCCTCAACTCTAATCCCTCATCCCTAAACCCTAAATGCTATCCCTATTCCTAAAACCTCAACGAGATCGATACTATACCTTAAACCCTAATCCCTTATCCCTAATCCTTATAAACTTGACACTCTACTTTAACCCTAATCCCTTGACCCTCAACCCTATCCCGAAACCCTTAACCCTCAAACTTTAATGTACTCAACCCTCAATGTCAAACCCTAATCCATCAACCCTTAACTCTGATCCCTCGACCCTCAACCCTATCCCTAAACCCTAAACCCTAAAGCCTCAACCCTCAACCCTCAACATCAAATCCTAATCCCTCAACCCTTCACTCTAATCCCTCAACCCTAAACCCTATCCCTAAACCCTCAACACTATACCTTAAACCCTAATCCCTCAACCCTCAACCCTAGACCTTATCCCTAAACCCTAATCCCTCAACCCTCAACCCTAATCTGTCATCCCTCAACTCTAATCCCTCATCCCTAAACCCTAAATGCTATCCCTATTCCTAGACCCTCAATGGCCTTGATACTATACCTTAAACCCTAATCCCTTATCCCTAAACCCTCCAACCCTATCCCCAATCCTTATAACCTCGACACTCTACTTTAACCCTAATCCCTCAACCCTCAACCCTATCCTGAAACCCTTAACCCTCAACGTCAAACCCTAATCCCTCAACCCTTAACTCTGATCCCTTGACCCTTAACCCTTAAAACTTGAACCCTAAAACATATCCCTACATGCTCAACACTCGACACTATATCTTAAACCCTAATCCCTTAACCCTCATCCCTAAAGCCTCAATCCTAAATCCTTAAACCTTCAACCCTAAACCCTATCCCTAATCCCTCTACCCTCGACACCCTTATTTAATCCAAATCCCTTGACCATTAACCCTATCCCTCAACCCTCAACCCTCAACCCTAAACTCTCAACATTAAACCCTAATTCATCAACCCTAAACCCTAATCCCTCAAACCTAAACCCTATCCCTAAACCATCAACCCTCAACACTATACCTTAAACCCTAATCTCTATCCCTCAACCCTTAACCCTTAAAACTTAAACCCTATCCCTACACCCTCAACACTTGACACTATATCTTAAGCCTTAAACCCTCATCCCTAAAGCCTTAACCCTTAATCCTTAAACCTTCAACCCTAAACCCTATCCCTAATCCCTCTACCCTCGACACTCTAACCCTAACCTCGACATTAAACGCTAATCCGTCAACCCTAAACCCTAATCCGTCAACCCTAAACCCTATCCCTAAACCCTTAATCCTCAACACTATACCTTAAACCCTAATCCATCAACCCTAAAACCTAATCCCTCAACCCTCAACCCTAAACACTATCGATAAACCCTCAACCCTCGACACTATACCTTAAACCCTAATCCCTAATCCCTCAACCCTCAAACCTAATCCCTCATCCCTAAACCCTAATCCCTCATCCCTAAACCCTAAACGCTATCCCTATTCCTAAACCCTCAACCCTCGACACTATACCTTAAACCCTAACCCTTATCCCTAAACCCTAAACCCTGTCCCTCAACCCTTAACCCTTAAAAATTAAACCCTAAAACCTATCCATAAACCCTCGACGCTCAACACTATATTTTAAACCCCAATCCCTTAACCCTCAGCCCTAAAGCCTCAACCCTCAATCGTTAAACCTTCAACCCTAAAGCCTATCCCTAATCCCTCTACCCTCAACACTCTACTTTAACCCTAATCCCTTGACCATCAACCCTATCCCTAAACCCTCAACCCTCAACTCTCAACATTAAACCCTAATCCGTCAACCTTAAACCCTAATCCGTCAACCCTAAACCCTAATCCGTCAACCCTAAACCCTATCCCTAAACCCTCAACACTATACCTTAAACCATAATCCCTCAACCCTCAACCCTAAACCCTATCCCTAAACCCAACAAAACTGCTTTGCCTTATGTTAGGTTGTTAAACCCATCATTTTTGACACTCTTCTCTTAAAGATATTTGAGTTGCAAGAATATGTCAGAAAAATGGCTATGAACTTTTTTAATGTTAGTAATGTTATATGGCATGTTTTTCTGGCCCATCTGGGGTTCATTATGCTAATAGGTGTACACACTATGAGAAAAGCTTTACGTATGGTACATCCACAGTGAGTAATTAACAGTTGAAATTAGAAGGATGATCATTATGAGAAAAGCTTTACATTGGGGTACATCTATGTTTCTTGCTGTCCACCCCGCACTTAGGGGAGGTATATTGTTATGAAACAGGCAAATAATCTCCCATTGTTTACTGGCTCTATCCACAAGAACTACTAAACTATACCTTAAACCCTAATCCCTCAACCCTAAACTTTCAACCCTAAACCCTATCCCTAATCCCTCTACCCTCAACACTCTACCTTAACCCTAATCCCTCGACCCTTAACCCTAAACACTATCCCTAAAGCCTCAACCCTAAACCCTAATCCCTCATGGTCCTAAACTCTAATCCCTTATCCATGAACTCTAAATCCTATCCCTAAATGCTCAACCCTCAACCTTACACCTTAATCACTTAATCCTTATCCACCCCTCTCCTCCCCTATCTGGCTCACTCCCATGTCTACCCTCCTCTACCCTCGACACTATACATACATACATATAGGCATACATAGATACATACATACATATAGGCATACATAGATACATACATACATACATACATACATGATTAATAGCATTGAACATAAAAAAACTTAAGGGGAACATAACATGAGTGCGTTACAACGTGCTCGTGTTATTTCAAACATGACAAACAACACAAACTTTTGCGGAAAAGGAAAAATGCAAAGCAAAAACTAACGTGAGCGCGTTATAACGCACTTGCGTTATGTCTTGCTTTGGGAATCCCAAGCCTTGGGCTTGGGATTTTCTTTGGATTTCCAACCCAAAGGCTTGGAGTGCCTTTTGAACATCCATAGATGTGTTTTTCCATATTTTTCAAGATTTCACATAATTTCATTCGTGCTAACCCTCAGATTTGCACGTGTTTCAAGGTTAAACAAATCGAACACCTGGGTAATGTTAGGCTTTCTCTTAGCTATTTGACAATGTGATTTTTTTCACATTTTAACAATGTTAAGCCTTTCATCTTTAATTTCTTTTGTTTGTGTGTCCATTTTTGGGCAAAAACCATTGTTTGGTCTTTTTTTCATTGTAAATTAACTATTCGTTGAAATTTCAAAAAAATTACATATTTAGAAATTAGACTCCATTCTACAAATATTAAAAAAAGAAAAAAATAATTTTCAATTAGTTTTCAAAATTTATAGGGGTAGCACGGCCAAAATTTTATTTTTTAGGATGTGTCCACTTTGAAAATTAGTAAAAAAATCAAATATTCATCAAAAAATTATTAGAAAAATCGGGCATAAACTACATGATATTAACTAATTTCTCACTGAAGTGATTTTAAAAATACCAAAAAAAAGTTGACCTTTTGAGGGAGCCACAAAACATGTTATGTTATGTTTTTTTGACAGAAACAACACCAATTTCGGTGGCTCCCTCTTTTAAACCCCTTAATCTATGCCATTTAAAAAAAAAAAATAGTAGTTTAGAAAGTAGACTTGGAGCACTACGAACATTGTTTTGGTTGCATCTCCAAATTTTGAGTGTAACTATGCTCAATTTCTCATCCAAGGCCTGTATTTCCTGATTTAAAAAAAAAAGTGGCCACTAAAGACCCCTTTTTGGCCCCCCATCTTCTTGCACTTACCCAAGTTTTTATATTAATTAAAAAGGCCCATACATTTTCTAGAGAGTTAAATTGTGAAAAAGGCTTAGAAGAAAAAAGAAAGAAGTTTTCTGTAAAAAACCTAGAAAAAAAAAGCAAGAAGCTTTTTGAAGTTTTTATAGGTTTGAAGATTAAAGAAGCTTTTGAAGTGCATCAAGGAATTAAAGGATTTCAGTATTGAATGTAATCTTTCACAAGAGATTTAATACAAGCATAAACACCTTTTGTGTGGAGTTTTTTTCTCGAAAGGGTTTCTCCACGTAAATACTTGTCTTCTTCTTTCAAGCTATTTTCTTCTACTACATTGATTAAATTGGAGAAAAACTCTAACATCTAAATTGAAAGTAATTTTCATATTTATACATGCTATTAATTTCAGATTTGAAAACATTTTAAAGCTACATAGCTGCAACTTTACCTTGTTCTCTCTCCCTTTTTCCAATAGGCTGAGCCTTAGGGGAGGAGACCTCGATTAGGCAAGGGTCTAGTGGGACCATCTTAGTGAATCAATAGCTACTTGGGAGGTTGCTACATAGTTGTGCATTCTTTATCCTCATCTTTTGCAAACTTCTAGGAGTAAGCCTAGTTTTGTAACATTCAACTTAAATATCATTTAAAATAAATGACTTAATAGGAATAATTTTAAATAATAAAAAATTTGTTTCAAAAAGTAAATTCCTCAACTACATATTACATTCAAGTATTTTAACACAATATTCATTGGTTACATTTCTTGAAACTAACAAATTTTTCTATTAAATATACAATTGAAATAATGTCTTATGTATCACAAGTCTTCGGTAATTCCACTGCAAGAAGGAGAGCATCACTCTAGCGCTTTTCCTCCAACCACAGACTGGTGATCCCCTGCTCACCTTCCTATTGGAAGTGGCCCTTCCCTTCACGAGGGTAGAGATAATTAGAATCAAAGAATTCAATGTGCCATCTAAGAACTAGTGCATTGTCCTAGCAAAAACAATCGGTTGAACAACTTCTAGTCTAGCTCTAGCTATGAACAACCCATCTGACTATTTGTGCAATTCAAGAACATGGTGAACCAATAATGCAAGAAAGGATTTTGCATTAATTTGGTCAAAGTTTCATAGAAATGAGTCGTATGTTCACACATTCTTTTCTTGACTTGGAGACAAACATTCTTCCGACCTCTTAGAATCAATGATTAATTCTGGGTATTTCATTAAATTATACCCTATACCTGTCTAATTGGCATTAAGTATACCTATACTACAAGTCAACTAAACACTTATAAGGTAAGAGTTTGGGTGACTTAAGTATTTGCATTGAGCCTCTCTTTGCATCCTTTCAATCTCGGGCCTATGACAACCTATCAATCTACTCAATGACTAGTCAAACCCGATTTCATGCACAAGAGTAAAATAGATATCATTCTTTAGTTCATATGCAGTATTTTCATTATTGACCAAGGTTTCTATGTCTCTATAACCAAGGAGAAAACTACCTTATATGTCATTCATACCCAACTTATAATGCAAGAGGGTCCTCCCATCTTGACAAAAACACAAACAATTGGCAAACAAACTCACAAAACCAAATATACACATTCACATGGGCAATACTCTACCCAAAACAATAAAAGATTACAACCTAAATTATAATGTTATTTATTCAAAACAAAGTCAATCTGCAAGAATATTACAAATATGGCCTTCAATGGCCTTCTCAGCTACACAGGATAATCTAATCACCACACTGCCTCTCCACAGATCTTCCTCCCAACACACCAGTTCTCCTTTCTCTTTTCTTTGTTGTTCTATGCCATCATTCCAACCCATATGGCAGTGAACTTCTGTAGGTATTTACTCTTCTTCTTAGCAGCAAATTCATTTATCTCTGCTCACTCTTTTCATTCCTCTTGGGTAGCGAATTACAATTTCTCTCCTCTTGTTTCTATTTGGACAACAATCCCACTTCTTTTCCACAATCTCTCTTTTTCCTCTCACTACCTTCTGTATTTTTTTCTTTTGGTAGCGAATCCCCTTTTCATCCATACGTTGGTTTTTTTATCACTATGGAGATGAGAATTGAAAGTTTTCAAAACCATTCAACTTCCATAGCTGGGTGACGCCTTACCAATAAATTACATACTTTAATATTTGTTTTTAATGCACATTCAATATACAATCAACCATATTTGATTTTCTTAAATATTGTGCCCACTAATTGATTTTCTTTTTTGGTTTTGCCACGGAGCAATTATGTAGTGAAAAGGTGAAATTCGACAATGATAGAAAATCCTCCATCACTGTGCATTTCAACTTTTTAATTGGATTCAAAATATGAATATGAGATAAATAAAATCCACCAAACATTAACTTGTGAGGCTGAATACACCATTTGGAAAAAAAATTCCAAATACGCAACTTCGACAATTTGTGGAATCGGGTGCTGCAGACGGAAAATTTCAAACTTCACAGAATTCAATGAAAATTGGCGAGTAGGCTCAAAATGATTTTCAAGGTCCCTGCAAAAGGATTTTGATCCAAAATTTCAGAATTAGGAGATACTAAACTTTTCATAAACCGAGGACACACTTTTGACATTGACCACACCAATTTCCAACATTAATTTCTCTCAAACCGTGAGAGATATGACTTCAATTCTTTTTGCACTTTCGAGATGGTACCTCCAAGAATTCCCTTGCAAAAGGATTATGCTCTAGCTCTTATGGATCTTTGGGAACAAATTTCATAAAACTGCCTCTGGAGTGTTGAAGTCAAAGTACGACAAAAACTCAATTTGATCAAATCTGATTATTTTACCTGCACCCCAAGGTTGAGAGATGCCAAAATAGACCCAAACAAACCAAAACTAAAAGAAACAATTGGACATATTTTTGGGTGATGACGATTTCTCATTCACCTGGGATGCTCCTGCATTAGACACACCAGGTAGGAAGTTTGTGAGCATACATTCACAAACGTGGAGTTGAATGGTAGGACTATTCTTTCAGATTGCAAGCAATCTATAAGGAACTCCATCGCTGAAATATGTGCACAAAAATGATTTCTTTTTCCTCTTTTTCCAACATCTCGTCAAAACAAGCTTCACGCTCCAATAAATCTACACTCTCTTCCTCCTTCCTCTTGTGGACTTGCATCTACCATGTACCATCCTCTTCCAAAGACTCTCTCCATTCCTATCCTCCTTCATGCGATTCAACCCACCATCATCAACTGGCCACCTCCACCAAACAAACTCACTACTCTTCTCCTCTTTCATGGGTTTTGACCCACCAAAATCTGACCACCTCCACCAAATTCCCTCATCATACATATCATAGTTGGTAACATATACATTCAAATCTGCTCCTACAACATCATGGAAATCAACAATTTACATCTAGTCTTCTCCATACTCATCAACCCTCAACATCATAAATGAATGCAAAACAATATCATCACAAAATACAAACAAGTTTACCTCTTTCTTCACTGCTATAGTATTTCCTTCATCAACTTCAACTGCAACCTTCATCCACTCACCTTTTGCTATGATATTTTCATCTACCCCATCCACTCTTCTCATTATCCTCATGTCTTCAACTATTGTATCATGTTTCCCAACTGTAGCATCTTCAACAATTTCTTCACAATAACATATTGCATACAAATCTGCATCTTTATTTGTTTTCATCCCATCCTTTTGCAACTCCTTATCCACCTTAGCAACAAACAAATCCCCATCAAATTCCTCTTCATACAATTCAGAAAAATCACAAGTTACCTCTTCACTCTTAGCTGCCCTATTCATCTCCTTCAAGTGTTCACTCAAGCTAACCAATTCTTCTATCCTCCCACTTTCTTCTTCAAGCAAATTATGTTCCCCTTCAACAAACAAATCTACAACATCCTCATGAAAATGGAAAGCTTCCATGTATCCACTCATTTCTTCTTGTCCTTTATTCTCTATTGTTTTCATCATTTAAAACAAATTAAACTCAAATTTTTCAATTATTACCTCATTTCCTTTCGTTGCTCCAACTTCTTTGTCTTCATTTTTCGCTACACCATTCAACTCTTCATGGTCTTCTATCCAATCTCCTTCTAGTATCTGGTCTATTCTCTTCATCTCTTTTTTCCATAGAAGATCATTCTCCTTTTTGCCCACTTGCTTGTCAAATCTAGGGATTTTTAGCTTTGTTATTTCCGCTTCTATATCTGCTGCAACTTTCTGCTCTTCAGCTACAAGTTTGTGCTCTTCCACTTCTATCTTCATATCCTCCAAAGGATCTATTGTTGTTGATGTTACATCAATTTCATCTTCTTCTTCTATGTCTTTCAAAAGGCATACCTTTGTTGCAATCTCCAATGCTTCAATTATTTTCATTTTTTCATGAATTGTCTCTTCATCACCTCATTGTCCCACATATCCCATATCTTTCCTTGGATCCTTCATTGTTGCATTTTCATGTTTTGCCTCTTCAAAAAGGCATGCTATAGCTGAACATTCTTTCCTCTTCCATTCTTTTCTCTCCTTGTCTTTTCTCTTTTCTGATTTGCTTTCAAGTTGTAATGTATGGGCTGCTCCCATATGTTCTTCTTCCCATGCCCCTTCTACCAAAGGGCTACAACTCTTTTCTTCACCCTTTGCAACTTCAATTGCATTCTTCTCTCTTTCCTCTCGATCCTTTTGCACAAGGATATCTTCTTCTTCATTCTTCATAGCCGCTGCCACTTCTTTCTTCTTTTCATCTTTCTCTTTCATGCCATCTTCATGACATGTCTCTATTACAAACTCATCCCTCTTAGCTTTGTTATGCTGCATAGCTTCCAATTGGTCACATTTATCCAACAACATGTCAATCTTCTCAATCTTTTCTGTCATCTCTCTAAGGAATCCCTTCCTTTTGTACCTTCTCCAGCCATCCCATATAACTAGCTTCCACACATGTATCTTCATACTATTCACTGATGCAATCTTCTGCAATCCACATTCATTTACCCTGCAACCAAATTCTCTCACCACTATCCTCTATCCAACAAGATGCTAGAATATGCACCTCTCCAAGACCTCTTCTGCCCCCTTCCTCTCAATGGAAGAAGTCTACACACCTTCTACCTAGCTTCATCTCTTTTGGAGGACAGCCAAGATGATTCTTACAGAATCAATTCTCTCTCGTGGTTTCACCACTTCAATCTTCACCACTCTTCACTCCTCTTCACCCACAGGTCCTGGTGCATACTCTGCACTCTCAAGATCCCTTGCTCTGATACCATATGATGCAAGAGGGTCCTCCCCTCTTGACAAAAACACAAACAATTGGCAAACAAACTCACAAAACCAAATATACACATTCACATGGGCAATACTCTGCCCAACACAATAAAAGATTACGACCAAAATTATTGTTATTTATTCAAAACAAAGTCAATCTACAAGAATATTATAGATATGGCCTTCAATGGCCTTCTCAGCTACACAAGACAATCTACTCACCACACTGCCTCTCCATAGATCTTCCTCCCAGCACACCAGTTCTCCTTTCTCTTTTCTTTGTTGTTCTATGCCATCATTCCAACCCATATGGCAGCAAACTTCTGAAGGTATTTACTCTTCTTCTTAGCAACAAATTCATTTATCTCTGCTCACTCTTTTCATTCCTCTTGGGCAGCGAATTAAAATTTCTCTCCTCTTGTTTCTGTTTGGTCAGCGATCACACTTCTTTTCCACAATCTCTCTTTTTCCTCTCACTACCTTATGCATTTTTTTTTCTTTTGGCAACGAACCCCCTTTTTAGCCATACATTTTTTTTTTTTTTTTATCACTATGGAGATGAGAGTTGAAAGCTTTCAAAACCATTCAACTTCCATAGATGGGTGACACCTTACCAATAAATTACATCATTTAATATTTGTTTTTAATGCACATTCAATATGCAATCAGCCATATTTGATATTCTTAAATATTCTGCCCACTAATTGATTTTCTTTTTTGGTTTTGCCAAGGAGCAATTATGTAGTGAAAAGGTGAAATTACGGCAAGGATAGAAAATCCTCCGTCATTGCCCATTTCAAATTTTCAGTTGGATTCAAAATATGAATATGAGATAAATAAAATCCACCAAACATTACCTTGTAAGGTTGAATACACCATTTGGAAAAAAAATTCCAAATACACGACTTCGACAATGTGTGGAATTGGGTGCCACAAGCGAAAAATTTTAAACTTCTCAGAATTCAATGAAAATTGGTGAGTAGGCTCAAAATAATGTTCCAAGGTCCCTTGCAAAAGGATTTTGATCCAAACTTTCAGAATTGGGAGATATTAAACTTTTTGTAAACCGACGACACACTTTCGACAGTGATGACACCAATTTCTGACATTAATTTCTCACACCGTGAGAGATATGACTTCAAGCACTTTCGAGATGGTACCTCCAAGAATGCCCATGCAAAAGGATTTTGCTCTAGCTCTTACGGATCTTTGGGAATAAATTTAAAAAAACTACCTCCAGAGTGTCAAAGTCAAAGTACGGCAAAAACTCAATTTGATCAAATCTGATTATTTTACCTACACCCTAAGGCTGAGAGATTCCAAAATAGACCCAAGCAAACCAAAACTAAAAGAAAAAATTAGAAATATTTTTGGGTGACGCTGATTGCTCATTCACCAGGGATGCTCCTACATCAAGTTATAACTTATCAGGATTTACATAACATAATTTATCTTGAAAAACTTTGGTACTTCTTGACACAGAGTGACGATTCAGTTTTAAAGTTTCATTGCTATGCTTAGCTATAGAGTCTTTCATTCATGTCTTTTCTCACAAGAGGAGTGTTTGATCTAAATGACAATATTATCATCATTGATAACATAATAATTTTCATTGAATGACCATAATACTGCCATTGTAAGGCGACAGTCAAACTTAGCCACTATACAAGTTAGACTCATGGCTATTATTGCCATGAAAACAACTATGTATACATATCATTGTTGTCTTATTAAAGACTATGACAAAGTTTTTATTATTTTAAACAAAATAGTTGTTGGTTGTTTTTAAATTCCCAACCTGATCCCAAAAAGATTGGGAATTTGTCTTGAGGGATTGGCCAACGAACGGGAAAATTGGATTTGATCTTTTTCCTCTACACTTAAGGCTCTGCAAGACTTGGGTAGATGTACCCTTGACAGTATTTAGACTTTCAGATCTTTTGCTATTTTCTTCAAAATATTGTCTCCTAAAATAGATATGCTCTCTATATAATATGCCAAAAGAATTAATGATATGCTGAAGCAAATGGGCTAGATTCTTAGGCTTTAACATAACTCTTTACAAGAGAACATTAGAAAAACATCACAAACTTGATACATAAATGAAACTATTCTTTGATCTTTAATATAAATGATTAGTTGAAGTTGTATCAAACAACATTCACAAAGGATCGGTGCCTAGTTCCCGGGTTACAGAGTCAAATAGATATAAAATGAGGACCTCTTTTAATCAGTATTTTCTCAGTTCACTATGAACAATATAATAATGCATTACATTATTATACTTGAATCAATTTCTAGACTAACTCTACTTAGGAATCCTTGTAGACATTTACAACATTCAATATTCTCTTAAAGCATTTGTTTTACTACTTGAGTAAAAACTATAAGGTGGATATACATACACAAGAAAGACTGTGATGATGAATGAACTGACCCTTAATCAAATTTCATCCATAAATGTAGTAAATAGTACATGAGTAGGAGATAGTATAGCCTAAAATTTTGAAAATATATTTATGCTATGAACTGAAGCTACTTAACAAAAGATTTACAAGTACATCAAACTTTGTACTCAACTAACACCTAAACTAAGGAAACCAATTCTAATGCTATGTACTATGATACAAAGACTTCTCCTAAACATTTGTTTGATCCCCACACTTCAGATGCTGTCTAGAAAGTATTTACCAGAACCAACCCTTGTAATAGGCCTTGAATTCCCTTTTATAAGAATAAGGGAGCAACAAGCTTCAGGCCAAGATGACAGATGTCATATTTTCATTTGAAAAATTATTTCAATAGTGGGTGCAAATATATCTGCCCTTAATCAAACAGGTGTGCCTTTTGTAACAACTCAATGTCTTCAACAGACAGGAACAATTAATTTTGTCATGTATGCTTTTCACCCTTGTCGTGGAGGTAGGCCATGATGTTGGTGGTTAGCATTTTTTTCCAGATGCTCTTCTTCTTTCGCCACCTTTGATTTCTAGATACTTGTCCATAATACAAGCATCCTCTGCTCTATCTCTCCAACCACGCACACAGAAGTGAGAAAACCTGCAAGGAACAACTATATAAGGAATCTCAAAAAATTAGAGTCCCTCTCATTATGACTAGTCCCAAGCACATGGATGTGATCCCTCAACCTATGAGTAGAGGTTTCCAACCACCTCAACCACACAGAAACTAGATGAAACCACACATAGCTGAATCTAGTTGTGCCATTATTCCACCTAGGAAGGCAGAAGCAATAGTCGAATTTCCCTCTTTATCTCCCATTTGTTTCATCCAGGGGGACAACACTCCCACAGTTAAAGTTATTGCTCTGTTAGGACCATTAAACTTGGGGGAGGGGAAGAGAGAGCAATGATGCCACTCTCCCTGAGATCCTAATCTAGAAACTCACAGAAATAAGGAACTATTGGAGTTCAGAGACTGGGATTCAAAGCCTCATTTGAATGAAAAGAAGGAAAAAAGAAGGGTTTACATTGGGTCAATGGATGCTGCTAAGCTTCCTAAACCTTTCCACTTCCCCCCATTCTATAAAAGAAAATCTTCTAATTTCTTAATTTTGTAGGAGCATAGCATTAGCCATGAAAATAGAGAAGAAAATCCTATAGAACAAGACAACAGAAAAAGCATACAAAAAAGGTAAATATCCATCTTGTCTGCATAGAAGGAATCATATACGAATCAATAGTAGAAGCACCCATTTATAGCAAATTAGCAATAATTCCCACACTCTTGTACATCCCTGATCAACTTAATTCAGTCACTTCTGGTTATAAATGGAAATTTTTTTGATGATTTCCCAATTCTGTCAGAAAAGGAAGAGATACAAAGTACTTTTCCTTCACATTGATGTCACATACCCTAGAATAACTATAAACATCAATTCTTGCAATGGAGCCACCATACCAGTTTTCTTAGTTTTAGTATTTAACTCCATTTTAAGCAATTTATCCTGTTAAAACATGCCACCAAGAAAGTGAAAAATCCCCTCATGCTAGAACACAAAACCCCAAGAGTTGATTCCACCATCCTATTAATTCCCAGGCGTGTTTATCCCCTTGCAGTGGCAGCAATGAAGACTCAGTGCACACTTGGGTAGCCATTTTAGCACTGGTGTATCTTTTATTACGTGCCACCGCCTCATCTTTAGGACTTAAAATGGACCATTGATCTCTATGACAGAGGATCTGAATCGACAGTGAACACATGGTCAAAAGGAGAAGAAATCCCTGTCATTCATTTAAAAGGAGCAAGGACCAATGAGAGCAAGCCACCCAGACTACCACCCGAGCTATACCACTGAGAAGAAAAGTTAAACAGTGCCAACAAGGTAGTTTTCTGTGCACCATAGAAAACCTGCCACAAAAATTTAGGAGATGACTCATACCTTCAACATTTCTTGTTGGAGAACACACATCATTTACCATGTGACACTCAGACTTATGACGTGTTACTGATGCCAAGTGTCACTCTTCCATGCTTCTGCAGGCAGCTGGTAGGGCCTTTAAGAGCATTTTGTGGAATGGTAGAAAGTCTATAAAGTCGCCACGTAGCCTTCAAGGGACCCGCCAATGGGCATCACTGTATAAATGGATCAGGGCATGACACTTGTCCTTTTCCCACTATTCTGCGACCATTTCTTTATTCTAAGAAAAGTTGGTTGTGAAATGGCAGAACCAACCAAAACATGCCACGTGGCTCTGCTCAGTGTTGATGGGTTGAAATAAAGCACATTTTATTAACATAATATTCATCTTCTAGGAAAAGGGGGGCCATGATACTCACCAAGGGGTTGACTCAGAATTTAGGAACATTAATAAAATTTTGAAACATACGTGATAGGCAGTGGCCAAAAGGCATGGGGCCGGTAAATAACGTAGCCTGATACATTAGTTTGTAACTTAAAGGACCTGACATGGGCTACAAGTGGTCAACTGCCAAATATAACAAAATTAATTTGTCACTTGTATGAGGCTCTAGGGTTTAGGGTTTTAGACCCTTAGGGAAATTTTCAATACTCTAAACATAAACCCTAGGCAACAGACTCTCAAATGAGGCACAAAACCTGGGCAAAATGTAGGAACCTGGAAAATTTTACAAAGTTCTACCAGTGGCTTTAGTTGGGGACGTTTGTTCCATTAGAACAAAGTGAGAACACAGAAAATCTCTGGAGAAGCAGACCACAGAACACAACCAAACACAAACCTTAATAGCATGATGGCTCAAAGCCACCTCAAAAGGGAAAATAAGACCTACCTCTATCAAAGATTTTGTTTTCCAATGTCTGTATTAGGCAAAATTTGGAAGTAATACCATCATTTCTCTAGTTACTAGCATGAAAATCCCAAAGCTTTTGGACCTGTCATTTTCAAACTATCTTGTACCTCTCTGATTTTGATAGCCAAACACTAATTTGAAAACTTCTTCACAAATTCTTAAAATAACATATGGATCCATCATATCAAGCTAACTGTAATAATTTGAATAACTATTTTCCTAGTCACCATTAAGCGCATCAGGCAATATTGGGAAATGGAAGCACTCATAATCTACTGAATGATTTGCATTGCCATCAACATCTTCACCTACTTCATGTAAATCAAACTTAAAATATTCATAAACAATGTCTTCTTGAACTTCCCCAATGTGTTGCTTTATTGGCTTGGGGTCATATTCTAGCCTTGAGTTTGATGGATCATATTGATCAATGGTAAAAACTTGAACTGTATCAAATGAGGGATCACTGGAATTTTGCCTTTCACATAAAAATTGCTTACCCATAGGCATCACCTCAGGTTGAAGTGACACTAAATCATATTCATCTAATTTTGATAAAGCATTGATTCCATCACATGCTTTAATGCTTGATAAAGGAAACTCATCCTTAGACATAACAAGGTCACTTTTCAAATTGGAACCACTTTTTTGAGCAAATTTAATAGTATCTCTGCATTTGTCATACTCTAGGAAATCTTCCTCAGACTCCTTAGATCATGCATGCTCGGGGCTCTCTACAAAGATTGGATTATCTCTGCACCAATATGAATCACTATTTCTTACCTCTGGATGATTTAGAGGTTCATCATAAAGTGGATTGTGCCTTATGTTCTTTCTTGTTTCAAATGCTTTTTCCTCATGATTCTAAAAACCTATACTCTCAATGAACTCAAAATCATCATAGTGTTGAGAAGAATATATAGATGAGTGACTATCACCATCTATGTATTTAGTAGCTAATGATTCTAATCCATACTCATGTTCATGTTCATCTGACTCATTTGAATATGAAATCTGTTTGTCTGTAACTAGGCTTGATCCCTCACAATTTTCTAAACTCATAGGAGACTCCATCTTTTCTTCAAAAGAGCAGTCCTGACCACTAGAGTGAGAATTCTCATCATCACTTATATGACTGACAAAACAAACAGATCTATTTATTGTAGGGACATGATATGTCCCTTCATCAAGCATCATCACATAATCTTCACAATTTTGAACACTATCTATTTCTTTGGCTATCTTATTAGACTAAGAACTAGGACACCTCCCCATTTCTTGATTCGGAGGATGACAATAAGAGGGAATTTTACACAAGCCCTAAATCTCATCACATGCAATACTCAAAATATTGTAGTCAACATTCATAACTCCATCATTCAGATGTTGAGTTTTATCCTTGGGTTCATATGTGGTAATCAAATCCTTGTTTCTTGAATGATCAACTGAAACCCCTATTGAACAATCTGGTCTTTTGAGGACCTAGCAAATAGTATTGTAACTTGATCCATATTCTCTTACTCTCACACGCTTTAAATTATTTTCAATATCCATAGCCATAGAAAATGCTTACCTGATAGCGGTGGGATTTCTATCTCTCAAAAGATAACTGACCTCTTCATTGAATGCACCTAGATATATAACTAGACACATAGCATCATTCGGTCTAGTATTTTTAGTGATATCCCTTATTACCCTTGCAAATCTTAGATTGAAGTCTGGAACAAATTTGTCCTCATCCTTTTCAATATGAATAAGCCTACTAATCAATAGGCTAACATTAACTCTTTCACCAAATTGTTCCATAAAAGTTGTTTTGAGATCTTGCCATGAATAAATGCAATAGGTAGGTAGATCTATAAACCAATCTCTACCATATTCTTTTAGGGACTGAACAAACAATTTCATGACAATATCTTTAAAATCCAACTCATAGTCTCCCATTAAGTCACAAAAATCCTACAAATGGCTACTAGCTAATTTAGATTTGTCACTATTGAACTTTGGTATTTGATCTTGGATTTCATGGGGTATATGATTTGGAAAACCATATATATTACGGAAATTAATGGCTCTATATCTTTCCATGATAAAGCCTCCTTGATAGCATAAATGTGACTACACATTATGCATTGTTACATTTTAATTCATACAAAGATGTATAAATCGATGATACAATTTCTTTATGCCTCTACAAGCTTTCACATAATAACTTTGCAGTTACACATAACAAACTCAATACTCTATGATCTTAAACCCTTTCAATGCATATTCCTACCCTGGCTTGCTTAAGATCTTAAATGAGTTTCTTCATATGCATACTTCTCTTTCAGACTGCAATCTATTAAAATATAAGTATGCAAACTCATCACCACCCTTTTCTTCCTTTCTTTTAGTGCTTAATATTCACTTAATAAGGAACCGGATTTTTCTCAAGGTTTCCACAACCTTTAATATGAAAGTACGTCTTACAGCAAAATGCAAAATACCTAGAAATTTTTAGAAGTCGTTGCAAATCCTTTCCTAGATCGGAAGGCCAAGAGTGCTATAGTATTCTTCTTACTTTCATCAGGTTCTTCTTCATAGAGTCTCCACCTCTTTTCATAGAGGACTGAATTTCAAACAACATGAAGCTCTTTAAAGCCTACTTTCATTTTGGGTCTTCTCTAATAGTAGAGCCATAAAACTCTAAATATGTTGCAACAAAACCCCTTCCAAGTCTGAGAACTTCCTTGATCAACTGATAAGGAGAATATAAGAGTCACCACCCTTTACAGGGAATAAAAATGATAGTGCACTTGTGCAAACTCTAAATACCCATGACAAACTACTGAATTGATTTTAAAACTTTAAAAACAAAGTCCCCAGTAGAGTCACCAATCTGTTGGTTGTTTTTAAATTCCCAACCCAATCTCAAAAAGAGAAATCTATAGAATATCCAATTCTAATAATGGATTTGCCTTGAGGGATTGGCCAACGAATAGGAAAATTGGATTTGATCCTTTTCCTCTACACTTTAGGCTCTGCAAGACCTAGGCGGTTGTACCATTGACAGTATTTAGACTTTCAAATCTTTTTCTATTTTCTTCAAAATACTATCTCCTAAAACATATATACTCTCTATAACATGCCAAAAGAATTAATCATATGCTAAAGCAAATGGGCTAGATTCTCAGGATTTAACATAACTCTTTGCAGGAGAACATTGGAAAAACATCACAAACTTGATACAGAAATGCAACTATTCTTTGATCTTTAATATGAATGATTAGTTGAAGTTGTATCAAACAACATTCACAAAGGATCGGTGCCTAGTTCCTGGGTTACAGAGTCAAATAGATATAAATTTAGGACCTATTTTAATCAGTATTTTCTTAGTTCACTATGAACAATACAATAATGCATTACATTATTATACTTGAATCAATTTCTGGAGTAATTCTACTTAGGAATCCTTGTAGACATTTACAACATTCAATATTCCCTTAAAGCATTTATTTTACTACTTGAGTAAAAGCTATAAGATGAATATACATACACATGAAAGACTGTGATGGTGAATACATTGATCATTAATCAAATTTCATTCATAAATATAGTAAAGAGTACATGAGTAGGAGACAGTATAGCCTGAAATTTTAAAAATATATTTATGCTATGAACTAATACTACTTAACAAAAGATTTACAAGTACATCAAACTTTGTACTCAACTAACACCTAAACTAGGGAAACCAATTCTAATGCTATGTACTATGATACAAAGACTTCTCCCAAACATTTGTTTGATCCCCACACTTTAGACACTATCTAGAAAGTATGTACTAGAACCAACCCTTGTAACAAGCCCTGAATTCCCTTTTATAAGAATAAGGGAGCAACAAGCTTCAGGCCGAGATGACAGATGTCATATTTTCATTTAATAATTTATTTCAATAGTGGGGTGCAAATATATCTACCCTTAATCAAATAGGCATGCCTTTTGTAACAACTCACTATCTTCAATAGATAGGAACAATTGATTTTGTCGTGTATGCTTTTCACCCTTGTCATGGAGGTAGGCCATGATGTTGACAGTTAGCATATTTTCCAAATGCTCTTCTTCTTCCACCACCTTTGATTTCTAGATTCTTGTCCATAATGCAAGCATCCTTTGCTCTACCTCTCCAACCACACACACATAAGTGAGAAAACCTGCAAGTAACAACTCTATAAGGAGTCTTAGAAAACTAGAGTCCCCCTCATTATGCCCAGTCCCAAGCACAGGGATGTGATCCCTCAACCTATGAGTAGAGGTTTCTAACCACCTCAACCACACAGAAACCAGCAGGAAACCACACATAGCTGAATCTGGTTGTGCCATTATTCTAGCTAGGAAGGCAGAAGCAACATTTGAATTTCCATCTTTATCTCCCATTTGTTTCATCCAGGGGGACAACACTCCCACAGTTAGAGTTGTTGCTTTGTTAGGACCATTAAAACTGGGGGATGGGAAGAGAGAGCAATGATGCCTCTCTCCCTAATATCCTAATATGGAAACTCACAAAAATAAGGAACTAATGGAGTTTAGAGACTGGATTCAAAGCCCTCATCCGAATGAAAAGAAGGAAAAAAGAAGGGTTTACATTGGGTTAATGGATGCTACTAATCTTCCTTAATCTTTCCACTTCCCCCCATTTTATAAAAGAAAATCTTCTAATTTCTTAATTTTGTAGGAGCATAGCATTAGACATGAAAATAGAGAAGAAAATCTTATAGAACAGGACAGCAGAAAAAGCATACAAAAAAGGTAAATATCCATCTTGTCTGCACAGAAGGAATGGTATATGAATCAACAGTAGAGGCACCCTTTTATAACAAATTAGAAATAATTCCCACACTCTGGTACATCCCTGATCAACTTAATTTAGTCACTTCCACGACACATTGGTTATAAATGGAAATCTTTTGATGATTTCCCAATTCTGTCAAAAAAGGAAGAGATACAAAGTACCTCGCCTTCACATTGATGTCACATACCTTGGAATAATTGTAAACATCAATTCATACAATGAAGCCACCAGATCAATTTTCTTGGTTTCAGTATTTAACTCCATTTTAAGCAATTTATCCTGTTAAAACATGCCACCAAGCAAGCAAAAAATCCCCTCATGCCAAAACATAAATCCCGAAGAGTCGATTCCACCATCTTGTCAATTCCCAGGCATGTTTATCCTCTTGCAATGGTGGTGATTAAGACTTAGTGCATGCTTGGAAATCCATTTCAGCACTCGTGTATCTTTTATTACGCACCACCACCTCATCTCTAGGATTAAAAAATGGACTGTTGATCTCTATGACAGAGGATCCGAATCGACAGTGAACACATGGTCAACAAGAGAATAAATCCCTATCATTCATTTAAAAGGAGCAAGGACCAATGAGAGCACACCACCCAGACCGCCACCTAAGCTATATGTTGTTATATGGAGCCTAATCAGACTCGGAGGTTAAATTTTCCCCACTTTTATCGACATGGTTTCCTCCAATTTATTTAACGGGGAGTGTAGGGGGGCAGAGTCCCTCTTGCGGAGCCCATGGTGGGGGTTTGAGGGAAACACCCCCAGCTGGGGGCTTAGGGGCAGCGCCCCCGAAGCAAAAAATGCCTATTATTTTATAAAGGCATTGGGAGTTATTTTTTACATTGGCTGACATAAAAAACCCTATTTTGTAACTAACATAAGGCTTGATAAAAGTGGCTAAGGGTTAGGGTTTTGGTTGATATTGTATTGTAGCATTTGCAATGGTATTGAGTTGCATGGATTGCTAGTTGTAATGAGTTTGATTTATTGGATAATAATATTGGACTCTCTATTGGTGGATGTAGCCCAAGTTTGCATGAACCACGTTAAAATTTGTCTCTTGCTGGTATTATTTTAGTGTATTTTTCATTCCTTTGTTTAATCTTTATTTGCATTTAATTGATATCTTCTGCATGCAATCCCTAACACTATATCGCTAAGAAGAAAAGTCAAACAATGCTAGCAAGGCAGTTTTCTGTGCTTCTGCAATGGTAAGATTTTGTGGGAGATGGAGATCCGTGGAATGACAGACACCACCAGATTGTGCCACGTGGCATGGAGCACACTATTAAAAAATAGCCTAGGCACCATAGAAAACTTGCCACAAAAATTGAGGAGTTGACTCATACCTTCAACATTTCTTGCTAGAGAACACACAGTGTTTGCCCTGTGACACTCAAACTTATGACGTGTTACTGATGCCAGGTGTCACTCTTTCACACTTCCGCAAGAAGCCAGTAGGGCCTTTAGGAGCATTCTACGGAATGGCAGAAAGTCTATAGAGTCACCACGTAGCCTTAAAGGGACTTGCCAATGGGCTTTGTTGTATAAATGGATTGGGGCATGACACTTTTCATTTTCCTGCTATTCTATGACCATTTCTTTATTCTAAGAAAAGTCATTTTCAGAATGGCAAGACCAACTAAAACATGCCATGTGGCTCTGCTCAGTGCTGATGGGCCAAAATAAAGCACATGTTATTAACACAACATTCATCTTCTAGGAAAAGGGGGGCCACGATACTCACTAAGGGGTTGACTCAAAAGTTAGGCACATTGATAAAATTTTGAAACACAGGTGATAGGTGGTGGCCAAAAGGCATGGGACTGGTAAATAATGTAGCTTGATACATTAGTTTGTAACTTAAAGGACTTGACATAGGCTACAAGTGGTCAACCGCCAAATATAACAAGTAATTCGTCGCTTGTATGAGGCTCTAGGGTTTAGGGTTTTAGACCGTTATGGAAATTTTCAATACTCTAAATAGAAACCCTAGGAAACCGACTCTTAGATGAGGCATGAAACTTAGGCAAAATGCAGGAACCTTGGAAAATTTTATAGAGTTCTACCAGTTGCTCTAGTTGGGGGCGTTTGTTCCATTAGAACAAGTGAGAACACAAATTTTTTTTGGAGAAGCAAACCACATAACACAACCAAACACAAACCTTAATAGCAAGATGGCCTGAAGCCACCTCAAAAGGGAAAATAAGACTTGCCTCTATCGAAGATTTTATTTTCCGATGTTTGTATTAAGCCAAATTTGGAAGTAGTACCATCATTTCTCTGGTTACTAGCATAAAAATTCCAAAGCTTTTGGACTTGTCATTTTCAAACTATCTTGTACCTCTTTAATTTTGACAGACAAACACTAATTTGATTATTACAAGAGTGAGAGTAGTGGTAGTGAGTTGATGTTTTCGCTGATGATGAGGAAGTGCTGAAGATGTTGATGATATGATTCTAGTGCTTGGGTTCCAAGTGCTTTTGAAAAAAAATGAATAAAAGAAGAAATAGTGTGTTGTAAAGGTGTTCTAGCATACAAAGCGGTGTTCTAATTTTGCTCCGCATTTCTTCTATGTTGAAGATCTACTCATGTGGTTTTGATATGTTGATCAGAGATGTTCAGAGGTTCTACATTCAAAATTTGGTGTGTTGGATCGTTGTGCAGAGGAAGGTGTGTTCACCAGTGTGTGAATCATGTATTGCAGAGGTGTTTGGAAGAAATGTTTTTGCTCTGCATTTCTCTGCAAAGTGGTTTCAGGTCTTGCAGTCCTAGAAGTGTGTTGATAAGGTTCATATTTACCTTTAGTTGAAGTTGTTCGTAGTTTGGTGCTCTGCAAGTTGATTTCTTGAGTTGCAGTGTATGGCAGAGATGTTTGAGTATACTAGGTGTGTATTTTCTTTAGGTGAAAGTTGTTGCGAAGGAATTTGTTGGATTTCAAGATGTTTGTGGGATATCCTAGATTGTGTTCAAGTATGGTGTGTGGTCCGTGAGTCGTCTTTGGTTTTGAGAAAGGGTATACTTAAATGTTTATTGTGTTAACATCAGTTCTGTTGACTTTGGGTGTTTACACTAATTGCGGATTTGCTTTGATGATTGTAGAAGCGTGGCGTGGCATGTATGAATGGTTTTAGTTTCAAGCTAAGGTGTGTTGTGGTCCACCTTCATTCCTTTCCACCGCGGGAATGTTTTGGTGTTGACCTAATTTCAATTTACTTGGTTAAGGTGCATTGTCAACCTTGGAGAATGTTTTCAAGGTTGAAGATAGTATAAATGAGTGTTGAGGTGTTGAGGGATGTGTAGGAGATGTGTGTGATGTGTGAGATGCGAATTACAGAGTGGTAGAGTGTGAATTTATAAAGTGCAGTGCAAGCTTTCATGTGTTAGATTACTAGATGCAGTGAGCAGAAGGTGTCTACAATTCTTCAGTATGACTGTGAAGGTGTTGGTGATGTTGTGGTGGACTTCTCTATTGCATTGAGATGGTTTTCTTATTGTAACATTATTCTCTATCTTCTTTTCTATTCTGGCAGTGAGTCTTTCTTTCTTTTGGGTAGTGAGCCCTCTGGCAGTGAGCCCTATTGTATTTGATGTTGATATTACTTTATATTGTGAGCTAATCCTCACTGTGGTTTTTCCCTTCTTGGGTTTTCCATGTAATTCTAGTGTTTCCTTGTGTATGTTGATTTAGTTATGTTTCTATTATCTACTTTCATGATTACCCATTCTAATAGATTAAGGGTTAATTGAATTTATGTGGATCTAAATGTTTGTGAGGGCTTTGAAGTTTTAAGATACAATTGATTCACCCCCCTCTCAGTTGTCTTGTGCATTCAACAATTGGTATCAGAGTGAGAATCCTTGGAAGAAAGCTTAACCACTTGAGGTAGATCTGGGATGGCGCACAAGAAAGATGTTCCCCTATTCGATGGATCAGACTATGCATTCTTGAAAATAAGGATGGAAGGTTATCTGATTTCTCTTGGATATGAAATCTGGAAGTTTGTTGAGTCTGCATACACTATACTTGAGAATGGTTCGAGTACTGCTAATGAGATCAAGGCCTATGAAAACAATGGTAAAACAAGGTATGCTCTTTTAGGTGGTCTTACTAATTCTAAATTGGTGAAATTTATGAATCTGAAAACTGCTAATGAAGTTTGGGAAAAGTTAAAAAGCATTGATGAAGGAGATGATAAGGTCAAGCAAGCTAAGATGCAGAATCTGAAGATCATTTTTGAGACCATGCGAATGTTTGAAGATGAAAACATCACAAGCTACTTGCAGAAGGTGGATGAAGTTGTCAATGGCATCAAAGATCTTGGTCGAGAACTGGAAGAAAAAGAAGTGGTAATGAAGGTACTCAGAACTCTTCCCAAAGCTTATGGTCATAAAGTTTCTCCTATTGAAGAATTACAAAATCTAGATCAATTTACCAAAGATCAGTTGTATGGTTCTTTAACTTCTTTTGAAATGAGAGAATTTGGTACAAGTATTGCAAAAGTTGAGACTGCTTTTAAGGATGGCAAATTAGAGAAGACTGTGGGATTAGATCAGGAGGATTTTGATGATATGGAAGCTAACTTTGTGAGAAGAATGAAAAAGGTACTGGAAAGTATAGTGGTAAGATGCCTTTCAAGTGTTTCAGTTGTGGTAAGATAGGTCATTATGATTCAAGATGTCCAAACAGAGCTCTAAAAAAATAAAAATAGGGAGAACAAAGGTAAGGTGATTAAGAAAAGTTATTATGTTAGAGAAGATGCAAATATATCTGATGATGAATCTGATTATGAAGATAATGAGGATGGTGAATGCTTTTTCATAGATTTAAAATATGATATTATTTCTGCTAACTCTGAGGGATGTGTGAAGGAAAGGGCTCCGGAAGTAAGTACTAATGCTGAAGGCACCATGATGTCTTCTTTTCATGCTAGATGGGAAAAGAACTACTGGATCAATGACAATGGATGGTCAAATCATATGACCAGTGATAAGAGTAAGTTTGTTAAACTTGAAAAATATGGAGGACTAGTTAGGTTTCATGATGATACATCTGCTAAGATATGTGGAAAAGGTTCAATTAGTTTTGATGGTAAGAATAACACTGATGATGTTCTTTATGTTAAGGGTTTAAGACATAACCTCTTGAGTGTTGGACAAATGTGTAGCAAGGGATACAATCTTATGTTTCAGGATGATGGTTGTGAGATCATAAAAGAGTCCGGAACTATGATTGATGCTGGAAGGAGGACAGATGGAAATGTCTATCATCTCAAAGGTGTTGATGGTTATTGTTTCATGACTCAAATCAGTGAGAGTTGACTATGGCATAGAAGATTGTGTCACATCAATTTTGATAGCCTAGTGAGAATAAGTTCAATTCAAGATGTGAGAGATCTGCTAAAGATTACAAAGCCTATCAATGTTGTTTGTAAGGAATGTCAAGTTGGAAAGCAAGCAAGAAGAAGTTACAAAGTCAAAGATCAATCTTCTACCGGACTGTTAGAATTGGTGCATACAGATCTTTGTGGTCCTACCAGAGTAAGGAGTTTTCAAGGTGACAGGTATTTCATGCTACAAATTGATGATTGTTCTAGAATGACATGGGTTATTTTTCTTAAAGAAAAATTAGAAGCCCTAGATAAGTTTAAAGCATTCAAAGTTATGGTTGAGAATGAAATGGATATGAAAATCAAATGTTTGAGGTTTGAAAGAGATGGAGAGTTCACCTCCAATGAGTTTAACATGTTTTGTTAGAATCATGGAATAAAGAGGCACTTATCTGCCCCTAGGACTCCTCAACATAATGGAGTGGTTGAAAGAAATAATAGGACTATTCAAGAAGCTGCAAGGACAATGATAAAAGAAGCAAATCTACTAGAAGTCTACTAGAGAGAAGCAATTCATATTGTTGTTTATATACTGAACAAAGCGCAAGCAAGAGCAAACAGCTCAAAGACTCCTTATGAACTATGGTATGGAAAGATTCCTATTGTCAAATACTTTAGAGTGTTTGGAAGCAAATGCTATATAAGAAGAGATGAAGAAAACTTGGGAAAGTTTGATGCAAGATTTGATGAAGGTATCTTCCTTAGATATTCTAATAAAAACAAAGCTTATCGGTGCTACAACAAGAGGCTAAGAAAGATTGTTGAGAGTGCAAATGTCAAGGTTGATGAAGACCTAAAGAAGAATTCAAAGGTGATTGGATATGAATCAGATGAGTTTTCTTGCAGAGAAGAAGAAAAATCTAAGGAAAAAGAAGTGTAGATTGAAGAGGAAGAAGCTCTAGAAAAGATTCCTAAAACTCTCAAGTATGTGCAGAAGCATCATTTTGAAGAATAGATCATTGGCGACAAGAGCAAAGGTGCACTGACCAGAAGGAAAGTTGTTGAAGAATAGGTAAATCTATGTTTACTTTCTGAAGTTGAACCTAAATCAGTTATTAAAGCATGCAAGGATGAGTATTGGATCAAGGCTATGGAATAAGAACTAATGCAGATTGAAAAGAATCAAACTTGGGAACTTGTCCCAAGACCAGTAAAAACAAAAATGTGATTGGAACTAAGTGGGTATTCCAGAATAAACTGAATGAGAATGGAGAAATGGTAGGAAACAAGGCAAGGCTTGCGTGTAAAGGCTACTCACAAGTAGAAGAAATAGACTTTGAGGAAACATATGCTCCAGTGGCTAGAATGGAAGCCATCAGAATGTTTTTGGCTTTTGTAGCACATAAGGATTTCAAAGTATATCAAATGGATGTAAAGTCTACTTTTTTGAATGGTGAATTGGAAGAAGCATACATAGAACAGCTGGAAGGATTTCAATTATCAGATAAATCAGATATGGTTTGCAGATTGAAGAAGGCACTATATGGATTGAAGCAAGCTCCCAAAGCTTGGTATGCAAGGTTAGATAGGTACTTGTTACAGCTAGGATTCAATAAAGGTACCGCAGATAGTAATCTTTACTTCAAAGTTGAAAATGATCAAATCTTGATTGTAGTTGTGTTTGTTGATGACATTATTTTTGGAGGAAATGAAGCTATGTGTAAGAAATTTGCAGAAGAGATGCAGAAAGAATTTGAAATGTCAATGTTTGGGGAGATGAATTTCTTCCTTGGGCTACAAATCAATCAAACAGATAAAGGTATTTTCATTTTACAATCAAAGTATGTCAAGGAAATGTTGAAGAAGTTTGTAATGGAATATTCTAAACCAGTATGTACCTCTATGGTTACTGGTTGCAAGCTGAGAAAGAATGATGAAACTCCTAAGGCTAATCAGAGCAAGGATAGATCAATGATTGGAGGATTACTATATCTAACTGCTACTAGATTGGATATTATGCATGCAATTTGTTTTGTGGCTAGATTTAAAGAAGATGCTAGAGAGTCACATGTTGCAACAGTGAAGATGATATTTAGATATTTAAAGGGCACTTCAAATCATGGCTTGTGGTATCCAAAGAATACCGACTTTACTCTAAGTGCTTACACAGATGTAGATTGGGCTGGTTGTGTAGATGACAAGAAAAGTACAAGTGGTGGTGCATTTTTTCTTGGATGTAATTTGGTGTCATGGCTAAGCAAGAAACAAGATTTAGTGTCTTTATCTACTACAGAAGTAGAATACATTGTAGCAACATCTTTCTACACACAGGTGTTGTGGATGAGGCAAACCTTGAAGGATATCAGAGTTGTATATGATGAACCAATTCCTATCTTCTATGATAATACAAGTGGTATTAACATTTCAAAGAATCCGGTGATGCACTCAAGGATAAAACATATCTCAATCCGGTATCACTTTTTGAGAGAGAAGGTTACAGAGAATGAAGTGAAGCTTGATTATGTGCCTACAAAGGATCAGGTTGCTGACATATATATTCACTAAGGCTCTTCCTAAGGATACTTTTGAGTATCTTCAAGAGAAGTTAGGGGTTATTTCTCCTCCTTCTTTGAACTAGATGCATAAGGAGATGCATCAATCCATTGGATTTCAAGTTTCATTCTTTATTCTGGACTGATGTTGGAGGCTACCTCTCAGGGGAGTAGGTAGTGGCTTTGTTGGTTGTTGCACTTAGGGGGGGTAAGTGCTAGCATGCATGTTCTGTCAAAATGATATGTGTTGTTACAGTTGTCATGTGCTCCTAAGGGGGAGATGAAGAGCAGTAAAAGAAAAGATGTTGCAAAGTAGTGGTGAGCAGGTACAAGTATGAGTAATGTCTAAAGGGGAGAGTGATAGAGAGATGTGTCACCCTTTTCCATTGATGTCAAAGAGGGAGAGAGATTAATGTGAAAAAGGAAAAGAGTCAGTTGAGAAAAGGAGAGTAGTAAACTAAGGGGGAGAAAAAGAGAAAGAGAAAGAGTTGGTGTGAAGCAGAGTATTGAGGATGTTGTTGTGTTGATGGTTTTTCACATCATGTGTTGTCATCAATGACAAAGGGGGAGATTGTTGCAAGTATGTGCATTTAGTGTTGTCATTGATGTCAACAAGCTTGTGTTGTCATTGGTGTCAACTGTATGAGAAAGAGATTATCATAAGAGTGAGAGCAGTGGTAGTGAGTTGATGTTGTCTTTGATGATGAGGAAGTGTTGAAGATGTTGATGATATACTTGTGGTGCTTGGATTCCAAGTGCTTTTGAGAAAATTTGAATAAAAGAAGAAATAGTGTGTTGTAAAGGTGTTCTAGCATACAGAGCGGTGTTCTGGTTTTGCTTCGCATTGCTTCTATGTTGAAGATCTACTCATGCAGTTTGGATATGTTGATCAGAGGTGTTTAGAGGTGTTGCATTCAGAATTTGGTGTGTTGGATTGCTGTGGAGAGGAAGGTGTGTTCACCAGTGTGTGAACTGTGTATTGCAGAGGTGTCTGGGAGAAATGTTTTTGCTCAACATTTCTCTGCAAAGTGTTTTCAGGTCTTTTGGTTCTAGAAGTGTGTTGATAAGATTATAATCTACCTTCAATTGAAGTTGTTCATGGTTTGGTGCTCCACAAGTTGATTTCTCGAGTTGCAGTGTATGGGAGAGATGTTTGAGTATATTAGGTGTGTATTTTCTTCAAGTGAAAGTTATTGCAAAGGAATTTGTTGGATTTCAAGATATTTGTGGGATATTCTAGATTGCATTCAAGCATGGTGTGTGGTCCGCGAGTTGTCTTTGGTTTTGAGGAAGGGTGTACTTAAATGTTTATGGTGTTAATATAGGTTCAGCCGACCTTGGGTGTTTACACTAATTACGGATTTACTTTGATGATTCTGGAAGTGTGGTGTGGCATGTATGAATGGTTTTTGGTTCAAGCTAAGGTGTGTTGTGGTCTGTCTTCATTCCTATCCACTGCGGGAATGTTTTGATGCCAACCTAATTTGAATTTACTTGGTTAAGGTGCATTTCTGACCTTAGAGAATGTTTTCAAGGTTGAAGATAGTATAAATGAGTGTTGAGGTGTTGAGGGATGTGTAGGAGATGTGTGTGATGTGTGAGATGCGAGTAGTGAGCCCTATTGTATTCGATGTTGATATCACTTTATATTGTGAGCTAATCCTCACTGTGGTTTTTCCCTTCTTGGGTTTTCCATGTAAATCTGGTGTTTACTTGTGTATGTTGTTGATTTGGTTCTATTTATGTTGTCTACTTTCATGATTAATCATTCTAACAAATTAAGGGTTAATTGAATTTATGTGGATCTGAATGTTTGTGAGAGCTTTGAAGTTTTAAGATACAACTGATTCACCCCCCCTCTCTTTTGTCTTGTACATTCAACACCTGCATACACCTCATGTGCACAACAAGTAGTTAGTCCATTAACATAATAATTGTTATGTCATAAAATGTCCCCCTAGGACTTTTACCTCCTAAGTTTAGCTCACAGCTCCCTTAATTTTGATCATGCATGTTAGAAATGAATCCTGAGACAAAATACCCCAAAACCCATGATAAATGGGACTTAGGGGACATCTCTGAGCTTAACCCTAACCCAAAATAGGTCCCTAGTCTTGGGCGCCCATGCCCTTGCCTTGTTCTATTTTGGCGAGGTCCCAAATTTGAATGTCTCCAAAGTTATCGTTAAAGGTGTTCCTTGTTGGCATCTTGAGTTTGAATTATGAAATTTGTAGTAGGAATGCATATATAATCATGTTTAGGACTTCATTTGTAAACTAGAAGATGATTTTGAGATTTTGGCGAACTTATGATTTTAGAGCATTCAAGGCATTCATTGTGTTGTAGAGCAGAAGTGTGTTGTTGTTGTGTTTGTTATTGTAGATTTGGCTTCATCTTCTCATGGCATGAAAGAGCTTCATCTCCGTGAGAGCTACACCTCTGAGGTGATATCTATTTGTGATTCAATCTATCATTTTTATCATTGTTTTTACCTCTATACTACAAGGACACACACTCTCTATCTAACAATAGTGTTGGAAGGCTTGAATGCCATTCCGAGGCTTGACCGAGGCAAGCTCCTAAACACCACAACCCCCAACCCCTCTCTTGTGATTGCAGGTGACAGGTATCGAATCTTGTAGAGTGGATTTGTAAAGGATTGTTGCAGAGCATAAGGAATCATGATATGAAGAAAAAGGTAGGAAATAGCTCAAAATGGGCAAGGGCACCCACACCTTTGACCCTCAATTTCACAGCACCAAAAATCTCTGAAGTGGTTGCAATCAGTAGTGGAAAAGATCCTGAAGCCATCAGAAAAAGTGCCACCTTGGGCTTGGGCACCTGCTCTTTTACCTCCAACTTTTCTGTATTCCAAAACTCAAAATATGGTATGTATCTAATCTATATTTAGCATATCTCTATGCAAGCATTTATTAGGTTTCATCCATTTGTTTATGATTTTGCATAATTAGGGTTTCAATCTTAATCAGACTAAAATTAACACATTAATCAACCAAATCCAAATTTTCTTATCATTCCAAGTGACAACCAACTTGATATTTGATTCCTCTTATAGAAGTTGTGATTCAACTCAGTTAAATGTTCTTGAATGTATTGAGTGAAAGGAGGACCAAACTAAACTATCCATTAATCCCATCAACCCTCTTTTCCTTCATTACATTTTGGTGAACCCATGTTTCTGCTGAATTTGCACCTTGTTGAGTGTTATACATCAGATTTGCATTCATTTATTTCATTGTCATCATCATACATTTGAAAATCTTAAAAAAAAATTGAAATTTTGAAAAAATCAAGCATCTTAGGCTTGCATTTAGACATAGTTTACACTATTTTCATTGCATTTCATCTAAATCATTTAAATCTCTGATATTTACATCAGATCTGATATAAATTGCAGCATTACATCATTCTATACTCATTCACCTTGCATTTTCATACTTTATTTGCTAGGGTTTGCTTCAAATTGTGCATTTTCTTATAACCTAGTCTTTGCAAAAGATAGGGTTTGTGGTTAAAATCCTGTTTCAGATTTTACTACTCCTTTGAACACTCTTTCAAATCAAATTTTAGATTGTAGTGTTGCTGCATTGTATGTATTTGAATTTTAGAACATATGCATTGGAAAAGTGAAAAAAAATTAAGCATTTTAGGTCATAAACAAGCATAGTTTTGCATCTACTTCCTTGCATATGTATTAAAAATCTTTTGAAATCAGATTTTGCATTCATTTGAAAACATACATACATTGTTCATTTAAAAATTTAGCATTATTTTGCATCTTTGCTTGAAATTTTGTATGTTTTTAATTACACATTGTGTACTTCAATGCTAAGGGTTGTATACACTTTCTTTAAACAAACTTACAAATCAATCATATTGCCTTGTGTTGCTTTATTTCATTCTACCCACTTTGTTTTTTGTGGACCTTGTGTGTCTTTTAGTACCTGTTTCCCTCAAACAAGTGTGTTAGTGTGAAATAGTCTTGAATATACATTGCTTATCATCGCAACAATAATGCTAGGGTTCCTCCTAGATCTTACATGAAAAGAAAGACTCTTGATCTTGAAATAACATTCACACCTCATGATAGAAAAATTGGAGACATTGAAGGACCTCTTTACATCACAGTGAAGGTAATGGAGATTCCTGTGCATGGAACACTTATCGATCATAATTGCATGACTAATGTGGCAACGGAAGAGTTCCTTTATTCACATGATTTGATACAAGAATCTTATGAACCTACAGTCATAATGATTAAGACACATACTGGAGCTTTCATTCCTACCTTTGGGAAGATATCTTTATTGGTTATGGTATTTGAGAAAGTTGTTGAACAATTATTTGATGTCATCCCTTCATCTGACCTTTTTCTGTATAAAATTAGGACACCCATGGCTTAAAGCTATGAAGGTTGTCCCCTCAACACTTCATAAATACATAAAATTTCCTTTACATGGACAAGTACACACTATTCATCGTAATACATGGCAACCCATGGTTATTCAAAAGAACTTTACTCTTGACTACTTTTGGCCTCGACCTACTAGGGAACCCAAGCCATGAAGAGACCAACTTTTCTTAGCATATAGACAATACAAAGCAGAACTACTATCTAGAGTGATCGAACCTTCTATTCAACAAACAACAAGAGAAGAATAACTCGCATTAGAGGAATTACCTAGGTTGAAAGGTAAGGGACTCTATGCCGAAGTTCCTCCTCTGTCATCCTTACAAGGATCGGGAGGTACTCATGGAGCACAAATCATTTCATCAAAACAAATTAAATTTGTACCAACTTCCTCCTCTAAGATACAAAAACCTATGGGAAATCATGAGAATCCTTTTGAAAACATAACCGACAAACACCGAAGGAATAGATGAGCAAGAGAAAGGAGGAAGAGAATACAAGCTTTTGCACAACAAAATACACCTCAACAAGAAAACATTCCACCACCTAACATTGAACAAAACAAAGAAAATCTTAAAGAAGAAGAGAAAGAAATTAAGGACAATGAAAAAAGTTGGGCAATTGTACCTTATGTACCTCTTTCCTGTGACATTCGAGATTGAGAAGATGATGATTTTCTTGTTGACAACCGCTAGTTTGGTTGTGCAATAGGTAAGTATTTCTAACCCTAGTGGTCACCTTTGTCGTAGCATTCTTTGCTTGTTTAGGTGGCCTCACCTCTTGTGTTGTGTTCCTTCGTGATGTGTTATGTGTTGTTTAGGCCTCCTAGTATGACCCTTGATACTCTTGTAAGGTCAAGGATACTGGGAGATTGCCTCTATTGTGATCATTCTTCTATTTGTTTCACCATTCTTTTATTGTTCCTCTCTTCTATTTTATTGTTGTGTGTCATGCCTTAGGAGCATAGTGTTGCAGATGATGACCTAGGGGCATCCTCATACATGATTATTCCTAAGGTACTTGTTCTCCTCTCTCATTTTATTGTTTACCTTCTTCTAGTGATTCTATCTAGTCGGCGGATGACGAAAAACAAACAATTAACTGATATAGACCACGTGTCCCTTCAATAAGCAAGAAAAAATGGGCATAGTCCATACGTGAAGACATGGTTGATTTATATATCCGACACTTGGCTAGTAGAATCACTCTGTGTGATATTTGATGGTGTCTTATCTTTCTAACAAACCATAATAGTACATCTACTCCGTGCACTTTAATTGTCTTAAATCTTGCCTTATTGTTACACTCGGTTCTGAGATGCCTGCAGTATAAGCCCAACGGAAATACTTGGATTTGAACCCGTATGTGTAGCCTTGGTTTCTTTGATGTGATTTCATATATGATTCATGCATATCTTTCATGTTTTTCTTAGATTAAGATGTGTTTGTGGGAACATTCGGTGATCGTGAGCACAAGTCACCTTTGGGGGCATGGGCTTTGCGAAAGCTCTTGTTCCCTTGTGTGTTTTCTCTCTACCTTAACGTGCTTGATATCGGTACATGACATCAACCACCTTAAGGTGGGGGCATATATAAGGTAAGTTGTCTAATGATTTTGGTACTAATAAACTGTTTTTGTAAGCCCTCTACGGAGGCAGGATGTTGTATCTCCAGTGCGAGTGCACATCTTTATCTATATTGCAAACAAAGAAGCCATCTACGAAGGTGAGATAATGTATCTCTTGAGCTAGTGCATATCCTTTTATTCAAAATCCCTCTGTGGAGGCAGGATGGTGTATCTCTTGAGCTAGTGCACATCCTTTTATTTCAAAAGTCCTTTGTGGAGGCGGGGTTGGATCTTGAGACTATCCTCCCTTAAGCAAGTTTTGGGCAATTGTTGTGGCATAAGCCCAACCATCAGGTGTGCCTGTAGCATGTTTGAGATGGTGGAACTCAGCAATAAGCTCCTTCCATCACCTTGTTTTCCATATTTAAGACGTATAGTATGTCTATGGAATGCTATATGGTGCTCATGTCTTTCGTGTGCTTTCCCCCTCATGTAGTGTAAAGGGTGTGGCGATGAGTCTCCCCTATGCTTGGGTTTTGTATGGCGTGTTTTCCCCCTTGTGTAGTGTAAAGGGTGTGGTGATGAGTCTCCCCTACACTTGGATTTTGTATGGCGTGTTTCCCCCTCGCATAGTATAAAGGGTGTGGCAATGAGTCTCCCCTATGCTTGGGTTTTGTATGGCATGTTTTCTCCCCTTGGTGTAGTGTAAAGGGTGTGACGATGAGTCTCCCCTACATTCTTGGGGTTTTGTGTTACAATTTTTATTTCCATGCATTTATATATATATATATATATATATATATATATATATATATATGAAAATGAAAATGCTATATCACTATATTCATCATGTTTTGTGTGACTGTTCTCATGTCTTCATCATGTTTTGCATGTCTTTAATACTATCTTCTCCATGTCTTGCGTGTTTGTTATTGTCTTCATTGTGTCTTGTGTGTCTATGATGTGTTTTCTAATGCTTACCTGATATTGGGGGCTAGAAATAGTTCCTCAACCTTTGTGTATGCCTTAGCTTTAAGTGCTTGGCGTGTTTGCTGTGTTTTCAACTGTACTTTAATGCATGTATGGGTCATAATATCATACATACATTAAAGTGGGGGCTAAATGTTATGTCATAAAATGTCCCCCTAGGACTTTTACCTCCTAAGTTTAGCTCTTGGGTCCCTTAATTTTGATCACGCATGTTAGAAATGAATCCCAAGACAAAATGCCCTAAAACCCATGACAAATGGGACTTAGGGGACATCTCTGAGCTTAACCCTAGCCCAAAATAGGTCCCTGGGCTTGGGTACCTGCGCCCTTGCCCTGCCCTATTTTGGTGGGGTCCCAAATTTGAATGTCGGCAAAGTTACCATTAAAGGTGTTCCTTGTCAGCATCTTGAGTTTGAATTATGAAATTTGTAATAGGAATGCATATATAAACATGTTTAGGACTTCATTTGTAAACTAGAAGATGATTTTGAGATTTTGGTGAACTTATGATTTTAGAGCATTCAAGGCATTCATTGTGTTGCAAAGAAAAATTGTGTTGTTGTGTTTGTTATTGCAGATTTGGCTTCATCTTCTCATGGAATGAAAGAGCTTCATATCCATGAGAGCTACACCTCTGAGGTGATATCTATTTGTGATTCAATCTATCATTTTTATCATTATTTTTGCCTCTTTCCTGCAAGGACACACACTCTTTATCTAACAATGGTGTTGGAAGGCTTGAATGCCATTTCGGGCTTGACCGAGGTGAGCTCCCAAACACAACAACCCCCAACCCCTCTCTTGTGATTGCAGGTGACAGGTATCAGATCTTTTAGAGTGGAGTTGCAGAGGACTATTGCAGAGCATAAGGAATCAGGATCAGAAGGAAAAGGTAGGAAATAGCTCAAAAAGGGAAAGGGCACCCGCACCTTTGACCCTCAGTTTCATAGCACCAGAAATCTCTGAAGTGGTTGCAGTCAGTAGCGGAAAAGATCCCAAAGCCCTCAGAAAAAGTGACACCTTAGGCTTGGGTGCCAACTCTTTTTCCCCTGACTTTTCCATATTCTGAAACTCAAAATCTGGTATGTATCTAATCTATATTTAGCCTATCTCTGTGTGAGCATTTATCGGGTTTCATCTATTTGTTTATGATTTTGCATAATTAGGGTTTAAGCTTAATTGGACTAAAATTAACACATTAATCAACCAAATCCAAATTTCCTTATCATTCCAAGTGACAGCCATCCTGATAGTTGAGTCCTCTTGTAGAAGTTGTGATTCAACTCAGTTAAATGTCCTTGAATGTATTGAGTGAAAGGAGGACCAAACTAAACTATCCATTAATCCCATCAACCCTCTTTTCCTTCCTTACAGTAATAATAATATTTTAAATCATCATTTATTGCATGGAATAAACTCATTCTTATAATCTATTATAACTTCATGATCATCATAATTATTTCATTTCTGACTAGTTATCTTTGAAATAATAGATGAAATAAGTTTGTTTATAGAAATGGGGTGTAACAAGTTTTAGAGGAGGAGGATGTAATGCCCTAGGTGTATGTGCCTCCTATTGTTGCTCATTTTGTATTTTGGATATCGATACTATATTATACTTGTTGATGATGCTATTTTTATATTACCATCGAGGTGTATGGACCATGTATTTTGGATTTATATGTATATGTTTGGATTTTTACATGTTCAAGATCATGTTGTGTTTTGGTACTGTTATCGTACTTATCGATGATGTTCTTGTGGATTTCTATTGAGAGGCGTGAATTATGTGCTTATGTGGGCTTGTTATGATTGGACTCAACAGTGTTTCAGCTCCACTACTTTTTAATGTGATAGATAATTTTGATTATGCCCATTGAGTTTAGTACTATGATTATTACTATGCATCTATATATATGTCTGAATCATGCTAGAGTAGATATTTCCAATTAGATATAGACTTGACATTATCATGTTGGTGGATATATTTTTATTTTGTGCTTTGGATATTTTGTGTGAGACATACATGCCTGATATTTTCCTTGAGTGTGTAGGCACATATTTCCCCAATTGTGAACACTCAAAGGTAGTCAGCTTGGCTCAAAGTGTTATGTTTCATTTTCTCTCTCTCAAATTGAGCTATGAGACATGTCTTGTGTAGCCCTATGAGCCTAAATTTGAATCAGTTGATTATGGATTCTCAAGTCATGTGAAAACTCCTAAATGTGTTTGCATGTTTGTCATAATTGTTTGAGTCCTATAAATTATTATTTTTAATAATTTTCCATAAATTATCTGACTCCTATGATTAAATTTATTTTTTATTTTCCATATATTATTGTGTGCTGGTAGAATGAATATATGTTGGTAATGGATTAAATTGTAGTTTTATATATTTCACAATGTATTTAGTGTCATGTGTGAAATAATAAAAACATATGTTAATTGAAAGAATCATATTTTTATTTCACATGCAGTATGTGTGTTTTCCTATGTTGCCCTCTTAAAATTATTTAAATCAAATAGGCATGTATTATGGAAGAATGCAAAATCCCTTTTTAATGAAATATATTGTTAATTTGTTTTTTTGGTAAAAGGGGTTTTGGGGAAAAAGAAAAAAATGTTTTTTGGGTAAAAGAAATGTAAAAGATCTCATTTGGGCATTGGATTTTGGAAGGACAACATTTTGGTTTTTCTTTGCTCTTCCTACTCTCTTCATTTTTCCTCCTCTTAGGCATGGGGATTTGTGAGCTGGCTAGTTGTGTTTGAATGTGGGTGGGAAGCTTTGTTTTCTTGTCTTAAGAAGTGTAGTATCCTCAACAACTTCCTCCTCCTTTGTGGTGTGTTTGATAGAAGGTAAGGGATTTTACTCTCATTCTCTTGCTTGAATTTCCTCTAAGCTTACCATTCCCACCTTTAAGTGGATGTATGGACTTTAATTTTAGTAGGAAAGATTGTATGGATGTATTGTTGATTGATGGGAATCAATTCAACAATCTCCATTTATTTATTTGGGAATTTTATATATTATGCAAAAACCATGGCTAAATTTTCTTAATTTTTTATGTGATTGAAAAAGATTTTTTCCATTCCCTTGGCTTCAAAAAGGTATTCTTGAATTTTTGAGTTCCAATGCTTGAAATTTTTTGCATTGAGATCTTGAAGTTGTTGAAAAAATCTTTTATGTGCTAGAATATGAAAATGAAATGTTTACAATTGTGGGTGTAATGTATTATGTGGGAATGGAGATTATCATGAAAATGGGTTGGGGAATCAAGTGTTCTTGTGTGTGCCTTGTTTAGATCCCATTTCTGTGTTATGTATTTATGTGATTTTGACTATGAAGCCATATGAGGTGAGGACTCTAGGCTAGATTGGAGTGGACTCTCATGCCCATTCGCTTGTATGTTGAGTGAGGTTGAGGCAAGGAGAGGTTAAGATATCACAAAATTAAAATGAATTGGGATTACACATTTACACATTAATGAAATATAATTGTGAAGACACTTTTGTATGTACATGAGGATATGTGTAAATGACCATGAAGGACAAGCATGACAGTTTGGTATTTTTGAGACCATGGATCTTGGGACAAACCTACATTTTGATACTAGTGTCTTTGAGGACCTCAATGGGATGGGGGCATGCTCCTCAACCTCCACATGCTAGATACCCATGATGACACTCTATTGTTAGTTCCTATGACAACCCTCTCTTCCCTCTTGTATGTTGGCTTGTATATCTGATGGATGCATGTGATTGTGTGATATGTGTGTGATTGGTGTGTTTTCCTAATCTCATATTATGGTGGCATTATGGTGTGTGGTATCCCATATGTATGTTAGGTTTGAAGATTGATTCATCTCATGTATGTTTACTAGGTGACAACACAATAGTGTGTCCCACTTTTTGGCCTAAGTGGGATGCTCAAAATTAACATTTTTTAGCATTTTTCAATTTGTGTCAATTATAGGGAACAAATGGTCAAGAATTTAAGGATGATGTAAACTAATGAGTTGTGAAATTTTCTATGTAGATTTAAGCTACAATTTTTTTTAATATTTTTTAAAGAATTACATGTCTATCATTTTTTTAATCAATTTTATTTTTTTCTATTATTTTTTGTTGAGTGATATTATTCCATAATGCATAACTTTCACTATAACTAAGAAATTTCTATGATTTATTGGAATTAGACAATTAACTCCACTATCTAGTGCATGGATATTTTTTGGTAATTTTTTTATTAAATATTTTATTTATTATTAATTTTTGAATTAGTATTAACAAAAATTTTAAACCTATATTATTCTGTAACACATTTCTCTTAGCATATATTTCAATTTTTTTCTTTTTTCATTGAAACAAGGACATCTATGTGAGTGCAGTGCATTTTCTTGAGATTTTTCTGACAATGTTTGTTAGTTTTCCTAGTGTCTTGAATAGAGGTTATTGTTTTTTCTAATAGACTTACATTCGTTATAAAATTTTAAAAATATAATATTAAAGAAACTATAATGCATATTGTAATTTTTGGAAAGGTAATAGCAAGGGCTACATATCCAAATGACTTCATCTGATACCCCAAAAGGAGAAGTAAATTGTTTCTTTGTTAAGATTTTGATAAGTGTAACAACACTCCATCATAAGCATATAACATATGTGAACTTAGTACTACAATAAGCATCATATGAGATATCATGTAAGCTTTCCAAGCTAGGTCTATCATACAATGATGAAAGACTAACAATGAGTGATAAAATATGTAATAGCATCTTAACACATAATCTTAAATTTATCACACGAGGACAAAAGATTTTCAAGAATGTTTCTACAACAGTATTGTTTATCATCTTAGGACAAAAATAAACCAAATTATAATTATGTCAAATTCAAATTGATATAAAACCAAAATAATCTCTCCTTTAACCAATTATAATTGATCTCATTGAGAGCAAATAATAGGGCATACAAACTAAATCATGCATCTTATGTGTAATAGTGTTCTAGTCTTCCCATGATATCTTGACTTTCAACATTAATAATAATATAACTTTAATATTAGCAATAACTAATGGCGACATTATGCTTCATACCAATGATCCACTATACCTTCTAAGAAGATAATAGTTATAGACTTAAATTTACGTGGTAGTATTAACCACTAACTCATCTTAAAACCATTATTCACCACATTGGTCGGTAGTAATTCACTTGATATGTATATGTATTAAAAAAAGGTTAGTTCCACATGTGATGGCATGATTCCTCAAACATGCTCTAATAACCATTTAAAACCTGACATACACATGCCTTGAGACCAATTGATGGAGCCTTACTCGTCACAAAAATTCAACCAGCTTCACAATGATTTTAATCTAATAGACATAAATAATGATAGGAGGTTGAAAGTTCTTCTACACAGATTTAATATATAAATATAAAATGATAGGAAGAATGTATAAATTTAGACTTTATTATCATGGAAATCACCAAAAGATAATATGCAGAACATAAACTCCTCTCTATTCTAAAAAACAAAACATTACACAACAATCGGCCTCTCTACAAATGGCATGTCCAAACTGCAAAACTAAGAAAACACAAAACCTTTGTCTTTACCTCTCGTCCTTATCCATCGACCTCCTTCTACTTGTTGGCTTTGCACTCTCCATATTCTTTTCATCATACATTATTCTTCCCAGCATACTCAACTATCGACTTAGCATTTCAATGTGACCTCTTCTTCGTTTACCCTTCTCGGCCTCCATTCTCTGCCGCACGCCTTTTCTCTGCTAACTGATCCATTTCCTTGATTGGCCTCCTTTTGTTATTCATTGGCCTCCTTCCTCTCATTCAAAACTTCCTTCCCCTTTTCTCTTCATAGTCGGCCTTCTCCTATCGGCCTCCAATGGACATCTTCTCTATGCTTTCTAGCCGCTATGCTCTATTTTGAGGAACACCTCACCACCCCACCTTCTTTGCAGGAATTACTATTTATTCCACTGTCTTTTTAGCTACTATCATTCTCCACCTTTTCCTGCTGCAACAGTCGCTAAGGAATCTCTTTGTTTCAGTTTGCTCGCACTCTGCCAGGTGCTTTGTTTCCTTCCAACAACTGTCTTCAATCTCCTGCTGAGACCTTTCCACTTCTTTCAAATTCTACTAACTGTCTACAACACAATCGACTATTAGAATGGTTGGCAGTTAAAAAGACTCTTTCTCATTCAAGTTCTTGCCACTCGGGTGACAGGACTCCAACATTTGTTGCTTGCGACAGGAAGATAAAATGTATTGCGATAGGAAGCTTCACCAACAAACACTCAATCCACCAAAATACTATAGAAAATCCCAAAAATTGAAATGAAATTCAAACCAAAATTTGGATGGAGAGCGATGCCCCTACATCAGACTCCCTAGGGGATAAAAAGAATGTGCTCCTCCACATGAAGTAATACTCTGTAACTTACTCTCCATTTATTTTCTTTTTCTTTTTCTAACTATGCTCAGGTACATTCATCAAGCTCTTTTGACAGTCCTGCTCCAATCTCATTGTTCCAGACCTATCATATCTATGGCTACACTGTAATCTTCTCACCCACTTATCCTCGTACCAACCAGTATAAAACATTAAATAAAAATGCAGGTTTTCCATATTCGCAAACTCATGCTCTTCATCAATTTGACTATTAAATTTATCTAAGTCACCTTTCCATAATGGCCCATTTTGTGTCTTCCTATCATAATTCTCCATATCCTCACAACAATACAAATAATCTTCACCGTATGTCTTTCCAAAAATTACATTATCTAGAACATCAACAGAATGTAAAACTATGCCTTCCCAACAATCTAAAAATTTTACCTCTTCCTATAGTTCTATTGCAACTTCATCATCACAAACTGCCTCCACTCTTTTTGCATCCTCAGCTGCTCCATTTGGCTTCACATTTTCATCAGCATCCTACTCTGTCTTGTTAGCTACACAAAAAGAAATTGAAAAGGAAAATACAACCTCCTTATTTGTTGTTCCTTTATACAAAACAATGCCTTCACCTTCATTTCCTTTGTACCCTCTTCCATCTGTCGGATCTTCATAAATGCTTTCACCTTCAATATTTATTGCTGCAACTTCTGCAACTGCTATAAACTCATTCGTGCCTTCTTCATTTTCCCCTGCTCGCTTTAACACCCACACTTTATCATTGGACTATTGTCCTTTCCTTGCTACACTTGTGCTATTCTTCCCTTTCTCTGTTTTCAGCCTCAAATCATCTTCCCTAGGCCTCTTTCCTGGCCAATTCACCCTCACATTTGGTTGCCACTTATCATCTGCACAATTCTCATTCTTTGCACTTGCTTGTTAGCATAAACACAATCAAAAGCATTTACTTCTTTACTAGTTAATTGTTGCTCCATAACAACTTGTTTCCTTTGCCAACATGGAACTATATACCCATGATCAATCACTTTCTCTTTCTTTTTATTAACTAGCTCATTCACATTCTTTCTTCTATCAACATGCTTTAAATTAACATTTTCCTTTCCATCTTCAAAACTAAATACAACATTGTGAATTTGTTTTACCTACTATCCCACATTGTATCCACCTTTGGCTTCTTGGCTTATTGACTCTTCCATTTAACAAGATTCCTTTTCTTTATCCATGTCATCTTCTAGGGCATCATAGAACTCCATGGCTTCTTCATCATCTCCTTCATTTTACTAGACATCTTCAGCATCAAACTCTTCTTCATTCTTAGGCACTTTGCAATGTACGTCTACTGTAAACTTTTCTAGACATATTGCGGCAATCAACCTCATCTCATCTTCCACTCTTTCTTCAGCTGCTATTCTTGCCCCATCTCTCATCATTTTCAAGGTCATATTCTCAACCTTCTCTATTGCATTCTTCATACCTACATACATGTCTGCAAACATAATATTAGCAAACAAAATAAGAGACCACAATGTCTCCGTTAGTGTCTTCTTCATGGACACTTTCCTCTCTTCATTTCTTTCTTCCACAAGTTTTGCATGTTGCACTTTTTCCCTCTTCCTCTCTTTCCTTCTTATCTTCTCTCATGTTCTCTTCAATGAGAACTTCCTTCATCACTTCTGAGGTATGTTGCTCATCCAGCAACCTCTTGTTGTCCCTACCTCTATGGGTACTTTCTTCTCTTTTCAAAACATTCATCCTTTGCCTTTTTCTTCTCTCCATAATCATCTTCACATGCCACTTTACTTTCTTTTCCATTGGCCATACCCAAAAATATTGTTGGCTTTCTTCTTCCAACCTTTGCTGCCTTGAAATCAGGTATTGTGCCAAATCTTTTCTTAGTTTTGCCAGCTCTCTTTTAAAATTTGCATCTTGCTTCTACATCTTTCTTTCTTCCTTCATCTTCTGGACACCTCACCTAGGGCTCTTTATTTTCCCTCTGCCTAGTCTTGTAGAATCCAGGTACTGTATGACCTATCAATCTACAACACATTTCTCAAACATCTATGAATATCCAAACAATAATACCTCATCAAAATTTAAGAACACACTTAGTGTCCCCTGCCCAGATCTTTCAGGGCTATGATACCAATATGATAGCACGAAAACACAACTTGCTGGCCACGAAATCCTCCTTCTCACTGAATAACAACTTGCTTAGCCTAACACCCAAATAGACTTCTATAGTTTACTGACAAGATAGACAGTAAATTTAATCTCAGTTATAATATGCTACAAGAATCTATAATCTACCTATCCTTGCCTTCAAGGTGACAGGAACTTCCAGAATTATTTAGCATTTGTCAATACATTACTTGAAGGTCATAGACAACAACAACAATCATAAAATAAACATGAACAAAATATTTTATTCTATTACTGAAGCTTATAAAAGATAATTACATTTGCCACTTAGATATCTTCAGTCTATCTCTACTTCTTCTTAGACCAAGCCTTCACTCTATCTCTCCAAACACTCTTCCACCTCTATCAAACCCTCAGCAACTCAATCGATCCAATGCTAGATCGTCAACTTCTCTTCAGACTCGTCCTCTTTTTATCGGCTGTTCACCATTCCATCTGCCACCAACATCAGCCTCTCTCTCTTTGTCAGCCTCTAACTGACATTTAATCTCCTTGTATCTAGCCCTGATACTTTGGCCTTCACTCATGATTTCCTCTGCTATCTTCTGGGGATTTCTTTTCTTCTCCTTTGATCCCCTCCTCCTGCTACTGTCGGTCTCTCCTTCCTGAGAGATTATCTTTTGATTCCAAATTAGCTGTCCTCCTATTGAATTAGCCTGATGCAGACCGTACTTTGTCCTCCATACCTCTCGTAGAGATGGAGTTTATTTTCTCTTCTTAACCTGACTGTTCTCCTCTATCTCTCTTCCCAGAGAGGATATCTATTAAAAACTATATTCTCTACTCCTTCGTGATGCTATCGTTCATTTTTCTTTCTCTGCAGCCGTTACTAAGATGTTGTCGCTCCACCGCCTCCTAACTGCTCTGTAACTATCACGGGGTGTTTGGGCTTCCTTCCGACTATCATTCCACTGACCACTCCTCCCATCCATTCATCTTCTCTCAAAATTGTAATTGTCCTGAAATTCAAGACTATAGGTTTAGAGAATAACTGCCAATTGTTTTTGTCACTTAGTGACGGGAGAATTCATTGCCACCTAATGACTGACGACACGAACTCCTTTACTATACTTTGATATACAAATGATAGGAGTGTACCAAGAGCCATCACAGGAGACAAGATATCATTACTAACAAAACCAAAACACACAAGAAAATAAAATCAAGATTATTAGGAGCACGATGCCCCTGCATCAACATGCAAGTTGCATCAAATCCATCGATAATTAGGTTTCACTAAGACTTATAAAATCATTTCTATTTGGTGTATACTAAGTTGAATAGCAACCTATAATTGCTCTATAATTAAGATACCCACAGTTATAATATGCATTCTTTTCTACGACCCTAATTAAAAACCAAACAATATAATCGGTGGCTGGACTAGTCATGAGTATAGAATTAATATTAATTCCAGATTTAAGGCATTTACTTAGTGCTAAGAAGGAAGAGTAAAGAATTATTTCTCTGCCATCATAGTGAAATTTGTCACTTGCATTTTATTTAGTAGACATGTCCCATGAAGCAAATATTAGAGTTGTTAAGGACCGAGTATAAAATGATTGCCACATTGCAATGAAAATTTGTCTATAAGTAGCCTTCTATAGTTTCCCATCTTTAAGAATATAACATAGCTTTAATTCCTACAACTTATGGTTCATCTATTTTATCTATTTGTTATCTTAAGGCATATTTCTATTTCAAACAGTAGATTTATGAGAGCTTTTGGTAAGTCTCAATAAAATATCTAAGTGTTAAGTAATGAAGGTTTATAGAATAAATAAAAGAAAATGATGATAGATTTTTTAGAATTTATATTTTTCTCTGTATTGCATAGCATAGGCACCTCTAATGGAGCCATCTCCATTAGTGAGGCTTACCTCCCTAATGGTCACCCAATTTTGACATGACAGCTTTAATTTTTTCCCTGTCTATGTGCCCTAATTTATGTCATATGTAATTACAATATATTTATGGTTCAACAGTTTACTTTTCCTCTACATGCTATAGATGATTAGCATACTTTTCTTCCCAAATTTTTTTATTTTATATGCTCTAGATTTATCAAATTTTGCATAGTATAAATTTATATGCTACAACATTAACTTCCCTTGTCCTGGTTGATATGTTATGTCATTTCTTGCAGGTATTCCTACCGATAGCATCCTCAAGGGTTAAAAAATTTCACAGAAACTCTAGTTTGGTGACATTTCCTACTGTAGCAACCAATTATTTAAATTTTAGTTGAATACTATAGTTGCAATCGTCCAGGCATAAGAGGAAATGCAACATATAGCTGCAATAGAACATAAATAAAATTATTTCTTGTCTCTTTATTCAAATTTTGTTGAGCAAATTAAAAATCCTTACCTTAGAATTTACTCTGTAGCTTGTTAATTTCCTTTCCTAGCTAAATTTCTTCTTCTTCTCTCTTTTCCTTTCCCCAAATTTCTTCCACTATCCGACATCCTCAAATTTCCCCAAATTCCATTTTTGATAACCTACACTCTTCCTTTCCCCAAAGTTACAGGTGTTGTGCTTCATGTTATTTTATTTCCAGCTCAAATCCTTGGTAATTTCCTAGTGATTGTTACTTAACAACATCTCAGGTGGAGCGAACAACAAGGTTTTCCCCTTCTAATAGATGGCAAGCACCGAATATCACAAATCTATGAGACATCATAATAATGCACTATTCCTCCCTTTATCGTGAAAAAAATTAAAATAATATAAAAGTAATATTACTGGTCCCTTTATTATTTACTTTTGCCAATTACTTGGCAGGACAACAATATCACCTTAAAACAACTCTCAATGCTCATATATTTTCTATTATTTTTTATTTAATTTAAAAGATAAAACAAGATATATCACCATATCTCTATTATTAGCTTAATTATCTATATATAATACATATATGGGTGTGTGTGTGTCTTGTACACGCATGTGCGCGCGCGCGCACACACACACACACACATACACACACACACACACACCCATATATGTATTATTATATATATACACTTATTTGTGCTTTAAATAATTCTTGCATAAAAAGTTGCATGCATCTGTCATATAACATCAAACATAACTATGTAATATATACAATTAATAGAAATGCTAAGTGTAATAGAAGAGGACTATGACATCCTTCCCCTCTAAAAATAATCATCATCCCAATGATGACAAGGATCCATAAAATTAGAAAGGTGAGTGAAATTCATGGGTCTTCTGCAACATTTTCCTAAGTGACACAATTCCCAAAGAAGTGATTCCATTGCACTTTGCTTTGGACTGGTTCCCTTTTGCATAACAGATTCTTTCTACTCTAAAGCACACAGGTTCCTGCTTGAACCCTCCCAAATTCAGAACCTGTTAAAGAATTTGAATTCGTATGCAGTTTCCTTCTTTGGAACACTTTGTCCTTACCGCATCTGATATTCCTTTACTAATGGAAATATGTTCCAGAGGTATACTCTTATCAAATATAAAGAGCACTAGGCTACTTTCCAACTGGTGATAATCAGACCTTAAGTAAATTTTATATAGAACCATCTGCACCTCTCTTAAGATTAACTACCCTTATATTTCTAGACAAATTATCTATTCTGGTAGTCACCTCTTTGATCACCTTATGATCATTTCACACCTAAGGGTACCATTCCTTCTCTTATAGAGATTATGATATACTTTTCCTAGCATCTAGCATCTATCCAAGGCAGATGACCTTATGATTTATCATGGTAGCAAAAGCAACATTCTATTAGAGTAACAAGTAGAACCAAGTCCGGTCACGTACTATTACCTCCTTATGGTAAGCTTCAAATTTACTTACCTTCCAAGGTTTTCAGGTTGATACCACTTGGTTTATCCATATTTCATATAATGGTCCAACGTTGTTTGCCATTAAAGGTTGCACACTTAATTTATTCAAGCTAAAGATATCCTCGTTTCTTCAAATGAGAGATAATTCTCTTATTAAGGTTTAAGAGTGATTTCATGCATTGGCACACACACCGAAGGTAATAACTAATTATTTTTTTCCTTATTCATGCTTCACACATATGACACTCAGATGTATCATGGTTAAGTGTTTCAATTAGGAAACTTTATCGCACCCACATAAAAGGCTATAACATGTTCATCTATGTCATTCACGCTTTCTGCATGTGTGACGGTAAACATATATGTCCATCTTTATCATACACACTTCTACACGTATGATACTAGACATTTATGTCCATCTCTATTATACACACTACCCATGTGTATAACACTAGACATATTTATGTGTCCATCTCTATCATACACACATCCATTTGTGTGATACTAGACACTTATGTCCATCTCTGTTATACACACTACCCATGTGTATAACACTAGACATATTTATGTGTCCATCTCTATCATTCACACTTCTATGTGTGTCATACTAGACACTTATGTCCATCTCTGTTATACACACTACCCATGTGTATAACACTAGACATATTCATGTGTCCATCTCTATCATACACACTTCTGTGTGTATGATACTAGACAATTATGTCCATCTCTATTATACACATTGCCCATGTGTATAACACTAGACATATTCAAACATTTATAAAATGTTCGTATTCAATCCATGTTTCTCCCTCTGCCACTACCTTCCCTAATGACATACAAGCACTCTATATTACTTGTAGTCATCACTGGTAAGTAAAATTTATATGTTACAGAAACAACATTTCTTTACTTATATCTAGCCCAACAATATTTTCTTTGATTCTATTGGCTAGGTTATTATCTAGAGAAATCAAAATCCTAATCATGTATTATTCACAATAGAATCAAAATTTTAGGCATGGTATAGATGTTCTATCATTAGGTTCATACAACTTAATAATTATCCAAACATTGCTAACCTTAGCTTCCATTTTGTATATACTATCATTCTATATCAAGATCACAATAAATTTTCTGTCTGAGTCTATTTTTCTCTTTTTTTTTAGAAAAAAATTGTTCATTTTCCTATGGTGTATGATTAATGATGTTAACATTTAGCTATTACTCCCATTCAAATAGTACCATACAATGTGATACAAGTCTTTCATTCTATATTCATCTATTCTTTTCATAGAAGTATTCAAAGCATTATGTTAAGTACAAAATACCCTCTTAAACATGACTTCATGTCATTATTAGATAGAGGGATCTCTTTGGGTTCTTCTTCCCCGTCAGTATCTACTAACACAAATGGGGAGGGTGGATGTACACGTAGGTACTCCATTATCTCCTCTCGTCCTATAGTAGGTGCCTCACGACCACATCCAAAGGGTACGTCACGATGAGCGGAGGGTTTACTGAGTTTAACAATTGTGGGAGGAATTATTTTCTCTGTTGCTTGCATCCACTTCTATTTCTCAAGACAAATATGCTTAAGTGTGTCTGCAAGAGTCTCAGAATCGGTAAGCCAAACCCACCCAATATAACTTACTAGTCTAGTGTTTTCAGGAAGGATTTCCTTCTTTACAACAGTTTTGGTCATGCTCTTGGTTTTTGTTTTCGTAGCTCATTTCCGTATTCTTTTCACTGCCATTCTAGCACAAGAACAAAAGTGAAATTAGCTTATCTGCTATTCAACAAAACTTTTACAATGAGCTCCAAGGTCTAGAGTTGAACCTAGTTCACTTTGATACCACATGTAACAACACTCCATCATAACCATATAACATATATGAACTTAGTACTACAATAAGCATCATATAAGATATTATGTAAGCTTTCCAAGCTAGGTCTATCATGCAGTGATGAAAGACTAACAATGAGTGATAAAATACATAATAGCATCTTCACACATAATCTTAAATTTATCACACGAGGACAAGAGATTTTCAAGAATGTTTCTACAACAATATTGTTTATCATCTTAGGATAAAAATAAACCAAATTACAATTATGTCAAATTCAAATTGATATAACACCAAAATAATCTCTCCTTTAACCAATTATAACTGATCTTGTCGAGAGCGAATAATAGGGCATATGAACTAAATCATGCATCTTACATGTAATAGTGTTCTAGTCTTCCCATGACATCTTGACTTTCAACATTAATAATAATATAACTCTAATATTAGCAACAACTAACGACGACATTATGCTTCATACCAATGATCTGCTATACCTTCTAAGAAGATAATAGTTATAGCCTTAAATTTACATGGTAGTATTAACGACTAACTCATATTACAACCATTATTCACCACATTGGTTGGTAGTAATTCACTTGATATGTATATGTATTAAAAAAAAGGTTAGTTTGTAACATCCCATTTCTTCAACAAGACTAAAATCAAATATTTACCATGAGATAAAAACAAATAAGGTGAAAAATATTGAACTCTTTTTTTTGAATTAAAATAATCTCAACGAATCAAGATATGTTACAAAATCATAATTTCCTTTCTGAAATATGTAACATGTCATAATTTACAAAATTGACATCTTGTCATTTCATTTACAATACATAACTACACTTGGCATAAACAATAGTTTTACCTCATAAATTTGACTGTCATAAGTCATAACATGAAGTACACTACATCTAGAATATTGATATCTGACTTCACAAGTGTCGGCGAGTCATCTTCTTCAGAGGGAGAGCATCATCCAAGTGCTTTACCTCCAACCATAGACCAGCAGTCCCCCACACACCTTCCTTCCTAGAAGTGGCCCTACCCTTCACGAAGAGTATAAATATAAGGAACCAACAAGTTTTTTCCATTTGAGTCCTAGTGTTGTGTCCTACATAACCAACACAGTCATACAACTATAGACTCCTTCTAACTGAGTATGACACTACTGGATGGTTACGCAAATCTGGAGCACAGTGAACTGACTAATGCATGTAGAGACAGATGCATTACTTTATCCAAAGATTCAACATAAATAGATGTTTGCAATGAACATAGTCAGGTGTCCACACACCTCTGACTCGACTTGGAGACTATCTCATCCTATAGTTTGATTTTCATCACTTAGAATCTCTAGATACAAACTTGTCTATTCTAAAAATTCATTCTAGTCAATCTAACTTAGAACTAATCCTTAACCTAGGATAAACACGCAATGTATATAAGTTTAGGTAATTCTAACCTTTAGAGATTCCCTCTTTGCATACTTGCAATTTCTAGGGTCTATGACCATCTATCACTCTACTCTCTGACTCAAATATCAAACATCTTTGGTGCATTATAACAAGTTTCGACTCTCATAGAATCACTAAATTTTATAAAGTACTACTAAGACTCTTTATGTCTTGCTCTATGGTTTTCTTGACCTTTCACTGTCAACCAACATGGTTTTCTTGACCTTTTACTGTCGACCAATATGGTTTTCTTGACCTTTTACTGTCGACCAGTATATAACATATAAACAATGTCATATCCGACATAAGAGTTATAGGTTTCCTAAATCCTCCTTGTTTTAATACTAGGGTTTAGCTTCTCTAACCCAATACATGGAAATATCAAACATCCTTGTTTTCCAAAGGTAATAGCATAAGTATAACAAAACATGAGAACAAATACCTCTAGTCTTTCCTAGACCACTTGGCATTTCTTGAATTCACATTTCACGTAACATGAATAAGCATAATATTTGAGGTATATCCTCACCCATATAATATATAAATGAATACTATCATTTCACATCAATTCTTTTGATCTAAGTCAATCTTTCAACCCTAATAGGTTTGAATCATAATAGATAATAATCTACTTTCGACCCCTTGGTCTATTTAAGTCTATCAACTTTCAACATAAGTTAGGTCATGAACTTATATATAACATCCTTGTATATATATGTGTTACATAAACCTTTATCAACAATTATAGTTACAACAATCATGTGGGATTGAGTTACGAATCTCCCAACATGCCCCACCCTGGAATAAATCACTCCAGTGATGCCCAATCTTGGGATAACTTTGTCTTCTATGCACTTAGCACTAAAATGAGTTCTATAGAACAAAAACTATGAGATCTATATCTTTGCATTGCCTAGTTTACTCTCTCTCTCTCAAGATAACATAACATAAGTAATAGATGCTATTAAGGGCTATCTAGTTTTCCACATTCTTGGATCACCTGTTTCCCTAGATATGTAATACAAATTGTCAATAGGAATTCTATTTCACACAAAGAAATCTTTACCCATGTTGCATCCTCCTTGCTTCCATGTCATAATGATATTATCTCACCAAAAGTTCATTGAGAAGACTAGCAAGATTTTATTTATGGAACTATCATAGTCTTCAACATTGACTATAGGATCTATTTCCATTTTCTTTAGTTTCCGATTACTAACTTAGAATCCAAGTACAATAATATGATAATACAACATTAGTATAGTGCACTCTGGTTTTCTCTAAACCTCTTAGGTGCTATACAAATCCTCGTTACTCAAGGATTATGAATACACTATTAATAAAATAATCATTATTTGACTAAGGTCAATCTAATAATCCAAATAGTTTTATTCATAGATCAATACTTACAATCTTATTGATCTTCCAAAGTTCACTATCTTTGGTTTTAAAATAAATTATGAACTCATACATGAGATTCATCAATATCATGAATATTCTACTTTATAGTTGTTAAAAACCTAAGTGATATCATATCTCCAACCTTAGATATTCCAAATGAGATCAATATCTTTCTATTTCTCTTGATGAGAAGATTTCTATCACAAGCTTTATGATCGCAATAAATAATAACTCTGAGATATAGATAATCTCTTTCTAGACTCATAGGTCTTCGAATGCTAACACAAGGCAGTAATAATTCAATGTTTACTGGTCATATTCTAAATTGCTCATAGTATAGAGGTATTAGGATTTATACCCTCACTTGGATACCTAAAACCTTTCGGTCTCATACATATATACTTACTCAAAGTCAACAAAACTAATTGTTTTCATGTTTACACAAGATGTTAGAGCCTTTTGGCCTCTTATACCTCCACAGAGACCACAAACTCTATTCATATAAAGATTTATCAAGTCTCTCGGCCATAAAATCTATCTTGAAATCTAAGCCTATCAACTTAATGTTCACATCATTTTATCCCAAAAAAGGGTGGCCTATAATACTTCAACTCTTAATGCTACCCGCACCTCTGAGTGTCATAACATGGTTAGGTAAGATACTTTTAAAGTTATCCTATGAAAACATAATTACATAGTTGTTATGAAAGCAAGTTTAATGTTTTGTTGGAGTTCAACACTAAACTCTGTGTGAGAACATCTCTATGAGATCATACTTATTAACAGTCAAAGGATAGAATAAAAATTGAAAAAAAGAATAAACATACCTCTAGTATGCTATGTTGATCAGTACAGGTAACCCGAGTAAGTTTAATACATAGGTAAAAATACTTCTCCTTCTATCAGCTCCTCCTAGGTCATTCTCTATTGTAATCACTATGCTATCCTCCCTTAGCAATAACAAAACTATCTGCTCCCAGCTAATAATGTTATTCTTCTTCCATATCAAAGCTATCCTACCCAATAACTATGATATTCTCTACTTTGATATCAATGTTATGTTATTCTCCGATAACCAAGTTCTTCTCTCCTATGAAAAACAAAACTATTAGCTCTTCCTCTCGACTCCAAGAAGACAGTCCATATCTGATTCCCACAACAACTATCATGGAAAAGACCTAACTTCCCCAACTGTTTATTCGATTTAAACCTCCAGTCATAAAAGAATCCACTCACAAGTTTGTTAAAACAAAATGCTCGCAAGCCGTGGACTTCTGCACTAGATTATCCTATGAAGGCTCTTAGTTGGGCATGCATGAGTTTGAGGAAAATGTGGGTAGTAATGACCTCTACTCACTAACAATGATTCCCACTCTTAATTATTATTAGACTTCTCTTAAGCCACAGTATCTCCACATTACATGCCTCTGAATGCTCTTATCTTGAGCATGTAACGAGAGGGGATGTGGGTGTTAAAACACCACTCTCTCCAACAACCAACAACTCATAAAGAGAAGCATTCAATGCTCTAGAGTTGATTTAGAAAGAAAACTCTTCTATAACGTAGGTTGTTATCTTTTAAAACCAACTAACAACCTACCTCTCAAGAATAATGATGAAATAATAATAATAAAGCATATATATAAGTGTCAAAAGGAATTACAATAATTTGGTGTAAACTTATGCACAAGCATGATTGGGTCAAGTCCATCTCCCCTTCACATATAAAAGAAAATCACATCGATTCTAATTAAACGAAATAGAAATTCAATGTTAAAACTATTAACAAGAAATACACTTTTATTTTCCTTTCCAACAACGTTATTGTAGACGTAAACATATTCTCATTTACGATGCAAGGGACGTCATTTTCGTTGAAAAGTCATGTTAGTCAAAAAATGACTAATGCTCAGCATTGACAACGTCGATTATGCTATAAACGAATAAACTGTCGCTAAAAGACTCTAAATGACATTGACAACTTGTCGAGTGGAGAAATAAACTTAAACAAAAAGGGAGTTGAGTACCACTTACCGGACTCAACTAGGTTCACTAATTTGCACCAACACAAGACTCAAGATGGCGACAAACTATTCCTTTCCTTATATCTATTCCCTTCTCTCTGATGATGCTCTCCCTCCCTTTCTCAGAGGGGCGGAAACCTGTTTCCTGAATACCACTTGCAATCACCAACCCATGATTAGTGTATCAATAATCATTTCATAATCCTTATGAAATCATAACATCTTGACAACATATAAACACATGTCAATTATAATCAAATAAACATAATTCATGAAAACATTGATTTTTCCTGATATTTTTACTAAACGTCAAATCTTTGAATCATGCATAATCATCTACTAATTACTTCAAAAGTAAAAACTAAAACATAGTCAAAGTTAGGGATGTAACATAGTTCCACATGCAAGTTGCATTGAAGCCATCAATAATTAGGTTTCACTACGACTTATAAAATCATTTCTATTTGGTGTATACTAAGTTGAAAAGAAACCTATAATCGCTCTATATTAAAGACACATTCTAGATTAACTATCCCTTACCTTGGTCAACACTATCTAAAATCTTGTGAAGATACCCATAGTTATAATATGCATTCCTTTATAAGACCCTAATTAACCAAACAATATAACCGATGGCTAGAATGGTCATGAGTATAGAATTAATGCTAATTTCCATATTTAAGACATTTACTTAGTGCTAAGAAGGAAGAGTAAAGAATTATTTCTCTGTCATCACAATGAAAGTTGCCACTTGTATTTTGTTTACTAGACATGTCCCATGAAGCAACTGTTAGAGTTGTTAAGGACCTTTGAGTATAAAATGATTGCCACACTGCAATGAAAATTTATCTACAAGTAGCCTTCTATATTTTCCTATCTTTAAGAATATAACATAGCTTTAATTCCTACAACTTAGAGTTCGTCTATTTTATCTATTCTCTACCTTAAGGCATATTTCTATTTCAAACAACAGATTTTTGAGAGCTTTTGGTAAGTCTCAATAAAATATTTAAGTGCTAAGCAATGAAGGTTTATAGAATAAATAAAAGAAAACAATGGCAGTTTTTTTAGAATTTATATTTTTCTTTGTATTGCACAGCATAGGCACCTCTAATGGAGGCATCTCCATTACAGAGGCTCGCCTCCCTAATGGTCACCCAGTTTTGACATGGCATCTTTAATTTTTTCCCTGTCTGTGTGCCCTAATTTATGGCATATGTAATTCCAATATATTTACGGTTCAACAGTTTACTTTTCCTTTGCATGCTACAAATGATTAGCATACTTTTCTTCCCAAAATTTATGATTTTATATACTCTGGATTTATCAAAATTTTCATAGTATAAATTCATATGCTACATCTCATTAACTTCCCTTTTTCTGGTTGACAGGTTTATGTCATTTCTTGTAGGTATTCCTACCGGTAGCATCCTCAAGGGTTAACAAATTTCATAGAAACTCTAGTAACATTTCCTACTATAGTAGCCAATTATTTAAATTTTAGTTGAATACTACAGTTTCAATCCTCCAGGCATAAGAGGAAATGCAACATACAGCTGCAATAGAACATAAATAAAAATATTTCTTGTCTCTTTATTCAAATTTTGCTGAGCAAATTAAAAATCCTTACCTTAGAATTTACTCCATAGCCTGTTAATTTCCTTTCCCAGCTAAATTTATTCTTCTTCTCTCTTTTCCTTTCCCCAAATTTCTTCCACTCTCTGACATCCTCAAATTTCCCCAAATTCCCTTTTTGATAACCTACATTCTTCCTTTCCCCAAAGTTACAGTGTTGTGCTTCATGTTAGTTTATTGCCAGCTCAAATCCTTGGTAATTTCCTGGTGATTGTTACTTAACAACTCAAGTGGAGCGAACAACAAGGTTTTCCCCTTCTAACAAATGGCAAGCACTGAATATCACAAATCTATGAGACATCATAATAATGCACTATTCCTCCCTTTCCCGTGAAGAATTTTAAAATAATATAAAATTAATATTACTCATCCCTTTATTATTTACTTTTGCCTATTACTTGGTAGGACAACAATATCACCTTAAAACAACTCTCAATGCTCATTTATTTTCTATTATTTATTTTAATTTAAAAGATAAAACAAGATATATCACAATATCTCTATTATTAGCTTAATTATCTATATATATAATGCTTATATGAGTGTGTGTGTTTTGTATATATATATACTTATTTGTGCTTTAAACAATTCTTACATCAAAAGTTGCATGCATCCGTCATATAACATCAAATATAACTGTAATATATATACAATTAACGTAAATACTAAGTGTAATAGAAGAGGGCTATGACAATAAGTGTGGAGGAGACTATGTTGGGGGTTTTATTTAAGCCTAGGGGGTCTATCTAAGGGGTTTTGAGCTAACCTTCTTCAATCAAACCCCCTTAGATAGAACCCCTCTAGGCTTAAATCATTAATTTTTATTAAAAAATATGTGATTTCAAGTAAAAGATAGGATGTCCCACAAGTGGGACACATTATTGTGCAATCAACCTACTTGAAAATCATTTATATGCGATGTCGACTATAAGTGTATGCTTAACCCCCATGCTTGTCATGGAATACCCACTTGGTTGCCTCCTAGTTCAATGGGGTGGGCTTGATGGTTCCACATGGTTGGGTGGAGTTGAACCACCATTGGGGATTGTGGATCCTTTAGAGTATCTTGGAGACCATGGAAGGGCTTCTCTATCTTGTGCAGTTGGTAATTTTTCATTTTGTGCTCTTGTAGAAAATGTATAATTTTAGGACCTTTAATGTCCTTATGCATAATTTGTATAATTGATCATGAATAATAGTATTTTTTATTGTAATCCACCCTTGGAGGTGATGTGAACTCTAACATTTATGGTAATTTACTCGACCTAGTTGTTGGATGTGTGTGGCTATTACAATGGTTGTTCTCATAATGGTTTGACTTGGAAAATTATGGTTAATAAGTATGATTTCATCATCTCTTGGTGCCAACCTTTTCATAGCTTTATCATGACTAATTCCTCTTCTTATAATAATTATATGATGTTGTGGTGTTTAGAAATGCTTTCCTTATCTTGTGTGGTTGTCTTCCTTTGCATTTTTTTAATCTCTTCCTTGCTTGAGTAGATTATTGCTAGCATGAGAGTGTGACCTTGGGATTCATGGAGATTTTGAGGTCCTTGGGAGACCTTTCTTGGCTGGTGTGGGGCCTACATGTTTTTAAGTTCTCAACTCTGACCATATTCATACAACACATAAAATGAGAACGTTTGCCCTAACTATTAAAAAAGTTAAGTTTGCTACCCCTAACTTATCTTTTGGTGCACAGTTTCAAGTTGCATTTTGGACCTTGAAGTTTGAGTTGTAGGCTTGGTAAAGTTTGGATTTGGATTAGAGTTGCATTTTGCAAAATGCATTTCAAACTTTGAATCTCGATTTGCATGTTGCAAATTAGACTTTAAGATCTAAATTACAATCTTGTAGAAGTTTGGAACTATGTTTGAAATTTGTAGAATGTTGGTTGCATTTCAGACCCCGAAGTCCAAAATGCATACATTGTAAGTCATCCTTCGAAGACCAATCAAATGCATGTTGGAGTTCAGAATTATCTTTTCAATCTTTAGGAAATGTGAATTATTAGTCAGACGTTGAAGTCTAAAATAATGATGGAAAATCAAACTCTGAAGTTTGAGGTGGTTGTTTGACGAGTCTCGAGGTTGATCTCTAGGTTTGTAGGTTGTAATTTGTTATTTAGACTCCAAAGTCTAAAGTACAAATTGAAAGTCAGACTTCAAAGTCTAAGATCCTATAATTTTGTCCCTGAAGCCCAAGTTTGATTAGAATGGACACTAGAACCCAAATCAATTTAGAAGTGCACTCAGACTCCAGAGTCCAAACTTGTGCACTCATGGCTTTGAATTCTAAGTTGTTCTAGTTTTGACTCTCGACTCTAACTTCTAAGATGTCAAAAGAGTGGCTTGTTAAGCTAGATGCAAGGATTTGTAATTTGTCATAGGAACCCAAACTTTCCTTCCATTATCCTTGTTTGTATTAGTCACGGTGTTTTATGCCCATGGTTAGTAAGTCTTCCACTTTTGTCATTGTGCATAGTACATCGGTGTGTGTGTTAGGTATGTTGTTGCATGATGGTTGTAGTGAGTTGTGGTGTAAATAGGAGTGCTCTATGACACATTTTTTATCACTTTTATATCATGAAAAATTTGTTCGTCTAGTTTTTATCCATTAATGGCTTAAGCAAAACCTTGGGGCATTATATCTTGCACCAAGCTTCTCTCATAATGAGCATGTAAAGGACGATGATCAACCAAAAGATGATGTCTAACCTCCATTCCAAGCCTTCTATTTGTTGGGAATTAAGGTATCTCAACTTTGGTAATTCCTTGTATTTTTACATTGTATTTATTTATTATTTGCCTATTGTATTAATTGGATGCAAATCCTATGTTGTCATATTGTGGGAGTTGGCATGATGAAGTGTCATCCTACATGGCATATGACCACATGTATTTTTGTCCTCACATGAGGAGATAGGCATCCCACTTAGTGGTAGGAATATTTTTCCACGTGTCAGCATCTTGGATCTTGTGTAAGGGAATATTGACCATAACGATTATGATAGATTCCTATGACGAAGTTATGACATGTAAGAGTCAGAAATAGGAGATTCTATGACAGGTGAAGACATGTGTCGAAGAGCATCTTTGAAAAAGGCATCTTTGGGCACCCGAAGGTGGACTATGACATGTTGTAAGAGAATATGCTATTTATAGTCTGTGTATGACAAATTCTCTTACAGCTGTAAGTTGTAACCTCTACGACAGATTCTATGATGGTCGTAAGAGTCATAAGAGTATTTGTCATAGCCCATTTTGGAAATAGGTGACCTCTTTGGGATGGGGTGTGTGGACAAGTGTTAGAAGCATCTTACAATGTTGACCAAGTGTCCATAGGCATGGGTTTTGGGCCATGAGGCCAAGTTGGACTCCCATTCCAAGATAGAGGCAATTTTGCCTTGTATTTTCTATATAAACAGGTGCTTTTGAGAGGAGATGGATTACAAGTTTGACAGGTACTGTTATGCTGCTAGTTTGTCTCTAGATACGAGTGTCAAAGACTCCAGAGAGCTTGCATTGCAAGTGTATTGTAAACCATTTCATTTTTCTTAATACATTATGCAGGTTTTAGAGTGTGGGGTTTTTCACCTGATAAGGGTTTTCCCCACGTATATCTTGTGTCTCTCTTCTTCTGTCTCACTTTCTTGTTTATGTGTTTGCTACAATATCTCTGTTATCTCTGTTAGTGGGTTTAACAATGTTGTAATAGTAAGGATAAAATTGAATTTGCACTCTCCTCCCCTCATTAGATTAGTGTAGGAAGTGATTTCTGCACACCTAGCTTCCTTTCAGTTGGTATCAGAGCCTGGCCAATTTTGGTTCTAGCTACTGGGTAGGGGTTTTTTGAGCTAATATTAGGTTGAGTGGGAGTGTTGTGCAGAGTATTCTGCATCTTGTTGTAGCAAGGAGATGGCAACCACATCCGGAAGGTTAGAGGTTGAGAAATTCAATGGCACTAATTTTGAGTTGTGGAAACTCAAGATGGAGGACCTACTTGTTGATCATGACCTATGAGAAATGGTATCTAGTGTGAAACCTACAACAATGTCACAAGATGATTGGGACCTCAAAGATCAGAAGGCTAAGGGTCTCATAAGACTTTGTTTAGCTGACTCTATCTTATTGAATGTCCATGAGGAGAAGAGCATGAAAGATCTTTGGAAGAAGTTGGGTGATGTTTATCAAGCCAAGTCCTTGGTAAACAAACTTTTCCTGAAAAAGAAGTTGTTCACTTTGAAGATGGAAGACGAAGGATCTATTGTAGATCACATGAATGCTTTCAACATGATTGTTGCACAGTTGACATCTGTGGGTGTGAAAATGGAGGAGGATTGATGTATGACCCTGCTTTGTTCTTTGCCAGATTCGTGGGATCATCTTGTCATGTCTATCGGAAGCACCACTACCACCTTCAAGATGGAAGATGTGGTGCCCTTGTTGTTATCTAAAGAAATGCGGAGGAAGTCTTTTGAGGCAGCCAAAGAGGCTCTTGCAGTTCATGGAAGACCCAAAGAGAAAGGGAAGAAGAAGGACAAGAAAGTTGAGAAGGGCAGATCCAAATCCCGTGGGAGATCCAAAACTCCTGGAAAGTCCAAGGCTCTTTGTTGGAACTGTGGAAAAACTAGGCATTTCTGAAAGGAATGCAAAGAGGAGAAGAAAAAGAAGAAGAAAGCTCCTGATTCAGATTTTGACAAGTCACAAGATGATGGTGATGCCTTCATCGCAGCCCTAGCCACCCATGCATCTGATGATGTGTGGTTGATTGATTCTGGTGCATCATTCCACATGACCTCGCATCGAGACTGGTTCACGAAATATGAAGAGTTTGATGGTGGAAGAGTGTACCTCGGTGATGACTCTCATCTGAAGATTGTTGGTCATGGAAGAGTCTCAATCCAATTCCCTAATGGATGAGTGAAGGGGATCACTAGAGTTATGTGCATTCCAGGCCTTGCATAGAACCTGCTTTCTGTAAGTATGTTGAATGATGTAGGTGTGCACGTTGTCTTTTTGAAGGATGGATGCAAGATGGCTAGAGGATCTATGGTGCTTGCGAAGGGTACTCAGAGAGGTACTCTATTTCAGCTGGAGGCATGCAATTCACAGTGCAATAGTTCTTTTGACTCAAAGAAACGAGTTGTAGTCACTTCATCCCCACCATTTTAACGAGCAATGAAGAAATCTATTGTAACTAGTTCTGATGGTAGTGCACATGCTATGGAAGCTAAGCTTCCTTTTAGTTCAAATCAGAAGAGACAGAACTAACATAAAACTTTGGTTAAGCCAAAGTAAGTATGTGAAGACTGTGTTGGATAGGTTCAGCATGGTAGATTGTAGACCATTGTGTGTTCCTATTTCTTTGGGGACAAAGTTGTCTGTTAATGATTGTCCAAAATCTCCTAGTGAGATGGGGGACATGAGCAGAGTACCTTATGCTAGTATTGTTGGCAGTTTAATGTATGCTATGGTCTGTACAAGACCAGACATTGCCCAAGCAGTGGGAGTCCTTAGTCAATTTATGGCTAATCCTGGATGGGTACATTGGGATGCAGTTAAGGGAGTGTTCAGATATTTGAGGGGTACTTTTGAGTATTCCATTTTCTATCATGGCATTGCTACAGGACCTCTGCATTCAATTTGTATTCATGGATTTGTGGATTTTGATTGGGCAGGGCAGGTGACATTGACAGTAGGAGATCCACCAGTGCATATGTGTTCACAATGTTTGGTGGTGCAATTAGTTGGATGAGTAAGCGACAACCTGTGGTTGATTTGTCCATGATAGAGGCTAAGTACATGGCAGTAACTCATGCTTGTAAGGAAGCCATTTGGCTTAAGAGATTGTGTTCAGATATTGGTGTTGATGTAGGACAGATTACGATTTATTGTGATAGTCAGAGTGCGATTTGCCTTGCGAAGAATCTAACTTTCCATGCCAGAACAAAGCATATTGTTGTACAGTTTCACTTTGTACAAGACATGGTAGAGGATGGGAAGGTAAATTTGGAGAAGGTAGATACATTGAAGAATGTTGCAAATGCATTAATGAAGCCAGTGGGCACATAGAAGTTCATATAGTGTTCAGAGTCTATGGCCCTCTCGGCCTATAGCAGTTAAATCCTGTTGATTCTATTGGCTCTTACAAGGTGTTCGACAAGTGGGAAAATGTTGGGAATTAAGGTGTCTCAACCTTGGTAATTCCTTGTATTTTTACATTGTATTTATTTATTAATTGCCTATTGTATTAATTGGATGCAAATCCTATGTTGTCATATTGTGGGAGTTGGCATGATGAAGTGTCATCCTACATGGCATATGACCACATGTATTTTTGTCCTCACATGAGGAGATAGGCATCCCACTTAGTGGTAGGAATATTTTGCCATGTGTCGGCATCTTGGATATTGTGTAAGGGAATATTGACCATAACGGTTATGATAGATTCCTATGACGAAGTTATGACATGTAAGAGTCAGAAATAGGAGATTCTACAATAGGTGAAGACATGTATCGAAGAGCATCTTTGAAAAAGGCATCTTTGGGTGCCCCAAGGTGGACTATGACATGTTGTAAGAGAATATGCTAATTATAGCCTGTGTATGACAGATTCTCTTACAAATGTAAGTTGTATCCGCTATGACAGATTCTATGACGATCGTAAGAGCATTTGTCATAGCCCATTTTGGAAATAGGTGACCACTTTGGGATGGGGTGTGTGGACAAGTGTCATAAGCATCTTACAATGTTGACCAAGTGTCCATAGGCATGGGTTTTGGGCCATGAGGCCAAGTTGGACGCCCATTCCAAGATAGAGGCAATTTTGCCTTGTATTTTCTATATAAACAGGTGATTTTGAGAGGAGATGGATTACAGGTTTGATAGGTACTGTTATGCTATTGGTTTGTCTCTAGATACGAGTGTCGAAGACTCCTGAGAGCTTGCATTGCAAGTGTATTGTAAACCATTTCAGTTTTGTTAATACATTGTGTAGGTTTTGGAGTGTGGGGTTTTTCACCCGATAAGGGTTTTCCCCACGTATATCTTGTGTCTCTCTTCTTCTGTCTCACTTTCTTGTTTATGTGTTTGCTGCAATATCTCTGTTATCTCTGTTAGTGGGTTTAACATTGTTGTAATAGTAAGGATAAAATTGAATTTGCACTCTCCTCCCCTCATTAGATTAGTGTAGTAAGCGATTTCCACACACCTAGCTTCCTTTCACTATTTATAGGAAAGAGAGCAACAAAGAAGGACAAATTTACTAAGTTCTCTTGGCTCCATTACTTAATTCCCAAAGCACCAATAACTAATGCACCTGATGAACCCATTTGCATCTCCAAGGTGGGAACCTAAGTATGCCACCAAGACCAAGTGATGACACATTCTCTAAGGCATGAATATTGGTCCCTCCAAGCCTAGTGCCTAAGTTTGACTTGTAACATGTGACCTAAGCATTAAATTTTTTTAACAATATTGAATGCATTTTATAATTACCTCCAACTATTAAATACATTCATCTAATGAGCCTAATATTTAACCATGATCTCACTAAAAATTGATCTCTTAAATAGTAAATACATTTCCTCTAGTTGCCACTCTTAAATGCATTTACAATGTTACACATAATAACCTCTTAGGAAGCTAATGAGCTCCCCCCAAAGTGTGGTGCCCTATTTTGTGGTGGATCACAACTTTACAAAATATCAAATATTTCTATGCAAGGTGTACAACACCTTACCCCAACATTAACAACTCTTTTCAGATAACTTAGAGTCTAATCCTCATCAAACTGAAATAGATGCACAATTGATGTTAGTTGCATACCCATAAAAATTAATTGGGATATTAGATATACATTGATCTAATCTTTATAATTGAATACTTTTCTCTGACCCTTGAAGTTATGGCTAATGAGAAAATCCCCAGTAAGGGTGGTCTCCCTATCAATTTTTGTAAAACCATGTGGCCACACATAACAAAAGTCTTCCTTGTTGTTTGCCTTGAAGCATTTGAGAAGGGTCCATACACTCCTTCATTAATCAAGGTTTGATCAAGCTCCTTCCTAAAGGCAAGAACAAAGACATGTGATAGGATCACATCCTATTAATCTACCAAAAACTTCCTAAAAACTTGTGGCTAATGTCATGACCTATAAGAATCCCCAATTGACTCAAGCTTATAGTGCCACCTGCTAAACCAGAAACATCTTCTACAAGAGAGAGACAAGAGGATAATTTTATTGATTTTGGATGAAATAATGATAGTATAATTTTCAATAGTACAAAGATTACAGAAGGGACCTTGCTTACATAGGCAAGATAGAAAACCCTAAGTAAAATTAATAAAGTGTAAATAAATAAATAATTACACTAACACCTCCCCTTAGGTGCAACTTAGTGAGAACGAGAAAATGTGCAAATGATGAAAAGATGGGTTTGACTACAAGGCTTGATGAGGTACCCATGTACAAAAGATCTCTTAGAAATGGAGAAAATGAGAAAACCACATGGGGAAAAACTCCTCCCAAAAGAGAGAAAAGATGAAATATGTACAAGTGATGGATCACAAACATCCAAGTCCATCAAAAATACACAATGAATAGCCCCCATAGGAGAGATTGAATGGATGATATGATAGATCCCCCCACAAAGAAGTAGCTCTTGTGCCAATGGTGAATGCCTAAAGACAGAACACTATCCACTACCTACAAACAACATTTCTCCCTTTGGGAAGAAACAAATCCAATGGTGGATGTAGAGGTAACCCCCATAATCTAGATTAAATGGGAACCCAAATCCAAATGTGTGTCTCAAAATACAACTTAGGTGTCCTATTGCTAGAAAAAGATGTCTCCTCCAAATTAGGAACTAAATGTCTAATCAAAGAAGTAGAAGTAGGAGAGGAAAGATACTAAACTGCATCTAAAAACACCGAAGGTGTGATGACATCACTACCATAAAAGAAGAGAGATAACACCTCAAATGTGTCCTTCAAATCTAAAATGTGAGACTCCACAAACAAGGATGATATCCCTGATAAATAGGAATCCCAATGAGGTGGATCTGAAAGACTAATGTCATCATGTTGTAAATAATCACTAGAAATACTCAAGGAAGAAACTCTAAACTCTAAAGTAGAAATAAGTGATGGAGATATGATCTTGATAAGAGAAGAAGTGGAAGCAAGAGAAGCCTCTGTGTCATCACAATGATCAAGACCTACTAGATATTCAAGATCCTCTTCTATATCATCATCAAAGGGTATATTATTTGCATCATCATGGGTATGAGGCAATCCATAGTAAGATCATATAGGAATGGAGAGAGATATGTGTCTCCATAGATCTCCCAAATTTGGGCCCAAAGAGTGTGTGGGCACTCAATATGTGAGATAGAACACATAGTGTCAAAATCAACACCAGAACCAATCAATCATAGGACATGATCAATCCTATTTCCCCATGTAAATTTACTCCCAAGTGTATCTAGTTTAGGTATGATTCCATAAAGATAAGGCAAAATATTGAGCCACCTGAGATGTGTCAGGATGTCATTCCACCAAGACTCATAATTGTCCTTAGCCAGGGTAACCACAAAAGGATGAGCATAAAAACCCATGATATCTCCTCAAATGATAAAATCAAATATTAAAACACCTAATACATATCAATGTTGATAAATGAAGCCAACCCAAGAAAATAAAACGTTTCCAAGTGCCAAGATGTCCAAGATATCAACCAGAATGCAAATAACTAACAAAATAAACAAAAAATACCTAGGACTGAATCTCAAAAAATTACATGGATAGCTATGTAGAGCTTATTAATACCTTTCCAATGCCTATTCATTTACAAAAAAAGAGATTCTAGGCAAAAGTTATGAGCTCAAAAGCTAAAATGAGGGATTCAAACTTCAAACAACAATAAAAGCCACCAGTAGAAAAATCTAGAAAAAATACTAGCATCATTGGGAAGTGCTTGTAACTAACTTTCTAATGTTTATTTGTTTGCAACAATCTGACTCCATATGCCCAAGATATGCCAAAAAGAAAAAAATAGGTCCTTCAAGCAAATAAAATTAGGGCTAGTGGCCCTCTCATGGTCCTTGGGTGGCGGATCAGTGGCTGACTAGGCTGAGGTGGCCCAATCAGGTAGCACCACCCTGTTGGAGGTGGATCTAGTTGGCCCACTGGTGGTTTACCTCAAAAGGTGGTTGAGAAGTCAAATGGTGGCTCCACTCGTCTGGCTCAGTGGTGGCTACATTTTGATGGCGGAGTATCAGCGGCAGAATGTAGTGGCATGGTCTAAGGGTGGCTAGGAGGTGACAAACATGAGCAACGAGATCTTGTCGCTCTAGCAGTAGGGTCCAAGGGTGACTAGGAGGTGGCAAATGCGAGTGGTAGAATCTTGTTGCTCTGACAATGCGACCAATGACCTAATCCCCTCAAGGCTGGTTAGAATTAGGCACAAGTGACCCTGTGACCAGGCGCTTAGAATTAAAACTCCCATGCTAATAGGAAACCATGGGATAATGGTTGATAGAAAAATTTATCCACTATTTAATGCCAAAATAAATGGTCAGATGAAGGATTTTGATTGTTGTACCAATGACCTAAGCCACTCAGGACTAGTTGGAACTGGGTGCCAAGTGACCTTGTGACTAGGTGCTTAGAATCAAAACTCCTACCCTAACAAGAAACTTCACAATAAAAGGGCACCGATAGAAAAATTTATTCATTGTTTAATGCCAAAAAACTGTTGGATGAAGGATTTTTACTATTGCACCAAGATTTACCCACCGGACAAAGATCACAAGTGATGCAAGGTGTCAGATATTTGTATAGTATCTGACATGGGATGGCATAGGTGCAAAGGGTACAATATGGTGACTATACAACCATATGGATTTGTATGGATCGTACATCTTTCAGTGCCCTAAAATCTCCAAGCCCTAAAAATGGCAAAACTTTTCTAGACACTAAAATATATAAAGTGCTTTATATGAAAATAATGGTTTTTGGGCCTTTTAGACTCAATGGTGAGGTCATGTTTTCCCAAAAGTGCACCCAAAAAAAGCTCTTTCCCAATTTTATCCCAGATTTGAGAAGAGGCTTACAAATTTGGAGCTCTGATACCATGTAAGAGTCCCCAATGAACTCAAGCTTCCAAGATCACCTGCAAAACTAGAAATACCTTCCATAAGAGAGAGACAAGAGGATAATTTGCTTGATTTTGGATGCAATAATGATATTATGATTTTTAATAATACAAAGATTACATGAGGGACCTTGCTTATATATCCAAGATAGAAAACCTTAAGTAAACTTAATAAAGTGTAATTAAATAAATAATTACACTAACATGACCATCCAAAAATATCCTATCCCCCAAGATATTATTTAGCCTAAACAAACATCCTTCTTCAATAACTGGGTTATCCTTGACTACCTTATCCTTTTCTGGGAAGTAGTAGAATGGGATCAACAAATGCAAAAGATGCTCTTTTAGTCAAATTATATATTGATAAAGTTTATAATAGAACCAGATGGCCCTTCACTTGTAAACTGCTAAGTTGGTTGGGATGTGGTACCAAACTTATCTTACATTCATTTACTTTTTGTTGATGCTAGTGATCACCTTGTGGTTAATGGTCCTCTCTCCCTTGCCTTATCTCTTTAGAGATCCATTAGGCAAGGATACCCTCTTGCCCCTTTTATCCATGTCTAGTCATCTTTTACCTTGGTTACCTCCTCTAGCATGCCCACTCTCAACATTTATCAAAGGTATTTGTCTCCCCCATAACTCCCACATTTTGAACTATTGTTTTTCTTATGAAAACATGTTTCTTATACAAAATACAATTGAGGAACTCTCTAACAATTTGGAATTTCTTGACCTTAGTTGCAAGTCCCCACTATGGATCCCCACTAAATGGGATATGAAATCTCTAGATATCTTAGCATCCTTTTTGGTTTGAGAGTCTCCCTCTTAGACATGAGGAAATGGTTTTCAACAAATTGAAGACTAAACTACTTTCTTGGACTCACAAATTCCTCTCCATGGTCGATCATATCCAAGTGGCAAAAAAAGTTCTCTTTGCAAGACATGTCTACATCTCATCATGTTGGCTTCTACCCAAAGCTTGCTATGTATATAGTTGACACAACTCATCAAAAGCTTCCATTAGTCTAAATGAGGCAAAAAGAAGAGGATGTTTCTTTCTTTTGGGTCTCATTGTATCGACCAAAAGATTGGGGTGGATTGGGTCTTATTGATCCTTATACTCCAAGAACTTGTCTCATTGCTAAGTGGATGCTTAGAGCTCTCAATGGCTCTACTCTTTGGAAAATTCTAGTTAGACACTATATTAAAACAATCACATCTCAAGGTTCATGGTCTTCTATGAAGTCATTTTTGCTCCATTCTTTAATCTTCATGTTTTGAACCAAGTTAATAGTATTTAGAAAGATTAGAAAGTACTCTATCACTCATCTTGAACTTGTACATGATCAATCTTTGTGGCATTTGCTAGATTCCCAACATCCTTCATTTGATGAAATTGGTTCAACTAAGTGGATAACCTTCCACTAGCTTTCAACAAGCAATTCTAAGGCAAAGGTTTGTTTAAAAAATAACTCAAACATTTAGAGACCTACAAGACCTCCCTAATCTCAAATAGAAACATGTACATGACAACTCCAATGTAACTTCAAGTCCATGGCTACTAATAGACAAGTGGTCTCCCACATTAAATCCCTTGTCTCTCTTATCCTTCAACTCAAGTTTTCTACCTTCTACACTTGCAATTTCCTAAAGGATTGGAGTTGGCCCACTAGAAGTAAATTCTATTTCTTTCCACTCAAATATGTATACAAAATCTTAATTACACCCCTCCAATATGACCATTGTCTAAATGCCAGACGGAAATGCTCTTTCTCAAACCCCAAATGATTCAAGCTTAGCTCTACACTATGGAAATCTAAGGTTGAAACTCAAACCCAAATCCTAACCTCGAAGATCGTTGATTCAAGAATTCCCCTAGTGCCCACATTCATTTCTTTCACCCCTAATCCATCCTCTACCCATTCTACAAATAGAAAGAAACTTTAAAACACACATTTTGTTTCTTCCCTCTTGCCAAACATACATGGAACTTAGTCTTCTCCTAGCTTCCTACCACATTTTTTTGTAAAATCTCATGGAAGGCCACATTGCTAAGAGCTAATATTTCTAATAACTCGATTTTTAAACTTGTACACAAACTTAGTCTTCTCCTAACTCCCTACCACATTTATTTGTAAAATCTCATGGGAGGCCACATTGCTAGGAGCTAATGTTTCTAATAACTTAGTTTTTAAGATTTGTACACAAACTTAGTCTTCTCCTAACTCCCCACCACATTTATTTGTAAAATCTCATGGAAGGCTACATTGTTAGGAGCTAATGTCTCTAATAACCCAGATATTAAAACTTGTAGACAAATTATCATGAAACACATTTGGAGTTTATGATGCTTGGCTATTTTTCTATTCTAATTTATCCTTTGGAAGTTGGCATTCTAGTACCCTGCTCTAACATCATATTTTAGATGATGAATCTTGCGTATGCTCTATTGGAAACACTACATGATAATACATATTTGATCAAACAACTTTTCTCCCTTCTAGTACCCTGCGCTAACATCATATTTCAGATGGTGAATCTTGCTTGTGCTCTATCAGAAACACTGCACAATAATACATATTTGATCAAACAACTTTTATCCCTTCTAGTATTGTCATGTCCCCTTTTTCTTAATTTTTGATTAATGATCAATATTAACCTATTTTACTCTTCTGTGGGTTAATTGGGCAAGCATAAGAAGAATAAATAATTTAATATTTATTATTGTCCAAATATAATTCAAAATTTGAGGACATTTTAATATTAAATTAAATATTATATATTTTTATTGCACAAGTGGGGGAATGGGGTTTAATGAGGTGTAATTATAACTCCCAAGAGTGAATTTAGAAGATTTTATGACAGGCATGACAAGATTCTATGACAACATCTATGACAACATCTATGACAGGTTGTCATAGTGGGAGTTATTTTCTATTTTTAGACAAGAATCTTGAATGGGTTGTTTTGGTGAGCATTTTTGGAGGGAATTTGTTAGAAATTAAATTATTTTAATTTATTTTCCAAGAGAGGGGCATTTGGATTTGGAGATATTATAAATATGCAAGTATTTTCTTTGAGGAGGACTTTTTGATCATTTTACAACCCAAAATTTTGAATTTGAACACTTGTGCTTGGATTTTCTTCAGTGGATGAAAACCCATTGGAGTTTGCAGTTGTGGACGGAAACCTATTGGTTGCATGGATCAGAGGATGGAAACCCTTTGGTTCTTGAGGGCATTCTCACACAGGGAGTGCATTGGAGCTTCAAAGAATTGATAGATTTCGATAGTTTTTATGTAGTTTGCTTGTAGGTGGATTTATATGCAGTTTGATGTTTCTTGGAGCATTTTGAAGTATTGAAAGTGTTTGCAGTTGGGACATTACAAGTACCTTGCTCTAACATCATATTTCAGATGGTGAATCTTGCTTGTGCTCTATCGAAAATATTGCACAATAATGCGTATTTGATCAAACAACTTTTCTCCCTTCTAGTACCCTGCGTTAACATCATATTTCAAATGGTGAATCTTGCTTGTGCTCTAATGGTAAAAAAAAAAGAGAAAAAAAGAGGAATAGAACTCGACAAGAAACATCAATCCCCTCATAAGAAATTGGATAAATTAGAGGAATGACATAAAATTGCTGTTGAAAAAGAAAACAGCAGTTATATAATACCAAAGAAACCCTATACTCAATAGTCAAAACAGTTACAAACAGCCAAAATCACAGTAAATACCAGTCTAGACCGTCCTAGGTACCTCTCCTTCACCAACAATAGTTGGCTCAGGGCTATGGTGGTAGACCCCACTTTTCATAACTCCCCCACCAAAACACATAGATAGAGAAAATAAGCAAGTGCTTTCTTTCATCAATCAGAAAAATCCGACAAGTGAAATAAAGTGATGGATCCTAGAATGCGCGTGGGCCCACCCTCCTTCCATAATATAAAAACACATAAATATCATACATGCCATTCCATGCCATGCCATGCATGGTGATGCGATGTACAATTGCTTATATTCCACGGGAGGAAAGGAAAAAAAAAAAAAGTAGAAGAATTTAAGTGGCGGAGGTGGCGTGTGAAGGGTGGCGCACGGCACTGTGGCGCTGCCGCTCATTTTCTTTCCGCTGTCGGCCGTTTGCGCAACTTTTAAGAATTTCCCACTTAACTTACTTTTTCTTTTTCCCTTCCTTATCTTGTCATTTTTCCAAAACTAAGCCTTTTTCACACATTCGTTTACGCGTATTTGTTTTTCTTTAATATCCGCACTGCCCACTCAAAAGATTGGCCAGCGAATGTACAGACATTGACAGAAATTTAGACTGCAATTTTTCTGCCACATCATTTTATTTTACTTTTGTGTTTTAAGTGATCGCACAATCGTTATTTAAATCGTGGCCGAATCCGTCGCCGCCGTCCGAATTTTGGTCGCCGCAAGATCAACAGTCGGTTAAGTGACCAAGTAATTATTATTGTCACCCAACTCAAAGAGTAATATAATAATAAATTTTAAAAAATTCAAAATATCTTAAAAGAGAATTATTTAAACAAGTGTTGTGTAGTGATTAGTAGTTGTTTTTAAAATAAAATCTTTATTTGGTGTAGTGGTTAATATCTTGGATTAAATTTGACTGTGGACGCTTCTGTCAAGCAATTTTTTTGTAATGGTCATCTATATGAAATTGTCTTTAAAATATTAAAATATTTTTACCATATATTCCTTGAACCTCCTATGGGTGCAAGTGCTTGTGTGTGTGTGTATATGTATATATCCTAAAATTTTAATTGTATTTTACAGCTGAAATGACTAAATATGGCCATACAACCATCAAATTTAAGCACTTAATATCTATCTCTAAAAAGTAATATAATAAATTAAAAAAAATAAAAGATTTTAAGAGAGAATTATTTAAACAAGTGTTATGTAGTAATTAGTACTTGTTTTTAAATTAATTTTTTATGTGTGTAGTGGTTAATTTCTATCTCTAAAATAAAGTTGAGGTTTCGTGTTCATTTCAAAGTCATTTTTTATCAATATTATTTTTTTATGGTAGTAATTTTTTTTGACCATATAACATCCCAATATAAATATGACAAATTATAAAAATCAAACTAAAAACAATCTCTAAAATAAAGTTTAGGTGCCGTGTTCATTTCAAAGTCAATTTTTATCAATATATTTTTTTATGGTAGTAATTTTTTTTGGCCATATAACATCCCAATATAAATATGCCAAATTATAAAAATCAAACTAAAAACAATCTCTAAATTAAGGTTTAGGTGTCGTGTTCATTTCAAAGTCAATTTTTATCAATATTACTTTTTATGGTAGTAATTTTTTTTTGGACATAGAACATCCCAATATGAATATGACAAATTATAAAAATCAAACTAAAAATAATGAGTTTGAGGATTATAAAGATAGAACAAAAATAAAATATTAGCCCTTTTCTATCTTTAAAGCATGTGTAAAAGTAAAACTAAACTTTGACAAGTAATGAATCAATGATAATGAACAATAAACATTTTAATTGCAAGATCACTATTGAAAAAATGGCTATGAAACTTAGTAGAGAATTTATTTGGAATTGTACAATTTTTTTGACTTGTAAGTTCTTGTATTTCATTATGAAAAGGATTTCAATCTTTGATTGGAGACTACAATTCGTATGCAATTTGAAAGAAATGGTGGATAAAATCCCTTTTAAAAATAAAATTTTAGGGTTAAATAATTAAACAAACATGAACAAAAAATTATCTTAGGACTAAATAGTTAGGGAAAAGTCTACTTAGAGTAAAGTGCTAAAATAAATGAGGAAAAATTAAATGAATACAATAATGATACTTAGTTGAAAATTGATGTAGATGTGTTATAGCATATGGTTGTAGATGATTTGTCGATGACTACACAAATGCCTTGAGATTTGAAAATGCACGGTCTATCATTGTGAGTCACAACAATTGTGGATCTATCATGCACTTGCAGATATGACCTGTGCAAGTGCATATCAAATCTAGATAAACAAATTTGATCTTTGTAAATCTTTTAAATTTTGTTCTCAATTCACCCTAATGCTTGTATCTTTTCCTATGTAAAAACTTGGTTGTGTGTGGTTGAGAGTTTGCCAATGACGGGGAATATGTATGTCATTGTTCAAACTCTTAGGATATCGAGTCAATGAGTTTTGGAAATGATTGAAGACAATAGGAAAGCATGCAAAAGATGCCCTAGATGTTGATGTAAACAAATGATGCAAAGTTGATGCTTTGATAAAATGCTTGAATTATTATAGCTATGAGATTCTCTTATGAATTATGGGTGTGTAAAAATGAAGTAGGGTTAGTCATTAAATACAACCCTAAATGTGGGAAGGGGAACATTTTGTACTTCAAGCCGACACATAATGGCTAGTTGAAAGGGTTTAGTCAGTCTCAAATTTGAATTGAAATTTAAATGTTCTAGGTTCACTTCTACAAATTGCACAATTAACCTAGCTCACTTGCATAAATCATAGATTTGAACCTAGATAGGAAATGGGTAAGTCTGGGGGTCAAAAATTATTCTTGGGAATGAGTGTGTTTGGGGGCAAGCAAGGTTTGAGTTATGTGCCAACTTTCAATAGAAATCACACCACTTGTGTACACTTGTCATTGCATAAGGAATAATCGAGCCAAAGTGGGCCCAAAACCATACGAGATTCACTCTATAAACTTATGTCTTATCATGTTCATTCGTACAATACTAAATAATACCTCTATTCCATTTCTACATCATAATATTTGATTAATAGCATCCCTCCCAATACACTTTTCTAATTCTAAAATACCCCTTATTTTACCATATATATGAAATACCCATTTTTTCTATGACATTCTTTATACCTTTTTATTTCTACTTCTTTTGTATTCAACATTTTTATATCAAATTTTCTACCATATACTTGAAATACCTATTTTAAATTTAATATTATAATATCATTAAATATTATTAATATCTATGAAATGTTAAACCCATTGCTATTGCTAGATAATCATTCCTCCATGTCCACTCCTATAAGACAAAAATGTTAATTCCTAACTATTATATCAATGAAATCTACCCTTCACCAACCACATGGAAAACCCCCAATATCAAACACTTATACTTTAATTAATTTATCCCATTGACCTCGTGATATAAAATAATATAATGCCTTTGATTTTTAGTGATTATTACATTGCTTTTAGGTAGTGAATCCTCTATGCCCAACATAAAGTGGAAAAGTGCAAGGTGTGCAATTTTTCACCATTACAAATACATCAAGAACAAATTAATTCATGACATCATTACACAAGAACAAATTAATATTTGGTAGCCGCAAGATCAACATTCGACTAAGTGACCGAGTAATTATTATTGTCACCCAACTCAAGAGTAATATAATAATAAATTAAAAAAATACAAAGAATTTTTTATAAATATTTTAAAAGAGATAATTATATAAACAATTGTTATGTAGTGATTAGTATTTGTTTTTAAATTAATTTTTTAAGTGGTGTAGTGGTTAATATCCACCTCTAAAATAAAGTTCAAGCATCGTGTTCATTTCAAAGTCAATTTTTATTAATCTATATTGATGTAGAGTCCTAAGGAGATCCTAACAAGCCTCAACAAGTTGGCTTTGCAAGGCATTCAATGGAAGCAAAACAATTCACTATTTTTGAGGACAAGGTTCTCAAATCCATACCCCATACCAATGACACAAATGGGAATCTCAATCAAAGCATTCAACCAAGACAGGGCAGACATCTACAAGGTCCTTTGATGACTTAGACAACTTGTTCCAACCATCCAACAAGGTCTTGTGACCCTACAATCCCTACTTCCTTCATAGGACTACTTTTGGCCTTGTAGCCCTCTGTTTTGACACAGTCAGCAATAACTTGTTATGCAGACCTGCTACCAAGGATCTTAGACAATTGAGAGATACCCTTTTGGATTCCCTACAACATATTCCAAATTGGGTATGGGTTGTTTTGGACAATATGGTCTAACCTATAACCCCTCCTTGTAGCCTAGAGCCCCAATTATCCCTATTTTGTGAAGCAACCACCCTCAATTTTGATCACAGTGCTCAACCAACCATTTAGACATCTCAGGGGCATGGTAAAACTAAGGATTTCTCAGGTTTTAGATCTCCAAAATGGATTGCAACTGATTGGGCTTATACTGTTCCTCTTCTTAGCACCTAACACATGGATCTTGTTAGGCCTTTTCAATGTAATTCCCTCAAAACCACTCTTCCTGCAAACCCATTAACAAAAACATGAAATCCTATTCTAGACCAATCCATTCCACTGGTTCAAGAGTGCCTAGACACAGTGGAATGGAGATTTATGCATTGTTTGGGGCAGAACCCTAAAACAGGGTTTAGCGGGCTGTCTGCAACCAAGCGAGTATAACTTCCTTCTATGTCTATTTCAAGACCTCCAACCACATCCAAAACATTCACAACTCTTCCCTCTTTTGACCACACATTGAATGGGCATGTGGTGATATCGTACAGGTATAGTACATGCTTATAACAATGCACAAAATACAAAAAACTGTAGAAAAAGAGTGTTTTTTTTTTAAACTTCTTCACATTTCCACACAATAACCTTCAATCCCTCCAATGGATTGTTTTATTCCTTTTCCAACATGTTTTTGAACTGAACAACTGTTTGGGAATCAGTTTTGGATCGGTGGGAGGGCAAAACTGCCCTGCAACCAACCAACTATTTGATTGTTTGGCTTTTTTTTTGCAACTGAAATGTGATTAAGGACTAGTGACAAGGTGTTCACACCCTTGACAAACCTTTGACAAGGTTGACAAGCCTTTGACAAGGCATAAGACCTCTTGACATCTCCCTTACATGTCAAAAAGAGGCTTACAAAGTATAGATGTTTATGACTACTACCTTACACCTTATGACTGTCCCATTACAACCACATGATATTAATGGACATAGTCCTTATTACAAAACATGGAAAATGGTCCTTAAGACCTTATTACAACATCATGAACATCAAAACAAACATTAACAATGCAAGATAAATGGAGATCTCCTTAGTGCTCCTGCACCATATATTTTTTAATGGTAGTGTTTTTTGACATATAACATCCCAATATAAATATGACAAATTATAAAAATCAAGCCAAAAAATGAATTTGAGCAATTATTAAGATAGAACAAAAATAAAAAATTAGCCCTTTTCTATCTTTAAAGCATGTGTAAAAGTAAAACTAAACTTGACAAGTAATGAATCAATGATAATGAACAATAAACATTTTAATTGCAAGATCACTATTGAAAAAATGGCTATGAAACTTAGTAGAGAATTTATTTGGAATCGTAAAATATTCAGTACAAAATTTTTGACTTGTAAGTTCTTATATCTCATTATGAAAAAGATTTCAATCTTTGATTTAGGACTACCATTTGTATGTAATTTGAAAGAAATGGAGGATAAAATCCCTTTTAAAAATAAAATTTTAAGGAAAAATAATTAAACAAACATGAACAAAAAATTATCTTAGGATTAAATAGTTAGAGAAGGGTATACTTAGAGTAAAGGGCTAAAATAAATGAGGAAAAATTAAATGAATACGATAATGATACTTAGTTGAAAATTGATGTAGATGTGTTATAACATATGGTTGTAGATGATTTGTTGATATGCAAAAAAAATAAAAAATGACTAGACAAAAGCCTCGAGATTTGAAAATGTGCGATCTATCATTGTGGGTCACAAAAATTGTGGATCGATCATCTTGCAGATATGACTTGTGCAAGTGCATATCAAATCTAGATAAATAAATTTGATCTTTGTAAATCTTTTGGTATTTTCTCTCAATTCACCCTAATGCTTGTATATTTTCCTATGTAAAAACTTGGTGGTGTGGTTGGGAGTTTGCCAATGATGGGGGGTATGTCTCTCATTGGTCAAACTCTTAGGATATCGAGTCAATGACTTTTGGAAATGATTGAAGACAATAGGGAAGCATGTAAAAGATGCCCTAGATGTTGATTTAAACAAATGATGCAATGTTGATGCTTTGATAAAAATGCTTGAATGATTACAGCTATGAGACTCTCTTATGAAATATGGGTGTGTAAAAATGAAGTAGGGTTAGTCATTAAATACAACCCCAGATGTGGGAAGTGGAAAATTTTGCACTTTAAGTTGACACATAATGGCTAGTTGAAAGGGTTTGGTCAGTCTCAAATTTGAATTGAATTTTAAATGTTCTAGGTTCACTTCTACAAATTGCACAACTAACCTAGCTCACTTGCATAAATCACATATTTGAACCTACATAGGAAATGGGTAAATCTAGGGGTCAAAAGTGATTCTTGGGAATGAGCATGGTTGGGGGCAAGCAAGGTTTGAGCTATGTGCCAACTTTCAATAGAAATTGCACCACTTGTGTACACTTGTCATTACATGAGGAATAATCGAGCCAAAGTGGGCCCAAAACCATATAGGATTCACTATATAAACTTATGTCTTATCATGTTCATTAGTACTAAATAATAACTCTATTCCATTTCTACATCATAATATTTGATTAATAGCATACCTCCCAATATACTTTTCTAACTCTAAATACCCCTTATTTTACCATATATATGAAATACCCTTTTTTTCTATGACATTCTTTATACCCCTTTTTATTTCTACTTCTTTTGTATTCAACATTTTTACATTAAATTTTCTACCATATATTTGAAATACCTATTTTAAATTTAAATTTAAAATATTATTAAATATTATTAGTATCTATGAAATGTTAAACCCATTGCTAGATAATCATTCCTCCATGTCCATTCCTATAAGATAAAAATGTTAATTCCTAGCTATTATATCAATGCAGTCTACCCTTCACCAACCACATGGAAAACCCCCAATATCAAACCTTATACTTTAATTAATTTAGCCCATTGACCTCGTGATAGAAAATAATATAATACCTTTGATTTTTAGTGATTATTAAATCTATTTTAGGCAGTGAATCCTCTATGCCCAAAATAAAGTGGAAAAGTGCAAGGTGTGCAATTTTTCACCATTACAAACACATTAAGAACAAATTAATTCATGGCATCATTACACAAGAACAAATTAATAATTGTGGTAGAGGGATAATTTTTTGAGGGTTTTCACAAAATTGAAACATTTGTTCATATGTGGGTGAAAGCATATGTGTGATACCCACTTTTGGGCTAAAATGAAAAATGTCAAAATGAATCATGTATAAAATTGCCTAGGTTCAATTGAGTAACCTTTGATAAAACTATAATAAATAAATTAAGCTAATTATAATGTTTACATTACATTAATGAAACAATAAATGAATGAGGTTGAAAGAAGTGCTAAAATGACAAACTTGATACAAAAATAGGAATTGCAAAAAATAAAGAACTTGATACTGAAAGATGAAGTTCACTATCTCAGATGTTATCACAATGTGCAGACGTCTACGCAATGCACTATAGTCCAAATCATGTACTATCATCTAGGTTATGCATTGTTGTCCCAGAAAGTTGCAAAATACAAAGTTTTCACCAGATTTTGAACTCACCTACACAATAGGAATTAGGGACAAACAAAACAACAAACTAGGGGATACCAGATGATATACAAATGATTAAAATAAAACTAAACTAACTAAATAAAATGAATTATTGAAATGACAAGTGGAAGGAAGATACAAACAAACTTCGTGCAATTGAATGTCTCGAAAATTTTACCTATAGCTGAAGGAAAGGAAAAATATTTAGGGTTGTTTGGGAGCTTGCCAAGAATGGTAAAGCCCCTATGTTGGTCTTTCAACCTCTACAAATATCCAATGATAAAGAGATTGGGAAATAGTGTGTGCTCTTAGGCCTAAGTGCATCTAGGAACTAAGAACAACAACAATAAAATGAATCTATGTATTAATCCTTGGTCTACAAAGAATAATACCCTAGTTTGTGTATGGTAGGATGAAAGGGCGGTGATAAAAATGAAGAGTTTTGCCAATAAAGAATATAAATGCAATAGAGATATTGCAACAATATTACCAACACATGATGTAAAAGAGAAGATGTGAGCTCTTTGTAGGAATCAACCATAGTGCAATAATGTGAATCCTTAAGAGAGATTCAACAATGGTGTTATTTCGATAGCATACAACCAAGAGTGCAAGCAAGAGAGCCAAGAGAAGCTAAGAAAGAGAGATTATAAGAAGTTGCATGAGATTGTGAGTGGTAGATTCAAAAATTACTTTTGCACGAGGGTTATGAGGAAGTCGAAGGGTTAGATTCAGATGTTGAAGGCATTTATCTAACAAATTGATGTTACAATAGGTAGCTGGGCAAGAAGCAACATTTTAAATTTTTAGACTCACAAGACACTACATGTCACATGGATGTCTACACGTCATGCTAGTGTCCTAGATAAATTACTTAAAATTTAGCACATGATCCCAGAATAGTAAGAAGAATCAGAATTTGATAAAGAAATTTAGCAATCTGGTGAAGGAAAAGGCTAAGACCAGGATAAAATGATCCCTAAAACATGCTAATGGAATGGACACTAAATCAAGCCCAAAATATAGCATGAAATTACAAGGGTATGCAATTTTATACATTACACAAACCTAGTTAGCACACTCATGGATCTACATGGTGCATAGTGGTAGGACATGGTATAATCGAAGATGCTTTGATAGAATTATCTTCGATCAAAGCCCCTTCAAGGTTTTCCCATAAAAGATGGGACTAGCCCATTATTTTGGTACTTCTACCTACAAACCAAATGAAAGACCTCCTTGTGCATATGAAAGAATTTAGAGTGTAAGACTCAATAAAAGCTATGCGTGCTTAAAGACAAAATATCATATTAGGAATTTTATGCTAGTTGTCTAGCATTGGTGTGAAATTGTTGATTTGATCCATGAGCCTTCACTGATAATATTAGTGGTTTGATCCAAGCCCCCTTAATATAAGGGTTTGGTTCAAGCCACTTTAATCCAAGCTAGTAAGTGGAAACTCAAGGTCGAGTAAAATATGGGTAAATATATAAACTCTATTTGTGCTTTGTTGTTTTGTTAATAAAAGTACTCTTGCATTGAAGATATAGCTCCAATAGATTAATTTAGTGATTTAATGGCATGTGATTCATAGTCCTTGAAAGAGCTTCTAAGTGTGTTAAAAAATATTTAATATGGAACTATATAAGGCATAGGGTGATGAAGAATACTTTTTAAATTTTGAGTTGGCAAATAAAATCCTAAAATTGATAGAAGAAAGTAATGAAAGAAGGGGATATAGCATGGTTGGAGGGTAGGCATTCTTTAGTAGAGTTGGGTGTTAGATCTTAGTTGAAGAAGGGAGAGACCACTATGGAAACCCAACAACTTTTTGATGAGGGAAAATGGTAAACCCTCCCACTAGGGTTTGCCCTCTTAACTGTGAATTCTCCAACTTGATCAAAAGAAATTTCTTGAGTATGTTGCATAATGTTGATAAAACCTTTAATTGCTTCCCTTTGGGAAGATTGAAGTAAGGGGTTGCAATAGCCTCAAAGCCTAGAAGATGTTGGGATAAGTTGCCATTAACTTGCAATCCTAACCAATTCATGTGTCTACAAAGTTCTTGGAATATGTTCCCCAACACATAAGGACTTTGAGAGATTAATTATTTATTAACTAGTATACCTATATTTAAAAAAATATATCTAAAGTACACCGAGAGATATCACAGTGGAGGTGCCTACAAGGGTTTTTTTTTGTTAAATTGTTAATATTGTATAGGGGCATCGAGAAGGATATTTGTCGGTATATTTTATATATTTGATACATATTAGGACCATTGTAACATGTATAAATGAGAAAAAAAATTTCTAAATTAAATTTAGCTATGCATGAAATGTGTAAATATTTTGTAAACATATGTCAAAATATTTCATAGATATTTGTTGTGATAAGAAAATAGTTTTTAAACATTTTCACCTAGTGAGCCATTTGTGCATCGGTAATAACTGTTTGTTATAAGGTGAAACTTTGATTGTCACATTAGACTTTACAACGTACAGGGTGTTAGGAATTAAGGTGTCTCAACCTTGCAATTCCTAGAATTGATTATTATTTATTTATTTGCCTATGATGTAATTTATGTTGCACATCTTGTTTTGTCATTTAGTGTGTAGTGGCATGGTGAGTTGTCACTCAACTTGGAAGGTGACTAGGACGATCAACATCCCATGTGGATATAAGCGTCCCATTTGAGGTGGCACTAATATGCCATGTGTTAGCATCTTGTGGTATGACAGAGGTGTTATTATGTATGACATAATTTATGACGCGTAAGAGCCAAGTATAGAGATTCTCAAGACAAGTGAAGACAAGTGTCGTAAAGTATCTTTGCATGTGGAGAAGACATTTGGGTGCCCAAGTTGGGCTATGACATGTTGTAAGAGGAATATGATATATTTAGTCTTGTATGACAGATTCTCTTACAACATTTAAGGTTGTTATGTTGGGCAGAATTTATGACAGCTGTAAGATGCGTAAGAGCGTATGCCATAACTATTTTTAGCCTGGAGAGCTCCATTCTTGGGAAGTCAAATTTGCCATGTATGACAGATGTAAGAGAGGTAATTACATCTTGGACAAGTGTCCTTTGATGTGGGAAAATGGCCATGTGGCCAAGATGGACGCCCATCTCTAGAAGCTTCCCGTTTATGCCTTGTAACTCTATATAATGCATTATTTTGGAGTAGTAGGCATATAGTGTTTGTACAGGTACTGTTATGCTACTGGAATTACTCCAGAAATGACATTTGCAAACTCTCAGAAGAAATTGCATTGCAAGTGTATTGTAATCCTTTCATAGATTTGATAATACATTGTGCAGGTTTTGGAGTGTGGGGTTTTTTACCTAAAAAGGTTTTCCCCATGATATATCTTGTGTCACTTTCTTTATGTGTTGTGTTGCTGCTGTAATCTTTATGTTATGTGTTTAACATTGCTGCAATTGTAAGGATTAAAAAGAATTTGCATACTATTTCCCTCATTAGGTTGGTGTAAGAAGTGTGTTCCGTGTACCTTGCTTCCTTTTGAAGTTGGTATCAGAGCTTGATCACGTGTGATCCTAGTTGTTGGGTAGGGGTTTTTTGAGCTAATCTTTGATTGAGTGGGAGTCTTGACAAGGGTCATTGTAGCTTGACATTTAATCATATTTTCATGTGTCAAATCCAGGGCTGTGTCCTTGGCTGTTTGCAATTAGGAATCCTACAGTTGCTAGTTTATCTAACTAACTCTAATGATCTCTACTGATTGAAGAAATTAATGCTATTGATCTATCTGCTATGAAAATGAATTCTAGGAATATTGAAGACAAAGCTGAAACAATGAATTGCTAATGTAGATCTATACTATTCCATACAATTGAAACATACATTTATCTATGAGAAAATAGTAACTATCTTTCTAAACAGAATCTGAAACAGAACAACAAATAACAGAATCTGAAACAGAATAATAAACAAATAATACTAGCCTTTTGCCTTGGTGGTGGGAGTGGGCCCTTTCTCCACACCCTTAGGGCTGAAGACCAAAGCAATGAATCAACACAAGAAGATAATATCACAATTCGCTTTTAGTCCAATTCCATTAGTACCATTTTGTATTTAGAAAAGTGTCTATATCAAAATGAGATCACAATAATAATAATTCATCCGCTATGTATTCTGTTGTGACCTTTGTAAGTTTATATCTAATCCAGTGATGAGATATCACTTACCCTTACTACTAGTTCATCTATGAGATAGTACCAATCTCTTATTCTACTAACTATTTAACTACAGAGTAAACATTCATGCAATTAAAATAGATTTAGTGGAACAACAGTCTCACTAAATTTGAGTCTTCGTTTCAAATACAACTGGGCAGCAAGACCCTGAAATATAGGTATTTAATCAGTTTGTTGAGAACTCATGCAAAATTAAAAAGAAAGATTAAACTTCCAGCAGTTAACTACGGTCTTCATTCGATTACTCAAGTACTGATTGAGTAATATATGGAGCACCCCAATTACCACTGGAAGTGTTGACTGACAGCAGTGCTGGAAATTTGTATTTGTGTTGAGGAGGCTCTGGAGGTGTGTGCTTCTATCTGCAGCTCCAGAGATATGCTTTATGACTTTCTGTTCAACTCCGGAGATATGCTCATGACTTTAGTCCAGCTCCAGAGATGAGTCACCCCCTTATCTCAAAATCTCTCCAATCATATTGGAAAATATTGGAGATTGGTGCGGTATTCTTATGTCAGCTCCAGAGATTATTAGGACCACCTTTGGAGATTACCAAAATTGTCTTTGCTTGAACATCTGCACCTGTAGATTCAAAAAGAGAGAATTTTTGCATATTTCCATGAATTCAATGCACATAGTCCTTCAATCAGAAATCATGATTTTAAGTAATTCATCTCTCATTAAACATAATTAGAACAATCTTGTTAATCTACTTTGGTGCAGTCATCAGGACAATGGAATAAGAAGGAAGGAAAAAGAGGGGTAAAAAAGGTGTATTTCATGGGTATTACCTGGCACTCATCAAGTTTGTGTAGAGTATTATGTAATCTTTTTGTAGCAAGAAGATGGCAGGCACATCTGGAAAAATAGAGTTGGAAAAGTTTAATGGCAACAATTTCAAGTTGTGGAAACTCAAAATGGAAGACATGCTTGTTGACAGAGATCTATGGGAAGCAATTTCTAGCAAAAAACCAATGACAATGCCTCAAGATGAATGGGATCTCAAAGATTGAAAAGCTAAGGGTCTTGTGAGATTTGGTTTAGCTGATTCCATCCTGTTGAATGTTCATGAAGAGAAGACCGCGAAAGAGCTATGGAAGAAACTTGGTGATGTTTATTAGGCTAAATCCCTAGTAAACAAGTTATTCCTAAGGAAGAAGCTATATTCTCTGAGGATGGATGATGGAGGAGATTAGTTGCAGATCACCTGAATGCTTTTAACGTGCTAGTTGCATAGTCGACATCTGTTGGTGTAAAGATGGAGGAGGAGGATCACTGCATGACCTTGCTTTGTTCTTTTCCAGACTCATGGGACCACCTTGTCATGGCCATTGGGAGTACTACAACCACCTTCAAGATGGATGAAGTGGCGTCTTCGCTGTTACCTGAAGAGATGCAGAGAAAGTCTTCCGAACCGGTGAAGGATGCTCTTGCGATTCATGGTAGACCCAAAGAGAAAGGGAAAAAGAAAGACAAGAAAGATGAAAAGGGCAAATCCAAATCCCATGGGAGATCCAAATCTCTTGGAAAGTCCAAGGCAGTGTGTTGGAACTGTGGAAAAACTAGGCACTTCTGAAAGGAGTGCAAGGAGGAGAAGAAGCAAAAGAAGAAGAACATCTCTAATTTCGATTCTGACAAGTCACAAGATGATGGTGATGCTTTTGTTGCAGCCTTGGCCACCCATGCATCAGAAGATGTTTGGTTGATTGACTCAGGGGCTTCCTTCCACATGACCTCACAATGAGGTTGGTTTACAAAGTATGAAGAATACGATGGTGGGAAGGTGTACTTGGGTGATGACTCTCACCTAAAGATAGTTGGCTATGAAAGAGTCTTGATCTGATTCCCTAATGGACGAGTGAAAGGGATCAATGGGGTTATGCACATCCCCAGTTTAGCACAAAACCTGCTCTCTGTAAGTAAATTGAATGATGCAAGTGTGCAGGTTGTCTTCTTAGGTGGAGGATGCAAGATGATGAGAGGAGCTATGGTGCTTGCTAAGGGTACTCGGAGAGGTACTCTGTTTGATGCATGCACTACTCAGTGTAATAGTTCTTCTGTTTTGAAGAAAAGACCTTTAGATTCTTTATCCTCACCATTGGAACCCGTAGTGAAAAAGTGTGTTACTTCTACTTTCAATGGTAGTGCTTTCTGGGTACCTAAGGGTGCTCATGCTTTGGAAATGAGACTTCCTGCTGAAAAGATAATGTTGTGGCATAAGAGACTTGGTCACATTACTGAGAAGGATCTTAGAGCCCTGAAAAATAAATACCTCATTGAGGGGATAAATGATTGTAATCTTAAGTTTGACTTTTGTGAACATTGTGTATATGGAAAATAAAACCGTGTTTAGTTTTACTCGAGTTCTCATAAGTCTTCTGGTGTGTTGGATCTTATTCATTCTGATGTGTTTGGTCCTATGAATGTTCCTTCAATTTCTAAATCATTATATTTTGTATCATTCATTGATGATTACAGTAGGAGGACATGGATTTATTTTCTCAAGCAAATCTGAAGTCTTTAGTCGGTTTAAAGAGTTTAAAGCTTTTGTAGAGAATCAGACTGGTAAAAAGATTAAGTGTTTGAGAACTGATAACGGTGGTGAATTTTGTTTCGTAGAGTTCGACAAGTTTTGTAAAGAACATGGGATTGAAAGACATAAGACAACTCCATACACCCCGCAACAAAATGGAGTTGCAGAGAGGATGAACAAAACATTGATGCAAAGGGCTAGGAGTATACTTAGTGGTGCTAGCCTTGAACAAAAGTTTTGGGCTGAAGTTGTAGCCACTGCTTGCTACTTGGTTAATAGGTCTCCTACTTCAGTGTTTATTGATAAGACACCCATTACGGTGTGGTCTGGTAAGAAGCCTTCATTGAGACATCTTTGAGTTTTTGGTTGTGAGGCATATGCACATGTGCCTAAGGAGAAGAGGTTAAAATTGGAGAACAAGATAGTTAAGTGTATCTTCATTGGCTATGGTGTCGGTGTGAAAGGGTACAAGCTTTGGGATCTTGTGGCCAAGAAAGTGTTGTATAGTAGAAGTGTTATTTTCATAGAGGTATCTCCTTCTCCTGTTGTTTTACAGCCATAAGAAAAAGAAAAGAAAGAGGATGTGGTTTAGTTTCTTACTACCCCTGAGAAAATTGAACCGAAAGACCCTGTTGGACCTAATGATGAGGAGAGCTCTAGCAGCTTTGAAAGTTTAGAAGAAGAAGTAGAACCTCCACCTCAATCTTTGAGGAGGTCCACACAAACCAGGAAGCAACCTGATAGGTTTGGTTATTCATTGCTTGATTCTAGTTGTTCTTTTGCCTTTATTTCTAACACTGATGAGCCTAGAACTGTGAAAGATGCTATGGGTATGAAAGATGCAGGTTCCTGGAAGGAGGCCATGGAAGATGAGATGGTTTCTTTGGAAAAGAATAAAACTTGGGACTTGGTGGCTTTGCCTAATGGATGGAAACCTGTTGGATATAAATGGGTGTTCAAGAAGAAATTTGGTGTAGATGGTAGTGTTGAGAAGTATAAGGCCAGATTGGTTGCGAAGGGGTATTCACAAGTGGAGGGAATTGATTATGGTGAGATTTTCTCTCCCATTGCAAAGATGAAATCTATTCGGTTCCTATTATCTCTTGCAGCGGCTTATGATTTAGAAGTGGAATAAATGGATGTGAAGACAACTTTCCTTCATGGTGACTTGGAGGAAGAAATTTACATGTCGCAGCTAGAGCACTACATAGTGAAAGGTAAGGAAAATTTGGTTTGCAAGTTAAAGAAGTCTTTGTATGGATTGAAACAATCTCCTACGATGTGGCACTTGAAGTTTGATGCCTTTGTGTTGTCTATTAGATTTCTGAGATCCAAATCAAATCATTGTGTGTATTACAAGTTTGACAATGATCGTATTCTCATTATTGCACTGTATGTTGATGATATGTTGTTGATTGGGAATGGTAAGAATATGATTTCTGATTTGAAGTCTCAGTTGTCAGCATAGTTTGAAATGAAAAACTTAGGGGCAAACAGGTACATTCTGGGGATGGAGATCAGAAGAGACAGAGCAAACAAAAAACTTTGGCTAGGCTAGAGTAAGTATGCTAACACTGTGTTGGAGAGATTTAGTATGGTGGATTGCAGACCATTGACTATTCCTGTTACGATGGGGACAAAGTTATTTGTTGATGATTCTCCAAAGTCTCCTTCTGAGACAGAGGATATGAGCAGAGTACCTTATGCTAGTGCAGTTGGTAGCTTGATGTATCCTATGGTCTGTACAAGACCAGACATTGCCCAAGAAGTGGGAGTCCTTAGTTAGTTTATGGCTAATCCTGGACGAGTACATTGGGATGCAGTGAAGAGAGTGTTCAGATATTTGAGGGGTACTTATGAGTATTCCTTATGTTATCATGGGTATCCTATTAGAACTCAGCATTCTATGAGTATTCATGGATTTGTTGATTCTGATTGGGCAGGTGACATTGACAGCAGGAGATCCACCAATGCTTATGTGTTTACCATGTTTGGTGGTGCTATTATTTGGATGAGTAAGTGACAACATGTGGTTGCTTTGTCCATGACAGAAGCAGAGTACATGACAGCAACTCATGCTTGTAAGGAAGCCATTTAGCTTAAGAGGTTGTGTTCAGATGTTGGTTTTGATGCAGGCTAGATTACTATCCATTGTGACAGTCATAGTGTGATTTGCTTAGTAAAGAATCCTACTTTCCATGCCAGAACAAAGCACATTGATGTTCAGTTTCATTGAATTTAGTTATGCATGAAATGTGTAAATATTTTGTAAACATATGTCAAAAAATATTTCATAGATATTTGTTGTGGTAAGAAAATAGTTTTTAAACATTTTCACCTAGTGAGCCATTTGTGCATCGGTAATAACTGTTTGTTACAAGGTGAAACTTTGATTGTCACATTAGACTTTACAACGTATAGGGTAGGTATACCATAGTTTGCATGTAACAACCTAAATGATGGAATGACTTGATGCACCTAGAATCTAATGGAGTACTTGATTTTTAAAACAGCTAGCAACCATTCCTCAATTGGGCCCACGTGATAACTTATTTGTGATTGTCCTTTAAGAAATCTCATGAATTTAATACTAAGTTCTTTAGAAATATTGTGCTTGTTGATGATCACTGTTAGTCTAATAGTTACCATCCAAATACATCTAGAAAGGTAAAGATCTCGAAGCTCATGGTATAGAGCAATTGACCAGTCATTGAAATCTCGAATGTCTAATTTTAGATTATAAAATTTAACATCATAGTTCATTGTCACCTTAGATCCATTGTTGAAGTTAAAGTATTCAGCATAATTTTTAAATTTCATTCCATTTGTTATTGGTCCATGTATCTTGATTCTATTAATCATCTTTTCTCTCAGCCAATAATGGACACTTAATTCTTCTATATGAAGGAGGACATTCCATGGAAGATACCAATGGTAGTTGGACAACCAAGTTGAAACCCAAATATCTGCATTATGTGACATTTTTCTCACCTGTATCAAAATAATTATTAAATTAGTCATTTTTAGTAAGAAAAAATGATACATATATTGCTACAAATTTTATAAAATCAATTGTATGCTACTAATTATTAACCAATTATATGTCATAAAAATTAAAAAACTAAGAACATTTGTAAATGAAGTTTTTTTTGTTTCTTTAATTAAGGAAATTTGAGATTAGTAAATTATTACAAACTTGTTTGATGTATATTAAAGTATAGAGAATTATATATATTAAAAGTATAATTAGTCATATGTAGACATTGATGTAATTAAACTCCTATACTTGACAAAGTTAATTGTAATCAAAGTAAATTTGAATGTAATATGTTAAAACACTTAATAGTCATTGAAACTAAATTGAAAAGAATATATTAAAACAAGTAAAGGCATTTTGGGAAATTTGAACATGATCTATTACATCATATTATCTTCTAAAGATTTCAATCTGTTCTCTTCAGCCTTCTGCTTCTCAAGTTGTTTGCCCTTTTTCATTTTCTCATAACGGTCATAGGTGAATGGTGGTATTATTCTCAAGCCTTCTATTGAATTTACATGAGAAATTGCCACAAAAGTCAATCATGTTCTTTCTTTTGGTCCTATATCAATAGTGGCTTTTGAAAGAGTCAAGCCCTGTGATTTATGTATTGTTAATGCCCATGCCAATTTCAATGGTAATTAAATTGTTTTTCCCCTCTGTATTGTTGGAAGTGGAATTGTATTTGGATAATGATCTTGAAATGACATTCCTGAATAACTATCAAATTTAACCATTACATATGTTGATGGTTCTGGTGGAGCACTGTTAGGTTTGTATACAATTTTTTAGATATATCCTAGAGCTCCATTTACAAGACCTGCTTCTATCCAAAGATTTGAAGTCAACATCACCCTTGCATTTTTACTGATCAATAATTCCACATCAAGTTGTTCATTTGGGCTTGCTTATGTTATAACAACATTTCCCACTTTTGTTGCAATACTTCATGTAATAGGATGCTTCAATGAATATAACATTTTTTTATTATGATCATGAACATTATCATTTGTAGAGAACAAATGAATATCGTTGTCGAACTAATTATTGCTTGGAGCATCTATGCTAACACTAGTTCTTGTCATTAGCAATTTCTAGTCATCAATTGTTGGGTTTGCATCTCTTAAATTCGTCAATAGTTGTCGAAATCTTTGTTGTTGGGTGCTTTGTCCATCTTGTCTAAAAATTTTATTTAAATTAATTACAACTTTAAATTCTTCCCACAACAACTTAGCCCATCTATTGTTGTCATATGCTAGTTTATCATTAACTGGAGGCAACTGTGCAAGATCTCTAGCCATAATGATAGATATACCTGGAAGATAAATAATAAAAATTATTTCCAAATGTATATATTATTATTATATAAGTTTATTACATATGAATGACATGTATTAGAAAATAATATCGTCATCTTCATTAATCATAATAAAAAGTATACCTGCAAAGTTCATGTTTACACTTTGTGGGAATGCTTGATGGAGTCTTGAATCTATGTTTTCTAGCAAGTTTTGTCTGATGAAGCTCATTTCATCAATCAAAATATATTTGATGTGTTATTTCTTCTTGAAAACTTGTTAATCTTGTCCCTTCTAGCTGAGCAAAATCTTGTATTGGGATTCTTAATTTGGAATGTATTGTAAAGGCTCCTATATTGAATGTTGCAACTCCTGTTGGTGCAAGTAATAGAAGAGGAGAATGACCAGGCTTTGCTGCATTTTCAAGAGCTTGAGTTATGGCACCAATAAGATATGACTTTCCTGTTCTTGTTGTTCCTTGAATTATCATGAACAATGGTTATGCATTATCTTTTCTATGGTAGTGTACCACAATTATTTTAATTGCCTTCTTTTGTTTATCACCGAGGGTTGCATAGTTGATGCATTTTGGTATATTATCATGTATGAGATATCCATGATCTCTCATGTTGTTTATGAAATTGATTGCTTGAGCTGTGTACTCTTCACCTTGATAATCTTCAAACCAATTTGTTTGTCTATCAATGTCTCTCATTCCAAACATATCTATTTCTGAAACTTGTATGTTTTGCCCATGATGTAGTCTAGATATAATTTCCCATTCATGCTCTATGGTATTCCTGTGAACAACTTCATTGTCTTCAATTTTGGAATCACTGATATTTTCAACATTTTCTACTATTGATGTTTGTTCCACATGTCAAGGATTGTAATTGAATGACTCCTAGTTTGTTGTTATGGAGTCGTTATTATTACCAATATCTCTGTCTATGTCACAAAAGGGTTTGTACAATAATAACTCTGAGAAACAAAAGTCAATCCATTTATCTGACTCATGTGAAGGAATGGATACAAATCTAGGAAATACTCTGACAATAGCTATTTTCTATCTTGGCTCCCATTTGTTGTCTCTTTTTCGTTGAGGATTATATATCCATGTTGTGACTTCATCAATTAATGCGACAACTTCCATAGAAAAAGGCCTAGTTTTATAGCCTTCAATGAAATATTTAGTTTGTTCTTCATTAATCTCCTCTGTACTTACAATTACATGCTTGAACACTTGATGCGATACATTTAGATTCACAATTTTTCTATTGCTCTTTACCAGTGGAAGTTCTAACATGTGACACATTTCTTGAGCTCCAATGTCTCTTTCTATAAGTGTCTCAGTTAGAAGCTTTCTATATTGGTGCAGGAGCACCTACCTGACAGCTGGCCTCCATGAGGCAGTTAGTTTGTTTTAAGTCTTGTTAATGTTTCCAAGAAGGTCTGATAAGACCAATGCATGTAATAAGGTCATGTTGACCATACTTTACTAATTTTAGCTAGGTTGTTAGGACAGCTGTTATGCTGTATGTTCGGTTGGATCCTCCCAGCCGCTTGGAAGCTCCCAGCCGCTTGGAGTCGAGTTGGTAGTACTCGCAGGAGATCCTATTTATGCATTAGGATCGGTTGGTTTTAGGAGCATTGCAGATCATCGATCAGACTTTGCAGAGAGTGAGACAGAGAGAGAGACAGAATATTGTATTTGCATCTTTTGAAATCAATAAAGAGATCCTGTTGTGTCAATTCTCTGTTTGGATTCCATTGTGTGATCGATTTGCTGTTCTGGGGGTTGCATGGATTCGCTGATCCATTCCACCGGTTGATTCGTCGAATCGGTGGAATGGCCATGTACAGTAGTTTAGGATTTAGTTTGCATTTTCTATTTGTTCATGTGCATGTTTGCAGGATCGCAGTCGAGAGGTGTTGAGAACCCTAGCATGGGTATGTGCTAGGCCGTGCTGATAGTTCAAGTCTGGAAGATCGCCCTGAAAGTAGATCGGGTCACCTCAGGAGGTTCGGCAGATCAGAATCCGTTAAGGTTGGAAATCCGTCACAACGGCATCATCAGGATATTTCTGTGTATATCCTGCAGTTACTTCGGGCGTCATCTGAGTAGATGGGGGTGAGCATGATGCAATTGTTTGCATAAGGTGAATGTGCATTGGGGTGATCATCATTAGGTGTTGCCGAGGAGGAGCGTATCGGCATAAGGTAGAAGATCGGGTTGACAAAACCATCGCGGGCCAATAATGTTAAGTTTGGTTGACAGCAGGATATTGAAGGAACTGCATGTGACGTCATCGTCATCAGGATAATCGTCATCAGGATATCGGGGTGACGTAAGCATCGAAGGAAAGGTGCGTGAAGTGTCGTCATCAGGATATATGGAGGGAGCCGGATATTTTATATCCTGCTGATGAACATGATGTTGAACATCATGATGCTGTAGAAAGTGTTTGGCGGTAAGATGAACAGTGAACATCAGGAGGATGTTTGCACTTGCCGAATGTGATGATGCTGCCGATAGCCGGATATGATGATGCTGCTGACAGGCGAAGGGTCGAAGGTTTGTCTGCAGGAGGATATCGGTCGGCAGAGAAAATATGATGATGCTGACAGTGTTAAGGGAAATATGATGATGATGATGAAGGGTTGCGGACATACATGCTGTATGTCAAGGTTTTAGTGTGGATGCCTCTGCATCATAGTGGTATCAGAGCTCAGCAAAAGGTCTGGGCTGTTGTGTGTTGATTCTGTCACTGAAAAGACAGAGGTAGAGGAGTGAGAGGTTGACAAAATGCCTCCGAAAGGTAATGGTACTGCAAGGGAATTGCAGGAGATGAAGGAAAAACATGCCAGAGAGATGAGGAAGATGAAGGAGCTTGCTGAAGCACTCCAAGCCAGGCTTGTAGCCTTGGAGAAGAACAAAAAGAGGGAAGTGGACGACAGTGAGTCAGAAGAAGATGAAGATGCTGTTGAAGAGTATGAAGAGGTAGCTGAAGATCTGGATGCTGAAGACCAGAGATTTGCAAAACTGTTGAAGGCAGTACAGAGTGATAAACCTAAGGTAAAGGTTGATGTTTCCAAGTATAGTGGAAGTTTGAATGAAGATGAGTTACTGGATTGGATTGCTGCACTTGATAATCACTTTGAATGTGAAGATGTTGCTGAGGATCAGAAGGTAAAGATTGCAAAGACCAAGTTAGGAGGTCATGCTTTGGTATGGTGGGATTATGTACAATCCGAGAGAAGGAAACAAGGAAAGTCAAAGATCACTTCATGGGATAAAATGGTAGCAAGGATCAAAGGTAAATTCTTGCCCAAGGATTATGAGATTCAGATGTTTAAGAAGCTGCAAGTTTTAAGGCAGAAGGAAATGGATGTGAAGGCATATACTGAGGAGTTTTATAAGTTGAGTATGAGATCTGGTCATCATGAGAATGAGGTAGAAAAGGTGGCTAGGTACTTGGCTGGTTTGAGATTGAACATACAGGATGAGTTAGTTTTAGCTAACCCTAAGAATGTGGAGGATTGTTACCAAATGGCAATCAGGATTGAAGAAAAGATGAATAGGAGAGAAGATAAGTCCATGAGAGGAAGAGGCAGCAATATGAGGGGAAGAGGATTAGCCCCTACAACAAGGCAAACCAATGAGGGTCAAGAAGACACTGGTCAAGGACAGGGACAGTCTGATTTCAGAGGTGGATGGAAAGGTAATAGAGGCAGATTTGGAGGTGGTAGAGGTTCTACTACATTTTTAGGAAAGTGTTATACCTGTGGTGAGTTTGGTCATCCATTTTTCAAATGTCCAGAAAGCAAAGGTTCATCATCCAGAGATGATAGAACGAATGACAAGAAAGTACAACTTGTGCAAGAAGAGAAAGTAGAGCAAAGTGTGCAGAGTTCAAACACTTATCAAGGAGATAGAGCTCTTGACGGTTATGGATATCCTGAGGAGGGAGAAGCATTGATGCTTAGGAGAATTAGTTTGCAGGCGTCAAAGGATATGATGCAAAGAAGAGCTCTTTTCAAGACCACATGCAAGAGCAAAGGTAAGGTATGTAAGGTTGTCATTGATACTGGTTCAACAGATAACATGGTATCTCAGGAAATGGTGGATAAACTGAATTTGGAAAGGATTCCACACCATCACCCTTACAAGGCATCTTGGGTGAGTGATAGTCAATCACTTTTTGTCTATGAACAGGCATATGTGGATTTTCAGATTGGAGCATATCATGATAGAGTTTTGTGTGACATTTTGCCCATGGAATGTTGTCACCTACTGTTGGGTAGACCATGGCAATTTGATAGGAGGGTACTGTATGATGGGTATGCTAATACCTACACCATCCAGAAAGATGGGAAGACTATTATGTTGATGCCATTGCAGGAAGATGCTGCAGCACAGGGGGCAGCCAAAATCATTTTAGTGGGAAAGAAGGAGTTTGTGCATATGCCTATAGGAGCAGGCATAAAGGCAGTTGCGGACACTGCAGGGAAAGAAGTTGTTAAGGACAACAGTTTGAAGACAGTTTCAGTTGTGACTGACAGAGGTCAGCAGCAGGTTCAGCAACAGGTTTACAAACAACCACCAGTTGAGAGGAATGACAAGGATGTTGTCATAGTTGGGACTATTGTTTGTCCTATAAGAGTTGAAAGGAAGATAGGATTGAACATTTCAGAAGTTCAAGAGGCAGTTCAGACAGAGGTTCTGATAAGACAACCTGACAAACACAAGGTATGTGTGAGAAGGGCCTACATTGACAGGCACGAGGATTTACTTGCAAGAAAGCAAGTTACAGTTCAGAAGTCTTGGAGTAGCCAGAGCCAGCAGAGGACAAAGCTGGAACAGGTCAAGACACTGCAAAGGCAAAGTGTAAAGGTGAAGGACTTCCACATCCTAACTCATGGGACATGAGTTCTTTTCTGTTGGGGAGTATGGTGCAGGAGCACCTACCTGACAGCTGGCCTCCATGAGGTAGTTAGTTTGTTTTAAGTCTTGTTAATGTTTCCAAGAAGGTCTGATAAGACCAATGCATGTAATAAGGTCATGTTGACCATACTTTACTATTCTTAGCTAGGTTGTTAGGACAGCTGTTATGCTGTATGTTCGGTTGGATCCTCCCAGCCGCTTGGAAGCTCCCAGCCGCTTGGAGTCGAGTTGGTAGTACTCGCAGGAGATCCTATTTATGCATTAGGATCGGTTGGTTTTAGGAGCATTGCAGATCATCGATCAGACTTTGCAGAGAGTGAGACAGAGAGAGAGACAGAATATTGTATTTGCATCTTTTGAAATCAATAAAGAGATCCTGTTGTGTCAATTCTCTATTTGGATTCCATTGTGTGATCGATTTGCTATTCTGGGGGTTGCATGGATTCGCTGATCCATTCCATCGGTTGATTCGTCGAATCGGTGGAATGGCCATGTACAGTAGTTTAGGATTTAGTTTGCATTTTCTGTTTGTTCATGTGCATGTTTGCAGGATCGCAGTCGAGAGGTGTTGAGAACCCTAGCATGGGTATGTACTAGGTCGTGCTGATAGTTCAAGTCTGGAAGATCGCCCTGAAAGTAGATCGGGTCACCTCAGGAGGTTCGGCGGATCAGAATCTGTTAAGGTTGGAAATCCGTCACAACGACATCATCAGGATATTTCTGTGTATATCCTGCAGTTACTTCGGGCGTCATCCGAGTAGATGGGGGTGAGCATGATGCAATTGTTTGCATAAGGTGAATGTGCATTGGGGTGATCATCATCAGGTGTTGCCGAGGAGGAGCGTATCGGCATAAGGTAGAAGATCGGGTTGACAAAACCATCGCGGGCCGATAATGTTAAGTTTGGCCGACAGCAGGATATTGAAGGAGCTGCATGTGACGTCATCGTCATCAGGATAATCGTCATCAGGATATCGGGGTGACGTAAGCATCGAAGGAAAGGTGTGTGAAGTGTCGTCATCAGGATATATGGAGGGAGCCGGATATTTTATATCCTGTTGATGAACATGATGTTGAACATCATGATGCTGCAGAAAGCGTTTGGCGGTAAGATGAACATTGAACATCAGGAGGATGTTTGCGTTTGCCGAATGTGATGATGCTGCCGATAGCCGGATATGATGATGCTGCTGACAGGCGAAGGGTCGAAGGTTTGTCTGCAGGAGGATATCAGTCGGTAGAGAAAATATGATGATGCTGACAGTGTTAAGGGAAATATGATGATGATGATGAAGGGTTGCGGACATACATGCTGTATGTCAAGGTTTTAGTGTGGATGCCTCTGCATCATATATGCTCGTGCAGCTAAAGGGTCATCCCACAATAATGGGTACTGTTTGGCCAAACTTGACATTGAAATCAACATTTTGAACTAAATCTTCACTTTCTGACACCTATAGCTGCTAAACCATTAGAAACTTGAAGATGATGCGAACTACTGATTTGTGAGATTTTGTCTATAGATTCTAAATATATATATGTTTTAAAATTGGAGTTAAATTGTAAAATTTTTTGCATCTCCTTTGATAACTAGTTTTTAATAGTAAACAATGTTTTTTTAAAGTGATGTGTATTCTGTCGCACATAACTTTTTTCTACAAAGGATAAAATTCTGATTCTTTTGAATTTAGATTGGTAACACCAATATCTAGAGGATGCATTTGGTTTCATAATGTTTTGTTGAATATATTTTTTTAATTAAGTTTTGAAGGCAAACCAATTATATTTTAGACATAGACGTATTCTGTCCAACATAACTTTTTTTGTATGTATCAAAATTCAATTTTTTTTAAGGAATAAGGACATCAATACCTAGAGGACATGTATTTTTTAGAAAAAAATTTCTCTATTTTCCTATTTTTTCGTACGTGTGAAACAAAGACCTTGATGTTCATTGAAAAAACTATATTCACAAGAAATAAAAAATAAATATAATAATCAAATTAAATATATTTAAAATTATACTTTTTGGGAAGATTATAATAAGGACTACATACGTACAAAACATAAATTTTAAATGAATTCATTTGATCCCCCAAAAGGTAAATCAAAAGTGGTTTTTTATTAGCATTTTGATAGGTGTAGAGGAGACTCATTATAGGTATGGTTTAAAACTAGTGGGGTTCTATCCAAGGGGGTTTGAATAGAAGGGGGTTTAATCAAACCCTCTTCAATTAAAATCCTTTAAATGGAACCTTTCAAGGCTTAAATCATTATATTTTCTAAAAATATGTGATTTCAGCAAAAATCAGGATGTCCCAAAAAGTGTAACCCATTATTGTGGCAGCACCCTAAATCATCAGGGTTCTCTATGTTTTGAAGGCACATCAACATTTGGTGATATGATTCTGAGATTTTCTCTACTTTTGCTACATATTTTGTTGCATATTTTATAACTACATGTTTGGAAAGAATAGGTTGCCAATCTATGTTTTCTCTCCATAGTTGGAGTATGTAGAGATTGTGTGAATTTGCTCTGTCATCATTTCTTGTTGGTTCAAAAAAAATTTCACTTGTTTCTATGTCTTCATATAACTTTGATCCCTCCAGATTCAATGGCCAATGAGTATTATACCTGTAAAGAATATCAATAATTTATGTATTGTATTACTTGGTAAAGATATTATATTTAATTTTAATATGTAGATTTCTACTTAACGAAATTATTACCTGCAAACCATTTTTCCTTTTTTTCTTCGTAGGCATGCCCCCACCCTACACATTGTGTGTCATTCTACAGAGTTCAATATTTCTTCATAGTCATAATGAATATCTATTTGTGCAAGTTGTCTTGTGTTTTTGAGGTATGGATGTTGAGAAATTTTTTGAAATGCCTACAATTGGAAATACAAACTGTAGACACCCAAATTTATCCCAAATTTGTTCATGTCTAGCAACACCTAGTCAAATACATCACTTAGACATCATGTAGCATTTTGTCCTAAATCCCACTCTTAATCCCATTTATCCATTAAGCCAATTAATTAAATAAATTTTATTTATTTAATTAAAATCCCATTCAATCCCATCCTCATCCTACTTAGCCCTGATTTGCAATTTTACCCTAACTACACAAACAAATTTATTAGTTATATTATTAGCTATATATAGTTTGTGATATAATATATATTCATGTCTAAATATTTATATACATGCCTGTATATTTTATTGATGTTGATCTTCTCTAGGATTCCATGCATTAACAATACTATGAAAATATCTCTTGACACTTTTACGTTGCTCTTCATTTGACCAATTAATGATGTCCATATTCGGTGCTCCATTAATCCATATGAATCCATGTACATGCGGTGATCCCCTATGTTGCCATTCATATCTAGACTAGTAATCTTTAACATTCATTCCTTTCTCTAGAATTTTTTTTTTCTAAATATTGAATGTCTTAAGTGCATGTAGTGTGTGACTATATGAGGATAGTCTATGACATTTTGTTTTCACCAAATTTGAGCTTCTCATGGAGTAGTTGGTGGTGTTCCTGGCATTAATGCATGCAAGTTAGGCCAGTATAGATCTGCAACACTCAATGTGAAAAATATTGTAGGAAAGCCTATTTGATGAAGCATGTCTATCAATTCTGGATGACATTTAGTCCAATATGACCTTGTCCCCCTCAGTGTTGTTGCAAACAACATCAATCTATTATCTAGATGGGAGTGTGGCATGTTTTCCATATGTTCACGCAACTCATTGATGGTGATTGGCATGCCTTGAAGCTTTCTTTTTGCAAACACTATAGACACATTTTGTGCACAATGTCTCATTATCATATTCATCATAAAGTATCTAAATCTTGGATGTTGAGCAAAACAATGATCCCTATATCACAATAGATGCTTTACAAATTCATGCAAATGCACTCTCCTTAATCTTACTTCTAACTAGTCACATTTACCATCTGAAAACAAAGTTGGAAAAGTCATATCAAGTAGTCCTGGTGTGACATATTCATTGATAGGAGATGCACCAATTCTTGGCCAATCAATCAATGTTGTTGTATTTGCATCATGGTTATTAATCCATGCATGAATTAATTTCATTTCTCTTTGGACATTAGGTGGTCTAGAAGCCATTGATGTTGTGTGCTCAATTATATTACTTTCATCTGTCTCCATGAGTAGACCAACAAACATAAATTTGTTTGTATCAGAATCAAATTCCATATGCATTGTCTTCAATTTGTTGAAAACATTTTCATCACAATTTCTTGAGAGGTCATTGAGAGCATTTTCATCAATTTTTTAACATCAGAGTAAAATGTATCATTTTCCACTTTGTATTTAAGTGCTTTATAGACACGATCCCTATTGATTGTGAAGTTATAATTTGTGCCACATTGATCCCTTCTTCAAACAATAATGATTGGTGCAAATGTTGTATTGAGTGTGGCAAGATATTTGCAACATGTTCTATTTTTTGTGGGAAACTTATCGTGTGTCCTCTGTATTTATATTGACCACCTATTGCATGTGTAACTTGTAGTATTGGGCTGACACATGCAATCAACATTTCTTCAACTTGAGTCAATTTTGCAAACTCTTCTACTTGTTGCCCAGGATCCATATTATTTGAAGCTAAAAATCTATTATTTCCTTTTTCTTGTCGACATCTATTGCATACAAGACCTTGAAAGGTGCGAAATACTTTGATTCCTAGATAACATTCTTGACACAGATAACACATATTTGGCATTGTAAATCTATCCAATTGATTTCAAAATTGCATTTGGAATCATTTGAAATCAATTTCAAGCATTCCATTAGGGTTGGGTATATTTTGTACATTGTCTTCTACAAACATATTGATTTCTTTTTCAGTTGGATTCTGAAGTGTTGTTGCTACATGTTCTGCCCTTTTTCTAGCCCTTCTTTGTTTGTTAGCTTCATTAACTTTTCTTCTTTCTTCTTCCCTTTGAACATCTATCATTTGTTCTCGTTTTCGTTTACGATATTCTCTTTGATATTCTTTCCTATATTGCCTTCTTTGCTTGTCTGATTCAAAATTCATTTTTGTTCTACCCATAGCTAAAAAAAAGATTTAAAACAATTTATTATAAATAATTATATTATTATGAAAAACTATTAAAGTATATTAATATTTTTCAATTTTATACATTAAACATTAATTTGACCAAATTTTGAACATTTGTCATCTGTTCTCATTGCTGTCTACAATATTCTCTTTGGTAGTCATTGAGCATTATTTTGTCTGGATTTTAAAGAACTATGAGCAAGAATATAGTAAATAGAAATATAATATAGAATATAGATACAAATTATTTTTTATTTTGTTGTCCATTGAATTTACATAAATGAGATAAAACCTACTTGATAACTGGTAAAGAACTAATACAAAAAGTATTCAAGGAGGAATATACATAGGAGTGGGAAAATTATATTATAATACTACATATTGTTTAGGTACATATGAAATTCTTCAATAATGCAAAGTGAATCTTCTTCACCACGTCGTTCATCACGATATATTTCTTTTAAAAAGGTACAAAATGCAACTACTTTTTTCAATGTTTCCTTAAATTTTTTCTGCAATATCTTCCATTTGAAGGATCTCTTCTTCTTCAATTGCTACAACTTGTAAGGTGGTGTCCTCAAGTTGTGTAATTATTCTATTGCATTGTTCAGAAAGAGATTTCATTAATTTTTCAATAAAGGTTTCAACAAACCTGTTTGAATTTACAGATTCGTTTGACATCAATGGGCTTGTAACAAACATTTCTAATTTATTTTGTGTAACATCCATATTTTCTCTACTCTAGAAGTTGTGGAGCTGAATCAGGTATCAAAGATTGAAAATAACCAGGTTGCATATAAGTTTCATTTCCACAATTAATGAAGATTACTTTAATATATGTTACCTATGCACAACTACCTTATAAATCATAACATTTATATGGTGCTATATGAAATGTGCCCAGTAACACAACTCCATATGACAGTGTCTATGAATTTATACATGATAGAGCACCTTTGTACGTTGACAATATATCATTATAGGTTATTTGAAGGGAATAACCAATCCAAGTGCCACGTAAAAAAAAGGCTATAAAATCAAATCAGCAATAAGATTGATAGGGAAATAATAATCTTAAGCCTATTTGACAACATTCTATACATTCAAGCCATTTGGACACTGATCAATAAAGTCATTATAAGTCGTGAAATTTCTAGATGAGTTCATTTGTATCTCAACTAACCCTACTAAATAATTATTATTCAATTTGAGATATCATTATACCTCACCATATAATTAGTATTATGGCATGCTAGAATGAAAACCAAATTCCTATTCACAACAAAGAAAAGCTTGTAAGAGTAAAAGTCAAATTGAAAAAAGGCAGGTCACGACGTTCCACCTTTAAAGCATCAAACATAAAGTAATTTTCCATATCTTTATAATAAAAAAATGGTAAATTTAAATGTTTGAAATATCTATTACAATCAAAGGCATAGTGTTATGGTTGCGTTGAGGAGTTATGTGAGAAAGAGTCCCAAAAAGAAGATAAGAAAGGGTCTTTTGATAAGGCGCTTAACGGCAATAAAAACATGCATGAAAAATGTGAGTGCAAGCTAAGGCACATGATCTGTTGGTAAGCAAGAGTCTGTAAGGTGTGAGCACATAGAGAAGACTCATGAATTGTTTGAAATAATGCGTCAAGAGGCATCATTTCCTTGGTATGCAATGATTGCAGGATATGCATTACACACATTTGTTGAAAAGGCTTTAGAAATTTTAAAGTAAATGCATTTTGTAGGTGAATGAATGCCTCAAAGAGGCATCACTATTGAATTGCAATGTTTGCAGAATATGGGCTACATGGTTTTGTTGACAAGGCTTTAAAAAATTTCAAGTAAGAGGAAGTCACAGGCATAAGCCTATTTTATTTTTCTAGATACTGTTGTTTCAACTGCAGTCGTAGACATGTAAAAAAAGTGTGAAAGCAAAGAAAAGGCACATGAACTACCTGACAGAGTACTCTAAATAGAGGTGGTCTCGAATGGTTCCTTTGTGGTGGATGCACCTTATGACACTAATTTAGATTATGTAGATAAATATTGTTAGCTCAAATCTGTTGACAACAAAGGATATTGTCGGTTGTTTTTTATTTCTACATACTAAAGTTAGAGTGTAAATCCACCGTTGAGTGGATATGCTCATCTATATAGTTTTTTAAAATTATTAGGTGTCATGCACAGAAGAATGACAGATGAAAACCCAAACTGAATGTATCAATTTTTGCCTAGATTTACGTAGGAAGAGATTGTATGGTGTCATCCTCCAGAAATTCTCATCCACTATTCTTAGAATTGCTGATGATAATATTCAGTTTGGTACAACAACTATCAATATCTCTATATTAACTTATATTAACTTAGAGATCCTAGATTCAAGATAGGTTTTTAGTGAAGAATCTATTGCATTGTAATGATGTGTAAGGTGCACGTATCCTTCGTTTCTCATTGTGATCGTTGATTAATTTTTGGAAAAAGGCATCTCTTTTTTTGTGTAAAATTTTCATAACAGGTACAAAACCCTACAGATTAAGATGCTTGAGAAATAGAAGATAATCCCTTGCCTCAAATTGCTCTTGGAGCAATGCCTGTATTTGCACTAGCAGTGTTTGAGAGGTAGTTTATAACATGAATGTGTGAGCTAAGATGTCAGTTTCAAGATTACATTTATTCTTTGGGTTATAATTTGTTTCTATTTCTACCCTAATAATTGCTAAACGATGGATGAATGCATTGGTTTTGTGTGCACAGATGCAAGAGGTTATGTTCCACAGCAACGAATGAGAAGATTCTTGATTGTGCTTCTATGGTGGCTCTAAGCATAAAAGATTCAAAGTGGAATGATGAATCACAAAATACCTAAAGCTTTATGTAGAGACAGTTAATCTAGAAGACCATTACATGCATGATTTGTATGTGGTGTTATGGAATTTGGTTTTAACATGTAGGATTTATTCCTCGGGGAGAAATCTCATTTAGCACCACTAAACTCTTGATATGTTCCTTTTCAATTATATTTGTTAGCATCCTCTTGATGTTACATTTGCAGATTAGTGAAATGCTATTTTTGAATCTTTATATTGGTTGTGATTTTTATCGCAAGGAGTTAGCATGGCTTCTTTTATTAGGTTCATGAATAAATTATTGCTCTTTAGAAATCAAAATCCCTTGTTACAGTGTCTCTTTATACATGCTAATTCAATGAAATGTTTTGTGCAGATATTTCTTGACCCCTCCTACTGCTCTCAAATCTTTGTTCATGATTCTTTCTTTATTTTTCTAGATACTGTTGTTTCAACTATAATGGTAGACATGTAAAAAAATGTGAAAGCAAAGAAAAGGCACATGAACTACCTGACAAAGTACTCTAAATAGAGGTGGTCTCGAATGGTTCCTTTGTGGTGGATGCACCTTATGACACTAATTTATATTATGTAGATAAATATTGTTAGCTCAAATCTACTGACAGTAAAGGCTATTGTCAGTTGTTTTTTATTTCTACATACTAAAGTTAGAGTATAAATCCACCATTGAGTGGATATGCTCATCTATATAGTTTTTTGAAATTATTAGGTGTCATGCACAGAAGAATGACAGATGAAAATGAGAGGAACCTCCTGCAACAAAATAATGAAAATGCATGAAATAATAGAAATAGCAGAACATAGAAGGAATTTATTGATCACAGGCCACTTCGAGGGAGCAACCTCCTTTGAGCAAGCTCAATACAATAAACTCGTAGATGCCTTCATGGGCCTCAACACGTACTTATATACTAAGTCTAATCTAAACAACTATTACTCCCCATGAATGTGGGATAATACAATATACTCACAGGATGACTTACAAAGCATATGCGTCCAACATAAATATACTAACAAAGTAAAGAGAAGGGTTAAACATGGGTTCCTAACATCCCCTCCCTCTTAGAAAAGCTTTGTCCTTAAAGCTTAAGATGTGGAAATTATTGTTGAATCTGAAGGAATGGTTCCCATGTAGCATCCTCTGGTTGCATTCCGTGCCACTGAATTAATACCTCTGTGATGGATCGAGAGCGAAGCTGACGAGTGCACCTGTCGAGGATGGCCTCCGGCTCCAAAATGATGGATCCTTCATTATCCAGTTCTAGTAAAATAGTTTGTTCTCTGATGTTGGTGCCAAGAACTTTCTTTAGACAAGAGACATGAAATACAAGATGAACACGGGAAGAAGGAGGAAGCTCCAATTTATAAGAAACTGACCCAATCTTTTGAAGAACCTTATATGGCCCATAGAACTTTGGAGCCAGCTTATGACACCCTTTGAGTTTCAAAGAGGATTGCTTGTATGGCTGTAGATGAAGAAAAACCATATCACCTACTTGAAAAGTGCGCTCAAAACGGTGTTGATCGACTTGTTTTATTCAATTTCTTGCCATGTGAAGATGGTCCTGCAAAATGCAAAGAATCTGATCTTGGGTTCGAAGAACCGTGTCAACTGCCTAAACTGGTGAACTGCTGGGGGTGTATGGAAGGAGCACTAGAGGTGCCTGACCATAGACTGCTTCATATGGAGTCATTTTAGATGCAGTGTGGTAGGAGGTATTGTACCACCATTCAGCGAGAGGGAGCCACTTTGCCCACTGATGCTGTTGTTTTGAGGTGAAGCAATGAAGATAAGTTTCCAAACATTTGTTGATAACTTCAGTCTGACCATCTGTTTGTGGGTGATACCCTAAACTCATCTTCAGTTTGGTGCCATTGTGGTGAAATAGTTCTGTCCAAAAATGACTGGTGAAAGTTGCATCATGATTAGAGACAATGGAAGAAGGGATTCCATGAAGATGGAAGATCTGGTCCATGAAAATCTGTACGACTGAGGAGGCGGTATAGGGATGGTTGAGGGCACAAAAATGACTATATTTGGAGAGGCGATCAACCACAACTAAGATCATTATCTTCACTCCAGATTTAGGGAGCCCTTTAATGAAATCTATAGAAATATCTTTCCAAATCCGTGTAGGGATGGGCAAGGGTTTGAGAAATCTAAGAAGGAGTGTTGTTTCACCCTTGTTTCGTTGGTAGGTATCACATTTAGCCACCGTCTATTGAATTACCCTTTTCATTCCCTTCCAAAAGAAGTTATGCCATGACCGCTCATAAGTTTTGAGGAACCTAGAGTGCCCTACTGATGGAGAAGCATGGAGTTCATAGAAGATAGCCTGTTGAAGATATGTGCTCTGGGGAAGCACCAGATGACCCTTGTATCTCAGAGAAGCACCATCCCAAGAGTAATGTGGTATAGAAGAAGGGTTATTGACCAACTGTTGGATGATTTGAGATAATGAAGAGTCATTGACATAGCCCTGCTGGACAGATTCCAACCAATTTGGAATAGACATAGAAATAGTTGAAAGAGAAGCTTGGTCATCAAATGTGCGAGAAAGAGTATCCGCCACAATATTGTCCTTACCCTTCTTGTAAGTGATCTCATAGTCATAACCCATGAGTTTGCTAACCCATTTCTATTGTGCTGGGGAGGACACCCATTGTTCCAGGAAATATTTTAGACTCTGGTGATCAGTCTTGATGCAGAAATGATTCCCTAATAGGTATGGCCGCCACTTCTGTACTACATGCAAAATAGCCATCATTTCCTTCTCATATGTAGAGTACTAAATTCTTACCTGAAAGGGCTTTGCTGTTGAACGCAATGGGATGTTCATCTTAAAGGAGAATAGCACCAAGTCCATTGCCGCAAGCATCACTCTCAATAGTGAAGGTCTTGGAAAAATCTGGCATAGCTAGAATAGGTGTAGTACACATAGCTTGTTTTAGGTTTTCAAATGCACACTCAGCAGCATGTGTTCATGTAAAAGCATCCTTTTTCAACAAAGTTGTTAATGGAGCTACAATCTTCCTGTAATCCTTGACAAACTTGCGGTAGTAGCCAGTTAGTCCCAAAAAACCATGGAGGCTCTTGAGTGTCTGAGGATATGGCCAATTTTTCATGGCATCTATTTTGGCAGGATCCACGCGAACCCCTTGGGCTGAAACAATATGCCTGAGATACTCTACTTCCTCCTGCCCAAAAACACATTTAGACTATTTTGCACAGAGATGGTGATCAGAGAGAAGTTGTAGTACAAGATCCAGATGCTGGAGATGCTCAACCCATGTTTTACTATAGATGAGGATATCATCAAAGAAGACCAGAATGAATTTCTGCAAGTAAGGCCAGAATATTTTATTCATCAATGCTTGGAATGTGGAAGGAGCATTAGTGAGGCCAAAGGGCATGACCAAAAACTCATAATGGCCATCATGCGTGTGGAAAGTCATTTTAGGGATATCATCCTCATGAACCTAAATTTGGTGATACCCAGAACGAAGATCCAACTTGGAGAAAAAATGAGCGCCATGAAGCTCATCAACAACAGGAATCAGAAACTTATCCTTGATTGTGATGTGATTAAGTGCTCAGAAGTCAATGCAGAGGCGCGATGACCCATCTTTTTTTCAGATAAGAAGAACTGGTGAAGAAAAGGAACTAGTACTAGGGTGAATAATATCTTGCTTCAGTAAGTCCCAAACGAGAATCTCAATCTCTGTCTTTTGGTGAAATGGGTAGCGATAGGGCCTGATGTTGGGAGGAACGCTGCCAGGAAGGAGTTGAATACGATGGTCCTCTGGTCGTGAAGGTGGCAATCCCACTGGTTCAACAAAGACACATGCATATCTATCCAAAATTCGTTGTAGATCTGAAGGAGTAGTGGAGACCGCTGATGGTTGCATCTGAATGGAATGGAGCTGAGCGATGACACCATGTGAATTCTTCTTAAGGAGATTTTCCATGCGATGTGAACTGATGATGCTGAGAGACCTTGGTTGTAAGCCCTTCAATGTGTGTTTTTGCCCATTGTCTGAAAATTGCATCCAAAATTTAGCAAAATCCCATAAGATGGGTCTAAGTGTGTGTAACCATTGAGCACCCAAAACCACATCACATCCGCCTAAGGGCAAGGCAAACATGTCAGAGCGCAGGTTATAATCTCCAATAGAGATACACACATTACGACACTTCCCTTTGCAAGGTATGGTGCCCACATTGGCAATCATGACTTCAAAGTTGGAGCAAGGATGGACAAAACAATCAGCTTGTTTGGCGATCTGAGGGTCAATGAAGTTATGAGTGCTACCATAATCAATGAGTATTGTAAGAGGGGACTTCTTGAAGTAACCCTTGACCTGCATGGTTTGTGGGGTGGTGACTCCTACTAAAGCATGGAGAGATATCTCTGGGTGGTCGTCCTGAGAAGGAGGGTCAACAGGCGGCTGCTGAATGTCAACCTGATCATGTACTGTATCCTGAGCATCTTCATAAACTTTAGTTGTAGGTGGAGAATCCACATCCAAGAGATAGAGCTTTTTCTCAACACATCTATGTCCTCGAGTGAATTTCTCATCACAATTATAACAAAGTCCTTTTTCTCTACATGCCCGCATCTCTGCTTCAGACAAATGCTTGATAGGAGTTGTTCTAGGAGCTGGCGTGAGTGGAGGTCTTTGGGAAACCATATTTCTAAATGGAACAAAAGTGGATTTGGAGCGTTGTTGAGCTATGATCTTGTCCTCTGCCAACTTAGCCAACCCTAGGGCTTCCATCATTGTGTTGGGACGAAACATTTTAACCTCAGATCGGATTACATCCTTCAGACCACTGACAAAACAACTCCTGAAGAATTCATCAGACAATCCCTCTGTGTGATTGACCAGTTTCTCAAATTTTGTCTAATATTCTCTCACAGTGCCAGTTTAGCGAAGTTTAGTGAGTGCTCCTATCAAGTCATAAAAAACACTAGGGCCAAATCATTGCAAAATGAGTTTGCAAAAATCTATCCATTTTGGCTCTTCATGAGCCTTGATGTACCAACAGAACCATTGAAGGGCTTCATGTTCCAAATGAAAGGATGCAAGTGGGACTTTGTTGACATCAAAAGTATTATGCAGACTGAAATATTGTTCTACTTGGTATATCCATCTAGTCGGATCATCACCATTGAAGCGAGGAAAATCAAGCTTCGGCCCACAAAAATTGTTGGAAGAAGAGAACCCAGTGTTTGCAGAAGACTCTAGCTGCCATTGATTGTTCATGGCGAATGCTAAAGATTGAGACCGAGAATTTTGTCATCCAAATCTTGGAGTTTGGTCTTGAGGGCTGCAAGTTCATCCTCCATGTTTTGTGCTCCTACGCGGGTGACAACCATAACCAGGATTTTTTTTTTGGGGAATGGGTAGAAAAACAAAAACAAAAACTTTTTTAGTAAAGGAAAATTTGGATTTGGAAAAAACTTTGATGGGTAATTGGGGTTTGACTAGGTTTTGGACACTTTCTGAGGGACAGGGAAGCAGAAAATGGGGATTTTAGAAGCGGGGTGAAAGAATGGGAAAATTTGTCCAAGAGGGACAAGGGAGCAGAAATAGGAAATAAACACTGTGGTACTCCTCACAATGAGTTTTAGGGCTATGCCCAGGCACTTCACACAGTTAAGCGGATAGGGATTATTCCCTGATCTGAACCTGCAATTGAAATGAACAATATAGATGCAAAGAAAAAAGTATTGCAATAATCACAGCGCCTGGAGGCCACTGCGAAAAATGTTTTTGTAGAAATTCCACCCAGCGAGCCCAAGAAAGTGCTCTGATACCAGATGAGAGGAACCTCCTGCAACAAAATAATGAAAATGCATGAAATAACAGAAATAGCAGAACATAGAAGGAATTTATTGATCGTAGGCCACTTTGAGGGGGCAACCTCCTTTGAGCAAGCTCAATACAATAAACTTGTGGATGCCTTCATGGGCCTCAACACGTACTTATATACTAAGTCTAATCTAAACAACTATTACTCCCCATGAATGTGGGATAATACAATATACTCACGCGATGACTTACAAAGCATATGCATCCAACAACAATATACTAACAAAGTAAAGAGAAGGGTTAAACACGGGTTGCTAACAGAAAACCCAAATTGAATGTATTGATTTTTTCCTAGATTTACGTAGGAAGAGATTGTACAGTGTCATCCTCCAGAAATTATCATCCACTATTCTTAGGATTGTTGACGATAATATTCAGTTTGGTACAACAACTACCAATATCTCTACATTTACTTATATTAAGTTCTTAGAGTTCCTAGATTCAAGACAGGCTTTCAGTGAAGAATCTATTACATTGTAATGATGTGTAAGGTGCACGTATCCTTTGCTTCTCACTATGATCATTGATTAATTTTTGCAAAAAGGCATCTCTTTTCTTGTGTAATTTTTTCATAATAAGTACAAAACCCTACAGATCAAGCTTCTTGAGAAATAGAAGGTAATCCCCTACCTCAAATTGCTCTTGGAACAATACCTGTATTTGCACTGGTAGTGTTTGAGAAGCAGTTTCTGACATGAATATCTGAGCTAAGATGTCAATTTCAAGATTTACATTTATTCTTTAGATAATAATTTGTTTGTATTTCTACCCTAATAATTGCTAAATGATGGATGAATGCATTGGTTTTATTAGGTTCATGAATAAATTATTGCTCTTTACAAATCAAAATCTCCTTTCAGAGTGTCTCTTTATATATGCTAATTCATTGAAATGTTTTGTACAAAGATTTCTTGACCCCTCCTATTGCTATGAAATCTTTGTTCATGGTTCTTTCATGTTGGCTGCTTATGAGCACTACTAAACTTTTGATTAAAGAATTGATATTGTCTTCATTAATTAAACAATAGCCTTTACAAATCATAGGCTTAAATCTTAAGGAAAATTGCAGAGGTAAACTATAAGGAACTATTCAATGTATAAACCTTGGGTATGAGACTTTTACTATCTTTCACTAAAATCTTAGTTCACCAACATTTATCAAAAATGATATTACAAAATAAAGATCACTGCATTGTACATGACGTACCTCTAGTAAACTTATAGTAATAATTGAAAAAGAGGAAATATTGGAAATACCTTTAACTGCACTTTAGTTCGCTAAAAGTAGGAAATTGTTCACGGTGCCTTAGGTTTTGTAGGAGGAAAACCAAATTTAAAAATTATAACCAAATTTTAAGGAAAAAAAATAATGTCCTGTTAAATGCATTATTTTGAGGACCCATTTCATCTCATTCAAGATAGCTTACATGTGAGATAAGGCAGTTAAATTAGCAATTCTTGGAGATAGTGATCCACTCAAACCGACACTTGTTAAGTTGATGTCATTCAGTAAACACGATATGTATCAGCTAATATTTAAAAGAACCAAAAAATGTTGGTTAATCTTGGGCCACCCTTAAGATGGTGTGGGCAGCCTTATTGTCATGCAAGTGCTAAATATGAGTGAAACTTCAATATATTTCATCATCCTCTTTATAGGGATTATAATTATGATACAAAATTAAATAGCCTATAGGTTGTTTTTTATTTGCAGTTTGGTGTTCCACATAAAAATATAGATTGTTTAAACTTTACCATAGACTATCTTAGAAGTAAAGGCTCTAAGCATAGAAGAAGCTCAAATATGCCCTATCACTATTACTCCATAACCTTTATAAATGTCTGCTTATGGAAGTGTTCTAGGTATGAGACTTGTACTATCTTTCACTAAAACCTCAGTTCACCAACATTTATAAAAAATGATATTACAAAACAGAGATCATTGCACTATAAATGACATACCTCTGGTAAACTTATAGTAATAATTGGAAAAGAGGAAATATTGGAAATACCTTTAACTACACTTCAGTCTGCTGAAAGTAGGAAATTGTTCATGGTGCCTTACGTTCTATAGGAAGAAAACCAAATTTAAAAATTATAACCAAATTTTAAGGAAAAAAATAATGTCCTATCAAATGCATTATTTTGAGGACCCGTTTCATCTCATTCAAGATAGCTTACATGTGAGATAAGGCAGTTAAATCGGTGATTCTTAGAGATAGTGATCCACTCAAACTGACACTTGTTAAGTTACTGTCATCCAGTAAACATCACATGTATTAGTTAATATTTAAAAGAACCAAAAAATGCTAGTTACTCTTGGGCCACCCTTGAGATTGTGTGGGTAGTCTTATTGTGGTGCAAGTGCTAAATATGAGTGAATATTCAATATATCTCATCATCCTCTTTATAGGGATTATAATTATGATACAAAATTAAATAGCCTATAGGTTGTTTGTTATTTGCAGTTTGGTGTTCCACATAAAAATATAGATTGTTTAAGCTTTACCATAGACTATCTTAGAAGTAAAGGCTCTAAGCATAGAAGAAGCTCAAATATGCCTTGTCACTGTTACTCCATAGCCTTTATAAATGTCTGCTTATGGAAGTGTTCTAGTTAATTTCTCATTTAGTATTATTCCACTCCTCATCTAGGGTTATGGGCCTTCTTATTATGGAGAAAGTTTTAAATGTGGATCAAACTCAAATATATATCTAATAATTATGACTATAAGCTAGAACCAAGCTAGTCACCTATTTCTTTTATGGTAGTGTTCTTATTAATGTCCAAATTACCACTACACTACAACCCCTTTGACAAAAAACATTGAAGCAGTTAAGTATTCACATTTACAGAAATCCAATAGAAATAAGAGGAATAAACTTACAAAATTTGTACTCTGATGGGACTACCTTTCAAACAGCTTATCCCAGTCCATGAATATCCAATTGGTAAATAGGGATCTCCATGCCAATCAGATGGCACATTGGTCGATGAAGGAATATATGAAACTGGAAATAATGGCGAGTAACTACTAGAAATCTGTTAGATGCCATTATTGTCTCCTCCCACGACACTCAGTGTTTTTGAAAATTAATTGCCAAGGAATCCATTATTCTCTTGTCTAACAGGAAATCTATTAGACACCATTATTGTCTCCTCCCACGATGCTCTATTTTTCAAACCCCTAACTGCCCACAAAGCCATCATTCTCTCCTCCAATGATGCCACTATTCTCTGAGCATACCTGTAAGGTAATAATTTTGAAAGAATTTTTGGCGCAATTATTTTGATTCTAATGTAAAACTATTACTATTATAATATATTAAACTAAATTAGTAAACTATTACTATTATAAAACCGTAACTACCCACAACAAAAAAACTATAGTTTTTTTATATATTTGTAACTTTCAGATATTTAATTATAGTGCTGGGAAAAATTCATGTTGGAAAAAATTCTAGTAAACTCGCCTGTTGTTCCTATCGGTGTTATTGCTGAGATTTTACAATATGACAGCTGACTAAACATCAAAATAAATTAGGGCAATAAATGTGTACACACCTCTACTCTGGCTTATAACGCCTCTCAGCGTAATTATATCACTTTGACTTATTGCAATCAATTCCTAATTGATAGGGTCAAACTTGGGCATCCACTTTTGGAGTTGGGGACATGAAGACTTTGTTGACTTCTCCTGAGTCTATTTTGAGAGTTTGATAACTCCTAGTAAGTGGGAGTTAAACTTGGGCGTCCCCTTTTGATGGGGACTTATATTTAGATTTGGAGTTGTGCTTTTTTATGTACATGAGTGGATATTGTTGAGACACCTTGCATGGATATAATGTTGGAGTTAACTAAAGTGTTAAAGATGCATGAATTGGATATTGCTTACATGAGTTCATAAAAACTTGCATGGACTTGCATATTTTGCATGTTACTTGCATGTTGTTGCATGTTACTTGCATGTATTTGTATGTTGTTGCATGTTACTTGCATGTATTGCATGTTACTTGCATGTGCTTGCATGTTGTTGCATGTTGCTTCCATGAACTTGCATGTTACTTGCATGTACTTGCATGTTGTTGCATGTTGTTGCATGTACTTGCATATTGTTGCATGTCACTTGCATGTGCTTGCATGTTGTTGCATGTCACTTGCACGTGCTTGCATGTTGTTGCATGTTGCTCCTATGGATTTGTATGATCTTGCATGTCAATTTTGAGAGATTACTCGCAGAACACTCCAACTCCATAAACTTGTAGGATGGTACATCTTAGTATTTCAAATAATGGGTATCAGTTGCATGTTGAATTAGGTGTTTGCATGTCAGTTGCATGTACAGAACAAGGTAATTCAGAATAACTTTGGGGACATCAATCTTGCATGTTGTTTGCATGAGATTGGTGTGTGTTGATCACTTCAGTCAACAAAAAGAGAATTGGAAAACTTGGACACCCAATTTGAGGACTTTCTATTGTTACTTTTACTTGAAAATGTATTTGATGCTGGCTAAGTTTACTTGAGAAAAATTGGGCACCCACATCTAGGACATGCAATTAATAGAAGGCTTGACTTTGTTTGACTTTAGTCTTCTCTATTTCGAGCGCTTGGTTTTTGCATGAGGATTTATTCCTATGTTATCAATTACAATTGATTGTAATTTGAGTTTCAAGCTTTCCAATTAAGAAGATTTTGTATTAATTAAAAAAGCCCCATGGATACATTTTCTAGAGAGTTGAATTGTGAAAAAGACAGAAGAAAAAAGAAAGAAGTTTTTTGTAAAAGACTTAGAAGAAAAAAAAAAAAGCAAGAAACTTTTTTACAGTTTTCATAGGTTTAAAGATTGAAGAAGCTTTTGAAGTGCATTAAGGAATCAAAGAATTTTAGTATTGAATGTAATCTTTCACAAGAGATTTAATACAAGCATAAACACCTTTGGTGTGGAGTTTTTTCCCTTGGGGGTTTCTCCACATTTGAAAACATTTTAAAGCTACATAGTTGCAACATTACCTTGTTCTCTCTCCCTTTTTCCAACAGAAAAAAAGGATTGATACCTATCCCTAACCAAGTGTCTAGGATCTTGATTTTGAATAAATCTTGGACAATGATACTTATCCCTATTAGATATTCTCCCCCATCCTTAGTCAAAATAATCAAAGATATCTAAGTAGTTAACATAAAGACCTAAGTAGATCTTAACATATAATTGCATAAAAAAATATAACGACACCTGATCATTGTTTGAGTATTGACCAAATTGGAAAATACAAATATGATAAGCTAATGGTACCATAAGGAGATAGGTGCACTTAGTAACATGGTGATCCCACAATATTGAGTCCTAAACTTGATACATCGTAATTTTTATCAGAAATCACATATTTTTTAGAAAAATTAATGATTTAAGCCTTGAGGGGTTCCATCTAAAGGGGTTTAATTGAAGGGGGTTAGATCAAACCCCCTTAGATCAAACCCCCTTGGAAATAACCCCTGAGTCTTAAATCAAAACCTTGATGGAGTCTCTTCCGCACCTATCAAAATGCTGACCAAAAACCAATTTTGCTTCACCTTTTGGGGGATCAAATGAAGTCATTTAGAAGATATATTTTGTAAGTATGTAGCCCTTAGTGTAAGCTTTCCAAAAAGTATGATTTTGAATATATTTCATTTGATTATTATATTTATTTTCTACTTTCTAGCGAACAGAGATTTTTCACCGAACATCAAGGTCTCTTTTCTAGACACGCAGAAAAATATAAAAAAATAAAGAAAAAAAATTATGAAAAATATGTGCACACTAGGTATTGATGTCCTTGTTTCAACAGAAAAAACAATTTAATTTGGATACATACAAAAAAAGTTATGTTGTAAACCTATGTTGGGATTATAATTAATCTCACTTCAAAAATTATGAAAAATTATCTACGCACTAGATATTGGTGTTACAAATCTATGTTTACAATCTTATAATTTGATCCTTTCTATAAAAAAAGTTATGATGTATGGTATAAACGTCACTTTTTAAAAATGTTGTTACTATAAAAAATAAGTTATTAAAAGTTACATGAAAAAATTCACAAATTATTTCTTAATTTAAAAAAAAAAAACACATTTAGAATCTACACACAAAATATCAAACATTAGTAGTTCATATCATCTTGAAATTCTTAATAGTTTAGTTGCTATAGGTGTCAGAAAGTTAAAATTTGGTTAAAATGTTGATTTCAATGTCCTACTTTGGCCAAAAAGTGGAACACGGTATTGTGGGATCACCCAACATAATATCCATGTAAAGTTTAGATTTGTTAACATAAAAAGAAAAACAATTTTGCTTCATTTTTCCTTTTTAACAACTTCATTAATAGTTTTGAAGCCAATTGTGCTAGTCACACTTGATTTTAGTTTCTCCATAAATGCTTTTAAGGTCTTCTAAATTTGTTAAGGTCATGTAAGATTTTTTCCGAATGTCTTTTATAATGACTTGTAGTTTGAGGATTTTATAAAATTTGTTCAAGATTTCTAATTTTAGTGTCAATTTTGGAAATGGGTGAGCATGAAGTTGTGAAGTCCAAGTGAGAGAAGATAAGTGCATGAGAAGAGAGCCAATTGTACCATTTATTTTATAGAAATATCAAACATACAGCTCAATGCAGATCTTGCACATTTTTTCAAATTTCTAATTTTATTGCAACCTAATAACATGAACGATTCATGTTAATACAACATTATCCACCTCTTGAATCACTAATGTTATTAGGTCTATAAGATCATAAATTTGAGAATAAGTGTACCCAATAGGCAGAAGTGCCAAAATAATTGGTTGGCCCCACCTTTTATAAAACTGACAAGGGGGTAGTTTACTAACATATGGATTTTGACTGACTTATCGTCAATTATTTAAATATTATACTCATAGATTACAACATTAAGGAGACCAACACACCTATTTGTTCCCAATTCTTGCAAGAGTGGGCATTGTAAAATAAGGTAGACCAATAAATCATGTGTCATTTGGACTTCTTCTAGAATGCAAGTAATGAGGCAATTGAATCCAACATATGAGATTAGAAATGAGTGAGCATTAAGTTGTGAAGTTCAAGTGAGATAAGACAACTACATGAGAAGAGAGCCAATGGTACCATTTATTTTATAGGAACATCAAACATATAGAGACCTTGCAAGTTTTATAAAAAGTGTGGCTGATCCATTATTTTTACACTTCTACCTACATATTCAATGACATACCTCCTTTAGCACTATAAAAGTTGACTATGGAATTATCCACCCAAGATTAAGGAGCTTCAATGAAAGTACAAAAGAGACCTAAAATGAGAGAATAATTCTATTCTATCAAAGAGTGCAAATGATACAAGATTCAAGATTGGATTGGATTTCTCATATGAGGGCTACAAGTGGGTATATATAGGATACACCACCAAGAGATGTGATTGTACAACCAATGTCATATAATAAGATATGTCACATGTGTGTACAACATCTCCGCGAAAAAAATACATGTCATATGATGCAAGTACAACCTACATAAGTTGATACCTACCCAAGCAAGCATATTCTATCCTAGGTGCATAATATACAATAAAATATTTAGCTAAATGAAAAATAAAATAATGCACCAACATCGCCAACAAGCATATCTTAGGTGGGTAGGAAAGATGGATAAATTGGTCTTCACAAATGTTTAGCCATGTTAGGTACTCATTTATAAAATGATCCCCTTGAAAAGAAGAGATGAAAAAATTAATAAGACAACCCGCCCCCCCCCCCCCCCCCCCCCCCAAGAGAGGATGAAGAGAGTAGGGCTAGGTGACCCCACTCAAAATAATTGAGAAGGATGAAATCCCATGTGAGGAAAAATTCCCCCCAAAATAGAGAGAATAAGAAAGACCATGCAACCCTAGCTAAATGTGTAGTCTCATGCATTGATGGTAGATTATTGACTATGAATTTTGAAGATGATCCATGGACATCAAACAATATTCCTCCCCTTATGAAGAAACAAACATAAAGGTGTATGCTTGAGATATATTCCCACTCATAGAAGGAATATGAGGGAAGAAAGATCAAAATGTATGATGTTCCTAAAGGTTGCTCAGATGTCACCATGCCAGTGTTGAAAGGTGCCATAGTCAAATAAAGATTTCCAAGCTTAATTGAAGAAAGTGACAATCTAAAACCTTATGAAAATGGATGTAGAACAAGATCCAAAGATGATGATGGTGAGACAACAACTATAATGTAATTGTCATGAAAGAGGACATGAATTTCATCAATAGTGTCTCCAAATGTGTAAGGAGGGATTCCCAAAACTAACTTGTAAGACCTATCAAGTACTTATCTCAAAGATTTGTATCTAGAAGACAATGAATATGGCCTTGCAACATTAAATCACTGGAATCCATAGATGAAGAAACACTATAATCAATATAAGAAGGGGATGATAATGGAGATGATATCTTAGTGCAGGTCATTTGACTACATTGCTCATCTGTAGATGACGTGTCCACACAATGTGCCTAAGTATGGACACTAGATGTATTTTCTGATGTTGGAATATAAGAGTCCTCAACCTCAAGATTATGACTCATAGATAAAGATTATCAACCCTTTGAATTTGTGATATAGGAATCATAGAAGCCAAAGTCTCAATGGATGTCTTTATAAGAGGAGAAGAAGCATTCGAAGAAGTCTTTATTTCATCACAATTTTCAAGCTCTTCCCATCTAGAAAATTGCTCAATTGTAGATCATGAGCATATAGATGAAATTCATCAAGGGGTATAAGACAATCCATAACAAGATCTTATAGGAATGGATTTTCATTCATATCTCCATACATCTCCCAAATTTTAATCCAAAGATCATAAAGGGAATCAATGTACTTAGTGTCAATGTCAATAGAAAACCAAATAACCTTATGATATTATTATTCTTGTTATCCCATAGTCCTTTTGTGAATAAGAACTTGGTTCAAGAACAAGTCCATAGAGATGGGGCAAGAGATGAATCCATCTAAAATGTTTTAGGATTTTGTCTTGCCAAGACTTATAGTTCCCTCAATTCAGTTTAATAAGACGAGTTTTATAAATACCCATGATTATCTCCTCAAATAAATTTAATAGAGATCAAACCAACAAAGACAAATAAATTGCAAGATCACACCCTCCAAAATCACACATCCATGAAATCCCCTTAAGCAAAATATGACTTTGGCACTTTATAATTAGTGTGAGTATAATTACCACTTTGCCAAATGTGTAGTGGCCTTGATCTTGAGGTGTTATAGATGCCAAAATAAGGCTACAATGTTGAAATTATAGATTTGCTTCAACTTACAACATATAACAAGATCTAACCATTTTCTTAAAATTCACAATAAAAAACTCATAAAAAATTAGAATCAAAGGTCAAATTTAGAGCATTATATCTTTGCTCAATACTATTCCAAATTTTTATTGTGACCACTTATTGGAAATCTCTTGAAGTGCTCTTTTTGTCAAACCCAAAATTGCTTTTTGTTGAGACTTGTGTGAGGCATATGACCTTCTACAAATAGGTAGAATTTTTTGGGCAAAGAATTAACAAAATAAATTCTCTGAGGGTCTTGGGCTAAGTGCTCTAATTTTGATCTTATCCAACCTAATAATGTTAGTGATTTAGGTTAATATAACAATGTCCACTTCTTTAATCATTGGTGTTATCAGGTTGCAATAAGATAACAAAATTTGAGAATATCTGCATTAAATATGCAGAAGTGCCAAAATAATTGGCAAACTCAACCTCTTATAAAACTAGTGAGAGTCTTCAATAGGACTAGCTTATGTGACACCCTCATGGCTATTAGAAAATGAAGGCAACAATTACTCAATGGAAATTTGATTCTAATATGTTTAATGATCTTCTAACAGTGTAATATTTAATGGAGAATGCAACAGAAATTAAACTATGCAACGTAGAAGCAAAAAATCTGAAAACTGATCACACAACACAGTGTTTAACATGGAGAAAACCATTTCGGGTAAAAAACTCCACACAAGAAAGAGGCCCAAGTTTGTATTAATCTACAAAAGAGTGCACAATACATCAACTTCACCAATCTTCCCTTCAATCTTCAACCTGACAGCATTCCGGCAACACCTGTGCAAGTATGAAACTACAAAAACTTGACAACACTTTACAAATGTATCATTAAATAGTGAAGCAACCCAAAATGGGATTCCAAGTTGAGAATCTCAACGCCAACCAAGGAATCTTGCATGTAATCAAGATATTAATGCCCTCTTATACACCTCTGACAACTGTCATAATGCATGTTGCATGCATGGGTGCCTAGGGCTAAAAATAGCTCTTACACTATCATTATTGTTGTCATAACCATCATAGAATCTTATGACAACTTGCCATTGTCATAGATTCTCTTATAATGTATGACACATGCCTAAAATAACATATTCTAAGAGGTGGTGCCTAGTTTTTCCCAAATCACCTATTTACCTTTATCATGATGCAATATTCCATAGATGTAACTCCACAACAACCTACCCTGTAATAAATAATTATTGCTGTCAGTGAAACTACCTCATTCCATTATGGATAATTACAAATTACAAATAATAAAATGGAATAAATACAATATTTGGATTTACAAGGTTAGCGGCACCTTATCCCAACATTCTCCCACTTGACATTATATATTGTAAATCAACCCATAAGAAAACAAATGAAAATAATCAGGCACTAGAAACAAGGCCCATGGCCTCTCTGCATTAGACAAATTTCTTTGTGCTCACAAGTTTGGTCAATGAATCTGCAACATTCTCCTGAGTGTCTATCTTCTTTAGCTCAATCTGTCCACTTGCAACCAATTCTTGAATGAAGTGATACTGAACATCAACATGCTTAGTCCGAGCATGATACATAGGATTCTTAGCCAAACAGATAGCACTCTTGCTGTCACAACCAATCTGAATGACCCTACAATCAAAACAAATACTTGTAAAAATTCTTCTCAACCAATGCCTCCTTAGAGACATGAGTAGCAACCATATACTCTGCTTTGATGGTGGACAAAGCAACTATGGGCTGCCTCTTACTCATCCAACTCACTGCTCCTCCAAATAGAGTAAACACATAGCCACTAGTGGACCTTCGACTATCCAAGTCACCTGCCCAATCTGCATCAACAAATCCCTGTATGTCCAAATTTTTTTTTGATATGTAAGCTGGAGGTCACAAGTGGGACCTCCTCCCCATCAACATATTCCACTTAATCAACATATTCAACTTAAGAGCCACATAGAAACCACATGTTACTTGGGGGATTCCAACTTGGATCTCCATCATGAGAACCTTATGGCCTTTCCATTTAAGCACAACCCCTTTCACCTATATGTACAAATTTTTATCAGCACTATCAGTACTACAATAAACCAAACAATAATTAGGAGTACTTGCAAGATATTTAAGCACCCTTTTCACATATTTCCAATGTTGTCTACCAGGGTTATGTTGCAAATATGTGCTTAAGCAATGTTGTCATTGATGTCAACATATTCTTGTTGTCATTGGTGTTAACTGTATCCTAATTTGCTGCCTATATAGAAGACCAGATTGTTGAGGATATTGAGAAAATTAATAAAGATCAATGTATGTAGACCCGATGGCTATGTAGAGGTTTGTCTGAAGAAGCTCCAGTTAAGATTTGAGAGGTTTGCATTAAGATCTGAAGAAGTTATGGCCATCTGAGTAGAACTGGTTCTTGCAATATTCAGAAGAGATAGAGTGACAGAAAAGAGGTCTGGATTGTTCCGAATATGTCAAATGATGATTTGCGGATCTGGAGGCAGGTTTGGGAAGTCAGTGTGTATCATCCATTCAAGTGGTTCGTGGTTTGGAGGTCCACAAGTAATCTTTCTAATGTGACAGTCATGGTAGATAGTGTTCTTGAGGTTCCGGAGGAAGATGCAAGTGATTCGGATGTTTGGAGGAGTGTAGATGTTTTTGTTGAATTTAATGTGCTTGTGGAAGTCTCTGGATTGTGTGACTGCTATGTTGGAGGTCCGCATTGAAGTTTGAGCTTGTCAATGAGGATTTTCTTCTTGGTGTTGCTATTCTTTTCAGTCTTGGCCGATCGGATAATTCAAGCGTGTTGCGGATGATCTAAGAGCAGTAATTTGAAGTGTGGTGTGTTGATCAAGGAAGATTTGAGTCCCAGTTAAGTTTGGCTGACAGCTTAGTGATTTGCATGACAACTTAGTGATTTGCATTAAGTTAAATGTTTGTAGTGCCAACCTTGATGTTCATTCCAAGGTTGATGAAGTGTATAAATACTTGTTGATGAGTTGTGGAAAGTCATCCTTGTGCGAAAACAATATAATCTGAAGAAATGATCAAAAGGCAGAGCAGAGTAGAGGAGAAGCAGAAGAACAAGAGTTGTTTTGATGAATAGTTCAAAAAGAAGTTTTTGGGGCAAAGTAGAAGTTTTGTGAGCATTCAATGAAACTGAACCAAGCATGAAGTAGATGTTATTTCTCAATTAATTCTTTATGTTCTAAATAAATTTTGTAGGCAATGAGCCTCTCTTTTAAGCAGTGAGCTCTGGGCAGTGCGCCTGAAGGCATGTGCCTTCTATTTTTTTGAAGTACTTTTAACAGGGTACAAAATATTTGTGGGTTAACCCCCACCACGGTTTTTCCCTTAACCAGGTTTCCACGTCAAAATCTCGGTGTCAAGTGTGTTGCTTATGTTTCTGCTCATATGTTGTTGATCTATGCTTTAATGTTTACATCATTAATCTGATAGTAAGTTAATAAAGAAGGTTAAAAGTAGAAAAAGTTTATTTTGTGTGACAACTGATTCACCCCCCCTCTCAGTTGTCTGGTCTAATTCCAACAATTGGTATCAGAGCCAGATCCTCTTATAAAAGCTTGACCACTTGAGGAGATCTAGGATGTCGACCTACAAGATGGATAGTCCAAGATTTGATGGAACAAATTATTCTGTTTGGAAGAATCGCATGGAGTGCCATTTGCAATGCATGGGCAATGCTTATTGGCTGATAACCAGTGTTGAATATAAACCTCCGGAGAAAGGTCCTTCAACTCCAGATCAACTCAAAGATGCTGAAAACAACCTTCGAGGTAAAGAAGCCTTGTTGAGTGCCCTGACTGATTCAGAAATGACAAATGTCTATGGACTAAAAACTACTCATGAAATCTAGAAAAATTTGGAGAATCTATATGAAGGCGATGAATTTGTTAAATGTGCCAAGCTGCAAAGTCTGAGAGGAAAATTTGAAAATTTGAGGATGAGTGAAGATGAAAACATCACAATCTACGTGCAAAAGATAAATGAACTTGTGTGTGGTATCAAGTGTGCTGGTGGAACTTTGGAAGAATAAGAGATTGTATCAAAAGTGCTCAGATCTTTACCTAATTCATACACACATAAGGTTGCTGCTATAGAGGAGAACAGGACTGTCTCAGAAGTTACAAGAGATCAGCTGGTTGGCAAAATTTTAGCTTTTGAATCAGGCGAGTTTGGTGATTCTCTTCCTAAGTCTGAATCTACATTTAAAGCCAGTGTATATGGAAAACAAAGATATGATCTGGGTGAAAGCTCTTCTGCAAGATCAAACAAATTTGTGAAGGCAAGGAAGGATCTTGAAGATGATGAAATTGAGACTGTAGATCTTGAAGTTCTTATTGCCAAAATAATGCCAAGAGGATCCGGTAAGTATGAAGGAAAGTTTTCACTCAAATGTTTTGCTTGTAATAACATTGGTCATTTTACCTCAAGATGTCCAGAGAGGTTTTCAAAACCAAACCCTAACAAATATAAAGGTCAGAAGAAATGTTACTATGTCCAAGAAACTAGAGAAGAAGGAGTCACAGATGATGAATCTGATCATGAAGGTTCCAATGAAAATGATTGGGTGTGCATTGCTATCAAAGAAGAAGATCCAGTGTCTACTGAATCTGCTAGCTGTGGAAATGTGGAAAGTGCCTTGGCTGCTCGGGTTGTTGAAAAGGATGAATGGGTGATTGATAGTGGATTTTCTCATCATATGACTGGTGATAAAAGTAAGTTTGTAAGCCTTGAAAAATATGAAGGTGGGCTTGTAAAATTTGGAGATAACTCATCTGGTAGAATCCGTGGCAAAGGATCCATCTCTTTTGATGGTAATAATAACACTAATGATGTTCTGTATGTGGAAGGGCTGAAGCATAATCTTCTCAGTGTTGGACAATTGGTTGACAAGGGTTATTATCTTCGATTCAAGGATGGCAAATGTAGAATCTTGGAAAGCTTCGGAACTGAAATTGTATCTGGTACACAAACTAGAGGTAACATCTTTCAATTAAGTAGTTTTGGTAAAAGTTGTTTGATTGTTCAGACAGATCAAAGTTGGTTGTGGCATAGGAGAATGTGTCATGTGAATTTTGATAACATTGTCAAGATAAGTTCTACTCGGGCTATGAGAGATCTCCCAAGACTTGTGAAACCTAATAGCATGTGTAGAGAATGTCAATTGGGTAAACAGAACAAAACATCATTCAAAAGTAAAGAACAATCTTCAAATGGGCGATTGGAACTTGTGCATACTGATCTATGTGGTCCTGCAAGAATTAGGAGTGTACAAGGAGATAGATATTTTATGTTGTTAATTGATGATTACTCTCAGATGATGTGGGTGACTTTCTTAAAAGAAAAATTAGAAGCTCTTGACAAATTCAAAGTGTCCAAAATTATGGTGGAAAATGAGATTGGTATAAAGATAAAGTGTCTAATATTTGACAGAGGTGGAAAATTTACCTCCGGTGAGTTTGATACTTTTTGTGAAAAGCATGGAATAAAAAGACAGTTATCTGCTCTTAGGACTCCTTAGCAAAATGGAGTTGTGGAGAGAAAGAACCGAACCATTCAAGAACCTGCCAAGACCATGATGATGGAATCAAATGTTCCACAAGTTTATTGGAGAGAAGCTGTAAGTATTGCTGTTTACACTCTTAACCAGGTACAGATCAAAGGCAATTCTGGTAAGACTCCTTATGAACTTTGGTTTGGTCATACTCCTACTGTAAGATATTTTAGCGTTTTTGGCAGTAAGTGCTATATAAAAAGAGATGAGGATCTAGGCAAGTTTGGAGCAAGAAGTGATGAAGGAATTTTTCTAGGTTACTCTACTCAAAGAAAAGCTTACCGGTGCTTTAACAAGAGGTTGAAAGAGATTGTTGAAAGTGCTAATGTCAGAGTTGATGAGAGAAAAGGAGTTGCCAGGTCTTGCAGATATGATTCAGATGATCATGATGAAAATCCAAGTCAAGGAAGGCAAGTTCAATCCCATACTCAAATCTAGATTGATCTAGAAACTCTAGGAACTCAAGAGGATAGTATAGATATTGAGGAACAAGCTCAAGAAATAGAAGTTTAAGCAATTCCCAAAACTCCCAGGTATGTAAGACTAAATCACCCTGAATATCAGATCATAGGAAATAAGAGTAAAGGTGTTCGAACTAGGAGAAAAATTTCTAAAGATCAAGAGGAGATTTGTTTGATTTCAAAGATTGAACCTAAATCAGTAAGTGAAGCCTGCAATGATGAAAACTGGGTAAAAGCAATGGAAGAAGAATTGATGCAATTTGAAAAGAACCACACTTGGGATCTTGTTCCTAGACTTGAGGACAAAAATGTGATTAGAACCAAATGGGTCTTCTGGAATAAACTAAATGAAGATGGTGAAGTTGTAAGAAACAAAGCAAGATTGGTATGCAAAGGCTATTCTAAAGTGGAAGGAATTAATTTTGAAGAAATTTTCACTCCAGTGGCAAGAATAGAAGCAGTCAAATTATTTCTTACATTTGTTGCTTTCAAAGATTTTAAAGTTTATTAAATGGATGTCAAATCAACATTCCTGAATGGAGAGTTGGAGGAAGAAGTCTACATTTAACAACTAGAAGGTTTTTAGTTGTCTGATCAGAGAAATATGGTCTGCAGACTGAGAAAATCTTTGTATGGACTCAAGCAAGCCCCAAGAGCTTGGTATGCTAGATTGGATAAATATTTGCTTAAGATAGGATTTAGCAAAGGTACTGTTGATAGTAATCATTACTTCAAGATTAATCATGAGGACATCCTGATTGTTGAGGTCTTTGTTGATGATATCATTTTTGGTGGAAATGAATGTATGTGCAAAGCATTTGCTGATCAAATGAAAAGTGAATTTGAGATGTCAATGTTTGGTGAGATGAATTTCTTCCTAGGACTACAAATTGTTCAGTCAGATAAAGGTATCTTCATATGTCAGTCCAAGTATGTGAAAGAATTGTTGAAGAAGTTTGGAATGGAAGACTCAAAGCTGGTAGGTACACCTATGGTAACCAGATGCAAGTTAAGTAAGGATGATGACTCCACCAAGGCAAATAAAAAAAGGTATAGATCAATGATTGGAGGATTGCTCTATCTAACTCAAACCAGACCCGACATCATGAATGTAGTTGGACTTGTTGGTAGATTTCAAGATGATCCAAAGGAATCTCATGTTGTGGTAGTCAAAAGAATTTTCAAATATCTCAAGGGGATAATTGATTATGGATTATGGTATCCAAAGGATAATGAATTCACTCTTCATGCATATACAGATGCTGATTGGGCAAGAGATGTGGATGATAGAAAAAGTACTAGTGATGGTGCATTCTTCCTAGGAAGAAGATTGGTCTCTTGGATGAGAAAAAAGTAAGAGGCAATATCTCTATCTACTGCAGAGGTAGAGTATATAGCAGCAACAAATAATTGTACTCAAGTTCTATGGATGAAACAAACATTGAAAGACATCAGAATTATGTTTGAGGAGCCAGTCACAATCTTCTGTGATAATTCAAGTGCAATAAGCATATCAAAGAATCTGGTGTTGCATTCAAAGACAAATCATATATCCATCAAGTTTCATTTCTTGAGAGAGAAGGTAAATGAGAAAGAAGTCAAGTTGGAGTTTGTGTCTTCAAAAGATCAGATTGCAGATATCTTCACTAAGTCTCTTCCCAAGGATACTTTTGAGTATCTTAGAGAGAAGTAAGGGGTTATTACCCCTCCTGATCAGAACTAAGATGCACTAAGGTGCATCAGTCTGGTGGAATTCACAATCATATCTTGTCATCTGGATTGATGTTAAGGAGATACTACTTAGGAGTAGTTAGTATGAAAATTTTGAGATCAGTCTGAAACAAAAAGGGGGAGAAAAGATTGCAAATATGTGTCCTTTTCCATTAATCTCAAAGGGGGAGAGAAGTTCATGTGAAAAACTAGTTGTTGATGAAAGGGGGAGCAATGAAAAAAGTATTTGCAGAAGTGAGAAGAGAAAGGGGGATAAATTCTTGTCTTGATGGTTGAATTTAGTTTTTCACATCATATATTGCCATCAATGACAAAGGGGGAGATTGTTGCAAATATGTGCTTAAGCAGTGTTGCATTGATGTCAACATATTCATGTTGTCATTGGTGTCAACTGTATCCTAATTTGCTGCCTATATAGAAGACTGGATTGTTGAGGATATTGAGAAAATTAATAAAGATCAATGTATGTGGACTTGATGGCTATGTAGAGGTTTGTCTGAAGAATCTCCAGTTAAGATTTGAGAGGTTTGCATTAAGATCTGAAGAAGTTATGGCCATTTGAGTAGAACTGGTTCCTGGAATATTCAGAAGAAACAGAGTGGCATAAAAGAGGTCCAGATTGTTCCGGATATGTCAAATGATGATTTGTGGATCTATAGGCAAGTTTGGGAAGTCAGTGTGTATCATCCATTCAAGTGGTTCATGGTTTGGAGGTCTGCAAGCAATCTTTCTAATGTGACAGTCATGGCAGATAGTGTTCTTGAGGTTCCGAAGGAAGATGCAAGTGATTCAGATGATTTGGAGGAGTGTGGATGTTTTTGTTGAATTTAATGTGTTTGTGGAAGTCTCTGGATTGTGTGACTGCTATGTTGGAGGTCCGCATTGAAGTTTGACCTTGTCAATGAAGATTTTTGTAGATTAGGAAAACAAAATGAAGTGAAAACACAAACTAATTGCATAAAAACACAAAGTTATACCTCACATGAAGACCCAATCTCATCAAGGGAGGAGAAAGCTTGCACCCAAGAGCTCCTAAATTAGATAACCCTATTTGATTCAAATGTGGATTGCTCTTGCTTTCAACACAAATATAGATGAAGGATTAGAGGATAGATAGATTAGAGATTTGAGAGAAATTTGAGCATGGTTTTGATGCAAGAAGAAGTTGTTATGAATGGCTTGGGTGAGGGTTTCATTTATAGATTTTTGAAAAAGGAATGGAGGGTGAGGATCAAAAGATGAAATCAATGGCTCTCATTTTTTGTGAATCTTTAATTCATAATAGATAAATTAAAAATTCTTTTTTGAGAAGAGTGGGTTATGACAATTGAATTAAGAATTCAATAGTGGAGGATAGTGGGTTATGACAATTAAATTAAGAATTCAATAGTGGAGGATAGTGGGGGACAATTGAATTAAGAATTCAATAGTGGATGATAGTGGGGAATAATTGAATTAAGAATTCAATAGTGGAGGATAGTGGGGAACAATTGAATTAAGAATTCAATAGTGGATGACAATTTAATTAAAGATTCATTTTTGGATAATGGAGGAGATTAGCTAATTAAATATTAAGAATATTTAATTATATGTGCAACATGGTGAGGTGGAAGAGATTAGGTGGAAAGATGAGGTGGATTGATGAGGTGGATTTTGTGAGGTGGATTTACTTAGGATAGAGGGAAATTGAAATAATAAATATTGCATATTTATTAAATCAATTGGCTAAGGTTTTAGACTATTGAATTAATGAAATTAATTCAATTTTAGAGATAATATGATGGAAAATAGGGTAATGAAGGGATAATTAATTAAATAAAGATTTAATTAATTGGTTAGGAGGGAAATTGACATGTTTAGGGATGTTGGGAGTCGGTTCGATGGTAGAAGATATTTTTAGGTGTCTACATTTGCCCCTATTTGAGATGGTGTTGCGGCTAAGGAACATCATTTCAAAGAAGTTAAAACATAGAGTTGGATTGGATAGAAAAAAGATTTTGGCTTAGAAGAATAGGGTAAGGTTTGGGGATAATTGGTAAGGGTGATGCCCCCTCGAGAGGACAGGTGTGTTGCAAGAACACGGTTGTGCTCTCAAAATGGATGGAACAGATTGGTTGAATTGGTCAGAGGATAAGTGGTGGGATGAAAGGATGATTATGTTGGGAGATGATTGGTGGATGATCATTGTGCTAAAAATGATTTAGAGCAATCCTAGGTTTGATATAGCAAAGTGGATGTTTTCACCAAGGTATAGAAGACCAAGGTGATGATGTTTATCCAACATTTGCATGGACTAGACACACAAACAAAGGGATGATCCCATGCATGCCCAAGATAGTACAACCTTGTCTAGATGAGGGAAGGGGACTCATAGCATAAGTCCTTAGTACACAAAAGGTATGATGAACCTTAGATGTATAAGGAGATCAATATGCTAGAACCGACCCTACGATCAACAAGATATGAATACTCACTTGGAGTAATGAAACCAACCCACAAGCACAGCATACAAAAACAAGACTATGCCCCATTCTGGATGTTTTCACCACATACCATGATATAGTGAGATCAAGGTAGCTTTGATGTGATCTTTGAATAGGACAAAAGATAAAAATCAAAAACAAAAAGACCAACGAACCAAACAAGTAGCCATTGTATCTCTTGCCAAAATGGATAATGATTAGATAGAGTCTTCCTATCGTAGGAAAGATATATCCTAAGGCAGGAATTGATAGATGATTAGATGATGTTGTAAAATTGGCTCAAGATGTGATGGTGACAAGTTCTGATTGATGTTGATTTGATAGTTGAGGATTTTGATTAAGGACAATGCTTTGATAGGTGATGCAAAGCTTGGATCGAGTGTAAGCTTATTGAGGATAGATGGGATGATGATGTGGAATGATGGTAAATGTGACGATGATGAGAGTGTGATGGAGCAAGTTTGATTTTTGTGATGAATAGATTATTGTTGGAAGTTTGTGTGTTTTCTATTGTTTTGGTATTTTTTAATTTTGTGATGTTTTTGTATTTTTTGATTTTGTGATGTTTTGGAATTTTTTGATTTTTGAAAAGGAATGGTTTATTATGATATGGTTGCATTGGATTTCATGTGGATAACCTTTGTGCTAGATACCAATGACAAGGGAACACCAAGTCTAGAGGTGAAAGTGATGGGGTTGGATAGGGGGATTGGATAGCTGATTCATGATAGATGAATGGACAAGTGATAGGGATGCGTGTTAGATAGATGGAAGATAAGGATGAGGGGTAGGATAGGTATGCATGATATATGGATGGGGGATTGTAGGATTTTCTCCAAGGGCTAGGTTGCAAGGAATCATATGCCCCAATGCCTAAAGAATTTTGCATGATGGGCTCATGTTTGAATGGGTGGACTTTGCATTAGATGGATGGAGGATATACTTTAAAAGGGAGTATGCCAAGAGGTTTCCAAAGCATGTCGTTGATATTTTGCCCCTTGTCTTTATCAAGATCTAAGGTGGGAGATATAGTGGATAGAATGGATGGGGAATGATAGGATGAATAGGGGATGGTAGATAGGAATATGATAAGATAAATAGGGGATAGTGGATATGATATGCAAAAGGATGTTATGGATTTGGATGATTAGATGGTTTTGCCCCCAAGTGTAGGAATACAAAATGGATGGAGAAGGGATTACACATGATGCCCACAAGGGGTTTTCATCAAGGTACTTGCCCAAGGCGCCACAAGGAGTGGTTTTCACCATTGGATGGATTTTTCTCTTTACTATTTTCTTGATTTTTATTTTTTTTCTTTTTTGCTTTTTTGATGGGATGGGGACTCTAGCGTCAGTTTCCATAGCAAGGAGAAGATGGTACCATGTTGGATAGCATTATGGATGATGATTGTATGGATTGTTGGAAGATAGGAGAAAAAGGAATGGATGGTGGATAATGGATTATACAAAAGCATGGACCATAGGAATGTGATGGGGAATATATGTAGGATAGTGAATGAAAGATGGAGAGATGGGGGTATGTGGGAATGTTAAGTGATGGAGGGGAACCAAGACCAATGGTTGCACACACCGTGATGTATTTGGAAGCTTGTACTTTGGATGTGGAGTTGGGAGTAATGGGGATCAGGATGGGGGATTTTTGGATGGTCTATGTGGGGTTTTAGGGACCCAAATGGACTTAGGTGTTATGGGATTTTTAGATGGGGAGTGGGATGTTTGGGATTTTGTGGTAGATTGGGAGGTGGATTCCTCATTAGATTTGAGTGATCTTTGTTTGGGGACCCACACCATTTTAGTTTTTTCTTTTTCTTGTGATGGTGTGGGCTTTGATAGCCTTTGGGATTTTTCATTTTGATTGGAAGGGATAACATCTTTAGGCTTTTGTGCTTTATGCAGTGAGGCATTCAAATTTTTACTTTTGAATCCCATGGATTTGGGGGAAGTTTCATAGTTGAAAGATGTGTGCTTTGTTGGTCTTGATTAGGAATTTTAGGGGATTTATGGGTGGAGAGGTAAAAAGTGGATTTATGGATAAATGAATGAGGAGATTTGAGGATGGGGATATTAGGAGTTGGTAGGAGTGGAGGTAAAGTGGACTTAATAGGAATAGTTGGAGTTGGAAGTAGTGGAGGTAAATTTGATGGGGGAAGATGGATGGTTGCATGCTTTTGCAGATGATAGGATGATGGAGGAGGGATGGCGACATATGTTTTGGGAGTGTGATGAGATGCACCATGCGATGGGATGTTTAATGCTTTGGAAACAAGATGCAAGTCCATTATTTATTAGAGAAAGATAGGTGGTGGATGGAAGTTGTTCACATCCTACAAGGGAGTCACCATGGATGAAAGTGCTTGTGCCAAGTGGATAAGGGGATGGATTTTGGATGGGATTGGTAGATGGTGTGGGAGAAGATGGTGTGAGATCAATAAGTTGATCAATAGATAGTAGGGGATCAGGGATGGGATTAGATGGGATGGTGAGATCTTGATTAGGAGAAGGGGTTGATGTTTCAACATGCTTTGGATTTGATTCTTGACATAGCTCATGTGGTTGGATAGAAGTGGGAGTGACTTGGATAGATGTGGGGGGTGCTTGGATGGATGCGGTAGGTGTTTGATTCCTTGCTAGTAGCCAATGGATGGCATCCTTCATGAGTGTATGGGTTGAAGAACAATATAATGGATGGATAATGATGGTGGTTGGTGTAGGATTAGGATGGGGATTGGATAGGTGGGTGATAGGATTAAGTAATGATGGTTCGTGGGTAGGTTCAAGGATAGGTGTTGGGCTAGATGGTGGTGTTGGAGGGGTGGTGATAGTGTTGGGACTTGGAAGATTTGATGGTGGATTAGATGGTGGATGGGTGATAGGGGTTGTTGGATTGGGAGATACATAAGGTGATGGATTAAGGTTGATAAGGTTGGAGGGATAGTGTGATGGGGGGATTGGAGGATGGGGATTAGGAGATGGGGGATTTGGTTGTTGATATGAGCTTTGGATTTCGGAGATAAGGTGTTCTAGATTGGTGTTCCCTTGATCAAAGTTAGCATGACAAAGGTTGGGGGATGGATAAGTTAGAGAGATTGGTTGATTGGATAAGTATGATGGCATGGATGTGTAAGGGGATGGTGAATGATATGAGGGTAAAGATTGATATGATGAAGGTTGATATGATGGAAGTTGGTATGAGGTTGATATGAGGATGATGGAGGTTGATATGATGGAAGTTGATATGATGAAAGTTGATGGGAGGTTGATGGTGTGGATATGTAAGAGGTAGGTTGGTATGAAGGTTGAAAGAATGATGATTGATATGATGTGGATGGGGATGAGGTGTAGGGTGTTTGTTGATATAATGAAGGTTGGTATGATGTCAATGGTGTGGATATGTAAGATGTTGAAGGTTGATATGATGAGGGTTGATATGATGAAGATGGGGGAGGGGTTTGGGATTCTCCAATGATGAGGTGTGCTAAGGGGATATCTTTAATGTCTTTTTTGAATTGTTCCTTAGCATTAGGATCCATGTTCGCATAGACTTTTCTAAGTCTTTGTAATTGTTGTATTGATTCATAAAGATCCATTTTGTGGGAGAGAGTATGGGATGATGGGGGACGATTGTGATGTTGAGGATCAAATTTCAAGACCTTAGGATGATTTGATTTGATTTGATGAATGGTTCTCTATGCTTAAGATAGACTAATGATCTTAAGCAAGAGGGTTGATTGGATTGATTTGATTAGGTGATCAATTAAGGTCTTGATTTTTGATTGGGTTGATTTGGATTTGGAGTTTGATAATGATGTTGGGGGATTTGGATGTTGATTGGGATCGATGTTGATTTGATGTGATGATGACTTGGATATGGTTAGGATTTGATATGGAATGATTAGGGATGATTAGGATAATGATTGGGATGATGTTGATAGGATGAGGATGAAGGATGGAGATGTGACTAGGATGTGCTTAGGGATGATTGCAATTGAGGTTGATTTGACAAGAATGGAGATAATGATGTTGATTGGATAATGATTTGGATAGAAGGATGATGATTTGATGATGTAGAGTGACAAGGATGTGATTAGAATTGATTTAGGATGAATTCAATTTTTCTTGGCAAGTAGACAAAAAATCAAGCACAAAGACACAATGGCTAAAGGTTTGATTTATGAAAGATTTATCAAGCATGCACAACCTAAGGTGAAGCAAGGACAATACTTGTTGAACAAGTAGAGGGATTTGGGCCACTAAAACAAAGGTTCGTAGTGGGGGAACATCCAGGGGATCGGCACCTTACGAGCATCCAATAAACCACTTAAGGTTTTGACTAGCTCTACTAGAAGTTTAATATACCTCGAGGGTACTACTTCCTTTCAAACTAGCACCGAATGGTAAGTGCTCATACCAATTAGACTTGGCTTTTACCTTATCCTCAATTTACATATAGCGGATTGGATGAAAGTACTACTTGGGGTCGCCAATGAGTTCTCCGAATGGATGTGTCTCAAGGGCAGGCCCACGTCCTAAAATGAAAAATAGAATAGAACCATTTCTCTTCACCCAAGATTCTTTTGAAGGCAAGGGGAGAGGATACTTTGATTCTACCCTATGGGATAACACAAATGTGCAAGTGCACAAGACACGACAAACAACAGCTAATGTTCGTTTTAAACCCAAAATCCAAATGTGTTTGCAAACAAGATGAAAAGATAAGAGAGGAAATGATTGCACCTGGTTAATTTGCTATCCAAATTGTTGGAGATGTTGATGTATGATGTTTTTACAGCCTTGTATGATCACCTCCAAGTCACTAGAATGAAAACGGAGTAAATAGACTAGCCCAAGATGCGACCTGCAACAACTCACCCCCAAAACTTACAAAACATTGCTAAAACAAGGGTTAGAAAATGAAGATTTTGACAACAAAACCTTCACAAACTGATGATTAGATCTGAGACCGGGCGTGCCAATGTAGATTAGGAAAACAAAATGAAGTGAAAACACAAACTAATTGCATAAAAACACAAAGTTATACCTCACATGAAGACCCAATCTCATCAAGGGAGGAGGAAGCTTGCACCCAAGAGCTCCTAGATTAGATAACCCTATTTGATTCAAATGTGGATTGCTCTTGCTTTCAACACAAATATAGATGAAGGATTAGAGGATAAATAGATTAGAGATTTGAGAGAAATTTGAGCATAGTTTTGATGCAAGAAGAAGTTGTTATGAATGGCTTGGGTGATGGTTTCATTTATAGATTTTTGAAAAAGGAATGGAGGGTGAGGATCAAAAGATGAGATCAATGGCTCTCATTTTTTGTGAATCTTTAATTCATAATGGATGAATTAAAATTTTTTTTTTGAGAAGAGTGGGTTATGACAATTGAATTAAGAATTCAATAGTGGAGGATAGTGGGTTATGACAATTGAATTAAGAATTCAATAGTGGAGGATAGTGGGGGACAATTGAATTAAGAATTCAATAGTGGATGATAGTGGGGAATAATTGAATTAAGAATTCAATAGTGGATGATAGTGGGGAATTATTGAAATAAGAATTCAATAGTGGAGGATAGTGGGGAACAATTGAATTAAAAATTCAATAGTGGATGACAATTTAATTAAAGATTCATTTTTAGATAATGGAGGAGATTAGCTAATTAAATATTAAGAATATTTAATTATATGTGTTTGTGAGGTAGATTTAGGACTTAGGATAGAGGGAAATTGAAATAATAAATATTACATATTTATTAAATCAATTGGCGAAGGTTTTAGACTATTGAATTAATGAAATTAATTCAATTTTGAGGATAATATGATGGAAAATAGGGTAATGAAGGGATAATTAATTAAATAAAAATTTAATTAATTGTTTAGGAGGGAAATTGACATGTTTAGGGATGTCAGGAGTTAGTTCGATGGTAGAAGACATTTTTAGGTGTCTACACTTTTCTTCTTGGTGTTATTGTTCTTTCCAGTCTTGGCCGATCGGGTGATTCAAGCGTGTTGCAGATGATCTAAGAGCAATTCTTTGAAGCGTTGCGTGTTGATCAAGAAAGATTTGAGTCCTAGTTATGTTTGGCCGACAACTTAGTGATTTGTATTAAGTTAGATGTTTGTAGTGCTGACCTTGATGTTAATTCCAAGGTTAATGAAGTGTATAAATACTTGTTGATGAGTTGTGGAAAATCATCCTTGTGCGAAAATAATATAATCTGAAGAAAGGATCAAAAGGCAGAGTAGAGCAGAGGAGAAGAAGAAGAACAAGAGTTGTTTTGATGAAGAGTTAGAAAAGAAGTTTTTGGGGCAAAGCAAAAGTTTTGTAAGCATTCAATGAAATTGAACCAAGCATGAAGTAGATGCTATTTCTCAGTTAATTCTTTCTGTTCTAAATAAATTCTGTAGGCAGTGAGCCTCTCTTTTGAGCAATGAGCTTTGGGTAGTGCGCCCGAAGGCATGTGCCTTCTATTTTTCTAAAGTACTTTTAACAAGGTACACAATCTTTGTGGGTTAACCCCCACCATGATTTTTCCCTTAACCAAGTTTCCATGTCAAAATCTCGGTGTCAAGTGTGTTGCTTATGTTTTTGCTCATATGTTGTTGATCTATGCTTTAATGTTTACATCATTAATCTGATAGTAAGTTAATAAAGAAGGTTAAAGGTAAAAAAAGTTTATTTTGAGTGACAACTGATTCACCCCCCTCTCAATTGTTCAGTCTAATTCCAACAGGTTAGACATAATTCTACTCAAAACTCCCACTGCTTGGGCAATATCTGGCCTAGTACAAACCATTACATATGTCAAACTCCCTACAACACTAGCATATGGCACATTAGACATATCCTCAAAATCATCCTCATTCTTTGGATACATATCTAATGAAATCTTAGTACCAATGGGTAAAGGAACTCTAACTGAGTTACAATCCTGCATACTAAATCTGTGCAAAATGGTATTCACATACTTACTCTGTGACAACCAAAGCTTTATGTTACCTCTGTCCCTCCTGATCTCCATACCCAAAATATACCTGGCAGCTCCAAGATCCCTCATATCAAATGCACTTGAAAGTTGAGCTTTTAGCTCATTGATCATACCCTTAGTATTGCTGAAAAACATGTCATCAACATACAATGCAATGATCAATATAGAATCATCGATACAATGAATGTACACACAATGATCCTCCTCACTTCTAACAAAACCCAATTTCAACACAAATGAGTCAAACTTTTGATACCACATTCTGGGAGACTATTTCAGACCATAAAGAGACCTCTTTAACCTGCAAACCCAATTCTCTTTTCCTTTTACCTCAAAACCTATAGGTTGTTGCATATAAATTTCTTCCTCAAGATCTCCATGCAAGAATGTAGTCTTAACATCCATTTGCTCTATTTCTCAATCAAAATCTACAACAATGGATAAAAGAAATCTAATAGAAGTTAACTTAGCAACAAGAGAGAAAATTTCATCGAAATCAACTCCCTCTCTAGGAGTAGCCCTCAGCTACCAATCTAGCCTTGTACTTCTCCAATGAACTGTCTGCTCCAAAATTCTTCTTGAAGACCCACTTGCAAACTATGTCCATTCTTCCTTTGGGTAAATGAACAAGATCCCAAGTGTTACAAGAGTCTAAAGCCATCATCTCCTCCTACATGGCTAACTGCCAAGACTCACTATCATCTACATGAATAGCTTCCAAGTAGGATCTAGGCTCATCGTCAATACTCAATAAAACAAATACACAACAATTTGGTGGGCTATACCTATCAACTAGGTTTTGTTGTCTTGTAGATCTCCTCAAGGGTGGATTAAGAGACTCCACTTGTTCTTCTAGATGATCATCTGCACCAACTTCTTCTGTAACAACAGACTCTTCTTCATCAGAATTACTTGAATCTTCTTCTTCTTCTTCACCCTCCAATCTATCATTGTATTCTTCATAAGGTGCATCTTCCTGCTCTAAGTCAAAGTGCACTCTCTTCACCTTTTATTTTTCTTTTAGCTGCTTAGGTTCAAAAATAGCTCCAAGTTCCCTAAAAATAACATCTCTAGAGAAAACATTTTTTTTAGTTAGACGATCCCAAAGCTTATAACCTTTAACATTCTCACCATTTCCAATGAAGATGCAATTCTTCACTTATGGATCCAACTTAGATCTCTTTTCCTTAGGCACATGAACAAAATCCGCACATCCAAAAACCCTTAAATGTGAAACAGAAGGTTTCTTACATGTTCACACTTTATAAGTTGTCAAATCAAGAGCCTTACAAGGAGTTCTATTAATCAAGTAACAAGTGGTACACACAACCTCTGCCCAAAACATTTCTCCAACTGTGAATCACTCAACATACTTCTGGCTCTTTCTATGATTGTTTGGTTCATCCTTTCTACAACACCATTGTTGTGGTGTATATGGAGTTGTCTTTTGTCTAATTATATTTGCATGCTTATAAAACTCATCAAATCCCTTAGATCAATATTCCCCTCCATTGTCAGATCTTAATATTTTTATCTTTAATCTTGATTGGTTTTCAACTAAGAGTTTAAAATCTTTAAACTTAGCTAAAACTTTAGATTTTTATTTCATAAAATAAATCCATGTAAATATGGATACGTCATCAATGGAGGTGACAAAATAATGAGATTTTCTGATAGATTCATTATCCACAAGTTCAAGCACATCTGAATGAATAATCTCTAACTTTTCTTTTGCTCTATTACTTCCTAAAGAAAATTATGTTCTAATTTGTTTTCCAAACACACAATGCTCATAGAAAAGTGCTCATCAGAATAAGAGAAACTGTCCAACAAATCTTTATTCTTAATTGTTTTTAAAACATTATTACTTGTGTGGCCTAATCTATGGTGCCACAACATGCAAGTGTTTTCAAAAACCTCAAAAACATAAGAGGAGTTACAAACTGTAGTGGCATCTAGCCTAAACAAGGTTCCCAATCTCTTCCCCTTCTCTACCATCAAGTTTCCTCTCACCAATCTGCAACCATGCTTATCAAATGTTACATGTATTCCCAAATCATTCAACTTCGAAACTGAAATCAGATTTCTAGCTAATCCAGGAACATGCAAAACACCAGGGAGGGTTTTAATCTTCCCATCACTAAAAACAACAATACCTTGCCTTTCCCAACTATTGGATATGTAGAGTTGTCCCTAAGGTACACTTTACCTCCATCATACTCTTTGTATGTGGAAAACCATGCATTATGAAAGGTCATGTGATACAAGCATCCTGAGTCAACCAAACAATGATCATTAGAAACAACATTACATGTAGAAAGTAAAACATCTTCACCTGCATTCGAGGACTTATTAGAAGCGGACTCCCACTATTTCTTTGGGTTTCTGCACTCCTTTTTCACTTGCCCTCTTTTTCCGTAGTTCCAATACTCAACTCTGTTCTTCTTTCTAGGAGTCTTAGATCAACCCTTAGACTTGTCTTTGGCCCCCTTCTAATCTCCTTTCAGTCCTCTTTCCTTAGATCTTTCCCTAACACTGAGAGCATCCCCTGAACTATCCAAACTCTTGTTCCTCAATTCCTGTGCTAGCAAAACTACAACAAGAGTATCCAACTTCAGATATGTGAGGTTAGCAGTGATAGCAAGGATAACATTCTCCCAAGACTCAACTAAAGAACACAGAAGTAAGATACATTTATCTTCCCTAGTAACTTCAACATCTACAGATGCTAGCTGACTCAACAACAAATTAAATGAATTTAAATGCTCTGCAACTGATTCACCCTCTTTCATTTTCATAGAAAATAGTTTACACTTCAAGTAAAGATTGTTTACCATACTCTTGGCTTGGTAGATCTCACCCAAACTCTTCCACAAGATATGTGCAGTCTCTTCCTTCACAACATTCAATAGGACAAAATCTATAAGACACAATTGGATTGTACCTCATGTCTTTTAAGCTAGTCTATCCCACTCATCTTGAGAGACATCGTTGGGTTTCTTCTCTCTCGTAACAACCAACCATTGGTTTCTTTCTTCTAGAAAATCCTCCATTTTTAGCATCCACATCTCATACCTCATATCGTTGAACTTCTCAATGTCCAACTGAAAGGTTGAAGTAGTGGTGGATGCAACCATAATCTCAACTCAAGATCTGCAAAACAAATACAACCAAATCTCCCATTGTAGCTACACAACCTTCACACTATCACCCAAGAGTCAAAGTTGGCCAGGCTTTGATACCAAATGTTATAAATGAAGGCAACAACTACTCAATGGAAATATGATTACAATATGTTTAATGATCTTCTAACAGTGTAATATTTAATGGAGAATGCAACATAAATTAAACTATGCAACACAAAAGCAACAAATATGAAAACTAATCACACAACACAGTGTTTGACATGGAGAAAACCCTTTCGAGTAAAAAAATCCACACAGGAAAGAGGCCCAAGTTTGTGTTAATCTGTAAAAGAGTGTACAATACATCAACTACACTAATCTTCCCTTCACTCTTCAACCTGAAAACATTTCGACAACACCTGTGCAAGTATGAAACTACAAAAACTTGACAACACTTTACAAATGAATCACTAAATAGTGAAGCAACCCAAAATGGGCATCCAAGTTGAGAATCCCAATGCCAACCAAGGAATCTTGCATGCAATCAAGATATTAATGCCCTCTTACACACCTCTTACACCTATCATAATGCATGTTGCATGCATGGGCGCCTGGGGCTAAAATAGCTCTTACATTGTCATTATTGCTGTCATAACCATCATAGAATCTTATGACAACTTGCCATTGTCATAGATTCTCTTACAATGTATGACACATGCCTAAAATAGCATATTCCAAGAGGTGGCACCTAGATTTGCCCAAATCACCTATTTACCTTTACCATGATGCAATATTCCATAAATGTAACTTTGCAACAACCTGCCCCATAATAAATAATTACTGTTGTTGGTGAAGCTGCCTCATTCCCTTATGGGTAATTACAAATTACAAATAATAAAATGGAATAAATACAATATTGGGATTTACAAGGTTAATGGCACCTTATCCCAATAATGACATCCTTTGTTCTGTCATCCACATGTTACAATTTCTTTTGTCAAAACAATCAACTTTGCATCATGCGCATGGGCTCAAACAAAATCACCTAGAGACAAGATTTTAAATGTACAAAACACTCTAGATTCTTGTACATGTATGATGTCATAAAAAATGAAAAAATACTATAAATTTTAAAAATATATCATAATAAATAAATAAATTAGATCAAGATATATTTATTCAACACCATAAAGTCTATATATTTCTAATTAATCATAACTCCGCCATTTAAAGCTATAGTTTTTTATAATGTTAGATTTTTAATCAATTTGCATGAGACATAAATTTTACCATTCAAACTATTGAAACATATTTTAAATTCCCGCCAAACATGTAGGTTACATGGTGTATTTATGGTTAGTTATACATTCATAATAAAATTTTTGGTAGATTTATAGTGGAGAATTTTAAATTAAAAATGAATCTCATTCCCTATTAACCTAGGTATGTTCAAGTTCCTTTGCATGTTCATTATAGAATGTAAATCATCCCTCACAATTTATTTACCTTGTGGGTTAATTCCTTAATGTTATCTCATGCAAAACATGCAAAATCTAACTAGAACTATGTAATATTGGTGAAGAAACTTATAACTCTCTAAATATCTTATAACATAGAAAATGGGGAATTCTTAAAGATTGTAAACTCCTACGCTCACAAGAAGATTCTTTGTAATTCAGCCACTAGGACAACACCTCTTACAATGTAATAATAAGCTATATTTACACTATTTCATTAGCATTTGAATCATAGAATCCACTTCTATTAAGATTTATCAATGATTGAACATTACTTATGCAAGCTCTATAAAGTTTGTGGTGAGTTTGGGTTAATTTGGTTCATAGGAATTTTGCATTAACTTGCTATCTTTCTATGTTAACCTTAGTGTTTGGTATATATTTTATCTATTATTAGGGATTTGAAGGGTTATTCTTCCTCTATATATGTGTAAAATACCTCTTCTAATGATTAGAAATCCCAACAGTTATAAACTACTATGCATAGTAATTCTGAAGGATTTATTTATATTGTGGTCACTTATAGAGTCATTCATATTTATATATATGAGATGTAATCAAGAGTATAGAAAAACATAGTCATGAAGCACAAGAAAATTATCATAAAAATAAAAAAAGATACATGACCCTAATCTCATCCCTAGTTTCACATACAATAAGATAAAGTTATAAACAGTTTATTGGAATGCCTTGATTAATCATTCTAGAACCATTCTATCAAAATCATCATCATCTATCAAGATTATTATTTTTATGTAATCAATGATTTTAATGAGAATTGAAATAATAACGTTTACTGAATTGTAGTATGAGTTTTAATGTTAGCTCATATATCAATTTTGTTAGTTTAGAAGCATTAAATACTCAACACGCGGATCTACCTAAAGAAATTGTGCGAGAAAAAGAAGGCATTTTGTAATGGTGCCATCAAGTTTATTTTTCTTTACTTTTGATTAGAATAAAAAATTGGAACATGTATTCTGGCAAGTTTGGAGTTTTCTTTGAATCTTTGGAAATTGGTGTATAGGATTTGCTTTGATTTGGGTGCTTTTGATTTTTTTGTGATGATGTTATCCCCAAGCCTAGCCCCATGCAACCAGGAAGATGAAAGGGCTCATAACGAAGAACTAGACTAGGAAATTAATGACATTTCTTATGCTTTGGAATTGAATGGCTTTTAATGATGCATCCTTCACAATGCAACTCGTAGTAGGACTAAATATGAAGGACTACATAAAGCAATGTAAGCGGTGTGGCAATCCATTATGACTAGATATTTGAAGATACAAGTGGTATCAAGTATTGGGAAGAAAGCGAAGTATATAAATATTGAATAATCAAGGAATACCTACACATCATAATATAATAAGCATAGATGAGGATAGAAGAATAAGGGTGATTATAATGAAGTGTAATATGAAAGGGTTGAGATCCATGAATTGTGTCACCAAGTTTTCAAGATAATTGTAGATAAGTAGAAGGACCTAAAGCAATGTAAGCGGTGTGGCAAGAGGAAAGTGTAAAAGTATAGCCAGGATAAGTAAAATGCAATATGCATATCAAAGGAGAAGGTATATCATAACAAGATCTACTACCTATTAAGTGGGTTCTTAATCAACTAAGAAAGTATCGTAGAACAATAAATAAAATGATGATTATAGGTAGAATAAGTACAACATGATAATAAGAACAAACATGTTTAATAATAGGGTATGGAGTGTACTAGAGTATAGAGAAGTATACTATAGTAGGCTATGCATCTATACTATGTCAAGGTGTGGAATAAATTGATATTTGGGTCAACATGAAAGGGGCTGGGACAACCCAATGTTTTGCATCACACACGAACAACAATGAGGAAGAATGTAAAGACAATCATATATACAAGGAAGAAAAATGGTGAGTGTTGGAATAGTAGAGATAGATGGTGATGGGAAGATAAGTACAAGGACATACAAGTAAGAATATTACAATGAAATTGTATACAAGGGAATAGGCATTTAAGGAGACCTAATAGGGGTAGACCTTTGTTACAATCAGGACAGACAACTGAGAGGGGGGGTGAATCAATTGTCAAAACTTTCTTTCCAATTACACATTTAAATTCTTCTTGTGATTTAGCAGCATATCAATAAATCAATCATGAAGACATAATGCATTAAATCAAGAGCAAAAACACATCAACACATAAGACACCAAGATTTTGATGTGGAAAACCCAGTTAAGGGAAAAACCACGGGGTGATTAACCCAAGATTATATTCTCTGTTAGAAAAATAGAAAGAACAAAATGACACATGCTAATTAGGGCTCACTGCCCGAGCACACTGCTCACAAGAGGCTCACTGCCTACAATAGACTCACTGTCTACATAATGATAAGTATCACATACTTGAACTAGAGAATAGCATCTTCACCATGCTTGAATCAGTTCCATTTAAGCCCAAAACTTCTGCTCTGCCTTTCGTTCTCTTCCTCGCTACCACACTCACATCTCCACAAGACATGCTTTCGAATGACTTCACAATCCCTTATTTATACAAGGCATTGACTTAGGAATAATCATCTAAGTTGGCAAACAACCACAAGAACATATGCAAGACGTGTAACTCATCTAGTCGGCCAGTCTCAGGAATAACACCATCATCCGAGAGTTATTCTTCAATTGCGAGCTCCAACTCCAATGCAGACCACCAACATGAATTAGACATGATCCAAAGACCTCCACAAGATTGCCTGAATCACCAAGAACATCCACACTTCATCTTCTTACTGAAATCCTTCACTCCTTCATCCAGAACCTCAAGAACACAGTCTTTCATCACTGTCACAAAGGAATAGATACTTGCGGACCTTCAAACCACGAACCAATCGAGTTGACACTTCACAAAGACTTCCTCAACACTCCCTCAAATCCGCAGAATAGGATAATGCATTTCCAGATCTCACCAGACCTATCTGTGACACTCTATCACCTCTAAACACTTGCCAGAACCGGTTTTACTTGAGTGGCCAGAACTCCTTCAGATCTTCATACGGACCTCTAAAATATTTACTGGATCATCTCAAGACTCATATCTACAAACACTTTGAACTGCATCCTCTGATAGTCATCTTATCTTGGATCTTTACCTTACTGTCTTCACTGTTCTTCTCTGTTCCTGATTAAGACTAATTTTCTCAATATCCTCAGCACTCAGCTCATCCAATCTTTTTCATTAATGCAACAGGAGTATGTTGACATCAATGACAACACCGGTTAGGCCCATACTTACAACAATCTCCCCCTTTGTCATTGATGGCAACATATGATGTGAAAAACTATTTTAACCATCAAGATAGAAACTTTTCTTTACTATCACAACTCCCCCTATCGGCAACAACCTTTCACATGTCTTCTCTTCCTTTACTGCTCCCCCTTTGATCATCAACCACTTTTTTTTCACATGTCTTCTCTCCCCCTTTGACATCAATGGCAAAGGGCTCATAATTGCAACTTCAACTCTTTAGAATCATACCAGCTGCTCCCCCTGAGTGGCAGCTCCCTATCATCAATCCAAACCACAAGATATGACTGTGATATCTACCAGACTGATGCACTCTAGTGCACCTTAGTTCATCTCCGGAGGGGCAATAACCCCTAACTACTCCCTGAGATACTCAAAAGAGTCCTTAGGTAGAGGTTTAGTGAAGATATCTGCAATCTGATCCTTGGAAGGCACAAACTCTAATCTGACTTCATTCTTGTTCACTTGCTCTCTCAGAAAATGAAACTTGATAGATATATGCTTAGTCTTTGAATGCAACACTAGATTCTTAGATACATTTATTGCACTTGAATTATCACAAAAGATTGTGATAGGCTCCTCATACTCCACTCTTATGTCTCTTAGGATTTGCTTCATCCACAACACTTGAGTGCAACTACCTGCTGCTACAATATATTCTGCTTCTGCAATGGACAGAGATATTGCCTCTTGTTTCTTTCTCGGCCAAGAAACCAATCTCTTCCCCAAAAAGAATGCTCCACCACTGGTACTCTTCCGGTCATCCACATCTCCTGCCCAATCCGCATCTATATATGCATGAAGAGAGAAATTATGATCTATGGGATACCACAATCCATACTCAATTGTTCCTTTTAGATATCTAAAAATCCTCTTGATTGCCATGACATGAGATTCTCTAGGATCAGCTTGAAATCTAGCAACAAGACCCACAACATTCATAATGTCAGGTCTGGTTTGAGTGAGATACAACAATCCTCCAATCATTGACCTGTACTTTTTTTGATCAGCCTTAGGAGAGTCATCATCTTTGCCCAATTTACATCTGGTTGCCATGGGAGTATTCATTAGTTTTGAGTCTTCCATCCCAAATTTCTTCAACAATTCTTTCACATATTTGGTTTGAGAAATGACGATTCCTTTCTTTGTTTGAGTGATTTGTAGACCCAAGAAGAAATTCATTTCCCCAAGCATGGACATCTCAAATTCACTTTTCATTTGATTTGCAAAAGTTTTACACATGCTATCTCTTCCTCCAAAAATGATATCATCAACAAACACTTCAACAATCAAGAGGTTTTCATGATCAATTTTGAAATACAAATTACTGTCAGCAGTACCTTTGTTGAAACCAATCTTCAAAAGATGCTTATCCAATCTTTCATACCAGGCTCTTGGGGCTTGCTTTAGACCATACAAGGCTTTCTTCAACTTGTAGACCATATCACCATGATCAGAAAATTGAAATCCATCCGGTTGCTCAATGTATACTTCTTCTTCCAAGTCACCATTCAGGAAGGCAGACTTGACATCCATCTAATATACTTTGAAGTCCTTGAAGGAAACAAAAGCAAGAAATAATCTGACTGCTTCAATTCTTGCCACTAGAGCAAAAGTCTCTTCAAAATCAACTCCTTCTATTTGAGAGTAACCCTTGCAAACCAATCTGGCTTTATTTCTGATTACTTCACCAACTTCATTTAGTTTGTTCCAGAAGACCCATTTTGTTCCAATCACATTCTTGTTTCTAGGTCTAGGAACAAGATCGCAAGTGTGATTTTTCTCAGTTTGCATTAGCTCTTCCTGCATTGCTTTAGTCTAGTTTTCATCATTGCAAGCTTCATTTGCTATCTTAGGTTCAATCTTTGAAATCAGACGATACTCATCTGAATCTTGAGTAATTCTCCTTCTTTTTTGTACACCTTTGCTTCTATCACCTATGATCTGATCTTCAGAGTGGTTCAGTCTTACATACCTGGGAACTTTGGGAGTTTCTTGTACTTCTGATTCTTGATCAGGCTCATTGAAACTCATCTCTTCTTCCTGATTTACCGGATCAGTTTGAATCTGAGTTGCAGAAGGGTCTTGGGCTCCTTGAATCAAAACACCATTCTGATCATCTTCATCATATTCATAAAACCTTGAGGGTTTTTCAATTCCTTCATCAACCTTCACATTTGTACTTTCTATAGTCTTTCTCAGTCTCTTGTTATAACACCGGTTTGCTTTGCTTTGAGTAGAGTAACCCAAGAATATTCGTTCATCACTTCTAGCATCAAACTTGCCTATATCTTCATCTCTTTTGATGTAACATTTGCTACCAAAAACTCTGAAATACCTCACAGTAGGAGTGATTTCAAACCAAAGTTCATAAGGAGTCTTACCGGTATTGCTTCTGATTTGAACTCGATTTAGGGTGTAGACTGCAGTGCTGACAACTTCTCTCCAATAGATTTGAGGGACATTTGCTTCCATCATCATTGTCCTAGATGCTTCCTGGATGGTCCGGTTCTCTCTCCACTACTCTATTCTGCTGTGGAGTCCTAGGAGCAAACAATTTCCTTTTTATTCCATTTTTCTCACAAAATTTTATGAACTCACCGGATGTGAATTCTCCACCTCTATCAAACCTTAGACACTTTAATTTTAATCCGGTTTCATTCTTTACCATAGCCTTGAATACTTTGAATTTCTCAAAAGCTCTGATTTATCTTTCAGAAACGTTACCCACATCATCCGGGAGTAGTCATCAATTAGTAACATGAAGTTCTATCACCTTGCACACTCCTGATTCTTGCCGGACCACATAGATCAGTATGAACTAAGTCCAATATTCCGGTAGAAGAATGTTCTTTGCTTTTAAATGAGACTCTACTTTTTTTCCCCAACTAACATTCTTTACAGAAACTATTTGTAGGTTTCACCAAATTTGGAAGATCTCTTATAGCCTGAGTGTTGCTTATCTTGATGATATTATCAAAATTCATGACACATCCTCCTATGCCATAGCCAACTCTGATCAACTTGCACAAATAGACAACTTTTGCCAGTACCAACTAGATGGAAGATATTACCTTTTGTCTGAGTACCAGACGCAATCTTTGTTCTGGAGCTTTCAAAGATCTTGCATTTTCCATTCTTGAATTGGAGATCATAGCCTTTGTCCACCAACTATTCAACACTAAGAAGATTGTGCTTCAATCCTTCAACATAGAGTACATTACTGGTTTTTTTCTTTCCATCAAAAGAAATAGTTCCTCTACCTCTGATTCTACTAGTAGAATTATCACCAAACTTTACCACTCCTCCTTCATACCTTTCCAAATCTAAGAACTTATTTTTGTCACCTGTCATATGGTGAGAGCATCCATTATCAATGACCCAATCATCCTTTTCTTCAACTTGGGCAGCCAAAGCTCTTTCTACAACTTTATGATTGACAGATTCAGAGGGCATTGGATCTTCTTCCTTGATGGCAATAAACACCCAATTACTTCCGGATTTGTTTCCTATCTTTGATTCATCATCTGTTACTCCTTCATTATCATTCTCTTCATGAACATAGTAACAATTCTTTTGGAACCTTGATCTATTAGGAGTTGGCGTTGAAAATCTTTCCGGACACTTTGTGGTAAAATGACCAATCTTATTGTAGTTAAAACACTTAAAAGGCAATTTCCCTTCATACTTACTGGATCCTCTTGGCAGTCTTTTTGCAATAAGGGCTTCAAGCTGAGCAATTTCAGTTTCTTGTTCTTCCAAGTCTTTTCTTGCTTTTTCATACCATGATAGTTTTCTTGAAGAGTTCTCTCCTGGATCAAACCTTTGTTTTCCTTTTACAGAAGCACTAGCTTTGAATGTTGATTCAGTCTTGGGGGGGCATCTCCAAACTTACTCATTTCAAATGCAACCAATTTACCAGCCAATTGATCACTTGTGACAGTTGTATGGGCTTTGAATTCTTCAATGGCATCAACCTTGATTTTATAAGAAGCAGGAAGGGATCTGAGAATTTTGCCAACAATCTCATCTTCATCCAAGACACCACCAGCACATCTAATTCCACAAACAAGCTCATTCACTCTTGGCATAAAAGTAGTGATGTTTTCATCTTCTCTCATCTTCAAATTTTTGAACTTTCCTTTTCACTTTTGTAGCCTTGCACATTTGACATACTTGTCTCCTTCTTGCAAAAGTTCCAGTTTTTCCCAAACCTCAAAAGCAGTTGGTAGGTCAACAACATTTGAAAGTTTTGAATCAGATAATGCGCTTAGAAGAGCTTCTATAGTCTGCAGATTGTTTTCAACATCTATGATTTCATTTGGGGCTTTCGGGCCACCTTGTGGAGGAGTATACTTTGTTGAAGCCATGGTCCAGTACTGCATTCCCATACATTGCAAGTGACATTTCATGCAACTTTTCCAAAGATTAAAATTGGTTCCATCAAACTTTGGACTATCCTTCTTGTAGAATGACATCCTGGATCTCCTCAAGCAGTTAAGCTCCTTTTAGAGGAACTTGGCTCTGATACCAATTGTTACAATCATGACAGACAACTGAGAGGGGGGTGGTGAATCAGTTGTTAAAACTTTCTTTCCAATTACACACTTAAATTCTTCTTGTGATTTAGTAGCATATCAATAAATCAATCATGAAGACATAATGCATTAAATCAAGAGCAAAAACACATCAACACATAAGACACCAAGATTTTGACGTGGAAAACCCGGTTAAGGGAAAAACCACATGGTGATTAACCCAAGATTGTATTCTCTGTTAGAAGAATAGAAAGAACAAAATGGCACATGCCAATTAGGACTCACTTCTCAAGCACACTACTCACAAGAGGCTCATTGTCTACAGAATGATAAGTATCACATACTTGAACTAGAGAATAGCATCTTCACCATGCTTGAATCAGTTCCATTTAAGCCCAAAACTTCTACTCTGCCTTTCGCTCTCTTCCTCGCTACCACACTCACATCTCCACAAGACATGCTTTCGAATGACTTCACAATCCCTTATTTATACAAGGCATCGACTTAGGAATAATCATCTAAGTTGGCAAACATCCACAAGAACATCCGCAAGATGTGTAACTCATCCGGTCAGCCAGTCTCAGGAAGAACACCATCATCCGGGAGTTATTCTTCAATTGTGAGCTCCAACTCCAATGTGGACCACCAACATGAATTGGACACGATCCAAAGACCTCCACAAGATTGCCTGAATCACCAAGAACATCCACACTTCATCTTCTTACTGAAATCCTTCACTCCATCCAAAACCTCAAGAACACAGTATGTCATTACTATCACAAAGGAATAGATACTTGCAGACCTTCAAACCATGAACCAATCAAGTTGACACTTCACAAAGACTTCCTCAACACTCCCTCAAATCCGCAGAATAGGATAATGCATTTCCGGATCTCACCGGACCTATCTGTGACACTTTGTCACCTCTGAACACCTGTCGGAACCAGTTTTACTTGAGTGGTCACAACTCCTTCAGATCTTCATGCGGACCTCTAAAATCTTTACTGGATCATCTTAAGACTCATATCTACAAAGCCTTTGAACCGCATCCTCTGATAGTCATCTTATCTTGGATCTTTACCTTACTGTCTTCACTGTTCTTCTCTATTCCTGATTAAGACTAATTTTCTCAATATCCTCAGCACTCAGCTCATCCAATATTTTTCATTAATGCAACAGGAGTATGTTGACATCAGTAACAACACCGGTTAGGCCCATACTTGCAACAACCTTGTCATCCATTAGGTCATCCTCATTAGAGTCATTATGATAGTTCTTAGGTTGAGGCAAGTGAGTATCTCAGTAATGGATCTAGTTGAATAAAGATCAACCTATGAGAGATGGAATATTAGCAAAAATGCCAAACATGTCATCCTAAGGAGGAGGGAATGCATGGAATGCGGAAGGTGTGAATAATATAGTGGTGATAATAGTATTGTTGGGAGGAATAGAAGGATGATCAAGGTAAAGGAAATCCACCTGTTGCACAAATTTGTCTTCATTGTAAAGGTACTATGAAAGGAGGGATAGTAAAGTTAATTATAAGGGTTATAGTCATAGTAGAGGTATGGGGTAGGAGGAAAGTAGTATAGGATGTGGTAGTAGTAGTAGTAGGTGGGTAAAGGGGATGGGAAGGAAAAATATCAAATGTATCTATGGAAGCATCTACATAAGAGGGGCTATGACCATAATATGAGATAGGCTAGAGAATTGAAGTCATGGGATGGGTGGATGCTATCAAGGGATGAGGGGTGATAGATAAAAGGAAAAAGGAAGATTGAGTCTTTATGTGTGTCTAAAAAGGGATGGATATCAAAGGTGCTACAGAGAGGTACTACTATAGGTTTGGAAGATTGGAGGAAGGTATGTGCATGGAAATGGGGGACCAAAAGGGGGTCAAAAGTGGCCACTTTTTTCTTGAAATCAATAAAAACTAATCTTGGATGAGAAATTAAAGATACCCATGCTCAAAATTTCATGACATGATCAGAACAAGATTATTAGTGCTCAAAATCTAGTTTCTAAACTACTAATTTTTTAAAAAGGTGGAGATTAAGAGGGTTGAATAGGGGGAGCACACAAAGTGGTTTTGTTTTTTGTTAGAAAAATATAAAATAGCATCATATGTGCTCCATCTAAAATGTTAACTTTTTTTAAGTATTTCACAAATCCCTTTGTTGTAAAGTTAGCTAACATCATGTAGATTATGCTAGATTTTTTTGCTATTTTTTTTATAAATATATGGTTTTTTAGTATTTTTCAAAGTGGAAACATCTTGAAAAATAGAAAATTGAGCATGATCCCCCTTAATTTTGAGAAAACTAATCAAAAATCATTTTTTTTAATGTGTATAGAATGGGGTCTAGAATGTGAAAATGTAGGTTTTTTTTTTCAAATTTGGATGAGAGGATAAAAAATTACACCAAAAAAGCTATATATAGGTCTTTGAAGAAAAATGGAGACACTAGCAAAAGATATTGAAGATTAAAACCTTAATGTATTTGAAATGAAGAAAAAATTACATGGTTAGAAAGGTAAGTGAGATCTTGACATTAATGTGGCATTTTTTTAGAATAATGTCTTAAAATGTGCAAATTTGATGGAGAGCATGCTTGACATTTACTTTTTTTTTTTTTCATGTTTTATGCAAAACACATCTTTGGGCACCTTACATGCAAGCCCAACCCTTTGGTACATATATCTGAGCCAAATCCAAGCCTAAGGGTAGGCTTCTAAAGCAACTTTAAATGAAATGTGTGTGCATTATAATGCACACACATTAGAAATTCAAAAAAGATAGCGTGCTTTGTGTGTTTCCAAGGTAAATATAATGAAAGCACATTATAATGTCCTCACATTGTGCTATATTTTGATTCAAAATGGGTTTTGGCCACTTTTTGGCCCCCCATCTTGGTGATAGGTGACCAAGTAGGTGTATAGGACAACTAGAGACAATAAGGAGATATGGGTGGTAGGATAACTAAGTGTGGCTAGGGTATGTGAAACAAAGGAAGGGATGGATGAGGAATGAGATACATAGATGTAATAATATAGAATATTAGGTAAATAGGTAAGAACTAAGGTTGACAAAGTCACAATAATGAAAACTAGAGGTAGGTAAGGTGTTTAAGGAAAAAATAGGAAACCAAGTGTGAATGTGTGGAAAATGATGAAGGGGGTAAATCATAAAACACACAACAATAGAAATTGCACACAAAAAATAGGAATGTTCTTTTATTGATTTGGACAACACATTACATTAAATAAGCTCAATTACAATCAGAGGATGAATCCTCCACAGACTGCAACACATTCAGCTTCCTATCTCTAGACTCTAGAACCTTCTGCTTTCTGTAACCCCAAATCTGTTAGGGTCCTTTTCTTGACTCTACACTTTCTCCCTTATCTCTACTACCACCAAGGGTTCCCAAAAATGGTCATAAATAGCCCTTTTTGGTGGCCTCCAGCCAAATTTTGAAATTTGCATCTCCCTCCAAAAATAGGTCAACTTCCGGGAGCCATAACTTTTGATCTAGGTGTCTGATTGACGAACCGTTTGAAGCACCAAAAATCTTGTAGAGTTCTCTATGCACTAAAAATCTACTCTATTGATTCCTCCCATTTTCAGGGCCGTACGGGGCCGTTTAGTGCCTCAAACTTGACTTTGAATAATTTTTAGGGGTTTCTCAGGAAACAAAAACTTTAATATCTTTCAGCCCACAAATGATCTTTGCCTGATTCCTTTGCCAAAGGTCTTATTTTTCAATTATGAAGCTTCCTGTAAATTTTCTCTTCCATACGTGTCCAAATGCAAACTTTCCAAAAATAGCAGTTTGCTATTTTTAGCAATTTGGAAAAACGGAAGGTTCTACATCATTATTCAAGCGATTATGGAACCATAAATACAAATTTTGAAAAGAAATGAAAACAACATCAACAATTTTGAATCATCATTTTTTTGGGTGATGCAAGATTGCCCTTACACCTCTAGATGCTCCTACATCAGACACCCAAGGTAATTTTGAGAAGTGACCTTGTCACATCTCAGGCATTTATTTGAGGAAAACTCAAATGATCAACCTCTACCTTAGACAACCAGGAAGAATCTTCAACAGGCCTTCCTTTCCACTTCACTAGATATTCCTCATATTGCCTGTTTTGAGTACTTCCCACATAGCTATCCAAGATCTCTTCTATCTCCTCCCTTGAAGTAGATGCCGGAATACTCCACTATTCTTCTGTTGGTCCATCCTCTGTTCCACCTTCATGATATTCTATTAAATCAGCAATGTTGAACACAAGGGAAATATTGATCCCATTTGACAGCTCTACCTCATATGCATTTCCTAGATCATGCTTCTTCAGAATCCTACATGGTCCAAATTTCTTTAGTTTCAACTTATTATATGCTCCAACTGGAAACCTCTTTTTTCTCAAGTGAACTATGACTTCATCTCCTACCTAAAATTCCTTATATCTCCTCTTATGATCTGCCTTAGCCTTGTACTAAGTATTCATCTTATTAATGTGCTTTCTCACCTCTTCATGCAAATTCTTAAGGTGTTCTACAAAGTCTTCAGCTTCGGCACTTGTCTTTTCTCCCTTGTCCATATTCCTTAACTCTGAAGCATTTCTTGGACTACTTCCATATACAATCTGGAATGGTGATTTACTTGTACTTCTATTGATAGAATTGTTGTAAGCAAATTTTACTTGTGGTAAAATCAAATCCCATCCCTTGGGATTATCTCCTACTAAGCATCATAGCAGGTTACCCAAACTCCTATTCACCACTTTTGTCTATCCATCAGTCTATGATTGGTGTGCATAACTAAACTTTAAATCTGTCTTCAACTTCTTCACAATGCCCAATAGAAATAACCAACAAACTTGGTTTCTCGATCTAAAACTATGCTCTTAGGTGGACCGTGTAGTCTCACCACCTCTCTGAAAAATAACTCTGCAATATGAACATCATTAGTCTTCTTACAAGGAATAAAATGTGTCATCTTTGAGAATTTGTCCACCACCACAAAATTGGAATCATATCCTCTCTATGTCCTTGGTAAACTAAGATCAAGATCCATACTAATATAGTCCCATGGCCTCTCTGGTATAGGTAATGGCTGATATAGTCCTATATTCTAAATTGTTCCTTTTGCCATTTGACACACTACAACTCTGCACAAATTTCCTCACATCCTACTGCAACTACAGCCAATAATAATGCTCACTAACACTAGCAATGGTCTTATTTCAACCAAAGTGTCTGGCTAATCCCCCACTATGCTTCTCCTTAATCAGGTTCTCTCTCATGGAACTCCTTGGAATGCACAACCAGCTTCTCCTAAACAACATGACATCTTGGATTATGAAATCCAACCATTTTGTCATGTCCAAAGTAACAGGTTCTAGACAAGCTTTCCAAGCCTTTGCAAAATATGGATCTTCAGGATACAAACTTTTGAGCTCATCAAACCCAACAACCTCTATCTTCATTTCTGTCAACAAATTTTGCCTTCTGCTTAAGGCATCTGCAACTCTGTTTGATCTTCCACTCCTGTGTTTCAAAATAAAAGTATAGCTCTGCAAAAACTCAACCCATTTTAAGTGCCTCTAGTTTAACTTTCCTTGACTATTAAGATATTGTAAAGCCTGATGATCAGTATATAGAACAAACTCTTTTGGCAACAAATAATGTCTCCATTTCTTCAAAGCTTGAACTATAGCATAAAACTCCTGATCATAAACATAATACTTTTTCTTGGCATCATTAATCTTCTCACTGAAATAGGCAATGGGCTTACCTTCTTGGCTAAAAACAACTCCTATAGCATTGCCACTAGCATTGCAATCTACCTAAAATACCTTATTAAAATTTGAAAGTGCCAAAATAGGTTGCTCTGTGACTTTTTGCTTCAATGTATCAAAGCTCTTGGCTGCTCATGTAGTCCATTTAAACTCTTTTCTATCCCCTCTCATTGTCTCAGTTAGGGGTGCACAAATGCTACTAAAATTCCTGATAAATTTTCTATAAAAACTTGCCAAACCATGAAAAGATCATACCTCTGTAGTACTCCTTAGCGTTGGCCATTTGATGATAGCTTTTACTTTTTCTAGGTCCATCTTTAGAACTTCCTCTGAGACAACAAATCCCAGGTATACCAACTCTTTCTTTGCAAAACTACATTTCTTCAAATTAATTAGCAACTTCTCCTCCCTGAGCTTCTCTAAAATTCTTCTGATATGCATCAGATGATCATCCCAAGTCTTAGTAAAAATCAATATGTCATCTAAATAAACAATAACAAAAATTCCTAAAAACTCTTTTAATACCTCGATCATGAGCCACATGAATGTGCTCAGTGTATTGGTTAGTCCAAATGGCATGACTAACCACTCATACAAACCTTCCTTTGTCTTGAAAGCTGTCTTCCATTCATCTCCTTCTATGATTCAAATCTAGTGATACCCACTCTTTAGGTCAATCTTCGTGAAATACTTGGCTCCACTTAGACAATCCATTATGTCATCTATTCTGGGCAATGGAAATCTGTACTTGATCGTGATCTTATTGATGGCTCAATAATCAATACACATTCTCCACTCTGTATATTTCTTTGGTGCTAGTACTGTAGGTACCGCACATGGACTTAGGCTCTCCCTTATCAGTCCCTTCCTTAACAACTCGTGAACTTGTCTATTCAACTCTTCATTCTCTGTAGGAGTCATTTTGTGGGCTACCTTATTCGACAAACTGGCTCCTGGTATCAAATCCATTTGATGACTTATCTTCCTCACTGGTGGTATACCTTCTAGTACATTATTAGAGACAATGTCTTGAAATTCTCCCAACAAATCTGAGACTTCTGCTGGTACATCTTCACATTTCTCCTGGCTGATCTTAGGAATCAATGCAAAGTAATGATGCTCATGCTTCATAGCCTCCAAAAATTTCCTACCATCTACTAAGCAAATTCTAGTAGTACTACATACCTTTTCTTCTACCTCCTTCAAGGGCTTCAACTTATGACAAACTCCATCCTTTGTTAGGGAATATGTGTTTGAATGGCCATCATGGACATCGCACCTATCATACTACCATGACCTCCCCAGGAGCATATGACATGCATCCATCGGTATGATGTCACACATCACCTCATCATGGTAGTCTCCAATCTTGAACTTGACTAAACACTGCTCATTGACCAAAGCTCTATGGTCCTTTTGCAACCATGCAATCTGATATGGACATGGATGCCTTCTTCTTGTCAACTTCAACTTGTTAACCATCTCCTCTAAAACAAGATTGTTAGTGCTTCCACTATCAATAATAATATCACAACACTTACCTTCACACTTGCACCTTGTGCGGAATAAACTCTTCCTTTGAACTAGTTCTTTCTCCTCATTTAATAAGGTTCTTCTGACAACTAGGGTTTCTCCCCTTTCAGCATCTTCAGAATGCTCAGACTGTGCATCTTCATCTACATGTGCAACTCATGCATTACCTTTAGGTATTCTATTTGTCCTTCCTTGATGTTGCAAACACTCGTATGCTTGATGCCCTTCTTCTCCACATTGGAAATAGGTTCCTCTGAAACCTTCTCTTCCAGGTCCTTGCCCAGGTCAGCCTCTTCCTCTTCCTCTTTGCTCACCATTATTTTGGTCACGAGGGAGGTAGGCATTATATCCTCTTTGATTTCAACTGGTGCCGGCTTCTTCACTTTTCTTTTGATCTTCATTTTGGCCTCCATAGGTGGTGCAGGAGAACCATGGGTTTGGAGCCCATGTATATATTCTTTTTGCATTTTGGTGTGATGTAGTGAATTTTCAAATAGGACAGAGTAGGAACATGCATGTCGGTGTGAGAAAGGCTATCGGGATGACCAAGTTGCATTGTTCTGACAATAGTGATCTCACCGATCGTATTGTATCGGAGTGATATTCATTAAGTCTCATCGATGGGAATGTTATTGGCATGTCGGTGGAAGAAATGGAGTCATTGCCGATAGAGGCAGTCTTACCGATGGTGAAGTGGTGTTAAGCATATCAGCGAAAGTATCATCATCGGAGGAAACGAAATTGGTTGGCCTGACAGTGAAAGTCTCACCGATGATTACCTTGACCTAAGGCATCAGTTTGAGAAGGAGATCGGCGTAAGATGCAAGGTGTTCACCAACGGACGGAGTCCTGCCGATAGGCAAATAAATGAAGGCAGTTTGGAATCTCATCGGGGTGACACAAAGTATCAGTGCAACGGTCTTGAAGGTGGCCGATAGTATAATGTTTGGCCGACGGAGAAGGAAAGCTAATATCAGGCTATCACCCAAACTGAAGATAGAGTTCCCATGATGGAACGATAGCATAGAAGTTGAACCAGGGCAGTTAGAATACGAACCGGTCTGAGAACTGAAATGTCCTGTAATGGACATGAGTTAATATAAGATGTAGAATTCTCTCTATAAGGGAGCAGCAGGAAGATTTTGATTTGAGAAGCATTTTGATGTAAGAGCAATTTTGAATAAAAATCCAATTCAGCAATTCGACCAATAGTGTATTTTTGTACAGTTTTCAATTTGTTATTCTGAGGTAGATTAATCATTTTCTTTTTTGCAATTTTGTTCTCTTTTGCAAACCATGACTCTGTCTTGATGTCCCTCAAGTTCCTCTGTATAGTATGGAGGCCATCAAACAGAGCCATGCTTTTTGTTTGTTTTTCTTTTGTGGGATGGTTGGATTGTCGACTAGAGGCAATGCATGCTTGTTCTAGGTGAGCTCAGTAAGGAGTCCGGCTAGATAAACAAGTAGGAGAATAGACTTGCAGGGGTGGAAAACAAAGAGGGAGAAAGTGAGAACCAAGCAGTCAAGACCCTTGAACAGAGAGAGAAGGGTGGACAACGGCTCAAAAAAGTTATGTGCCCTTGAGGCAGTATCTTGGAAGCAGTGAGGACAAGGAATGTGTCCCACACCAAGTAGAGTGATAGACCTTTCCATCTCTGCAAAGAGTTGAGGAATTTAGCAGACATTTTTGTGTAGAAAGATGTCATGAGCACTTGAATTGGTAGAGAGGCTAGAGTTGTCCAGAGTCTTGAATTGAGTCAAGATAGGTAGAATTGACATTCTAGAGAGCCTCCCTATCAATAGGATCTTCCACCAGTCCTTCTACCTTGACCTCTTCCTCTTTGCTTGCTTTTAAATCTTTTGTTTAGCTTCTCCTCCACCTTCAGGGAAAACTGGTATGCATCTTCTATGGTGGTCATTCTAACCAGGATCAACTCCTCTTGAATACTTGGCCTCAACCCATTAATGTAATAGGCTACCTTTTCCTTGTTGGCCTCTGCATGGCTTGTCCTGATAGTAATCTTATAAAACTCTTATGTATACTCCTTGATAGACTTGTTACCTTGCTTCAATCCTTACAGCTTCTTCAACAACTCCAACTCATAATCCACAGGAATCAATTGCTTCTTTAGTTTGTCTGCCATTCGATCCCATCTGGTAATCTTTCCTTTTCCTCTTCTCTTCCTCTCTAACTTGACCTTCTTCCACCAAATACTGGCATGGCCCTTCAACATTATTTTTGCAAACTTGACTTGATCTAGATCCTCCATATTTTCATACTCAAAATATTCCTCCATGTCATCAATCCAATCAATAAGCTCTTCTAGGTTTAGATTCCCAGAATAGGTAGAGACTTCAAACCTTGGTCTCTTTCCAATCTTTGAAATGGCCCTCAACAACCTAACTTCTGCAGGATCTCCTGCAACTTCTTGTTCTTCCTCAGACAACTCCTCTTCAGCTTCATCTTCACTTTCTTCTCTTGTTCTCGGCTTAAACCCTCTTTGTAGCTCCTCTTGTAATGCATCGATTTGCCTTTGCAGGACTCTAAAACCCTCTTATATCAAAGCATTTCTCCCACCGTGGTTTCTTCATGGAGGCATTTTGATCTCTACAGCAAACCCACAACCTTAGGTCCTGGTGCAAACTACCTCACGGTTGACGATCTATCTACACACTCAAGAACCCTTGCTCTGATACCTCTTGATGAAGGAGGTAAATCATAAAACACACAACAATAGAAATCACACAGAAAATAGTAATATTCTTTTATTGATTTGGACAACACATTACATTACAGAAGCTCAAATACAATAAGAGGATGAATCCTCCACAGGCTGCAACACATTCAACTTCCTATCTCTAGACTCTGGAACCTACTTTTTGTAACCCCAAATTTGCTAGGGCTTTTGTTTTCCTACCTTTTATTGACTCTACACTTTCCCCCTTATGTCTACTACCACCAAGGGTTCCCAAAAATGGTCATAAATAGCCCTTTTTGGTGGACTCTAGCCAAATTTCAAATTTTGCATCTCCCTCCAAAAATAGGTCAACTTTTCGAAGCCATAACTTTTGATCTGAGTGTCCAATTGACGAACCGTTTGAGCAACGGAAAGCTCCCAGAGTACTCTATGTGCTAAGAATCTTTTCTACCAATTATACCCATTTTTGAGGCTGTACGAGGCCGTTTAGTGCCTCAAACCTGACTTGGAATAATTTTCAGGGGTTTTTCAAGAAATGAAAACTTTAATATCTTTCAGCCCACAAATGATATTTTCTTAATTCCTTCACCAAAGGTCTTATTTTTCAATTACAAAGCTTCCTATAAATTTCTGCTTCCATATGTGTCCAAATGCAAACTTTCCAAAAATAGTAGTTTGCTATTTTTAGTAGTTTAGAAAAACAAAAGGTTCTACATCATTATTCAAGCGATTATGGAACCAAAAATACAAATTTTGAAAAGAAATGAAAACAACATTAACAATTTTGAATCATCATTTTGGGTGATGCAAGATTGCCCTTACGCCTCTGGATGCTCCTGCATCAGAAAAGTACATAAAGGAGGTGACAACTAGGTATGGGTGATATATAACTAAGGATAGGTGGGACAGGACAACTGCGTAGGGCAAAAAGGAAGTATGGTAAATTGTATAAGAAAGGGAAAGAAGGTATTACAAGGCTCATCTAATGATTAAAAAGAGAAAAAGAGATAATCGACACCTAGGGTTTGGAAAGGGAAGAAAACAAATATGAAAGAAAGAAATGGAAGATGTGTAAAAATGGTGAAAAGGAAAAGGAAATGGAAATAAATGGGTTGTTAGTTTATGTGGGAAAATATTAGCAATAATCTATGTAGACGTAAAGTTCACAAAATGAAGAAACGTTTTGGTTCCCATAAGTGTTTTGAGAGCTAGAAGAAATTATGTTCTTTCAACTATATCTTTTAATATAAATCAAATAAAGGAAGAAAAAGTATAGAAATAAAATTAATGAAATCTACTCTAATCTGATCTATATTAGCAAGTATATGAGCCGGGGAAAGCTAAGTGTGATACAAACTAGGAAATGGAAGTATAAACTAGCTATTGATAAAGAAAATGGCAAAATGGATAAAGTGCACCTAGTTTACATAGATTCTAATGTTGGAATTTTTTTATGGGTTAGGAGGAGGTATTGTAGCAATTTTTGGAGCTTTTTAATGACATTTTGTTGATAGGGGCACAATTGCAACTCACCTTGGGAACTAGAACACAACAAGTAGGGTGCTAGGTTGTTTAGGTTCACTAGTGTCCTTATACTTTCTATTTTTGAAACTTTTTGGGCTACTCCATGATTGTTTACAAGTTATATTCCTACTCACAAAATCCTCTATTTACTCTAGAGTTCCTCTTTATCTACTCTAAAGCATAGGGGGAAAAAATGTATTAAAATGTTGGGGAGACTTCCTTTGTAAATCCCTTAGGAGGTAGATTTCAACCAAGTATAGATAACAAATTGGGCATAGGTTGTGTCCAGATCTAGGTGCTTAGTGTTTTGGTGCATGAACAACAATAGGTGGTAAATATAGTAATAAAAAATAGGAGTTTTCTATAACTAGATGGTGTGTGCAAGTAATGGAGACAAGTGGGTGATCGATAAGGGATCACAAGAGATGTTACAAGAGGGGGAAGTGGCTTCAGAATTGATCGAGATCATTGAGGAAGGGTTTATGTAGACTTAGGTAGAAATAGTGTCAAGAATTGATTTCTATGGCTTCAAATGGGAAAGAAAGTGACACAAAATGAAAGGAGAGGAGGAAAAATATATAAATTTCATTGTGGATACTCAAGGAAGGCTCTTTATGTTTCAAATTGTCTATGTTTCAATTTTTCTTTCCTTAAGTTGCAATGGTGTTCCTTGCAAGTTCCTTTGTGGTGGTAGAGCATACTAAGTTTTCTTATTAATAAATAATGAATGATTTGGGAGAAACATTAGCTTTTATATGGATCCTTATTAAGTTTTTGGTTGTGTAGTTGACAAAAACATAGTAACTTTTAGGGTTAAAAACATGCAAGAAACACATTTTAACATCTAAAGGGGACTCTAACACAATGGTTGATATGGTCATTATGGAATTAATTGATCAAATTTTTTGGGAAGGTCAAGGAAGGTTTTATAAGGTCAATAAAACTTGTAACATTCTCTTTCAATCATTGGGATGGATGGAAACAATGATAAAATGGTCTTAAAACATACTAGGGAATGGTCACTATAGTGGGCACAATAAAGTAAGGAAAAGATTGCAAAGGAGGCAATTTCCAACCTTCACATGGTAGAAAAATACATATAAAAATGTCAAATACAAAAGAGGTAGAAATAAAAAGGTGTATAAAAATGTCAAGAAAAAGGGTAATTCATATACATGGTAAATTAAGGGGCAGTTATTATCAAATATGTTGAATGAGGATATTTATAAATATAATTTAGTCTTCCCATTTCATTCTATTTGTGCCCTTTTTTTGAATTGAGACAATGGAGAGTCAATAGAAGAATAAAGGGATGTTCTTCCTGATGCAGAAATAGGAATTACCCAATCACAGTAGTTGTGATTAAAATTTGATGGTGAAGGTTTTTAAGCTAGACTATAGGGAAGTGGAGGAGGTAGTGATAGAGGTTTGCAACAGAGATATTTTCCAGGATTCCCCGTGCATTCTTTACTTCTCCCAAGTTGTTTCCCTCTTTCTCTCTAATGCAATGGACAATTCAAAATATTGATCTTTTGAAGAGACTAGCCTTCAATTATATTCAGGAGTATTTAATCTTTGAGGAAATCTTGAACACAACAATGGAAAACTATGATTTGTTTAATAGTCATGCTTTAGTGGGAGGTCTATTCACACACTATGATATCTAGAGGAACCCTACAATTAATTATGTCTTTAATTCTATTAAGTATGAACTACAAAATAATTGTAATGTTATGGTTAAGAGCTCCCTCCGATCACATTTCAGTGAGATTGGAGTGGTTCAAGTTGATAAAGTGAAAGAAATGTTCTAGGCTATGAATCTCCTTCTTCATCACCATCCACATCCACTACTACCTGATGTTGATGGAGTACTAGCAGCTGTATAAGGTGTAGATGATAACCAACCTTGCTACTTAGTGGTTGACTTGCATGTGAATGAACCTCCAGTGTAGTTGTCATTTATGATCTCATGTAAATCACCATATGCAATATGTATCTTCTTACCAGTATTATGTATGTCTTAGTTTACATGGAGAAGGGATGACCTCTTGTTACTATAATGGAGCTTCCCTTTAGACTTTTTTTTTGCGGGTATTATACTGTACATTTTGAGGTGCTTGCACTTTTTACCTATTAAAAAAAGGATAGTTAGAATTAGAAAAGTGTATTGGGAGGGGTGTTATGAACCAAATATTATGAGGTAAAAATGGAAATAGAGGTTTTATGTAGTACCCTACAAATGAACATAATAGGGCATAAGTTTATACAGTGAATTCCCCATGGAAAGTTCTTAGTTAAATTCAATGGTTGATAGGTAGCTGTCCACTATTTTATCGTAAGTTTTGAATCATAGCTTAAAAAAATTTAGTATTGAAGTCACTAGAACAAAATGTTGAAACAAAAGTTGAACTAGGTCATTTTAATAAATTTGCTTAGTCAAATCCACACATGTAGATTTAAACATTTGCCCAAAAATTCAAACTTCTTCCACGAAAATGAACCTTGACTGCATAAATGAACTTTGACTAGTGGAAATGAACCTATGATATGCATACCTTTTGTACTAGCACACAAAGATTTGTCCTAATTATTGGACCTACAATCATAAATTGAATTTAAAATTAATTTTAATTAAGGATAGGGTTAGGGTTATAGTTACAATTTGGTTTTTAATTCCAAGTAGGGTTGGATTTACAATTAGGGTTCAATCTAGGGATACAATTACAATCAGGATTAAAATTATTAAGGCTTACAATTATAATTAGGGTAAGGGTTAGAATTTTACTTAGGGTTAGGATTATAGTTATAATTAGGATTAAGGTTAGTGTTAGGGTCATATTTAGGGTTAGGGTTATAATCAGGGTTAGGGTTAGAGTTAGCTATGGAATTAGGGTTATAGAATTTATTATAATTAGATTTAGGGTTACAATTATGGTTATTATTAAAATTAGTGCCATGATTAGAAGTAGTGTTAAGGTTAGATGTGTTGGAGTACAAAACAACACTAAGAGGGGGGGTGAATCATTATTGTATAATTTTTAACATTTCAAAACTTGACTCAAAAATATTATGCAAAGGAGTTCACTAAAAGACATAGTTATCATGATATGCAAAAATTAAATAAAGATGATCAAATAGATACAACATAATCAATCACAAAGAGAACACATGACATAGGTTTTGATGAGTGGAAAACCCTCAAGGGGAATAAAAACCACTCTGAAAATTTGCCTCACTAGCTTATTTGAATCTCACTGATTACAACAATGGTTGTCTCACTGACAATTAACTATGCCTCACTGGCATACAAAGCCTCACTGGCATAAATCTGTCTCACTGACAAATACAATCACCATTATCAAAACATAAAGCCTAGTGTGCAAGAAATGATTGCAAGTTAATTTGATTTGCACCATTATATACCATGTGATTCATCACTCACACAAAGATTCAAATACAATCTCTTAAATCATCTCATCAAATCACCTGCAAATATATCTCATTCATCTCTCACAATCACCTTTTGAATAATCTGATTCATTTGCATTTTCTTCTTCAAAAACCACAAAAATTGTCTTCAATCCTGCATATCTCAGACCTTCAAAATCTAATTCACAAAGCACCTACAAATTCATTAAAAAATGAAAAACAACTTTTCATTTCCTTTTCTTTCATATTCCTCTTTTCTCTCCTTTCAATACACCTGCAAAAAATAAGATCATTTCTCTTCTCTATATATATCCATTTCCATTTATGAAGAATCTGTAAAAATAAAATCATATCCCTCTTCTTTGTATGACCATTCATCTTCTGCCAAAACATATCTTCTCCATCATATATCATTCCTCCAGTCACAAAGCACTTACAATAAAATATAAACAAAGAAACCTTTGATATTTCTCTCCTTAAATCTTTAATCTGCAAGAATAATCTTTAATAAGATTAATTCATTTAGTCTCTGTCAGAAATAAAAAATCCTTCCATATCTTCCATCACCATTCATCTTCCCTACATAAAAAACTTCAATAATATTTTATTAATCTAACCTTGTAAGAGAAAATAAAATTTCTCATATTTTGATCCTCTTCAAAAAAAATCATCTGCATAAATTAATTCATCTGTCCATATTCCCTCAAAGAATATTTCATTTAAAAACAACAAATCACTTCTATAGAAATTTTCCTTTTAAATAATGCAATTACTATTGCATTAAAAAGAAACTCTTAAAATAGAAGAGGAATTCTACTCCCTTATCTGCATGAAGGGATCTAATTTAAGAAAAAATCTCCATGAAAATCTCTTAAAAAATTGCCTTTAAAATATCCATAAATTGCCTTTTGAAACTGACTATAAATAGCTTTTAAAAAGCAAATCACTGCAGTTGACGTTTAAATGCACGTCAATGTGCATATAGGAGAAGTAGGGATCTTTAATTCAAATGTCAAGCATTGATTTTTTTTTCTACGCGCTCTTGACAGTTTAAATATGATCCATAGATTAGGATATTCACGCACATGCACATAGAAGAAGACCAAACCAATTGGTAGCAAAAGTAAAGAGGGCCAGTTTTAAAATGTCATAAGAACCCTTTAGAGGGTCACTTTAAGTGACCTCAACCTGAGATAGCAGGTCAACTAAAAATTAAGTCATAAAGTGCACTTCAAAGGTGACGGGCAGAGAATGAAGGATCAGGTCTTTTAGGAAGCATTTTAGGAATTTACTATAAAGGATTTATGAATTTAAAGCATTAAAAATTTGTGAATAAAAAATGAATAGAAACAAAATTAAGGCAGTGTAGGAATCTAGTCAAAGTAACAGATAAATTAGAGAGACTAAGATTTAGTCAAGGAAACTTAGGGTTTTTAGGTATCTCTTAGGATAAACAAAGTAGCTTATAATAAAACCCTAATTTGTACCACCTCCAACTGAGCCATGAATCATGATGGCATCTTGAAATCTTTGATAGCTATGATGAAGAGAATCATGAAGAACAACACCATTCACAAGCTTGGTCACCATCCAACCACCAAGAAGATCATACAAATTGACCCAAGCTATGTGATCATTTGATATGATAATCAAGCAAACCAGCCAAAATTGTGAAGTGTGTTGAACTTGTCATGCTCTTATCGAGTCATGAGATAACTCAGATGATAGAGACATCTAATCCTTTGATGATGAAGACATTTGATTTCCAACACAACTCCATCTCTATGATTACTCAAATATATATCAAGACATAAACAATAAGCAAGATCATCAACTCAAACCCTAAATAAACATTTTGACACAAAGCAATGCAGATCTTGAAATCTTGATCATCAACAATGTCATGCAAGAATCCTTTCTCCTAAAGCATGAACATATACACCAGAAGATTTTGAAGTATCTTGACTTGAAGTGTTCACATGACATTATCCATCAAAACAACCTATCACATGAACACCACCAACTTTTAATGAAGCACAACATACTGTTAGTCAAAACAACTTGTCACATGTGTGTGACCAATACAAATGTCCTTGTTCAACCTTGAATGTGATGTTCAACCTTCATAGAGATGAGTATGCATCTTTGACAGCAACACCACTAGATGAATCAAAACCATGACATCCATATTTGCATATCTGACTACACTAATCCTAATGACATCAATCAAACTGAGAACTCAACACCTTTTTGACATCAATGACAATCAATCTCCATCAATCTTCCCCTTTTTCATTGATGGCAAAACTACATGATGCATTTTCTCTCTCTCCCCCTTTTTGATATCGGATGACAAAGGCTGAATTAACTCCTCCTATTTAACTCCACTGAAAAATGTTAAAGCTTGATCATAACATTTACAATCACATTGCATTATGAGGATTTTGAATATATAAACTCCTATTAACCTGTTATCTTCCCTTTGAACCAAAAATAACAATCCTGAAGAAAGCATATGACAAACCATATTGACAATACCTGAAAACAACTCTTCAACTTGAGAGCAACAAGTCACCATGAAGCACACATCTGAAGACATACATCCTAAAGCACAGGAGCTGAGAACATCATGAGAGGCACACCAAACAAAACATCAAACCACTATTATAAACTGCCCATATATTGTACCATATTATCAGCATAATACCACTTCTTGTCACAACACCAACATAAAGATGAAGATGAAAACTGACATCATTGAGATCCTCTGATCACTTCTTTTGACAAGATGAAAACCAAGATATCTGATAGAAAACTCCTAATGACATCACTTGTGGTTGCAAAACAAACTTTTCATGACAAACAATTCTTTTTTCACAATCATCAACCCTTTTTGACCTAAATGACAAAACTCTAGGATCTCCCAAAGCATAAAGTATGATGTATGATTATGATGGCATAAAGATAACTTAGGTTTTAGATGAATCAAGCCTTTGACATGACACATATGAACTTGAACACCATGCAAAGATATCATAAACACTTCATCACCCACAAACACCATATGAAGACTACTCATCACACTATTTACAACTCATGATGACATGATGACCACTTTAGAGATGATCATGACAAGACTTCCATGATAGTGACAATAAGATACATCATAATGGACAATCAACCTGCAACCAATATACTTCTGCACACACTTCTTGACATAATAAAAAAATTGAAGACCATCTGTAAAGAATGAAGACTATCTTGATGAAGACCATCCTCTGGTTCCTGTACACGACACTTCTTACAACACAATATCAAATCTGATATATACAAAACTACATTTGAAACAAGTTGCAATCAACAAGAACTGCACCATCAAGTTCTTCCTACAACAACACTTTGCAAAACCAAATGTAGAGACAAGTGTTATGAATTGACTTCTTCCATTTGCAACCTCCTTAGCCAACATATGCTAACATCTGATAAGAACTCCTGAACATCTTATCAACACTTTGCTTGCATTATGACATCATGAACCACTGATGATCTGTATCACTGACATTTACTAAAGAACAACATAGTTATTAACACCATCATGAACTTCATTTTATAAGACTGATATGAGTAGCAAATATTATCAGGCAAGACAAAATCATAATATTGACAAGCATCAAATGATCTCCTTCCTGAAACTTCTTAGGGTTAAATGATAGGTCATGGACAACTCCCCCTTTCTTCATGCTATATATTATGCAACTGATGATGTGACTTATGCAAGATGCACAAGTTTAGAATCTATCTTCCCTTTTCTTTGTTTTGTTCTCCAAACTTTTACAGGTTCTTTCTCCTGTTTAGTTTTCTTCTTCCAAACCTTTTCAACCTTTTTCTTTTTACAACCTTTCAAACCAGATGATGCTATTCTTCCATATATTCTACAACTATATGCTTTGTGACCAGGAGAGTTGCACTTGAAACACACAATATTAGCATTCCTTATTGAAGCAATTTGATTTCTTCTGCAATTAATTGCTTTGTGTCCAAAGTGATTACATGTATAACAATAACCAAAAAATGAATAATTATATCTATACATATAAGCTTGTCTTATTGGAGTAGCCCTTTTGAAATTTCTTCTTTGATTATGCATTACAAACTCATCTTTGGTTTTCATTTCAGCTTCAATCTTCTTTTTGCCTTTTGGAGCAGTAGCAAGATATTCCCAATCTATTTTCTTTCTTGGAGTTTCTCTAACTTTAGAAGACTATCCCTTTTCATATCCAAGTCCAGTAGTGTCCCTATGCTATTTTTGTTTACCCATCATCTCATATAACTTGGTGGTGCTCTCTTCAAACTCCTGACTTCTCTTTGATATAGTCTTGAGATTTTCAATATCTTTTCTCAAGTTGACAATTTCAACCTCTAGTTTTAGGCATTCAATTGATTTGATTTCATATTCAGACTTAGTAACATCTATTATTCTCTTGGCTTCTTCAATTTGTCTGATTCATCAATTTGTGTCATTAAATTTACAATCTGACTTCTTGCCTCTTCAAGATTAGAAGATACTCTTTTAAGGTCTGAAAGAGCTTTGTCTTTGGATTCTTTTTCTTGTTGTAGCTGCAACTCTAATATCTGGTTCTCCTTTTTGTACTTCTTGATTTCGCTTAGACCACATATGAGTTCTCCTTCTATGTCAACTTCACCTTCTTGTTCATCATACTCCTGATTATAATCACTCATAATGTGATCTTCTTCTTTTGAATCAGATTGTACCTCATCTCCTCCATGTGAGTGACTTTCATCATTGTCACTCTTCTCAGATAACAAGATGTCCTCTCCTTCAAGTACATCACCTTGATAGATTCTTATCAATTCTTTCCACACATCCTGAGTTGTTTCACAATGCATAACTTTACAAGAGGTTTCATTAGATAAACTAGACAAAATGACCTTCTTTGCTATATGATTACATCCATAAGCCTCTTTGTTATTTGCAGTATAAGATGATTGAAAGGAAATAGAATATCCATTCTCAATAGACATCCATACACCATCCCTAAAGAGGATAGATAAATTTGCATTCTAATGCACCAAACAGATAAATCTGAACCATCAAATAAAGGAACCCCTGACTCAACTTTTGAAATATTTCTATCAACATCTGAATTTGGTATAGATGGTGTCTTTTGACCAGTATGTGGCTTGACATTTCTCCTACCCTTATTTCTTTTACACTTTCCCATGGTACTCCACTATCAAGACCTACCCAAGCCGATTAGACTTCAATAGGGAACCTATGCTCTGATACCACTTGTTGGAGTATAGAATTGTTAGATTAGGACAGACAACTGAGAGGGGGGGTGAATCAGTTGTCCAAAACTTTCTTCCAATTTAAGCACTTAAATCCACCTTATAATTCAGCAGCATAATAATTAATCAATCATGGAAACACAATGCATTAAATCAAGAGCAGAAACACATCAACACAGACACCAAGATTTTGACATGGAAAACCTAGTTAAGGGAAAAACCATGGGGTGATTAACCCAAGATTGTATTCTCTATTAGAAGAATAGAAAGAACAAAATGGCACATGCCAATTAGGGCTCACTACCCAAGCACACTGCTCATAAGAGGCTCACTGCCTACAAGAGACACACTGTCTACAAAATAATAAGTATCACATACTTGAACTAGAGAATAGCATCTTCACCATGCTTGAATCAGTTCCATTTAAGCCCAATACTTCTGCTTTGCCTTTCGCTCCTCTTTTCTCTACCACACTCTCATCTCCACAATCCACACTTTGAAATGAATTTACAACTCCTTATTTATACAAGACATCGACTTAGGAATAGTTATCTAAGTTAGAAAACATCTCCAAGAACATCTGCAAGATGTGTAATTCATCCGGTCAGCCAAACTTAGGAATAACACCAACATCTAGAAGTTATTCTTCAATTGCGGGCTCAAACTCTAATGCGGACCACCAACACAACCTGGACACGCTCCAAGGATCACCACAAGCTTTCCTAAATCACCAAGAACATCCATACTTCATCTATTTACTGAAATCCTTGTCTCCTTCATCCGAAACCTCAAGAACACAAACTGTCATCACTGTCATAATGGAATAGATGCTTGTAGATCTCTAGACCACTAACCAGCTGAGTTATCACTTCACATGGACTTCCTAAACACTCCACCAAATCTGTAGAATAGGATATTGCATTTCCAGATCCCACCGGACCTATTTGTGTCACTCTGTCACCTCTGAACACCTGTCGGAACCAGTTTTACTTGAGCGGCCATGACTTCTTCAGATCTTCATGCGGACCTCTGAAATCTTTACTGGATCATCTTAAGACTCATATCTACAAATGCTTTGAACCACATCCTCTGATAGTCATCTTATCTTAGATCTTTACCTTACTGTCTTCTCTATTCTTCTCTTTTCCTGATATGACTAATTTTCTCAATATCCTTAGCAGATAGCTCATCCAATCCTTATCATCAATGCAATAGGAGTATGTTGACATCAATGACAACACTAGTTAGGCCCATACTTGCAACAATCTCCCCCTTTGTCATTGATGGCAACATATGATGTGAAAAACTATTTTAACCAACAAGACAAGAATTTCTCCTTACTGTCACAACTCCCCCTATCAACAACAACCATTCACATGTCTTCTCTTCCTTTAATACTTCCCCTTTGATCAACAACCACTTGTTTTTCACATGTCTTCTCTTCCCCTTTGACATCAATGGCAAAGGGCACATACTTGCAATTCCACCATTTCAGAATCATATCAGCTGTTCCCCTTGAGTAGCAGCTCCCCATCATCAATCCAGACCACAAGATATGACTGTGATATCCATCAGACTGATGCACATCAGTGCACCTTAGTTCATCACCGGAGGGGTAATAACCCCTAACTTCTCCCTAAGATACTCAAAAGAGTCCTTAGGTAGAGGTTTGGTAAAGATATCTACAATCTGATCCTTGGAAGGTACAAACTCCAATTTGACTTCATTCTTGTTCAGTTGCTCTCTCAAAAAGTGAAACTTGATGGATATATGTTTAGTCTTTGAATGCAACACCAGATTCTTAGATATATTTATTGCACTTGAATTATCACAGAAGATTGTGATAGATTCCTCATACTCCACTCTGATGTCTCTTAGCATTTGCTTCATCCACAAAACTTGAGTGCAACTGCCTTCTACTGCAATATATTCTGCTTTAGCTATGGACAGAGATATTGCCTCTTGTTTCTTGCTTAGACAAGAAACTAATCTCTTCCCTAAAAAGAATACTCCACCATTGGTACTCTTCCAGTCATCCACATCTCCTGCCCAATCCGCATTAGTATATGCATGAAGAGAGAAATTATGATCTCTAGGATACCACAACCCATACTCAACTATCCCTTTCAGATATCTAAAAATTCTTTTGATTGCCATGACAAGAGATTCTCTAGGATTAGCTTGGAATCTAGCAACAAGACCAACAACATTCATAATGTCAGGGCTAGTTTGAGTGAGATACAATAATCCTCCAATCATTGATCTGTACTTTTTCTGATCAGTCTTAGGAGAGTCATCATCTTTGCTCAATTTGCATCTAGTTGCCATGAGAGTATTCATTGGTTTTGAGTCTTCCATCCCAAATTTCTTCAACAATTCTTTCACATATTTTGTCTGAGAAATAATGATTCCTTTCTTTGTTTGAGTGATTTGCAGACCCAAGAAGAAATTCATTTCCCCTAACATGGACATCTTAAATTCACTTTTCATTTGATTTACAAAGGTTTTGCACATACTATCTCTTCCTCCAAAAATGATATCATCAACAAACACCTCAACAATCAAGATATTTTCATGATCAATTTTGAAATACAAATGACTGTCAACAGTACCTTTGTTGAAACCAATCTTCAAAAGATGCTTATCCAATCTTTCATACTAGGCTCTTGGGGCTTTCTTGAGTCCATACAATGCTTTCTTCAACTTGCAGACCATATCACCATGATTAGACAATTGAAATCCATCTGGGTGCTCAATGTATACTTCTTCCAAGTCACCATTCAGGAAGGTAGACTTGACATCCATCTGATACACTTTGAAATCCTTGAAGGTAGCAAAAGCAAGAAATAATCTGACTACTTCAATTCTTGCCACCGGAGCAAAAGTTTCTTCAAAATCAACTCCTTCTATTTGAGAGTAACCCTTGCAGACCAATCTAGCTTTATTTCTAATTACTTCACCAACTTCATTCAGTTTGTTCCGGAAGACCCATTTGGTTCCAATCACATTCTTGTTTCTAGGTCTGGGAACAAGATCCCAAGTGTGATTTTTCACAATTTGCATCAGCTCTTCCTCCATTGCTTTAGTCCAGTTTTCATCATTGCAAGCTTCATTCACTGTCTTAGGTTCAATCTTTGAAATCAAACAATATTCATCTGAATCTTGAGCAATCCTCCTTCTTGTTTGTACACCTTTTCTTTTATCACCTATGATCTAATCTTCAGAGTGGTTCAGTCTTATATACCTAGGAACTTTGGGAGTTTCTTGCACTTTTAATTCTTGATTAGGCTCATTATAACTCATTTCTTCTTCTTGATTTACCGGATTAGTTTGAATTTGAATTTCAGAAGGGGCTTGGGCTCCTTGAATCAGAACACCATTCTAATCATCTTCATCATATTCATAAAACCTTGAAGGTTTTTCAATTCCTTCATCAACCTTCACATTTGTACTTTCTATAATCTTTCTCAGTCTCTTGTTATAACACCAGTATGCTTTGGTTTGAGTAGAGTAACCCAATAATATTCCTTCATCACTTCTAGCATCAAACTTGCCTAGATCTTCATCTCTTTTAATGTAACATTTACTACCAAAGACTCTGAAATACCTCATAGTAGGAGTGATGCCAAACCAAAGTTCATAAGGAGTCTTACCTGTATTGCTTCTGATTTGAACTCAATTGAGAGTATAGACTACAGTGTTGACAGCTTCTCTCCAATAGATCTAAGGAACATTTGCTTCCATCATCATGGTCCTGGATGCTTCCTAGATGGTCCTGGATGCTTCTTGGATGGTTCGGTTCTTTCTCTTCACTACTCCATTCTATTTTGGAGTCCTAGGAGTAGACAACTGTCTCTTTATTCCATGTTTCTCATAGAATTCTATGAACTCACCAGATGTGAATTCTCCACCTCTATCAGACCTCAGACATTTTAATTTTAATCCGGTTTCATTCTCTACCATAGCCTTGAATATTTTGAATTTCTCAAGAGCTTCTGATTTCTCTTTCAGAAAGGTAACCCACATCATTCAGGAATGGTCATCAATTAATAACATGAAGTTTCTATCACCTTGCACACTCCTTATCCTTGTTGGACCACATAGATCAGTATGAACTAAGTCAAATAATCCGGTAGAAGATTGTTCCTTGCTTGTGAATGAGACTTTGCTTAGTTTCCCCAACTGACATTCTTTACACAGACTATTTGTAGGTTTCACCAGATTTGGAAGATCTCTTACAGCCTAAATGTTGCTTATCTTGATGATATTATCAAAATTCACATGACACATCCTCCTATGCCATAGCCAACTCTGATCAATTTGTACAAATAGACAACTTTTACCAGTACCAACTAGATGGAAGATATTAACTTTTGTCTGAGTACCGGATGCAATCTTTGTTCTGAAACTTTCAAAGATCTGGCATTTTTCATTCTTGAAATAGAGATCATAGCCTTTGTCCACCAACTATCCAACACTGAGAAGATTGTGCTTCAATCCTTCAACATACAATACATTACCGGTTTTGTTCTTTCCATCAAAAGAAATAGTTCCTCTACCTCTAATTCTGCCAGTAGAATTATCACCAAACTTTACCACTCCTCCTTCATACCTTTCCAAATCTAAGAACTTATTTTTGTCACCTGTCATATGGTGAGAGCATCCACTGTCAATGACCCAATCATTCTTTTCTTCAACTTGGGCAGCCAGAGCTCTTTCTACAACTTTATGATTGATAGATTCAAAGGGCATTAGATCTTCTTCCTTGATGGAAATAAACACCTAATCACTTCCAGATTTGTTCCTGTCTCTGATTCATCATTTGTTACTCCTTCATTATCATCCTCTTCATGAACATAGTAACAATTCTTTTGGAACCTTGATCTGTTAGGATTTGGCCTTGAAAATCTTTCTAGACACTTTGAGGAAAAATGACCAATCTTATTGTAGTTAAAACACTTAAAAGGCAATTTCCCTTCATACTTACCGGATCCTCTTGGCAGTCTTTTTGCAATATGGGCTTCAAGCTGAGCAGTTTCAGATTCTTCTTCTTCAAGGTCTTTTCTTGCTTTTTACTCCATGATAGTTTCCTTGAAGAGTTCTCTCCTGGATCAAACCTTTGTTTTCCTTTCACTGAAGCACTAGCTTTGAATGCAGATTCAATCTTGGGGGGGATATCTCCAAACTCGGTCATTTCAAATGCGGCCAATTTACCAACCAATTGATCTCTTGTGACACTTGAATAAGCTCTGAATTCTTCAATGGAAGCATCCTTGGTTTTATAAGAAGCAAGAAGGGATCTGAGAACTTTGCCAACAATCTCATCTTCATCCAAGACTCCACCAACACATCTAATGCCACAAACAAGCTCATTTACTCTTGGCATAAAGGTAGTGATATTTTCATCTTCTCTCATCTTTAGATTTTCAAATTTTCCTTTCAAACTCTGTAGCCTTGCACATTTAACATACTTGTCTCCTTCATGCAGAAGTTCTAGTTTTTCCCAAATCTCAAAAGCAGTTTGTAGATCAACAACATTTGTAAGCTCTGAATCAGACAAAGCGCTTAGAAGGGCTTCTTTAGTTCGCAGATTGTTTTCAGCATCTGTGATTTCATTTGTGGATTTCAGCCCATTCTGAGGAGGCGTATACTTTGTTGTAGCCATGGTCCAGTACTGCATTCCCATACATTGCAAGTGACATTGCATGCGACTTTTCCAAAGATTAAAATTGGTTCCATCAAACTCCAGACTATCCTTGTAGGATGACATCCTGGATCTCCTCAAGTGGTGAAGCTCCTTTTAGAGGAACTTGGTTCTGATACCAATTGTTAGATTAGGACAGACAACTGAGAGGAGGGGGGTGAATCAGTTGTCCAAAACTTTCTTCCAATTTAAGAACTTAAATCCACGTAATTCAGCAGCATAATAATTAATCAATCATGGAAACACAATGCATTAAATCAAGAGCAGAAACACATCAACACATAGACACCAAGATTTTGACGTGGAAAACCTAGTTAAGGGAAAAACCACGGGGTGATTAACCCAAGATTGTATTCTCTGTTGGAAGAATAGAAAGAACAAAATGGCACATGCCAATTAGGGCTCACTACCCGAGCACACTGCTCACAAGAGGCTCACTACCTCCAAGAGACACACTGTCTATAGAATAATAAGTATCACATACTTGAACTGGAGAATAACATCTTCACCATGCTTGAATCAGTTCCATTTAAGCCCAGTACTTCTGCTCTGCCTTTCGCTCCTCTTTTCTCTACCACACTCTCATCTCCACAATCCACACTTTTAAATGACTTTACAACTCCTTATTTATACAAGACATTAACTTAGGAATAGTTATCTAAGTTGGCAAACATCTCCAAGAACATCCGTAAGATGTGTAATTCATTTGGTTAGACAAAATTAGGAAGAACACCAACATCCGGAAGTTATTCTTCAATTGCGGGCTCAAACTCTAATGTGGACCACCAACATGACCTAGACACGCTCCAAGGATCACCACAAGCTTTCCTAAATCACTAAGAACATCCATACTTCATCTGTTTACTAAAATCCTTGTCTCCTTCATCTGGAACCTCAAGAACACAGACTGTCATCACTATCATAATGGAATAGATGCTTGCGGACCTCCAAACCACTAACCAGCAGAGTTATCACTTCACATGGACTTCCTAAACACTCCACCAAATCTACAGAATAGGATATTGCATTTCCGGATCCCACCGGACCTATTTGTGTCACTCTGTCACCTCTGAACACTTGCCGAAATTAGTTTTACTTGAGCGGCCATAACTTCTTCAGATCTTCATGCGGACCTCTGAAATCTTTACTGGATCATCTTAAGACTCATATCTACAAACCCTTTGAAATGCATCCTCTGATAGTCATCTTATCTTGGATCTTTACCTTACTGTCTTCATTGTTCTTCTCTGTTCCTGATATGACTAATTTTCTCAATATCCTCAACACATAGCTCATCCAATCCTTATCATCAATGCAATAGGAGTATGTTGACATCAATGACAACACCAGTTAGGCCCATACTTGCAACAAGAACAACACTGAGAGGGGGTGAATCAGTATTGTATAATTTTTAACATTTCAAAACTTGACTCAAAAATATTGTGCAAAGGAGTTCATTGAAAGACATAGTTATCATGATATGCAAAACTTAAATAAAGATGATCAAATAGATATAACATAATCAATCACAAAGAGACCACATGACACAGGTTTTGATGAGTGGAAAACCCTCAAGGGGAATAAAAACCATTCTGAAAATTTGCCTCACTGGCTCATTTGAATCTCACTTATTACAACAATGGTTGTCTCACTAACAATTAACCATACCTCACTGGCATACAAAGCCTCACTGGCATAAATCCATCTCACTAACAAATACAATCACCATTATCAAAACATAAAGCCTAGTGTACAAGAAATGATTGCAAGTCAATCTGATTTGCACCATTACATACCCTGTGATTCATCACTCACACAAAGATTCAAATACAATCTCTTAAATCATCTCATCAAATCACCTGCAAATATATCTCATTCATCTCTCACAATCACCTTCTGAATAATTTGATTCATCTGCATTTTCTTCTTCAAAAATCACAAAAAATTATCTTCAATCCTGCATATCTCAAATCTTCAAAATCTAATTCACAAAGCACTTGTAAATTCATTAAAAAATGAAAAACAACTTTTCATTTCCTCTTCTTTCATATTCCTCTTTTCTCTCCTTTTAATACACCTGCAAAAAATAAGATCATTTCTCTTCTCTATATATATCCATTTCCATTCATGAAGAATCTGTAAAAATAAAATCATATCCCTCTTCTTTGTATGACCATTCATCTTCTGTCAAAACATATCTTTTGCATCATATATCATTCCTCCAGTCACAAAGCACTTACAATAAAATATAAACAAAGAAACCTTTGATATTCCTCTCCTCCTTAAATCTTCAATCTACAAGAATAATCTTTAATAAGACTAATTCATTTAGTCTCTGTCAGAAATAAAAAATTCTTCCATATCTTCCGTCACCATTCATCTTCCCTGCATAAAAAACTTCAATAATATTTTATTAATCTACCCTTGTAAGAGAAAATAAAATTTCTCTCATATTCTGATCCTCTTCAAAAAAAATCATTTGCATAAATTAATTCATCTATTCATATTCCCTCAAAGAATATTTCATTTAAAAAATAACAAATCACTTCCATAGAAACTTTCCTTTTAAATAATGCAATTAATATTGCATTAAAAAAAACTCTTAAAATAGAAGAGGAATGCTACTCCCTTATCTGTATGAAGGGATCTAATTTAAGAAAAAATCTCCATGAAAATCTCTTTAAAAATTGCCTTTAAAATATCCATAAACTACCTTTTGAAACTGACTATAAATAGCTTTTAAAAAGTAAATCACTGCAGTTGACGTTTAAATGCACGTCAATGTGCATATAGGAGAAGTAGGGGTCTTTAATTCAAATGTCAACCATTGATTTTTATTTGCGCGCTCTTCACAGTTTAAATATGATCCATAGATTAGGATATTCATGCCCATGCACATAGAAGAAGATCGAACCAATTGGTAGCAAAAGTAAAGAGGGCCGGTTTTAAAATGTCATAAGAACCCTTTAGAGGGTCACTTTAAGTGACCTTGACCTGAGATAGTAGGTCAACTAAAAATTAAGTCATACAGTGCATTTCAAAGGTGACGGGCAAAGAATGAAGGATTAGGTCTTTTAGGAAGCACTTTAGGAATTTAGTATAAATGATTTAGGAATTTAAAGCATTAAAAATTTGTGAATAAAAAATGAATAGAGAGAGAGAATTAAGGCAGTGCAGGAATCCAATCAAAGTAACGGATAAATTAGAGAGACTAAGATTTAGTCAAGGAAACTTAGGGTTTTTAGGTATCTCTTAGGATAAACAAAGTAGCTTATAATAAAACCCTAATTTGTACCACCTCCAATTGAGCCATGAATCATGATGGCATCTTGAAATCTCTGATGGATGTGATGAAGAGAATCATCAAGAATAGCACCATTCACAAGCTTGGTCACCATCCAACCACCAAGAAGATCATACAAACTGACCCAAGCTATGTGATCATTTGATATGACAATCAAGCAAACCAGTCAAAATTGTGAAGTGTATTGAACTTGTCATGCTCTTGTCAAGTCATGAGACAATTCTGATGATAGAGACATCTAATCCTTTAATGAAGAAGAAATATGATTTCCAACACAACTCCATCTCTATGATTACTCAAATACATAACAAGACATCATGATCAAGACATAAACAATAAGCAAGATCATCAACTCAAACCCTCAATAAACATTTTGACACAAAGCAATGCAGATCCTGAAATCCTGATCATCAACAATGTCATGCAAGAATCCTTTCTCCTAAAGCATGAATATATACACCAGAAGATCTTGAAGTATCTTGACTTGAAGTGTTCACATGACATTATCCATCAAAACAACCTATCACATGAACACCACCAACTTTTGATGAAGCACAACATACTATTAATCAAAACAACTTGTCACATGTGTGTGACCAATACAAATGTCCTTGTTCAACCTTCATAGAGATGAGTATGCATCTTTGATAGCAACAACACTAGATGAATCAAAACCATGACATCCATATTTGCATATCTGACTACACTGATCCTGATGACATCAATCAAACTGAGAACTCAACACCTTTTTGACATCAATGGCAATCAATCTCCATCAAGATGTAGGGTTACATTTAGAGTTACAATTACGGTTCAGTTTACAGATAAGATACAATTACAATAATGATTAAAATTAGGTTTACAAATATAATTAGGGTAAGGGTTAGAATTTTACTTAGGGTTAGGGTTTCAATTAGGGTTTAGTTTAAGGTTAGGATTAGGAGTATAATTACTCTTAGGGTTATAGTTAGAATTAGGGTTATAATTAGAATTAGGATAATGGGTTTGGTTATAATTATGGTTTCAATTAGTGCAAATATATAACCAAAAAAATTATTACGGTTACAATAAGGGTTAGGGTTAAAATAAGGCTTAGAATTAGAATTAGGGTGGATATATAATCAAAGAGTTGGCCTTACAATCAGAGTTATGGATAGAATTAGGGTTATGACATCCTTCTTTAAGGTTAATGTTACAATCAGAGTTAGGGCTACTATTATTAGGGTTAGGGTTAGACTAAGGTTTAGGTTAGGGTTATAATTATAATTAGGATTAAGGTTAGTGTTAGGGTCATATTTAGGGTTATGGTTATAATCAGGGTTAGGTTTAGAGTTAGGTAGAGAATTAGGGTTATAGGATTTGTTATAATTAGAGTTAGCATTACAATTATGGTTATGATTAAAATTAGTGTCAGGATTAGAAGTAGTGTTAAGGTTAGATGGAGGGTTACAGTTAGAGTTACAATTAGGGTTCGATTTAGGGATACAATTACGATAACGATTAAGATTAGGTTTACAAATATAATTAGGGTAAGGGTTAGAATTCTACTTATAGTTAGGGTTTCAATTAGGATTTAGTTTAAGGTTAGGGTGAGGAGTATAATTATAGTTTGGGTTTAGGTTATAGTTAGGATTAGGGTTATAGTTAGAATTATGATAATGGGTTTCATTATAATTATAGTTTCCTTAAAATAAGGGTTAGGGTTAAAATAAGGCTTAGAATTAGAATTAGGATGGATATATAATCAAAGGGTTAGCATGACAATCATAATTATGGATAGAATTATGGTTATGACATCCTTATTTAGGATTAATGTTACAATTAGGGTTAGGGTTACTATTATTAGAGTTACGGTCATTATAGGGATTAGGTTAGGGTTAATTATAATTAGGATTAGGGTTAAAATAAGGATTAGGTAAGGGTTAAGGTTAGGGTTAGAATTAGGGTTAGGGTTAGTATTAGGGTTAGGTTTCTTCTAAAATTGAATCTAACTTTTTAAAATAGGCACCCTAATTCTAACCTAAATACTAACCCTAACCATAATTTTAACCCCTAACTCTAATCCTAAATATAATATAATTAGAATTAGAATTATTATATAATATAATATTAATTATTAATTATTATTATATATTATATGATATTATATTATATATAATAATAATATGTCTAATTATATTATAATATTATATTATATAATTATAATAATTCTTATAATTATATAATGTAGTTAGAATTAGATTTGCCCCTACTAGCATACCTATTATTTAATCACTAATCCTAACTTTAGGATATCTCTCAGCATACTTTAGATATATTTTTTAAATATAGGTATACTAGTATAGTGAATTCCCCATGAAAAGTTCTTAGTTAAATTCAATGGTTGATAGGTAGTTGTCCACTATTTTATCGTAAGTTTTGAATCATAGCTTAAAAAAATTTAGTCTTGAACTCACTAGAACAAAAATGTTGAAACAAAAGTTGAACTAGGTCATTTTAATAAATTTTCTTAGTCAAATCCACACATGTGGATTTAAACATTTCCCCAAAAATTCAAACTTCTTCCACGAAAATGAACCTTGACCACATAAATGAACTTTGACTGGTGGAAATGAACCTATGATATGCATACCTTTTGTACTAGCACACAAAGATTTGTCTTAATGATTGGACCTACAATCATAAATTGAAAGTGAAAAATACCTTTGGGAGATAGCTAAGTGAGGATCTTCTCCTTAGGTCAAACCCCTTGATTTATTCAATGATTTTAAGTAAAAGTGAAGAAGACAACATGCAATGAATGAAGGCATTGTCCTAAATGGGGATGACTTGGAACTTGGAATCTTGGCAAAATTGTGATGCAAGGACCTAGTATGAAACTAGGTTTCAAAATTGGTTTACAAAGAGGTGATGGAGTCAGAATATGTATAGATAGCATTAAGCTATGACAGAGGAAAGAATAATTTTGAGAGTAACTCAATTGGACAAGAATCCCTTCATAATCTTAGGTGATATATTGGGTGATCCAAGATGCTTGATGGATGTAAATGACCTATAGGCAACTCCTTTAACTACACATAACTCAAAGCATTTTAGGAATCCTCTAAGAACATAAACATGTGTGCACATTAGTTAATCCTAAGACCCCCTTAAAAAAATAAATACATGTCCAAATTAACTATGTCTAGAAGGCCCCCCTTAAGATCATAAACATGTATTTAAAATGGTGTAAAGCAATATATAAAAGTGTTAGGGTATGAACTTTTCACCATTGATATACAATCATTTACATAACATCATTTGTTATATTGTTTAAATATAATTTATTCCTATATTTCATCTCATTTAAAGTATCTAGTCCCTTTAATCTTAGAATAAAGTGTATATAATCATACATCTTATGATAAATATTAGATCTACTAAACCTTTTCCCATTTAATCCTTCTTTTGTACAAATTCTCCCTTTTGGTTTATCTTTAGTTGCTTGAAGATTTTAAATTTAAATTACTTTATTGCATTATAATTAATCTATTAAAATTATAGATAATCTCCACTCTTTGTTTAGTAATTTTAAATATTAATAAAATTGTCCTTATTTTTATAGTAAAGTAATACTAAGTTATGTTTATATTTATAATTATTATACTAAGGTGTATAACAAGTAAGCATGTTGGTTTACCATTCTCACAAAATTTTCCCCTTTGTTAATTAAGTTATATAATACTTCTTTGTAATGCATTCAATTTTTTATGTGGTCTACACAAGTGTAAGGGATAAAAGTGTATGTCTTATATTTTTAAATCTACATTTATATTATTTTGGGCAATGTTGTAAGTATATTGTTGTAGTATTCAATTTGACGTGTTTGGCATATAAATTGATCTTAATATTGAATATGCAACTTAATTTTTTTTATATGTTGCTTTCATTAAAACTGATCCAATATTTAAGTATTCTTGTTGACTTGGATTAGGCAACATATCATGGCCCTATCTGTGGACTTGACCATGCCATGAAGCATAGTCCACCAACTTGAAATTTTGAAATCTCCTACTGTTGAGTGGACCTTTTAATAAATTTGACCATTACCTCATTATCTGTGTGCCAAATATCTCAAGTTGAGCAACTAGTATCATGTATTTATAGACAATCATAAGTCATTTGTAAATCATCAGACAATCTTGGATTCATTTGGAAAACAAAGTTGTATATCTAAACATCAAAACATTTGAGAGCATTCAATCATTACATTTTCATCACTAAGATAACATTATTGTTTGGCATGCCTATGATTTTTTCACAAATAAAAAAATCTAAGCATTCTCATCTTTTCTCAATTTAATTAACTCAGCTTAGTTGATATAGTTATAATTACTAGTGTTACTTTATAATTTAGATACATCTATATCACTTAAATAGAATAATCGATTGGTTCTGCTACAATAAGCCAACCTTGCCTTTGACCCTATTTCTCACCTTTAAACATTCCCAACATTACTTCTTAAGAATATTTAATTATTGGTAGATATACTTGATTCACCTAGTGGTGGAGCTCATTATTTTTAATGAACCCAAAATTCAAATCTAGAAATTACAGGTTACCAAAATTTAAACAACTAGAATATCGTGTTCAATTCTCTTCAAAGATAAAAATAAAATTCCTATTTAAACACATGCTAATTGAAATAAACAAACTAATATAAAAATAGCAAGATGCCTTGGTTGGATTTACTTCGAGCATAGAACTCACCCAAGTCTAAATGATCATCATTGCTAATTTGCAACTAACTTGGATGTCAAAACGATCATCATTTCCAATTCGCAATTACAAGAAACTTGTAATTAAAAACAACGATAGAGAACATTAAGAGAATGTTAAATTCAATCCACATTCCATTACTATTTTTTCCCTTATCCTTAAACAAAATAATATCATAATAATCCCATAGAAACCAAAAAAACTTAATCTCCATCATTAAACAAAACAAATCATAATAATCCCATAGAAACCAAAAAAACTTAATCTCCATCAAAAGAAGTTCCATTGATTAGACATAAAAGGGACTTCACTTACTATTATACCTAAGTTGGTTATATTTCATTTAAGGTGATTAACATGAAGCTTGGATAGTAAATTTATTTTTATATTAAGTTTATATATATAATTTTAACATTTACTTGCAATGAATAATAATTGTGTTAGGAAATTTGGATTTAAGTATTAAAAAAGAATGATAGACAAATAAAGAGGAGATAGTCTTGGTGGGGATTCATTTACACTATGTAACACATGGGTAGCTATATTTTCTTCTTAGGAATTACTCTTAGTGAGGGCTCATCTACACTATGCAACACATGGGTAGCTATATTTTCTACCTATCAAGTTTACCACGTGCTTTTTCTATATTCTTTCTTTCAAAATTTGTTTGATTTTATAGAGGTAAGATTATTAATATTTTGTTATAGTTTAACATAACCATTAATTATTTTCTTTCTTATACGATAATGGGTATGTATGTTTAAATCAAATAATTATGTCAAGAACAACTAAAGTTAGGTTTTTACAATACATTATATTTGTGTTTGAAGATTTCGGATAAAAATTGTGTACTCTTTATTTAACATTGACATTGTAGATTGCATTATGTGATCTATCATGAGGATGATAAATGAAATAGATGTAAAGATTGTAGATTTTGGTCAATTTATAGTGTACAAGATATCATAAGCTTAATACATCAAGAGATGTGAGGGAGGTTGAAAAGGAAAGGGTCAAAGGGGTGATAGAGGTTACTATAATTGGATGGGAATACCCAAAAAAAAAAAAAAAGTTAAAAGTTAACATTAAAAATTAATTAAAATAAATAAATAAAGGTAGAATTAAAGAAGAATAGTAAGGGGGGAATTAACTACTACTAGGGATGTTAAGATGGGGAGTGATGTAGTCATGGATGGAGGATCTAATGAAGGATTATCCAACCATGCAACTAAATGAAACACCACACAACAAAACTCAATGGAATAACAAAATAAGAATATGACCTTTATTCATTCATAGTCATAATTGAATTACAATTTGCCACAGTGGGTTACAACATGCTAGGTTGCAACCATTTGATTACAAATGGGAACACTATGTTCAACTTATAGAATTTGAATGATATTACAATACAATCCCAATGCCAAGCTAATAATTAAACTAACTACCAAATTGATTGCCTTCAAATGATCATGAGAAATGTTTATATAGTAGCTCATAGCCTTAGGAATGATTCCTATTGGCCAAGGGTAATACAAAATCAATGCCAAGTGATATGTGTAGTTGGCCAAATGTGTAGGTGGGATCTTCTAGAATGAATAAAATAATGATGGATCAATGAATATTGATGCGATCCATACCATAGAATCTCTTTGGTCTAATAATATTGAAGCATGTCCCTTTGTTGCCACATGCTACAAAAATGTGCCACAAGCTTCAAATAGTAAAACTAAATATTATTCTTTTATGCTTGCTAATAAGTCTGGAAGTGAATTATGCCTATGTGGTGGTTAAAATGTAGAACATGTGTTCCCAATTGCATGATAAAATATGCAACTACAGTGCGCTATGGTGACTTGACAATGACTGGAATGCTTTTGAAAATTTATAAACAAAAAAATAAAGTAATTTTTTTCTTGGGTGATCCAAGATTGCTCTTACACCCTGTTACCCTGTTTTCAAAATTTCTAGGTCATTCATATGTTAAGTCATTTTTTCACCCTTATTCTTTATTATTTGTGCCTTCCTTTTAAGTTGTGGCTCCTTACTTAGTCATTTTATGTTCATTCGACAATCTCTTGTCTTTTTGAACCTTAGTCGGCAAGTTCATGAGTTCCAAAACCTCCCAATTCCCTGACTTCTCACAAAAGCAAATGTCTAAGACTTGTCTTTCAGTCTTGTGTCTTTTTGTTTAAAAGAAAATCATTTGTATTCGAAGAGTCGGAAGTTCTTTGAACTTCCAAACTCTCAGTTGGTTGGTTCTTTTGTTCACAAAATCTCTGACTTCTCGACTGAATGCATTCATCACTCCCAAAGCACCATCCTTTGAGCTATTGATGAGTATGAAGAAGTGACACCTGTCAATCCATCATAAATTTAGAATGTTGGGAAAAGTGTTCGCACACTTTTTGGAGGGAAATAAAGGGGGTTATTTATGAATTTTGAAGTACGGTTCACCGCCAAGATTAATGTAATTTATGGAGAATTTAATAAGCTTTGATACAAGATTTGGTTAAATTCATCACCTCGTAAGGAAATAGCTCATTTTTGCATTGCGAAGGAGGCTACGCTGAAGGAGCTTCCAGTCCTACCATTAACAGAGAATTCACAGAGCTCCTTGCAATCAGGCCAAAATAATTAGCTTTCCCTCCTCATCTCTCTTACTATGACAATTTGTAATTGTGATTCATTTGGTTTGGGAAGAACAGTTTCTCTTTCATGAGTCTGGATAGCCAGTTTTCCCCAAATGTCTTGTGGACCTCTTTTGCATCCTTGACTGGTTCAAAACTATTTTCTTTCTGGTTTTTCAAGCAAGTCAAAATGAAATATAATTTCCAAGGGTCCCCAATTCTTTCTATTATTGACGATGGTTTATTGAATGTAAGGGATATAGACCTTGGTCATGTGGATTTAGAAGATTTCTGGGAGAGAATGCAGCAAGAAAATAGGTCCTCCCTTGTGGAGAAAATTGTAAGTAGTAGGTTAACCTAAGCTAGAGGTTTCCTGCCTGCTGTGCCTTGTACAAACTTAATTGTTGCATGTACGAATAATTAATACCCTGATTCACAAGAGATACGAGCCTCTGATGGCTCTATGATAACAAAAATTGATTCAGATGCTGTCACATGCTTTAAAATTAGTAGATTATGAGGAATTTGCCGATGTGTCTGTCACTACTGGTTGGGGTATTTCTAGGATAGGCTAAGAAAGACTAGTGTCAAAGTTGTATTGCCAAAAGCTAGCTGAAAGTTGAGAGGAAAGGGAAGTCTAGACTCCCTACTAGTTTGGAAAGAGGTCACTTTAGAGAGGAAATCTCTGATATAATTACTCTATTACATCGTATTATTGGGAGTGTTGAATCTGACTCTTTTGAAAGATGGATATGCCAATTCATTTTGCTCATTTGTAGTGAATCTCAACACATAGACTGGGCTAAATTGATAAGGGAACACATGCATGAACAACTAGGGAACTTTCAGCAGAAGGTGACTTTTATTATGTGTTCTCTTTTGGTGTACATTCTAGCCAGCAAAGAGGTTGTCTAGCCCAGTTTAAGAACCCAAGGGTCTCTTACCCCAGGCACACACGTGTATCGTTATTTCCTACAGCTGCAAAAGGATATCAGAATGAGAGATTTTCACAGGGTGAATGATGCTTTTCTTATGCTCTCTGCAAAGAAGATTGAAGGTTCTTTAGAAAGGAGAATCTCCCCTGAGGTGGCCATGTTGGTAATGAATTTTGGCAGTTTTTATATTTAGTTTGACCATTTTTCTTATTTAAGAATTGGGGGTTTTGAAAATGCCCCATTGAAATTGCCGAGGTATCCTTCAAATTTTCTGGTGTTATTGGAAGTTTGCCACCAAATTGTGATTGTAAATATTAGGTACCATGCCATGAAGAAGAAAGGATATTCATTTCCCATGTCTTTGTCTTTCTTTTCTTGTAAAAGAAATGATAATGCCTGAAGTGTGGAGAAATTGTTGGCTGAGTATAATCTCCATTCACTGCCTATGAGACCAGCCTTTGACAACAAAAAATTTGTGAAGAAGAATATGCACAGAGGTAGCCTATACCTACATAAGCCTCATTTCGAAGATTATTGGGAAGATTGCATGGATGAGAGGGAAGTGCAGAGAAGAAGCTGGATGAGGTTAATAATTGACCAAGTCCATGCTTTTGGTTTGCCATTACAAGTCCCAGAAGGTACAAATGATAACTCAGACATTTTGGATGAAGGTTATCATAGAGTTGTTTTGCAACCCTTGCCTCAAGTGCACTGGTCAGAAAAGGAAGTCATGGATATTATGATTCGTTCTTTTCATGTTTTAAGAAGAACTGAGAAGTGGCTTGATAAGAAATTCAGAGAGCATGTTGGCTCTTTGGCCCCAAAAGAAATTGTTGCAAAAGAACAGAACAAGTCTCAGGCATCTCACACTCCCAAAAACACATCGAGTTTGGATACAACTCTTCATAGAGTTGGCTCACAATTGGGCGGAGACAGGGATCAACCTGAAGATAGCAGAATATTAAAGACTACCTGTGAGCAAGATGGCCAGCCTATGCCTGTGAGAAAAGAAATAGAAAAGAGATTGGATGCTTCATAGTTGCAAGTAGACCATGTGCCTCCTTCCCCCCCTTTGGTACCTGATAGTGATTCTTTGATTTTTAATCAAATTGGTGATGATAATTTTTTTCAGTCTTTATTTGGCAATCCAAATTCTCCCGCTTTAAATAGTCCTTCAGAACATAACACTCCTACACATTTAGGTGGTACGGTTTTGAATGTTAATGCCAATGCTAGTGTTTCTGTTACTCCCTCTCCTTCCTGGTTAAAGAAAGTTGTGGAAAAGAAAAAGAGATATGCCCCTATGATCGATACAAATATAGATAATGTAGCAAAATTACTACAAGATACTCCTAAGCCCAAGCAGGCCAAGAGGATGTCTAGGATAGTGGCAGATCCCTCTACTGGGCACCATGTTTTGGAAATTGTTGATCCTATTAGAGATAAAAATGAAGATGAAGTTACAGAGGTTGATTTCAATATGAGCCAAGTTGATATGGGACCTTCCACTACTAAAGGTGAAATCTATCATGTTGAATTCTCCGTGGGTGCAAAGGGTAAAGAATGAGTGACAAGAGAACCTGAAGCTACAAGCTCAAGTGAGATCATTAACTTCATTTATTCAATCTATTTTGAGATTTACTACTCAACCTTTAGAGGAAATTCTTAGCATATCTATGGATGGCCCAGACTCTAATTTGTTGGAACAAGTCAAATAGAGCCAGGCCCTAGGCAATGCTATCGATCAATGCGTAGAGAAAATCACTCTTGATGGTTTGATTTATATTGAGGAGCCTGCTAAGTTATACATCTCTCTCTCCATCAAAAGGGAGAAATTGGCTACGGAATTAAAAATTGTTAGAAAGGATAACATTAGTCTTTTTATGGTTTCTAAGGAAGTCCAAGAGATGGTCAATATTGATACTAACATTCTTGTAGCTGAGAAGATCATGAATAACCTTGGGGAGAATGAATCTACAATGTGATTGGATACACTTGAATAGAGAATGTCCATGCTGGGAGTAGTTGAGGAGGAGATGAGGAGTACATTGACTCATTATTTCATTGATATGAAAGATCTTAAGAGTAATTTTGCCATTTTGGACACATAAGCATTTGGGGAAGACAAAGATAAGTTGCTTGATATCAAAGAGATAAAACAAAATTTCAAGAAGATGATTAATGAAGAGCTTGTGGCTATTGATATGGTCACTGGTGAGTCAATTGGAAAACTTGGAAGAATGGCAACCTATCTCAGAACCTTCAAAAGTGAGATCAATGAGATCCATAAAAGGATGGTGAATGCCGATCGAATGATTAGTAAATAGAAGCTTCGAGCCAATATCACTGGCAGCCCAAGTGGCAAGACATTAACACTGATCATTGGTAGGTACAGAACTTGTAAAGTAAAATTGCAGGTGTTGGTGACTCAAGCAACATAGGGCGATTCAACTTTGGGAGATGGACAAATCAAAGAAAAGGAAGCAACACAAAAGGAGGTGGAACTTGATGAAGATGTGACAATTGTCAACTGATGACTTTTTCATATGTTTTGATTTTATTTCTTGCAAAAAATATTGGCTCTGGAGAGCTCTCTTTAAATTGACGTTTATTTTAAACCTTTTTAAATTGGTTGTCCCCAAGAGACCGTTATTATTATTTTAAAGATAGTTACGGTGGCAAGGCTATAAATTCGAGAAGCCTGTCAATGTTTAGAATCTTTTGGCAAACTTTTTTTATAGAAGATCAATTTTGATGTGTTGCTACTTTCAATTGCTTTAATATATGAATTGAAGTCGATATAGTAGGAAATTTAGTGATCATAATCTTTGTGTTATGGTTATTGGATGCTTGTTCTTCTTATGTTGAATGTGCTACTGGTTGCTAAGTATCAGTTCTGTGTTGAAGTAATTGGATGATTATATTCTTGCTCATTACTATGGATATTTATCTTTTGGTGAATGGTTTGCAGTGATGATTATATTATAGTTGATATGATTCTATAATAGTTTGTTTGAGATAATATCTATTGAAGTCTTTATACTTATTCGAATTCAGTTTCTGTTGAGATTTATTGCCTTTTATGCTTTCTAGTTAAAAGCACCACCTTTTCTACTTTTTGGTGAAAAGCATACTATATTTCCATTCTTTGCATACTATTTGAAGGTATCTGTGCCTTGTAAAACAAGCAAAGAATTATTGTAAAACATCATTGCAATCGGTTCAACTGTTGATCCAGTTGTCACTTGTTTGGGTGTGAGAATATAGAGTTAGGTGGCAAAATCTATACACCAACACACCCTAGGATGCTTATGCATCAAACACCTAGGATAATTTGAAAAGTAAATACCTCACTTTCTGATGACTAGAGGGAAACCAAGATGGTCTACCTTAGCCTTAGAAATCCAAGATGACTCTTCTTCAAGACTTCCTTTCCACTTCACCAAATAATCCTCATATTGTCTATTCATAGTGCTTCTTTCCAATCCTACTATCCAAAATCTCCTCAATCTCCTCTTTTTTCGATGCAGTATCTAACTTCCACTATACTTTTGTATTATTTTCTCCTAGTTCTCCTTCATGATATTGATATAGATATGCAATATTGAATACTGGTGATATACCCAGACCTTTTGGTAACTCTACTTTATATGTATTTCCTGAATCAAACCTCTTGACAATTTTGCAAGGACCAAACTTTTTTATCTTCAACTTATTAGATGTGCCAACTGAAATTTTTTCTTTTGTAAAATACACCACCACTTAATCTCCAACCACAAATTCCTTGTCTTCTTTTCTAATAATCTTTCTCTTTATATCTTCCATTCATCTTCTCCAAGTGACTTCTTACCTCTATATGTACTTCCTTCATGTGTTTTGTAAACTCCTCTACTTTCACACTCCTCTTTTCCTTATTGTTGATGTCTCTCAATTTTGATACATTCCTAGGACTATTTCCATATGCAACTACAAATGGTGTTTTCCTTGTACTGCTATTCACTAAATTTCTATACATAAACTCTTCTTGTGCTAGGACCATGTTAGGATTTCCTATCTTTTCTCCAACCAAACATCTCAACAAATTGCCTAAACTCCTATTCACAACTTTTGTATGTCCATCAATCTATGAGTGATGTATTGAACTAAACTTCAATTTTTTCATCTTCTTCCACATTGTCTTTGCAAAGCATCCAACAAAATTAGTATCTTTGTCTGAAATAATACTCCATCGCAACTTATGCAATCTCACTACTTCCTTAAAAAATAGATCAGCTATGTGTACTATATCATTGGTCTTCTTACATGGAATAAAATGTGCCATCTTAGAAAATATATTCACAAATACAAATATAGAATATTTTCCCTCAGTGTTCTTGGTATTCGTAGTACAAAATCCATACAAAATATCCTCCCAAGGTCTCTATGGAATTGGTAATGGATGATACAACCCAACAATTTGACTAATTCCTTTTGCAACTTGACAAGTCCTACATCCTTGAACATATTTCCTTACATCCTTATATGTTTATGGCAAAAAATAGTTCTCATTCACCAATGCTACTATCTTATCTATCCCAAAATGATCTATTAAACTACCACTATGCTTCTCTTTGATTATATTTTCTGTCACTGAGCTTCTTGAGATACACAATTGATTATCCCTAAACAACATTTTATTTTGAATCAAATAATTAAGTCACTTACTTCTATCCACATCCACTAGTTCTTTACATTCTCTCCATGCTTCAACAAAATAAGGATCAATTTCATACAAACACTTCAATTCATCAAATCTAACTACTTCTATTCTCATTTCTATTAGCAAATTCTATCTTCTACTTAACACATCAAGAACCTTGTTTGATTTCCCACTCCCATGCTTTAACACAAAAGTATAACTCTGCATGAGTGGTGCAGTCACAGTTAGGAGGGTACATAAGGTGAATAGTCCAGACTGTACAGCAAGAGTAAACACAAGGGAAGCAACTCAATTATAGAATGTAAATGTAGATTCAGTCATTCAGTAAATCATAGGTTCAAAATGCAAACATGCTGGCAACATGTGGGCTTATAGATTAGGGCTCATAGGCCTAATTACAAAATAGAAGGATATGGAATTGAAGCGCTTGATGTTAAAAGAATTCAAACTATCTAACTATTTCCAATCATGAACTACTTTTCTAATCATCTATTACATGACTATATATCATCTCTGAATTACAAGAATCCTCCACGTCGACCAAGAGTGATTACAAACTCCAATGAAAGAGATGTGACATGTGTACATGAATAGGTCAGCCCAAAACATATGGAAATCCTCCACAAGTGAATGGATCCATGTGTGGATCTTAGGGAAGGTCGGCCAAGTTCCAAACTATCATGAATGATGTGTCAATTAGCTCCACAAGTCATGGAAGTACTCCACACGTCTTCTTCTTTAGATGATTGTCTAAGACTGTTTGAATGTTCTATTCTGAGAAAATAATCTATCTTATGATAGCGATATCTTTCCAGAAACTGATCCAAATGATCTGAATTTTGGATATGATATGCATGATGATGTCTAGATGCTAAGTCCAGCTCTGCAAGCTCTAAAATGAAACTGCAGTAGAATGCAAACCAATCTACTGAATCTACTTCTAACTAAACTAACTGTACTGAACTAGGAAAATGAAAGAAAATAGAATAAATGCAAATATTTTTGGTTGATGCAAGATTGCTCTTGAACTAGGGATGCTCCTGCATTAGACACCTAGGGTTGTTGAAAAAGTGAGTCCCTCACTTTGCTGAGGCTAGAGGAAAACCAAGACGGTCCACCTCAGCTTGAGGAATCCAAGATGAGTCTTCTTCTGGTCTACCTTTCCACTTCACAAGAAATTATTTGTATGGCTTGCCTCTGGTGCTGCATCCAATTCTGTTGTCCAAGATGTCTTCAATCTGGTCTGGTGCTTGTTGTGGTAACTACTTCTTCAAATGAACTTTAATGTTGTCATTGGTTTCTACTTCATGATACTGATATAGGTCTGCAATGTTGAAAATAGGTGATATACCCAATGTTTCTGGTAGCTCCACTTCATATGCATTTCCTGAATCAAACCTTTTGAGTATCCTACATGGTCTAAACTTCTTCATCTTCAACTTGTTATATGTTCCAACTGGAAATCTTTCTTTTCTAAAGTACACCATAACTTCATCTCCAACTACAAATTCTTTTGTCTTCTCTTCTCATTTGCTTGCTCCTTATATTTAATGTTTATTTCCTCCAAATGCTTCTTAGCCTAATTATGCACTGTCTCCATGTGTCCTACAAATTCTTTTGCCTCTGTACTCCTCTAATTCTTCATGTTGATATATCTCAACTTTGCTACTCCTCTAGGGTTAGTTCTTGTCACAATCTCAAATGGTGTTCTTCTTGTGCTCCTGTTCACTGAATTATTGTATGCAAACTCTTCTTGTGCTAGAATTAGATCCCAATTTCCTGCCTTCTTTCCAACCAAACATCTCAACAAGTTCCCCAAACTTCTATTTACTACCTTTGTCTATCCATCAGTTTGTGGATGAAATGATGAACTGAACTTCAAGTCTGTCTTCATCTTCTTCCAAAGTGTCTTCCAAAAGTATACAAGAAATCTTGTATCTCTGTCTAAAATTATGCTCTTAGGTAATGCATGTAATCTCACAATCTCCTTGAAAAATAGGTCAGCCACATGAACTGCATCATTTGTCTTCTTACAAGGTATGAAATGTGCCATCTTTGAAAATCTATCCACCACTACAAATATAGAATCATGTCCTCTCTGTGTCTTCGGCAATTGCAATATGAAATCCCTGCTTATGTCTTCCCAAGGTCTCTTCGATACTGTCAAAAATTTGTACAATCGAGTATTCTGACTATTTCCTTTTGCAACTTGACATACTCTACAACCCTGCACAAACTTCCTAACATCCTTATATATCTAAGGCCAAAAGTAGTTTTCACTTACCAAAGCCATTGTCTTGTCAATTCCAAAATGTCTTGCCAATCAACCACTGTGCTTCTCTTTGATCAAATTGTCTCTCATTGAACTTCTAGGAATACGATTTCCTTTGAACAACATATCTTCTTGAATGAAATAATCCAACAACTTACTCCTATTTGTCACAACAAGTTCCTTACATGCTTTCCAAGGTTCTGCAAATCAAGATCTTCTTCATACATGTTCTTCAACTCTTCGAAACCTAACACTTCAACTCTCATCTTTGTCAGCAAGTTCCTTCTTCTACTCAATGCATCTGCAACTTTATTTGATTTTCTAGTCCTATGATTCAATACAAAAGTGTAACTCTACATGAACTCTACCCATCTCATATGTCTCTGATTCAACTTTCCTTGATTGCTCAAATATTGCAAAGCTTGATGATCTGTATGCAACATAAATTCCTTAGGCAACAAGTAATGTCTCCACTTCTTCAAAGCTTGAATTATGGCATAGAACTCCTGATCATAAACTGAATATCTTCTCCTTGCATCATTCAACTTTTCACTGAAATATGCTATAGGTCTACCTTCTTGACTTAACACTGCTCCAACCGCATTTCCACTTGCATCACAGTCTACTTGAAATACCTTATTGAAATCTGGTAATGCTATTATTGGTTGCTCTGTAACTTTCTGCTTCAACAATTCAAAAATTTTATCTTCTCCTGATGTCCACTTAAAGTCTTTTTTGTCACCTCTCATTGTCTCTATCATAGGGTTACATACTGAACTGAAATTTCTGATGAACTTCTGGTAGAAACTAGCTAATCCATGAAATGATCTGACTTCTCCAATGCTCTCAAGTGTAGGCCACTCAACAATTGCTCTAACTTTCTCAAGGTCCATCTTCAATCCTTCCGCAGAAATCACAAATCCCAAGTATACCAATTCTCCCTTCATGAAACTATATTTCTTGATGTTTATCAGCAATTTCTCTTCTCTCAACCTCTGCAATACTTGTCTTAGGTGCCACAAATGTTCTTCTTTTGTCTTACTAAAAATCAAAATATCATCCAAATATACAATAATAAACTTACCCAAGAATTTCTTCAAAACTTCATTCATCAACCTCATGAAAGTACTCGATACATTAGTCAATTGAAAGGGCATCACTAACCATTCATACAATCCCTCATTTGTCTTAAAAGTAGTCTTCCATTCATCTCCTTCTCTGATTCTAATATGATGGTATCCACTCTTCAAGTCTATCTTTGTAAAATATTTTGCTCCACTGAAACAATCCATAATAACATCCATCCTAGGTAATGGAAATCTACACTTTTACTGTGATCTTGTTGATTGCTCTAGAGTCTGTACATATTCTCCATTCTCCATCCTTCTTCTATGCTAACACTGTAGGTACTGTTAACACAGACCAGCTACCACTACACCAAAATCTTGAACTGTTAGTGAGGGCGCCACCGGAGAGGTTAGCCAGAGACCGCTAGGGTCTGAAGGAGGGGTTGAGGGTCTCGTGCGATAATAACTTAGCCCCCCCAAGCTAAGAGGTCCATACTGGACACAGGCGACCACGAGGCAAGTCAAGAGTTATCAGCAGGAATTGAACCCCTCCCCAGTGGAGTCGCCATTTTGTTAACACAGACTGGCTACCACTACACCAAAAGCTCAAACTATTAGTGAGAGTGCCATTGGAGAGGTTAGCCAGAGACCGCTAGGGTCCGAAGGAGGGGTTGAGGGTCTCGTGTGATAACAGGTACTACACAAGGACTCAATCTTTCTCTGATCAAACCTTTCCTCAACAATTCTTGTATTTGTCTATTCAATTCTTCACTCTGCTAGTGTCATTCTGTGTGCTTCTTTGTTAGGCAAACTAGCTCCAGGAGTAAGATCCATGTGATGACTGATACTCATGATTGGTGGCAATCCTTTAGGTACATTATCTAATATGATGTCTTCATACTTTGTTAGCATTTCAATTATCTCCTCCGGTTGTGATTCTTTAGTCTCTGTCTTTAGGGCTTCAGGTTCCTTAGGAATCAAAGCATAACACATATTCTCATGTCTCAAACCATCCAGAAATTTCCTTCCATCAACCAAACAGATTCTAGCATTCCCACATACTTCACTCTTAGGTTCATCTTCCAAAGGAATCAAAGTAATTCTCTTTCCATTTGATGTTATAGTATAAGTGTTCTTTCTTCCATCATGTATAGCTTTTCTATCATACTACCATGGTCTACCCAACAATATATGACATACATCCATAGGCATAATATCACACAATACTTCATCATGATTAGATTCAATATGAAATTTCACCAAACATTATTCACTTACAAGTATCTTATGATCATCCTGAATTCATGCTATTTGATATGGCTTAGGGTGTTTCAATCTTTCTAGCTTCAGCTTAGTCACCATCTCCTCTGAAACTAAATTATCAAAAATACTACTATCAATTACAACCTTACACCATTTACCTCCTAATTTGCATCTGGTCCGGAACAAACTTTTCCTCTATGGTGGTTCCTCATTTGTCTCTGCTTGAAATAGTGCTCTCCTCATGACAAGTGATTCTCCTTTCTTAGGTTTACCAACTAAATTAAGTGATCCAACATGTTCTTCTTCTACATATGTTGTTCTTCCACTATTCTCTATTTTCTTTCTTGTACTTCCTTGATGACATTCAAATGCTCTGTGTCCTTCACCTCCACACATAAAATAAGTTCCTCTAAATGTTCTCCTATCAAGTCCTCTTCCATCTCTTCTGTATCCTTCACTCCGGTAAGAATTAGGGTTTCCTCTACGGTAGAAAGTTTTGTCAACTCTCTAATATGAACTGCTATCTCTGTCTTCCTTCTTGAATGTGCTATCTTGTCTGCTTTGCTCTGCATATGGTCTTTCTCCTCTAGAAAATGTTCTACCTCTCTATCTCTGCTCATGCTTCGTGTTCAACTTGTCTTCAACTTTTAGGGCAAATTGATATGCTTCTTCTAATGTTGTCATCCTTACCCAACTCAGTTATTCTTGAATGTTCAATCTCAGTCCATTGATGTATCTTTCCATTTTCTCTTTGATTGCTTCACTATGTCCTGTCCTTATGATCATCTTATGAAATTATTCAATGTACTCCTTCATAGATTTCTCCTTTTGTCTCAAGTTTTGTAGTCTCTTCAACAGTTCCAACTCATAGTCAGCAGGTATAAACTGATTCTTCAACTTTGTCACCATTCTATCCCACTTTATGATCTTCTCTTTTCCTCTTCTATTTCTATCCAGATGAACTTCTTTCCACCAAATAGCAACATGTCCTTTCAACTTTGTTTTTGCAAATTTTACCTTCTCTGGATCTTCAATTTCCTCATATTCAAAGTATTCTTCTAGGTCATTTATCCAATCAATCATCTCCTCTAGATCCAAATTGCCAATATAGTTTGGTACATCCACTCTAGGTCTTTTTCCAATCTTCGAAATAGCTCACAACATCTTTACTTGATCTAATTCTTCTTCTTCTTCTAGGGTTTCTTCATTTTGATCAACAGATTGAAATCCATCATCATCATCATCACTTTCAACATTAGGTCGACGTGTCAATCCTCTTCTTTGATCTTCTTCAACAACATCCAAGTGAACTCACATTATTTTCATCATTTCCATCATCTCATCCATTCTTTCAACCATAGTACCAACAACATGTATTCTCCTCAGCGACATCTCTTGCTAGGATCAAGTATAACTGCCTCAAATTCAGTGATCGGGCTAGTGATCGGGCTACAAGGTGACAACTATCTCACAATCGGTGATCAGTTGACAACATAAGTAGTCTACCTCAGATTTGGTGATCTGTTTGCAACAAGATCTTATGGAATACCTTCACCAACTTCTCTCCCAATGGATTCAAACTTCGCTCTGATACCACTTGATGCAGTCATAGTTAGGAGGGTCCACAAGGTGAACAGTCTAGACTGTGCAGCAAGAGTGAACACAATGGAAGCAACTCAATTATAGAATGTAAATGTAGATTTAGTCATTCAGTATATCATAGATTCAAAATGCAAACATGTCGGCAACATGCGGTCTTATAGATTAGGGCTCACAGGCCTAATTACATAATAGAAGGATATGGCATTGAAGCACCCGATGTCAAAAGAATTCAAACTATCTAACTATTTCCAATCATGAACTACTTTCCTATGCATCTATTACATGACTATACATCATCTTTGGATCACATGAATCCTCTGCGTCGGCCAAGAGTGATTACAAACTCCAAAGAAAGAGATGTAATGTGCGTACACGGATAGGTCAGCCCAAAACATATGGAAATCCTCCACAAGTGAATGAATCCATGTGCGGATCTTAGGGAAGGTTAGCTAGGTTCCAAACTATTTTGAATGATGTGTCATTTAGCTTTGTAAGTCATGGAAGTGTTTCACAAGTCTTCTCCTTTAGCTGATTGTCTGAGACTTTCTGAATGCTCTGTTATGAGAAAACAATTGATCTTCTGATAGCGATATCTTTCTGGAAACTGATCCAAATGATCTAAATTTTGGATATGATGTGCATTATGATGTCTAGATGCTAAGTCCATCTTCGCAAGGTCTAATGAAACTGCAGTAGAATGCAAACCAATCTACTGAAACTACTTTTGACTGAACTAACTGTACTGTATTGGAAAAATGAAAGAAAACATAATGAATGCAAATATTTTTGGTTGATGCAAGATTGCTCTTGAACCAGGGATGCTCTTGCATAAATAAATTCTACCCATCTCACATGTCTCTAATTTAACATACCTTGACTATTCAAATATTACAATGCTTGATGATTAATATACAACACAAATTATTTTGGGAAAAAGTAATGTCTCGACTTCTTTAATGCTTGAATTATGCCATAAAATTCTTCATTACAGACTAGATATCTCCTTCTTGTATCATTTAAATTCTCACTAAAATATGCTACTGATCTTCCTTCTTAGCTTAATACTACTCCTATTGCACTTCCACTTGCATCCCAATCAACTTGAAATACCTTGTTGAAATCCAATAATGATAACACTAGTTGTTCTGTTACCTTCTTATTTAGAAACTTAAAGATTCTATTTTCTCCTAATATCCACTTGAATTCCTTCTTATCTCCCCTCATAGTCTCAGTTAAAGGTGCACAAATACCACTAAAATTTTAGATGAACTTTCTATAAAATATTTCCAAACCATATAAAAGATCTTGCCTCTCCAACATTCACTAGTGTAGGCCACTCAACAATTGCTAACATTCCTTGGATCTATCTTTAATCATTTAGCTGAGATTACAACTCTCATGTATACTAGTTCTATCTTCATAAAACTACATTTATGTACATTGATCAGTGACTTTTTTCCCATAATCTTTGCAATACTAATTTGATACATTCTAGGTGTTCTTCTTTAGTCTTAATAAAAATAAAAATATCATCTAAGTAAACAATTACAAAATTACCCAAGAATTTCTTCAAAACCTCATTCATCAACCTCATAAATGTACTTGGTGCATTAGTCAATCCAAAAGACATAACTAACCACTCATATGGTCCTTCATTCATTTTATATGTAGTATTCCATTCACCTCCTTCTCCAATTCTAATCTGATGGTAACAACTCTTCAAATCAATCTTGGTAAAGTACTTTTCTCCACTCAAATAGTCCATTATGTCATCCATTCTTGACAATGGGAATATTTACTTGATTGTGATCTTATTGATGGCTCTAGACTCTATATACATCCTCCACTCACCATCCTTCTTGGGTGCTAGTATTGTGGGTACTACACATGAGATTAAACTCTATCTAATTAATCCTTTCTTCAACATCTCCTACACTTGTCAGTTCAATACTTCATTTTCTACTAGTGTCTTCTTGTGCGCTGCTTTATTTGGTAAACTAGCTCCTAGCATTAGATCCATGTGATGACTAATACTCCTTATTGGTGGTAATCCATTTGGCATATTATATTATATGATATCCTCATATTCTATCAACAACTCTAAAATTTGTTTCTACAATGTCTTCTCTACATTCATGGCAGTGTCTATTATGCTTGCAAAGCTGTATATCATTGGAATTAATACAAAACACATATTTTCATGTCTCAAACCATCAAGGAACTTTCTGTCATCCACTAAACAAATTCTAGCGATACTACAAAGTCTCCCCTCTCTTTCCTTCAATGGAATCAACTTGTGTCTTCTACTATTCCTTATTATAGTATAATTATTTTCTCTACCATCATGTATAAAACTCCTATCAAATTTCCATGGTCTCCCTAAGAGAAAATGACATACATCTATTGGCATTATATCACATAAAACTCCATTATGATATGTACCTATTTTGAATTTGACCAAACATTGTTCTTTAACCAACACCTTATGCTATTTTTGCAATCAAGAAATCCTATATGGTCTAGGCTGTTCTAATGTTCTCAACTTTATCTTATCAACCATTTCTTTAAATACCAATTTATTAATACTACTACTATCAATGAAAACCTTACAACACTTACCTACTAATTTGTATACTATTATGAACAAATTATTCCTCTATATTGGTTCATCCCCATCATGTTTTAGCAAGGCTCTTCTCATGACAAGTGATTCACCTCTATTTGGTTTATTCCTGGAATTGTATAATCCCTTAGTCTCCTCATCAACATGTGCAACTCTCACTTTCCTTTCTACTCTCTTGCTAGGGTTTCCTTAGTCTTAGTAAATAGAAACACTCATCCTTCCTCTCCACACTTGAAATAGGTTCCTTTGAAAGGTCTTCCACCACTTCTATTGTATCTTCCTCTATCCCTTTAATATCCAATAGTCTCATCATTGTGGTATGAATCTTTGCAATCCTTGTCTTTGATATTACGATCCTAATATTCTATATTCCTAGGTGTAATAAGGATAAGCATGTGTGGCATGCTTAGCCTTAATAGTTTCATTTATTAGTTTTAGTTAGTCCTTAAGTTGACTTAATTAGGATGAAGGGGTGTGTCCCTATATAGTTATACCTATAAATACAGATGAGGAAGGCTCTTCCAAACTATCACAACTTTTAATATTGAATTTATATTATTATGTTTAGATTATTAGGAGGTCACCCCCTCAAAGTGGTCTACTATTTTATTAATTTTTGCATTAATTTCCAAGAAATATCCTAACAAGTGGTATCAAAGCTACAATTTGGGCCAAGAAATGTGTTTTCACCATAACTTCCAAACCATTCTCAATTTGGACCTATTTTTTAGGGTTTTGAGTTATATAATCAAGGAATCTTTAGGTAAAACATTAGCTTTATGTGATCACTTTTGTGCAAGTTATTACAATTTTATTGTTTTCATTAGTTTTCTACAAGCCATAAATTTTAAAATTTTTAGATTTTTTCACATTTTTAGAAAGCTTGTGAAAAATAAGGGTCAGTTCTTTATAATTTTTTATTAGAGGAAAAATTAATTCCATAATTTAGTGGTCAAATTTAGGTCAAAAAATTTTATTATTTTTCATTAATTTGCTCTATAGGCTACAATTTTTAGAATTTTTAATTTTTTTTTACATTTTTAGAAAGCTCATGAAAAATTAGGTAGGATCGACTCTTTATTATTTCTTATTGGAGTAAAAATTAATTCCATAATTTAGTGGTCAAAGTTTGGTCAAAAGACCAACACCAAATTTAGTTATAACTCATGTTTTTAAAATTGATGGTTACAAATCACATCGAATACTTTCCTCCCTTACCTAATAAAAAATCTAGAGTTCAAAAAACAAACACATCAAAAGCCATGTCATATTTAGGATTAGAGAATTTTTCTACAAATACTGAATCCAATGACCCTCTTTACTGTTCATCAACTAAAATTGAGGGAAAAATTCCACTAGAATGTGAAATAGTGGTACATTTTATTAAGGATAATTTTTTTACCCCATTTGCAACATCTTTAAATGAGGATTTATATAGGTTTAAAAAAGAACTATTGTTTGAATTAAAGCCCCAAAAAAACCACCTAGGTGGTACAACCCTAGCAAATAAAATCAAGGGATAGGATAGTCTTTTCAAGGTCCAAAATTGAACCTACCCAAAATAGACATTTGTAAATTTGATGGTATATATGTGACTACATGGATAAGTCTCATGGAACAATATTTTAAGCTTCATAATATACTAGACAATACAATGGTTGAAATAACCTCGCTACATTTAGAATATGAACCTTATCAATGGTACCAATGCATGATGAATGAAACACAAGGCCAAATGCTTAGTTGGAAAAAATTTAGTAATGACTTAGCAACCCACCATGAGCAACCATGGAAGGGAAGCTATTTCACCCAATTGACAAATTTAAACCAAATAGGGTTTCTAACCAAATATAATGTTGAGCATATGAGATTAGCAATCTAGGCTCAGGATGTGACACCTTATTCTAGAGGTTGCAACTCTTCATCAATGAACTTAATGACCAAATTAAGCATGATGTTCAATTGTTGGAACCTTGTATAGTTAGAAAATATATGCAACAAGCATTGCATATTGAGCAATGGAACTCTTCCATGAAAGTTCCACACAAGGTCAACCATAGGATGGAAAGATAGAAATGTGACTAATCCTATTGATAGAAATGGGGACAAACTTATTTAACCCAAGATAAATTACTAAGCTCTCTCCTCAACAAGAGATAAAGAAAAGAAAAAAAGATCTATGTTGGAATTGTGGTAGAAAATGGTCTAGAGGTCATAAATGTGCTATTAGTGAGAAAAGATTAATGATTATTAAGAACGAGGTTTAAGAAGATTGAGAAGTAGCTACAAAATAACCAAATGTGGAACTCAAGCATGAGAATTCAGAGGAGGAAGAAAGTGCCACTATCTCCATACATGCATTGAATGGTACAAGCACACCACAAACACTCAATGTGATTGGTCATATCAAAATTTGAAAGGTTATAGTGTTGGTTGATATAGATAGTACACACAAATTTATTGATAGAAGATTGACTAGTTGATGGGAAACAACACTCTTTTGATGGTAAATGCCATTATAAAAAAATCCCAATGGGAGATTTTTGGCTAGATTCAAAAATGTTTTCTATCCCAATTAGGGGAGCATATGTAGTTCTAGACTTGTACAATGGCTTAAATAGTTAGGAACAATTTTTCCAATTTTTAGGAATTATTCATGGCTTTAAATATAAATGGACAAAAGTATAAACTTATAGGGATACAATCACCACAAGTCAAATTATCATCTCTCATATGATGGAGAAATTACTTAAGAAAGGTTCTTATGGCATAGGGGCACAACTACATTTTTAGAAGCACAAGACATGAAAACTCAAGATCCACCAGATCCTCAAGAGATCATTCAACACCATCAATAAAAGTCAAAAATTAAAAAATTGGTCAAGGAAAATTTGGATTTAGGCATTTTTTGTCCCAACAAAAGTGCCTATTCATTTTCAATGATTATGGTTAACAAGAAGGATGAGTCATGGAGAATGTGTACAAATTACAGGGATCTCAACAAACTCACTCTTACATAGAAGTTTCTTATTCCTATAATTGATGAATTATTAGATGAATTAAATGATTTAGTTTTCTTTACTAAGTTAGATTTATGTTTATGTTATCATCAAATTCAACTAAAGGAAGAGGATGTACATAAGACTACCTTTAGAACACATGAGGGTCATTATGAATTCTTAGTTATGCCATTTGGTATCACTAATGCCCAATCAAAATTTCAAAGTCTCATGAATTCAATGTTCTACCCATTTGTTCAAAATTTGGTGTTGGTATTCTTTGATGACATCCTCATCTATAGTAAGTGAAATATGGAATGATGAACAATTCATACAAAAGTTTTTAGTGTTGTTAATTGTTGAGAGAAACACTTTTCTGAAGGGGATTGGAATGTTATGATCCTAATATTCTATATTCCTAAGTGTAATAAGGATAAGAACTTGTAGCATGCTTAACCATAATAGTTTAATTTATTAGTTTTAGTTATTCCATAAGCCAACTTAATTAGAATGAAGGGTGTGTCCCTACATAGTTATGCCTATAAATAAATATGAGAAAGACTTTCTTAAGCCATCAAAACTTTAATATTGAATTCATATTATTATGTTCTAACTATTAGAGGTCACCCCCTCAAAGTGGTCTTCTATTTTCTTGATTTTTTCCTTGGATCTACATTTTATTTGTTTAAGATGGCATTTGTTGTGGCATCCACAAAAAAACCCCTATTTTTCTAGAATGAAGGACCCTTTGTAATTTTCCTTGATTCCATTCACAAGAGAGTGGACATGCTGGTCATATGGGTGAGACATAATTTTCACCATAAACACAACTAAATCTAATAAAAGCTAAAAAAATCCCTATAGTAATCAAAACTACTAAGATCGCTAAACTACTATTTTTAGAAATTTTGCATTTAACCACAAAATGGCACAATAATTATCTCCTACCCTCTACATATCTAAATGGGTCTCAAGAGTGACTTGTAACACAAATTCACTCTTGCTCACACAATTATAAAGACTAAAAATAACACTAAAATGTAGCTTATAAGGTCCTAGATGGTGGAATTCAGCCCTAAAAACATTGGAATGGCCTTGGACTGATGCAAGTAGGTCACCATGATGTGTTCACTCTAGAAAAAAAGGACTCAAATGGACTTTTGGTTCAAAAGTTATAGCCTCTAGAACTTTAGCTCTTGCATCAGAGGGTGTTAGGGTAGGTGGGTTATCAAGTTGAGTCAATATATATATAGTATGAAGCCAAAATCCCTTTGGTGGAGATCAAAATTTCCTCTTAGTTATATAGTTACTACACACCTACTCAAAATCTTTGATTATCTACATCATTACTTTATGTGGAGTTTTCCATTTTCTCTGTAGTCACTACTAAATTTCTCAAAAACTCTAAAAATCTAATAACTTAGTCCAGCAAGAAAAGCAATTTTTTATTGCAGTCATTGCCAAACTACTCAAAAAACCTAAAAGTTTGCCAACTTAGTCTTGAGGGAAAAGATAACTTTTATTATAGTCTTGCAGTGCAACTACACAACTACATGAAAAGTTTGAAACTCCCTACAAACTATGCAACTACATGGAAAGTCTAAAACTCCTTGCAAATTGCACAACTACATAAAAAGTCTAAAACTCTCTATAAATTGTGTAACTACATAAAAAGTCCAAAACTCCCTATAAACTATATATCTAAATAGAACGTCTAGAGCTCCTTGTAAATTGCACAACTACATAAAAAGGTCTAAAAATCCCTCCAAACAATGCAATTACATAAAACGTCTAAAACTCCCTACAAAATATGTAATTGCATGAAAATTCTGAAACTCCCTACATAAATTGTACAATTGCACAAAAATTCTAAAACTTCATCGTAGCTACAAGCTTGTAATAAAAGTCTAAAACCTTGCCTATATTCTACAAAGAACATTATTTATGTGAATTCAATGCGTGAATCTTATTTTTGAAGGAACATTTACATGATGAGTAATTTATTTTAGGATTATACAACTAATATTTAAGCTTGTAAGAGTTTAGATACTTTTCCTATATTTGTAGGGGTTTGCATAATCAATATAGGCATTGTACGTATGGAGAAGAAACATGATCATCTATTTGTGTTAGTCAAACATGATCAAAGAAAGGTTCTTTCTAATAAAATATTACTAATTAAGATTTGGCATATTCATAGGATAATGCCATTAAATTTTCTTGATTTGGATACTGCTTCAAGAACACAAGCTAGACATTTCAAGTCTAGTGTGACTGTCAAAGTCAAAATTATTATTATTAAGGCCTTGTAATTAAAAAAAAGTAAATTACATGAATCTTGGCCTTCCATGTTGTATTTCATCTTATATGAGGAAAAAAATCTTCGTATTCCCTACATGACTCTTGACCTTCCATGTTATATTTTGTCTTATATGAGGAACAAACTCTTCATATTCCCTAAATGACTCTTGTTCTTCCATGTTGTATTTCATCTTATATGGCTTATTGGAGGGAAAAATATTCCTATTACCTACCAATGTAAACCTATATATATGTAAAAGCATGACCATTCAAAGGGTGAGAAACCAAAACAATTGCTTCTTAATTTAATTCTACTTGTCTTTTCTATTCTTTCTTCCTTCTTTTCCTAGTTTTCTAATCAATGAGTGTTATAATATTATAATATTTATATTAAATTCATGGGTATGTGATGAATTCAAAAGGTGTTACATATCACTAAGAGTTACTACTAGTAAATTTTTCTTTGTGGTCAACTTGAACATCCTAGTGCAGTTTTAAACATGAAACATATGTCTTGCACAATGACTATGGGAGTCGTACTTGCAACTTGTAACTAAAATAGGGTGGTTGTTGGCTATTCCTTTTATGGTCCATGAATCGTTATAAAATGCACCCTCTTTTGTGTCAGATGTGAGGTATTAGATCAAGAAAAGGAGCAATTACAACTTGAATTTGTTTGCTCACTGAGTGATGTTTGGAGGACAAGATTGGTAGGCCCATTCTCCTATTTTCTCTTTTCCATTAATTTTACAATTTTTTTACACTATTTGTTAGATTAGGGTTATATTAGAGTTAGTTTATATTTAAATCATGGATTTCATGCATGTGTGTTGTGTACAAATGACAGATTGGAAAATCTAAAATTCAAGCTTAAGTGGCAATCAAAATGGAATTTTGTAAAATTATGTCTACTCTCAAACATCTTGCAAGTGTGTTCCCAATCAAAATAGAAAATTATTAGTAGTTTCCATTTAAGACTACTAGTGCCTCTTTAACAAAATAATCAAAATGCTTACCTACTAGGTTATTCAAGCACTTCTAAAACTTGGATGAACTCACATTGAAGACTGTTCGAGATAACATCCTTTCAAGCAGGGGAATAATTCTATTTTGTATGTTGTTGTGTCAAAACACATATTAAAATCTCCCTCATCCAAGCATCTAGAAGGTGTAACATTACACCCTCTTCATTTCCTCTTCAAACAAACAAAAGAATAATGCTCAAAATGGACAATAAATGCTTATAACTCTTTATTTTCCAACTCAACCCATATACACGTAAACAAGTGTCTTCACCCATTTTATCTATAATACATTCACCAAGGGTGAATACAAATTCACTAAGGCGAATGGATGTTAAATAGAGTGAATGCGTGATTGACCCAATTTTGCCTACACCTTTTAGAGGTCATAACTTCTGAATATAGACTTGAAATTAGGTGTAGTTTTTTTGAATTTTCTCTATTTACAAGTAGGAGGTATTTTCCATAGTGTGTCAAATTATGATAGTTATATCATGATTCAACTACGTAGTTTTTGAGTCAAACTCATTCACCCATATTTCATGAGTAGTGGTTCACATGAACTCATTCCTCATGAGAATGAATGGTCTACTTAGAACTCATTACATCTAGGTGATGCTCATAGGGGTGAAGCATTGGGACTTCTTGGGAGGTCAGCCATCCTAATACTACTCCAACTCATGAAATATGGGTCAATGAGTTTGACTCAAAAACTATGTAGTTGAATCCTGATATAAATATCATAATTGCACTATTTTTCAAGGGCTATCTAAACATGCAATAAAATTCTACTTTTGATTCCATATTCACATTCTTTTTGGCCTTGCAACTTAACTACATCTTTGAGACTCCTAATGAATAGAATTAATCCTTGAAGTTGTCTCATTTGCCAACAAAAATTATGATATGTCCCATACCATCCCAAAAACATCCATAAGCATGAAATAAATTGGCTAATGTCCTAAAACATCCATGTACATTGATTTGATGACAAACTTCATCATTGGGCATCTTGGCAATATGTTATGAATAGGAATGACATGTCTAAATGTCAACTACATCCAAATTTTTGGATAAAAAAGACATAGACAGAAGGTGAGCATCATCATATCCTTGTAGGGTCCATTACTGTATGCGAACCCTTATGGCAATATCCTTTGAGTGCTTGAGATATTTAATTTACATGCATGTTTGCGAGTGCTACATATTTTGAGATACATCATCATTTTAGGATTCACATGCACCTTAAAGTGGGAGCAAAATGTAATGATGAAATTTTCATATCTATGTCATTTTCCATTTAGTTGTGTGCCTATTGTGAGGTAATGTATTGATACATGTACATAGTGACAAATGATATGATCTTGTACAAACTTAGGCTCATTCTCCTAGCCTTTTTATCTATTTACACACACATGTATCCCTATACACCTAGCCCTTCACTATCCATTTACACACATGAATTAAGTCCCCAAGCATTCAAAATAGGTAGGGTGGAAGATCATGGATTCAAGTGAAGTTACAGTGTAGAGAATTATTGATTGTTAGGATGAATCCAGAGCTCAAGTATAGATCTATGACCTCAAATTCATTCTAGACCCACAGACTTGTCCTTTGACAGAGAAGAGATCCAACATAGATTTTCAAGCATTTGATTGATAAAGAGGCATTGTTCCTAGGTTTGACATCAAATAGATTCTAGAATCTCATCCATTTGGTCTTAATTCTCTAGTAATCAAACTAATAACCATCCTCCATCTTATTTATTTTCTAAAGCACATTGTCTAGTTTACTATTCCTCAACTATATTAGTTAATCTAAACTAATTGTGTTTATTTAATTAACCTAAATTAACCTCTTTAAACATATTTTAAAATAAATTGATGATCTATTACTAATAAAAAGCAGGTTATAGTATAGATGTGTATAACCACATCAGCCCCACTAGGCTAAGTCCATAAAACCGATACAAAATCTAGGTGTAAACCACCAAATGAATCTGAGGAGTATCACAAAATATACAAAGTGTAGTCCATAGATACAAGATATAAAAGTGTCAATATTCTAAGACATCAAGCAACAACTCATTATTGTCATGTCTGATTAGGATCCACATCCGGAACAACCTGAGAATCATCATCACATTTTTCCATTCTGTTAACAAATGCCTTGTTATTACTTTCTTTAAATGAGTCTATCCCTTTGAATGTACCAAGTGGAGGAGATACTCTCTCATTGCCACTCTTATCAAAGTTCTGGTTAGAAAACCCCAGGTCTCTCACTGCTTTATCCCTCAACAGCTCACATTTGTGCTTCTTGCAATACATATTCTAGAAATCAAGGTACTCCTTCTGAAAAATTTCATCCACCTTCCTCAAATCATGTAGCCAGAACTTAGCAAATTTGACTTCTGATCTAAAAATGGTAGTTGACCCTTCATCAATTATCTTCATGAACCTACCTGTGGGGATCTCGAGCGTCATAGTAACCTATTCACAAAATTTCAAGATGGTGAGTCTACTGAGACACTCCATAAGACACCTCCTTTTGTTGTGATATAGATCCTCATTCCTCATTTTCCATAAAAACCATAAAATTTCAGTGGATAAAACAGTCTAAAAAAATTAGATTTGACATTCAGACCATTCATATACCCACACAAAATTCTTGCCAAGTCACATTATCCCTTAGATCTCACCCAAGAACATTACCCATAAAAATAGACCACCAACCTCTAGCATACTGGAACTTAAAGAAAATATGCTCAACATCTTCAATACAATCACAAACAAAACATGGTTGACACAAGGAACACCTACAACAATTTTCTTTAAAAAAAGGAACCATCTAAAGTAACACTTCTTGGGCTCAAGAGATCTACACCAACAAGCTTTAAGGGACTCAAACCATTCCTTACTGTCAAGACTAAAACTCTAGACAAGATTGACATGTTTAAGAACCTCTTGGGAATCGGTCATCATTTTATATAATCTCAGAGAATCCACCTTCAATAAATTGGTTCCATCTATCCATTTGAAATTCTCCAAACATTTGGCATTGAATCTCAACTTGATAGAATATTGCACTTGAGAGAGGACTTTCTTCATAACAGAAAAAGTTCTCTTTTGAGAAATAGGCAACTTATACTCAGAGCTGAGTTGAGGCTAGTTTTTCATCTCATTGTTAATAAAGACACTTTGAAAATTAGAAATCCTCTTACTGTTCCACTTATTGGCAAAGCAACCTTGAAGAAGTGCCAATGGCTTGTTTTTGTATGATAGACTCCACCAAATAGATCTAAAACTAAAGATCTCATTGGAAGAATAGTTCACAGCCTCATTTCCAATTATGTAATTTCTAACACTTTCCCAGGCCTTCCATAAACTGTTGAAAACAACAGAACCTACAGGTTTAATTTGCATCTTTCCAAACAACACATCATGGGGAAAACTCAAATTTTTGTCAATTATATTTTATTTTAAAATTAATAATTAAAATAAAACATAATAAACAAATATAATTTAAACATAATACCTATATATTATTAATGCTGAGAGGCATTCTACAATGGAAACAAGGGTTGGAGTGTAATGGCATGAGCATGTTAACAAAAACTCTTACATTTTACCTTAAATTTGACAGTCATTTACATGCCAAAATATTAATATTTAGTAATAAACATAATATTTCTAAAATAAGAAACATTTAAAAACAAAGATACGTTGGTCCACTTCTACATCATATTTCGATAAATCTTTGAGAATATTTTTCTACAATTTTGTAAGGCCTATGGCCTCTGAGCAATGGTGCAAACATTAAACATGAAGGAAGCAACATTGAAATTAGCATAAACTTGACTATAATAATCATTCTTCTCCTTTTCAAAGTGTAGCAAGAAACTTAGAAAATAAAACGCAAGAAAAATGTTAGAAAATTGAACATTATTTTGTATATATTAAATGAAGGGAAAGGGTGTCTAATTTTTTGGGTAGTGTTAGAAATAATTTACATTTAGAGCAGCCTAGAATTTGATACAAAGTTTTAAGTTTTTGTCTTAATTGATTTATAAAAAATAAAATGTAGTAGTGTAATAATCAATAAAAAATTTAGGTTTAAATTGATCAATTTTTAAAAAGTTTATCAGTCAAGAAAGAAAATATTTTGATTTGTTAATTTGAAATATTTTTTATTTGTTATTTATAGTTGAAAAATTATGGGCATAGGTTTGAGAGAAGATGTAGAACTTAAATAATTAAATTATTAACCAAACCAAAAATATAGAAGAAAAACACATATACAATTTTAAAATTAAATTATAATTTTTAACATATATCAAATTCAATACACATAAAGCAAATAATGTAGATACAATAAAACTTATATTTCCTTGTATTTAGTAAATAAAATAGGTCTAATGTAAAATAAATTAACTCTTCACTAAATATGATATCTCTTAGCATTTTTTAAATAGATGTATTTAAGATATCTATATACTAGTTTATAAATAATAACAGTAATTTAATTACAAATTATTCAATTTAATAAAATAAATAATTATTATATTAGTTAATAATTAATTTATAATTATATAAATAATATACTATATTATATTAACATCTCTCGATGTTATTTAGATAGATATATTTAAGATATCTATACAAGTTAATATTTTTATTTATCATAAGCATGCACTTTTTAAGGCTAATTTAATGATTTTAAAAAATAAACAAAAATATAAATGGACACATGCATTCTCTCAAGGCACATGGGGACTGAGAGAAATTTTTTAGGATTATCATTACAATATTTTGATGGGAGACTTGTATTTGCTTTAAATTGGGATTCTTTCTTAATCTTCATTTATAGAAAATTTGATTATTAGTAGACTTATTAGTGTAAGATGACATAATAGCTTTACGTTACTATCAAATGTCGCATTACGATTAGACGAGTTTAAAAAGTTGACACGTTATAATTAACATATCAACCTTTTACATTGGAAATGACTTCTACCATAAATAATCGACACATTAACAACAACGTGCCAACTCTTTACATTGAATATTCATAACCAAATAAGCCAAGATATCATCAACCAAAAATTCAATGAGATGATTTGAGAGGTCGATGTTGAGGGCGTTGGCCAAAATAACAAGAAGATTATCACTGTAATGACGACCAAGTGATGCAAACGCTCTTTCGTTTCTTTTTAGAGCCAAAAATTAACCATCAAATACTGAATTTGTAATGTTGGGTTTGGTTAAGTGGGCCATGTTTACAATAGTAAATACTTTTGTATTACAAAACAAAACAAGATACTTTAGATACCTTGTTTAATTCTATATTGTCATGCCATCTATTTTGTCTCTCTTTAGTCTGTAGTAGATCCTTTCATTTATTGCACGCAATAATAGCTACGAGAACAAAATTAAGGCTGACTTAATTAGGATATGGATATTATTCCAGGAAGGTCAAATGAATTTTAAAAGTGTTCTAATTATAAAGATTTATTTTTTGAGCTGGTGACATTTATGGGTATAAACTTTTGCACATTTTTATTATTATTACATTTTGAATTAGGTTAGTGGGAGAATTTAAATTGTCACCTCTCATATGTGTCCTCTAAAGTTGATGTTGTTTAATAATAATCATTTCATTAACTTATTACGTTTTGAATTTGATTGAACAAATGAATAAAAGGTTTTAATAATGTTTATGAGACTAAGTAATTTTAAGATTTAAGGATAGTGATAAAGTTGTTTTGATAAACATCATTGATAGATGTTGTCTAAATTATTCCTAAATGATATCCTTTACTTTTTAATCTTAGATCTTCTATTATAAATCTTGATCAAAAAGTCAAAGAATATTGGTAGAGGAGTTTAAACTGTCATCTTTCATGTGTCATCTAAGATAAATGTTGTTCAACAAGAAAAATGACATCAAAGAGTGATTAAAAGATAGAGGAAACAAATAAGGAAAGGTTACGAGAGAGTTAACTATAGAAAATATCAAAAAGGGCATGCACCATTTTGTCTCATGAAGACAATATTGTACTATATACTTCTACTTTTCCATAAGTTCATAATAATGTAGTTCAAAATGTTGCACCATTTATGTGAACTTGATATTTTGTGGAACAAGGAACTAGATTGTATAACATCTAATGCATTTTTCGCTCCTTTAATATTTTGTCATCCTATGTGGAAAGTAAATGTTATTATGACATTTTTAACTTTCATGATTTCAACGTTATTGATATTTTGAAAGATAACTATAAAATATTCTTCTATTGACAAAATCTTCATTTTGCTTTCATATGATTACTACAATGAAAATACCTTGCATTATTGCTTGTTATAAGTCAATCTATAATCAATCAAATCTTTGAGTTGTTTACTACAAAATATTCTCTTAATGTATCTATTGCAATATTACTTTTTAAGGTTAAGCAAAGCAATTTCTATATATGTAATTATCTTATCTTTAATTTTGAATTGATATATAGGAATTTTAGTCAAATAGTTTAAGTATAGCCTATTCATGATAGTTCTTCATAGCTATCTATGGAGGTTATCTTAAGATGAAGTATAATTTAAACATGGGTCAAATCTCCAAAATATATTATTAAATATAAAGTCCTTTTGGAATCTTATAGTGCTAAACTAATTAAAGAAATTAGCTAAATGCTACTAAAAATCTACAAAATTTGGTTTTTATAATTTCCTACCAATGATAATAAATTGTAAGGAATTATTCTATATTACTAAATATTTGCTACTTAAAAGTTTAGTTTTATTTTTACTAATTAATATTTAGTAGTAAATATTTAGTAATATATAAAATTACAAGGATGTTGAGTTGACAAGTTTGCACATAAGGGGAATTGATTCCCCTACTTTCTTTCCTTCGCTGTCTTGTTTGTTGAGTCTGGTGGTTGGGGCTGGGGAGGCTAGCCCATAGTTTGTTTCATTGGTTGTTCTAGGGTTGGCATTTGGCTGCAACAATGGGCCTTCTTCTTCTTCAAGGGTCAACATTATCAAAGAAAAGGGTAAGGATTGGGTGCTGAAGGTCCTTGATGCCATTGTGGATTAGATGATCTTTAGGTTGGGGAATGTTGTCATTGGTAAATTTTTTTGGGCTAGGCCTAATTTTGATTCTTTCAAAAACTAGGCTAAGAGAAAATGGAAGCCTCATGGTTTGTTGGAGATCTTACTGTTTTCGAAGAGCTTCTTTCTAATTTCATTCTCTCCACAAGGATTTTGTTCAACCCCTTATTAGAGGCCCATGGTTTCTTCGTAGCTATGGTCTTTTTCTTAAAATGTGGACTCTAGACTTTGATCTAGAAAATGAAAACATCAAAAGTGTCCTAGTTTGGGTTGGACTACCTGGATTATTGCTAGAACTTTGCAAGGAATAAGTTTAATTTGGTATTGCTAGATCTTTTGGCTATCTCATTACTATTAACTAGTTGTCCAAATCTAGAAAAATATCTATTATTCACTAGATTCTATGTTATTGTTGATATCAATAAGATTCTTCTGTCTTTGATCACCTTATCCTCTAAGTTGGGCATATGGGTGCAACAAATCATGTATGAGGGTCCCTTGGTGTTTTGTCACCATTGTCACATGCTTGGCTATGTTACTATTTGGTGTAGGACCTCTAGAGGATGGTAAAGCCACATGAAGCAAAGATTTTGAAGGTGTGTTCTATTACTTAGGCTATGGAAGAGTCTCCTATAGGATGTATCAGGGAGGTGGTTGATCATCTTATGAACAAGACTAATTTGGATGGCATCATTCTTGCTTTTGAGTGTGGATCTCATCTTGATGAGTGTCACTCGAAGGAGATTTGCAAGGAGAAGGGAACTATTAGGGAGTTCCTGGATGAGGAGCTCCTTGATTCTCATGCCCTTAGTACCACATTTGGGTCTTGGCATTCACTCTCCTTAAAGACAAAAAAATAGGGAGATGGTTCAAGCCAAGAAGCATAATGGGAAATTTTCCATAAAAGCACTATCAATGGAGTCAAAGGATAAGGTGGTGGGTAGGATTCAAAGTTCCATGAAAAAAATTGTCTTCAAGCCACCTTGACTTGTTGGTTTTATTGTTGTTATTGGGTGATTTGCCCTATTTGTCTCATCCTTGCCCCTATTGATGGGGGTTGTTGGTTTGTTATTGTTTTGTTGACTATGCATGGCCTATTCTATGTTGTTGTTCCATATTGTATGAGTGCATATGATATATATTTATTGGTCTTTATAAAAGGATAGGGCCCTTTTAAAACCCCTAGAAGTTGCTAGAAATTTATTACTATTGGTGGGAGATTACAAAATAACCAAATTTGGTAGTTTTTAATTCTTTTAGTGACATATTAGCTACTTTATTATAGCGGCATAAGATTGAGTATTTAAAATAAATATCACAAAACTTTAAATTAATTGCTAATATTATCTAATTAGAAAATTGGAAGGCTAACATTAAGATACAAACCTCATAAAACTATACAAAAATAGAAAGGAATGGTAAAATATTCCTTTTCCACCATGTCTAGAGGAAGAGAACATTAGACATGTCAAAGAGATAGCCATTAAGATTAATAATAACACCAACAAAATTTAGAAGATTTTATACCTAATACCACATACAAGTAAATAAATTAAATCATAATAAAAGTCTATTGAAATTTTGTGAACCATTACAAAACTATTATTTTTAAGCATACCATCATCAATTGGAAAGAAGAATAAAAGACAAGGAAGATATCAATATAAAAAATTATCAAATATAATAATTAAAAATTCGAAGTTTGTTGAATACTTGTGATCTAAGAGCAATTCAATTTGTGTTAGTTTGTGTGGTTAGTGTTATAGGTTAGTAATTAATGATAAGTGTTAGTAGTTAGTTGCATGAGAATTTTTTGTAATGGAATTTGGATGGTGTACTTTTACAAAAGCCCCTTTGTAAACATTGTTTTGTTGATCCTCTCAAATAATATAATATTGATGTCGTGTTTCTTTGTTTAAAACTATACAATCATGATGTAGTTCTTCATTCTCATGTGTTCTTTTCTCTTTAAGGTGGTATTAGAGGATGGTTAACAAGATATGGAAGGACAATATTTTTTTTCCATAGAATACTAGAGATTACATTTTCTATTTGAATATGGTTATTATTTAAAATGGGGACATTTCTAGTTTGTGTAAGATACAACTGAATGTTGCTTCTAGATACATTTATTGGAACAATTTCACCTTATTTCAATGTTACATTTTTCTTTTTCATTAATTATGTATTTATGGGACCTAAGGATAATAATAATGTTGTTTTGTAGAAAAACACCCTTGATAGATGTTGCCTAAATTATGTCAAAGTAATATCCATTTCCTTTTTTATCTTGAATCTCTTTCTATAAATCTTGATCAAAAAGTTAAAAATAGATTGATAGGGTAGTTTAAATTTCCATCTTTCATGTATTATCTAAAATAAATGTTGTTCACTCAATTATGGGTGGTTAAAATATAGTGATAATTATTGGAAAGCAAGATGATGAAAGTATTTTCATATAGAATGGGTTAGAATCATAATGTTTATAGATGGAAGCAGGGGTATGTTATCAATATTTGGGTATGTGTATCACCATTTATTCGGTTGGTGGCCTCAGTGTGTTGGGATTTCATGGTGCCTTCTTTAGAGTTGTAGAGGGGTAAGTGGTGTGCTTTGGAGACTGGTGCTAAGGAGAAGGGTAAGGAGCTAGTAAGGAAAGGGAAGGTGAAGGCTAGGTAGTTGAGGGAGTTAGGTGTTGACATGGTCAATGATTTCATCACCTTTCTAGAGCTAGAGATTAAAAACTTGGAGCTAAATATTTAGGTCATAAGGATTTGGGAGTTGGAAAATGAGATGGATGGTGAGCCTTATATGGGTATTGGAGAGGCCATGACTAACCTCTTATTGGATCTTGGTTGTACACATGGGAGGAGAATTGCCTTTGATATGGTCTAGCCTCTGAGTTGTGTGACAATGCTTTTAAATGCAATGGGTCCTTCATGTTACACAATGGCATTGAAGATGTGGTGCATCAGGTGGAGGTATACTTTAACTATTCCCTTGATCATCTCTATGCCATCAAGCACCACCAAGAGTACATACAATGACCATTGATAGAATTATCAAGGTATTACATGTCTCCCTACCATTTGATGTTAAACTGGTACATTCTGATTGTTGTGATGATGAAGATTTTGATGAGCCAATTGAGGTCCCTCGACCTATGGAATGTGATAAATGGACCATTATTGTAAGCATGGTTAAGGGGGTGTCAGGGCATGTGTAATTTGCCTAGCTGCAATGTCCCATTTTTCTACTTTGACAATGCCATTACTCTAAGGGAGAGGCCATAGTAATTTGCCTCCCCTCTTACCATTTGGTTTTGATTTTTGGTGACTATTGTGATCTTGGGATGGTGGCCATGTTTGGTTTCTATTATTATGGTTCATACTCTATATTATCTACATGGTATATGTTTAGGTTATATTCATAGTTTTTTTTATTCCAATCTATTGTGGTTTGAGATACAATGTTTTTATGATTTACAATTAGTGTTATTTTTGGTCAAAATCTCTATGATTGTTGGTTGGGTGTATTAGGTCTAGCTAGAAGATAATTTATGGATGCTTAATTTTCATAGAATGAAATTGGTGAACTCCTTGTTACTAGTATTTGAGTTGAATGCTCTTTTTTACTAACCCTAGGTAATTTAGCAAAAAATAAAATCAATGTTGTTCAAAAAAACAAATTTCATCAAAAAGTGATTAAAAAATAAAGGAAACAGATAAGAAAAGACTACAAGAGAATTAACTATAGAAAGTATCAAAAGAGCATGTACCATTTTTTCTCACAAAGACAACATTGTACTATATAATTCTACTTTAATTAAGTTTATAATAATATATTTCTAAGGTTTAACACTATTTATATGGACTCAAAATTTTGTTGAAACAAGGAACTAGATTGTATAACATATAATGTATTTTTTTGGGTCCTTTAATCTTTTGTCATCCTATATGGAAAGAAAATTTTATTATGATAATTTTTGTTTTTCATGATTTAATATTATTGATATTTTCAAAGATGACTATAAAAAAAATCTTCATCTTGCTTTCATATGATTACTTCAATGAAAATTCATTGTGTTATTTGTTGTTATAAGTCAATTCATAATCAAAAAAATCTTTGAGTTATTTACTATAAAATTTTACTACTCTTCATGTATTTATTGAAATATTACATTTTAAGGTTGACTAAAGTAATTGCCCAATTATCTTTATTTTTTGAAATTATAAATTGTTATATAGGAATTTTAGTCAAATAGTTTAATTTTAGCTTATTCATGACTATTTATAGAGGTTATCTTGAGATGAGTTATAACTTAAACATAGGTCAATTTTTTATATTTCTAATCATTTATAAATAAGTGGATGAGTTATAACTTAGAAATCCACTTCTTTAGAAACCACCTTCAAATTAGAAGCCAACAATGGAAGACCAAGAGTCACAATGAGAAATCAATTATTTAACCAATTAAGCTCAACCCCTTGGACAATATAGGTCAAATTTAAAATAATAATCAAATATAAAGTTCTCCTAAACTCTTTCAATGCTAAACAAATTTTAAAAATAAAGAAAATTCTTCTAAAAATAACTAAAAATCTATTAAATTTAGTTTTTGTAATTTCCTACCAATAATAATAAATTGTAAGTAGTTATTCTATATTACTAAATGTTTGCTACTAAAAAGTTAAGTTTTTAATTTTAGTAGTTATTTTTAGTGGTTCATTTTTAATAGTAAATATTTAGTGATATATAGAACTAGTAGAAATTTATTACTTTTGGTAGGAGATTACAAATTCACTAAATTTGATAGTTTCTAATTCTTTTAGTGGTATATTAGCTACTTTATTATAGTGGCATAAGATTGAGTATTTAAAAATAAAGATCACAAAACTTCAAATAATTGTTATTATTATTTCATTAGAAAATTACAATGCTAACATTAGGATATAAACCTCATACAACTACACAAAATACATAAAGTAATGGTAAAATATTCCTTATCCACCGTCTCCAAAGGAAGAATAAATTAGGCTAGTCAAGGAGATAGCCATGAAGATCAATAAGAACAATAAAAAAACTTACAAGATCCCATCCCCAATATCATATACAAGAAAATAAAATAAATCATAATAAATTATAAAGTTTATTAAAATTCAATGAAACATTACAAAACCTTCATTTTTTATGCATTACCATCCATCGCCATTTGGAAAGAATAATCAAAGACAAGGTAGACATCAACAAATTGAAAAATCATCAAATCTAATAAATTAAAAATTAGAAACTTGTCAAATACTTGTGATCCAAAAGGTGTTATTAGTTTGTGTGGTTAGTGTTATAGGTTAGTAATTAATGTTAAATGTTAGTAGGTAGTTGTACAAGAAGTTTCTCGTGTGGAATTATGATGGTGTGTTTTTATAAAGGTCCCTTTATAAACATTATCTAATTAATCCTCTCAAATAATATAATATAATGTGTTTGTTTGATTAAAACTATACATTCATGGTGTAGATCTTCATTCTCATGTGTTCTTGTCTCTTTCAAGTGGTATTAGAGCGTGGTAAACAAGAAATAGGAGGGTGACCTTTTTTCATAAAATATTATAGATTACATTTTTTTACGTTTGAAATGAGGACATTGCTAGTTAGGCTAAGTAGCATTTATGAGTATGATAAATTGGTGAATGTTGCTTCTAAATGCATTTTTGGAATATTTTTCACTTATTTCAGTGCTACATTTTTCTTTTTCATTAGTTGTGTTTATACATTCATGATTGAATCAGATCATAGGGCATGAAAAATCAAAATGATAAATTAAATATATTTATTTCATCTAATAGTATCTTCCAAAAAATTATTTCCAAGTTTCATTGTTAATTGACTCTAGTATTATTATTGGCCCTAGCATAAACCTTTGACCTAACTGTTGTTTGTTATGAAGTATTGGAATATAATTTGAGCATTTTGGATCCTTTATTGAACAAAAATTTCAAGGGAAGTAGTGAGTTCTATTGGCTCTCTATTCTAAATACCATACTCTCAAAGTATAATATTGTTTCTTGTAATTTTACAAACAAGGATTTGACTATGATATCTCACTATCAAATTATCTTTTCATTGAATATATTAACTATTCAACATTAGTGAACAAAGGGTTGTTGTGATAAAGCCCTTAGCCTTAGAAATTGTTCCATTTGAATATCACTATAGTAGACTATTCGTTAATTGTATCGAAACTTGAGAGCTATGTTAATATTTTGTATTTTGTATTGAGATTCTTCACTTGTAGGGATCTGTGTTGGGATATGTGGCATACACCTTGAAATCTTAATTTTCACATTTATTATTTAATTTGTATTTTTTAATTATGCACCCACATAATTGGGGCATCCCACCTAGATTGGTATTATGTGTCACTTGCAATTTGTAATAGGTTGAATTCGTAAGTCTCACTTAGTGTCATGGAAATTGCTAAATGCAACTATAAAAACTTGTAAAGTGTGTAAGAATTCCTAGAATGGAAAGAGTGTGAAGAGGGAGAGTTAAGTGAGGAATAGAATAAAATCAAGGAAGACTGTTAACTCTCACAAGCATTTTCCAGAAAGGCAGATAAGACAAAAAAGGAGTGCTCAAGTCAAAAGAGGAAGTTTCCATTTAACATTTAGTTAACTCACCACATTTTTAGGGATCATATTTTGTTCTTAGAACTTGGATAAAAGGAGAGCACTTTTTGTGTTCCAAGAGAGTTATTTCTTTGATCGAATTTGAATTAGGCTCCATGAGAGCCAAGTAATAGTAATAACATTCATAAGTAAAATTTATTACTTATTCTTTCATTTTCATAGTATGAAAATGCATGCATTTCTTTAAGAGCTAAATTGTTGATTTGCTTCTGGGTTGATTTAAGAAGTGACCAATGCATTTCTATTATTCCAAAAGTTTGGGTGCCTAATTTATCTCATGGTTTTAGAAATCACTTGTGGTTTGTGGTTTTGGTCTTGGCTATGTATTTGTTGCTTGAGATGGAGGTATTATCATATGTATTGGTAGATATCATTATGTTGGAATTTCTCCAAACTTGGTGTACTATTCTCCTATAGATTAAATCTATTCAAGAACCTTGTATTTGTTATATACTTTCATTTCATATGTAGTCAATCTCGAATATTTTCTTTTTCTGACCTCATGGTCATTGGAACAATCTTTCCAAAAGTCCTCTAAGTGAGGCACATGATGTAACTAGGAGCTTACTTTCTTCTCCTTCTTGCCATGAGGGTCAAAATTTGCTCTTGAAATATAGAAATGTATATTGTACCTTTGAATTTTAGCATCTGAATTCTTCGCTATAGGAAAAGATGAGCATGCACACATACCACCTCCAATAATTATTGAAAACAATGCTCTTGCTCTATGTTTTCCAATAAGCAACTACTGGGATTCACAAAGTTGCCTAGTGACTTCTAGCAAAATGATCTTATCTTTTGGATATTTTGGTAATTTATATGGAAGACCAATGAATCCTTCCATCGTGATGTACGTAAACTTAGGAAACTAAATTAACCAATTCCCAAACTTCTTGATCAATTCTATTACATCTAATGATAATAAAATAATCTTTTATTCAAATCACCTTCCAAAATTCTAACAATGTACATAGTAAATGCATCATGAACTCTTTTATAATGTGTCAAGGAATTTGCCATTTGAAGTTGAGGATAATAGCCATAAACCTTGTACTATTCTAGATTTATTCCAATTACTCCTTTCCTTGTCATTACAAGATAAATGATTGGACTTGAAAACATATAAACCAAGTAAGAAGTCCTATGAAATCTCCTTGAATAAACAACTTTTGTCAATTTAGCATATAGATTGTCACTTATTATTTGAGACCAATTTATCATTTCGTTGTTCTACAATATTTCATAAATGAATTTGAACATTAGGAAAAAGGTGGAAGTAGTGGGCAATCCCATGATTCTATTCACTAAAGTGACCATGTCATTGATCTTAGTGACAAAATCATTCCTAAAGAGTGTCTTAGGAATTTTTGGAAAGAGCAGCCTTTGGTGTTGCCATCCATCTAGAATTGATCTTTTTCCTGTATTTTTCTAGATCTTGATTGTAATATGCTAATCCTAGGTCTTCGGTTAAATTCACTATCATAGGATGATAAGGAAGATCAAAAGCTTCAATAATAGTATTATCAGAAAGATCAACTAATGCTCTTCCATCATCAATTATAACTCTTCTTGATCTTACATGGTAATGCTTAGCACATGCAATCACTAACTCTAGGCACTAAGTTGATGTGGGGAAACTGACAACCTATGCAATTCCATTATTTACCATTCATTAATCTGTACTGGTAGGCTTGTCTCCATACATCCTCCTTTTGAAGTCCTCTAGGTCCACATGTCCAAGATCTATGTCTAGAGTATCATCCCAAGTTGACCTAATATTGGAAGTAGGTGTAATTCCCTTGAATTTATACTTCATCTTTTTGGCTCTTGACATCACCCTGTAAGACCAAAGAAGACATAATATTTCTCAAAATTTCAAATAATTTTAAACAACTTACTACACTTTACAAGTTTTCCCCAGACAATTAGACATCATATGTTACTCTAGAAAACCTTTAGTTACAAGAAGTTCCACATAAATCCAATTTCTATTAAATTCTTGTGTAAACTCTACTTTGTAGGAAATCGGTGTGGAAGTGGATATAGTGTTAGGATTTAGGTGCCATTAACCTTGTAAATCCTTGTAATTATTTTTCCTAATATTATTTGTAAATTACCAATAAGGGATTTACAAGTTTCACCAGCAATGGTAAAAATTAATTATTGGGGACAGTAATTACAAAGTTACTACATCAGTAAGTTCTAGAGATATTGGCGGTAGTATGGAGTAACATTTACTAATGGTAATTGTAAATATCAAGCGTAATTGAGGGTAGGCACCACCTTGGAGCGAACTTGGCTTGTACAACACACATCATAAAGTTGGTAAGTGGTTGTAAGATAATCTATGACAGATCTGTAAGTTGTCATAAGATTCTATGACAATATGACAACTTATGATGGATATTTATGAGTTGTAAGTTCCTATTCTTGGCTCTAGGCACCCATATTGAGAAGATGCTATTCGGGGGGTGTTATGACAGAATCTATGATGGTTATGAAAACATTTATTACGTTGGAAGTGCCTATTCTTGTCTATGGACGCCCAATTTTGCATGGTTGACTATTGACAAGTGTCATGAGCTTGTAAGAGGTCATTTAATGTTGCATGTTGGAGTATCCAAGTTGAGAGAAAGTGGACACCTAGTTTTGGGAGTGAAATAGCTCTATAAATATAATTCCTTGTATGTGTCATATATCATAGTTTTCTTGTACACAGGTTCTGTCAGATTGAAGGTTGGAGAGACAAAGGAAGTGCATGTATTATGTATTTTAGATTTTGAAGATAATACAACTTGAGCCTCTTTTCTTGGTGGAGTTTTTTACCTGAAAGGGTTTTCTCCACATTATATTTGGTGTTGATATGGTTTATTCTTCTATGGTGTTTATTCCTATGTTGTAATTTTATTTCCGTATGCAATCTTTGTTCATATTACACTGTTTTAAGATTATAAACATATTGTAATTAGATTTCCATTTGGGTAGTTGTTGCCTTCATTTCTAACATTTGGTATCAGAGCCTGGCTAGTTTTGATTCTTGTGTGGTAGTGTGAAGGTTATTTAGTTGTAGTGGGAGATTTGGTTATTTTGTTTTGCAGATCTTGTGGAGGTATTCATGGCCCAATCCATTTCTTCAACCTCTCGTTTGGACATTGAGAAGTTCAAAGGTACGGGGTATGAATTGTGGAAGCTGAAGATGGAGGATTTGCTTGAGGAAACAAACTAGTGGTTGGTTGTTATGAAAGAGAAGAAGCCTAATTATATGAGTGCAGAAGAATGGGAAAGGTTGGATAACAAGGCATGGGGAACTATCCGACTGTGTCTTGTAGATTCTGTCTTGTTGAATGTCTTGAAGGAAGAGACTGCATTCAAACTCTGGAAGAGATTGGGTGAGATCTATCAAGCCAAGAGAATGGTAAACAAGCTTTATTTAAAGTGGAAATTATTTTCTATTAAAATGAAAGAGGGTGATTCCATTGCAGAACATTTGAATAATTTTAATTTACTTTTGAGTCAAGTTGATTCCGTAGATGCTACAGTTGAAGAGGAAGATAAATGTATACTTCTACTTTGTTCTTTACCTAAATCTTGGGAGAATGTTATCCTTGCTATTATTGCTAACCCTAAAGATCTGAAGTTAGATCGCCTTGTTGCAACTTTGTTGGCACAGGAGATCAGGAAGAAGACTTTTGAGTATAACATTGAGGCTCTCAATGTGAGGGGAAGGTCCAAGGAAAGAGGACTGAAAGGAGATCAGAAGGGGTCTAAAGACAAGTCTAAGGGTCGTTCTAAGACTCCTGCAAAGAAGAATAGAGTTAAGTGTTGGAATTGCAGAAAAAGAGAGCACGTGAAAAAGGAATGTCGAAACCTGAAGAAATATTGGGATTCCGCTACTGATAAGTCCTCGAATGCAGGTTAAGATGTTTTACTTTCTACATGCAATGTTGTTTCTAATGATCATTGGTTGGTTGACTCAAGATGCTCATATCATATGACCCCGCATAAAGAATAGTTTTCCACACACAAAGAGTATGATGGAGCTAAAGTGTACCTTGGGGACAACTCTACATATTTGATAGTTGGAAAAGGCAAGGTAATATTTTTTATTAGTTCAGCTGGAAAAGAGGATCTAGAACCCTATACAAAATAGCCCCTTGGGCTATAGGCCATTAACAAGCCAGGAACATCACATTAACATCATATGAACTATAGACAAAAAACACCTAATCAAATACAACAGAAAAACAAAAGCAACAAGAAACTAAGGACATTTAGTTGTCCCAAACTTGGCCAGGAAGTCAACCATGTCTTTGTCATCTCCCAAGATATCAACCCCCACTTGTTTGACCTTGTCATCTAAGTCCTTGACGACCTCAAAGATTGACGCCACCCGATGCAGGGCCTTAGTTCGGCCATAATCTTCCACTTCTTTTGCATTCCCTCCATCTTCTTTTGGAAGTGTTTTAGATCCTCAGCATACTTAACACACAGTGAGCAACTCCCCTTGCTGTCCTGACCACTGGCAACCCTAACAACATCACCCAAGCCCTTAAAGCTAGACTTGTTCATGGAGGCAAAGAGACTTGCACCTTCATCCTCATACACAGACTCAGTGGGGGTTTCATCCCCTCCCTCCTCCATCATTTCCTCAACAAACTCTGAGTCATCAGAGATCTCCACCCCCTGGGGGTTCACAGAAGGTTTGCCAGCAATGCGGATAGACCGTCGAACCCTCAGATTAGTAGTCTCCACCTCTTCACCACTACCAACAAGTTTGTGCCCAGGGTCTAGCTCAACAATTTTTATAGGCTCATCTATAGTCACAACATCCTTACTCTCCTTAGCTTTCTTCACCAGAGCAACCCCCTCATCCTTTGAATCCAGTCTATCTCTTTTGGCCAACTTCTTCCCAGGCACCGAAGTGGTATTCTTCTGGGGCTTCTTTTTAGAGGTAGCAGGGGTCCCAATAAGAATATCATCCATAGTGCGGGGGTCACCCTTAGAGGTATTAAGGATCTTAGGGGTCCCCATACATGTCTTCACCTTGCCTTTAGAACTAGGAGACACGCTTGGCTAGGGGTCCTCAAGCATCTTAACCTTAATTTGCTTCGGGGGGCACAAGGCAAGGTGGAACTGGTATAGTCTCAGAATGAGACCTTGATGAATGGGAACAAGTGGGTGGCCAGCATTTTTATCCCTAAGATCTCTAACCGACTTGATGGAGTTATCTAGGGAAGAAAGTGGAAAAAAAGGAAAATTGATTTCCATTTTATTTCTAAAGTGGTTAAGGAGAGAAAAGTGATAGTGGTAAAAAACCTTGAATCTCCCTTCCAATGTGAAGAACTTCATAATCATTAAGAGATATGGCCCCATGGCTTCAGTAGCTTTTCTCTCTCAAACCCACCATGCAGTTTCACAGCTGCCTCCCCCTCTCTGAAGAAGAGGGCCATATGTTCAGGGTCAGGCACCCTACTGCATCTTGAATGTTTCTTCCCTCTAGTAGAAAGCCCCATAGCCCGCCCAATCACTTCCTTCGACACATGAAAACTAATGCCGCCAACCCTGACTTCTCTGGTTTCTTCGTTCCAAGTCTCCGCAAACTAGCGCGACATGTTCTCATCGTGACTGGCCATCCCTTCCAAGAAGGAAACCACCTCCTATTCTTGAATGATATGCCACATAATAGGGTCTTGTTTGAATTCCTCCACCGAATTAGGTTCAATATTGACAATATCTCCGCCCATCGTGACAGTTTGAAACTTGCAGAGACAACTGAGTTTAGAATTGTTACGGTGGCTAGAATTAAAATAGGTAGTGTTGAAAATAACAAGCAGCCCGTTAAAATGGAAATGTGACAGCAAGGAAATAATAATTATAGTGTAATTAATGAGGTGATATGTCGCATCCTTGCCACTCAAAAACATTTCCTTGGGGAGAGAACTCGGCCGCCACCTCGTGTGATGGTAGAAAAGGTAAGGTAATGTGGTGTTTCAGTGATGGGAGAATTAAAACTCTCCCTGGTGTTTTGCATATTCCTGGATTGGCTAGAAATCTAATTTCAGTTTTGAAGTTGAATGATTTGGTAATACATGTAACATTTGATAAGCATGGTTGCAGATTGGTGTGAGGAAACTTGGTGGTAGCAAAGGGGAAAAGATTGGGAACCTTGTTTAGGCTAGATGCCACTACAATTTGTAATTCCTTTTATATTTTTGAGGCTTCTGAAAACACTTGTATGTTGTGGCACCATAGATTGGGTCATACAAGTAATAATGTTTTAAAAATGATTAATAATAAAGATTTGTTGGAAAGTTTCTCTTATTCTAATGAGCACTTTGATTTCTGTGAGCATTGTGTGTTTAGTACAAACAAAACAAAACATCATTTCCTTTAGGGATTGATAGAGTGAAAGAGAAGTTAGAGATTATTCATTCAGATGTGTTTGAACTTGTAGATAATGACTCTATTAGAAAATCTAGATATTTTTGTTGGGATAAGGTGCCATTAACCTTGTAAATCCCACTATTGTAATTATTCCATGTATTATTTGTAATTTGTAATTACCCATAAGGGATGTATAATTTTCACTGGTAGTGGTAAAAATTAATTACTGGGGGCGGTAATTATGGAGTTACTACATTGGTACGTTCTGGAGTTACTGGTGGTAGTTATGGAGCAACATTTACGATTGGTATTTATAAAACTCACGAGTAAATGAGTGTAGGCACCACCCTTGAGGAATCTACTATTTTTAGCATGTATGACAACTTGTCATAATGTGGTGTAAGTGGATTTATGGCAGCTGCAAGTTGTCATAAGATTCCATGCATGTATGATGCATATGACACCCATTATTAGTTGTGGTTGCTATTATTAGTCACAGGCACCCATATTGGGCATATTTATTGTTGGTGGTATCTATGACAATTATGACGCATCATAAGATGCTTTTACATGCTATTCTTGGACCTGGGTGCCCCACCTTGCATGGGTAAGTATTTTCCACTTGGTGGTTGCATGTATGATGACATTTAATGTTTGCATGTGGGGCAATTAGAGGAGGGAAAAAGTGGATGCCTAGAATAGAGGGAAAATACTTCTATAAGTACAATGCCATGTATGTGTTGCATATCTCAGTTTACATGTACACAGGTGTTGCTAGATTGAAGAGTGAAGAGGAGATTAGAAGTGGATGTATTGTAATCTTGTTTTGAAGATAATACAACTTGAGCCTCTCTTCTTGGTGGAGTTTATTCCCACAAGGGTTTCTCCACATAAACACTGTGTTATGTGTTTGATCTTCCATTCTATTGTTACCTTGTGTTGTGAGATCTTGCATTCTTATGTTGCTGATTTGTGCCTCTTTGTTGCTGCTATCTTATGGTGATGTTATTGTTATTATAAGTTCATCTAAGGTGGTTTTATCAAGCATGTTAGAGTGGCTGATTTTAGCATCATAAAGAAGTTGAATCTTTTCATGGTATTTCAAGGATTAAGGCAACTTAATTTTTAGATTTGCATACAATTTTCAAATTTCTATATTGTAGTAGTCAAAGCCTTGTATCTCACCAATTGGTATCATATCTTGGTGATTTGATGATTAACAATTGGATTAGAGATTGTTCATTTATTCTAACAATTTTGTCACTTCATTGATGATGTATCCAGATTTACATGGATTTATGTTATGAAGCACAAATATGAAGTTTTCACTGAGTTTAAGGATTTTAAATTCTTAGTTGAAAACCAATCAGGATTAAAGATAAAAATATTAAGATCTGACAATAGAGGGGAATATTGCTCTAAGGAATTTGATGAGTTTTGTAAGCATGCAGGTATAATAAGACAAAAGACAACTCTGTATACACCATAGAAGAATGGTGTTACAGAAAGGATGAACCGAACAATCATAGAAAGAGCCAGAAGTATGTTGAGTGATTCACAGTTGGAGAAATGCTTTTGGGTAGAGATTGTGTGTACCGCTTGTTACTTGATTAATAGAATTCCTTGTAAGCCTCTTCATTTGACACCTTATAAAGTGTGGATAGGTAAGAAATCTTCTATTTCACATTTAGGCATTTTTGGCTGTGAGGCTTTTGTTCATGTGCCTAATGAAAAGTGATCTAAATTGGATCCAAAAGCATAGAAATGCATCTGCATTGGATATGGTGATAATGTTAAAGGTTACAAGCTTTGGGATCCTCTAACCAAAAAACTTGTTTTCTCTAGAGAAGCTATTTTTAGGGTGTTGGTTTATAGATTTTTCCACCTAACTCTATATTCTCATGCCCACATAAGTGACAAATATTCCAACAGTTGAATCAATTGTAATGATATTTCACAACAATTCTCTGCTTATTTAACAAGGCGCAACTACCTTCTTATGATATCTAATGAATGACAACTTAAATTGCTTTTAACCAGAAAGCATATAAAGGCAATATATACCAATATCAACTAAATTCAAAAGAAGTGAAAAGACTTCAACAACAGTAACTTTAATGAATCAATAAAGAATTACACCATATACTATACAATCACCACCATAAACCATTCACCGATAGATAAATACTTCACAGTAGTGAGCAAGAATTAAAACATCCAACCACTTCAATATAGAAAGATAACCAACCATCAATAGTATATTCAATGTAGGAAGAATAAAAATTCAAACAACCATAACACAAAGTCTATGGTGACCCGAACTCCACTGTATTGATTTCTATTCATATATCAAAGTTATTGAATAAGAAAGTAACACAATAAAATTTGATCTATCACCAAAATAAAGTTTTCCAAAAGATCCCTAACATCGATAGGCTAACTAAATTTATAGCCATGTCACCCAATAATTATCTTTAAAACATAACGGCTTCTTGAGGACAACAAATTTAAAAGAAGTCTTTAAATTAAACATAATTAAAATAAAGAGCTCTCCAGAGCCAATAGTTTTTTTTGCAACTATGAAATTACTAAAGCATGAGAAAAGCAAATCAATTGATTATTGTCACGTCCTCCTCCCCAGTAGAGTCCTTTTGTGTCACTTCCTTTTCTTTCACCTGTCTGTCTTCATTACACAAGTCAGTTTGTGCTGCTTGAGTTGCCTGTGCCCTTAACTTTGCTGTATAAGCTCAGTACCTATTGATAATTGATGATAATGCCATGCCGCTTGGACTTCCAATCATGCTGACTCGATGTTTCCTCTTACTTATCATTCTGTCATCATGAGTCACCCTTTTATGCATGTCATCCAGTCCATTTTTTAGCGTCTTGATGTAGGTGGCTATTCTCACAAGTTTTCCAATTGATTCTCCTACGATTATAGCATAATTCACCATCTCTTCAGTCACCATTTTCTTGAAATTTTGATTGATCTCCTTGACTTCAAGCAATTTATCATCATCATCGCCAATGACTTCTATTTCTAGGATGGCAAAATTACTTTTGAGGTCCCTTAATTCTTAGTAGAGGGCAAGAGTGCTCATTTCTTCATCGAGTGCCCCCACAACAGACAATTTCCACTCAATTATATCAGCACAAGCAATAGAGTCCATTTCCTTAGGATCATTCAATACCTTCTCAGTCACCAGAATATTGACATCCATACCGGCCATATCTTGTATTTCTTTGGAGACCAAGGATAGACTATTGTTATCATTTCTGACAGTTTGAAACTCAACTATCATGGCCTCCCTCTTGCTAGAAATGGAGTTAAATAACTTAAAAGATTCCTCTATAAATATGAGGCCATCTAACATCACTTTCTCTATCCACTGTTCTATGGCACCACTCAAAGCTTGAGATCGTTTAATTTGTTGTAATAAATTAGGGTCAGGACTGCTAATACTCACATCGGGCAAGGCATTTGTTGATTGTATTGTAATATTCAAAATAGACTAAATAAAAAGAGACAAGGAACTTGCTTGTGCTCGTATTTGGCATTTTCCTCTTATTCCTTTTTGACCCTTTTTGACAGATTACTAACTAAGAATTTCGCATGATAGATGTCCCCCTCAACAGTTGAGGGTCACCTATCTATTCTGCTCAGATTGAAATCTGCTTCAGTTACTTCATGTTCATTTTTGTTTCCTATCAGGTCAGTAATTTCTAGAATATGGTGTCCTGTGGAAAAATCGGCTACCATCCTTGACATTCTCCTAGCTTGTTTAGGCTTAGGTGTTTCTTGTAAGAGCTTGGCTACAGTAACTATGCTAGTGTCAACCATAGGAGTGTATCATTTCTTTCTCTCTACTTTCTTTCTCAGCCAAGTAGGGCAGGAAGAGGGAGCATTAGTATTGCCAACCACATTCAATACACCTTCCGAATGCACAGGTGGAGAATTGTGCTCTGAAGGAGTACTTAGACTAGGTGAATTTGGAGTACTCAGCAAAGATTGCAACATATTGTCTTCTCCCAACTGATTAAAAATTAAAGAATCATTATCACTGACACAATGGTTCATTGGGGGCACATGGTCTGCTTGTGGTGGCGAAACAACCAGTCTGGTATTACTCACCACCGGTTGACTATCTTGTTCACTGTAAAGTGCTAAAAACTCACATACTAAAAATAGTATACCAAAAAGCATTACACATACCAATTAGAGAAGTGAATCAATTTTATAGTCAAAATATCCATAGATGTTGAAAATGGCAAGTTTCCAAATTTAAAGAAGTACCAATTTCATACACTAAGAGTGTTACATTTTCATTTACATACACCAATCAGGGTGTTACAATACATATGTTTCAATGTTACAAGTAAAAGATATTACATCAATTACATCTATTATATTAATGAAAGTAATTATACATTTTTGTAGATTGGCTATGCAAGCCATACAAGAGTAATACAATGAAATATATATCCATAATGAATCATATAGCATACGAATCTCTGTCCTCAACCACCATGACCCCACTGGTCTTCCGTAAGCCGAGGCCAAGAGTGTGGTTAAGGTGCTTTTTCCACCCAACCACGAAGTACTGGACTTCCTCGGGTTTCTTCCTAACTCAAAGAAAGCACCGACCTTGCATGAGGAGCCTAGCAACCTGGAACGGTATAGGCAGGAGGGAATCTCTCGATGCATGCCTATTGCCTATATGCATTCCTAAACTAAGCTAGAATGACATAACTCTCGCAAGCAGGATGTGGCAGAGACATATATAACATATAATCTCAGCTTTTCTAATCCATATTTTTCAATGGTACAACAGCTTGGCCAAGCTATAATAAATAAAATTGGTAATTTAGAAAAAGTAAATTACCATCTCTGGGAGCCCACATTCGACATCTTGTCTCGGAAGTAAAATAACTCTCAAAATATAAACAAATATACCAATTTCCATAATTTCAAGTATAGTTTGTTTTAGATTTAAAGTGTTTGCTAACAATGTTCTTTTCGGAAAATAAAAGGATTTATTCAAAATTACATCATTTTTCTAGTTTGCATGTTTTTGGTCTAATTTTACATTTCCAGTGATAAACAATGATCCAATCAAAGAAAATTCGTTTCCTAACCTTTGTGATATAAAATAATTGTATGAAACAAAAAAAATGAATCTACTAATTTCCTCATGCGGGTTCATTTTCATCTCTATGGTTTGAAAATATTTAATTTATGTACGGAAAATCATAGTTATATATAAATATATATTTTCAACTATGACTAGTTTTTAATTGAACTGATTTATGTAATAAGGGTTTCATCATTTACATTGATACCATGGTTGAAATATATATATATTTGTTACAACCGCAAATTGGAATATAAAGATATATATATTCATTACAAAACAAATAATAAAGAAATTGCGATATACTAGTTCTACTCAGCAATAACAGTGCACATATTCGGCAACTTACACATATACAACAAATTTATATATATATAAACTACCGACGGGTTGCATAATTTAATCAGCGACAGAAGAGAATTATACAACAATTATAAATAATATTATTATTTTGAGAATGATATAGATATATATTATTAGCATATAAGTATGTCATTATATAGGACAACCAATTTGTATGTATAATATCACCGAAAATATAATAACAGTTGCAATTATAAATAATATTATTATTTTAAGAATAATACAGATATATGTTATCAGCATATAAGTATTTCATTATATAGGACAATGAATTTGTATGTATAATATCACCAAAAATATAATAACATTTGCAATTATATATAATATTATTATTTTAAGAATAATACAGATATATGTTATCAGCATATAAGTATTTCATTATATAGGACAACCAATTTGTATGTATAATATCACCGAAAATATAATAATAATTACAATTATAAATAATATTACTATTTTGAGAATAATACAGATAATAGCATATAAGTATTTCATTATATAGGACAACCAATTTGTATGTATAATATCACCGAAAATATAATAATAATTACAATTATAAATAATATTATTATTTTGAGAATAATACATATATATGTTATTAGCATATAAGTATTTCATTATATAGGACATCCAATTTGTATGTATAATATCACCGAAAATATAATAACAGAGTTATGATATTTATAATAATAATAATAATAAATTTCCCATTTCACACAGAAATAGAGATACACAATTGAGATAATGACATTATGGATTTGTATAAAAACCCGTTAATACACTATCTGATAGTTAAATCCCTTCCTATCCTCCACTCTTTTTCTTGTTCCTTTAATGCTTCCTTTGCCCAAATCCCAAATCTTCTTTCCTGTGCTCTTGTTTTTCAGAATGAAGGTTATGAATTAATTTTTTTTTATTGTGTGTGAGAATGAGAGAGTTGTCTCTTTTTAAATTGCATTCTTTCCTTCTCAATCTTCTTTCTTTCTATCTTTTTCCAATTTCTAATTTTGTTTTGTTTTTGTCTTTTTCTAGTTTTGAGTCTTTTTCTATTTTTTTTTCTATTTGTTCCTATCTTTTGGTTTTCTTTTTCTAAAATTTATTTCTAATTTATCAAATAGAACATCTATTTCTATTTTTGAGTCTTTTTCTATTTTTCTATTTATTTCTATCTTTTTGTTTTCTTTTTCTAAGATTTATTTCTAATTTATCAAATAAAACACTTATTTCTATTTTTCGAAAACACATATATAATAACTAACTTGATTTTATTACTAAATTTTGCAACACAAATATAAATAATAATTCTAATTTTGAAAAGACATAAATTTAATAACTAAAAGTAATTTACTAAATAAATATGCCACGTAATTATTTCTAAATAATAATAATTAATAAAATATAATTATTTCCCTCACATACAATTTCAAATAAAAATCAATATATATATATATATATATATATAATTTTTAAATTACTTTTTATTTCACCAAGAATATTTTAATATTAATTAATTAAATAACAACTATAAAATATAAAATAATTTTCTCTTCTAGTAAAATAAGAAGGCAATATATTAATAAAATTAATTTATGCAATGATAATGCATCTATATGCCATCTAAGTGTGTGTGTGTGTAAGAGAGTCCACTCCATCCCAACCCTGCCAAGAAGCTAACCACCTCTACCTTAACCACACCCTTGTCTTCTACAACCTGCAACTCATGAAACTCAAATTTTTCCATTAATAGGTTACTATCCAAATAGCCGAAGCATTATATTTCATTATTAAAATAAAATAATATTCACTATATTTCATCACTTCAAATTTAAATAATATTCATTTATCTCATCTTTTCAAAATAAAATAATATTTATTTAATCCATACTCAATTATCCATAAATAATTCTAATTATAGTAAGTTCAATAATGCATCAAAGTTTGAGACGTGACATTCACAAGTTGTCTTCATCTTGCTGACATCTTCAGGCTACTCACCATCTCCACTTGATTATGAGCCAACTCTATGAAGAGTTGGGTCCAAACTAGATGACCTCCTCGGGGTGTGAGTGGTTTGAGACCTGTTTTGTTCTCAAGCAGAAGAGTCCCTTGGTGCTACAGAACCAGCTCGTTCTCTCAATTTTCCTTTCAACCATTTTTCTATTCTTTTCAAAACATGCAAAGATTGCAACATAAAATTGGTGATTTCTTTATCTAACCATTTTATTGGAGGTAGAGGTTGCAAAGAGGCGTGGTGATAACCCTCATCCAAAATATCTGAATTGTCATCAACTAACTCATGAACCTGCATTGGTAACTCAAAATCACGGACTTGGTCAATGGTTAGCCACATCCAACTCCTTCTCTACACTTCCCTCTCTCATCTAATCAATCTTCCCAAAATCTTCGAGTTGAGGCTTGTGTAGGTATGAACCACCACCATGCATATTTCTCTTTCAAAAATTTTTGTTGTCAAAAGCTACTCGAGCAGACAACCTATGAAAATTGTATTCTTCCAGTAACTTCTCCACACTTTTTGCACTATCATTACTCTTACATAAATAAAAAGAAATAGACACAGGGAATGAATATCCCTTCTTTTTCATTGCATGGTATTTTGCATTTACAACTGCCATTTGATGACATACTTCCAAAAACACAAGGTAGTCTGATGGATACCTTGGTAGTTTCAATGGGGCATTTTCATAACTCCCTATTCTCAAGTATGAGAAGTGGTCAAATTGAATGTAGAAACTTCCAAAATTCATAACTAGAGCAGCTGCTTCTGCTGAAAATCTTCGCTCTAATGAACCTTCAATTCTTTTTGTGAGCAACATGGAAAAGGCATCATTCACCTGATGAAAATCCTTCATACTTACACTCTTCTACAACTGTGTAAAGGTTTGATACATAGGTGTGTCTGGGGTGGGAGATCCTTGAGCTCTTAAACCAGGCCAAACAACCTCTTTTGTGGCCAACACATATACCAGTTGAGAACACATATGGAAACTCACCCTTTGTGGGAAATTCACCAATTGTTCGTGCATGCATTCGCTGATTACCTTTTCTCAATCTATATGATGATCTCCGCAAATGAGTAAGATGAATTGACACATCCAATACTCAAAGGAATTAGATTCAGGGCTCCCAACCACACGATGTAGCAAGGTGATCATATCATAAATCTCCTCTTTGAAATGGCCTCTCTTCAAATTGGTGGGGAGTCTCAACTTTCCTATCTTGTCAGGCTCTAGCCAGGTTTTGGCAATGTGGTTCTAGAACCAATCCTTCTTCTCATAATAAAAACCCAAAGTAGAGGACACAAAAACATCAGCATTCTCTTCATAATCATCAAATTTCAGAGCAAGAGAAATGGATTCTGAATCAATTCTAGCTACCACGGATCCATCTAGAGCTCTTGTTTGTTGCGAATCTGGGAAGTAATTATTAGTACAAGTGACAATCAAGTCAGCACAATGGATAGCAAGTGGAAAACCCCCAGCTCGGTCCAAACCACTGCTTACAATTTTATTGGCCAGAGAAGTTCTACCTTCAGGTTGCATCCTCCTCCAGAAATCTTCTAGGTCAATGCGACCCAGCTATGTGTCTTTCACACTAGACAAATAGTTCTCAACCACAGGAACCATAAGAGCCCCTTGAAATTTGCATTTCATTTTAACTAACTTGAAAATCCAGCCAGCTAAAAACTCAGAAACATTCAAGGACACAACAAAAGTCCACAATACATTTATAGGGGAAACACTATGCAGATTCATGAAAAAGATATGGTTCCTCCATCCAATGAATTATTGCGTTTCAACAGTAAGAGAGAAAAATGGAAGAGGGCTATCCTATAAGCCATAAATTCTATGAACTCTTCATGTATGGCGAACTAGTAGCTCCACTCTGCAATGTATCTCCTTCACGAAATTATGAAAACTTTCTTTGCAGGGTGATTAACTTATTCAAGTTTCATATCATTAATTCTCTCATAAATTCCATTTATTATTGGCGGCGTATTGAACTTCAAAATTCGTAATATCTCCTTTGCTTTCCCTCCAAAAAGAGCACCCATGTGCTTACATGCATTCCAAATTAAATGCAGGGTGACAGGTGTCATTTCTTCATATCACTTGCCAACTCAGAAAGAGGCGTCGCAAAAGTAGTGAGCATCTTTAGTCGACAAGTCGGGGATGTGAAGAACTTTTGAACCATAAAGTTTGAAAGTTCAGAAGTTCAAAGAACCTCTGATTTCCTGACAACAAAGACTTTACTTTCAACAGAGTTACCAAGACTGATGAAGAAAGGATCTTAAGATGCTAGGTTTGGTGACTAGTCGGGGAGTTGGGCGGTTCATGAATTTTTGAACTTGTTGACTTTGGTTCAAAAACTTAAGGGATTTTTGACAATGCATGAAAATGACTAAGTAAAATATGTGAATAGGGGAAAAGAATGTGAATAGTGACAAATAAAGAATGGGAACTTCCTAATACATGAATTCTTTAGTAAAATTCAAATATGGGGTAACAACAGGCTCTAATTGGGGACAAGGACTGAACAGGACACAGAGAATCCAGATAAACTTGGCACAAGGCCTTATTCTAGAAGGGCAATAGAGTCACACCAACAACACAACAAAATAGGGAAAGACATGGAAAGAAACTATAATACAGGGAAAGACTTAACAACATCACTAGTTAAACAACTTGAGGTCTTGCCCATGGTAGGCAAGAGACAACAGTGTCCCATCAGGATATGCTAGCAAGAATACATTCTCTCCAATGACTTGTCTAATCAGGAAAGGCCCTTTCCAAAGAGAGTTGAACTTCTTATGAGCTCCCTTTGGCTCTCTTCTTCTATCCCATAAAAGCACAGAGTCTCCCACAACAAAATTTCTTTGCTTGGCTTTTCTATCAAAATTTTTCTTCACAGCCTGATGGTGTTTAGTAATCCTATCCACAACCACTTCTCTTTGTTCCTCCAATTTGCTCAAGTACATTTTCTCTTTTCAAGTGTTGATTGAAATTGTTCGCCTTCAATTTCCTTCTATAAATTTAGTGTAGATAATTCCAAAGGGTGGGTATTGCACTTTCAATTCCATATACTAGCTAGAAAGGAGACATACCAATGACTCTCTTATAAGTTATTTTGTCTACCCAAAGCGCATCATATAAAATTTTATGCCACCCTCTCTGATTTTCATCCACTAGCTTCTTGACAATTGAAATTAAGTTTTTGTTACTTGTTTCAGCTTGCCCATTGCCTTGTGGATAATAGTCAGATGAGTGGGCAAGGCAAATACCATAATCATAACAGAAAAGAGTAAATTCAAAAGAGGAGAAACTACTGGTGTTATCTACTACAACCTTTTTAGGCACACCAAACCTAACCAAGATATTTTCTTTAAGGAAATCACAGACTACTTCAGAGGTGGTGTGTTTCACAGAAACTACTTCTACCCACTTGGTAAAATAATTTGTTGCTGTTATGATATGGGTGTGACCAGCACTAGAATTGGGACTAATAGGTTCAATGAAATCCAATCCCCACTGTTGAAATGGTTCATCACTCACTATTGGTTTCAGAGGCAGTGCAGCTAACCGAGGTTTGCTAGTAAACTTTAACCACTTCTCATATTTAGACACCCATTCATAGGCATCTTTGAACATACTTGGCCAATAAAAATTTTTTTGCAAGATTTTAAAAGCTATCACAGATGCTGAGAAATGTCCTCTGCAGGCTTCATTATGAAAGGTTTCCAATAGCTTCTTCTATTGTTCCTTATTCACACATCTTAACAATGTTCCATCCACTCCCTTCATGTATAAGTTCCTGTTGGTCATGATGTTAGTCATAAACAAACATAGAATAAAAGTATACATTAACCTTTATTCATCTTGAAAGATATGGTGAATTCAGAGAATTCATGATCCCAAGTCTTCAGTAATGAGATCTTAATCTTCTGACGTTACTCAAAGGTTAATGTGAGTTGCTGTTTCTATTTTGGGGCCTTACGTGAAAGTTTATCATCATCATGACACTCCTGCATAAATTCTTTACAAAGAGGTCATACTATACCATTATTTGGTGAAATGATGCAGAAATACTTCAATCTTTGCATGATTTTCTTAATTATGCATGTTCTGTATTCAAATATGCTAAATATTTGCAATTACCTATGAGATGTCCACATATTTGTGTTATTTGCTTAAGATCATCAATTGTTTGCAATTATGAGGATGAAATGCTTTGAAATTTGAAAGAAATTAAAAAAAATGCTTCAAATTAAAGTTGAACCTTTAGCTTTTGGGCCACATGTATATTAGATACTGTCATGAAGAGAACAAAACCAAACCATATTTTCACCAGGACACTCCACAGCTAGATATAGTTGATGCTAACTTCAAAGGGAATTTGTACAAAAACAACACATGTAAGTAGACATGCACTCCAAGGGACACAGCAAATCACCACATATGTCCTGAATTCATACATTGATTACTCAAGATTTACTATGAATTGTAATCAACACAGTCTTCTCATTCATTAAGCATGCAAAAATATAGATGTTTACAAAAACTTTGAAATGAGCTCTAAATGTTTCAGCAGATGAATTTCAATTAAGTTTTGAATATTTACAATAAGGCATTCCATCACCTTTTATAGATCAAGGTGAGGAATTTGTTACAAAAAGATCCACGATCTCGATTTATCAATGCATATCTACGATCACCATTCTCTTTGACTTTGTCAAACTTATCAAAAGTGGTACAAGTTGCCAGCTGGCAACTATCTGGATTATTTATGCAGTCCCCTTATGGAGTATCCTCATCATGCCCCGTGTCTGATTCATGTGGATCATCATCATGTGCATCACTTCCTGAACTTTCACTATCCTGATGATGATGACCCCGCATATGAGGCTGCACGCTGCTTCGGATCTGCTCATATGACTACACAATTGGGTCTATTGCTCCGCCATCCTGAGTTTTTGCTTTGATGATGGCGTGCTTGTGTGCCTCATATTTGTTTCTACTACTATCTAATTTATCTTTCCTGTCCTGTAGTGTCTCATTGTATTTCTCCATCTTGACCTTGATTCTCATTATTTTATTTACAACTTCTTCTGTCAAGTGGACAAGTGGACCATCTACCTCTGATTGGAAGTTGCTATGTAAAGCTTTGATAGCAGATTCTTCATCTTGATTTTCTATTTTTCCTTCTACTTTTCCTTCCAATGTTTCTAATATTTCCGCCTCAACAGCCATTAAATCGTGCAACTTCATGCTAACCTCTCTCAGCTTATTATTGCATCTTCTGAGCACTCCACATTCAAACTGAATGTCTTTATACTAGATGTCCACAAACAATGCAGTGTGGTTGTTCAATACTTGCTTACTGATAAGCAGTTGAGGATTTATCCTCTTTATTTCTCCTAGGAGATTTAGTACCTTTTCCCTGTCTGCATTTGCAATTTATCTACTTTAGTCCTGGAATCGCTGAGAGTGCTCCATCTCTTCAAAGAGGCCTTTACCATTTCCTCTGCATCATCCAATGTGGATGACGTCCATTTTCTTATCATAGATGCCTCATGTTTCATGAGGTCTAACTTATTTACCTCCTCTTGAGAAATAGCAGTCAATGGGATTGCATGTTCAGTTGTAGTATCATCAAGATTAACCAGCCTCCTTATGTAGGCACGCAACTGAGCAATGTGCTCTTTATGTTGCTTATTTTTCTCCTTTTCTCTTTTCACCTTTTGAATCAAAGAATCAATAATGTCCTTTCCCTCTTGACCTTCTTGGTCCTCATTGGCAAAACCCAGATCCACTGTGCTAATTTGGAATTCATCTAAGGTAATTTTACCTTTTTCTTTCTCCGTAGTAGGAACTGCAATCTGTGCAGTCCTTCTCCCAGTTGCTGGATCTCTCTTGATGGCTGAAGTCATTCTAGGCTTCCTCTTAGGTTTTATTATATCCCCTGAGAATAATGTGGTGACATCAAATTCTTGAATTTCCAATTCTTCTTCTTCATTTATCTCTTTCTCCAACCACGGAGGCACTTGATCATGTTTTTCCGCATCATCATGATGTTCACCTATGTCTCCTATTTCTGTCAGCAGATGTGGTGGAGATGGTGATTTTCTCATTTCTTCTTCTTGATGCTCACTTTGTTGTTGATTCTGTGGCACATTTTCCTATTCTGGAACTTCCTTCTCCAGAGGAGCATCTTCTTGGGGTGGGGGATCTTGTGTTGTATCTATATGTTGATCATGATGATCATGATCCTTCTCTGTCATTATTTCATCTAGTTTCAACTCTTCCCCTTGTTGTATATCCACTGCATTGGATACTGTGGATTCTCCCTGAGGTGTTGGCGTTTGTTCTGAAACCATTATTTGTCCCGCACCTATACTATCAACCTCCTGGGCTTTGGTAGTAGGATCTTCAGTTACATCCTCATCAGCTGCCTTCTCTTGAACTTCTATTATGACAGGCTCCGTGGATGCACCCTATGCAATTGGTGGGCTTACTTCTAAAGTATGGCTCTCTGGTTCTGCCACCTTTATTTCTTCTGCAGGGTGTCCCCTGTCAGGTGATCCTACTAGATGTTCAGGACTTGCATCCTGTTTCCCTGTTAAGTCCACTACTGTAGGGCTTGTCACCTCTGTAACTAATGTATCCAATCCCATTTCTTGGGCTATCTATTCTGGGCTCTTTTCTTGTTCTGCCTCCACTTGCTTCATCTCCTCCAGTATAGTTTGAACTGGTGGAGGCTTGTGAGGGGTCATGCTTGTACCAGCAGCAAGTGTTTCCATCTTTTGTGCAGCTACCTCTTATACAACTTCATCATCAGACAAATTTATTGTCTTGTCTAGCGAGACATGCCCTGCTTGCGTCTGAGAAGTTTCTTTCACCTATTCCTTTGCAAGTTCAATTTTGAACTTGACAATGGTAGGAAGTGGAACATTATGCTGAAGTTCCTTAGGTACTTCACTACCTACCCCTTGTAACAATGTTGGGGATTGTCTTATTTCACCTCTCATAGAGGTTCTTTGTTTCTTAGGTGGGGTGGACACCACCACCTGTGGAGCTCTTCTTTTCCTCTTTATTATCAATGGAGCCTCCTCTTCTTTAGGCTCTTCCTCCATGAGGATATCTTCTTCTCCTGGTTTTCTTGAGGATTGACCCTCTTCTAGGGTCTCAGTGATTCCAGCCTCTGCTGTCTAACTCTTCTTAGATTTTCCTTTCCTTGGAGGGGATGCTGATTCTGATCCAGATCCTAATGTTGCTGCCTCCTTAGCTACAAATACTGCCCTTTCAATAATAACCCCTTTGGGTTCTTTATCTACCTTCCTGCCCCTTGGGGGTCTTTTTCTCTGTTGTTGTGGTGGAGGGAGTCTGTCTCCCTTAGTCTTCCTCTTTTCATTTAGGAAGTCATCATATTCATCCCCGGGAATATCTGGCCCCTTCTGGTTGTTGTCCACCATAATGGCAACACCCTTCTTCAATGCCTCAACCTATTCATCAACCCAAGCTTGGGTTAGTTGTATAGTCCTGGCAATGAAGGGGTCCAAGGATATGTCCTCCTGTATTGTGAGGTCAGGTGCAGAGATGGTGTCATTATATATCTTCTTCTTCTCATATTCATTTGCAATTATCTTGTCATCATCTTTCTTCAATTGTTGGGGAATGGGGATGCAATCAAAGGTTCTAATTTGATTCAGAGTTAACCTTTGATACCTGCTTCTTCTTGCTTCTGCTTTGTCCTCGTAGTCAGCCCAGAAATCCTCTAGGTGCCTTTGATGAATAGGCTTTCCTATTATTTTCTGCATTCTGCCATACGGATCATATGGTCTCATTAATGGAAAAGGCCGCAGACTCATTTTACTCAGGGTGATCATCACCTTCTTTATGTGTTCAGAATCTGGGCACATATAGCAGCCAATGCTAACTGGAAACAAAATTGGTAGCAGCTTCTTAGCATCTTTGTATGCTTTTATCATTGTGGAGCCTTGCCTGATGAACTACATAAGTACCACTGCATCAGTGGGATACTTGGGCAGCATGAGGGGAGGTCCTTCAAAACCCTCAATCCTTATGTAAGAGAAGGTGGCAAACTATATGTACCAGGCTCCATGCCTGTAGATAATTTCTTGAGCCTCCATGCTCAATCTCTTTGTTTTGTCCTCCTCCATGGTCCTCACCAGATGCATGGAAAATGCATCATTGACCAGTTTGTAGTCTTGGAGGTAATTGGCTCTTTACAGCTGGGGATGATGATCCCAGATATGCACAACATTTGTGCCTATAAGCTTTCCATTGGTAATTAGTGCATCAAATATGTCTTGGTATGCACAGGAATAGACAATATAGGATGTCATATAGAAAGCACAATTTGATCCTCCTAGGTTCATCAGCTGCTCATGCAGGGCATCACCTATTAATTGGCCCCACAATGGCTTGATGTTAGAGTATATGCACATCATTATTATACCATACATCCAATCCTTAAAGCTACCAGCATCAAGCTGGCCTGTGGCTCTGCTCAGTAGTGCCACCATGTACTGATATTCTTCACTAAAATCATACTTGAACAAGTGCACAGGAAGTTTGGCGGCTGCCAGATATGTGTTGTTCTCAGCCCTCCAGTGGTACATGTTTTTCTTGGCTTGTTTTTTGTTATTCTCATATTCCTTTTCTGATTTCTTCAGGTCTACACTCTTGACCTTCTTGCCTAATGGCAGTCCAAATGTTCTGGAAAGGCCTTTGATGGACAGGTCTGCATATATCCTCCCATGCTTCATTACCTGCTTGGTCTCTGGATTATAATTCTTGGCACACTCGATGACCAGCTCTGGAGACTCCATGGAGTATGGGAAACCGGCGGCATTCCACATCCCAGATACAAAAACTTCATCCGGCACAGGACTTCTATTTTTTCCATCATTCAGTTTTGCTGACCAGGCCTCCAGATTGGTATCCCCCTAATGGGTATCTGTAATGGCACCATATTTGAATAGGACGCCCCTTTGAGATGAGAACATAGGCTTACTGAATTCAGCCTCACACTTAGCCAATCTCTTGTTAGCCATGATCGCCTGCAATTAACAACATCTTGTCTTACAATGGGTATATACATGCATGCTTATAACAATTTATCTTTAGTATCACCATGCATATTACATTCATTCAGCATAAGTCCATCATGGGGGATACGTAAACCAGACTTACAACATCATACCTGACTGTTACAGAAACAACATGATGAGGGTTTCATTTACTTACCTGGTTATGCTAATTTCTTTTTATACCAATAGAATTTTGAAAGTGTTCTCAATTCTTGCTGATGATCACGCACCTTCAGCTACCTGTAAACTTCACTCGTCATAATATCGCCTGTAGGAGGATATGGAAGCTGTGCTCTGTAAAAATAATTTCTTTGCAAGGTAAATGTGAAAATGGTATTAGATTTGCCTTTTCACCTTGCAATTAGGGTAAATTTAGGGCAAATCCTGACAGATTAGATTGTATTCATTGATTTTCTGCATGACAAGTCAAGATTTCGCCAGGTGTTCCATCGGATTTACGGATCGGCGGGAACCACCTACCATGTCTGCGCGCATTCAATGCTAATGGCGGCGACGGGAGCGGGGTGATATCTAAATAGTAGGATGATATTTGAAAACGTCGGGTATGTTTAGATATTGGGTGATGTTCGTGCCATCAGGCTGTGCTTTAAACGTCAGGAGGATATTTGAAAATATCAGGCTGTGTTTTTAGATGATGATGATGATCAAAGTCACTTTTCTTATAACTCTTAGGATATCTGGGTGATGTCATCCAGATATTCGTTCATTATATCAGAAAGGCATCATGACGTCATCGTCATGTTAGGTGTACATGATCATGTTTAGAAAATACCCTGTCGAGAGGTAAATATGATGATGATGTCATCGTCATGTTTGTTTCTTCGTTCATCAGACTCGGATGATGTCATCAGGATATTGGCTTAGGGTGATATTACGCGGCAGGAGGATATTAAGAAATATCGGGTTACATTTGGAAATATGATGCTCGCGATATATAATACTGTTTGACGGTTAAGGGTCGCCATCACTTAAAGTTGACGTCCGGATATTTGGACCGCATGACTTATCAGGTGATGTACTAAGATCAAGATGATCTTCGATAACATGACTGAGGTTATAAAATATGAATCTCCTCCTGCGAATATCAGGTTTGACCAAAACTTTGACTGTTCACAACTCTCACATCCTGATGAATATCAGGGTGATGTAAAAGACAAACCTGCATGGATTTTAATGCTCTTTCTAAATATGAGCTCATAGAAATGAAATACGAATTTTGATAAACTGACCTCATAATGATGACTTACCTCATCCTGACTCTACATGATGATGCACATGACTTACTTTTACCAAGCCGCCAGAAAGTAGACAACACAAGCCAAGCCAAAAAGTTGGGTCCCTATTTTGCCAAATCAAAATGGAGCGTGTTGTGTAATCACACAACTTGCCCCCAAAGAAAAGAAACAAATTCCAATGATTCAAGTGATGTGATCATATTCATCTACAGTATTTTAATTCTGTCTAAGCATAAGCATCATGATCCTCTGAAGGATGAAACTTCATCATGGCAACAATGCTAACAAAGGATTATGTGTGTGTGTATGATTAATTATCCTCATCTTGAAAGCAAGTTGAAAACATGAGTAACTTGTGTTAAACTACATAGTTGGAGATCATCCCTTATAGCCAACCTGGATAGAGCCTTACTGCCAGCAGGCATTCATAGCCCCGGCAAGGTTATCTATACAATCTCCCTAAGTAGAGCCCCACTGCCAGCAGGCATCTATAGCCCCGGTAGAGTTACTTAGATGGCCTAATATAATTGTTTATATTTTTTATATATGTATGATATCATCATGTCAGCTCATTTGTATAAGGTATAGTCGCTTGCAGCTTTAGGTTGGAGATTGTATTGGTAGCAAGGGAGTCCCTTTAGATTTTTCACTTAACACCTATACTTGTGTGTTCAACAAACCCAAGGCTGTTAGGTGTTTCATTGTGATTGATTCACTTTAACCAAGAAAAGATGCCCTGATGGAAAGATATCACAAACCTGATCATGACTACTTCTTAGGATGAATCATAACCTATATCTAAATTTGTTCTCATCACTTGAATCCTAACAATTTAGTCATTTTCTGGGGTGATGAGTTGCATCATCTTGACTAACCAAAACAAAACTCAACAAACAAACAAAACAGGACAAAAGAACGCTGTACAAACAACTATACAAATGTACAATATGATACACATGATTGTTATGAAGTCACTCAAGCCTAGAAATAATGTTTGAGGAATTGCCCATTGACTGGTAATGGGACATCTTCACCTGTCAGGTTCTTAAGCCTATAAGTGATGTCTCCTAATATCTCAGAAATTTGAAAGGGACCTATCCATAATCTATCAAACTTACCATGGTCACCTTTCCTTTCATGGGCTTTATCCCACATCAGGACTAAATCAGATATCCTGAAAGCTTTAACTTTGGCTCTCTTGTCAAACCAGCATTTGACAACAGCTTGATGTTTTGCGAATTGGTCAATTGCTTGACTCCTTTTTTCTTCCAGGTGCATCAATTGAAGCAACCTGACTTCTTGCTTATTGTCTATGCCTAGGTATTCTTGGGCAAACTACAGAGTAGGAATTTTTAAGTTTACAGGGAGGATAGGATCCACCCCATATACTAGTTGGAAAGGCGAGTTTCCTAACGCAATTTTCATTCTAGTTCTGTCTACCCATAAGGCGTATTTCAAAAATGAATTCCATTCTCTAGGGTTCTTCTCTATCAGTTTTCTTATGATATTCAATAAATTCTTGTTGGTGGATTCTGCTAAACCATTCCCTTGGGGATAGTAGTTGGATGAAAACTTAAGTATAATCCCATGATCAAAAGCCCAACTAGACAATTTAGTTGAAGTGAAGGCAGAACCATTATCACTTACCAAAGCATAAGGAATTCCATACCTGGTAACGATGTTACTCTCTAGAATTTTAATAACGTCATCCGTAGTACAAGTCTTGCTGCTAATAGCCTCAGTCCATCTGGTACAATAGTCAGTAATTGTTAGGACATACCTATGGCCTGAGGAGGATGGGGGGTTGATTGGTCCTTTAAAGTCCATGCCCCATTGTGCAAATGGGCGCTCTTCCACCACTAGTTGCAAGGGTTGTGCAGCATACTTCTCTCTATTGGCAGCAACTTGACATACATGACAACATTTAACATGATCAGCTATATCTTTAAAAATTGTAGGCCAGTAATATCCTGATCTGAGGATGGCATGTGTTGTGGCTAAGGCTGATCCATGTGCTGTTCCGAACTTGTCATGTAACTCTGACAGGACCTTATTTGCTTCGGGCTTTTCTAAGCACCTTAAGTATATTCCTTCATAGGGTTCCTCCCTTCATCATATACTTTTGGGATCTTATTTTCAAGGCTCTTCTCTGTGAAGCTTGCATTCTTGATGGACACCTTCCAGTGATCAGGATGTGCCTGATATCTACATACCATTCTCTATTATCCTTTTCATTAATAACGTACTGCTGACTAGTGATGTTGGGGTCAATCTCAAATATCATTTGACTCAGAGCTTGTCCTCTTACCAGCTTGATTGGTGTAATTTCCATGTCATACTCTTGTAATACAGTAATCCATTTAGCTCTTTTCTCACCAGGCTCACTTTGCATCAGCAACATCTTCACCACTGCATCTGGTACTATGACAATTACTTTGCTTCTCAGTATGTAGTGTCTGAATTTCTTTACTTCTCTGACTAATGCAAGTGCCTATCTCTCAACATCTACATATCTCAATTCAACATCCCTAAAAGGATAGCTCATGAAAGCAATTGGTTTCTCTTCTTTCTCTTCATTTCTCTGAGTAAGCATTGCTGCAGAGGTATGTTCTGAAGCAAATGAATAGATGTAGAAATCCTTCGTGTAATCTGGACTAATAAGAACCGGAGCATCAGAAATGGCTTTCTTTATATCTTCAAATGCAGCTTTGGCCTCTGGTGTCCACTCAATTTGTGCATCTTTTTTTAACATGGCATTTAACGGTCTGACAATCTCAACAAAGCCTGTGATGAACTTCCTCACAAAGTTTATCTTACCAAAGTAAGATTTAAGTTCTTTTTTGCTTCCTGGAAGTTGTAACTTCATAATAGACTCCACCCTGTCAGGATCAATGATAATTCCATCTTCTGTGATCAGGTGATCTAGTAACTTTCCTGTTGTCACTCCAAATATGCACTTCTTGGGGTTCAGTGATATTCCGTACTCTTCACATTTTTTCAGTACATTTCTGAGATCAGTTACATGATCGCTCCTCTCTTTGGAGAACACTATTAAGTCATCCATGTAAATGACTATACATTTTCCTATTAAGCCTCTGAAGGCTATGTCCATTGCCCGCTGGAATGTAGCTCTAGCATTTATAAGTCCAAATGGCATACGTCTATATGCAAATATCCCCCACTTTGTGGTGAAGGCAGTTTTCAATCTGTCAATTTTGTCAACCATCACTTGGTTGTATCCTGAAAAGCCATCTAGAAAGGACATCATTTTGGCTCCATTTACAATCTGCAGAACTTCATCTAATGAGGGTAAAGGATAATTATCTTTTTCTAATGCTCTATTTAGATTCCTGAAATCTACGCATAACCTGATATCTCCATTCTTCTTTCTGACCGGGACTAGATTAGCAACCCAGGTGGAGTGCCTCACAGGAAAGATTATCCAGGCACTTAACAACTTCTTGACTTCTTCAAGAATTATTGGTTCAAGCAAAGCATTGACTGGCCTCTGCTTCTGTCTGAAAGGTTTAGCATCTGGCTTGAGAGGTATAGTATGAGTTATGACAGAGGTGTCATATGTCTTCAGCTCATCATAAGTCCATGCGATCACATGTATGTAATCTTTAAGGGCCTGAGTTATTCCTTCTAACTCTTCTGGTGTGCAAACCTTACCTATCAGGACATTTTTCTTGTCATCATTCTGTCCAATATTCACTTGTGAATATTGACCTCCATCTGCCTTGGGCAGATTCTTCTGTTTAAGCATATTATCCAAATCAAAGGCTCTTTCTAATTCAATCATACCTTTGGGAATCCTGTTGCTACGCAACTCTAATATCTCATCTTCCTCCCAGACATGATCTTCTATCCCATTCTCATCTATAATTTGGGCATCAAACACATCTCTATTTGAGATGAAATCCAAAATGTGCTGATCATCATCAAACACTTGGAGGTTAGTCACATTATCAGGTACTGAAGGTACTGACACCAGTTCTACTGAAAATTTCTTTAGACCTGATATAGATAGTGGCTCAAATGTATTGGCAGCTTGGCCAAGTGCATCTGCCCTCTGGTTTTGTTCTCTTGGCACGTGGGTGATATTAAAGGCATCAAAGTCCTCAATCAGGTCCCACACACGATGTCTGTAGTTGGAGAGATTTCTGTAGTTACATGAGTAGATTCCTCTTACTTGCCTCACAACTAGTTCTGAATCTCTGAAGACATGCAAAATCTTTACCTTTTTCTTATGAGCAAACAGTATCCCATGAATCAGAGCCTCATACTCTGCTACATTGTTAGTACAGGGGAACTGTAATCTGTAGGCTGCTAGATAAGATTTTCCTGATGGATCAATGAGATCAATTCCTACCCCAGCGCCTTGCTTGGATTTGGATCCATCAAACCTTAGGATCCAGGGTTTATCTTCAGCAGGATATTTAGCTGACCCCTCTTTTTTCTTTGAGGTTCTGGCTGCTGCTCCGCCTGATATCCACTTTAACTTAGGGATGTCATCATTCTCAAGTTTCTTCTTTCCTTTATTTTGTGAGCCTGATGGCTTTTCTATTTTCTCTTTCACATCAGCAGGAGGATGACCTTCTGGATCTACAGCTGTATGCTTTTTCAAAATGTGTAAACATAGGGAACAAGTTGTTTCTGAGTGGGGTGCCTTATGCAACCTACACCAACCTTTAATTAAGACCTCCTGGGGAGATCTATGCTGTAGTGTCATCTTTTCTATTTCTTTTACTAGAAATTCTTCGAACTTAGTCAAGTCACTACCTTTGTCCTCATCGGACAATTCATAGTCTGGCTCCATAAAACAATCACTCCCAGGGGTGATCTTTTCTTTCCTCGCATCATTTATCTGGTCATACACCAGAACTTCTTCTATTTTCAGGATATGATCCTCATCATGATCTGTCATCTCCTCTGTTCCTGTAGAAGACAAATAATAATTAGTATCATCATCATCATCAGATGTAGCATTTACCTTGGAATATGATGATGATGCCTCACTGCATGTTTGCTCCAGCATCATCATATCTAAGCATGTATCACAAGTCTTTTCTGAATGTGCTTCATCGTGTAATCTGCACCATCCATCAATCAAAATATTATTAGCGGGTATATTTAACAATTGACAACGCCTTACCTGATTAGACAGATGCATCTCAAAGTCTCTGAAGTGATTTATTTCGTTCTCATTATCAAGATTATTGTCAGGCTCTATGACTGGTACATCCTCCTGATGATCATCATCATGATGAAGACAGAAGTCAAGCATCAGGATCTCTTCTATTTTGACAGTCTGTGGCCTGATGCAATAAACTCCAGGCTCTACGTCTACGTACATGATCTCATTTGTTCTATTGTACTCAGTGATCATATGTTTCATTCTAGGCTCAGCATCAATCCTGATCTGGTTTGGTATACCTTTCCATGGTAACCACATGTGATTGAAATCTGTGGACATATATCCGTTAAGCGTTTTGGACCGGTCTCAGCTACGCAACATCCCATAAGTATCAGGTATGTCAACTACCTGAATATCAATGTAATACTGGATCCTAGGATCAGATGCTAGTTGCATGTGGATATGAGTTAACTCTCCTACTACACTTACTTCTGTTTTGTCTAACTGTGTCACCTTTTTTAGGGATTTAGCCGGATGCAGTCCTAAAGCATTGCATGTTGACAAGGGCATGACATTCGTAGAGGCCCCTGAATCCACCAAATAGTTGTGCAGGTTCTTGCTGAACATTCTTATGGTGAGGAGGAACGGACGTGATTCAGCTTTGTCCTTATATAAGGTCATGTGGGAGGTTTCTACAGCTTGGACTGTAGCTAACACTTTAGGCTTGATAGTATTATCTCTGGTAGCGTGATCTTTGCCACTGGACTGACTTGAAAGATGACCATCCTCTTTAGGAGTAGGATCATCTAGTGACTTCATGAATGCCCTTTTTATGGTAGGAATTTTTAGTAACTCAGACAAGGACAGGCTGATCTTTATTTTCTTCATTTCATCAGCTAGATAGCTGACTAACTTGTCAGATTCATGAGGTATATTTACAATCTTTGATCCTGTGTTTTGCGGCAACAAGTATTGAGCATTTACCTTGGGGAACCCAGGGTTATTACTAGCTTTAGGATCAGGAGGTGTATTGAAGTTATTTGGAGGTAGAGATGATGTCAATGGACCAGCAGGTCTGTTGGCATTACTCCTCAAATTATAATTATGCTTACCAGGATATTGCTGCTGGTACGCATGCACTTCCTCATGTTCTCTTGTAGGCTCATTTTCATCCTCAAAGGGGAATACGTAGTTTGTTTCAAAGGTTAAAGTAGATTCTTCACATGCCTGGTTATAATTCTGATGAAGTTGATTTATATAAGTTTCCAGCACAAAGGCTGAGTCATATCCACATGGAACAATCTCATTTCCTTCTACCTAAGGTGGATTTCTGGAAGTGTTAGACACTTCAGTCTGAAAGATGCTAGCAGCAATTCTAAATTGTGGACAGTCTAATTCTGCATGTGCATTTGTATTGTGGATCCTACACCAATTAGTAAGGGTTGCTTCAACAAGATTGACTCTAGTAGTTTGTTTGGCTTCACCTGGAGGCTGATTGTCCAAGGGTGATGGTAATGAGCCATTATTTGGCCTAGAGTTCCATACTCTAGGCTGTCTCTGAGGATTATTGTTATTTCCACCACTATTATTGAAATTATTGGTGTTATATCCTCTGTCAGGATAATTTGGTCTATCATTGGAATAATTTCTATTTTGACTTGACTGTGAATAGAAACCTTGATTTCTCAAATGTGTTACTTCTGTGGTGAGTTTTCTCAATTGAGCAGAGATTTCTTTGATTTCCTCCTTTTCTTCTTGAGCTTTAGCCACCACATTTTCAGTTTGAGGCTTAAAGAAAGAAGATCCATGGTTATTGTTGGATAGATCAATACTTTGAGGTGTCTGAGCTTGTGTAGGATATTGTGGCAACTGGCCATTTCCATTAGGAGGAGGCATAATGCTTAGTGGGGGTACTTGCAAAGGTGCAGGCATGACTGTTGGAGGTATCACTGCTCCATTAGGATATTGTGTAGGATACTGTGTAGAATATGATGCAGGATATTGTGAATGCATGCTAGGCAAGGTAGGGAATACTATATTTGGAGTAGGAGAAGGTATCAACTGCTGATTTACCTGTATGGCTTCTTGAAAAGCTAAGGCTGAAGTTGTGATTTGGGGGTGCGTTCTCCTTATGTACATGGAGGTTAAAGGATCTAAGGCCGAATAATAAATGCTCCTCGTAGCTTCGTCAGACATAGTATAAGGAGTGACCACTCTGGACAACATTTTTTGAAACCTAGCATTGAAATTTGCAATAGGCTCATTCTCAAATCTCTTAATAGTGGCAAATAAATGATAGTTTATTGAGGGGTCAACAGGAACCTTGAATCTATCAAGAAAAGCTTTCTCTAGTAAGGCCCACAAATCAATAGAACCCTGACCAAGACTAATGAACCAATTATAGGCTTCTTCCCCTAAGGAAAAAGGAAATAATCTGCACACCACATCTTGATGCTCTATTCTGGCTCTACAGCAAGCTTCCTTAAAGGTCTTGATATGATCTTGAACATCTTGGTAAGGATGATATTTTGGACAAAGTTTGTCCAGATTCTTTGGTAACTCATGATATGCAGTAAAGGTCAAAGGTGACTCTGCTGCAAAGAAAGACATTGCAATCAGAGGGGGTTGAGCTGGTGGTGCAGCTAGCTGAGGTTGCACTAAAGGTACACCCTAAGTTTGAATAGGAGGTGTCACAGATATCCCAGAAGGTATTTGCAAACCAACAGGAGTTACAGGAGGAGGTTCTGGTGAAGCTCTTGGTGCACTGGACTCGGGAGTATGATGAATGTCCACAGTTCTAGGCCTGAAACCCCTAACAGGCAATTCTTCAAAAATTCCACTAGGTCTAGACCTGGTATTTATCCTGTGAGCTAGGATTTCTCAATTTTGAGGCAAATTGGTTGAAACTTTGCAAATATTGGCTAGATTTCACTAGCTAAAGTGATATTTGCAGTCAGATGGCTTATCAGATTGGATATTTACGAAAATATTTGCAAAGATACTGTAAATATGAAAGGATATTTGAGGTATAATGACCCCTAGCACGAGATCTAAAGTTTCTAAGGCCGAAATTCTTCAAAGCTTGAACAAATTTATTTAGCTTTGGCTAATATTTGCGAATTCAGAATGATCTACTGTAAAGCTTGCACTATTTATGTTAGGTCTGGAGACCTTTACACAGAATGAGCATCTACGAGCTTGCTACAGTAAATATTTGAATAATATTTGAAATTCACAGATGGTTCGAGGTTACCTCACCCTCTGCATCATCAAACCTAAAAATAATGATGATGAGCGTAGCCTTTCAGGTTGGGCCCTCCTTCTAGTCCCAATTTATGTTGGTCATGATGTTAGTCATAAACAAACATAGAATAAAAGTATACATTAACCTTTATTCATCTTGAAAGATACGGTGAATTCAGAGAATTCATGATCCCAAGTCTCCGGTGATTAGATCTTAATCTTCTGACATTACTCAGAGGTTAATGTGAGTTGTTGTTTCCATTTTGGGGCCTTACGTGAAAGTTTATCATCATCATGACACTCTTGCAGAAATTCTTTACAAAGAGGTCATACTATACCATTATTTGGTGAAATGATGTAGAAATACTTCAATCTTTGCATGATTTTCTTAATTATGCATGTTCTGTATTCAAATATGCTAAATATTTGCAATTACCTACGAGATGTCCACATATTTGTGTTATTTGCTTAAGATCATCAATTGTTTGCAATTATGAGGATGAAATGCTTTGAAATTTGAAAGAAATTAAAAAAAATGCTTCAAATTAAAGTTGAACCTTTAGCTTTTGGGCCACATGTATATTAGATACTGTCATGAAGAGAAGAAAACCAAACCATATTTTCAACAGGACATTCCACAGCTAGATATAGTTGATGCTAACTTCAAAGGGAATTTGTACAAAGACAACACATGTAAGTAGACATGCACTCCAAGGGACACAGCAAATCACCACATATGTCCTGAATTCATACATTGATTACTCAAGATTTACTATGAATTGTAATCAACATAGTCTTCTCATTCATTAAGCATGCAAAAATATAGATGTTTACAAAAACTTTGAAATGAGCTCTGAATGTTTCAGTAGACGAATTTCAATTAAGTTTTGAATATTTACAATAAGGCATTCCATCACCTTTTATAGATCAAGGTGAGGAATCTGTTACAAAAAGATCCACGATCTCGATTTATCAATGCATATCTACGGTCACCATTCTCTTTGACTTTGTCAAACTTATCAAAAGTGGTACAAGTTGCCAGCTGGCAACTATCTGGATTATTTATGCAGTCCCCTTATGGAGTATCCTCATCATGCCCTGTGTCTGATTCATGTGGATCATCATCATGTGCATCACTTCCTGAACTTTCACTATCCTGATGATGATGACCCCGCATATGAGGCTGCACGCTGCTCCGGATCTGCTCTTATGACTGCATAATTGGGTCTATTGCTCCACCATCCTGAGTTTTTGCTTTGATGATGGTGTGCTTGTGTGCCTCATAATTGTTTCTACTGCTATCCAATTTGTCTTTCCTGTCCTATAGTGTCTCATTGTATTTCTCCATCTTGACCTTGATTCTCATTATTTTATTTACAACTTCTTCTGTCAAGTGGACAAGTGGACCATCTACCTCTAATTGGAAGTTGCTGTGTAAAGCTTTGATAGCAGATTCTTCATCTTGATTTTCTATTTTCCCTTCTACTTTTCCTTCCAATGTTTCTAATATTTCCGCCTCAACAACCATTAAATCGTGCAACTTCATGCTAACCTCTCTCAGCTTATTATTGCATCTTCTGAGCACTCCACATTCAAACTGAATGTCTTTATACCAGATGTCCACCAACAATGCAGTGTGGTTGTTCAGTACTTGCTTACTAATAAGCAGTTAAGGATTTATCCTCTTTATTTCTCCCAGGAGATTTAGTACCTTTTCCAGTTTGTAGGACCTTTTCCTTGTCTGCATTTGCAATTTATCTACTTTAGTCCTGGAATCGCTGAGAGTGCTCCACCTCTTCAAAGAGGCCTTTACCATTTCCTCTACATCATCTAATGTGGAGGACATCCATTTTCTTATCACAGATGCCTCATGTTTCATGAGGTCTAACTTATTTACCTCCTCTTGAGAAATAGCAGTCAATGGGACTGCATGTTCAGTTGCAGTATCATCAGGATTAATCAGCCTCCTTATGTAGGCATGCAACTGAGCAATGTACTCTTTGTGTTGCTTATTTTTCTCCTTTTCTCTTTTCACCTTTTCAATCAAAGAATCAATAATGTCCTTGCCCTCTTGACCTTCTTGGTCCTCATTGGCAAAACCCAGATCCACTGTGCTAATTTGGAATTCATCTAAGGTAATTTTACCTTTTTCTTTCTCCACAGTAGGAACTGCAATCTGTGCAGTCCTTCTCCCAATTGCTGGATCTCTCTTGATGGCCAAAGTCATTCTGGCCTTCCTCTTAGGTTTTATTATATCCCCTGAGAATAATGTGGCGACATCAAATTCTTGAATTTCCAATTCTTCTTCTTCATTATCTCTTTCTCCAACCACGGAGGCACCTGATCATGTTTTTCTGCATCATCATGATGTTCAGCTATGTCTCCTGTTTCTATCAGCAGATGTGGTGGAGATGGTGATTTTCTCATTTCTTCTTCTTGATGCTCACTTTGTTGTTGATCCTGTGGCACATTTTCCTGTTCTGGAACTTCCTTCTCCAGAGGAGCATCTTCTTGGGGTGGGGGATCTTGTGGTGCATCTATATGTTGATCATGATGATCATGATCCTTCTCTGTCATTATTTCATCTAGTTTCAACTCTTCCCCTTGTTGTATATCCACTGCACTGGATACTGTGGATTCTACCTGAGGTGCTGGCATTTGTTTTGAAACCATTATTTGTCCCACACCTATACTATCAACCTCCTGGGCTTTGGTAGTAGGATCTTCAGTTACATCCTCATCAGCTGCCTTCTCTTGAACTTCTATTATGACAAGCTCCGTGGATGCACCCTATGCAATTGGTGGGCTTACTTTTGAAGTATGGCTCTTTGGTTCTGCCACCTTTATTTCTTCTGCAGGGTGTCCCCTGTCAGGTGATCCTGCTGGATGTTCAGGACTTGCATCCTGTTTCCCTGTTAAGTCCACTACTGCAGGACTTGTCACCTCTGTAACTAATGTATCCAATCCCATTTCTTGGGCTATCTGTTCTGGGCTCTTTTCTTGTTCTGCTTCCACTTGCTTCATCTCCTCCAGTATAGTTTGAACTGGTGGAGGCTTGTGAGGGGTCATGCTTGTACCAGCAGCAAGTGTTTCCATCTTTTGTGTAGCTACCTCTTGTACAACTTCATCATCAGACAAATTTATTGTCTCATCTAGCAAGACATGCCCTGCTTGCGTCTGAGAAGTTTCTTTCACCTGTTCCTCTGCAAGTTTAGTTTTGAACTTGACAATGGTAGGAAGTGGAACATTATGCTGAAGTTCCTTAGGTACTTCACTACCTGCCCCTTGTAACAATGTTGGGGGTTGTCTTATTTCACCTCTCATAGAGGTTCCTTGTTTCTTAGGTGGGGTGGACACCACCCCCTGTGGAGCTCTTCTTTTCCTCTTTATTATAAATGGAGCCTCCTCTTCTTTAGGCTCTTCCTCCATGAGGATATCTTCTTCTCCTAGTTTTCTTGAGGATTGACCCTCTTCTAGGGTCTCAGTGATTCCATCCTTTGTTGTCTGACTCTTCTTGGATTTTCCTTTCCTTGGAGGGGATGCTGATTCTGATCCAGATCCTAATGCTGTTGCCTCCTCAGCTACAAATACTGCCCTTTCAATAATAACCCCTTTGGGTTCTTTATCTACCTTCCTGCCCCTTGGGGGTCTTTTGCTCTATTGTTGTGGTGGAGGGAGTCTGTCTCCCTTAGTCTTCCTCTTTTCATTTAGGAAGTCATCATATTCATCCCCAGGAATATCCTACCCCTTCTTCTTGTTGTCCACCATAATGGCAACACCCTTCTTCTTCAATGCCTCAACCTATTCATCAACCCAAGCTTGGGTTAGCTGTGTAGTCCTGGCAATGAAGGGGTCCAAGGATATGTCCTCCTGTATAGTGAGGTCAAGTGCAGAGATGGTGTCGTTATATATCTTCTTCTGCTCATATTCATCTGCAATTATCCTGCCATCATCTTTCTTCAATTGTTGGGGAATGGGGATGCAATCAAAGGTTCTAATTTGATTCAGAGTTAACCTTTGATACCCTCTTCTTCTTGCTTCTGCTTCGTCCTCACAGTCAGCCCAAAAATCCTCTAGGTGCCTTTGATGAATAGGCTTTCCTATTATTTTCTACATTCTGCAATACGGATCATATGGTCTCATCAATGGAAAAGGCTGCAGACTCATTTTACTCAGGGTGATCATCACCTTCTTTATGTGTTTAGAATCTGGGCACATATAGCAGCCAATGCTGACTGGAAACAAAATTGGTGGCAGCTTCTTAGCATCTTTGTATGCTTTTATCATTGTGGAGCCCTGCCTGATGAACTCCATAAGTACCACTACATCAGTGGGATACCTGGGCAGCATGAAGGGAGGTCCTTCAAAACCCTCAATCCTTATGTAAGAGAAGGTGGCAAACTGTATGTACCAGGCTCTATGCCTGTAGATAATTTCTTGAGCCTCCATGCTCAATCTCTTTGTTCTGTCCTCCTCCATGGTCCTCACTAGATGCATGGAAAATGCATCATTGACCAGTTTGTAGTCTTGGAGGTAATTGGCTCTTTACAGCTGGGGATGATGATCCTAGATATGCATAGCATTTGTGCCTGTAAGCTTTCCATCGGTAATTAGTGCATCAAATGTGCCTTGGTATGCATAGGAATAGACAATATAGGATGTCATATAGAAAGCACAATTTGATCCTCCTAGGTTCATCAGCTGCTCATGCAGAGCATCACCTATTAATTGGCCCCACAATGGCTTGATGTCAGAGTATATGCACATCATTATTATACCATACATCCAATCCTTAAAGCTACCAGCATCAGGCTGGCCTGTGGCTTTGCTCAGTAGTGCCACCATGTACTGGTATTCTTCACTAAAATCAATCTTGAACAAGTGCATAGGAAGTTTGGCGGCTGCCGGATATGTGATGTTCTCAGCCCTCCAGTGGTATATGTTTTTCCTGGCTTGTTTTTTGTTATTCTCATATTCTTTTTCTGATTTCTTCAAGTCTACACTCTTGACCTTCTTGCCTAATGGTTGTCCAAATGTTCTGGAAAGACCTTTGTTAGACAGGTCTGCATATATCCTCCCATGCTTCATTACCTACCTAGTCTCTGGATTATAATTCTTGGCACAATCGATGACCAGCTCCGGAGACTCCATGGAGTACGGGAAACCGGTGGCATTCCACATCCCGAATACAAAAACTGCATCTAGCACAGGACTTCTTTTTTTTTCGTCATTCAGTTTAGCTGACCAGGCCTCCAGATTGGTATCCCCCTGATGGGTATCTGTAATGGCGCCAAATTTGAACAGGACACCCCTCTGAGATGAGAACATAGGCTTACTGAATTCAGCCTCACACTTAGCCAATCTCTTGTTAGCCATGACTGCCTGCAATTAACAACATCTTGTCTTACAATGGGTATATACATGCATGCTTATAACAATTTATCTTTAGTATCACCATGCATATTACATTCATTCAGCATAAGTCCATCATGGGGGATACGTAAACCAGACTTACAACATCATACCTGATTGTTACAGAAACAACATGATGAGGGTTTCATTTACTTACCTGGTTATGTTGATTTCTTTTTATACCAATAGAATTTTGAAAGTGTTCTCAATTCTTGCTGATGATCACGCACCTTCAGCTACCTGTAAACTTCACTCGTCATAATATCGCCTGTAGGAGGATATGGAAGTTGTGCTCTATAAAAATAATTTCTTCGCAAGGTAAATGTGAAAATGGCATTAGATTTGCCTTTTCACCTTGCAATTAGGGTAAATTTAGGGCAAATCCTGACAGATTAGATTGTATTCATTGATTTTCTGTATGGCAAGTTAGGATTTCGTTAGGTGTTCCATCGGATTTACGGATCGGTGGGAACCACCTACCATGTCTGCGCGCATTCAATGCTAATGGCGGTGACAAGAGCGGGGTGATATCTAAATGGCAGGATGATATTTGAAAATGTCGGGTATGTTTAGATATCGGGTGATGTTCACGCCATCAGGCTGTGCTTTAAACGTCAGGAGGATATTTGAAAATATCAGGCTATGTTTTTAGATGATGATGATGATCAAAGTCACTTTTCTTATAACTCTCAGGATATCAGGGTGACGTCATCCAGATATTCGTTCATTATATCAGAAAGGCATCATGACATCATCGTCATGTTAGGTGTACATGATCATGTTTAGAAAATATCTTGCCGAGAGGTAAATATGATGATGATGTCATCGTCATGTTTGTTTCTTCATTCATTGGACTCGGATGATGTCATCAGGATATTGGCTTAGGGTGATATTTCACGGCAGGAGTATATTAAGAAATATCGGGTTACATTTGGAAATATGACGCTCGCGATATATAAGACTGTTTGACGGTTAAGGGTCGCCATCACTTAAAGTTGACGTCCAGATATTTGGACCGCATGACTTATCGAGTGATGTACTAAGATCAAGATGATCTTCGATAACATGACTAAGGTTATAAAATATGAATCTCCTCCTGTGAATATCAGGTTTGACCAAAACTTTGACTGTTCACAACTCTCACATCCTGATGAATATCAGGGTGATGTAAAAGACAAACCTGCATGGATTTTAATGCTCTTTCTAAATATGAGGTCATAGAAATGAAATACGAATTTTGATAAACTAACCTCATAATGATGACTTACCTCATCCTGACTCTACATGATGATGCACATGACTTACTTTTACCAAACCGCCAAAAAGCAGACAACACAAGCCAAGCCAAAAAGTTGGGTCCCTGTTTTGCCAAATCAAAATGGGGTGTGTTTTGTAATCACACAACAGTTCCCTTCCGAGAGAACATACTTGTTAAATTTAAGTTTCAGATTCCTTTTCTCCTTAGTAGACAGGTGGGGTGGAAAATTGCCATATGTTAGTAAATAAGAAATATTAGAAAACCATTCATCCATAGTACTTGTGAAAAGAACTAGAGGTAATTATTCATCTTCAATAACTCTATTCTCAGCAATCATTCTACATAAACCTTTACCTCTGACCAAATTGGTAGGTTTGATTTCAATATCATATTCCTGTACTTTATCTATCCAGGCTCCTCTTTTATTACAACCGATTTCTTATTGGGTAAGGATACTTTTTACAGTGGAATCAGGAACATAGACAACAACATGCGAAGTAAAATATAAAACCTGAAACTTTTCAAATCTTTCACTACCATGTATGCATGTTTCTCAAGTGAAGAGTATTTCAACTCATGCTTCTTTAGAGGCACACTCATGAAAGTGATTGGAGCTTCGATCTCCTATTCATTCTTTTGTAACAGGATGGTTGACAGAGCGTGTTCTGATGGATAGCAATAGATAATAAAATATTTTTCAAAATTAGGATGCACTAATGTAGGTACATTGGCAATGGCCATTTCAATATCTTCAAAGGCTTGTTTACCTTCATCTTTCCATTTGAAAATAGGATGGTTTTTCATCATCTCAGCAATATGTCTTGTCAACTCAACAAAATTAGGAACAAACCTTCTCAGAAAGTTCACCTAACCGAAGAAAGATCTAGTATTACTTTTAGTCACAAGCAAGCTCAGTTGCTGAATTGCTTTGACCCTTTTAGGATCAATTTTGATACCATCCTTGGAGACAATGTGACCCAACAGTTTCCCTTCAGTTACAGTGAAAATTGACTTTTTAGGATTTAAGGAAATACCATGTTCTCTACAATGCTACAATACCACCTCTAGATCATGCAAGTGATTAGTTCTCTTTTTACAAAAAAATGTTAAATCATCTAGATAAACGACAACAATCTTATTTTTCAAATCACCAAGTGTTAAATCCATTTCCCTTTGAAAAGTGGCCCCTACATTAATGAGGCCAAATGGCATCCAATTATAAGCAAAAACACGAATTGGAGTAATGAATGTTGTTTTGTGCTAATCTTCTAGGGCTACCTCAATCTAATTATATCCTAGAAAACCATCTAACATAGACATCATTTTTGAACCAAATACTATTTGTAATATATGATCCATTACGAGTAAGGGATAGTTATCTTTCAAAGAAGCTTGGTTCAGATTTCTAAAATCAACACAAATTCTGATCTCCCCATTCTTCTTTCTAATAGGAACAATATTGGCTACCCATTAGTAGAGTAGTGAATGGGGTAGATAATTTTTGCTTTCTACATCTTGTCTATTTCGCTGAAAATAGCCTCAGCTACTTTAGGATTGTAAGTCCTCTATTTCTACCTAAAGGGTGATGTGCCAGGCTTTAATGGAATGTGGTGTTGCATTTCTCCATTTCTAAATCTCTTCAGATCTACATAGCACCACAGAAAGACATCTTTGTAATGAATAAGAAAAGAAATTAGACATACAAACAATCTTCATGTCTTCCTCAGTACCAATATTAACTCGATCATAATCAACCAATGATCTGAAAGAAACTTTGCTCTTCTGCTTTATGTATTGATCATGCCAGTTAAAAAGGTCCTCAAGGGAGACCAAACCCTTGGGAATTTTATTACCTTTCAACTAAATTACTTTAGATTCCTAGCCATATTGAGAACTGACCACTCCTAAAATGTCATTACTCTCATCAAGACTCCCTTCAAAGAAAACATTTGCAAATGACTCAACTTCTTCTAGAAAAGAGATAATCTATTGGTCATTGTTAAATACCTGCCAGTGGTTGACGTTGTTAGGTATGCCAGGCCGATAGACCACCTCAACTCTATAAGGTTTGTCTTTAAAATCTAGGTGAGGTAACAGGAGAGATGTAGATATAGCCAATGAGTCAACCTGAGTATTCTAATCTTTGGGCATAGATTCTATTGAGAAGGGTCAAAATCTTCTATATAGTCCCACACCCTATTTTTGTAGTGCCTCAATCTCCCATTTTCACTGTTTATATCTTACTTGTTTGACAATCAATTCGGCATCACCTCTAGCTCTTAGATGCTTAATACCTTTCTCCTTAGCTAATGCCAACCCAAGAAACAAAGCTTCATATTCAACAATGTTATTGGTGTTGTTGAATTCCAACTTGTAAGCAAAGGGGAATTGGCAATCACTAGGGGAAACCAAAACTAATCCAGCACCTGAACCAACAGTAGAGCAATTGCTATCAAATTCTAGCATCCACACTTCATTGGCTAGGTAAGGACTGATCAAATTTGCATCATCTTCCACTGTCGAGGTGCACATCTATGTGCCAGGTCCAGTTTCTACATACAAAATGTTTACCCTCGAGTCCCTTGACTTCAATATAGTGAACTTGGCCTTAGGTTTAGGGTTTAGGTGAACTTTCTTCCCATCCACCGGTATCAGGGCATGAGACCAGTCCATTTGTATTTCTCTTCCCAAGTCTCTATAGAAACTGTGGCTCAAAATAATGCCATAGCTTGTAGGTATATCCGCCACTAAGATAGTTAGCTTTAATCTCTTCTTAGGATATGTTGCAAGGGCAACTTGTGCATCTTTAATTTGACCTAAAATCGGTACTGGTGAGCCATACATGGAAAAGCACCTACCATGAGAGGAGGTATAGGATAGACCTAGGGCCTTAGCAACCTAGGAAGGCATGACATTATTCGAGGCTCTAGAATCGATGACATAGTTGCTTAATTTATAGCTAGCAATATACAATGATACATAAAAAGGCTTTGGTTTTCCAAAGGGATTTTGAGGGCCGGGGCCTTGGGAACAAGAATTGGAGTAGTTTTGTTTTTCAACATGAACTTCATTCTCATTATACACCTGAGCATAGAAATGAGAAGGGGAGGGCTCCTACTTGACATACCTAACCAGTCTATCTAGCTCAAAGGAATTAAGCCTAAGGTATTCAGCTTGTGAACTTTGGAGTTTAGTATTCTTACAAGACTCAACTATGTCAAAAGAGCCAGAAACAATAATTTCAGAAGAAGTAGAGGGTACCTCAGCAGATGCAACTTTGGGTATAGCACTCTTTGTCTTCTTAGAATTAGTGCTGGTATGTCTCAACAAAATATATTTTGGAGTAGAAGAGGAACCACTAGGCTGGCCTTTGGAATTTTGCCCCTTCTATGCTTGATGTCCCCTAGTAAACACTGCACAATTGAGATTGTCTCTCTCAGTGTACACATCTTCTCCAACTTCAGGGTCTGACTCATATTCAAAGAAATTAACGCTGGCATCACTAGATTGAGTAGGTTCTTCTACATAAGGTTCCTCCATATGCTCATTCATCGAGAGCATCTACATGAATCTAACCATCTCTGGACAGGATGCTCCATCATGGTCAAATGTTAATGAAATTACACATCATATGATTATTTTTACTGGTAGAAGGACCACATTCAATTGCCAACCTCTGAGTCAGACCAGGTAAGGGTAATGTTCTATTATAGTTCCCCTAGAAACCGTGATCTTTAGGTATCTGTCTCTTCAAGGTGATAATGTCATTGACCAGTCTTTATATGACAAGGTCAGTAGAGTTAACCGTTGAAGGTTTACCTATCTATAACTCCCTCTTCCATTTACCAGTAGTTATAAGATCATCTTCAATGGAAATGGCCATGGTTTGGGCTATTGCCAAATTAGCAGCACCTTCCCTCTTTATAGGAAAACTGACATCAGGAGGGAGAGAATTGATAAAGAGGAATTTCAACAAACCATCACTAGGCCTCACATCATTAGGGATCCTATTCGCAATTTTGTTGAATTTAGCCACAAACTCTCTCATTTGTTCATGCACTTCTTTCTTCATAGAAGAGAGTTGAGCTACCAAAGTGTGTTCATTGTCAATAGTTTTGAACCTATCTTCAAAATGTTGCCTCACGGTGGCCCAGTATCTAATGGATGCATTAGGTAAATGGTAGAACCATTCAGTTGTAGCATCAGTGAGAGATTCAACAAATAGTTTGACAGATACATCTTCATGTTGCACCCTCAAGATAGAACATGTTGTGAAGAAGACATTTATGTGCTCATCTGGGGTGACTTTTCCATCCCCTCTAAACTTGGGTACAATTTTACTAGACCCTATGGGTAAATCATGCAGGTTTGCTCCTAATCTCAGAGGACCTATGGCAACTCCCTATGGTATAGGAGGTGGTTGAGCCATATTGAAAGGGTTATGAACTGGGAAGTTGACTTGTAGGGGTAAAACAATACCGTCAAGGGTTAAGACTTGACAAGAGGAACTTGCAGACTCTCTTATAGGCGAAGGAGAAGATGGTCTACTTAAAGACTTGACTTTATGGGTAGGAGGAAAAAAGAGTGAAATTCAAAGACTGAAGTAAATCAAAGTCAAAATCAGAGATACCCTTCTTTCTATCACCATGGGCATATCTTTTCATAGCCAATTTTCACAGATATATGTATATACAAAAACAATAGTGTAGAGTCACCAAACAACTTACTAGTTGTTACAAGGAAGGGCTTGCTAGGCATGCACTTGGTTCCTCAGTCTATTAGCAAGGTTTCTCTCTCTATTATCAGGGACTACCTGAATTCAAAGGGGTCTTTCTCTCCTGGGCATAGGGACTATGCCTTCAACAAAAACAATCTCCTAAGCTTCACCAAAACGACATGTGTTTTCTCTTATTATATCACTGAGTTCTTCCTCTTCCTCAAGTACCTTGTCAACTTGGTGATATTGTTGGTTCACTCTCCTAGTTTTCTAGGCTACAACTTGTAGACCAGTTATAATGTCTTCTTGGTCACCAACAAGCTAGTCTACGTTAGGCTATAGAACTGGTGCATGTCTTCCACGAAGAACCATAAAGTCCAATGATAAAGCAACTCACAATATATATAGATACTATCATAAAGTCCCTAGTAGAGTCGCCAAAAATCTGTTGGTTTACAAATTTTGCCACCTAACTCTATATTCTCACACCCACATAAGTGATAAATGTCCCAACAGTTGAATTAGTTGTAATGATATTTCACAATGATTCTCTGCTTATTAAACAAGGCGTAGATACCTTCTTGTGATATCCAATGAATGAAAACTTAAATTGCTTTTAACCAAAAAGCAAAGAAAAAGGTGGTGCTTTTAACCAAAAAGCATATAAAGGCAATATATCCCAATATTGACTGAATTCAAAATAAGCACAAGGACTTCAACAACAGTAACTTTAGTGAATCAATAAAGAATTACACCATATACTATACAATCACCACCATAATCCATTCACCGACAGATAAATACTTCACAGCAGTGAGCAAGAATTAAAACATCCAACCACTTCAATAAGAAAGATAACCAACCATCAACAGTATATTCAACATAGGAAGAATAAAAATTCAAACAACCATAACACAAATTCTATGTTCACTCGAAATCCACTGTATTGATTTCTAGTCATATATCAATTTTATTGAATAGGAAAGTAGCACAACAAAATTTGATCTATCACCAAAACAAAATTTGCCAAAAGATCCCTAACATTGACAATCTAACTAAATTTATAGCCATGTCACCCAATAACTGTCTTTAAAACATAACGGCTTCTTAAGGACAATTGATTTAAAAGAAGTCTTTAAATTAAACATATAAAGAGCTCTCCAGAGCGAATAATTTTTTTTTGCAAATATGAAATTACTAAAGCATAAGAAAAGCAAATCAATTGATTATTGTCACATCCTCCTCCCGAGCAATGTCCTTTTGTGCCACTTCCTTTTCCTTCACCTATTTGTCTTCACTAAATGAGTCAGTTTGTGTTGCTTGAGTTGCCTGTACCCTTAAATTTGCCTTATAAGCTTGGTACCTGTTGATAATTGATGATAATGCCATGCCACTTGGACTTACAGTCATGCTGACTTGAAGTTTCCTCTTACTTATCATCCTATTAGCATGAGTCACCCTTTTATGTATGTCATCTAGTCCATTTTTTAGTGTCTTGATGTAGGCGGCTATTCTCACAAGTTTTCCAATTGATTCTCCTGTGATTATATCATAATTCACCATCTCTTCAGTCACCATTTCCTTGAAATTTTGCTTGATCTCCTTGATTTCAAGCAACTTACCATCATCATCGCCAACGACTTCTATTTCCAGGATGGCAAAATTATGTTTGAGGTCCCTTAATTCAGAGTAGTAGAGGGCAAGAGTGCTTCTCATTTCTTCTTCTAGTGCCCCCACAACAAACAATTTCCACTCAATTATATCATCCCAAGCAGTAGAGTCCATTTCCTTAGGATCGTTCAATACCTTCTCGGTCACCAGAATATTGACATCCATACCAACCATATCTTGTATTTCTTTGGAGACCAAGGACATACTATTGTTATCATTTTTGACAATTTGAAACTTAACTATCATTGCCTCCCTCTTGCTAAAAATAGAGTTAAATAACTTAAAAGATTCCTCTATAAATATGAGGCCATCTAAAGTCACTTTCTCTATCCACTATTCTATGGCACCACTCAAAGCTTGAGATCGTTTAATTTGTTGTAATAAACTAGGGTTAAGACCGTTAACACTCATGTCAGGAAAGACATCTGTTGATCATGTTGTAATCTTCAAAATAGACTGGATAAAAAGAGACAAGGAACTTACTTGTGCTCGCAATTTGGCATTTTCCTCTTGTTCCTTTTTGACCCTTTTTGATAGATTACTAAGAATTTCGCATGATAGATGTCCCCCTCAATAGTTGAGGGTCCCATGTCTAGTCTACTTAGAATGAAATCTTCTTCAATTACTTTGTTTCCCACTGGGTCAGCAATTTCCTGAATATGGTGTCCTTTGGCAGAATCGGCCACCATCCTTGACATTCTCCTAGCCAGTTTAGGTTTAGGTGTTTCTTGTAAGATCTTGGCTATAGTATCTATGCTAGTGTCCACCATAGGAGTGTACCATTTCTTTTTCTCTACTGCCTTTCTCAGCCAAGTAGGGGATGAAGAGGGAGCATTAGTATTGCCAACCACACTCATCACACCTTCCGAATGCATAGTTGGAGAATTGTACTCCAGAGGATTACTTAGACTGGGTGAATTTGGAGTACTCAACAAAGATTGCAGCAGAAGTCCATAATACATTTACAAGGGAAACACTATGTAGATTCATGAAAAAGATATGGTTCCTCCACCCAATTAATTATTGTGTTTCTACAGCAAGAGAGAGAAAAATAGAAGAGGAAAAGCTAACCGAGCTAACTTGTAAGCCAGAAATTCTGTGAACTCTTCATGTATGGTGAACTGGTAGCTCTGCTCTGCAATGTATCTCCTTCATGAAATTATGAAAAATTTCTTTGCAGGGTGGCTAACTTATTCAAGTTTCATATCATTAATTCTCTCATAAATTTCATTATTATTGGCGGCGTATCGAACATTGAAATTCGTAATATCTCCTTTGGTTTCCCTTTGAAAAGAGTGACCATGTACTTACATGCATTCCAAATTAAATGCAAGGTGATAGGTGTCATTTCTCCGTATCACTTGCCAGCTCCGAAAGAGGCACCGCAGAAGTAGTGAGCACATTCAGTTGGCAAGTCGGGGATGTGAAGAACTTTTGAACCACAAAGTTTGAAAGTTCAAAGTGTTGGCAAGAGACAATGTGTGGCTTCTTGATTGTTGTCATTGATGGCAACAAAGTCCATCCCACACATCCGCAGCACATGGTATGTCTATACCGGAAGTTAGATTGAAGAGTATTTTGGTCCGGTGAGCAAGAACAGAGCATGCAGGAAGGTCCAACAATTAGGTCTGGATTTCCTAGAGTATGTATCTCAGCAAAGTACAGACTTGGGGAAGTCAAGAGGAGTACCATTACTACTACATTCTAAAGATTGAGCCTCCGGTGTTGAAAGAATGAAAAGATATGAGCATCTAAGTGTTGGGTTCCTGACAGGTAGTGTAGACTAAGGAAGAACTAACCGGCAGAGCATCAGACCTTAACCCAGATGAGAAATTGACGGTGATCAAGCTACTTAAGGGATCATTCATGGTTGGCCAACATGATTGATGACTTCTATAACTATCTCTTTGATATGCATCACTTAGTAAGCATGGATTCAGCCGACATACCAGAGTTTGGGAAAATCTTGAGTATTTTGGATGTCGACTAGAATGATGTTGAAATCCTTGGTGCGGATATATATACCAGATGGATTTCAATGTGAAGGTGTGTGGATTGTGATATAGTGTGCGAGAAAAGGAAGAGATAAGTGTGGAAGTGGCAATACAGGTCCGGTATGTGACATAACAACAACACCAAAATAGAGGAAGAATGAAGTGCAGTAGATCAGTATATTGAGCCTAACTGAAACTGAACCTCAGCATATGTGGATGCTTCTCATTAGTTCAAATACCTGGTTACTTTCTATAAACTATTATAGGTAGTGAGCCTCTTGTGAGCAGTGTGCTCGGGTAGTGAGCCCTTATTGGCAAGTGCCATTTTGTACTTCTTATTCTTTTAACAGAGAATACAATCTTGGGTTAGTCACCTTGTGGTTTTTCCCTAAATAGGGTTTTCCATGTAAAAATCCTTGTGTTATATGTATTGATTTCATTTTTTCTCTCATGTTCATTTATGCTTATATGTTTTGATACTGCACTATTGTTAAAGAAAAAAAGAAAGTTAAGAAATTTAAGATAACTGATTCACCCCCCTCTCAGTTATCTGCCTTGTTTCCAACAATTGGTATCAGAGATAAGTTCCTCTAAACAGAGCCTAACAGCTTGTGAAAGATCTGGGAATCTTAATGGATATGTATGGTATGAGGGAACAACTTCAGTCTACCCTAGATGATCTTGAGCAATCTCACTCTGAAGTCAATAACCTGAGGGAAAGACTCAAACAAGCTGATGATTTCATAAATGAACTCAAAGAAAAACTAAGTATCTCTGTGAAGAAGAGAAAGGAACTACTTCAAAAATTAGCAAGTTAAAGTGAAGCCAATGATACTAATGAAGATCTGAATGAGAAAAACAAGTTATGTGAGAAACTATCAAAAGAGGTCATTATGGTGAGACATGAAATGGAATCATGGGTTATGAAATTCACCCAAGAAATTGAAGAGAAAAAAAAAATTGAAGATAATCTAAAACAATCTCTCAAAGAAAAGTCAGAAGACTACCACAAAATGGATAGAATAATTAGGCATCTAGAATCTGATCTTGAAGAAGCTAGAGATAATGAAGAACAACTTGAGAATCAGATAGACACTCTTAAAAGGGATCTTCAAACAACAAATGAATACAAAGAGAAATTCAAGATAAGCTCTGCTGAACTTGAAGTTCTTCTTGAAAGCCAAAAGAGGGTAGATGACAAGCAAGACTTGGGGTATGAGAAAGGTGAAAGCTCCAGATTCAGTCAGAAGAACTCTGGATCAAGAAATCCAAGGTACAGGCGTAGAAGACCTCTGGTAAGACAACCAAATGCTTAAAGATATCCATCCTTCAATGGATACTGCTACAATTGCAATAACTTTGGTCATAAAGAAAATCAGTGCAGAAGAAGAATGAATTAGACTAATTCATCCTTCTCTGGACAGTGTTTTAACTACAAAAGGTATGGTCACAAATCTCATGAATGTAGAAATATGCAAATAAACAATTCATTCAATGGTAGATGCTTTGCATGCAATAGAATGGGACATATGGCTAATCAATGTAGATCAAGAGGATATCAGTCAAATATGCAAAGAAATATAGCTTGCTACAATTGCAATAGATCTGATCATATTGCCAAATTCTGTAGAAGTAAGAATCAGGATAAAAGGGGTCTAGTGCATCATAATCAAAATCAAGACAAAGGAAAAGGAAAAGTGAATGCGGATGAAGTTCAAAGGGAGATGAACAAGATTTGGGTGAAGAGAAGTACAGAAAATGTTGGGGATGGATCCACACCAGAATCTGGTGCTAATATTCCTTCCGAAAACTAAATAGATGAGCTCTGGCTCAGGGGGAGTCACAAAGGAAAATAATTTCCCCCAGCCAGTCAATTGGTGCCTAAAATTGGCACATGGGATATTGCGGATTGAAGAGTTCTCAAAGAGATATCTAAATAATCCTTGGTAAAAATATAAAAGATCCGCAAGGAGTTTTGAAGAGGTCAATCATCCAAGATTGATCCGGTTTAACAGTCATCCAGTAAAAGTAGGATTTTCACAGTTAGATTTGGTATGATTCAAAATTGAAATATCTTGATCTACGGATAAATGGAATGATTGGAGAAAGGGAGATAGATTGTAAATTATCACCAAGAATAATTCTAAGTGCATCTCAGTGATTTAGAAGGATCTCTCTCAGAACAAGGGAACCAAAACGACTTAAAGTGTGCATTTATTGCAATATGAATTTAGGGTTTGCGCAAAAATATAAGAGTTCTTTTTGTTCATCATTTGCACATTTGCATTCGAGAAGAAGAAAGAAAGAGCTCTGCAACAAGATTGCTTCAACCCTCTCAAAGATCAACCGCAGAATTTGATTCAACTAGCATTCTTTTCAGCTCATATCGTGAACCCTAGAAGCATAAAAAGGTATTTCCGCTCTTGAACATCTCTCTCTAAATCTTTTGGATGATGGCTACTCCAAATGTTGTTAAGATCACTGACAGGCCGCGCCCTAAGTTCAAGAAACATCCTTACAAATCCCTAGAAGTTGATCCTTTAGGCGCATTCTCAAGCATTCCGCATGGGGTTCTACACGTAGAAGATGTTAGGGTATACATTCATGCCAACATTTAGGAATCTGGGGAATCCAAGCTAATGGATATCTATCACAAGCAATTAATATATGAAACATTTGAACTTAAACCTCAATACAAGGCCATCCAGGATAAGCATTTTGGACATTGCATCCACTTCCCCTATTTTGCAGAAGATGAATGGGTCTGGTATGTTCTTAGTAGAATACATGATAACTTCATATGGTTCTTGAAGCCCTTCAAAATAACAAAGGATGCAATTAGGGTAGTAACTGGCTTGCACTCATCCGGTGGGTTGCCTACTCTCAAATCAGTCAAGAACCAAACAGTAAGTGAGGCTACCAGATCAAAATTTGACAAGAGAGCAATGACAATAGAAGACATCATAGATCCGGATATCAAATTTGCCTCTATGATAATTGGTTACAAAATCTATCACTCCAGTAGGGAGAATTCAGTATCCGGAACTGCTATATATACTGCATATGAAATGCTAAGGAAAAATGCAGACTATGATCTATGCGAGCTTCTTCTGAGCCAACTGTTAGAAAATTTGCAAAAAATAAAAAAGGATAAGAAGAACTAATTCAAGTATGGTGACCTAATACTATGTCTCTTCTTTTACTATATGAATGAGTTACCTAGAACAAGTGGCTAGATATGGCAAAATGACAGACCGGTTAGAGATTATAGGTATGGGCTTGGTGATGCCAAGGCTCAAAGCATAGCTCTCTGGGGATATTTCAAGAATTTCCAAGGTATGATGCAAGCCAGAGAAAGAATTCCTCAGACAATAGTTGAAAAATATAAAAATACAATATGTTTTATGGGAGACACTGATCAATGCCTAATGGAGGCAGTAGAGCCCAGAATAGTCTAGATTATGCCAATGGGCTATGAGGTGGATGAGAAAATCCTAGAACTACATGTCCAACACCTATTAAGTCAGCCTAAGGACCCTAAGGTAGAAAGGTTTGGCACCTTTCAAGAATTGAGTGTGAAAATTCATGTTGAGCTAAGACAACCGGAGATGAAAAGAAAAGTGAGAAGAGAAGTAGAAGAAGTTGCCAAAAGATATGGCATTTCAAAAGAGGCAGTCGATGCAAATAGAGAGAAACTAGAAAGAGCAGAGAAAAAGAGACAAGATGTAGAAAAAGAAAGTCATCCAGTGCAAGCCCCCTCCCGGACTAGATCCTCAAAGAGTTCTACACCTACCACCTCTAAGAGCTCGAAATCCTCCAAACCGGAAGAAAAGACATTCATAAAAGGAGAAAAGAGAACAAAAACTAAGGCTACAAGATCCTACATAAGTCAAAAGGATGATGAAGAGACAGAGACAGATGAGGAGGTTAAGAAAATGAAGAAGAAAAAGAAAACATCTCTGGAATCCTCTGCCGGCAAAAACAAAGAAGAAGAAGCAGAAAAATTTGTTGAAAGGCCTACTCTTTTGGTTGATGATGTCATCAAGGTAGTCACTGTGGATGGGAATCTGCAACCAATGACAGAATTCTATGATGAGTATAGTGACACTGACAAGAGAATCTTGGAAGAAGTTACAGTTAAGTACTTAAACATATATAATAAAGCATTCATTGAAATCATCTCTGTTATCCCCAAAAGTTTAGAGAAGGTACTTTAACTCAGAAAAGACAATGCTAAGGAAAAGGATTTGGAGATCCAGGAATAGATAGCTATTCAGCTCTATCCTTCGATTACTCCAAAACAAATGAACATGATCTTCAAAGATTGCAAGGATGAGTTCCAGAGCAAATCCAGAATGAACAAACTTATGCTTGGAGAGATAGATCAGGTGGCAAAGGAGATTGAAGACATACTCTGGAATGTATTTAAAAGATTCAATCTTCCTGTTATAGAGGACATAAGTGATGAACCTTCTGCCATGGATGTTGAAGGATTAAGTACATCAAAGGAAGATTCTATTGAGAAAATTACAGAAGAGTCAAAGGAGATAGGTGAGGAGAGGACTAAGAACATGGATTCCTTTGTTCCGGAAGAGGAAGTCCATGAAGAAGTAAACATCTCTCTTCCAGATCCCCCTGTTGACTCCGAAACTAAAGGAGAAGAAAGAAAAGAAGAGAAAATCAGTCAAGAAGAAGAGGTAAAGGGAAGAGAAAAAGATCAAATAGAGAAGACCCCAGGTGACAGTTCTAAGGCTGCAAAAGGAAAGAAGACTCTGTCTCCAACAAGAGACACTACAGAAGTAGTTAAAGACTTCCTGACCAAAGAAATGATAGAATTAGATGAACCGGAGCTATTTCAAGGACCACTCAATTTTGACTCTCTCTTCGGTCCAAACAATGAAGGTAGTATCTTTTGCTCAAGCCAAAGCAAAAGAAAAGCTTCTGAAGTCTCACATGGAAGACTGTGAGCTGATAGAGATTGCATTCGGTGTGTTGGAGAAGATCATGCCATCCTTCTAGAAGGATTCTTCAGCCTCTTCATCCGGTAACTTGAAATCTCTTGTTAATTCTATTAGCACACATTTTGATTCTTTGGAGAAATCAGCAGAAGAGAAAGTCTGGAAAGAGTTTTTGGGAAAGAGATTCCTTGAAGTATAGGGACTTATAGCAAATGATAGGAGAAATCTAGATATTGGGATAAAGAGCCTAGAAAATGCTCTTAAAGATGGTAGAGATTTATACAAATTTTTTCTATCTTGGTCCACAGTGACAACATACATTGCCAAAAAGGTGGAAGAACAAGAGAGTAAACTGTCAAGTTTATCTTAAAATTTTGATCCTCTCACCTCATCCATAATAAATCAAGAGTGTCAGACTATTGCCACTATTAATGAAATAAAGAGGCTTGAAAAGGAGAAGAAGAATAGAATAAGCAGGGTAAGTGAACTAAGAGGGATAATTATCCCTAAGTTAGAGGCAATGCATGAGGCCCTAACTGATGCTCATACCACAGCCCAAACCAATGATCCAGCAGGCTTAAAAAGGGCAGAAGCTTTTGCATTTTTGATAAGTGGTCACATCTCAATTTTGGACAGGATGAAGCAGAGTTGGGCAATATAATTTGTCTAGTTGAAAACCACATTTGTGGATATCCTTAAGTATATGTAAGTATAACATGTATATATACTTATCTGACAATGTATAGGTTATTTTTCTTTGCAAATTTTTTTGTGTCGGTTTCACCCTTTGCCATTGATGTCAAAGGGGGAGTGAAGAGTAGTGAAAAATGTGGAATCCAGCTAAGGGGGAGCTCCGGTAAAAGTGTACATAAGACAGAGCATCAGCCAAGGGGGAGTGTGCTATGACACTTAGTCATTTTTCACTAAGTGTTGCCATCAATGCCAAAGGGGGAGATTGTTGGCAAGAGACACTGTGTGGCTTCTTGATTGTTGTCATTGATGGCAACAAAGTCCATCCCACACATCTGCAGCACATGGTATGTCTATACTGGAAGTTAGATTGAAGAGTATTTTGGTTCGATGAGCAAGAATAGATCCGGATTTCCCAGATGATGTATCTCAGCAAAGTGTGGACTTGGAGAAGTCAAGAGGAGTACCATTACTACTACATTCTAGAGATTGAGCCTCTGGTGTTGAAAGAATGAAAAGATATGAGCATCTAAGTGTTGGGTTCTTGATAGGTAGTGTAGACTAAAGAAGAACTAACCAGCAGAGCATCAGACCTTAACCCGGATGAGAAATTGATGGTGATCAAGCTACTTAATGGATCATTCATGGTTGGCCAACATGATTCATGACTTCTATAACTATCTATTTGATACGCATCACTTAGTAAGCATGGATTCAGCCGACAGACCAGAGTTTGGGAAAATCTTGAGTATTCTGGATGCTGACTAGAATGATGTTGAAATCCTTGGTGTGAATATATATACCTGATGGATTTCAATATGAAGGTGTGTGGATTGTGATATAGTGTGCGAGAAAAGGTAGAGATAAGTGTGGAATCAGTAATACAGGTTCGGTATGTGACTAAACAACAGTACCAAAACAGAGGAAGAATGAAGTGCAGTAGATCAGTATATTAAGCCTAACCTGAACTAAACCTTAGCATATGTGGATGCTTCTCATCAGTTCAAATACCTGGTTAGTTTCTATAAACTATTGTAGGTAGTGAGCCTCTTGTGAGTAGTGTGCTCAAGCAGTAAGCCCTAATTGGCAAGTGCCATTTTGTACTTTTTATTCTTTTAACAGAGAATACAATCTTGGGTTAGTCACCCCGTGGTTTTTCCCTTAACAGGGTTTTCCATGTAAAAATCCTTGTGTTATGTGTATTGATTTCATTTCTGCTCTCATGTTCATTTATGCTTATATGTTTTGATACTGCACTATTGTTAAAGAAGAAAAGAAAGTTAAGAAATTTAAGATAATTGATTCACCCCCCTCTCAGTTATCTACCTTATTTCCAACACAAAGAACCTCTAATTTCCTGACAAAAAAGACTTTACTTTCAACAAAGTGACCAAGACTGATGAAGAAAGGATCTTAAGACACTAGGTTTGGTGACTAGTCAGGGAGTCATGTGGTTCCTAAACTTTTGAACCTATTGACTTCGGTTCAAGAACTTAAGGGATTTTTGACAATGCATGAAAATGACTAAGTAAAAGATGTGACTTGGGGAAAAGAATGTGAATAGTGACAAATAAAGAATGGGAACTTCCTAAGACATGAATGCTTTAGTAAAATTCAAACATGGGGTAACACAGGGAACTCAAAGCTATTTCTAAACTTGAACAACCAAAAGAGAAAGAAAGGTCAAAGGTAGTGTATTTTGATTTACAATAGGAAGATGCACAACCAAAAGAATAGAATGATGGATTAGGGGGTGAAGAAGAAGAACAATTGATTCAAGTGGAAGTAGTTCTGATGAGGAAGACTCTATTGTTACAGAAGAAGTTGAGCATCCAAAAGAAGTTGAAGAGTCTCTTACTCCACCCTTGAGGAGATTCACAAGACAATGGAGCCTAGTTGACAGGTATAGCCCACCAAATTTCCATTGTGTATTTTCTTTATTGAGTACTGACGATTAGCCTAGAGCCTATAGGGAAGCTATTCATGCAGATGTTAGTGAGTCTTGGCAGTTAGCCATGCAAGAGGAGATGATGGCTTTAGACTCTTGCAACACCTGGGATCTTGTCTGTTTGCCCAAAAGAAGAAAGGCCATACGTTGCAAGTGGGTCTTCAAGAAGAAGTCTGGAGCAGACGGTTCATTGGAGAAGTACAAGGCTAGACTGGTAGGCAAGGGCTACTCCCAAAGAGAGGGAGTTTTAATTTTGGTGAAATATTCTCTCCTATTGTTAAATTAACTTCAATTAGATTTCTCTTATCCATTGCTGTAGATTTTGATTGGGAAATAGAGCAATTGGATGTTAAGACTGTGTTCTTGCATGGAGATCTTGACGAAGAAATTTACATGCAACATCCTATAGGGTTTGAGGTAAAAGAGAAAGAACACTAGGTTTGCAAATTAAAAAGGTCTCTTTATGGTTTGAAACAGTCCCCCAAAATGTGATACCAAAAGTTTGATTCATTTGTTTTGAAATTGGGTTTTGTTAGAAGTGAGGGGGATCACTATGTGTACATTCATTGTATTGACGATTCCATACTAATCATTGCATTGTATGTTGATGACATGTTATTTTTCAGCAATACTAATGGTATGATCAGTGAATTGAAATCCCAACTTTTAGGTGCATTTGACATAAAGGATCTTGGAGCAGCCAGGTATATTCTAGGTATGGAGATTAGGAGGGATAGAGGTAATAGAAATCTTTGGTTATCTTAGAGTAAGTATGTGAATACCATTTTGTAGAGATTTAGCATGCAAGATTGTAACCCTATTAGAATTCATTTGCCAATTGGAACTAAGCTTTCATTAGACATGTGTCTGAAGAATGAGGATGATTTTGAGGATATGACTAATGTGCCATATGCTAGTGATGTAGGGATTTTAATGTATGCAATGGTTTGTACTAGGCCACATATTGCCCAAGCAGTGGGAGTTTTGAGCAGGTTAATGTCTAACCCTGGAAAACAACATTGAAATTATGTGAAGAGGGTTTTTGGATATTTAGCTGGTACTTTTGATTATTGTTTGGTTTATTCTGGTACTGACAATATGGAAAAGACATTGGACATATATGGTTTTGTTGATGCAGATTGGGCAAGTGACATGGATGGTCAAAGGTCCACTAGTGGCTATGTGTTTACTTTGTTTGGAGGAACAATGAGTTCGATGAGCAAAAAGTAGCCCACAGTTGTGTTGTGTGGTTACACAACAAGCCCCATTTTGACTTGGCAAAATAGGGACCCAACTTTTCGGCTTGGCTTGTGTTGTCTGCTCTTTGGCGGTTTGGTAAAAGTAAGTTAGGTGCATCATCATGTGGAGTCAGGATGAGGTAAATCACCATTATGAGGTTAGTTTGTCAAATTTCGTATTTCATTTCTGTGACCTCATAGTTTGAAAGAGTATTAAAATTCATGCAGGTTTGTCTTTTACATCATCCTAATATTCCTCAGGACGTGAGAGTTATGAACGGTCAAAGTTTCGGTCAAACCTGATATCCGCAAGAGGAGGAATCATGTTTTTATAACCTGTCATCTTCTTGAAGATCATCATCATATTTGAAACATCCCCTGATAATATCCTGTGGCTCAAATATCCAGACGTTAACTTTAAGTGGTAGTAAATCTTCCCCGTCAAGCGGTCTTTTATATCGCGAGCGTCATGTTTTCGAATGTAACCCGATATTTCTTAATATCTTCATGACGCGAAATGTCACCCTTAGCAAATATCCTGATGACGTCATCCAAACCGGATAAATGAAGAAACAAACATGATGATGACATCATCATCACATTCACATCTCGACAGGATATTTTCTAAAAATGATCATGTTCGTTTAATATGACGATGACGTCATGATACCTCTCTGATACAAAGAATGAATATCATCATGACGTCATCCTGATAGTCCAAAAGAGATACATGTAAGTTTGTCTCGTCATCATCATATTTGAAACATCACCCGATACACCGAAATATCCTCTTGATGTACTAAACATAAACAAGGGTACTTTTGTCACCCGAATCTTGTCGCGATAATGATTTCAATAAGGGGAGGAGGATGATATTGAAACTTGACCCGATATTTGCGAATATCATCCTACCCTCATGATATCTTGTCATATGGATATCCCCTCACTCCCGTTGCTGCCATTATCATTTAATGCACGCAGACATGGTAGGTAGTTCCCGCCGACCCCAAAACCCAATGAAACACCTGGCGAGATCCTACGTTTTCACACGAATAATCAAGGAATGTAATCTAACTTGTCAGAGTTGCCCTAAATGTACCCTAACTGCAAGGTTAAAAGGTAATTCAATTGCTATTTTCACATTTACCCTGCGATAAAATTATTTTTACAGAGCACCAGCTTCCATATCCACATACCAGCTACTGTTGCGCGATTTGAGCTCACAAACAGAAGGAAGTAGGCGATCATCGGCTGAATTAGGAACGTCGTTGGCAATCCACTGGTATAAAAGAGAAGTCTGCATAACCAGGTAAGTAAATGAAACCCTCATCCTGTTATTATTGTTCAGGTATGATGATACAAGTTCTGGTTTATGCATCCATATGATTAAGTAATGTTGAAATGATACAGTAGGCACAGTGATTTATGAAGTCAATAGTAATATGTATACATGTATATACCTGTTGTGAGATAGGATTTTGTTAATTGCAGGTACTCATGGCCGACAAGCAGTACGTTAAGTGTCAAGAGGAATTCAGTAGGCCTATGTTCTCTTCTCAGAGGGGGGTCCTGTTCAAGTATGGAGCAATTACAGACACCCATCAGGGGAGCACCAATCTGGAGGCCTGGTCAGCTAAACTAAATGATGGGCATGACAAGAGTCCTGTGCTGGATGCAGTATTTGTGTCAGGAATATGGAACGCTGCCGGTTTCCCATATTCTATGGAATCCCTAGAGCTGGTTATAGAATGTGCCCGGAATTATAATCCTCAGACGAGGCAAGTGGTGAAGCATGGGAGGATATATGCAGACCTCTCCATCAAGGGTCTCTCCCAGACATTTGGACTGCCACTGGGCAGTAAAGTTAAGAGCGTGGACCTCAAGAAGTTAGGAAAAGAGTATGAGGCCAACAAGAAATCAGCCAGGAAGAACATGTATCAATGGCAGGCTGAGAACAGCACATATCTGGTAGCAGCCAAACTTCCTGTGCACATGTTCAAGTATGATTTCAATGAGGAGTACCAATACATGATTGCACTCCTAAATAGGGTAACAGGCTAGCCTGATGCTGGTAGTTTCAGAGATTGGATGTATGGGATAATCATGATGTGTCTGTATTCAGACATCAAGCCACTGTGGGGCCAAATAATAAGTGATGCTCTGCACGAGCAGCTGGTGAACCTGGGAGGTTCAAATTGTGCATTTTACATGACATCTTACATTGTTTATTCGTGTGCTTATAAAGGCACTTTTGATGCCCTAGTTACAGATGGAAAGCTCACAGGCACAAATGCTGCATATATCTGGGATCATCATCCCCAGCTGCAGAGAACCAACTACCTCAAAGACTACAAACTGGTCAATGATGCATTCTCTATGCATCTGGTAAGGACCATGGAAGAGGACAGAACAAAAAGATTGAGCATGGAAGCTCAAGAAGTGGTTTACAGGCATGGAGCCTGGTATATCCAGTTTGCAACCTTTTCTTACATAAGGGTTGAAGGTTTTGAGGAACATCCCCTCATGCTGCCGAGGTATCCTACAGATGCAGTAATATTAATGGAATTTATCAGGCAGGGCTCCGTGATGATAAAGATGTACAAGGACACCAAGAAGCTGCCACCAATTTTGTTCCCAGTCAGCATTGGCAACTATATGTGCCCTAATTCTAACAATATAAAGAAGGTGATGGTCACCCTGAATAAAATGAATTTGCAGCCTTTCCCAATAACAAGACCATATGATCCTTACGGCAGGATATAGAAGATACTAGGAAAGCCTATTCATCAGAGGCACCTAGAAGATTTTTGGGCTGACTGTGAAGATGAGGCAAAAGCTAGGAGAAGAAGGTATCAGAGGTTGACTCTGAACCAAGTTAGAACATTTGATTGCATCTCCCTTCCCCAACAATTGAAAAAGGATGATGGCAGGATAATTGCAGATGAATATGAACAGAAAAAGATATACAATGACACTATCTCTGCACCTGACCTCACCATGCAGGAAGACATATCTTTGGACCCATTCATTGCCAAGACCATACAGCTGACTCAAGCTTGGGTTGATAAGCAGGTGGAGGCATTGAAAAAGAAAGGTGTTGCCATTACGGTGGACAACAAAAAGAAGGGACAGGATATTCCTGGGGAGGTATATGATGACTTCCTGCTTGAGAAAAGGAAGACTAAGGGAGACAAGTTACCTCCACCACAACAACAGAGCAAAAGACCCCCAAGGGGCAAGAAAGTGGATAAACAACCCAAAGGGGTTATAATTGACAGGGCAGTATTTACAGCTGAGGAGGCAGCCGGATCAGAATCAGGATCAGAATCAGACTCCCCTCCAAAGAAAGAAAAGCCCAAGAAGAGTAAGACAGCAGAGGCTGGAATCACTGAGACCCTAGAAGTCAGTCAATCCTTAGGGAAACGTGATGAAGAGGATGTCCTCATGGAGGAGGAGCCTAAAGAGGAAGAGGCTCCATTAATAATAAAAAGAAAGAGGAGACCTCCACAGGTGCTGGTCTCTACCACACCTAAGAAACAAAGAACCTCCATGAGAGGTGGAATAAGTGAACCCCCTACACTATTACAAGGGGCAGGTAGTGAAGCACCAAAAGAACTTCAACATAATGTTCCACTTCCTACCATAGTCAAGTTCAAAACTAAACTTGCAGAGGAACAAATGAAAGAAGCCTCCCAGACACAAGCAGAAGGACATGTCTTGCTTGATGAGACAATAAATCTATCTGACGATGAGGTAGTGCAGGATGTGGCTGCACAGAAGATGGAAACACTTGCTGCTAATATAACTATGACTCCTCACAAGCCTCCACCAGTTCAAACTGTGCTTGAGGAGATGAAACAAGCAGAAGAAGAGCAAGAAAAGAGCCCAGCGTAGGTAGCTCAAGAGATAGGGCTAGATACATTGATTACAGAGGTGACAAGTCCTGTAGTGGTGGACCTGACAGAAAAATAGGATGCAAGTCCTGAACAGCTAGCAGGATCACCTGATAAAGGCCACCCAACAGAAGAGATAGAGATGGCAGAGTCAGAGGGCCATGCTCTTGAGTTAAGCCAACATGATCCACATGATATATCAGAGGAACCTGCTATAGTAGAGGTTTAGGAAGCTAAGGCTGATGAGAAGAAGGAAGCACTAGAGGATCCAGCTGCCAAAATACAAGAAGTTGATAGTGCATGCTCAGAAGAAGTAATAGCTACAGAACAACTGCCAGCACCTCAGGTAGAATCCCTAGTATCTGGTGTAGTGGATAAGCAACAAGGGGAAGAATTGGGAACAAATGAAATAATGACAAAGGAAGATCATGATCGTCATGATCAGCATATAGATGCGCCACAGGGTTCCCCACACCAAGAAGATGCTCCCCTAGAGAAGGAAATTCCTCAACAGGAGGAGGTGCCACAAGATCAATAGCAAAGAGAGCATCAAGAAGAAGAAAAGGAAAAGTCACCATCTCCACAACATCTGTTGATAGAAACGGGAGATATGGGTGAACATCATGATGATGCTGAAAAACATGACCAGGTACCTCCATGGTTAGCAAAAGAAGTAAATATTGAGGAAGAACTTGAAATTCAAGAATTCGATGTCTCCACTTTGTTCTCCACGGACATAATGAAACCCAAGAGGAAGGCCAGAATGACTTCGGCCATCAAAAGAGATCCGACAACAGGGAGAAGGACCGCACAAATTGCCATACCTGCGGTGGAGAAAGAAAAAGGTAAAATCACTATGGATGAATTTCAAATTAGCACAGTAGATTTGGGCTTTGCCAATGAGGACCAAGAAGGTCAGGAGGGCAAAGACATTATTGACTCTCTAATTCAAAAGGTGAAAAGAGACAAGGAGAAGAATAAGCAACATAAAGAGCACATTGCTCAGTTGCATGCCTATATCAAAGGACTGACCAATCCTGATGATACCACGACTGAGCCTGCAGTCCCATTGACTGCCATTTCTCAGGAGGAGGTAAATAAATTAGACCTCATGAAGCATGAGGCATCCGTGATAAAGAAATGGATGTCATCTGCATTGGATGATGCTGTAGAAATAATGAAAGCCTCTCTGAAGAGGTGGAGCATTTTGAGTGACTCCAAGACTAAGGTAGATAAATTGTAGATGCAGACCGGGAAGAGGTCTTACAAATTGGAGAGAGTCCTGAGCCTTTTAGGGGAAATAAAGGGGATAAATCCTCAACTGCTTATCAGTAAGTAGGTGCTAAATAGTAATACCGCATTATTGATAGATATCTGGTACAAGGACATTCAGTTCGAATGCGGAGTCCTCAAAAGATGCAATAATAAGCTGAGGGATATCAGCATGAGGCTACGAGATTTAATGGCTGAAGAAGCAATGATATTGGAAGCATTGGAAGGCAAGGTGGAAGGTAAAATAGAAAATCAAGATGAAGAGTCTGCCATCAAAGCTGTACACAGCAACTTCCAATCAGAGGTAGATGGTCCACCTGTCCATTTGACAGAAGAACTGATAAATAAAATAATGAGGATCAAGGTCCAGATGGAGAAATATAAAGAAACACTACAGGACAGGAAAAATAAGATGGATAATAGCAAAGACAAATATGAAGCACATAAGCACACCATCATCAAAGCAAAAACTCAAGATGGCGGAGGGATAGATCAAGTTGTGCATTCATATGAGCAGGTCCGCAGTAGTATGCAGCCCCATATGCAGCATCATCATCATCAGGATAGCGAAAGTTCAGGAAGCGACGCACATGATGATGACCCGCATGAATTAGCTGAAGAGCATGATGAAGACACATCATGAAGGGGGATAATAGCATAAGTAGTATAGATAGTTGCCAGCTGGCAACTTGTACCATTTTGTAAAGGTTGACAAAGTCAAGTAAATAATGACCGTGGATTTGTATTGATAAATCAAGATTGCAGATCTTTTTGTAACGGATTCCTCACCTTATTCTATAAAAGGTGGTGGAATGCCTTATTGAATTCATTCAAAACTTAATTGAAATCTGTTTGCTAAAGTCTTCAGGGCTTATTTCAAAGTTATTGTATATGTACATGTCTTTTGCATACTTAATGAAAGAGAAGAGTATTTCGATTACAAATCTAAGTAAATCTTGAGTAATCTGTGTCTGAATTTTGGATATGTGCTTTGATTTGCTGCGTCCCTTGGAGTGCTCATCATGTTGCATGTATTGTTTTCATTCATCATCCTCTGAAGTTTGCATCAACTGTCTCTAGCTGTGGAATATCCTGGTGAACATATGGTTTGATTTCTTCTCCTCATGATAGTATCAAGTATGTATGTGGATCAATAGCTAAAGGTTCAACCTTAAATAGAAGCATTTCTTCAATTTCTTTTAAATTTCAGAGCATTTCATCTCCATAATTGCAAGTAATTGATGATCTTAAGCAAATAACACAGATATGCGGACATCTCGTAGATAATCATAAATATTTAGTATATCTAAATACAAAGCATGCACAATTGAAAATATCATGCAAAGATTGAGGTATTTCTGTGCCTTCTCATCAAATAACTGCATAATATGACTTCTCTGTAAAGAATTTCTGCAGGAATGTAATGATGATGATAAATTTCCACGTAAGGCCCCAAAATGGAAACAGCAACTCACATTAACCTCTGAGCGACTTCAAACGATTAAGACCTAATCACCGGAGACTTGGGATCCTGAATTCTTTAAATTCATAGTATCTTTCAAGATGAATAAAGGTTAATGTGTACTTTTATTCTATGTTTGTTTGTGACTAACATCATGACCAACAAGTTGCTTTGTCCACCATCGAAGTAGAGTATATGGATTCTACTCATGTTTCTGAGGAGAATTTTGGTTGAGGAGATTGTGTACAGGTATTGGTTTTTATTGCAGGGTAATTCAAATTGGTTGTGATAGCCAGAGTGCTATTTGTTTGGCCAAAAATGCTATGTATCATGCTCGGACTAAGCATGTTGATGTACAATATCAATTTGTTCGAGAAATGGTTACAAGTGGACAAATTTAGTTGAAGAAGGTAGACACTCAGGATAATGTTGCAAATGCTTTGACCAAACCTATGAGCATAGAGAAATTTACTTGGATGGGCCTTGTTTCTTGTACTTAGTTGTTTTATGTTTTCCTATGGGTATTTACAATGTATAATGTCAAGTGGGAGAATGTTAGGATTTAGGTTCCATTAACCTTATAAATACTTGTAATTATTTTTCCTAATATTATTTGTAATTACCCATAAGGGATGTACAAGTTTCACCGACAGTGGAAAAAATTAATTACCGGGGACAGTATATATTGAGTTACCACATTGGTAAGTTCCGAAGTTACCAAAGGTAGTTATTGAGTAACATTTACTAAAGGTAATTGTAAATATCAAGAGTAATTAAGGGTGGGTGCCACCTTGGAGGAAGCATCTATTTTTGGCTTGTATGACACACTGTTGATATGCACCAGACAATTGAGAGGGGGGGTGAATCTATTGTCACAACAACTTAAACACTTTTTGCAATTTAAACATTCAATACTTATCCACAATTATTATGATTTAACCATGAGTGCATGTAATCAGAAACTTAACCACAAATACAACATCAAACACAAGAGACACCAGATTTACGTGGAAAACCCCAAGGTGGGGAAAAACCACAGAGAGGATTAACTCTTAATATATATTGCAATCTTGAATAGTGATGTTCAGGCTTGGTCACCCCATGGGCCTAAATATACTGGCTTACTGCCATGAAGAACAACTAGGTCTAGTAGGCTCACTGCCACAACCCTAAACCTAGCAAGATTACAATAAGGGCTATTAAACCTTGAGGGATTTTAAACCCTATTCACTGCCATGTTCAACACCTTTCACTATTTGCAACTAAAGTATAATAATTTCCTGCTCTGCCTTTCCTCTGCTCTGTTCTTCCTTTTTTCTTCTCTTCCTTTTCTTTCCTCTGCCCCTCCTCTACTTTGCCTTTGGACCTTTCTTAATATATATTCATTTTTGCTCAAGGACACCTTTTCCACTACTCAACTACAAGTATTTATACACTACATCAACCTTGGAATGATCATCAAGGTCGACATCAACCATTGGAACAATCTCCAAGGTCGGTATTACAAACATTTACAAAATAGGTCCTAACCTATTGCAATATCATGCAAAGGGAATGAAATGCGGATCACACCATACCTTAGATAGGACTCAAATATGATCTTTCACGCCACAATAGGCTTCCACAATCTTCTAGAGATTTCTGCAATCACTGGGATCAACCAGGTCGGCCAAGACTGGTTACACGTTACATTAACTGGGAACAATCTTCACATACTATCACACTGATGCAGACCAAAGTCCAAATAGGAACATGATTAGGAGACCTCCACAAGCACATTATAATTATCAGGAGCAACTGCATGAACCTTAATCACTTTATCCATAGGAATCTTCTCACCGGAACACATGAACTTCACTGTCTTCAACTGTCATAAAACAAAGATAGCTTGCGGACCACCAAACAATGAACCATTGCAATTGTAGGAACTTATCATCATCCTAGAATTTCCTCTAGAACTACAGAGCAAAATACTTTAGTGCAGAGGAATGTGGAGCCAAATACTATCTTCCTGTCTCAATTGAACTTACAGAAAAAGCAGGCTTCACTCTGGTGAACACAACTCACTCAGATCTTCATGCAGATGACTCAAACCTAGAATGTAGCATCCTTAGACATACTTCTAACTTACTTCCAATCTACAGACAATGATCTTCAAGAAGGAATAAATGTGGAGTAGTTTACCAGACTGTTCTTCAACATACAACTCACTGTCTGGACTGTACTTCTCTATAATTCACTTGTTTCTTCCAGAGGCTAATTTTCTCAATATCCTCAACATACAAGTCTTCTAAACAAGTAATAGAATAAGATACAGTTGAAACTAATGACAACAAGAATATGTTGACATCAATGACAACACCGATTAGGCACATACTTGTAACAATCTCCACCTTTGCCACTGATGGCAACATATGATGTAAAAAATTGCAATAACCATCAAGACAAGATTCTCCCCCTTTCTTTTTACACACCTGCACTCTTTCTTTCTCCAAAATTCTCCCCCTTTCTCTTACACATCTGCACTCTAAGTTTTTCACATGACTTCTCTCCCCCTTTGACATCAATGGCAAAGGGCACATACTTGCACTCTTATGCTCTGATGTAATCTCTCCTCTAAGTTTTCTAACTACTCCCCCTTAGAAGTAGCCCTAAAAAGCATCAATCTGGACCTTTAAACACCTCCGGACTGATGCACCATTGTGCATCTTAGTTTAGAGTAGGAGGGGTGATGACCCCTAACTTTTCTCTGAGATACTCAAAAGTATTTTTGGGCAAAGGCTTGGTAAAGATGTCTACAATCTGATCCTTGGTAGAAACATACTCCAACTTGACTTCATTCTCTGTCACTTTTTCTCTCAGAAAATGATACCTTATGGATATGTGCTTGGTCCTTGAATGCATCACTGGGTTCTTTGATATGTTTATGGCACTTGTGTTGTCACGAAAGATTGCAATAGATTCTTCATATACAACTTTGATGTCCTTTAAAGTTTGCTTCATCCATAACACTTGAGCGCAACTGCATGTTGCTGCAATGTATTCTGCCTCTGTAGTAGATAGGGATATTGAATCATGTTTCTTGCTCAACCAAGATAATAATCTTTTTCCCAAGAAGAATCCACCTCCAATTGTACTTTTTCTATCATCCACATCTCCGGCCCAATCTGCATCAATATATGCACTGAGAGCAAAGTCACTATCCATGGGGTACCACAAACCATAATCTATTGTGCCTTTTAAATATCTTAGAATTCTCTTGACTGCCATCACATGTGATTCCTTGGGTTCTGCCTGAAATCTTGCTGCAAGACACACTGCATGCATTATGTCAGGTCTGGTTTGAGTCAGATAAATTAATCCTCCAATCATAGATCTATACTTTTTCTGGTTTGCCAAGGGTGAGTTATCATCTTTTCTCAACTTACAACCAGTTATCATAGGTGTTCATACTGGTTTAGAGTCTTCCATCCCAAATTTCTTTAACAACTCTTTCACATACTTAGACTGAGAAATGAAGATACCCTTATTTGATTGACTTATTTGCAGACCTAAAAAGAAGTTCATCTCTCCAAACATGGAAATTTTAAATTCACTTTGCATCTCTCTAGCAAAAACTGAGCACATACCTCCATTGCCTCCAAAAATAATATCATCAATGATCTTGAAGTAGAGATTACTATCTATCGTACCTATATTGAACCCTATCTGTATCAGGTACTTGTCCAACCATGCATACCATGCCCTGGGAGCTTGCTTCAATCCATACAATGCTTTCTTCAATCTGCATACCATGTCCCATTGTTTTGATGACTGAAATCCTTCCAGTTGTTCAATATAGACTTCCTCTTCCAACTCTCCATTTAAGAAGGTAGACTTCACATCCATTTGATAAACCTTGAAATCTTTGTATGCTGCAAAAGCTAAAAACATCCTTATTGCTTCAATCCTTGCTACTGGAGCAAAAGTTTATTCAAAGTCTATTCCTTCAACCTGACCATATCCTTTGCATACCAATCTTGCTTTGTTTCTTACCACTTCACCATTCTCATTCATTTTGTTTCTAAAGACCCACTTTGTACCAATTACATTCTTGTTTGTTGGTTTGGGAACAATATCCCAAGTGTGATTCTTCTCTATCTACATCAATTCTTCTTCCATGGCCTTTATCCAATTCTCATCTTTGCATGCCTCATCCATGGTTTTAGGTTCAATCTTTGAGATCAGATAGAAATTTACTTGTTCTTCTGTATCTTTTCTTCTGGTTAAGATCCCTTTGCTCTTATCTCCTATGATTTGATTTTTAGAATGACTGATTCTTACATATCTTGGAGTTTTGGTAGCACTTACCAGAGCTTGTTCTTCTTCATCTATGTTGTCTTCATGTAGCACCACTTCTAAAACATCTGGACCATCTGACTCATATCCACTTGGTTTAGAAGACCTTTCTTTACACTCATCAACTTTGACATTTGTACCTTCAATGATTTTATTCAGCCTCTTATTATAGCACCAGCATGCCTTACTCTTGGTGGAGTAACCAAGGAAGATTCCTTCATCACATCTAGCATCAAACTTGCCTAAATCTTCTTCTCTTTTGATATAACATCTGCTACCAAAGACTTTGAAATACTTCACAATAAGAACTCTACTATGCCACAATTCATAGGGAGTTTTTGAACTATTACCTTTTACTTGAACCTTGTTTAGGATATATACTGCGGTGTGAATTGCCTCTCTCCAATATGCTTATGGAAGATGAGCTTCCTTCATCATGGTTCTAGCATCTTCTTGAACTGTTCTATTTTTCCTTTCAACAACTCCATTTTGTTGTGGAGTTCTGGGCGCAAATAACTATCTCTTTATTCCATGTTCTTCACAAAAGAAATTAAATTCATTTGATGTGAACTCTCCTCCTCTATTAGATCTCAAACATTTGATTTTCAAATCCATCTCATTTTCAACCATTGCCTTAAATGCCTTGAATTTATCTAGAGCTTTAGCTTTCTCTTTCAAGAAGGTGACCCAAGTCATTCTAGAATAATCATCAATACGAAGCATGAAATACATGTCTCCTTGCAAACTTCTTACTATGGTAGGTGCACACAAATATGTATGCACTAGTTTAAGTAGTCCTCTAACTGATTGATCCTTTCTTTTAAAACTTGTTCTTGTCTGTTTCCCAAATTGACACTCCTTACAAACTGGATTAGCAGGCTTCACAAGCTTAGGCAAATCTCTGACAATCTATGCAGTACTTATCTTCATAATATTATCAAAATTTATGTGACACAACCTTCTATGCCATAACCAACTCTCATCAATCTGAGTCAACAAGCAATAGTTCTCAGTTCCTTTCAAGTGATAGATGTTACCTTTGGTCTTCTTACCAGTTGCAATGACTATTCCGGAGCTTTCCCTGATCTTGCATCCATTGTCCTTGAAGCTTAAGTCATAACCCTTGTCACACATCTGACCCATACTTAGAAGATTGTGCTTTAATCCTTTCACATACAAGACATCTTCAGTATTATGCTTTCCATCAAAAGAAATAGATCCTTTTCCACAAATCCTACCAGTTGTATCATCTCCAAACCTAACTAGTCCACCATCATATCTTTCCAAACTTACAAACTTACTTTTGTCACCAGTCATGTGGTGAGAGCAACCACTATCAATAACCCATTCATCTTTGTCCTTAATGACCTGAGCAGCCAAAGCACTTTCCATTAGTTTTTCTTCCTTCATACAGCTAGAAGAATTAGTAGACACTGTAAGATCTTCCTTAATACCAATGAACAAGCATTCATTTACAGAGGGATTAGCATTGTCTAGTTCACCATTATCTTATACTCCTTCATCATCATCGAAATCTCTAACATAATAACACTTCTTTTGGGTCCTAGGTATGTTCTCATATCTTCTTCTATTTCTTTCAATTCTTTTAGGACATCTGGAAGCAAAATGACCTACTTTACCATAGGAAAAACATTTGAAAGGTAATTTGCCTTTATACTTACTAGATCCTCTTTGCAGCCTGTCCACAAAGTTGGCTTCAACTTCATCTATCTCATCATAAGATTCTACTTTATAATTTTATGATCTGGAAGTACTTTTAGGAGTAGTGTCTTTGAAGGTAGTCTCAACTTTTGGCAGAGCATCATCTAACTCCCTCATTTCAAAAGCAGCAAGCTTGCCAAGCAACTGATCCCTGTTAACTATTTTTACTTTTATGAATTCTTCAATCGTAGCCACCTTGTGATAGTAGGACTTGGGTAGAGATATGAGTATTTTCATGACAATTTCCTTTTCTTCAAGAGTTCCACCTATGGCTTTTATCCCTGTAACAAGTTCATCAACTCTTAGCATAATTGTTCATCTTCAGGCATTTGTATTTCACTTTCAGACTTTGCAACTTGGTTTCCTTCACAGAGTCATCTCCTTCATACATATTTTTCAACTTTTCCCATACCTTATTTATAGTTTCAAGATCCACCACTTTTGTCAGTATTGAGTTGGTCAATGAGCTTAGCAGAGCATCCCTTGCCTTGATATCTATCTCATATTCTTTGATTTTGTCTTCAGTTGTCAGACCATTTTGAGGTATGGTGTATTCTGTTTCTGTAGCTTTCCAAACTTTGACACCAAGAGAAAGAAGATGGCTTTTCATCTAAGCCTTCCAGAGAACATAATTCGTTCCATCAAAATGTGGAGCTTCCTTCTTGTAAGACATTTCAGATCTTCCTCAAGCTATTAAACTTTCTTTAAAGGAACCTCACTCTGATACCAAATGTTGATATGCGCTAGACAACTGAGAGGGGGGGTGAATCTATTGTCACAAAACTTAAACACTTTCTGTAATTTAAACATTCAATACTTATCCACAATTATTATGATTTAACCATGAGTGCATGAAATCAAAAACTTAACCACAGATACAACATCAAACACAAGAGACACCATATTTACATGGAAAACCCCAAGGTGGGGAAAAACCACAGAGAGGATTAACTCTTAATATATATTGCAATCTTGAAATAGTGATGTTCAGGCTTGGTCACCCGATGGGCCTAAACATACTAGCTTACTGCCATGAAGAACAACTAGGTCTAGCAAGCTCACTTCCACAACCCTAAACCTAGAAAGATTACAATAAGGGTTGTGAAACCCTATTCACTGCCACGTTCAACACCTTTCACTATTTGCAACTAAAGTATAATCATTTCCTACTCTGTTCTTCCTTTTTTCTTCTCTTCCTCTTCTTTCCTCTGCCCCTCCTCTGCTCTGCCTTTGGACCTTTCTTAATATATATTCATTTTCACTCAAGGACACCTTTTCCATGACTCAACTACAAGTATTTATACACTATATCAACCTTGGAATGATCATCAAGGTCGGCATCAACCATTGGAACAATCTCCAAGGTTGATATTACAAACATTTACAAAATAGGTCTTGACCTATTGCAATATCATGCAAAGGGAATGAAATGTGGATCACGACATGCCTTAGCTAGGACTCAAACATGATCTTTCATGCCACAACACACTTCCACAATCTTCCAGAGATCTCTACAATCACTAGGATCAACCAGGTCAGCCAAGACTGGTTACACGTTACATTAACTGGGAACAATCTTCACATACCATCACAATTTCTTAATGTGGACCAAAGTCTAGATAGGAACATGATTAGGAGACATCTACAAGCACATTATAATCATCAAGACAAACCACACAAACCTTAACCACTTTATCCATAGGAATCTTCTCACCAGAACACATGAACTTCACTGTCTTCACTTGTCATAAAAGAAAGATAGATTGTGGAGCACCAAACCATGAACCATTGCAACTGTAGGCACTTATCATCATCCTAGACTTCCCTCTAGAACTACAGAGCAAAATGCTTTAGTGGGGAGGAATGTAGAGTCAAATACTATCTTCATGTCTCAACTGAACTTACAGAAAAAGTAGGCTTCACTCTGGTGAACACAACTCACTCAGATCTTCATGCGGATGACTCAAAGCCAGAATGCATCCTTAGACATACTTCTAACTTACTTCCAATCCACAGACCATGATCTTCAAGTAGGAATAAATGTGGAATAGTTTATTGGACTGTTCTTCAACATACAACTCACTGTCTATACTGTACTTCTCTATAACTCACTTGTTTCTTCTGGGGAGGGTAATTTTCTCAATATCCTCAACATACAAGTCTTCTAAACAAGTAATAGAATAAGATATAGTTGACACCAATGACAACAAGAATATGTTGACATCAATGACAACACTGATTAGGCACATACTTGCAATACACACATCATAAAGTTAGTAAGTGGTTGTAAGAGAATCTATGATAGTTGTAAGTTGTCATAAGATTCTATGACAATATGACAACTTATGACAGATATTTATGAGCTGTAAGTTGCTATTCTTGGCTCTAGGAACCCATAGTAAGAAAATGCTATTCGGGGGTGTTATGAGGGAATCTATGGTGGTTATGACAACATTTATTACCCCATAAGTGCCTATTCTTGTCCATGGATGCCCAAGTTTGCATGGTTGACTATTGACAAGTGTCATGAGCTTGTAAGAGGTCATTTAATGTTGCATCTTGGAGTATCCAAGGTGAGAGAAAGTGGACACCTAGTTTGGGGAGTGAAATACCTCTATAAATACAATACCTTGTATGTGTTGTATATCACAGTTTTCTTTTACACAGGTTCTACTGGATTGAAGGTTGGAGAGACAAAGGAAGTGCATGTATTATGTATTTCATATTTTGAAGATAATACAACTTGAGCCTCTTTTCTTGATGGAGTTTTTTACTCGAAAGGGTTTTCTTCATGTTATATCTGGTGTTGATATGGTTTATTCTTCTATGGTGTTTATTCATGTGTTGTAATTTTATTTTCGTATGCAATTTCTGTTCATATTACACTGCTTTATGATCATAAATATATTATAATTAGATTTCCATTTGGGTAGATGTTGCCTTCATTTCTAACATATAGCATATGATTTAATAGATCCTACAATACAAAGAAATTTTGTAAAACAACAAAACACTTATTAACAAAATGCAATAACCTAAATGGATACCGAATCTCAAGTTCTAATTAGTAATATCCAATTGAAAACTCACATTTACCTTTATTCCAACATTTCAAAACTTTCCAAAAAATTAAGACAAGATGTGATATGAGGAATCAATTACAAAATGTCCTTTTATCAACAAAGGTTTCACAAAAATATTTCCTTCAAAAATGACACTTCATTCAGGATGCAAAAAAGTTGATGGGTTTTGGATGTGATCTTTTAGATTCATGTGCAATTCTATAGAAAAGTTCCTCAGAAAAGGTGAAGTGAATAGGATGTGGAAGTGCAATTTTAACTTTAATTCCATATAAAAGTCCCATAGATAGATTTTAATGATTTCTAGTAAGTCTTAATTTTTTGGGGAACTTACTAGCTTTCGAATGTGAATCTCAAAGGCTTAATGTTGCATGTGTATTGTCATTGATGTCAAAAGAGTTGTGTTGTGGAAGGTTGCATGTGATATCAACAGTGTAGTGATTAGTGTTAAGAGTAAGAGTTCAAAGGATCAGACAAAGGAGTGATGATCAGAGATGTTGTGAAGTGAAGGAGATTGTGATGAAGGTCTTGAGCATATTATTGGATTAGTATCATTTGTACACAGTTGTACCTTATCTACTAAAGTTCATGGATAGGTGAAAGTTGATAGGTTGATGAGTATGCTGATATGAAGAAGTTGTGGTTTCTTGTTTGTGATGTAAAGAGCTATGATTCTTGTCTATGATGCTGTGAATATCGTGATTATTGTCTATGATGTAAAGAGTTATGATTGTCTTCTGATAAGCATTGCATAAATTGTTTAAATTGTTTCAAACAATCAAAGGCATAGGAAGATGCATTGAGGAAGCTCAAGAGAATGCTTAACATTCCTTCACATTTGAAGGTATGGCCTTGTGGTTTGAAAGTTAGACAGAGACATGTGTGCAGTATGTATGTTCCTAATTTTAGAACATAGAAGTTATCAGGGAAGATTTTAGAGTTAGCAGAGTGAAGACAGTGGTTCAGAGTTGTTGCAAATAGGATGAGTCAGAGAAATTCTCTGTATTTCTCTGCATTAGAAGATGTGATATTATAGCTTGAAGGATTGTCAGATATAGATGATAGGTTTGATATGTTCAAGTTTCAATTGATAAGATATACTGCAGAGGTTCTTTAGAATCAACAGAGTAAAGACAAATCATGTTGCTGATTAGGGTTGCCAGGAGAGAAAGCAAAAGCCACCGTATATCACCACATTACAATATTTAGCTTTGCTGCTTGGAAAATATGATCAAAATGTCTATATATTTTCTCATTTCAAAATTCAAGTGTTGAGATGTATCGCAAGTCTATTTTTCAATGTTCTATTTCATGACTATGTGTTCAGAGTTTGCAAGAGATGTTGGGGTCAATGTCTGTTTCGTTTGCACCAGAAAGAAGATGCATAATTTAGAGAAATGAATGTATGAGAATGGTCTTGCAAGTCATATAATGTTTGTGAAGTGATTAGTATGATGTAATCATGTTTCTCGGGTACCGTTTTAGGTCTAGAGTTAATACATAAGAGGTTAAGTGTTTGCTGAGGTGACTTGGTCTGCTTTGGTGATTACATCGTGTTTGGAAGTGTGCAGAAGCATGGAGATGTGTGTTAAGGTGAAATAGGTCCGGATTATTACTTGGCTTGAACCGCATTGGATTTTGGGTTCTGGCTTGTTGTACTAGATGTTGCATGTTTCATGTTACACGTTTCATCTTTGCTGACAAAGGAGAAAGTTTTTAAAGCTTGTAGAGGATATAAATAAAAGATCAAGTTTGTTACAAAGGTATGAGAGTGTGTGAGTGTGCAAGGATGTATGTGCGAGTGTGGATGTGAGTATATGTGTGTGTGGAAGTGTGTTGAATATAACAGAGTGTGTTGTGAAGAGGTGTTGAAGATATATGTCAGAGTGAAGGGAGTTGATGATGCAGAGGTGATTGATCAGCAAAATTCTTTCAAGTGTTTTATTCAGAGGTTGTAGCCTCTTTCTGTAAGTGTTGTAGCATTGTAGGGAGTTGTAGCTTCCTTTGGGTTATAGCCAATAAAAATGGTTGTAAATCTTGTTTTTATTTGTGAGGCTAGATTTGGACAGTAGATCCAAGTAGCTTTATCACCATGGTTTTTCCCTTATATGGTTTTCCACATAAATATGGTATTATGGTGGTGTGGTTGTGTGATTGTGATTTGAATTGCTTAATTTTCCTCATTATCTATTTAAGGTAGTAGAAGGTTTTGTTGATAAAGTCGAATTGAATTAAGTTTTGGTATATACTGATTTACCCCCCCTCAGTATATCAGAGTGTTCTAACAATTGGTATCAGAGCTAAGTTCCTTGGTACAGCCTAATAGCTGAAGGTAGATCTTGGTTGAGAACACATGGCTCAGAGTGAGTCCTCTTCTAAATCACCACTATTTGATGGAACCAACTATAACTTCTGGAGTGTAAGGATGGAAGCTCACCGTACCTCGCAAGGGTATGATGTTTGGAGAGCTGCAAAAGATGAGTATACTGAACCTGCTCATCCTATTACTGATCTAGATGAGAAGAAGGCCCATGAAAACAATTCTAAAGCTAAGAATGCCATATTGAGTGGTTAACCAGTTCAGAGTTTGTCAAGGTAGTGCAGTGTAAGACAACCAAGGAGATATGGGATAAACTCAAAATTCTCTATGAAGGAAATTAAAGTGTAAAGCAAGAAAGGTTACAAACTTATAGAGCAATGTTTGAGAATCTAAGGATGAAAGAAGAAGAAAATATTGCTAGCTATTTGCCTTAGGTGGATGAAGCAATCAATGGAATCAGAGGGCTAGGTGAAGATTTGGTTGATTCTATGGTTGTGAAGAAAGTCCTGAGAACTCTCCCTCATAGATTTGATTCAAAAGTTTTTGCTATTGAAGAAGCCAAAGCTCTGAAGACACTTACCATGGAATAGCTATTTGGGTCCCTCACTGCCTATGAGATGAGAAATGAAGTCCAAGGTACATCTAAAAGAGAAGCTTCTTTCAAATATGTGAAGAGAGAAGGAACATCTAGTTCATACAATGAATCTAAGGAAGAAGAAGCAAACTTTGTGAGAAATCTCAAGAAGGGATCAGACAAGTATAAAGGTAAGTTACCTTTCAAATGTTTTAAATGTGGAAGAGTTGGTCATTATGCTTCTAAATGTCCTTTTGGAGAAAATGAAAATAGCAGCAAGGGTTTCAAAAGAAACAACTTCAAAAGGAATCTCCTTTTCAAAGAAGACTATAGTTCTTCAGAAGAAGTAGATCACTACTCATCAAATGATGAAAAAGGAGAATATCTATTCATGGCCATGGTAATCTTTGATATGTCTGACAAGACTGTAGATGAATAAGAATGTGAAGTTGATCTTGAAGGTGAACTTATTTCTACTCTTGAAGACTTGGAATGTGTAAGAAAAGTGAACAAAGAACAAAAAACCTTAATTGAAGATAAGACAAATGAATGCAAAAAACTTGAGAAAGAAATCCTGTCACTCAAAAGAGAATTGGAGAAAGCAAAGTCTGGAAGTCTAGATGACCCTGAAGAAGTAGATCTCTTCATGTCTAAAGGAAGACCTTTTCATGCAAGACAATTCCTCATAAACAGGTCCAATCATGCATTTTTTGGTTATTGTTTTATCTGCAATAAATTTGGTCATAAAGCTATGGATTGAAAGTTTAAAATGAATAGAAGAAATCTTGTAAGTAGGAATCCTCTTGCTTCACTAGTGGATGTCAATGTGGTATGTCATATTTGCAAAAGTTTTGGACATATAGTAAGATATTGTAAGACTGGATTATCAAAATCAAAATCTCAAGTGACATATGTTACTAAGAAAGACAAGGAGATTAACTCTTCTAAAAGACAGCAGTCAACCAATGAAGTTGAAAATTCAATGATTGTTCAAGCTGTTAGGGTTTGGGAAGATCAAAGCAATAAACACTAACAATTATATGTAGATTAAATAACCAAAATATAACAATGAATAACACAAAAAAGATCAACACACAATTTTAACGTGGTTCACCCAAAATGGGCTACATCCACAGAAACTCAGCCATCCAATGATTTTATTATCCAGTGCAAAAGAGATTACAATCTCGTGAATTCCATACCTGCAACATACATCCCAACTACTTATATGTTAAGCTTTTTGGAAGCTTCTATAATTAGGGTTTTACAATGTCTTTTTTCTTTTGTTGGTTAACAAAAATTAACAACTGACTCCGAATGTGCAAAAAAGAGGGGAAAAATTATGAGTGTATAGTACTTGCATGATTAGTTGCCACATACCAACAATCTCCCACTTGGAGACTGATTAGGCTTCACACCAAACACAAGCAGTGTTTCATGCTCAAGGGAAAGCAAATCTCTAGGTAATAGACAGTGGATGTACAAGCCACATGATAGGTGATAAGAGAAAATTCATCAATCTTGTTAGGTGGAATGGTGGATTAGTCAGGTTTGGAGACAATTCATTTGCAAATATTTGTTGAAAAGGCACTATAAGTATTGATGGAAAATCCAAAACAAAAGATGTTCTTTATGTAGAAGGTCTCAAGTACAATCTTATCAGTTTAATTCAAATGTGTACAAAAGGATACAATCTCATATTTCATGATCAAGGGTGTAAATTAGAAGAGCTAAGTTTGGTAAATTGGTGGTAGAAGGTTCTAGGACATAGAATAACTTGTATAACCTAAAAGGTGTTAATGGAAGGACTTGTCTTCTAGGACAAACAAATGAATGCTGGTTGTGGCACAAAAGGATGGGGCACATCAACTTTGATAATCTTGTAAAGATTAGCTCCATACAGGTAGTAAGAGACATGCCAAAGATTATTAAGCCTGCAAGCACCTTATGCAAAGAATGTCAGATTGGGAAGCAGACAAGGATAAGTTTAAAGACCAAGGAGTGTTCTTCTACAAGGCCTTTGGAATTGATTCATACTAACTTTTGCAGACCTACTAGGATAAAGAGTCTCCAAGGTGAGAGGTATTTTATGTTGCTCATTGATGATTACTCTAGGATGACATGGGTTACATTTTTGAAATAAAAATTAGAAGCTTTCAGTAGGTTTAAGATTTTCAAATCCATGGTTGAAAATGAAATGAATTCTAGAATCAAGTGGTTAAGTTTTGACAGAGGTGGTGAGTTTACCTCAATTGAGTTTGAGGAATATTATGAAGAGCATGGAATAAAAAGGCACCTATCTGTTGCAAAAACTCCTCAGCAAAATGGAGTAGTGGAAAGAAAGAATACAACTGTCAAGGAGATGGCAAGAACAATGTTGAATGAAGCCAAGTTGCCTGATGTATATTGGAAAGAAGCATTCCATACTATTGTCTATATTCTTAACAGAGGACAACTAAAAGTGAACAACACCAAGACACCAATTATGCTATGGTATGGAAGGCCAACTTTTGTCAAGTATTTTAGAGTTTTTGGAAGAAAACGCTACATCAAAAGAGATGAAAAAGGTTTGGGAAAGTTTGACTCAAGATCTAATAAAGGAATCTTCCTTGGATACTTAATAGAAGCAAAGCCTACAAATTCCACAACAAAAGCCTGGGGAAGATATTGGAGAGTGCAAATGTTAGGGTTGATGAAGTGTCACATCAAATCACATATGAGCAAGAAGATTGTTGGTTAGATGAACCTGCTTACACAGAAGAAGAAGAGGAAGATGATGAAGAAATGAAGAAACACAAGAGGTCACCAAGACTCTTGCCAAGTATATTCAGAAGATCAGATAATTGGAGACAAGAATGAAGGGGCACATGAAAGAAGAAGATTTGCAAGAGAAAATAAATAGGTAAACTTTTCTTTACTGTCAAGAGTAGAACCTAAAACTTTTGTTGATGCTAGTAAGGATGAAGGATGGATACAAGTAATGGAAGAAGAACTAAAATAGATAGAGGAGAATCAGACTTGGGAGTTGGTGCCAAGACCTATAGACAAAAATGTGATAGGGACAAAATGGGTGTTCAGAAATAAATTGAATGAAGATGGAGAAGTGGTGAGAAACAAAGCAAGGCTAGTTTGCAAAGGTTATTCACAAGTGGAAAGAATTGATTTTGAGGAGAGATTTGCTCTGGTGGCAAGGATGGAAGCAATTAGGATGTTTCTTGCATTTGAAGTTCACAAGGGTTTCAAGGTATATCAAATGGATGTCAAATCTACATTCTTGAATGGTGATTTAGAAGAAGTCTACATAGAGAAGGCTAATGGATTTTAGTTATTAGAAGACCCAAACATGGTATATAGACTTAAGAAGACTTTGTATGGTCTCAAAGAAGCCCCTAGGGCTTGGTATGCTAGGTTGGACAAGTACTTACTCTAGCAGGGCTTCAAGAAAGGTACCACAGATAGTAATCTTCACATCAAAATGGAGGATGAACAAATTCTAATAGTTTTTGTGTATGTTGATGATATAATCTTTGGTGGCAATGATGAGATGTGTAAGAAGTTTGTAGAAGAGATACAGAAGGAATTTGAAATGTCTATGATAGGTGAGTTATCATTCTTTCTTGGACTCTAAATTGCTTAATTAGATGATGGTATTTTTATCTCTCAAGAAAAGCATGTCAAGGAGATGTTAAAGAAGTTTAGTATGGAAGATTGCAAACCAGTGAGTACTCCTATGGTAACAGGTTGTCATTTGAATAGAGATGATGAGTCACCTCAGGTTGATCAGACTCTATATAGGTCTATGATTGGAGGTCTACTGTACTTAACAACATCAAGGCCTGGCATTATGAAAGTTGTTTTCTTGGTTACAAGGTTTCAAATTAATCCAAAAGAAACACATGTAAAGGCAGTCAATAGAATTTTCAAGTATTTGAAGAGCACTCCTAATTATGGATTGTGGTATCAAAAAGGTGATGACTTTCCCTAAGTGCATACATTGATGTAGATTGGGTTGGCAATGTTGATGATAGGAGAAGTACCAATGGTGGAGCTTTATTTTTGGGAGATAGATTGGTCTCATGGTCTAGTAAGAAGTAGGATTCAGTGTCCTTATCAACAGCAAAAGTAGAGTATATTGTTGTAGCATCTTGCTGCACTCAAGTATTGTTGATGAAGAAAACATTGAAGGATATCAAGGTAGTGACATATGATGAGACCATTCCTATCCTATGTGACAATACAAGTGCCAAAAATATTTCAAAGAATCTAGTGATACATTATACAACCAAGCATATATCTATCAAGTATCACTTTTTGAGAGAGAAGGTTGTAAATCAAGAGGTAAAATTGGAATATGTACCTACAAAGGATCAGGTTACAAACATCTTTACAAAGGCACTTTCTAAGGATACATTTGAATATCTTAGAAATAAGTTATGGTTTGTTGCCCCTCCTTCTATCTAGATGCATAGAGGGTGCATAACTATTGAAGTATCCAAAAAATGCAATCACAAGGAAGTATAACAAAAACATGGTACAAGTTTACCCAATAACAAGCACACAAAATGAAAGGATAGTGTAATAGTGCCTCTTACCTCATCTACATCCATAATATTATGCTCATTCCATGCAGAAACTATAGGCTTAACAGAGGAAGCCAACTACGACAATTTCTCAGTGAGACTGTGTAAGCAACTCATTATATGTTGGTACCCTTCATTTGAGTTGACATAATCTGCAAAGGCTCTTACTGGGCATCTAACAAATGGCTCTAAAATCTCTATTGATGAACTAGATTTCCACTTCATACTACTATTAGATTTACTAGGATCTAGTGCTGCCATATAATCAAGCATATATTCCACACCTGCTTCTCTATTACTGTTTTCCACCTAAAATACAATGTCAATATCAACATATAGTCAGTTCAATAAAAAATTGAAATAAATAACCAACATAAATTGAGAAATCAGTAGCTTCTGGTAAAAACTATGTAGTGCTTTTTTTGGATCGATGTTTCAAATCACACTCCGTGATCCATCATCAGGAGAAAAAAGATGAGAAAGAAATGAGTTAAACTACAGAGAGACTTCCTTTAAAAAGAGAGAGAGGGGTTGAGTGAGGGGTATAACTCAAGGTTAAGAAATAGTAGAGGGGTAGGAAAAAGACTAAAACAATTTGAGTAAAGTTAGAACAAACCAAAAAAGAAAGGACAATTAGGAAAAGGAAAAAGAATTAAAGGAAAACAAGAAAAATAAAATGAAAACAAAAGAGAAATAAAAAGACAAGGATGAAAAAGTGAAAACCCCGAAAAAAGAAATGAAAAATGAAAGGGATAAACCCTAAGGTGACCCGAACCCTAAGGAAACAAAGTCTAAGAATGAAAGTAGTAGAGAAAAATAAAGAGATACAACTACCAAGAATGAAATAAAGTTATATAACCCAAAATGAAATAAGGAAATGAAATATATATAACTTTTAATAAATTATGATAAATTTTAGATCAAAGATGTGTTACAAATAAATAAAAAAGCAAGCACAACATAACGGGATGGTTATAAAGAAAAATAGAAAAGAAATGAACGAACAATAAGATAAAAAAGGAAAAAGTGAAGAAGAAACAAAGAAAGTATATATATACTTTCGTTGCTTCTTCTATAAATATGTAAGGAGCAAAAGACATAAAAAGAAAGCCTATAAATGAGGATAAACAAGACTACGAATATGAATAAAAAGATAGGGAGAAGGGAAGGGACAATGAGGGAGAAGTAAAAAGAAAAATGAAAAAAGAAAAGCATCCCTATATATGTGTGTGAATACATAGATAGGGAGAAGCAAGAAAAGGCAAGAGGAGAAAAACAAACCATCAAGACAAAAGAAAAGGCTGAGGAATAAAAGAGAAATGTGGTGAGGTAGGAAGACTAAAGGAGAAGTGGAAGGGAGGGAGGGAGGGGGCAAAAGAGGGAAAGAACATTGGAAAATAGATAAAGGGGTTGAAATCAATGGGAGAGAGAAAAAAGGGGTTGAAATAGGCAAGAAACCAACTGATAGGAAAGCAGAGTGGAGAGGCAAGGAGTGGGTTAAAAGAAGAAGGAAATCAAGAGGAAGAGCAAGGAAGCAAGAAGCACAAGGGGAAAATGACAAGACCAAACTAAAGGGGGTAGAAAGAGGAGGAAAACAGAGATCAAGTGGGAGGAGGGCGGTTTTTAAGGGAATTCAATAGAGGATTCCTTTTTTCTTTTATTGTTCGTTCATTTCTTTTCTATTTTTCTTTATAACCATCCCATTATGTTGTGCTTGCTTTTTTATTTATGTGTAACACATCTTTGATCTAAAATTTATCATAATTTATTAAAAGATATATATATATATATATATATATATATTTCATTTCCTTATTTCATTTTGGGTTATATAACTTTATTTCATTCTTGGTAGTTGTATCTTTTTATTTTTCTCTACTACTTTCATTCTTAGATTTTGTTTGCTTAGGGTTTGGGTCACCTTAGGGTTTATCCCTTTCATTTTTCATTTCTTTTTTCAGGGTTTTCACCTTTTCATCCTTGTCTTTTTATTTCTCTTTTGTTTTCATTTTATTTTTCTTGTTTTCCTTTAATTCTTTTTCCTTTTCCTAATTGTCCTTTCTTTTTTGGTTTGTTCTAACTTTACTCAAACTGTTTTAGTCTTTTTCTTACCCCTCTACTATTTCTTAACCTTGAGTTATACCCCTCACTCAAACCCTCTCTCTCTTTTTAAAGGAAGTCTCTCTGCAGTTTAACTCATTTCTTTCTCATCTTTTTTGTCCTGATGATGGATCACAGAGTGTGATCCGAAATGTTGATCCAAAAAAAGCACTACACAGTTTTTACCAGAAGATACTGATTTCTCATATTATGGACTGTGGAAATATCATGACAACATAAATTAAACCAAAAATCCATACCCTTACTCCAAGTTTGTCCATTTTGGCCTATAACCCGCCTCGGCCAAATGTATATCCAACTGCCACATTATCTCTTGCCCTCTTTCCTTTATAACACTTTGTCAAATATTCTTCAGAACACATTTTCTTTGAATGCCTCCCACTGTTTGGGAGATAGAGGGGATTCTAACATCTATTTTCCCTCCAAGATTATTTTTCTACAATTGTATCTAAAATTGTTCATCAAACATCTTTTGCTTTTAATATCTTCTAGAGATTTGTCCACCAGTAGTCTCAAAAGCATTTTCCATTTTTTGTATAACATTTTCCACACTTTGTGGATCTTGCTCTACAAAATTTGATTTGCAAATATCCAAATGGGCCCTACATCTCACACCCAACTCAAAGGCCCACCTTGCAACATTTTTCCCAATGGGCTCACCATCTCTTGATACCTCAACCAAGAATGGCTTCTTGCCTTCTAATCTTATTTGTTTTGCATTCCTCTCTGTAGATCTGTATAAATCTTGACTCAATCTTTTTCTTTTGAAAAAAGTAGGTACATCTTCTATTAAACCACTAGAAATATTTTTGTCTGATCCACTAGTTCCATCAAAAGTTGTAACAGGCACATCTTCTATTAAACCACTAGTGATATTCTTGGTTGATCCACTAGTTCCATCAAAAGTTGTAGCAGGCACATCAGATGCAAGTGGTCTCTCTTCATGACTTTCATTAACCGGAACTTCATCGTCCTTGGCCACATCAGGTGTGTCATGAGTAGGTAGATTAGTACTGGTCTACAAATCATCTACAAATCACTTACTATTCCTTTCCTCTCATTGTTTTCAATAATCTCTCTTAGACTCTGTGCTAAGAGATCATGACGACGTTGCACATCACCATGTGCTATATCAGGTTGCACATCACTATGTGTTATATCGGGCTGCACAACATCACAACTATTCTTTTCACCAACTACATTTGTACTTGAATCCCAAATGCGTTGGCTTCTATGAGTTGGCAGCACTATATCTTTACTTTCCTTTTGTTTTCTCTCTGCATTTTCTTTACACTCTTTTTCTTTCCTATAAAACAAAAATATCATATTATGTCTTATATGCATAAACCTCTTGCCTATAAAATTTCATAAACACAATTAAACAAATAATATACTACTTAGTGGATTTACAACTTGCCTGTTTGTCAAACCAAGATGTGATAAATATTTACTATTCTTTGCCACACATTCTTTACGAAAGCGCTCATAATCTGTCAATGGAACTTTAGCAACATGATCACTATCATCTAAATTGTGCCTCAAAGTCTTTTTCCTCATTTCGTGAAGTCCAAATAAACAATAATATATAAAACAACTTGAATCAGTAGAACAAGAGGGGAATATAAACAAAGCCATTATTTTCAGTCAACTAGAGCATATAAACAAATGTAGTCATAGTATGTAAGGATTTCATTTCCATTTGAATGATACAATATATAAGGATAGTTTCCATATGAAATACATTCACAGAGCATATAAGATGCATTCTTAGAAATTAGAGGAGATAGTCTATGACAAGTGACATGACATAGGATGATAGCATATAAGATGCATTATATGGAGGAGTAAAAATTCAATAAGTAAATGTGGCACATAGATTGAAGCCCAAAGGAAACTCTATTTGTTTATCCTTCTATTTGATAAGAAACTAATTGCCTTTCTGATAGTGTGAATCATCATTATTTCTACTTATATAATCCTCATTATTTCTACTTATATAATTCTGCAGAAATTTTGAACACACAAATGTAAGTAAACAAAAACAGTCAATATGTGCTTTAAAAATGAGTAATTTATTTTTGGAACAAATATAGCTAGTTATATGCATGACCTGTAACAAGACAAGAACTAGAAAAACAACAAAAAGTAGAGCTCAACACAAGAGATTACCCTGAAAAACCCAAAGTGGAAGAAATTCCTGTACACTAATGCCCTTTCATATCTTGCTGCTTCTCTACTACATTTGACAAGCTCATTGTTTTCTTGATGCCTTCACTAATCATCTGCATTACCAACAATATCAAAATCCTAATCACTCATGTTTGCATCTGCTTGATTTTCTTCCTCATCCTCATATGTGTCATGCAATACATTCTCTCTCCCAATCTCTTCATTGGTAATCAAAATATCTTCTCCAAACACTCCATCATCATCTTCATCCACTACTTCGAATGTTTCTTATAAATTAACATATTGCCCATCAAGCATTATATCAACAACTTCCATGAATTTTTTTGTTTCGAATGAGACTCTGTTTGAATGACATACGACCATCCTAGGCTTCTTACATAATCAATTAGAAATGATTGGTTAATTCAAAAAGGGAAAACATAGGGTTCATCCCTCTCTGATAAAAATTGTCCTGTATTTGCATGTACAAATCCGTACTCATCAAAATGTACTGTGGATGGTTGGATCCAGTTACATTTTAATAATATAGGACCGTTTTCACCAAAATCCACTTAAATAATTTCTTGGATGAATCCAACATAGAACTTCTTCTTAGTTTCATGAAGAAATTCAGCACTTACAACACAATCACAATTTGTCTTTCCTTTGTCTTTTTCCTCCACTCTTAAATGGCTACCATAGGCCCACATTCCACTAAAACACATAGCCCATAAATGTGGAGGTTGCGAAAACTCACTTTCCTCCATTGTTATATCTTGACCTTCTTCTTTTGCATCACTAACTGCATTAGCAATCCATTCTTCAAATTTTGGAAAAGAATCACCTCCAACCAAATCATGACGTATGCGCTTTTGAGGTCGATGTTGCATCCAACTCTGATTCTCTTCTTCATATTTTCTACATAGAATATTAATGTGCAAATAGTAAGATTAATAGTATAAATGTATAAATGTAATTGAGTAAGATTAATAATATAAATGTGTAAATAAATAATTGTGTAAATTTTTTTAACTTGTGCCACTTATTGAATGAAGATGTGTTTTGAAGAATAAAGGCATGTATCGCACTTCTTTCTTGATGTGATAGCTTGAAGCGACATCCATTGCCTTCTAATACTTCACTTGCAACTCTCTCATCTTCATCATCATCCCATACACATCGATTGACATTTTTAAAATCCTTCATATATTCTGTGCAAAATCCAATGGCCTCTTGCATTGAATATCCTTCAGACATGCTGCCTTCTGGTTTTGCCCTAATACAAACATTTTTTTTGAAAACCTTCATATATCATTCTATAGGATACATCCATCTCATTCTTACTGGACCACAATGCTCTAGTTCATATTCTAGATGTATCAAAAGATGCATAGAAATGTTAAAGATTGTTGCTGGAAATTCCCGTTCCAATAGACAAAGGACTTCAACAACCTCCTCCCTCAAACTATCAAAGTTCGAAGGATCTAATACATGTGAACTTATTCTCTTTAATATTAGGCCCAACCTTATAATTGCCAATCTTGGCCCCTTTTCCAAACCTGATATATTTACCACAATAGGTAAAATATTTTTTATTATAACATGATAGTCATGGGTTTTTAGGCCTCTTAAGCTATTATGTCAGTTTGGCTTCTGATAGTACTACTTACATATCTAGTGGGAAAGCAAGTCCGAGACATCAACTATAAGAATTGTGCATGTTGTTCTTTTGTCCAGACATAAGGAGCACTAGGTTTTCTATATTTTGCATCATCAGATTTTTCAACCCAAATATTTCAATGAATCTTTAGTTCTCGAAAGTCTTCATGTGATGAAATAGTATCAAAAGCACCAAAAAGAGTTTCTATAATAGCATAGGCTATAATTTTCTTAGTATGCATAAAATCAATAGTATGCCTAATGGCTATATCCTTAAAGTATGGCAACTTATAGAATATGCACAACCATTTTACACCACTTTCATTACATGGATCATATCTACTACCAGCAATCCCACCATTTTCAATAAATGACATTCTTTTTTGTCCATTCTCAATAATGTAATCACCTGTTATTATCAAAGGTGCTTCACGATTCTCTTCTTGACCATTGAAACGTGTTTTTTGTCAACGTTATGGGTGACCCACTTTAAGGTAAGCACGATGTCCACAATAAATACACTTACGCAAACTTCTTGAGTGCCTCGCAAAATCTTTAAAGTTGCAAGCAGGATAGCCATGGTATTCATGAATAGTGAGACCAGACAATGTACCATATGCAGGAAGATCATGAATCGTAACCAATAAGGAAGCTCTTAAAGTGAATTTGATTGAATGACCATCACTTAAAGATTGAATTGGTTCAATTCCTTTCCACAATTCCATTATCTCATCATATAATGGCTCTAGATAGGCATCTATTGTATCTGAAGTCACACTTTTCTTTCTTGGTATAATCAATGATAGCATTAAGAAAAATTGTTTAGTTGCTAACCATGGAGGCAAATTATAATTAATTAAAAACACCGGTCAAGTTGACCATTTAGTATTTTGATCTAAGAATGGGTTCACCCCATCTAGAGCCAAACCCAACCTTATATTATGAGAATCTTGAGAAAAATCAGACCATTTGTTATCAAATTCCATCCACGTCTTAGAATCAGGCACGTGTCATTGTTTTCCATCAATGCTCTTATTTTGGGCATGCTACTGCATAAGTTCAGCAATGTCTCTGCACCTATACATTCAGAGTAATCGTGGGATTATTGGAAAGTGGCAAAGAACCTTTCTAGGAACCATAGCTAATTTCAACCCTTGTCTATACCTTGCTTCATGACATTTCGAACATTCACTCTCACTTGCAAGATTTTTGTGAAATAATACACAACCATTAACACATGTGTGGATGTTTTCATACTCGAAGCTGAGCTTACTAATTTGCTTTTTACATTGACTTTGTTTTGTTGGCAATGTGGAGTCAGCTGGTAACAACGAACTTAATAATGCCAATAACTGATCTACACTCTCATTTGTCCAACCATGCACCACTTGCAAGTTAAGAATTTGAAGGATTGTTGTCAAATGACTTAACTTGCAATTAGCATATAGAGGCTTTAAAGAATCCTCCATTGACTTGGCCCAATCATCATTTAGACCCTCATTCAACATTCTTTCAACTTCAAACCCTTCGTCTAACATTTGTGCCTCTTCATCTATGTTTGGTGCCACTTTATCTATGTTTGTTGTCTCTTCATCTCTCACAATCTGTAATTCTATCATTTCTTCATAATAATTGTAAGCCCAAGGGCTTATACCACTATGCCCATATCTTATCATATGTCGATAAATCGCATTTCTTTTTCTCACCCTTCCACCAAGACAGTCATTACATGGACATGGATATTTTTCCATTTCCCTCTCTTTGGCTACACTCTCATCATATGCATGATATTGATCCGTAGTCAACCTTCAACACTGATCCATCTGTAATATTCTAATATTAATTTAGTATAATAAGCTATCCTATGCATAGAAGGCCTTTAAATATAAAATCTTAAAAGGTAACCTTCAATCATGCATATGGTCAAGCTAGGATAACCTTTCCTTCAGTTTGGGCTAGTCATCATGCAGGGAGATCATGCAGAGTAGAGGTGTGGATTTATTTAAGTTCAAGGATCAGTTAAGGATCAACTTCAAAAATACTGAAGATAACATTTTCTTTTGAGTTTTCAAGCTTCAATCATGAAAATATCTCTTGGGGGGTGCCCACAAGTAGCTTCCCCAAATATCATGAAAATATCAGTTCACTTTTGGCAATGAGGGTTTTGAATTACCTTTGAATTTGCTACAGAGTGCATCCCCAAATTTGACTTTGTTGCAGAGGGCATCGCCAACTTCAAATTCATTACAGCAAACTCTAAATTCCTTGCCTACCTTTTCAAAAGTCTCCAAGTCCTCTCCAAACAAGCTTTATCACCCATGCAAGTAGTTGCTACACTTATATGCACCTAAAACATTTTTTCTGGTACATGTATCAGATAGAGTAAGTGCTTCAATACATGTCTATGAGTATAACAAACATCAACAACAATTTAATTTTATTCCCATGCCGACAATTATACATTTTACAAGTTGTCTGACTTAGAAATATAGACAAGCTATGTAAACCAATAGATAAACAGCATTTAGAAGAAATACTAAACAATTTATCAAGATTACACTTTAAAACCCCAATTAAATAACTATTGTGATGAAGTATTCATAGCAGCAAATCACTTGCTAAAATCATAGGCAAAGTCACTAAATAAAGGACTCAAGATGTCAACCATTTCAAATGACAATCATGACAATAGGAAAAATAGCATAGAGAATATAGTAATGCCTTTGATTGCAAAGGAGGAGGCAGATATTACAGTCTGTAGCAGCATTGAAAAGATGAAAATACAAAATCCATGAAGCCAAACACTTTTGTCAAAATACAAACCCTTACCTAATTAGTTAACTGATCCTTGAAGATTATATCAGGCAAATATAGTCATTATATAGATGCTAAAACATTGAAACAAGTGCCTTTGAAAGTGATGACAGTCATGTCATCAAACTGACAGTGAAATCAGTCATCAAAAAGAGTAATGCACAACACCACAGAAGAAAAGAGGAGATCACTATCCATTCAAAGAGATGCCCTAATCATAGTCACCAAAGTGGACTACAACAGCAGAGAAAAGACAGTGGAATATTGATAGTCTTTTTGCATCCAAATGTGAATTATGTGAAAACTATGTCATATATCAATAACAAAAGTAACAGAGAGGATTTTTTACAGTCAAAAGTCTATGAATAGAATCTTCAAGTTTATCAAAATCAAGCTAATAAGCTATATGATAGTCATAGCAGTAGATGGACAAAGGGAATGTGACTGTGACAGATTTTTGCATACAAGGGATAGTCATCATCAATGATATCTTTGTATTAAGGAATTTGTAGGCAAGTTCGTGATAGGACAACAAAGATCAGTTCATGTATGAAGAAATGAACAAGGTTTTCATGACAAAGGTTACTGTCAAGATAGCACTAAGAGATAGTAAAGACAGTGAAGATCAGATTTAAGGAATGAAACAAATCATGGAATAGTCTTGCATTCTCAACAACAAGATTTCTCTATTTTGTGATAGTCATTTTGAAAATACAATCATCTTTCAAAGGTTGAATCACACACATAGGGGTAGTGTCTAAGTCACACGTTGAAGACCATCAAATTCCTTCATGCCAAGGTATTCTAAGTATAAATCATGAATGGAAAAAATAGAACTTTATCAATAAAGAACCATGAGACCTCTTCATACAGTCATTGAAAGAGATAGAACAGTCACTAATGACAAAGCACCAAGCTTTCAAAGATATAAAACTTTAGAGCAGGCTAAGAGAAGAATAGAGGTACATGAAAAACCCTACCTCTGCTTCATTAAACCATTTGTTATCTGCTATCTATCTGCTCCCTTGATAGATGTTGTCTATAGCTGGAAATCCCAAAATTCCCTCCTTTCTTCATTCACACGATGATCTCAAAACTATTTCCAAACTCAAATAATTGTGCCCTTGAACAATCTTCTTCTATTCGACTACTCATACCCTATTCTTGGCGGCCATGAACAATATTCTCCTATTCGACTACTCATACCCTATTCTTGGTGGCCATGAATAATCTTCTCCTGTTCGACTACTCTGCATACCCTATTCTTGGTGGCCATGAACAATCTTCTCCTGCTAAACGCACAATCTTTGCCTCTTCACAAGTTTTACCTTTTGGTCAAAATTCATAAACGCACAATCCCTCCATTAATTCCCTCCAAAACTAAAGTGAAAGAAAAAAGAATAGAGGAATTTATTTAGTCCTTTATTTAGTCAATTTTATTTGTAGTTGTGTTTTTTTGCTCGATGACCAAATTAGTCATTTATTTAGTCATTTCAATAGTCATTTCAACCGATGACCAAATTAGTCATTTATTTAGTAATTTATAGTTGTGTTGCAAAAAGTTTTAGTCACATGATTACAAGTTTGGTCACGTGACTAAAAGTTTTAGTCACCTGGTCATTTATTTGCCATATTTCTACTAGTGTACTAAGTCTAATCTAAACAACTATTACTTCCCATGAATGTGGGATAATACAATATACTCATGGAACGACTTACAAAGCATATGCGTCCAAAAGTAATATACTAACAAAGTAAAGAGAAGGGTTACACACGGGTTCCTAACAATTGATAGGGTAGGACTAGATGTATAGGGATATGTGTAAATGGATAAAAAGGCTAGGAGAATGAGACTAATTTCACACAAGATCATGTCATTCATCATTATGTACATGTTTCAAGACATTACCTCACAATAAGCACAACTAAATGGGAAATGACATGGGTATTCAAATTTGACCATTAAATTTTACCGCCACTTTGAGATGGATGTGAATCCTAAAATGATCATGTATCTCAAAGTATGTAGCACTAACAAACATGCATGTAAAGTAAATATCTCAAACACTCAAAAGATATCACCATAGGGGTCCATATAAAGTAATGGATAGTGTAAGGATATTATCATGTTCACCATCTATGTATTTATTTCTAATCTAAAAATTTAAATTTAGTTGACATTTGGACATGTCACTCTAGCTCACAACATATTGCCAAGGATCCTAATGGTGAATTTTGTCATCAAATCAATTTGCATGGATGTTTCAATACATTAACCAATTTGTTTCATGCTTATGGATGTTTTGGCATGGTCTAAGACATCTTAGAATCTTCATTGTTAGATGAGACGACTTCTAGGATTAATTCAAGTTATTAGGGGTCTTAAAGATGTAGTCAAGTTTCAAGGAAAAAAATGTTGGTGTGAACGAGGTATATTACTTAACTAGTTTTGCATTAGGTCCTATTCACACTTGTCTAGTTAAGTTTACTTCAGGCATTTAATATTTGTGTCTCATGTCATAGGATAAAGAAACAGTTTATCATGATCACATGTTGTCCTAGGTCTCGACCTTTCCTATATAAGCAAGGGATCTCATTATACATAATCATCTTGTGTATCTTGTATCTTGTATGCATCATTATCATTCTTTGGCAATATATGATTTGTGTTTCTTATCTCTTTGTTGAAGGTTTTTTTGGTTGCAGGTGATCATGGGCATCCCTGAGTCTATTATGTGACTCTTACATGGTATTAGAGCTTCAGATCTATAATTCCCTTCAGATATATAACTTGATAGGTTTTAGATTTTAAAAACCTACCATTTTGGGGGTTTGTAAAATTTTCACTATTGAAAATTCCATACAATCCATATGGAATCTATAGTCATATGGATCTATACTATATGGTCATTGTATAATCATGTACTTGTCATAAAATAGTGTATAATTGGTAGTAGTCCACAAATTCCATCGGCATATTCTAGGTATATTTTTCTACATCATCATTTGGCAAGTCATTGTTAGTCTATCATCCTACATCAGCTAGTATGGTGTCATAGTGGCGATGTCATCACATTGGTAGGTGTGTACAAGGTTTTTTTAGCATCGTAGTCTTATGGAAGCTCTAGCCCCTGGTTGTTTCTAGCCCGGGGGCTAAGAGCCTAGCAGGTGATGCTTCTTCAATTGCCACCCTTCACCCATTGCATTTCTCTGCTTGAGCTCATCATAACACCAGCATAACTAGCAATCTCCACCCAACCAGACTAGTGGCGCCACCCTATAGAAACTAGGGGACCACCCCTGTCCCCATTTGCATGCCTAAAGGAGGGATCTTTTTTCTGGTGGGCATAACTTTTTCATATGGAGTTGGATTTTCACAAAATTATAGGCATAGGAAAGTTGGTTCTATGAATTTTGAAGTGGTATAGGTAGTTTTTCCAAATTTATTGTAGGTGCCTAAGTTTTTAGTTTAAAGCCCATATTTGCTTTCATTTTTTTGACAAGCCATATCTTGCATCCATGGCATCCAATTTTGGACTTCTTAAAGGCATTGGAAAGGTATTTCAAAGAACTACAAATCCATCCATGTCATTTTTCTAGATTCTACCTTGGATATCAAAATTTTGGTTTGAGGTCATTTTGCATGATTTGGCTCATTTCTTAGAAAAATTATTGAAGTTGGGGGGGCTTCAATTTCAGTATTGATATATTGGGGAGAGTATAATTTAGATCATAATGAGTTTTCATGTTATCCTTATGTAGTCATCTTGCAAAGGGGGGACTATAAGCAACGAAGAGATGATATTTTAAAACACTTGCATTGGCTTCTATAGACACCTAAAATTGACCATCCCTTTGACATCCCCTAGATATTCATCTTACAACACATTGTCCCTTAATCCCTTTTACCAAATTAATTAAATAAATTATATTTATTTAATTAATCCATTTCCTCCATCACCTAAATTAAATAAATAAATTATATTTATTTAATTTATTACTTTTTATCCCTTTTAGCTAAAATTAATTGAATAAATCTTATTTATTTAATTAATTTATCCTCCCATCATCCCCTCTCCAATAATTAATTAAATAATTTTATTATCCAATTAATTATTGAGAGTTACATGACTAGCTTGTCCTCATCCTCAACCACTTGCCGCAATCAATAAATGATCTTGCCACAATCATTAAATGAGTGCCAAAAAAATTAAATTAACCTTTTCATCCTAGCCATACATTTCATACTACATCTTCTAATCCTAGCCATTCACATAAGGATAAATCCTAGAAGCTTCCTTTGTTGCCCTAGAAATCCTTATCCTTGCCCTAATGTGTTCTCAACCAATTCTAGCCATTGATCTATAAGAAAATGGTGAGTAAATGTAATAGACAGATTACATTATGAGTGCACAACACAGAATATGAAACAGTATATTATTGAATCAGGATTTTTTGGATTATTTACAATGATGTCCAATGTGGCTTTATAAAGCTTTACAAATTCTCATGCAAGTAAAACTATACAATCCTACAGGAATATAACTTCCCAAAACCAACTAACTCGTATAACTCATAAACTAACAACTAACCTATTTATTATTTATATTAAACTAACCTATAAGTCACAAAGTGACTTTATTATAAATGTAAAACCTTACTATTCTAAAACCCCCCTTAAGGGTTTACATCCAACATTCCTCCCCTTATTACATCAATTTGAACAAAAGGTAGAACACTACAAGGGTTGATCACAACAACCCTTCTGGAAAATTTGATGGATTGAGACTTACTTAATTATCCACCAATTCTCCTCACTCACCCAAGAAACATCAAACTGAACTCACCAATAGATCTTCTAACTCTCAAACCTCCAAAATACTTGTGAATCAAGACACAGTCAACTATTCAGAAGCAAATCACCAACCTCGACTGTGAATAGAGACTCACTCAACTATTCACAGTACAGACCTCCAAAATCCACATTAACACACCTCCATTTGTGGACCGAGACTAACTCCAAAATCCACAAACAAGTACCATCATTCACTATCAAGCACTGTCAAGCTCTATCAAGCACTACCAAGCCCCCCTTGCTCCATGAAGGGACACAAATGGAAAAGGTGCTTCTCATGCAATGAATCACCCCTAAGCAAGAAGTTAGCTTGGGATGACAAAAGACCTTCTGCCTCCAATCTGACACCTTTAGATCTTAACCAACAATAATGACTTTGAATGCACTGTTAGTAAATGTGATGTATGCATAAAAGTGATCATACATAAAAACAAGGATGTCAGATTCAACTGATAATACATCCATTACAATAAAAAACTTTAATGCATCTAGGATGACCATGTTTTGTTTTATCCATACATGTTTGTTAACAAGATCCTCTATTGCTAATTCATCCATAGAAATCCAAGTCTCAAGGTGTAGGCCAAGGCATTCTTGTGTTAAATAGCAAACATCATTCCATGTATAGGGAAAACACCTTATCCTATACCAACATCCTACCCATAAAAGTAATTTTCTAAAAGTGTATGGATGCAATAAAAATTGAGTACCAAATAGCTTACAAAATGATGGTTTATGAACTCTTTCAATTTGTAATTCAAGCTCCTTTCTAAGATCCACATCTACATCTCCTTTTCTCTTATTTTCAATCCCTCCTCTATGCTCAAGTTCTAATGCTTTCAACTTATTCTTGTAAGCTGGTGTCCTTTTAAATATACATTGAAACCCTGATAAAACAAGGAGTAGGCCACCCAAAACAACTTGAAGATCTATTTTATGACCATAGTAGGCCTGATAGTAGTGTGTCATGTTATAGAAGACCTCTTCTGGATGGGCAATAGCATAATCATATTGCTCCTTCGTAGCATCATCTTTAAGAATCTCATAAGCATTTGCTATTTTGATAGAAAGTTTCCTAGCTTCTGGATCAAGATTCATGTGAGGATGGTATTTCAAAGATAGTTTGTAGTACACCTTGATTTCTGCACCACCAACGAACTGTTTAACCCCAAAAAGATCATAACAATAGTCTTCCTTGCAGTAAATGGCAAGTGTCTATGAAACAATGAAAGAGCATAATACAAAGACATAGGGCCACCATGTTATTGCCATTGCAAAATACTTGCTACCCCTCTAGTGCTTCCAAGAGTACCTTTTGATTACACTTAGCCAGCAATCACAAATTCTTTTTAAGGCCTTCCAATACAAGAAAACTTCTTTTCCTTGTAAAGGAAGTTTCCACTTTACTCCATACAATCACCAGCATTCAAAGAAACCTATGTTGACTTAAATATTTTTACACAATTGTAAAGTGCCATAATAATGCTAAACGCTTTGAACGAAATATAAATGAATTAATTTTCTTATGCTTCCTTCAATTTTGAACTAGATTCCTTATTCAGGTTGTGCGCAATAACTATACCATATCACCTCTTAAAGTCCTCCTTGATACGTTCTAGAATATCCAGATTTGAATCTCTAAATGCCTTTCTAAGCCTTCAAATTTCCATGCACAAACTCAATGCAATGCAAACATTAAATGCCTTCATGCTTCAACAAATGTCACTAGTAGAATTTGGGCAAATAAATGACTACGTGACTTAAACTTTTAGTCACGTGACTAAAAATTTTAGTCATTCTACTAATTTTTTGCAACACAACTATAAATGACTAAATAAATGACTAATTTGATCATTGGGTAAAAAACACAAGTAAATAATTAGTCACACAAATAAAAATAAAAGCGGGGGAAAGAGAAGGCGTGTATTTTAGTCACACAAATAAAAATAAAAGTGGGGAAAAGAGAAGGTGCATATTTTTGTTTAATTTTTGAGCATATTATTATTCGCGCTCTTTGGTTTTGGGCAAAGGAAAGAAACAGAGAAGGAAAATCAACATTACAGAGTTGAGACGGGAATCAGGCAGGGAGCTACAAATTGCGAGGGAAAGAACTTTTAACAAAACACAAAGGCTTTGATTCTGTCTACGCTATTTAGAACTCCTTTTTCGCTAGAGAATAATGTACCCCTTGCTTATTTTGGACATGGCTTAGGGTTTTTGTGGCATTCGAGGGTTTTTCATAGATGCTAGATTTTTCAAAATTTCATCTGGTACAGATTTTGTTTTTGTGGTTTCTAGCAAAGTAACGAATCATTCAAACCCTTTTCCTCACTGCTTTGCAACATTGCCTATTTTGATTGTTTTATTTTTGTCCTTCTCTTGCAAATGTAAAATCACTAGAAAAACCTATGTAAAATCTTCATTGAGCTTGGTTTGCTTCTATATCATGTTACTGCAAAGGCTCATAAGTAGAGGTGTGGGCTGGCAGTGCCACCCGCTACCCTGTGGTGATTTACAAAGGTCCGAGCGGGGGTGCAGGGTTACCCATATTCTATGACATCCAACTTTCAGACCTTCACTATGTTTACAAGGGAGCATATGCTAAAGACTTTCAGGATCATAGAAACAAGGGCAGGGTTACCATTGAACAGGTGGACAGCTGGATAAGTGCCATCAATAAAGTCTCATATTTCTGGCATGGTGATCAGCATGGAGGAAGAGTAAGTATTTACACATCTAAAAATATATTAATGTACATTTATTCACATGAACTTCTAGTTTATGACCTTCAACAGTCCAAAACTTCCCTTTGATATATTCATTTAACTATGATCTTCTTTTATAACTATCTTTCAATAATAATTGTCATCACGCAAAATCTACCGTTTGTGACTGCCATTCAAATGGCAGTACCTTCACAAACTCTAGTCCATCTCTCTTATAGTGATCTTTTCTCTTGTTACCCTCTATCAGCCTCTTTTAGAGTTATAACACTCCCTTACAATGTTTCTTAAGGTATCCTCTTTCACATAGCATGTCTAGGGTTCCTTCATACCTTGCATTGACAGTCCTTCTCTAAAACCCACTATGCAAATCTTCTTGTATTGATAGTGTTCTATATTTTAGGCAGATTGTGTAACCTTTCTAGGCTCACGTGAATCCTAAAAACTTAGATAAAGTTGTATAACTATTGATGAATCTCTAAACCTTGTGAGACCTCTAGGACTCTCTCAAGACTCTTGCACAAAACACTACAAAGGATTCTCTACTCTAAAAGAACTTCATAGTCCCTGTCATGATACTATTTTGACTCATAAATCTCCTTTGTATAGGTTTGAGAGACCCTAATCTTCTATACAAACTTGTTCATCATTTGGTAGGGTTTAATGATTCAATATTATTAGTTCAAAAAAACACTACTCTTGATATTCTTAAATCTCCTATTCCATGGAACTTCTTATGTTTCTACAAATTTGACAAACCTTTGTGAAAGTTCAACCCAAGTCTGTAATAGTATTTAGCACTATAAGATAGAGCTACTCATGAGTCTTCATAAACTACCTCTACTATGTGAGACTGATACGGGGTCCATTTGGATCTTTATTTGATATGCCTTATCTCTTCTCATTACACTCCTTCTAGTATGTATCTGCTTTGCATAATTGTTCATTAGACCTTTCTCCCCTTGGATTGACTTCTATAGCATTCTAGATCCCTTTGCTACCTTTAGTGTAGGCCTGTCAATGCTATCTTTGCATTGTATATCTTCACAAGGTCACTGTATTTATTGCCTTGATGCCCTATTACCAATCCCTTTCTTTCAATACTGAGTGTAGGCATCTCATGAGTTCCTTTAAATTATTGTCACCAATCCCTCCTTTAACATATGCATACCTAACACTGGAGATGCAAGGTTATACTAGACCCTTTACAATGATTGTATTGAACTTATACTAGTTTAGCAGGCCTTCTTTTGCAAGGTGCTCATAATGAAAATGTAGATCTCACACATTCCTATACGGTGCATGGGATTCCCTTATCATACAGACTTCATAATGTTTGTGCAGGGCTTGGTGTAGAGATCCCAGCAAGTGGGTTTATGCACACTATCTTCACAACCTTTATGAGATCATGTTGATTGTCCCATACTCAAATCTTAGTGTCTTCTCATGTCTGCCAACTTTACGATAGTCCATATTGTTGTTTGCAACTTTCTAGTGCAGGTCTCTATTAATAATGAGACAATCATATCATGCAAACCTCATAGTCAAAAATGGATAGAGAGATGTAAAGGTGGGTTTGGACTATCACCTTTCCTTAGACCTCTGTATTCTTGAACTGACAATCTTGAGTCACTGTCTCTCTTGTGCAATGTATCTCAGTCTCTTCTTCATTGTGACCTATAAGCATTTGATGTAGTTTAAAATCCCTCTATATTCTTGTTTTTATAGTCTTAGAGATTTCTTATGAATGAAAATATTCTTTAATTCAAACCTAATTTGTGTGACAGTGTAAATTTTTCCATGATAGTGTAGACTTTCTACAAGACATTGTAAATCTCAAACACGATACCCTAGAGTGTTGGTGACAAGTCTTTGTACAATGTTTCATGATGGACCTCTGTTTACTATTATCATTGTCTCTTTGTAACCTAACCAAAAAATATATCTTAAGAGATCCTCTATTATGATTTTATATGTGATTTTTATTCTTTGTCATGTATATCTCCAGATATGAGGTTTTCAACAAAGGTTAACCATGCTCAAAACTACTTTCAAGATCAGGCAGCACCTCTGTTCACTCTATCCACCCTCAGTCTTCTTGAAACTCTTCATTCTCTATCTTCTTGATGTCATATCTGCAAGCCTGTTTAGAAACTCTAACTCTTTGCAATGTATCTTAGTCTCTATTCCCTTGTAGCTGTCTCCTACACATTGTCATGCAACCATTGAATGAACTTATTGGTTACAAGGAGCATACAGAGAGTCCTTTCTTTCCAAGTCAAGGAAAATTGAATGTAATTCATACTCTTCTTGAGGTTCACATGCAGCACAATGCTTTAAAGTTAATATTTGATGGGCACAACCTTATTGAACAATCTTTTGAAGGACTTCATTGCTTTGTTTTGGCAATTTGCCTGGTGACATGGTAAGCATTTAGAATGAATTCATATTTTGAAATTCTTATGAAGTGTATTTTAATGGCATCTGTATGCTAGTTTTTTAATGGTTGTCACCAAAATGTTTGCATGCTTGTGGAGCACAATCCATACGTTTGCCTAGCTTCTAGACTGAAATTTTCATTAGGTTGTCTATTTATGGGGTGCATAATGTGATAATTAATTAATCAGAGCCATATTTTAAGAAATTCCATTTGGAATATCTCAGTAATCTTTGTGGTTCTGGTATTCATTTTGCCTTAACAGCCTCTTTACTTGTATGTCACTACTGGATAAATCTAATATGCAGCATTGCTACTCTCATTCTGTAGCATTAGAAGATGAGGAAAGATAACTCATTTTTTGTAATATAAATAATTTTAACCTTGTTTGTGCATCTCAAATTTGAAAACAAATCAGAACACTTAAAACATGTTCCATTGATAAGGATTTGTAGGAGAATGTCATTGGTGCATGCATTATGGAATGTAATTATCTAAAATATTCACCTTGTCAATAATTAATGAGCCAATCCCTTTGGTAAGGATTAGTGTGAAAAGTTGAGAATTTATTGATTCAAGGGGACAGTCTAGACTAGGGTTTACTTTCTCTCTTTTTACTTTATTAATTTTTTTGTCAGTTTATATAGGGAAATGGACTCCTTGGTTGTCTTATAGAGGGAGCAAAGACAAAGCAGGTGGAGGCTTTAGGGCCCTCACAAAGATTGGCAAGCTTTTCTTACTTATGGGAATTATTGTACCCATGTCTTTAATGAATATTTTGATGCCATGCATTAAATACATGTGCCATTGGTTGTTTGTTGCAATCAAGTATGTTGTAATATGAGTATCTCCTCTCTAAATTGGCACGGCATGTTGCCCCATATATATTTGCTAGACAATGTATGCTTGATTTTGATGACATGTCTATAGGTAGGAACTCTATTGCAGTTTGTATGTAGTGACAAAGAATGATCCTTCTTTTGTCTTGACAATCGAAATCTCTTGTACATGTCATGCTAGTATTTTAGATGGTGAGATGGTAGTATTTTGCACATACCCCTTAAGCAATTATCGACAATGTGTCAATAAGTGCAATCTTACCAGCTAGGATCTCCTGAGGGGCTCCTTGTTGAGGTTGTATTAGGTTTTACAATTTTCTTTTTTGAAACTACCTTGTAATTTTTGTTTATGAAATGATTGTTAATTTATCACAAAATTCATCCACCAATTGTGAAAAGTGAGGTTGTCTTGCTTTGCTTACAGAGTGCAACTAAAGAAGAGTCACTCAATGCAACATTTTCATATATGCCTTTTGATAGGCAAGTAGATTGGAGCTTAGTTGCCAAAGCTTCCCCATGTTACATGACTGTATGTTTTCACTACCCTAAGCTTCTTAATGATTATAGCTTTGTTATTCTAATGTTTGCTGTTGACCATAGGGAAAATTTCCTTTGATATAATTCTATCTGTAACATTATTATGTATTAGTATTTGAAGGTTGCTATTAACTGGATTACAATCTTTTTTGAAAGTAGCAGTGTTGTCAGTTAAATTGTTGCATTAGAGAAGGCAGTTGCTGTATAGGTCAGCCCATTAGATTTTACCTTAATCTGTATACATGGAAAATAAAGGTTAGCCCATTAGTTTAGAGTTTACAATGTTATGATATGTTCTGGAGTGCTTCATTAATTCAAATATTTGGAGAGCATCCATGCAAAATCCATTATTGCATATCCTGCAATCATTGCATTCCAAGAGATGACATCTCTTTGAGCCATTCCATCAAACAATTCATGTGCCTTATCTATACTTCCATATTTTGCATGCATGTCTATCTAACAAAAATCCCTCTTCAATTATGTTATGATGGATGTCCATACCCTGTTCCAAAGCTCCCATTTTGGCACAGACAGGGAGTATGCTGGCAAAGGTTGTCAAATTTGGCTTTACACCTACTAATTGCATTTGCTTGAAAGTTTCTAAATCCTTTTCAACAAATCCATTTTGTGCATATCCTCCAACCATTGCATTCCATGAGATGACATCTCTTTGAGGCATTCTGCCAAATAGTTCACATGCCTTGTCAATGCTTCCACATTTTTCATACATGTCTACTAGGTTAGTTGCAACTACAACAAATGACAAAATTCATCTATCCTTCATGCTTTGATGGATGTCCATACCCTGTTCCAAAGCTCCCATTTTGGCACTGGCAGGGAGGATGCTGGCGAAGGTTGTGGAGTCCAGCTTTACACCTGCCAATTGCATTTGCTTGAAAGTTTTTAATTTCTTCTCAAAAAGTTCAATTTGTGCATATCCTACAATCATTGCAGTCCATGAGACCACATTTCTTTGAGGCATTTTGTCAAATAGTTCATGTGCTTTGTCTATGTTTCCACATTTTGCATACATCTCTACCAGGGCAGTTGCCACTACAACATATTGAGAGCCTATTTTTTAGATTGGTTTATTTAGCATCACCAATCATCTCCTCAAGAACATTGTCCCTGTTTAAAATGATGTAAACAATTTGCATCTATCACAACAATTTCTATTTAAAAAATCCATTTTGTACATATCCTACAATCATTGCATTCCAAGAGATGACATCTCTTTGAGCCATTCCATCAAATAGTTCACATGCCTTATCTATACTTCCACATTTTGCATACATGTCTACCAAAGCATTTCCATCTATAATATCTGACAAAAATCCCCCTTCCATTATGTTATGATGGATGTCCATACCCTATTCCAAAGCTCCCATTTTGGCCTAGGCAAGGAGGATGTTGGCAAAGGTTGTCGAATTTGGCTTTACACCTGCTAATTGCATTTGCTTGAAATTTTCTAAAGCCTTTTCAAAAAAATTGTTTTGTGCATATCCTGCAATCATTGCATTCCATGAGATGACATCTCTTTGAGGCATTCTACCAAACAGTTCACATCATCCCTGCATCCTCGCGCACACACAAAAGTTCCTTCACAGGGATGCAGGGAGAGCCTGCCATCCCACACCCTCATGCCCTAGCTCCTTGCGGGGCTGCAGGGGAGCCTGGACTGAAATCACACAAAAGTTCCTTCATAGGAGATAAGTAGGTGAGGTAGCAATCACACCAAATGAAATACCCAACATATGTCTTCCTTGAATTTCTACCACCCCATGACAGTGACTAGAGAGGCTAGCGGGTGTGTGGGATGGATGTCCATACCCTGTTCCAAAGCTCCCATTTTGGCACAGGCAGGGAGGATGCTGGCAAAGGTTGTCAAATTTGGATTTGCACCTACTAATTGCATTTGCTTGAAAGTTTCTAAAGACTTTTCAAAAAATCCATTTTGTGCATATCCTGCAATCATTGCATTCCATGAGACCACATTTCTTTGAGGCATTTTGTCAAACAGTTCCCATGCTTTATCTATGTTTCAACATTTTGCATACATATCTACTAGGGTAGTTTCCACTACAACATTTGAAAAATCTATCCTTTATGCTTTGATGGATTTCTATACCCTGTTGCAAAGCTCCTAGTTTGTCACAGATTGGGAGGATGCTAGAAAAAGTTGTAGAATTTGGCTTTAGAACTGCCAATTGCATTTGCTTGAAAGTTTTGAAAGCCCTTTCAACAAATCCATTTTGTGAATATCCTAAAATTATTACATTCCATTCAAGATTACATCTCTTTGAGGCATTATGTCAAACAATTCACGAGTTTTTTTCTATGCTTCCACATTTTGCATACATGTCTACCATAGAACATCCTCCACAACTAATAATGGAACATCATATTCAGATAAATCCTCAAATAACAAACAAGCCCAACTAAATAATGCACCTATCATGGCTAGAGGTATGTTGCATGGACTTCCAATTATTGCTTTATTTCTTGAAATTGTGTGTTGTATTCCTTCAATCTTTGTTTGCACTGAATAACTAGTCTCTATTTTAGCAAACTCAAAAGTGTCATTTGTGTGTTTCTTTCCTTCAATATCTAAAAATCTCATTTTCAAGGCATGGTTGTTAATAGTCTAGTGTATGTATTTGAGTCAAATACATAGGCACATAATCATTTTAATTTATGCAAAACCCCCCTTAGTGAATCTTATATAGTGTACATATTGTATAACTTGTCTATAGCTTTTGGTTTGGGTTAGTTTAGCTTATCTTTTTTTATGATCTTGTTTATCAAGTCCAGCAATTGTTAGTTTTTTTATTGATAATGTTCTATAGATTTTTTATTATGGTCCAACTAGGAAAACTTTAAAAAAAATCATTGATCGAGTACTGAAAACTATATTTTTGCTTTGCAGGTCCTCTCTTTGTTGTTTGCAATAATCATTCATATCATGGTTTCACCCATAAGGAACAATTATGACAGTGATATGACTGTAAAAGAATAAGAGGACCTTCTTTAAAGGCAGTGATAGTCATTTGAGGCTGAGCAACACTTAAAGACCCATGGATGACATGGTTACACTAAGAGCGATAAGTAGAAGACACTGGGATGTTTGAAACAATATAATGAGAAGAGTGTGAAGAGATTGGATAGTTTCAATCTAACCTGGAAACACAAAGTGAAGGTCCTGATCAAATGGCATCATGGCGATGACAGTGTTTCCAAAACAATTATGACCATGGTAGAAGCACTCCTCAAACTTGAGTAAATATGTTTGCAAATGAGGATGTATGATAGTGAGGATTGAAAGGATAGTTTGTGAAAGAGCTTCCAACTATGCATAAAGAAAACCTACAAGTGTCTATCAAGGGGCAGAGATTCATGCAAAAGATAGTGATTATGCAAACATTAAAACATAATCTTAGAGTCAATGAGAAGAACTATGCAAAGGTTACAATCTTGTCAATGTCTCAAGAGGCATTTAAAGGGGTAAGGAGACAGCCTTCTAGTATGCATTTGACAGTGCCAAATCTCATGATAGTCAAGAGTCTTCATGTTAGATGCGTGAATACCTAGGACAGTACCATAGAGTTGGTACAAGTGAGTAGAAACAAGGTTGAGGGTTATCATGAGCTATCTGCCAAGACACAGATATTTTGCAACAGTAGTATCATAATGGGATGTTGATTTCTATATTAGAGATAAGGATAGTTTATTGCTATAGGTAACAATTCATAGTGGCAACTTATGAGCTAGAGCAAGTTGGGTGCATGAGATAGGATCTCTACAGAGATGATAGTGTGATCTTGAACTAGGACAGTGAGCTTCATGGGACAGTCATGGATTTCTGAAGAAGACATTTATGAATGTCTTTGTGCTTCTATGCTCAATGATACTCAGAAAATCAATTTCTTGCTCAATCTTTGAGCTATGTATTGTAACCATGAAGGTTTTTTTAGCAAAGAGAAAGCATTGTAACTTATTTTTAGATCCGTATGCTGTTTGTAAGCATTTTTTATCAATAAAACTAGCTATTTTTACCTTCTCAAAGCTATTTCATTGTGCAAGCTTCAAAATATACTACTAAATATACTAATGACTAAATACAAGCTTCAAAATGACTAAATATACTACTAATTGACATCAATTAATAATTAAATTGACTAAATATACTACTAATTGACATAAATCAATGAACAGTGAATAAATATGACTAAATATATGACCAGTGTTAAATCAGTGAATAAAAATGACTAAATATACTACCAAATTGATCAAAATGATGATTAAAATTAATGACTAAATACACTTCCAATGGACATAAATCAATGAATAAAAATGACTAAATAAGTGACCAGTTAACAACAATCAATGACTAAATTAACGACTAAATATATCAATGAATAAAAAATGACTAAATAAGTGACCAAATTACAGCAATCAATGACTAAATATACTACCAAATCGATCAATCAAAACAACCAATAAATGACTAAAAATGGTTTAGTCATCAGTTTGGTCATGTTATAAATGACTGGCAATAAACTACTAATGGTCACGTGACCATGTTTGGTCATTTATAAGTAGTTTTTAGTAGTTTTTTCAGTCATATATTGTTGTTTCTGTACTAGTGTGTAAACAATCAAATGTATTGCATTCTTTAGCATAGAAAACATAGGAACCCTCTTTACAACCATTGTAACACCGTTCTATTTTTCCTCCAAATCTTACATGCATAGGATCTAATACACTTTAATACCATATAAGAAAATGGTGAGTAAATATAGTATGCAGATTAAATTATGATTGCACAACAACAACACAGAATATGAAACAGTATATTATTGAATCAGGATTTTTTGGATTATTTACAATGATATCCAATCTGGCTTTATAAAGCCTTACAAATTCCTGTGCAAGTAACTAAACAATCCTATGGGAATATAACTTCCCAAAACCAACTAACTCTTATAACTTATAAACTAACAACTAATCTATTTAATATTTATATTAAACTAACCTATAAGTCACAAAGTGACTTTATTATAAATGTAAAACCTTAATGTTCTAACATGATCTAGTATTTTAATCCTAGCCCTTCATTTATCATATCAAGCCTCAACCAAGCCATTCTTACATCACATCTTTATACAACATCATGATGTCAAAATCATCCTAGTTCTTCCATTAAAGTCCATTATCATATCGATTATCGTTATTGAGTGTTATGCTACAAAATTGATCTAACAACACATCGAAATCATTATCAAATATCATAGGATTGTTTATCATTTTCATTATATTGCTTAGTATTTTGATCCCTAGATGAGGTGTTGTTCAAGTATGGAATTGGTACTTTCATTATATTGTTTCCTTATTTGTTTCCATATTTCTACATACACATTTTTGGCATGCCTGGTGGGACCCATGTCCTTGATTTGACCCCCTTTGGGGAGAAGTTTCGTCATTTTTGCTTGCAGGTTGTAGATCCGCGTCTATGACTATCAATCCGTGCCTGTGTTACAAATTCGTGCCTCCATTCGACAGCTCTACACCCCTATTTTCTAGATTAGCACCCTTGCCTCATAGAGGTGTGCCCTTGCTAGCCAGAGGCATGCATTTGCTTCACAGATCTGCACCTTTTCTTCTAGGCCTTATTTCCTAATTTTGACTTTTGGGTTTTGTGTATTTTTAATTCTAGTTTCTAGATCTGGTCTTGTTTTGGCCTAACAGTGTATTTTGTAGGGTTTTTATGTCATTTTAGGGTTGATTTTAGCCTTTGTCACAAATCCATGCCTTTGCTTCATAGATCCATGCCTTTGCTTCTAGGCCTTATTTCATGATTCTAACTTTTGGGTTTTGTGTATTTTCACTTCTAGTTTCCAGATCTGGTCTTTTTTTGGACTAACAATGTATTTTTAGGGTTTTTATGTCATTTTAGGGTTGATTTTGGCTTATGTCACAAATCTGTGCCTTTTCTTCACAGATCTGCACCTTTTCTTCTGGGCCTTATTTCCAGATTCTGACTTCTGGGTTTTGTGTATTTTCACTTCTAGTTTCTAGATCTAGTCTTGTTTTGGTCTGATAAAGTATTTTGCAGGGTTTTTTTGTCATTTTAGGGTCATTTTGGCCCTTGTCACATATCCACACCCCTATTTCATAGATTAGTACCCTTTCACAGATCAACGCCTTTACTTTACATTTTAGTCCCTTTGCTTCACAGATCCATGCCTTTGCTAGGAGGTATCATATTTGTTGTTTTCTAATTTCTAATTATCTCTAAATCCATGCCCTTGGCTATATTTCCATGCTTTTGCTTGATTATCAAATTTTTGCTAACATTTTGGGGTTATTTTGGAACTAACACATTTGTGCATCTTGTTTACGCTTGTCAAAGATCATATCTCAAACTACTAACAAGTTTATTGCAAGTTTTCACTTGTCAAAGAGATATCATTTGAAACTTTGTGTTTTCCTTTGTGTTTTCTTTATTTGGTGGATTTGAGTGTGATCTAGGGTGTGTATGCTCTTCCCTTGTACTTAGTGTAATCTTAGGAATCAAAAACATCCTTGAGTCATATTCATCTTCACACACACATCATTTTTATCTAAGGGTTAATGAATCTTGTTTTGTGGATCAAGTACATGTGTATGCTCTCCTCTCACACTGTTAGGTGAACTTGAGGATCAAAAACAACTCTTGATTCACCTTTGTCACCTCAATATTTTCTTGTTTATGTGCAGTCTCTCCCCTCGTGCTTCATGCAATCTTGGGGATCAAAAACACCAAGTATAATCTTTCCCTTAGGAGGCCTACCTTTATAGGCACACCCACTCTAAAGGGGCAACCTCAACCACCTATTATGGCGGGGTATATCAAATGGGGGAGAGTGAAAGTTGTACCTCAATCTAGTCACATAGTCATTCAAAGGCATTGTATTCCATCTGTATTTTGGAAATAATGTGTTGTGTGAATGCATTCTAATTTGGGAAGTTAGAATCATTTCCATAGGTTAGGAATATTGCATTTTTTAGATAATGGATTATTTAATTTATTTTAGTTGTAGAAATATTTAAATGAGAAAGGTATTATTTTATTGTGTTCTGTGGGAAATAGATTAATTTCTATTTTGGTAGAGATATCTATTTAGGAATTATTGGCTTTGTGGAAAATAAGTGAAAAAGGTTAAGTTAATTTGTATTAGTAGTATATATGGACAAAAGTATGTTTTTCAATTCATTATGTTATGTTGGAGAGAAAAATGGATATTTTCAAGCCCACCTTTGAAAAAATAGATTTTTAGATATGCCTAGAGATTGGGATCAATTTGCTTGTAGAGGGGAATAGATTTATCTCGCCATTACCTTCATATTGATTGAAGGTATTTCTCCATTTGGTTTATATTTAAATTTTTATTTGAATTTTATTATTGTAGGAAAATAATTTTTGGAAAATTAATTTTCCTACCCAAACCCTCTCAATTTTTTTTAAATTAGAAAATTAATTGAAAAGTGTGTTGTTGGGTAGAATTGGCATAAAAGGATATGTTTACATTTTCAATTTTTGCATTTCTTGGAAAACATGAAAATTATGTGAATTTCTCTATTCTACCCTATCATTTTTGTCAAAACAATTATGTGATGTGAAAAGTATGATGTTCTATTTTGGGACAAAAGGGTATTTTTAGATTTTTGAATTTTGATGTTTAAAAAAAATGAAAATTGGGGATAAATTTGGGAAGTATGCTTCAAGATTTGTCAATGACAGACTTTGGATAATTGTAAAATTATTTTATTTTAAATTGTTGAAATTTGAATTTTATAACAAGTACATGTTATATGGAATCATGTATTATCCCATAGATTTTAATTTTTATATGCATTGGGAAGCATGTTTTCTAGGAGAATTGCTCCTTTCCTATTCTTGAGCTCCCTAAAAAGTTGAGCCCTAGATTGTATATGATAGGGGATATCCATATGAGGCCTGGGGCAGTCAAATCCCAGGTAAGTGTGTTCCCATTGCAAGTGACCCTCCTTACATATGGTAATCATGTGGACCTTGCAAGAGACCCCTTTACCTTTAGATGAGTTGTATTTTTGGGTAAGCATGCACATCTTGCAAGAGACCCTCCTTACATGTGGTAAGCATGTGTGCCTTGTAAGAGACCTATTTTCCTAATGTAAGTGTAGGCACGCCTTGAAAGAGACCCTCCTTACATAAGGTAAGTGTGTGTGCCTTGCAAGAGACCCCCATTACCTCTAAAAAGAATTCACTGGGTGAGTGTTTACTTGAGACCTTTGTGGCTTTTTATGCTTTCTAGCTTGGTTAAAGAGAACCAAGGGGAAGCCCACCCCAATGTCTTAGCTACCCTCCCTAGTCCTAATTGGTTAGATTGTGAGTATCTGACCTTGTGTTGAGAGAAACGATGTTAAATAGATATCTATGCAAAATGGGGATGTTATCCTAGATCTAGTTTTGTTTGCCTATTTCTAGTGTTCTCATCCTATCCTTTCTTCAGATTTGTTATCTGGAATGTGTTTTGACCACTTGTATGTATGTTGATGGATTATTGCACTCTCGTATATGTATGTATGATGGTGTTTGTTTTATGCCTTGTTTGGCATGCATTAAAGGTGTGAGAAGCCCTTATGATTGTGTGTATAGGTAAAATCAAGATTATAAAAGATCAAACAATGAACAAATAACTCAATCCTATAACCTTCAAAAGATCAATCTAAACAATAACCAAATCAATGAATATGCAAATCAAAACAATAGAAAGCTATCACCTAGATTGTATTGATCTCTTGGTTCTTTGTGGATTGCTCAATATATTGTGTAGCCATGATTGCAACAAGCGGATGTAGATGATGATAATTGGGTGCTCAAAGTGCTCAACGATGCTGGAATGCTCAAAGCATTTTATGAATGCCAAAGCTTAAATGATCGAAGAGGATTTTTGAAGAGATGAGTTGAGAGGACAAGATGAACATGCACACGACATGTATCATATTTAAAGAATATTTTTAAGTTGCTTTGTTGAGTTAATTGCTTGCTAGGATAAAGATAGGATCTGATTTCATAAAATTAGAATGTTTTTTTCTAATTTATGAGTTGATGATAAAAACAACAATGATTAAAGCCAATTAACTCAACGTTAGATTTGCTTTTTAAAGCTCTAAAAATAAGACTAATTGTGCACATAGAAGAAAATGATATTTTTAGAAGATTTGGAAGATAAAACAAATAAAATAAATAAATTTATTTAATCAATTGTGCATGATGGATGAATAAGATAAGATAAGAAGATAAAGGATAAATTAAACAAATAAATTCATTTAATTTATTTTGCATGATGGAGGAATATAAATAAGATATAAGTTTTATTTATTTTTAGAAGATAAAGTCAACTTAAATAAATTTGAATAATTTATTTAAATTTAGAGGAATGATTAGATAATTAAATAATTAAAAATTATTTAATTGTGGATAAGAGGAAATTAAGTGATGAATTAATTAAATAACTAGTAGTTGCACAATATTTATGTGAAACGGTTTTGCCGATAGGCAATGCTAAATGAAGTTTTTGTTAAAATCAAATATTAAGAAGTTTACTTTCTTTTTGGTAAAGTTATAATTAAATATTTAATTTTGATTGTTAATAAAGTAAAATTCATATAATTGCTACATTTTTTTGTTTAGAGTAGTTGAAAAATAATTGCTTAGACAGAAGTTGTGAAAATTATGCAAAACAAACAAGTTTTAATTTTGATTGTTAATAAAGTAAAATTCATATAATTGCTACATTTTTTTGTTTAGAGTAGTTGAAAAATAATTGCTTAGACAAAAGTTGTGAAAATTATGCAAAACAAACAAGTCGTTTACTTGAAAATTAATTGCGTAAAAAAAATATAGCCACTAGCAAAATGCAAAAATATAGCGAGTATGCAAAATTGAACAGGTAAGATACAGTTCATTAATATAAAGAGGGAAAATGAGAAGTTTGCAGCCATGAAACACAAGGAAAAACAAAGAATAACTACAAATTAAACATAAAAATAACCTACATCTTGTGAAGAACAGGGTGAACAAATAGAAGATTCACAATATCCTTCTTCTTCACAAAATATGAGTACAAAGTCTCACATAATCTTGTATATGGCTACAACCAAAAACATCATTTTTCTTTCCACATCCTTCTCTGAGAGAAAAGAACCCTTTTACATTAGAAAAATTCCTTTTTAAATTTTTTACTCTCACACAAGTAGTTGTGAAACTACTTGTAACTTCTTTTTACCCAACTCCCACCTTTTTAATTATTTTCCCACTTTTTCTAAAATGGCATTCATAGGAAATCATGTGCAATTAGGTTAATCACTTTACCCTTTGCACATTAATTAATTCTAAAAAGATTTAATTGACCTAACCTTACACTTTCTCTTACCTATTTTACCAGAGTGTAATATTTGATTATTTTTCCACATTAGAGTAATACCATTTAATCCTTAAAGGATTGAAGAATTAAACAAGCTAGTGCAAAAATAACCTATCAACCCATTCACCATTACCCTTATTGACATAATTAATTGTGTTTGTCATGAGTTTGCAATCTTAAATCAATTAATTCAAAAAGAATTAATATGATTTAAAATAGTTAGACCATTTTCAACTTTATCATTTTCATTGGCCTTATCAAGTGGGCAATAAAATCAACCAACTTGTGTGGTTCATTACCTTCATCCGGTTGCTCTAATTATTTGATCATGTGACAACTACAATTAACCTAACCTTTGATTGCTCATAAAGTGCAATTGAAATAATATCCAGGATTGTCAAAATAGGGGGATAACAACACAAAATTATATAGTTTTATGGAGCCATTCCCTCAAAATAAACCCAAAAATCAAATAAAAATTAACATAGATACAAATTTCCCTAAACTTAGCATGTAAATGACATTCAATACAAGGATTTCAACAATCAAACATTAGTAGTAATTGTACACCTCATTCTTACAAAAAAAAGTGATAAATAGTTGTCCTACTTTTATTGACCAAAATATACCTTTGATAATTGAAATCAATGATATGTAAGAATAACCCTCTAAAACAAAGACCTTTTCTAGGGCTTTTTTTTGGTTTCTAATATACATGTACAATGACAGTGTGAGATTGTGTATGGAAATTGTTAAACATTTTTTATTTGGTTGAGTTTGCCCATTGGAACTGAAACCAATTGAATACAACCACATACTAAAATAATCAAATTAATAAGCAATCAAGATAAAACAAATCCCCACCTAGATTCAATCCTCAAATAGACCCTATTGTGCACTGACAAGGTAGTGATATTATGTATTTCAAATCAATTTGAAAAATTCAATAGAGGATTCCACAACTTCATTGAAATAAACTAAATGGACAGATACATAGATTGGAATATGCAAGCACCAAAAATAAAAGTAGAATGTAAGGTTGCTGCCAGCAAAGCAAATCGACAGTCTATCATTCCCTCCTCTTATCTGATTCTCTATGTTATCAAAAGAAAAAATATTCTAAATAACCTGCAAAAATAAATAATAGTGTTAGACAGTTTCCAAAATGCTTCCTAGGAGAATATAGATCAGAAAAATAAAGATAAACATGTATAAATATTTAATAGAAACTCTCTCTTCTTGGCAAGGGCATTACCAAATAAAGACTAGATTAGAGGAAAACTCTACCTTTTTTAATCAAAATGAAATATTTTTGGCTTTAGATATTCCGTGTCCCTCTCTACATATTTCAATGGTACAGTGGTGTGCATGGGTCTACTCTATTCTTTTCAATTTTTTTTATCACAGAATCACAGAAAAATTGATAGTCCAGTGACCTACAGGGAATGATCTTAAATTTAAGATTCTCTAGGACTGGACCCCTCAATCTTAAATTTAATATTTTCTAGGTAACTCGTGAGGCTCAAATGTATTTCGCCACTAGATTGACTACTTCAAATGTAGAAAAATATTTAAATTTACACTAAAAAGAGGAACATGTGATGCAAAAATGTTGGAATACCATTAAAACAACAGAAATCCTTGAAACAACATGATTCTCATCTTCTCCTGGGCCAAATTTACTGAAAAAACTTTCTAAAGATGCAGAAAATGTAGTCTATATTAATTTGGTTCCATTGATTTCATACCTTTTTAGATGCAAACTTACATCTAGATCTATTAGAGCATAGATATTTCACTACAAGCTCCATTAGTATCCCTCTAAATATCTTTCCATATTCTTCAGGCAGATCTAATTGTCATAATGTGGCCACGTGGCATTTGCTGTGATTAGTGATTAGATTCATACGATAATTGTCTAAATAGAGGACAATTTAAAACTACTTGGGTGTATTTTCTGAGGCGGTTTCCTGACATACTGAATTGGTTGCGGGAAACACCTCAGTAGTTTCATGGGAAAAATGGAGCAAAAGCTCCCATAATGAAGCTTATCGGTTAATTAATTTATTTAATTAATGTAGATTTGAAGATTGAAATGGAAATAATTTAATTAAATAATTAATATTATTTAATTTGGAAGAATAAGGTGGATTTTATTGAAATTAATTAAATAAGGAGGATTTATTCAATTAATGTTGGAATCAGGTAATTTAGAGGAAATTAATTAAATTAATTAAATAATTAGATTATTTAATTAATGTTAAATATAGGTGATTTAGGAAGAATTGATGTATGTAGGATGAGTAATGCGAAGGTCATTTTTAGGTGTCTACAACTTGAATTATTAAGTTGATGTTGTTACACATATGGTTCCTATGGTTGTATTGTTTGTCATTGATGTCAACACTGTCATAAGGTTGTCATTGGTATCAACACTGTTATGGATGTGTAATAGTGTTCATAGTTGGATGTAATGCTCCTAAAGAAGATACATTGAGATGGGAATTAAAAGTTCATATCATGCCTTGTTCATTGCAAAATTGAGTATGAAGTTATATTTAGATGGGAATTAGAAGTATCAAGAAGACACATTAATATGGGAATTAAAAGCACTAAGATATGGTATTGATGGACTAAGATATATTGTATGCTCTCCTCTACTATCCATAAGAATTCATGTGTTAAGGCAAAGAAGATTTGGCCTCTAGAAGTTGGTGATAGTCTCTGTTTCAGAATGACCACCTTTGAAGACTGTCCGGGAAATTGCTCAACATTTAGATTAGTTTGGTTTTAGGCCTTTGTAGACCGGAATATAGCTTAATGTAATGACAAATCCTACATATTCTAATTTTTATGATTTGTGGACCACCGGAAGTATGTTTTGCAAAAGATGGAGTGAAGATAATGTTGGTTCTATGAAGACAGACACTACATGGAAGTAGGATGCTCCGCATTCCTCTGTATTTGAAGATTTGGCTATGTGGTTTTGAAGGTGTGTTAAGATTCCAGTGAAGGTGATAATTCTAGAGATTTAGATCATTTACCCTTTTGTTGTGGAAGTTGTACATGGTATAGTACCAGCATATGTTATGGCAGAGTAAGTTAGTGTTGAAGGTTTGATGGAATGCTTTGCACTCCTCTGCAAATGAATGATTGCCCTTGTGGTTTTGAAGACATGTTTCTAGATGTGTCTTACACGTTTCTTTTTAGTTTCAAGGTTCTTGGTGATCCACAGCTCAATTTTTCAAATGACAACATGTTGTAGTGTGTTCCGGATGTCATAGTGTTCTCAGAGTTAATGATTGAAGTTGTGTAGCACAATTCTTTGATGTGTGGTTGCAAAGGAGTGTTTGGGAATGTTTAATGAGTATGTGGACTCATCTAGAAAAGTTTCATGAAGATCTTTCTTGTTTCCAGTACCGCACAAGGTTTTTCAAGTTGATGTGGTCGTTATTCTTCAAGTCTTCATGTGTTTTCCTTAAAGTTGTCCTATTTCCAAATGAACGGAGTGTGTGGATGTAATTCCTTGATGTTTGAAGCTATGAAGGATTTTTTGGACCTAGTTAAGCAAGTGTTGGGGTCCGTAAGGCTTGGATATTCTACTAGTGTAACGTGTGTGTTTACCTAGTACCTATCTTTGACATGTTTCATATTGTATGTTGTCTGGCTGACTTGTAAATGTATTGTTCATGTTGTATCTAACCAACAAACAATATAATCAATGTAATATCATGTATAAATAGTGAATCAAAGTGAGTGAGGTGGAGTATGATTGCAAATTGGTTAAAAAGGTTCACAAGTAGATAAAAAGCAGAATAAATGTATTAATGATGTGCGACTGAAGGAGAAAGAGCAGATGTTGTTGATGATGTCCAGATTCATCTTGAAGACATATTTGTGACAATAATCAAGTATAGAGTGTGTCTAACTGATCAGATCTTCAGAAGAAAGTGTGAGGAGGCAGAAGTGCAATCATTAAAAGTGTGAGCTTCAATGTCAGTTTTTAGATAGCAGAAAAGACTGTCATACTATAATCTCTTGTAAGTGTGTTCTCATTTCAAGGAGTAGTAGCTTCCTTGGGAGTGACCCTAAATCAAAGTTACTTAGGGAGTAGCAGCTTCCTTGGGTTAAAGCCCCTAAAACAAAGTTATTATTTAAGCTTCATATATGATGAGTTAATCCTCACCGTGGTTTTTCCCTTCTAGGGTTTTCCACGTATATCTAGTGTTATGTGTTGATGTGTCTTATGTTATTCTTTCATGTTGATATTGTGATGCTTAAGGTTTAATTTGCTCCAGATAAGTTGAAGTTGTTGAAATTAAAAATTGTTACTATACTGATTTACCCCTCCTCTCAGTATTCTTGTGTGTCTAACAATTGGTATCAGAACCAAGTTCCTCTGAGAGAATCTTAACCACTTGAGGAAGGTCTGGGATGGCACAAGGTGGATCCAGTAAGATACCTAGGTTTGATGGAACAAATTATGCTTTTTAGAAGCTAAGGATGGAAGCCTACATCAATTCTCTAGAGTGTGGAGTTTGGGATTCTGTCAAGAAAGGTTACACTGTTCTTGCTTCTATTCCTATAGATATAGATGAAATCAAGATGTATGATAATAATGCCAAGGCAAAGTTTTCTATCATGAGTGGATTAACCAATTCAGAAATTTCAAAGGTGATGAAGTGCAGTTTTGCTCAAGAAGTTTGGGAGAAACTTGAAACTATTTATGAAGGAGACAAGAAAGTAAAGCAAGCTAAGATGCAAATATTCAAAAAGTAGATTTAAAACCCTAAAGATAGCAAAGCATGAAAACATTGTTGGATTTATGCTCTAGGTGAATGAAGTGGTCAATGGCATCATAGGCTTTGGTGGTAAGATAAAAGAGGATGAAATTGTGAAGAAGGTTCTGAGATCTCTTTCCAAATCTTATAGTCATAAGGTATCTGCTATTGAGGAGACTGTAGACTTGGATATATACACTTTAGACCAATTATTTGGTACCCTGACTGCTTTTGAAATGAGAGAGTTTGATAGTGATGTTCCAAAGAAAGAAGCTACGTTCAAAGACAGAAAAAAGACAAAGGATGAGACTGTTGATGAAGATGAAAGCCCTGATGATGTTGAAGCAAATTTTGTAAGAACACTGAAGAAAGGCTCTGGAAAATATAAAGGTAAGTTACCCTTCAAATGTTTCAATTGTGGAAAGGTTGGTCACTTTGCTTCTAAATGTCCTTTTAAAGAAGTTAGGAGAAGTAACAGAAATAGTAAATTCAAAAGGAGTCTACTTTCCATAGAAGACTATTGTTCTTCAGAAGATGAGGATCATGATGATTCAAATGATGAAACACTTTTCTTGGCCATGAGTGTTGGTGACAAAAAGGATGATGTTGGAAAATGTGGAAAAAATGATACCTTGCAAACAGTCCAAAACAATGAAAGATAAATGGTTGTATGGACTACCTTCCATGCAAAAGAAGAAACCAAAGCTTGAGTTATTGATAGTGGTTGTTCAAATCATATGACTAGTGACAAAGAGAAGTTTATCAGCCTTGAGAAGTGGGATGGTGGAGCTGTCAAGTTTGGAGGTGATGAGCTAGCTCAAATCTGTGGAAAAGGTGTCACAACTATTGATAGAAAGAACATGACTAATGATGTTCTCTATGTCAAAGGATTACAACACAATCTTTTCAATGTCAGTCAAATGTGTAGGGAAGGTTACAATCTTACTTTTCATGCCAATGGTTGTGAAATCAGGGAGGAAGGATCCAGAAAGCTAGTTACAAAAGGTATCAAGATAGGTGGTGATATTTATCACTTGAAAGAGGTAAATGGAAGATCATGTATGTTGGCTTAGTCTAGTGAGTGTTGGTTATGGCACAAAAGAATGTTAGATTCAAGACAAACAACTGAGAGGGGGGGTGAATCAGTTGTCTCAAAACTTTCTTCTTATTAATCACTTAAATCCTCTTTGTAATTCAATAGCATAATAATAAATCAATCATGCAATAATTCAAGAGCAGAAACACATTAACACATATGACGCCAAGATTTAAACGTGGAAAACTAGGTTAAGGGAAAAACCACGGGGTAACTAACCCAAGATTGTATACTCTGTTAAAAGAATAAGAAGAACAAATGGCACATGCCAATTAGGGCTCACCGCTCGAGCACACTGCTCACAAGAGGCCCACTGCCTACAGGAGACACACTGTCTACAGAATAGTAAATATTACATACTTGAACTGAAGAATAGCATCTTCACCATGCTTGCGTCAGTTCCATTTAAGCCCAATACTTTTGCTCTACCTTTCATTCTGCTCCTCTCTACCACACACTCATCTCCACGATACTTTTGAAATGACTTCACAACTTCTTATTTATACAAGACATTTGACTTTGGGATAATCATCCAAGTCGGCATACATTACAGAGCAAATACATAAATACAACATGACTAATTACAAAAGACTTCACATGGATCAACACACTGTCAGCCACACAAATCTGAGACTTCAATCTTCCTTTAGGAACACGCCAATCTTCACATAACATCTTCAAGATCATCCACAAGATGTGTAACTCATCCAGTCGGCCAATACTTAGGAATAACATCATCATCCGGAAGTAATTCTTCAATCACAAGCTCAATCTTCAATGCGGATCACCAACATGAATTGGACACAATCCAAAGACCTCCACAAGCTTGCATGAATCACCAAGAACATCCACAGTACTTCTGCTTACCGAAATCTTTGTTTCCTTCATCCAGAACCTTAAGAACACAGTCTGTCATCACTGTCATATTGGAATAGATAATTACGAACCTCCAGACCATGAACCAATTGAGTTGTCAATTCACATTGACTTCCTAAACACTCCACCAGATCCGTAGAACAAGATATTGCATTTCTGGATCTCAGCGAACTTATCTGTGTCACTCTGTCACCTCTGAACATCTGCCAAAACTGGTTTTACTCAAGTGGCCATAACTTCTTAAGACACATATCTACAAACCTTTGAAGCGCATCCTCTGATCTTCATCTCAGCTGGGATCTTTACCTTACTGTCTTCACTATTCTTCTCTGTTCCTGATAGGACTAATATTCTTAATATCCTCAGCATATAACTCATCCAATCCTTATGATTAATGAAACAGGAGTATGTTGACATCAATGACAACACTGGTTAGGCCCATACTTGCAACAATCTCCCCCTTTGTCATTGATGGCAACATATGATGTGAAAAACTGTTTTAACCATCAAGACAAGAACTTCTCCTCACTGACTGACATAACTCCCCCTATCACCAACAACCATTCACATGTCTTCTCTTCCTTTACTGCTCCCCCTTTGATCAGCAACCACTTTTTGTTTTTCACATGTCTTCTCTCCCCCTTTGACATCAATGGCAAAGGGCACATACTTGCATCACTCAGAATCATACCAAATGCTCCCCCTGAGTAGCAGCTTCCCATCATCAATCCAGACCACAAGATATGATTGTGAGATCCACTGGACTGATACAAACCAGTGCACCTTAATTTAGAACCGGAGGGGTAATAACCCCTAACTTCTCCCTGAGACACTCAAAAGAGTCCTTAGGTAGAGGTTTAGTAAAAATATCTGCAATCTAATCCTTGGAAGGCACAAACTCCAATCTGACTTCATTCTTGTTCACTTGCTCTCTCAAAAAGTGAAACTTGATGGATATATGTTTTTTCTTTGAATGCAACACCAGTTTTTTGATATATTTATTGCACTTGAATTATCATAGAAGATTGTGATAGGTTCCTCATACTCCACTTTGATGTCTCTTAGCATTTTCTTCATCCACAATACTTGAGTGTAACTACCTGTTGCTGCAATATATTATGATTTTGTAGTGAACAGAGATATTGCCTCTTATTTCTTGCTCAACCAAGAAACCAATCTTTTCCCCAGAAAGAATGCTCCACCACTGGTACTCTTTCGGTCATCCACATCTCCTACCCAATCTGCATCTATATATGCATGAAGTGAGAAATCATGATCTCTAGGATACCATAAACCATACTCAACTATCCCTTTTAGATATCTGAGAATCATCTTGATTGCCATGACATGAGATTCTCTAGGATCAGCTTGGAATTTGGCAACAAGACCAACAACATTCATAATGTTAGGTCTAGTTTGAGTGAGATACAATAGTCCTCCAATCATTGACCTGTACTTTTTCTAATCAAACTTAGGAGAGTCATCATCTTTGCTCAATTTACATCCAGTTGCCATGGGAGTACTCATTGGTTTTGAGTCTTCCATCCCAAATTTCTTCAACAATTCTTTCACATATTTGGTCTGTGAAATGAAGATTCCTTTTTTTGTTTGAATGATTTGCAGACCCAAAAAGAAATTCATTTCCCCAAACATGGACATCTCTGGTGCAGGAGCACCTTGGCAAATTAATATTGCCCTGGACAAATCTTTGAGTTTGATTAAATTTGTATGCTTCCACATTATAATGAGGTTAATCAAGTCATTTTTATGTGTTTAGGTCATTAGGAGTTTCAAAAATGCAAAATATTACAAACCATGTAAAGGTTGTCAATGTAAAATTGGAAAAAAGATGCAAACTTGGAAGGTGAAGAGTCATTTGGCTCTTGGTTCACTCCAAATCAGTTATGAACTGAAGAGACATGTTTTAATTCCTTTAAAAGGCCTTGTAACCATGAAGAATTCAGGGGTGGTTGAAGATTTGAGCATGGAATGAGAAAAAATAATGTTTTCCTGTATTTTCCTTCAAAAATTTGCTATCTTTTGCTATTGTATGGCCCTATATGGAATTGAATGTATTCCTAATAGATTTAAAATGTTAGACCCTTCAACCACCTTCCATTTTCTTCTTGTCCCATGCATTTTTATTTAGTTTTGTGAAAGATATGAGTGTTTTATGGACTGTAATTTTCTGATTTTTCCTGCAATAGTCCCATTGTAGCATTTGGTATGGTTTTGTACGGATATATACAAGAGCAAGTCATATATGGTTGGAAATATTATTGAGTCTACTTTTCATTTCTTTTTGTTGCATCAGATTTCATTAAGATTTGAATAAGTTATGACATTTTTATTGAGGGTAGGTCTGTAGAGTTTAATTTTCTGAAAATGTGGTCTGAAAATATGCATGGTACGGCCTGGTACAGCCTCACATTGATGCATATAATAGATGGATGGAAAGATATGTGTTTCTAGTTTACAATTATTTTGGTTTGGTATAATTTTATTACGTTTTGTGAGAGATATTGCAATTTTAGTGAGGGCAGGTCTGAACGTTGCCTAGGGTTTGCAGTTTTGGGAAAAAAATCATAACTTTCTTTCCTACCATTGGATCTTCATGAAAATTGGAGGAAAAATATGTATTAATGTTCTCTTCAACTTGACCAAATAAATTGAATTAGTTCTTTGATTTGTTAATGTTATTGAGGATAGTTTTGGTCCTCCTACCTCTGCATCATATTGGTATCAGAGCTGGCGAAAGATTTGGGTGGTGTGTATTTTTTTTTCCTGTCACTGAGAAGGCAGGTGAAGACGAGATGATCTTGATTGTGTAGATAGATCGCCAAGGGAGGCAATCTACAGCTTTTGGATTTTGTGTTGCTCATTTGTTTGGTTGCAGGTGCTTGTTCCATCTAGCTACAAGAAGGATGTTTTATGAGATTGTGTGTGGGCAGACAAGATGAGGTCTGTCATGACCATTCTCCAATAGAGATTTGGCTGGAGAAGGATGCATAGAGAAACCACTGAGGAGAGAGTGGTAGGTGTATCACCAGGATTTGTTGTTGGGTGAGATGAATGGTTTGGTGAGTTGGTTTGTTGTGAAGCAGTGAGAGAGATGGATACCTGAAGAAGCACTTGATGTTGTAGCCTAAAGAATACTCCACTGATGGGAGTAGAAGGAGCCTGAGGATGCTCTGTGAAGATGGTAGTTTATTCTGTTGGTTGGTTTGTCACCTTTCTATTGGTATGAAAATTTGAAGATTGAAGCTGAGAAGATTGAAGATAAAGACAAAGGAAAGAGACTTTTGTTACAAATACATTTCCAAGGGACTTGGAAATTTTGTTGGTTGGTTGTATGGTGCAGGAGCACCTTGGCAAATTAATATTGCCCTGGACAAATCTTTGAGTTTGATTAAATTTGTATGCTTCCACATTATAATGAGGTTAATCAAGTCATTTTTATGTGTTTAGGTCATTAGGAGTTTCAAAAATGCAAAATATTGCAAACCATGTAAAGGTTGTCAATGTAAAATTGGAAAAAAGATGCAAACTTGGAAGGTGAAGAGTCATTTGGCTCTTGGTTCACTCCAAATCAGTTATGAACTGAAGAGACATGTTTTAATTCCTTTAAAAGGCCTTGTAACCATGAAGAATTCAGGGGTGGTTGAAGATTTGAGCATGGAATGAGAAAAAACAATGTTTTCCTGTATTTTCCTTCAGAAATTTGCTGTCTTTTGCTATTGTATGGCCCTATATGGAATTGAATGTATGCCTAATAGATTTAAAATGTTAGATCCTTCAACCACCTTCCATTTTCTTCTTGTCCCATGCATTTTTATTTAGTTTTGTGAAAGATATGAGTGTTTTATGGACTGTAATTTTCTAATTTTTCCTGCAATAGTCCCATTGTAGCATTTGGTACGGTTTTGTACGGATATATACAGGAGAAAATCATATATGGTTGGAAAGATTATTGAGTCTACTTTCCATTTCTTTTTGTTACATCAGATTTTATTAAGATTTGAATAAGTTATGGTATTTTTATTGAGGGTAGGTCTGCAGAGTTTAATTTTTTAAAAATGCAGTCTGAAAATATGCATGGTACGGCTTGGTACAGCCTCACATTGATGTATATAATAGATGGATGGAAAGATATGTGTTTCTAGTTTACAATTATTTTGGTTTTGTATAATTTTATTACGTTATGTGAGAGATATTGCAATTTTGGTGAGGGCAGGTCTGAACGCTGCCTAGGGTTTGCAGTTTTGGGAAAAAAATCATAACTTTCTTCCCTACCATTGGATCTTCATGAAAATTGGAGGAAAAATATGTATTAATATTCTCTTCAACTTGACCAAATAAATTGGATTAGTTCTTTGATTTGTTAATGTTATTGAGGATAGTTTCGATCCTCCTACCTCTGCATCAATCTCAAATTCACTTTTCATTTGATTTGCAAAAGTTTTGCACATACTATCTCTACCTCCAAAAATGATATCATCAACAAACACTTCAACAATTAAGATATTTTCATGATCAATTTTGAAGTACAAGTTACTATCAGTAGTACCTTTGTTGAAACCAATCTTCAAAAGATGCTTATCCAATCTTTCATACTAGGCTCTTGGGGCTTGTTTGAGTCCAAACAGTGCTTTCTTCAACTTGCAGACCATATCACCATGATCAGACAATTGGAATCCATCTGGTTGCTCAATGTATACTTTTTCTTCCAAGTCACCATTTAGGAATCTAGACTTGACATCCATCTGATATACTTTGAAGTCCTTGAAGGCAGCAAAGGCAAGAAATAATCTGACTACTTCAATTCTTGCCACTGGAGCAAAAGTTTCTTCAAAATCAACTCCTTCTACTTGAGAATAACCCTTGCAGACCAATCTGGCTTTGTTTCTGACTACTTCACCATCTTCATTCAGTTTATTCTGAAAGACCCATTTGGTTCCAATCACATTCTTGTTTCTAGGTCTAGGAACAAGATCCCAAGTGTGATTTTTCTCAATTTGCATCAGCTCTTCCTCCATTGCTATAGTCCATCTTTCATCATTACATGCTTCATTCACTATTTTTGGTTCAATCTTTGAAATTAGACAATACTCTTCTAAATCTTGAGCAATCTTTCTTCTTGTTTGAACACCTTTGCTTTTATCATCTATGATCTGATCTTCAGAGTGATTTAGTCTTACATACCTAGGAACTTTGGGAATTTCTTGCACTTCTGTTTCTTGAACAGGTTCATTCAAACTTATCTCTTCTTCCTGATTCACCGGATTAGTCAAGATCTAAATTTCAGAAGTGGCTTAGATTCCTTGGACCAAAACATCATTCTGTTCATCTTCATCATATTCATAAATCCTTAAGGGTTTTTCAATACATTCATCAACCTTCACATTTGTACTTTCTATAATCTTTCTCAATCTCTTGTTATAACACCGGTATGCTTTGCTTTGAGTAGAATAACCCAAGAATATTCCTTCATCACTTCTAGCATCAAATTTGCCTAGATCTTCATCTCTTTTAATGTAACATTTTCTACTAAAGACTCTGAAATAATTCATAGTGGGAGTGATGCCAAACCAGAGTTCATAAGGAGTCTTAGCAGTATTGCTTCTGATTTTTACTCGATTAAGAGTATAGACTGCAGTGCTTACAACTTCTCTCCAATAGATCTGAGGAACATTTGCTTCCATCATCATGGTTCTAGATGCTTCCTGGATGGTTTGGTGCTTTCTCTCCACTACTCCATTCTGCTATGGAGTCCTTCGAGCAAACAACTGTCTTTTTATCCCATGTTTCTCACAGAATTCTATGAACTCACCGGATGTGAATTCTCCACCTCTATCAGACCTCAGACATTTTATGTTCAATCTGGTTTCATTTTCTACCATAGCCTTGCATATTTTGAATTTCTCAAGAGCCTCAGATTTCACTTTCAGAAAAGTCACCCACATCATCCGAGAGTGGTCATCAATTAATAACATGAAGTATCTATCACCTTGCACACTCCTGATTCTTGTCGGACCACATAGATCAATATGAACTAAGTCCTATAATCTGGTAGAAGAGTGTTCCTTACTTTTAAATGTGACTCTGCTCTACTTACCCAACTGACATTCTTTGCATAAACTATTAGTAGGTTTCACCAGTCTTGGAAGATCTCTTACAACCTGCGTGTTGCTTATATTGATAATATTATCAAAATTCACATGACACATTCTCCTATGCCACAACCAACTCTGATCAATTTGAACAAATAAACAACTTTTACCAGTACCAACCAAGTGGAAGATATTACCTTTTGTTTGAGTACCGGATGCAATCTTTGTTCCTGAACTTTCAAAGATCTTACATTTTCTATTTTTGAATCAGAGATCATAGCCTTTGCCCACCAACTATCCAACACTGAAAAGATTGTGCTTCAAGCCTTCAACATACAATACATTACTGGTTTTGTTCTTTCCATCAAAAGAAATGGTTCCTCTACCTTTGATTCTACCAGCAGAATTATCACCAAATTTTACCACTCCACCTTCATATCTTTCCAAATCTATGAACTTATTTTTGTCACCTGTCATATGTGGGAGCATCCACTGTCAATGACCCAATCATCCTTTTCTTCAACTTGGGCAGCCAGAGCTCTTTCTACCATTTTATGATTGACAGATTCAAAGGGCATTGGATCTTCTTCCTTGATGGCAATAAACACCCAGTCACTTCCGAATTTGTTTCCTGTCTCTGATTCATCATTTGTTACTCCATTATCATCATCTTCATGAACATAGTAACATTTCTTTTGGAATCTTGATTTGTTTGGATTTGCTCTTGAAAATCTTTCTGGACACCTTGAGGCAAAATGACCAATCTTATTGCAGTTAAAACATTTGAAGGGCAATTTTCCTTCATACTTACCGGATCCTCTTGGAAGTCTTTTTGCAATAAGGGCTTCAAGTTGAGCAACTTCTGCTTCATCTTCTTCCAAATCTTTTCTTACTTTTTCATACCATGATAGTTTCTTTGAAGATTTCTCTCCTAGATCAATTTTTTTTTTCCTTTTACAAAGGCACTAGCTTTGAAAGCAGGTTCAGTCTTGGGGGGTGCATCTCCAAACTCAGCCAATTCAAATGCAGCTAATTTACCAACCAATTGATCTCTTGTGATATTTGAAAAAAATCTTAATTCTTCAATAGCAGTAACCTTGTATTTGTAAGAATTAGGAAGGGATCTAAGAACTTTGGCAACAATCTCATCTTCATCCAAGATTCCACCAGCACATCTAATGCCACAAACAAGCTCATTTACTCTTGGCATAAATGTAGTGATATTTTCATCTTCTCTCATCTTCAGGTTTTCAAATTTTCCTTTTAGACTTTGTAGCTTGGCACATTTAACATACTTGTCTCCTTCATGTAGAAGTTCTAGTTTTTTCCAAATCTCATATGCAGTTTTTAGATCAATAACATTTGTCAGCTCTAAATCAGATAAGGCACTTAGTACAGCTTCTTTAGTCGGAAGACTATTTTCAGCATCTCTGACTTCATCTACAGTACTTGGACCATTCTGTGGAGGAACATACTTCTTTGAAGCCATGATCCAATATTGCATTCCCATACATTGCAAATGACATTCCATGCGACTTTTCCAAAGATTAAAATTGGTTCCATCAAACCTTGGACTATCTTTCTTGTAGGATGACATCCTGGATGTCCTCAAGCAGTTAAGCTCTTTTAGAGGAACTTAGCTCTGATACCAATTGTTAGATTCAAGATATACAACTGAGAGGGGGGGTGAATCAGTTGTCTTAAAACTTTCTTCTTATTAATCACTTAAATCTTCTTTGTTATTCAATAATGATGAGTGCCAAGTTGCACCCATGAAATACATCTTTTTACCTCTCTTTTTCTCCTTCCTAATTCCATCTTTCCTAATGTCTGCACCTGAATAGGCTAGCAAGATCGTTCTAAATAATGATTAATTGAGATAAATTACTTAAGATCATAATTTCTGATTAAGGGATTAATGTGCATGGAATTGATGGAAAAATGCAGAAACTTCTCTCTTTTTGAATCAATAGGTGTAGATTTTTGGAACGACAATTTTGTGCATTTCCAGAGGTAGTCTTCAATGATCTCCGAAGACAATACCAGAGTACTATGACACCAGAAGTTTTAAAGTAAAGAGAAAATCCTCTCCAGAGCTGGGTGGGAGTCTGGAGCGTCTTCGGAACTGAACAAAAAGGTCACAATGGTATCTCTAGAGCTACAGACATATCTCCGGAGCTACAGTCATATCTCCAGAGCTGCAGATAGGGATAGATATCTCTGGTACCTCCTGAGGGCAGGGCATATTTCCAGCATAAGCTACCGATTAGGCACTCTCAGCAATGATCATAATACCCCTCATTTCACACAAATCATCACCTAAGTGGTGAAGGGTCATCTTTAGTTAACTGCTGGAGTTTTTATCTTTTTAAAATTTTTGCATGAGTTATGGATAGAACTGATTTAATATCCATATTTTCAGGGCCTCACTGCCCAAATGTATTAAGACTCAAACTTAGAATTCTGAGTGGACTTCTGTTCCACTCAGTCTACTTTTTTTGTATGATTATTTTTCCATAGTTAGACAACTAGTGTAATAAAGAGATGGATGTCATCTCATAGAAGAACTAGTAGATAAGATAAGTGATATGTCATCACTCTATTTATACAGACTGATAGAAACAACAAAAAAGATATACAATGATGGGATTATTCTGATTCTCGGTAATCTTAGTTTTTCTCTGATATCAATATTTTTCATGAATGTAAAGTGAATGGAATTGGACTGGATTTAGTTGTGATCTTCTTTTGTGTTGATTCCCTACTGTAGCCTTCAACCCCAAGGGTGTGGAGCAAGGGCCCACTCTCACCACCAAGGCAGAAGGCTAGTACCACTATTTTGTTACTTTAGATTTTGCTGTGAAAAGTATTTACTAATTTTGATAGATAGATGCATGTTATTATTTTTAAGATTGCTTTAAGTAACTTCCTGCTTAAATATGTTTTCAGCATTCCTCAATTTCATTCAGTAAGTAGACAGATTAATTTCTTCAAGTTGGTAGAAGTTATTAAGATTAGCTAGGAAAACTGGTAACTGTAGAATCCCTAATTGCAGACAACCGATGACACAACCCCTAGATTTTTGACATCTAAAATATGATTAAATGATGAGGTACAATGACACCTTGTCATTTTTGGCACCGTTGCCAGGGATATCTTGTGTTAATTAGGGAAAATTAGCTAAAACATTTTTTAGGATAGATCTATATGGTTAGAGCTAGAGATCCAAAAAGAAGATATATAAAATAGACACCCCATCAACAAGCCATAGGGGAAAGCAGTGGGGTAGCACAAGATATTGTTGAAGAGAGAAACCTAGAACCTACTTTAGAAACTGCACCTCAAATCAATAATCCCTTAGATCCTCCAAATCTTCCACTTGCCAATTATATCCAGGAATTACAACAAAAGTTTCAGGTAGATCCTTTGCTAGAACCTAATTTCCTAGAACCTCAGGGAGAAGAACCAGTACTAAATATGGACAATGATAATCATGAAGAAGAGGAAAATCAAGCTCCAAGAACCTTCTCATATCCTATTGTTTTGGCTGCTAGAGACAATGCTCCTATGAAGAATATCTCACCAGTACACTTGCCAAATTTTAGAGGACTTTCTTCTAAGGATCCAGATCAGTTTTTTTTTTAATTCAAAGTAGTCTGCCAAACTTATGATTATGGATCAAATAACCAAAAACTCAAACTATTCTCTTCAACCCTGAAAGATTTTGCGATGAGATGGTTTATGGGTTTACCCCAGAATTCTATCCATTCTTGGGATCAGATGGAAACAAAATTTTTGGGAAAATATCAAGATTACTGTAGATCCAGTAATAAAAATGAAGAATTGTTTAAAATTAGGTAGGGGGAGGAAGAGACCTTAGAGGACTATGTGGATAGGTTTTAATTTCACCTTGAGAAGGTATGGCAACCCAGTAGATCACTCCTTGGCCAGAACCCTAGTTGTAAAAGGATTGGATAAAGAATCAAAACAGGCACTAGATCTAATGGGAAAAGGAAATATCAACAAAATGGATATACCTACTATAGAAGAACTCTGCAGGAACTATTCTAGAACCTAAAATGGAGTGAGGTCATCCAAAACTTTTAAGGGGAAAAATGAAATAGGACAACTAATGGAAGAGATTGCAAATCTAAAAATAGACATTTTGGTCCAATTAAATACCACATTGGATGGGATTCAAGCAAAAACTAGAACAGCTGATCAAAATAGAACAATTGAACCACTCTCCATCTATTGTCCTAGGTGTAGAAATAAGCATCTATTGAGAGAATGCCCTTTGGACAAATAAGAGATTTGTCAGATCTATGATAGGGAACATCCTACCAGTCAATGTAGTCAACTTCTAGCCTTGAAAAGGTTGAGTAAGAAGAATGCTATAATAGAAGAGGAATTGAACTATGTAGGACAAAAACAAGCTGGGAATTTCCCTTATAATCAGTATCTAAACCAGCCTTCTTACAGGGGTCCTTCTAATTGGGGAAATAATCAGTGGAATCCAACTTGGCATGTGCCTCAAAATAATCCTCCTTGGGGACAACAGGATTGGCCAAGTCAACATTGGCAAAACCAAAATTGACAAAATCAGCCTTGGGGAAATCAACAGTGGCCACCACAGTTTGTATCACAAAACATGCAACCTCAGTGGGGTTCTCAACAGGGATATAATCAACAATACCAGGGACAACCTAGATGTTTCCAATCTCAACAACAAGCTTTACTAACTGGACCCTCCAACACACAAGGTCAAGGACAAAATGAACTAGTTAGCCAACCACCTTTACCAGCTCAGCCTATACCAAACCCATGGAATAAACAGGGAGCAGTTGTTTACATGACAGAGCAAGAAAATCTGGCTGGAATTAATGCTATATATTCAAATAATCTCCAGTTGCATTCTGGGAAAGGATTCCCAAGACCATCTCCTCCAACTATAGTTGAAGTAACCAATGATGAGGAACTTGAAAATTCATCCACTCAACTCCTAGAGGAGATTACTAATGAAAAAGTACTAGAAGAATCATCCTTGGACAACTCTAGAGTTGCTCCTAAAAGACTGACTCCGGAGAACATTCCTAAACACAATTCTGACAAGAGCTCTGGAGATGCTTCAAAGATGGAGAAATTAGCACCATACCTAGAATGGCTTAAACAGTATGTCCACCAGAAAAAGATCTTACAAAAACAAGTCCAACCCAACCTGGAATCAAAACTTTTACAAGAAATCAAGCAACTAAACATTGAAATTCCTCTTTTCCAAGCAATCAGAGATGTACCAGAAGTAAATCAGTTCATTAAACAGTATTGTATCAAAACGCAAGGTAGGAAGAAAAACTTCCCTTCCACAATTTAGGTGGAAGGAAAAGTATTAGATCTATTGATGGGAGAAATTCTCCTCCTAAAATATGGAGACCCTAGAAATCTTATCATAATTGTTTTCATCTCAGCGGTAGAAATTTTAAATGTTCTGGTTGATCTGGGAGTAGCAATTAATGTGATGACAGTTCACACAATGAACAAATTAGCTCTATCAAGTATCCAATCCACAACTACAATTCTTCAACTTGCTGACCAGTCAGTAGCTATTCCAAAAGGAGTAATTACTGATGTACCAATTGTGATAGATTCATGGAAATTTCTAGTGGACTTCCTGATATTAGAACCTAGAAACCAGAGAAATGCTTATCCACTAATTTTAGGAAGACCATGGCTGGCTACAGCAGCAGCATCTATTGATTGTTGAACTAGATATATGGTCATTTCTAATGGGATAGATTTGAAGAAAATATCTTTGTATCCTCCAGCTAAACCATCAATACATTATACAGGAAGAGTATGGGTGGATGAACCAGAGAACGATGACAACAGTGCCTCAGTAGCTATGGTAACCATCAACAAATATCTGGGAGAGTTAGAAGAAGAAATATACTATGATACAATAGAAGACATTACTCACATCCTAATCAATAAGGATGTGATGGAGCTCGCCCAAGATTCTAGGAGAGAACTTCTTACTTCTTCTCATTGTACTCTCGCCAACATCATTCCTTGTGGGGAAACCTTTTACAGAGACTTAGCCACTTTCCACATGTTGCTTCCATATTCTTGTCCTCTCAATACCATGACTCCAATGTACGGATTAACTACATCTATGGATCAAATCACAAAAAAGGTCATGATTTTACTAGGGAAAACACTTAATATCAATACTCAGTTAACAACAAATCAGGAAGAAAAACTTATCCAACTTCTGATTTCCCATTCAACATCTTTTGCTTGGGAATACCAAGATATGAAAGGCATACCTCCTGAGATATGTACCCATAATATATACATTGAGGATATTAAACCTGTCAGACAACCCCAGAGAAGATTGAATCCTGCTTTAAAGGACATTTTCAAAACTGAAATAGAAAACATACTTCAAGCAGGGTTTATATATCCAATCTCAGACAGTCAATGGGTCTCACCCCTTATCATAGTGCCTAAAAAGAATGGGAATTGGAGGGTGTGTATTGATTATAGAGCTCTCAACAAGGCCACAAAAAAGGACTACTTTCCCTTACCATTCATTGACCAAGTACTGGACAACCCTTCTGGGAGAAAGTATTTTTCTTTTCTAGATGGATTCAGTGGGTATAATCAAATTCAAGTAGCACTTGAAGATCAGGACAAAACCACCTTCACCTACTCTTGGGGAACTTTTGCTTACAAAGTTCTTCCCTTTGGACTATGCAATGCCCCAACTACATTTCAGAGACTTGTTTTAGCTATTTTCACTGAACTAGCTAATGAATGCATGGAGGTCTATATGGATGAATTTACTGTGTATGGGGATAATTTTGAAGAAGCTCTCACAAACCTTGAGAAAGTACTAAAATGTTTAGAGAAAAATCAATTATCCCTTAGCTATGAAAAGTACTTTATGATGGTGGAGGAAGGAATTATTTTGGGACACCACATTTCAGAAAAGGGGATCAAAGTGGATCAAAACAAGATAGAAGTGATCACACAGTTGCCTTCACCTAAAAATTAGACAAATGTTAGAAGTTTTCTAGGTCATGCAGGCTACTATAGGAGATTCATAGAAAATTTTAGCAGAATAGCTGCCCCCCTGTTTACCCTGCTTAACAAAGACACATAATTTCTATGGACAGAAGAATGCCAATCAACATTTGAAACCTTGAAAGGAAGGCTTACTGTCACACCAATTTTGAGAGGACCTAATTGGACTTTACCATTTCACATACAGACTGATGCTTCAAATCAGTCCATTGGGGCAGTTTTAGGACAAAAGGAGGAAGGAGAAAGTATGCATGCCATTTATTACATCAGCAAAAACCTTACCTCTGCAGAAAGAAATTACACCACAACTGAAAAAGAATTCTTGGCAATCATCTATGCTATAAATAAATTCAAGCATTATATCACTGGATATAAAATATTTGTACACACTGATCATGCAGCCATCAAGTACCTAATGAACAAACCAGTAGTGGGTGCAAGGATCATCAGGTGGTTATTGCTATTGCAGGAATTTGATATTACCATAGTTGATAATCCAGGTAAGTTTAATTTGGTTGCTGATTTTTTGTCAAGATTGCATATAGGAGGAGAAAACCAACCAATGGAGGACAAGTTCCTAGATGAACATCTTTTTGATATCTCCTCTATTGTACCTTAGTTTGTTGACATAGCTAATTTTTTAACTACAGGCTTGTATCCATCCCATTTTACCTCAAAATAAAAAAATGTTTGGTTAAAGAAAGTGTATCTTACAAATGGTTAAATGGTTTACTATTTAAATGTGGTCCTGATTTCATTCTACGCAGGTGTTTAAAAGCTGATGAAATTTTTGATGTGTTGAGAGCATGTCATGATGAACCATCTGGTGGCCATTACTCCTTCCACCGGATAGTCCAAAAGATCCTCAGAGCTGGTTACTACTGGCCCTCTCTTCATAAAGATACAAAGAAGTATGTGCAGCACTGTGACCAATGCCAAAGGATGGGACAACAAACCTTTACCCAGGAGATGCTACTGCATCCTCAAGTCATGATGGAACCATTTGAGCAGTGGGATTTAGACTTTGTGGGACCAATTTCCCCACCATCAACAGGCAAGGAGTACATTCTAATATGCACAGACTATGTTACTAAATGGGCTGAGGTTCAAGCATTACAATTTGCAAGAGAAGAAAAAGTTGTTGATTTCCTTTACAATAAGATTTTCTTAAGGTTTGGAGCCCCAAGATCAATAGTTTCAGATAGAGGACCTCAGTTTACTTCACAAGTAATCAAAGTATTCATAGATTTATATCAAGTCAAGCACATAAAATCTTCACCTTACCATCCTCAAGCGAATGGATAGGTAGAAGTCACTAAAAGGGAACTTGAAAATATTCTGACAAGGACAGTAGCAATGAACATAAAAGATTGGGCTAATAGATTACTTGAAGCAGTTTGGGCTTACAACACCACTTGGAAATCCACAACAAAGTTCTCACCATATGAATTGGTTTATGGGAAAAATCCTATTTTGTCTATAAAATTTGAACTCTAGACACTTAAAACTGTATTGGATATTGGTCTACCATTGTCTATAACTCAACAGAACAGAATTCTTCAGCTCAATGAGTTGGATGAAATTTGAACAGAGGCCATTCAGCAAACAGAGCTGGTTCAGTATCAAAGGAAGCAATGGCATGACCAACACATCAAAAGGAGGACATTTCAGCAAGGTGATTGGGTTCTTCTTTATGATTCTAAATTCAAAGAGTTCAAGGGGAAATTACAAACTCATTGGATGGGTCCTTATCAAATAAGGGAATTTTTTGAAAATAGAACAGTATTATTGGAACCTATTGATGGAAGCACAGACACATTCTTAGTAAATGGTCACCGAATCAGAGTCTATAAAAGACCATCTACTGAAGAGGAGTTTCTTAATGATTTGTGTTTTGATATAGGGGATACCTCCTCTATCACAGTGTTGGACTGATTAAAAAAAAAGGAAGGTTGAAAACCAGCAAATGGCGGCCTTCTAAAAAAAAAAAGGTTAAAAACTAGTAGATGGCAGCCTTCTAAAAAAAAAGAGAAAGATAGAAAACTAGTAAATGGCTGTCTCTCTCGACCAAGGGAGTTGAAAACTAGCAAATGGCGGGTCCCTTCTTCAGGATAGATTGAAAACAATCGAGCTACGGAGGTGATCAGGTGACAGAAGTTAGTCAAATGCACCTCCGGCGCTTCCCAAACCAGGAGCACCTCCGACGCTTCCCAAAATAGGAGCACCTCCAGCGCTCTATCAATAAAGAAGTCAATTTCAATAATAGGGGAGGGGACCCACCTCTCCAAGAAAAAAAGTGGACACATCACATGATGAGGTCATCATGACTCATCCTCTACTTTATCATAGGAATAAAATAAAATTAGCATGTATTTCATTTGTAGGGGTATTCACAAAGATGATGCTGATGTCACCCAAGGAACGTAGATTCTTAAACCACTCAGCGCAATGATTGCGAGTCGCACACCAATGGAGTAGTGGGCATCATCTCAAGCCGCCAAAAGCTGCCCATGTGCCACGACGCGTGCAGTCTCATAAAATGATGCAACATCTCTACCGTGTACATCACTCCTCATCATTAAAAATGATCTAGGTAATTCTATCTTAAATTAAGCATTAATGGCAACTATCTTGTCTTTCTATTTTTGGGTGCCACCACTATGGCACGTCCTCGTGCCATCATTTCCTTTTCCAAATTCACGCCTGCCACCACCTGTGTTGTACTGCCACCTTGCATCCAGGGTGTCCTATCACTCTATTGCATTAATGACTACCTAGGTACTCTAACTAATATGTAAATCTTCCATAAGCCTAAGCTGAGAGACATCCTAATCCTCATTCAAACCTCCAAAATACCCTGAAGAACAGAGAAAATTGAACAGTCCTCCGGAGCCTACAGAGTTAAGAAGAAGGGACAAACTACAGAAAGGAGAGTGAGGAATTAAGCACAAAAGGTGGAACCAATTTAGCAATGGGGGTAAAGAAGTCTGAACCAGAGAGTGTTGCGGGTCTTTTGCAAGATGAAGCTGCAACAAACATTCTAAGAACTTTAGGATGGCTGGACTTTCTAGAAAATTTTGAAGGGTTTCAGGAAGATGTCGTGGAAGAATTCCTCAGAAATCTAAGGGGCAATTAGACAGCTGTCAGGGGAGTCTAAATCATTCTCTCCTCAACCACTATTAGTCACATTTTTGGGCTGTCTAAACAAGGTGAGAGGTTTTATCACTTGAAAACCTTATACACTGATTTAATTCAGAATTTCTCTGTTCAAGGTGAACCTACAATACAACTGCATTCAAATAAAAATGAAGTAAAAGGAATTCTTAGGTCCACACTTCCAAACCCTTGGCAATCTGTTGCCACCTGGATGATGAAATATTTTACTTGTGATGGTCAATTCTCTCTAGTTTTAGGACCAATCATGAAAATGCTGATTTTTCTAAGGCACGAGAATGGACACCCTAAATTTACCATAAACATTCCCAATTTCTTGTATTCTGCCATCAGGGCAACTACAGAAAAATATCAGCAAAATAAGGGTCCCATGAAACATCATGGCCTCATTTTTCTAGTAGTTAAACACCACTTCATGTCTCAGGCCAATGGGGAAGAATTATGGCAAAAATTTCTTGAGCAGAATCTCCAGGATAGAGAATTAGAGATGGCATAGCCAGGAGGTGAGGGTTCCCCTACTCACCAAGAAGAAGAAACTGAGCCTTCAACCTCCTCCATAGTTGTTCAAAGAGGAAAGAAGTCCTCACAGGAGGCAACTTCATCTGCAGCCCCTGTTCCTGATAAAAAGAAGAAAGGTAAAGAAATTATAGAGTCTGCTCCTACACAAACCCTATACATGACTTGATCAGTTCAGAGAAAGATGACTCTAACTGAGGAATCTTTCCCTAAGGAATTAACAGGGGAGAGGTTAGGACAAAAAATAGAGAAAACCTAGGCTGAAGAACCATCTCATGATTCAGATGAGATCCCTCTAGTCAAGAAGAGAAAACAAAGAGAAGTTTCCCCAACACCATCTGTTCATCTGGGGTCAAGCCCAATTTTAGAACCATCATGTGCTCCGGAGATAGAACACAGACAAACTCTTACTATTTCCTCAAATTCTGTGGATGAGAGACCTGCTCTGGAGGCACCTACCCCACCTCTGCTATGGAGAAGCAAAAGGAAAAGATAGCTCTCACAGGCTGAGAAAGATACTGTTCTCCTAGCTTAGGTACTCCTGGGTTTTAGAACATATGAGGATAAGGCTGGGCCTTCATCGGTGCCATCAGAAGCTGAGGAACCCCAAGAGGACCCTCAAGATAGGCAGTTGGCAGAAAAAGATGAAATAGGGCAAATGGGTACAATTGACAATGCAGGGCAGATGGCCATGGAAAACCCTGATGATTAGCAAACATCTCTCATCCCTCTGATCAAGAGGATGTTGAAATTTTAAAAGAACAACAAATGTTAGAAGAAATTGAAAACCTAAAGAGACTACTCTGGGGGAAGAATCTGATTATTACTGACCTCAAGAATGTTAGAATAGAGGTAGAAATGGAGCAAAAACAAGTCATTGAAAATCTACAAACAGAGCTCTAGAGTAAAAGCCAGGTCATCCAGGAGAAAGAAGCAAAATTGGAGGCCTAGAAAAATGAAGCAGTCAAACTATTAAAAGAAAAGGAGATAGAGGCAGCACAGAGTGTTTCTGAGATCACCATGGCTAGAGACAATAGCCTCACAATAATGGTAGCATTGATTGAGAAAATACATAGCCAGGATAGACAATTAACTTGGGCCAACAACAAACTAGATGACCAGGAGGAATATATTCAAGAGTTGGTTGGCCTAAGGGCAACCAATGAGCAGGAAATACAAATAGATGCATATGTGGGTCCAATCCCCATTGACATTCCTAAGGTCCTATTCCATTAGAAGTGTAGAGAATATGAGGCTTCCAAGCCTATGTTGCAATTACAAAGGGCAGTCACTGCCAAAACAAAAAGAATAGAAATTCTGGAAGGCAAAATCATTAAAATGGACTCCCTTTCTTCAGAAATTCTATCCTGTAGGCCTCCAAGTGCCAGCTATTCTATGTTCTTACAAGAAAGAGTCCTGCAGAGGAAATTCTCTTTAGTCCTGTCTAACCTGGTTGAGAATACAGAGATAGTAGAGGGATTCATGACAACATATACAAGGAGTAATGATGAAGACAAGAATTTCCTATGTGAATTATATCTACATGGTTTCTGTGTTAATGATATAACTTTCATTCTTAATCATTTTGTGGGGGAATGCCAGCTTAAAGCATTTATGTCCCTAATGAGGAATCATCAGATCTGGAATGAACGAATGGAAGATCATCTCAAGAAAGATATGGAAACAGATCTCTTCATCAGGAAGGAATGTCCCAATCCCAATGCTTTTAAGATCCAATTCAGGTCCTATATCTATCACCCTAAGAGTAAGAACAAAATTTTGCCATTATACCTAAAAAGTTTACAAGAGTGCTCCATCGATTTTGGTCTTTTCATGAACAGTTCAACAAACCTAGTACTTGCCATAACAAAGAAAAGATGGAATGTTTTGACCTCGGAGCAGAAAATGAGAGAGGTGGTCACCCCTGCAAACTTAAGATTATTTATGAGAAAAGCAAATTTAATATCCAAAATGATGGATAACCATAACCAGGAATGGATAGGTGGACGGTTCAGGCCCCCTCTCATAATTGAGCCACTTCCTGTCTGGGCTGAGCATGTAGAAGATGAGAAATTGCAGGACTAGTTGAAGCAGGTTGATCAATACAGAGGCAATGGTAATACCAACCACACAACTTGGTCTACCTATGCACAGGATTATAGCTTGACTGACAAGCTACTTCACTAGAATAAATCCAGATTGTGAGAAGCAGGTGGACCTGCCAAACCTTAGGTATGGGGAGATGATGAGTGCCAAGTTGCACCCATGAAATACATCTTTTTACCTCTCTTTTTCTCCTTCCTAATTCCATCTTTCCTAATGTCTGCACCCAAATAGGCTAGCAAGATCGTTCTAGATAATGATTAATTGATATAAATTACTTAAGATCATAATTTTTGATTAAGGGACTAATGTGCATGGAATTGATGGAAAAATGCAGAAACTTCTCTCTTTTTGAATCAATAGGTGTAGATTTTCAGAACGACAATTTTATGCATCTCCAGAGGTAGTCTTCAATGATCTCCAGAGACAATACTAGAGTACCATGACACCAGAAGTTTTGAAGTAAAGAGAAAAGCCTCTCCAGAGCTGGGCGGGAGTTTAGAGCATCTCCAGAGATGAACAAAAAGGTCACAATGGTATCTCCGGAGCTACAGACATATCTCTAGAGCTACAGTCATATCTCCGAAGCTGCAGACAGGGACAGATATCTCTAGCACCTCCTAAGGGCAGGGCATATTTCCAGCATAAGCTGCCAATTAGGCACTCTCAATAGTGATCGTAATACCCCTCATTTCACTCAAATCATCACCTGAGTGGTGAAGGGTCATCTTTAGTTAACTGCTGGAGTTTTTATCTTTTTAAAGTTTTTGCATGAGTTACAGATAGAACTGATTTAATATCCATATTTTTCAGGGCCTCGCTACCCAAATGTATTAAGACTCAAACTTAGAATTCTGAGTGGACTTCTATTCCACTCAGTCTACTTTTATTGCATGATTATTTTTCCATAGTTAGACAGCTAGTGTAATAAAAGGATGGATGTCATCTCATAGAAGAACTAGTAGATAAGATAAGTGATATGTCATCACTCATTTTATATAGACTGATAGAAACAACATAAAATATATACAATGATGGGATTATTCTGATTCTCGGTAATCTTAGTTTTTCTCTTATATCAATATTTTTCATGAATGCAAAGTGAATGGAATTGGACCGGATTTAGTTGTGATCTTCTTTTGTGCTGATTCCCTACTGTAGCCTTCAACCCCAAGGGTGTGGAGCAAGGGCCCACTCTCACCACCAAGGCAAAAGGCTAGTACCACTGTTTTGTTACTTCAGATTTTGCTGTGAAAAGTATTTATTGATTTTGATAGATAGATGCATGTTACTATTTTTAAGATTGCTTTAAGTAACTTCCTGCTTAAATCTATTTTTAGCATTCCTCAATTTCATTCAGTAAGTAGAGAGATTAATTTTGTCAAGTTGGTAGAAGTTATTAAGATTAGCTAGGAAAACTGGTAACTGTAGAATCCCTAATTGCAGACAGCCGAGGACACATCCCCTAGATTTTTGACATATGAAATATGATTAAATGATGAGGTACAATGACACCTTGTCAAATAACATAATAATAAATCAATCATGCAATAATTCAAGAGCATAAACATATTAACACATATGACACCACGATTTTAACATGGAAAACCCAGTTAAGGGAAAAACCACGGGGTGACTAACCCAAGATTGTATTCTCTGTTAAAAGAATAAGAAGAACAAATGGCACATGCCAATTAGGGCTCACTACTCAAGTACACTGCTCACAAGAGGCCCACTGCCTATAGGAGACACATTGTCTACAGAATAATAAATATTACATACTTGAAATGAAGAATAGTATCTTCACCATGCTTGACTCAGTTCCATTTAAGCCCAATACTTCTGTTCTACCTTTTGCTCTGCTCCTCTCTACCACACACTCATCTCCACGATACTTTTGAAATGACTTCACAACTTCTTATTTATACAAGACATTTGACTTTGGGATAATCATCCAAGTTGGCATACATTACAGAGCAAATACATAAATACAACATGACTAATTACAAAAGACTTCACACGGATAAACACGCTGTCGGCCACATAGATCTGAGACTTCAATCTTCCTTTAGGAACACGCCAATCTTCACAGAACATCTTCAAGATCATCTGCAGGATGTGTAACTCATCCAGTCAGCCAATACTTAGGAAGAACATCATCATCTAGAATTAATTCTTCAATTACAAGCTCAATCTTTAATGTGGATCACCAACATGAATTAGACACAATCCAAAGACCTCCACAAGCTTGCCTAAATCACCAAGAACATCCACACTACTTCTACTTACCAAAATCTTTCTTTCCTTCATCCGGAACCTCAAGAACATAGTCTGTCATCACTGTCATATTGGAATAGATTCTTGCAGACCTCCAGATCATGAACCAATTGAGTTGTCAATTCACATTGACTTCCTAAACACTCCACCAGATCTACAGAACAAAATATTGCATTTCTAGATCTCATCGAACTTATCTGTGTCACTCTGTCACCTCTAAACATTTGCCAGAACTAGTTTTACTCAAGTGGCCATAACTTCTTCAAATCTTCATGCGGACTTCTCAAAACTTTACTAGATCATCGTAAGACACATATCTACAAACCCTTTGAGGCGCATCCTCTAATCTTCATCTCAGTTGGTTTATTTACCTTACTATCTTCACTGTTCTTCTCTGTTCCTGATAGGACTAATATTCTCAATATCCTTAGCATATAACTCATCCAATCCTTATCATTAATGCAATAGGAGTATGTTGACATCAATGACAACACCGGTTAGGCCCATACTTGCAACAAAGAATAGGACACAATAATTTTGATAATATGGTAAGAATACGCTCTACTCATGCAATAAGAGATATGCTTAAGATAATCAAGCTTGCAAACACCGTATGCAAGGAATGTCAAATGGGAAAGTAGACAAAGACAAGTTTTAAAAGGAAGGAGTATTCTTCTTCAAAGCCATTGGAGCTAATTCACACAAACCTATGTGGACCTACCAGAGTAAAGAGTCAACAAGGTGAAAGGTGCTTTATGTTGCTCATTGATGATTATTCTAGAATGACTTGGGTTACTTTCTTAAGAGAAAAATATGATTCCCTTGATAAGTTTAAAGTTTTCAAAGATTTGGTTTAAAATGAAATGGATACTAAGATAAAAATTTTAATGTTAGATAGAGGAGGTAAGTATACTTCAAATGAATTTGAAAATTTTTGTGAAGATCATGGTATTAGGAGGCATTTGTCTGCTCCTAGAACCCCTCAACAAAATGGGGTAGTGGAAAGGAAGAATAGGACCGTGCAAGAAATGTCTAGGGCAATGTTGAAAGATGCAAATATGCCTGATATATATTAGAAGGAAGCAATTCATACTGTTGTCTATCTAACTAACAGAGTGCATTTAAGGGTCAACAACACTAAGACCCCTTATGAGTTTTGGTATGGAAGACCTCCCACTGTTAGATACTTCAAGATCTTTGGAAGCAAATTCTATATTAGAAGAGATGAAGAAGACCTAGGAAAGTTTGATTCAAGATTTGATGAAGGAATCTTTCTTGGTTACTCAACCAGAAGTAAGGCCTCTAGATGCTACAACAAAAGGTTGGGAAAGATGATTGAAAGCACAAATGTCAAAGTAGATGAAGACTTGTATCAGATATCACAAGATTCAAAAGACACCAGATCTGATATATTTCCTTGCATTGAAGATGAAGAAGTGAAAGAAGAAAAGGAACAAGAACTAGAGTAGATGCCTAAGACCCCAGCAAAGTATGTTTAGAAGAATCACTCAGCAAAGCAGATCATTACACACAAAAATGAATGTTTGCCAAGACACATGAGCAAGTAAACTTGTGTTTGTTATCACAAGTAAAACCTAAGACCTTTGCTAAAGCCAGCAAGGATGATGGATGGATAAAGGCCATGGAAGAAGAATTGGATCAAATTGAGAAGAATCAGACATGGGAATTGGTTCCCAGACTAGTAAACAAGAATATTATAGGAACAAAATGGGTGTTCTGGAACAAACTAAATGAAGAAGGTGAAGTTGTAAGGAACAAAGAAAGACTAGTATGCAAAGGATACACTCAAGTAGAAGGCATTGATTTTGAGGAAACTTTTGCTCTGGTAGCAAGAATGGAGGCAATCATAATGTTCCTTTCTCTTACTGCTCATAAGAACTTCAAAGTATATTAGATGGATGTCAAGTCAACATTTCTAAATGGTGACCTAGAAGAAGAAGTATACATTGAACAACCATATGGTTTCTAGATATCAGAAGATCTAGACATGGTATGCAGACTCAAAAAGGCTTTGTATGGTCTCAAGCAAGCACCTAGGGCTTGGTATGCAAGATTAGACAAGTACTTACTTCAGCAAGGATCCAAGAAAGGTACTACAAATAGTAATCTTTATATAAAGGAAGAAGGAGACATGATTTTGATAGTTGCAATATATATTGATGACATGATCTTTGGTGGAGATGATGATATGTGTAAAAGGTTTGCAAAGGAGATGCAAAAAGAGTTTGAGTTATCCATGATTGGTGAAATGTCTTTCTTCCTTGGACTTTAAATTTCCCAGCTAGATGGTGGTATCTTTATTTCTCAAGCTAATTATGTCAAAGAATTGTTGAAGAAGTTTGGTATGGAGGATTTAAAACCAGTGAGTACTCCCATGATCACTAGATGTCACTTGAGAAAAGATGATGAGTCTTCGGAGGTAGATCAAACTATCTATAGGTCTATGATTGGAGCATTGTTGTATTTGACTGGATCTAGACCTGATATTATGCACACAGTATGTGTGATTGCTAGATATCAAGCCAATCCTAAGCAAACAAATGAGAAGGCAATAAAAAGGATATTAGATACTTGAAAGGAACTCCAGACTATGGTCTATGGTATCCAAAAGGTAATGACTTTGATTTGAGTGCATACACTAATGTTGACTGGGCTAGTTGTGTTGATGATAGAAGAAGTACAAGTGGTGGTGCTTTCTTTCTAGGAAGCAGATTGGTTTCATGGCAAAACAAGAAGAAGGATTCAGTGTCCTTATCTACTGTAGAGGCAGAGTATATTGTAGTAGCCTCCTATTGTACACAAGTGTTGTGGATGAAGCAAACTCTAAAGGATATCAAGGTATTGTATGATGAGCCTATTCCTATTTTATGTGATAATACAAGTGCTATCAATATTTCCAAGAATCTAGTGATGTATTCTAGAACCAAGCATATAGAAATCATTTATCACTTTTTGAGAGAGAAGGTTGCAGATAAGGAAGTGAAGTTGGAATATGTCCCAACAAAGGATCAAATTGCAGATATCTTTAAAAAGGCTCTTGCAAAGGACACCTTTGAGGGTCTCCATAGAAGTTAGGGGTAATTGCCCCTCCTTCTTGCTAACAAAGCATAGTGGTGCATCTGTCTAGGGGGAGTTAATGCTATATCCTTATTTCCTGGACTGATGATGGCTACCTCTCAAGGGTAGTAGGTAGTGGTTGATGATGATAGTGGGAGTTTGTTTGTTGCAAGAAGTTATAACCTAAATAAAATGTACAGATGTATGGTTTCTGATGGGCTGATGGTAGCTTCCCTTTGTCTTTGATGTCAAAGGGGGAGAAATGTGCAAGTATGTGTTTCCATCAATGCCAAAGGGGGAGATAGTTACACATATGGTTCCTATGGTTGTATTTTTTGTCATTGATGTCAACAATATCATAAGGTTGTCATTGGTGTCAACACTATTATGGATGTGTAATAGTGTTCATAGTTGGATGTAATGCTTCTGAAGAAGATACATTGAGATGGGAATTAGAAGTTCATATCATGCCTTATTCATTGCATAATTGAGTATGAAGTTATATTTAGATGGGAATTAGAAGCATCAAGAAGACACATTAAAATGGGAATTAGAAGCACTAAGATATGGTTTTGATGGACTAAGATATGTTGTATTCTCTCCTCTACTATCCCTAAGAATGCATGTGTTAAGGCAAAGATGATTTAGCCTCTAGAAGTTGGTGATAGTCTCTATTTTAGAATGACCACCTTTGAAGATTGTTCGGGAAATTGCTCAGGATTTCCATCAATTTGGTTTTGGGCCTTTGTGGACTATAATATAGCTTAATGTAATGACAAATCCTACATATTCCAAGTTTTATGATGTGTGGACCACCGGAAGTATGTTTTGCAAAAGATAGAGTGAAGACAGTGTTGGTTCTATGAAGACAATCACTACATGGATGCAGGATGCTCCACATTCCTCTGCATTTGTAGGTCTGGCTATGTGGTTCTAAAGATATGTTAATATTCTAGTGAAGATGATAATTCCAGAGATTTAAATCATTTACCTTTTTGTTGTAGAAGTTGTGTATGATAGAGTACCAGCATATGTTCTAGCAGAGTAAGTCAATGTTGAAGGTTTGATAAAATGCTCCTCATTCCTCCAGAAATGAATGATTTCCCTTGTTGTTTTGAAGACATGTTTCTAGATGTGTATTACATGTTTCTTTTTAGTTTCAAGGTTCTTGGTGGTCCGCAACTCAGTTTTTCAAATGACATGTTGCAGTGTGTTCCAAATGTCAGAGTGTTCTCAAAGTTAATGATTGAAGTTGTGCGGCACAATTCTTTCATATGCAGTGGCAAATGAGTGTCTGGGGATGTTTTATGAGTCATGTGGACTCATATCAAAAAGTTTCATAAAGATCTTTCTTGTTTCTAGTACCGCACAAGGTTTTTCAAGTTGATGTGGTCGTTATTCTTCAAGTCTTCATGTGTTTTCCTTAAAGCTGTCCTATTTCGAAATGAGTAGAGTTTGCAGATGTAATTCATTGATGTTTGAATCTATGAAGGATGTTTTGAACCTAGTTAAGTAAGTGTTGGGGTTTGCAAAGCATGGATCTTCTGCTAGTGTAACATGTGTGTTCACCTAGGACCTATCTTCTACACGTTTCATATTGTATGTTGTTTGGCTGACTTGTAAATGTATTGTTCATGTTGTATCTAGCCGACAAACAATGTAATCAATGTAATATCACATATAAATAGTGAATAAAAGTGAGTGAGGTGAAGTATGATTGCAAATTGGTTAAAAATTTTTACAAGTAGATAAAAAGCAAAATAAATACACTATTGATGTGCGACTGAAGGAGAAAGAGCAGATGTTGTTGATGTTGTCCAGATTCATCTTGAAGAAATATTTGCAACAATGATCTAGAGTTTTCCTAACTGATGAGATCTTCAGAAGAAAGTGTGAGGAGGAAGAAGTGTAATCATCAAAAGTGTGAGCTTCAATGCCAATTTTCAGATAGTAGGGAAGACTGTCATACTATAATCTCTTGTAAGTGTGTTATTATTTGAGGGAGTAGTAGCTTCCTTGGGAGTGACCCTAAAACAAAGTCATCAGGGAGTAGAAGCTTCCTTGGGAGTGACCCTAAATCAAAGTTTCTTAGGGAGTAGTAGCTTCCTTGGGTTAAAGCCCCTAAAACAAAGTTGTTATTTGAGCTTCATATATTGTGAGTTAATCCGAGTCGCCATGGTTTTTCCCTTCTAGGGTTTTCCATGTATATCTAGTGTTATGTGTTGATGTGCATTGTGTTATACTTTCATGTTGATATTGTGATGCTTAAGGTTTAATCTACTCCAGATAAGTTGAAGTTGTTGAAATTGAAAATTGTTACAATACTGATTCACCCCCCCTCTTAGTATTCTTGTGTGTCTAACAGATGTTATTTCATGCTTGTTGGCTCATGTGAACCATTCATCCTTTTATGTATTTGATTTTCAATTGTGCCACATGTTTCATATATTTGTGTAAGCTTTATTGGCATAAGTGTAGCCATGTGTTCCTTGGATGTGTGTGCATTTGGCCTTGATAGTCATGTTGCCATGATCTTCTTCTCTATAGCTCGGGGGTTCCCTAGAGTGGCATACACATCTATTGCACTCAGAAATGGTAATGCTGGAAATTGTAGGGTATTTACATTTACACTTGACATCAATACACACAAAACTATAATGATAATACTATTGTATTCGGGATGATCTCACATTCATTCCAAGATGGCTTTTATAAAGCTTTACAATATAACTTCTTGAACTACCAACATACGGGAATGTAACTAATTAGTTACTAACAATAATAAACTACAAGTCACTACGGTGAATTTATTAAGTAAACCTTAATATTCTAACATACCCCCCCTTAAGGTTTACATTACACACAGAACATATAACAAAACATGTTGATTACACAAAACAAATACACATTCTTGAGAAGATTCATTTTTGAAGAAACAAATTCTAAATTAGGTGGAACTCCATCAAGCTACCTCTTAACCCTTGGAAGGGTGTAGTCGGGCCTAAATTCCTAAGTTCTTAGATTACCACCTTCCCAAACTCCCCAATTACAGATCCCCTGAATTATTGGACAACAATCCATGCTGAGCTCCACAAGGCTCCATCAAGTTGTCTCATGACCCTCGGAAGGGTATAATTCCCCAAATCACAAACTTTCAAACTATCTAGGAAACAATCCATATTGAGTTCACCAAATCCCTACCTATGTTCAAAAATAAACTTTGCAATATATGTATTCTTTTAATTTTGTCAGCATCATAAGAAAACACAAAAACATATGCTTCTTTTGCAAAGCACCATCTCTGAGCAAGAAGTTGAATCAAGATGATAAAAACTCCTCCATCCTCTGATGCCTCCAACCTCCAATGCAATGCACTTACATTTTATCCACTCGAGGTTGCATGTGAAACTCCAAAAGCCCTATCAAGTGTAGCATTCAAACCTTCAATAGCATAGGAATATGAATCTCCCAAATTTCTATCAAGGATAGCATGAATGGCATCAAGAACACAATAATAATGTGTGGTCATATTCAAATGTTAAAAATAATGATTTCACTTTCAACCAATGATGGACCCATACACTAGTCAACCTTATAACTCCAAGACACTATTAAACCTTCAACAATTTTTACCTTATTACTCCAAAACAAAATAATATCTAAGAATGATTGTACCTCCAAAAAACAAAACTCACCCTTATTTTTCTTATCTCCAATAAATAAAATTATAGAACTTCAAATAATCCATAACAAAAAAATGTTTTCACATCATTGTGAGTTTTGAACCAAGAACCTTATAACTCTTCTTTTTATAATGAACTTTTTAAACCAACTATGCTAGTTATAAACATTAATGTTTATAACACATATAGTCAGAAATAATGCAATAGTTGAAATCAAACTTACTATTGCACCTTGCTTAAACCCTAATTAATTTCTCCATATTGATTGGCCACCTCCTCTAATAATTGGATGCTTGGAGGCTACATTTAGAGAAAGATTCTTATACCTTCTATCTGCTGCAATAATTATACTCCATGAGATGTTGTCTCATTTTTCCATATGGTCAAATGACTTCCAACTTCCTCAAACTTTTGCAAATATTTCTATTCACAAATATATCATCAAAATGCCTCATAAAATATCTTCAAAATCACATATCCACAGGAGATCAAATAGCAATAAAAACTATCACAATAGACAACTAAAGACTTCATAAATTTCATTCAAATGCCCATTCCTATGCGCAGTCATACAATGTGCTCTAAAATTTTGTTTTATATATATTGAACATCTCCTTTATCTAGTGTGCCAATAAATCAGCTATAATGGTGGTTTCAGATCCTCACGTTTTATTCAAATGACTTTTCACCTTTCTACACATACACATTCTCTAGGCTTATGCGTTGAAGTTTATGGAGATTTCAACGCTTCCATTCTCAACAACTTCCAAGTTTGGAATTTTTGCACCCAACAACTTCAATCGAATCATACGGCTTCACACAAACTTCAATCCCTTCACATGGCTTCACATAGAGATTGCACCAGGATAGTATCAAATGAGCACTCTGATACCATATGATGGAAATGGTAGGGCATTTATATTTGCACTTGCATGGAAATACACACAAAACTATAATGATAATGTTATTGTATTCAGGATGATCTCACATTCATTCCAACATGGCTTTTATAAATCCTTTACAATAAACTTCCTGAACTACCAACATACAAGAATGTAACTAATTAGTTACTAACAATAATAAACTACAAGTCACTAAGGTGAATTTATTAAGTAAACCTTAATATCTAATAGGTAATAAGATAGGGTGGTAGGTACCATTTCCCTATTGGTCTTTTATGAAGATCTCTTGGGAGCTGGAAGAGTTCCTTGTGCATTATTTCATATTCTGATCTCTTATTGTATTTCATGATTATTGGAGAACCTTGTGTAGACACCCTAAAATGACCGTGTCGTCAAATCACTTGCATTCCGTTATCTGTCTAATCACTTGCATTGCAAACGTTAATTAAATAATCTAATTATTTAATTAATTTCACCAAATTCTTCTAAATCACAAAATTGCAACATTAATTAAATAAATTCTCTTTATTTAATTAATTAAATTAAATTCCTCTATTATTCTTCCACAATTAAATAATTTTTAATTATTTAATTAAATCATTGTCACCTTCCAAAAATCAAATCCACATTAATTAAATAAACCCAATTATTTAATTAATTCAACAAATTCCCTCTTATCTAAAATTAAATAATTCTTAATTATTTAATTAAATCAAAAATTATTCTTCCAAAATCATGCACAACAATTAAATAAATTAATTTATTTAATTTGCTTTCAAATCTTCTAAATTAAATAATTCTAATTATTTAATTATTTCTTCCAAAATATCTTCTCTAAATTTAAATAAATCAATTATTTATTTAAATTGCTTTTTCTTCTAATTTGAGTTATATCTAAAATAACTCAAGCTTTCTTGCTCATCAATTAAATATTTCTATATTTAATAAAGCAAAATATCTTCTATTCTTATGCAAATCTCTTCTTCTTGTTTTAAATCACTTAACTGATTGCTTTATTCTTTTAATTGATTTATCTCTTCAGTTAACTTATTCTTCTATTCTTGATAACTCCTCTCATGCAAAAGAAAGCAAGACACATGTCTGCTTTTCATTCGTTGCACATTCCTCAACTGTTCTCCTCCATTGATTCTTCTGAATTATCTGGACCGTTGATCGATTTTCCTTGAAATCTATATAAACCCCCCTCATCTCCTTCATTAGCCCTCTCTCTTCGATCGTATTCTCAGGCATACTTAACAGAGCTTTGAGTATACACAACGCGTCGATTGAGCAACCTTACGATCATTTGACATTGATCTCTTGAGCACTACACTTGCTTGTTGCAGCTATGGCTTTGCAATTTCATTGAGCAATTCTACATTCAATCCAAAGGAAACAACGCAAATTTCGGTAAAAGTCTTTATTGCATTGATTATTTGTCATGGCTTTTATTTAAATTCGTTTTCTTTATGTTATTGGATTCTTTGGTTTTATTTAGTTTAGAATAGATCGATTTTCCATATACACACCTTGGAGGTGGCTTATTATTCATGTATATTTATGCTTTGTATCATTTTATTATTGGAGTGTGATCCTTCCATGTTTTTGAAGTATCCTCCATCATGTTATTATTGTATATGATATTTTGGTTGGAAAATTAACCTTGTTTTGGAAGGAAATTGTCATGTTGAGAAAGTTGTCTTGTTGAAAATGATTAAATTGGCATGTTGGATCCATATTTTATATATGATGTTATTGCTCTATGTTATGGTTATGAATTGGGTTTTATTGTTCCCACATTATGGTTGAGTTTCCCATCATTGTATTTATCCCGTCTCGATGTTGGTGTCGAATGGGCATGGCATTCTATTTGGCATGTATGTTAGTATGAAGTTGGAAACATATATTATCCTTATGTGAATTTTAATTGTGCTTTTGAGTTAGGTAGCATGTTGTATTAATTTTTATTGAATAGATGCATTGTGTTTTGGATCCATGTTAGATGTTTCATCCTTGCGAGGTTTCATGATCAATCATCCCTTTAGCTTGTTAGCCATTTGTTGACATTGCTAAACTTGTTGGCCATTTTTCAATGTTGTTTGTTCTCATCTTTAGAAGAAGTGTGTGTCTTGTTTCCACCTTCTCTCTTGTGCCTTTGTGTGGCATTTTTGTATTTTTTCATGCTTGAGTGTGCAATTGTGACATGTGTGTTACAATTGCATCGCGAAATTTTTCTTTCATCCTATTTTTGTCCTAATGTCCTAGTGTAAAATTTGGGGCATTACATGGAGGCATATTAACAATAGCATCCATGTTTTTTAGTGTCCACCTCAATACCCTACCTAGATATAATTAATCCCAATAAGAGACCACAATACATAGCTAATATGTATTTCTTAGGATTTGAGTAGACTTGATACTATTGTAATCTATCAAAGATGGTCCTTAAATCCTAGAGGTGATCAATGCATCTCTTAGATTTACCCAAAATGTTGTCTACATAATCCTCTAGAATTTCATGTATCAAATCATGTAAGATCAAAGGCATGTCCATTTGATTGGTAGAGCCAACAGTTCTAATCCAAAATGCATAATGACATAACAAAATGTGCCTGAATGAGTAATAAAAGTAGTCATAGGTTGATCTTATGGATAAATGAGAATATGATTATATCCTAAAAACCCATCCATGAAGGACAATATCTCATGTCCCATAAAATAATCCATAATCATACCAATGCTAGGAAGCAACAAATAATCTTTGGGTGATTCCTTATTCAAATATCTAAAATTGGTGTATTTATGAATATGTTCATTGGGCTTGACCATAGGTACTATGTTAGAGATATATGGAAAGTATCCAAAAGGTTTAATGAAGATATATTTCAATAACATTTCAATCTCATTTTCAAACATTAAAGTGACCTTAGGGTGCATCTTTCTAATCATTTATTTAATAGGTTTAGCATCAAGCTAAAGGACAATAATCATTTTCATGGTTGTGGTGATTATTGTAGACAATAAATTTTACAGAGTACAACCCCAACCTTTCTCTAGTTTTGGTGGCATGATAGAAGAGGTCCTCGTATCCCTCTAAATCACAAGTGAAGAGGATTGGATGGGAAATGTTTTGGAAAGCGTTAAGTCAAATCTTTCCCATGCATTTCTTTTGTCTAAGATTAGGGCCAAAATTGTAACAATGGACCAAGGTCCTTCTAACTTCTTTTCCTTGGTGTATGTTCCCTTGTTTTTTTACTAAGGTGGTGTCAAAACTAGTAATAGATTATGGTTATTTATAATCAAAATAATGGGAGATTAGCATGAGATCCTTAGTGTTTATATTCCTAAGATAGTGACCTTTCAATATTTTAACTCAATGGATGAAAATTGCATGTAGCAGTTCATTGAAGGTCCTACCCTCTCTCTACTTGAAAATCACTTCTTCTTGGTCAATTTTTATTCTTTGGTAGATTGTGACTCAATGAGGAATAATGGTCCATTTTTCTATGCCAAATGTGGTATCTTTGTTTTCCCTTGGTCTCCTTTTTTTGATTCTTCTATGACCTCTATTAATTTAGCTTCAATATGGATTCAATTATATAATCTCCCACTAATTATGAGGGACCCAGGTCTATTTAGGAAGTTGTTTGAAAAAGTGGGCATTTTCATCAAGTTTGATGAGGAATTTGATGAATCTCAATCCAAATTTATGAGGGTTTGCATGATGGTAGGCTTATCTAAGCCCATATTTCACACCATAAATATATATTCTTCCAAGGGCTCCAAAATTCAACTTATCAAATTTGAAGGGCTTTCATTTCAATGTTTTTAGTGTAATCAAATAGGACATAAATTTATGGAGGGTACCTCTAAGATTCCCTTGGTCTCTTTCATTTTTCAAGCACAAAAATGGATTCCAAAAGTAGGATCCCTAAATGACAATTTTGTGAAGATTAAAATTATAAGGTCTCCTTCTCATCCTTCCCCTCTAATGGATAATAGGGTAGATGTGGATAAGGGTTGAGGAAAGTCCTCTATTTAAATTTCTTTGGACTAGTTTGAGGTTCTATCTCCTACAACCAATGAAGATGATCTCCTAAAGAAAACTAAGGATTTTCTGTACCACAATACCAAAGATTTGTAGAACTTGGAAGAAGCTATGGCACTAAAGGATGATGAAAATATTTTTCCCTCCATAGAAATCCTCATCATATCACAAATAAAATCGAACAAGACCAAGGCAAATTGTGGATCTACAAGGAAACATAGAGTAAGGAAGGCTAAAGCAAGATATTTCACATGGAGGCTTTGAACATATTTGATGAAGGTTCTCAGTAGGCTATGGAGGCTCTCCTTTTCTAAAGTAAAAGGTGGTTGATTTTATAAAATAATTAAACTCTATTTATTCCTTATTAGTTGTTTTGGATTGAAAATGAAAATGGTACATTGATTGGCTTTAGTGAAATTGTGATGATAGATTTTTTAGGTTTCTCTCTCTTTGATTAGGTTTTTGTAGCTCTACTAGAAAGTTGAGTCTCTTTTTTATTATATGTACTTATATTTTATTGGACATGGGTGAGGGACACATTATATTCCCTTGTTTACAAATCAAAAAAACTTTAGATGGAATGATGATTTTAGCTAAATCTTGCCTCAAAACATTCCTATATGTTTCAGATGAATGCATTAGATCCAAAAGAGATATCTTGGTAGGATTATTCTTAAGTTGATCAAGTACATTATATTCCTTAGCTCTTTTTTAATATGCATGTCCAACTATAGGATGAATCACTATGACAATTAAATCATAGAAAGTAGGTTTATTGCTAGAAAAAGATGGGTTAGTATGAGATGTGAAACATGGATATGCATATTCATATGGAAAATATCATCATGACATGTAGAGAGTATGGCATCACAAGGTCCTATATCATGTGTAATTAACAAATATGTAACTTCATCACATAAAGTATCATCCAAAAATGTATCACTAGAGAGTGAGGGTACACCATGAGTATCAAACACAAAAGACATATCATAAATAAAATTATGTGAAGGAAAAGTTCTTAAGGGTAAACTATCATTATTATCAAGAACATCACTAACACTATCCATGGGATAAATAGAAGTAATATAAAGTGCATGGATAAGTGAAGTGATAGTATTCATAAGGGAGGGAAGAGCAATAACTAAATCAATGAAAGAGGAAAATATAGACACATGATGAAAAACACAGGTATGTAGATGATGTAACCCCATGATAAAAGGGCATGAGTGAATCAAAGGTAGTAGGACAAAATGTCACAAATTGTATTAGCACATCAAAATGTATAATAGGGTCATGAATAGAAGTTAAACAATGAACTACAATAATCAATTATAAAATATGTAGAAATGATGCATAATTCAAGGATGGGTGGGTGGTGATCAAATAAATTATGCAATAAAGGATTAAACCCTAATAGAAAATTAATGATATAAAAATAAAAGGTGGATCCAGACCCTAATTAGATCTATGGTGAATGATAAATAATTAGAAAAAAATTAGATCCAAAACCCTAATAAAGAAGGAATAAACCCTAAGTCCAAACCCTAGGAGGTGTAAGATAAGTTGTGTTCACCAAAATGTAAAGAGAATAAAATGTTTTCCTTTAATTAAATCTCTAGGATAATTAAATAAAATCATTCAATCAAGCAATAACTAACCTAGATTATAGATTGGGACTGATCATGGAAAATTAGTCAAATTAAATGTGGAAAATTAAATTAATTAATTAACAAGAGTACTTATCTCTAAATTTTTTTTCGAAGTCTTTGTCTAGGTGTTATAAATATATTCAAAAAAGTTCTAGAATTTTTCTCTATTTGTTGACTTGTAAATCTAACTATACTCTAGCTAGGTTCAAATCCATGTGTGTGGACCTAAACCTATGAGAGGACCTAAACTAATGTTCACAAACCTGACCTAGCAAAATTTAGACTCTTAAGATTCACTCACCTTAATTTCTAATATATTTTTGGTGTAAGAACAGATAATGTTTACAAATACCTCTGGGGACCAGCTTGCAAGGGTCATGTTCTCCTTGATTAGACCCCTAGTGAACTATTTTTACCACTTTGAGTGAAGGGATTAAAGAAAAAATAAATCATGCGACAAGCCTAGGATGATGTTCTTTGATGACTCTTTGATATGTGTTGCTAGAATTCTTTCATAAATTTTCTATTGATAAGTCAAATGGCTTGAGCTCAATTGATTAAAACATTGGTCTCTTAGTATGGATACCCAAGTTCAAATCCCCAAAGTGACATCTAATGTGGAAATCTAAGTGGTGACTCTTGGACTTCTCATGTTGATATCTAAGTTGTAAATCTAAGGTTAATATATAAGTGTCTTTAGACTTCTCATGTGGACATCTGAAGTTGAAGTTTAAATGTTGATATCTAAGTTGAATTAGTTGCTAGCATTAATGTTGAAGGAGAGGAGGCATACCCTTGCATCCCTCACTAGTATGGGTCAAGCTAAAACCCTATCTCACCAAAATATTCTATTGATAAAACTCTAGCATTCTCCTAGATGCTCCCCAACATCTTTTCAAATGAATGAGTGAATATCCTTAAATAAAACAACCAAGCACACAAGTCAGAATGATATGCACTAAGTTGGATCACAATAGCTAGTGCAGTGATTGAAAAGGCAATAATTTTAAATTTTGAATATTAAATGTGAAGGTTTTAGATTCGTGACTATGGAAGTGAATTGTGTCAATTTTTTACTTGTGTATCTAATCTAGGGTGTTGAATAATTGGACCTAGGTATTAGAATTACAAATTTGAGGATTAGTAATGGAAGGGATCAAGATATGGGATGGCATGGGCTAATTTCACACACAATTATGCCACTTGTAAGTTGGTTATTTCTATAGACACCTAAAATTGACCATGTCTCATGACATTATTTTCGACATCACCTTGCGACACCTTGCGACACATTTTGTTCTAGGACCCTTTCATGACCCCTTCCATCATCCAATTGTTAAATAAATTATATTTATTTAACTAATCCCTTTTATCCAAATTAAATAAATTTTATTTATTTAATTTTAACCCATTTTCCTCCATCATCCAATTTAAATAAATTTAATATTTGTTTAAATCCCACATGTCTCTCATAATTTAAATAATTTTATTATTTAAAGTATTTGTCCAACACTTGTCCTCAACCACTTGCCATTGAAGGATCCTTTTTGTCCTCATTAATTGTGCGTCATAAGCACTTCCTCTCCATAAATTAATTAAATAATCCCATTATTTAGTTAATTTCCCCACTCACATCCTTATTTTAAGCACCTGTCATCCTCATTAAATGTGCATCATAACCACTAAAATTATCTCTTCATCAGGTAGCCATCCACCCATACCACACTGTTCTAATCTTAGCCATCCATTTTATTCCTTCTCCATCTAAAAATTGAACCTCTCATTTCAGTATCAACCCCCAACAATTTTTCATATGCACGTTTAAGCTATCATTTGTTTCCATTATGTCCAAGTTATGTTGGTTTTGTGAGCAGTCCACAATGCATGATCCATAGAACAAAGCTGGTGGAGCTTGGGTGCACTCTACCTTGTTCTATCAGAATAATGAATTACTGCAAGGTTGAAAGGGTATTGTTTTTATTGTTTTATCTTTCATGTTATTGCCTTGTTCTATTTCCATGTCTTCATTTTTGGCAAGCCTGGATTTAACCTTGTTTGCAAGTTTTGGAAGTTTTTTGATGAAGGGGGTAAATCATAAAACACACAACAATAGAAATTGCACACAGAAAATAGAACTTTCTTTATTGATTTTGGACAACTTATTACATTACAAAAACTCAAATACAATTAGAGGAATCAACCCTCCACAGGCTGCAACACATTACAACTTCCTCTCACAAGACTCTGGAATCATCTACCATCTGTAACCCAAAATCTGCTAGGGTTTTTGTTTTCCCGCCTATTCTTGACTCTAAACTTTCCCCCTTAACTCTACTACTGCCCAGGGTTCCCAAAAATGGTTATTAATAGCCTTTTTGGTAGCCAACAACCTAATTTTGAAATTTGCATCTCCCTCCAAAAATAGGTCAACTTCTAGGAGCCATAACTTTTGATCTGTGTGTCCAATTGACAAACTATTTTATGTGTCGAAAAGCTCGCAGAGTACTCTACATGTTAAGAGCCTGCTCTGCCAGTTCTGGCTATTTTCAAGCCCATACAGGGCCGTTTAGTGCCTCAAACCTGAGTTTGAATAATTTTCAAGCGTTTTTCAGGAAACATAAACTTTAATATCTTTCAGCTCACAAATGATCTTTGCATTATTCCTTCACCAAAAGTCTTATTTTTTAGTTATGAAGCTTCCTGTAAATTTTTGCTTCAATCCGTGCCCAAATGCAAACTTTCCTAAAATAGCAGGTTGCTATTTTTAGCAGTTTGGAAAAACTGAAAGTTCTACATCATTATTCAAGCGATTATGGAACCAGAACCACAAATTTTGAAAATAAATGGAAAGAACATCAATGATTTTGAAACACATCTTTTTTTGGGTGATGCAAGATTGCCCTTACACCACTGGATGCTCCTGCATCAGACACCCAGAGTAATTTGAGAACTGACCCTGTCACGTCTCAGGTGTTTGTTTGAGGAAAACCCAAACAGTCAACCTCTGCCTTAGACAACCAAGAAGAATCTTCAATAGGCCTTCCTTTCCATTTCACCAGATATTCTTCATATTGCATGTTCTGAGTACTTCTTCCCACACGGCTATCCAAGATCTCTTCTATCTCCTCTGTTGAAGTAGATGCCGGAATACTCCATTGTTCTTCTGTTGGTCCATCTTCTGTTCCACCTTCATGATATTCTGATAAATCAGCAATGTTGAAAATAGGGGAAATGTTGATCCCACTCAACAGCTCCACCTCATATGCATTTCCTAAATCATGTTTCTTCAAAATTCTACATGGTCCAAATTTCTTCATTTTTAGCTTATTGTATGTTCCAATTGGGAACCTTTCTTTTCTCAAGCGAACCATGACTTCATCTCCTACTTGGAATTCCTTATATCTCCTCTTTTGATTGGCCTTAGCCTTATATTGAATATTCATCTTATTAATGTGTGTTTTCACCTCTTCATGCAAATTCTTCAGCCTCGACACTTGTCTTTTCTCCTTTGTCCAGATTCCTTAACTCTGAAGCATTTCTTGGACTATTCCCATATACAATCTGGAATGGTGATTTACTAGTACTCCTATTGACAGAATTGTTGTAAGCAAATTCTCCCTATGGTAAAATCAAATCCCATCCCTTGGGCTTATCTCCTACTAAGCATCGTAGCAGGTTACCCAAACTCCTATTCACCACTTTGGTCTATCCATCAGTCTGTGGATGGTGTGCAGAACTAAATTTTAAATTTGTCTGCAACTTCTTCCACAATGTCCTCCAGAAATAACCAACAAACTTGGTATCTCGATCTGAAACTATGCTCTTTGGTAGACCATGTAATCTCACTACCTCCTAGAAAAATAACTCTGCAATATGAATAGCATCATTAGTCTTCTTGCAAGGAATAAAATGTGCCATCTTTGAGAATCTATCCACCACCACAAAAATAGAATCATGTCCTCTCTATGTCCTTGGTAAACCAAGAACAAAATCTATACTAATATCATCCCATGGCTTCTCTGGTACAAGTAGTGGCTAATATAGACTTGTATTCTGACGTGCTCCTTTCGCCATCTGACATACTCTGCAACTCTGCACAAATTTCCTCACATCGTGATGCAACTGTGGCCAATAATAATTTTCACCCATAATAGCAATGGTCTTATCTCGACCAAACTATCCAGCCAATCCTCCACTATGCTTCTCCTTAATTAGGTTCTCTCTCATGGAACTCCTTGGAATGCACAACTGGCTTCCTCTAAACAACATGCCATCTTAGATTATGAAATCCAACCATTTTGTCCTATCCAAAGTAACAGGTTCCATACAAGCTCTCTAGGCCTCTGCAAAATCTAGATCTTTAGGATACAAACTTTTGAGCTCATCGAACCCAACAACCTCTATCTTCATTTCTATCAATAAGTTTTGCCGTCTGCTCAAGGCATCTGCAACTCTGTTGGACTTCCCACTCCTGTGCTTCAAAACAAAAGTATAGCTCTGCAAAAACTCAACCCATTTTAAGTGCCTCTGGTTCAACTTTCCTTGACTATTAAGATACTATAAATCTTGATGATCAATATATAAAACAAACTCCTTTGGCAACAAATAATGTCTCTATTTCTTCATAGCCTAAACTATTGCATAAAACTCCTGATCATAAACAAAATACTTTTTCTTGGCATCATTAAGTTTCTCACTAAAATAGGCAATGAGCTTACCTTCTTGGCTTAAAACAGATCCTATAGCACTGCCACTAGCATCACAATCTACCTGAAATACCTTATTGAAATCTGGAAGTGCCAAAACAGGTTGCTCTGTGACTTTCTGCTTCAATGTATCAAAGCTTTTATCTACTCCTTTAGTCCATCTAAACTGTTTTCTATCCCCTCTCATTGTCTCAATTAGGGCTACACAAATGCTACTAAAATTCTTGATAAACTTTCTCTAAAAACTTGCCAAACCATGAAAAGATCTTACCTTGGAAGCACTCCTTGGTGTAGGCCATTCAATGATAGCCCTCACCTTCTCTAAGTCCATCTTAAGACCTTCTTCTGAGACAACAAATCCCAAGTATACCAACTCCTTTGCAATACTACATTTCTTCAGATTAATCAGCAACTTCTCCTCCCTCAACTTCTCTAAAACTCTTTTGATATGCATCAGATGCTCATCCCAAGTCTTACAAAAAATCAAAATATCATCTAAATAAATAATAACAAAACTTCCAAAAAATTCCTTCAGTACCTCATTCATGAGCTGCATGAATGTGTTCGGCATGTTGGTTAGCCCAAATGGCATGACTAACCACTCATACAAACCCTCCTTTGTCTTGAAGGTTGTCTTCCATTCATCTCCTTCTCTAATTCAAATCTGGTGATACCCACTCTTCAGGTCAATCTTCGTGAAGTGCTTGGCTCCACTCAAATAGTCCATTATGTCATCCATTCTTGGCAATGGAAACCTGTACTTGATCATGATCTTATTGATGGCTTGAGAGTCTATACACATTCTCCACTCTCCATCTTTCTTTGGTGCTAGTACTACAGGTATCGCACATGGACTTAGGCTCGCTCTTATCAATCCCTTCCTCAACAACTCCTGAACTTGTCTGTTCAACTCTTCACTCTCTGCTGGAGTCATTCTATGGACTGCCTTATTTGGCAAACTGGCTCCTAGTATCAAATCCATTTGATGAATTATCTTCCTCACTGTGGTAAACCTTCTGGTACATTATCAGAGATAATGTCCTAAAATTCTTCCAACATATCTAAAATTTCTGCTGGTACATCTTCACATTTCTCTTGACTAATTTTAGGAATCAATGTAAAGCAATGACACTCATGCTTTATACCCTCCAAAAAATTTCTACCATCTACCAAGCAAATTATGGCATTACTACATACCTTTTCTTCCACCTCCTTTAAGGGCTTCAACTTATGACGAACTCCATCCTTTGTTAGGGAGTATGTGTTTGCATGGCCATCATAGACAGTGCCCCTGTCATACTGCCATGGCCTCCCCAATAACATATGGCATGCATCCATCAGTATGATGTCACATAGCACCTCATCATGGTAGTCACCAATCTTGAACTTCACTAAACACTGCTCATTGACCAAAGCACTATGGTTCTTCTGCAACCATGCAATCTGATATGGATGCAGATGCTTTCTTCTTGTCAACTTCAACTTGTCAACCATCTCCTTTGAAACAAAATTATCAGTGCTTCCACTGTCAATAATAATATCACAACACTTACCTTCATATTTGTACCTTGTGTGGAATAAACTCTTCCTCTAATTGGGTTCTTTCTCCTCATTCAACAAAGTTCTTCTGACAACTAGGGTTTCTCCCCTTTCAGCAACTTCAGAGTGCTCAGACTGTGCATCTTTGATGCAGAGGCATCCACACTATAACCTTCGCATATAGCATGAATGTCTGCAGACCAACCTCATCATCATCATCTTCGCCATCATCATCATATTCTGCTTTACTCTGTCTGCATCATCATCATATTTCGGACGATCACAATCATCCTCCTGCCGACTACTATTCACCTCCTCCGCCTTCCGCCTAACATCATCATCATGATATTCAGCGGCGCAAACATCCTCCTGTTGCACTGTTCATCGGGCTCCGAACTCCATCGGCATCATGATATGCAACACTTCCTTCGTCAGCAGGATAACCAATATCCGGTTGCTCAAATATCCTGATGACGAACACTTTCAGCACCTTCCCTTCGATGCTCCGCTACCCGACGACACAAGCAACAGCATCATGATCTACTTTATCCGGTTGTCTCGAAACCTCCTGATGATGTTTCACAACTTCCTGCCGCGGACTTCCGCCGATACCTAAGCACTTAACGACGGCAGGTTAAACTCGCATAGGGGGGATATCTCAATATCCTGATGACGATGACGTCATATCCTGATGACGATGACGTCACCCAACATCCTGATGACTTCTTCAACACTTAGTCAAAAAAACTCAACTTTCACTTCCGCATCTACTTGCGATACGCGGATGATTGGCACTCCCGATAGATGATCCTGATGCCGATACGCTCCTCCTCGGCTCCTCCAGATGATGATCACCCCGACGAACTCACACTTCATGCACTCAACTGCATCATGCTCTCCTTTACTTATCCGGATGACGATGTCTAACTCGACTGCAGGATATTTGCAGAAATATCCTGATGATGCCGTCTTGACCAATTTCCAGCCTTAGCGAAATTTCACTTCGCCGATCCTCCAGGGATGACCCGATCCAACCTCAGGGTGATCTTCCAACTCAATCAGCTCGACCTAGCACATGAGGATGCTAGGCTTCTCAACATCTGTTGACCGCGATCCTACACACCTGCATGTAAACAAACAAACTAACTACTAACCTACTGTATATTACCATTCCACCGATCAGACGGATCAACCGGTGGAATGGATCAGTAAATCCATGAAGTCTCTCAAACCAGCAAATCAATCAAGTAATGGAATGCAACCAGAGAGAGAACACAAACAGGATCACTTTATTTGATTTCAAAAGATGCAATACAATGATTAATCTCTCTCAATCTCACTCTCTGCAACCTAGCTCGATCGATGATATCTCTCTGTATATGCAATATCAACCGATCTCATGCTTATAAAGATTTGCCTACGAGTACTACTGACCTGACTCCAAGCGGCTGGGAACTCTCCAGACGGCTGGGAGATCCAACCGATCATACATCATGACAGCTGTTATAACCAACTAACTAAAAATAGCAAAAGCCTGGTCAGCATGATCTTATCATGATCAGCGTGACCTTATTACATGCAATTGGTCTTAACAGACCTTCTTGGAAACACAAACAAGACCTAAACTACTAACTGCCTTATCAAGACCAGCTGTCAGGTAGGTGCTCCTGCACCATACTCCCCAAAAGAAAAGAACTCATGTCCCATGAGTTTAGTATGTGGAAGTCCTCCACCTCTACACTTTGCTTTGTCAGTCTTCTTACCTACTCCAGTTTTGTCTACTGCTGTCTCTTGGCTTCTCCAAGACTTCTGAACTGTAACTTGCTTTCTGGCAAGTAAACCTGCATGCCTGTTGATGTAGGCCTTTCCCTCACATACCCTGTGTTTGTCAGGTTGCCTGACCAGAACCTCTTTCTGAACTGCCTCTTGAACTGTTGACATGTTCAATCCTGTCTTTCCTTCAACCTTTATAGGACAAGCAATAGTCCCAACTATGACAACATCATTGTCATTCTTCTGAACTGGTTGCTGTGTGCAAACCTGTTTCTGAACCTGCTGCTGACCTCTGTCAGTCACAACTGAAACTGTCTTCAACCTGTTCTCTGTAACAACTCCTTTCCCTGCAGTATCCTTATCTGCCTTCATGCCTGCTCCCCTAGGCATCTGCACAAATTCCTTCTTTCCCATTAAAATGATTTGGGCTGCCTTCTGTGCTGCAGCTTTTGCCTGCAATGGCATCAACTTAATAGTCTTCCCATCCTTCTTGATGGTGTAGGTATTAGCATACCCATCATACAGTACCCTTCTGTCAAATTGCCATGGTCTACCCAATAGTAGGTGACAACATTCCATAGGCAATATGTCACACAAAATTCTATCCTGATATGGCCCAATCTGGAAATCCACATATGCCTGTTCAGAGACAAAAAGTGATTGACTATCACTCACCCAAGATGTCTTGTAAGGGTGTGGATGTGGAATCCTTTCCAGCTTCAGTTTATCCACCATTTCCTGGGATACCATGTTGTCTGTTGAACCAGTATCAATGACAACCTTACATACCTTACCTTTGCTCTTGCATGTGGTCTTGAAAAGAGCTCTTCTTTGCATCAGATCCTTTGATGCCTGTAAGCTAATTCTCCTTAACATCAATGATTCTCCACTCTCTGGATATCCAACATTTTCAGGACCTCTGTTTGAACTCTGTGCACTTTCTTCTACTTTCTCTTCTTGCACAAGTTGTACTCTCTTGTCACTAGTTCTATCATTTCTGGATGATGAACCTTTGTTTTCTGGACATTTGAAAGATGGATGACCAAACTCTCCACAGGTGTAACATTTTCTTGAAAATGTAGTAGAACCTCTACCACCTCCAAATCTTCCTCTATTACCTTTCCATCCACCTCTGAAATCAGACTGTCCTTGTCCTTTACCAGTGTCTTCTTGACCCTCATTTGTTTGCTTTTGTGCAGGGGCTGCTCCTCTTCCCCTATTGTTTCCTCTTCCTCTCATGGACTTATCATGTCCTCTATTCATCTTTTCTTCAATCCTGATTGCCATTTGATAACAATCCTCCACATTCTTAGGGTTAGCTAACACTAACTCATCCTATATGTTAAACCTCAAACCAGCCAAGTACCTAGCCACCTTTTCTACCTCATTCTCATGATGACCAGATCTCATACTTAACAGATAAAATTCCTCAGTATATGCTTTCACATCCCTGTCTTTCTGCTTTAAAAATTGCAGCTTCTTAAACATCTGGATTTCATAATCCCTTGGCAAGAATTTACCCTTGATCCTTGCTACCATCTTATCCCATGAAGTGATCTTAGACTTCCCTTGTTTCCTTCTCTCGGATTGTACATAATCCCACCATACCAAAGCATGACCTCCTAACTTGGTCTTTGCAATCTTTACCTTCTGATCCTCAGCAACATCTTCACATTCAAAGTGATTATCAAGTGCAGCAATCCAATCTAACAACTCATCTTCATTCAAGCTTCCAGTATACTTGGTAACATCAACCTTTACCTTAGGTTTTTCACTCTGCACTGCCTTTAACAGTTTTGCCAATCTCTGGTCTTCAGCATCCAGATCTTCAGCTACCTCTTCATACTCTTCAATAGTTTCTTCATCTTCTTCAGATTCACTGTCTTCCACTTCCCTCTTTTTGTTCTTTTCCAGGGCTGTCAGCCTGGCTTGAAGTGCTTCAGCAAGCTCCTTCATCTTCCTCATCTCTCTAGCATGTTTCTCCTTCATCTCCTGCAATTCCCTTGCAGTACCACTACCTTTTGGAGGCATTTTGTCAACCTCTCAATCTACACACAACACACAATTCAACTCTACCTCTGCCCTTTCGGTGACAGAATCAACACACAACAGCCCAGACCTTTTGCTGAGCTCTGATACCACTATGATGCAGAGGCATCCACACTATAACCTTCGCATATAGCATGAATGTCTGCAGACCAACCTCATCATCATCATCTTCGCCATCATCATCATATTCTGCTTTACTCTATCTGCATCATCATCATATTTCGGACGATCACAATCATCCTCCTGCCGACTACTATTCACCTCCTCCGCCTTCCGCCTAACATCATCATCATGATATTCAGCGGCGCAAACATCCTCCTGTTGCACTGTTCATCGGGCTCCGAACTCCATCGGCATCATGATATGCAACACTTCCTTCGTCAGCAGGATAACCAATATCCGGTTGCTCAAATATCCTGATGACGAACACTTTCAGCACCTTCCCTTCGATGCTCCGCTACCCGACGACACAAGCAACATCATCATGATCTACTTTATCCGGTTATCTCGAAACCTCCTGATGATGTTTCACAACTTCCTGCCGCGGACTTCCGCCGATACCTAAGCACTTAACGACGGCAGGTTAAACTCGCATAGGGGGGATATCTCAATATCCTGATGACGATGACGTCATATCCTGATGACGATGACGTCACCCAACATCCTAATGACTTCTTCAACACTTAGTCAAAAAAACTCAACTTTCACTTCCGCATCTACTTGCGATACGCGGATGATTGGCACTCCCGATAGATGATCCTGATGCCGATACGCTCCTCCTCGGCTCCTCCAGATGATGATCACCCCGACGAACTCACACTTCATGCACTCAACTGCATCATGCTCTCCTTCACTTATCCAGATGACGATGTCTAACCCGACTGCAGGATATTTGCAGAAATATCCTGATGATGCCGTCTTGACCAATTTCCAGCCTTAGCGAAATTTCACTTCGCCGATCCTCCAGGGATGACCCGATCCAACCTCAGGGTGATCTTCCAACTCAATCAGCTCGACCTAGCACATGAGGATGCTAGGCTTCTCAACATTTGTCGACCGCGATCCTACACACCTGCATGTAAACAAACAAACTAACTACTAACCTACTGTATATTACCATTCCACCGATCAGACGGATCAACTGGTGGAATGGATCAGTAAATCCATGAAGTCTCTCAAACCAGCAAATCAATCAAGTAATGGAATGCAACCAGAGAGAGAACACAAATAGGATCACTTTATTTGATTTCAAAAGATGCAATACAATGATTAATCTCTCTCTCAATCTCACTCTCTGCAACCTAGCTCGATCGATGATATCTCTTTGTATATGCAATATCAACCGATCTCATGCTTATAAAGATTTGCCTACGAGTACTACTGACCCGACTCCAAGCGGCTGGGAACTCTCCAGACGGCTGGGAGATCCAACCGATCATACATCATGACAGCTGTTATAACCAACTAACTAAAAATAGCAAAAGCCTGGTCAGCATGATCTTATCATGATCAGTGTGACCTTATTACATGCAATTGGTCTTAACAGACCTTCTTGGAAACACAAACAAGACCTAAACTACTAACTGCCTTATCAAGACCAGCTGTCAGGTAGGTGCTCCTGCACCAATCTTCATCTATATGTGCAACTTGTGCATTACCTTCAGGTCTTCTATTTGTCCTTCCTTGATGTTGCGAACACTCATATGCTTGATGCCCTTCTTCTCCACATTGGAAACAGGTTCCTCTAAAACCTCCTCTTCTGGGTCCTTGCCCAGGTCTGCCTCTTCCTCTTTGTTCACCATTGTTCTAGTCACGAGGGTGGTAGGCATTATCCCCTCTCTGATTTCGACTGGTGCTAGCTTCTTCACTTTTCTTTTGATCTTCATTATGGTCTCCATAGGCTCTTCACCAGCCCTTCCGCCTTGACCTATTCCCCTTTGCTTGCTATCAAATCTTTTATTTAGCTTCTTGTCCACCTTCAGGGAAAACTAGTACGCATCTTCTATGGTGGTCATTCTGACTAGGCTCAGCTTCTCTTGAATACTTAGCCTCAACCCATTAATGTAATGGGCTACCTTCTCCTTGTTGGGCTCTGCATGGCCTGTCCTGATAGTAATTTTATAAAACTCTTCTGTATACTCTTTAACAGACTTGTTACCTTGCTTTAGTCCTTGCAGCTTCTTCAGTAGCTCCATCTCATAGTCCACAGGAATGAACTACTTCTTCAGTTTCTCCACCATCTAATCCCATCTGGTGACCTTTCCTTTTCCTCTTCTGTTCCTCTCTAATTGGACCTCCTTCCACCAAATACCAGTGTGGCCCTTCAACTTTGTTGTTGAAAACTTGACCCTATCTGGGTCCTCCACGTCTTCATACTCGAAATACTCCCATGTCATTGATCCAATCAATAAGTTGTTCCAGATTCAAATCACTAGAATATGTAGAAACTTCGATCCTGGGCCTCTTTCTAATCTTTGAAATGACTCTTAACAACCTAACTTCTGCAAGATCTCCTGTAGCTTCTTGTTCTTCCTCAGATATCTCTTCTTCAGCTTCATCTTCACTTTCTTCTCTTGTTCTCGGCTCAAACCCTCTTTGTAGCTCCTCTTGCAATGCGTCGATTTGCCTTTATAAGGCTCTAAAACCCTCTTCCATCAAAGCATTCCTCCCAATACGATTTCTTCGTGGAGGCATCTTGATCTCCGTAGTAAACCCAAAACCTCAGGTCCTGGTGCAAATTGCCTCACGGTCGACGATCTATCTACACACTCAGAAACCCTTTCTCTGATACCACTTGATGAAGGGGGTAAATCATAAAACACACAACAACAAATATTACACATAGAAAATAGAACTTTCTTTATTGGTTTTGGACAACTTATTACATTACATAAGCTCAAATACAATTAGAGGAATTAACCCTCCACAGGTTGCAACACATTACAGCTTCCTCTCACAAGACTCTAGAATCATCTACCATTTGTAACCCCAAATATGCTAGGGTTTTTGTTTTCCACTACTGCCTAGGGTTCCCAAAAATGGTTATTAATAGCCTTTTTGGCAGCCAAAACCTTAATTTTAAAATTTGCATCTCCCTCCAAAAATAGGTCAACTTCCGGGAGCCATAACTTTTGATCCAGGTTTCTAATTGACTAACCGTTTTATGCGTTGAAAAGCTCGTGGAGTGCTCTACGCGCTAAGAACTTGCTTTTGCAGTTCTGGCCATTTTTTAGCCCATACGGGGCCATTTAGTGCCTCAAAACTGAGTTCGAATAATTTTCAGGCATTTTTCAAGAAACAAAAACTTTAATATCTTTCAGCTCACAAATAATCTTTGCATGATTCCTTCACCAAAAGTCTTATTTTTTAGTTATGAAGCTTCCTGTAAATTTTTACTTGAATTCGTGCCCAAATGCAAACTTTCCTAAAATAGCAGGTTGCTATTTTTAGTAGTTTGGAAAAGCTAAAAGTTCTACATCATTATTCAAGTGATTATAAAACCAGAACCACAAATTTTGAAAAGAAATGGAAAGAACATCAACAATTGTGAAACACATCTTTTTTGGGGTGATGCAAGATTACCCTTACACCACTGGATGCTCCTGCATCATTTTTTGTTGTAGATTTAGCCTCTTTTTGGTGAAGATCTGGGAGTCAACTTTTGCAGGTGGCCGCTTATAGCGAAATCAACCTCGCCATTGAGTCCAAAGCATCTTGCAAGTGAATTTTGACATAAAATACCCTATATTTCTAAAACTGTGAAATTTTAGTTTTTTAAATTTTACCCCCTCACAAGTCCGTACCATATGGATCCATATGATGGCTTGTGTAGGTAGGCCCTCACACTTATTGTAGGTTTTAAAACAAAAAAATTAAAAAAAAAATTCACCAACTTTATTGTAGTCTATAGTTTGATTTTTTGAAATATTTATTGTTTTGCTCATAGGGTTTTTTTAATAGTTTATTATGCAAGTTTAAAGGCACATCTACCCCAAGTTATGGTTCCATCCCCCTGGTTCTCTACTCGCAACTGCATTTAAAACTTGCACTCCTAGCTCTCACCGCACTCCGCTAGCCTCGACACCACCTCAAAGCCCTATCGCCACCCCATTGCCACCGCCTCCACCCTGTCGCCACCCTTGTCGTCCCTGTCACCACCCTTTGCCTCCTCCCCTAACCCCTCTATGGCCAAAACTTTTTGTTCAGCTATAAGCCCTTGGCAAACATGTTACAAGGTCACATTTGTGACACAGATCAGGCTCTAAGCCCTTCGCTTGTTTTTATTCTTATTTTTTTTCGTCTGACCCCTGGTCACATTGGTGACCAGGGGCTTTGCTTGAGCCTGACCGCTAGGACATACTGCCATTGCTAGCTATGCTATATGAACACTCTTCCCTAGCCACTAATAGTTTATGCTACCTGCCAGACCTGCCCCTAGCCTCCATTGTGTCATAAAATAAGTGTTTTTTTTCAAAATCATATAACGTTTTGTAGGAGTATTAGATTTTCACCAAACTAGAAGTGTTGGAAAGTTGGTCTGCCCATCTTTATAGAAGAATAGGCCTCATCAGTAGATTTAGCCCAAAACATCAAGTATATGTGTTTGAAATTTACCTTTGTTTGTAAGCTTCATTTGGCTATAACTTGTGCAAAACATATCCAAATCTGACAATTTTTTTGTTGAAATTGCTTAGAATTTCATCAAGAATATGATAAAACTATATAATCTTCTATATATTCTCATCATTTTTATATTTTACCAGATTTATCTTTTTATCCTAACGCTTGTTTTGTAGCTTTCGCTTGCTAAAGATCAAAGTCATTGAAACTACTATCAAGTTGATGTAGATTTGCATGTCAAAGACATCTTTTTATCACTAATCTAGGCACTTAGTCTAATCTAGGGGGATAGTAATTAAACATTTTTTGCTTTGTCTTTAGATTTTGAAAAGGGGGTATGCTCTCTCCTCACAGCTTTTGGTGATCTTGGAGATCAAAAACCCTTTATTATCCTTGTGTTTATTTGTTCAATCCTAGGAACATTATCTCATGTATTCTCTCCCCTTGTGCTTCATGTGAGTTTGAGGATCAAAAGTGAATATTGTTCCTTCCATTAAGGAGGCTTTCTAGGGGATTTCATCACCCCTAGGGATGACCTCAACCACGTGTTCTGGCAGGGTATATCAAAGGAAGGAGAGCAAAAGTTGTACCTCAATCTAGTTATGTAGTCATTGGGAAAGCCTTGGGGCCCGAGTGATTCCAGACACAAGGTGAAATGGTGTTTTCTTAATCACTTATGTCATATCTCTTCAATGGGCTAGTGTTCACAAACTTGGGCCTAATCGTACCTTGTGTATTTGGAGGACTCCCCTAGAAGCTTGTAAAGCCTAGTTAAGACCATTGATTATTTTCAAGTGTGGTGCAAGGGACGTGAACCACCCCCCGAAGTTGCTCGCCATGTGCCTCCTTGAAGTGGAGATAGAAGTCTTCTTTAGGTATGGCATAAAAGCCTCCAAGGAAATTGGTATTGGGTGCAACACCATTATTACTAGCTATTCGCTCAAGGTGAAGTGTTCTTAGTTAGTTAAGAACATGGATAGGGTTAAGCCCACTACTAGGTTTGTTCATGTTCTTGGCATGTTTTCCTTATGCAAAACTAGTATAAGCCATTTTTAGCTGTTAAGCAATTTGCACCAATTACCTTGTTAAGTCAAGTCAGCCATTGTGTTTTTGTGTTTGTTTTCTGGCCAAAAATTTTAAAATCCAAAAAAACCAAAATCAAAAAATCAAAAAAAAAAAACTGGTCACAAAATAGTGACCTGAAACAATCCCATAACATTGATTTTGGGCTTGTGAGTACCTATCCATCTCTTGTCCAATCAACCAGCCTTTGGACCTAAACTTTGTCAACCTAATTAGCCATCAATTTTCCAACCTATCCAATTTGTCAACCAAGTCATTTATCAATCAATCAATCCTTCGATCTATCAATCAAATCATCAATCAAATCCAAAACTTGCATAAGCCTAGCCTAGATCCCTTTATCATTCTTTTTATCCTATCTTGTTTTTTTCTTCGGATCTTATCTACCCCAAGTAGAAAGGTTATCATTATTCCTATCCTTGCTTAGCCATTTATCAACCCTAAGTAGTGAAGGGAATCCCATCCTTATCCATAACAAAAGATCTAGGTGAGTCTTGACCTATTTTGGTTTTATCCTATCCTATCAGCATTATATCATATCTTGGTCAATTCATATCATCATTATATCCTTGGTGTCATCCTTATCATTATCTTGGTTGTCACTCTCATATCCTAGTCATACCCACATCTTTGTCATCATCTTCACATCTTTTTGGTCCAAAATCTTGTCATTTAAGGCCTTATCCAAGACATAACCAAGTCCATATCTTTCATCCTTTCATCTTAAGGTCACCCTATTTATGCCCATCACAAGGTCACAAGCTAAAAGAAACATGAGCAATCTCGAAAAGAATCCCATCAACAAGAACAATCTCATCAAGAGTCCACTTCCCAAAAGTTCCCATCATACTCAGACCCTAATTTACGTCCTACAACCAGAATGCCCACCAACTTATACATACCTGAGGCTTATAAAAGCATCCTTAAACCATCCTCAAATCCTATATATCAACAAGAATTTGATAATCCTCTACAAGAGCCCAAAATTCCAACCAACTCCACCCATGAGTCCCATGATTATGAAGATAGAGTTCAAGAATTTATGGAAGAGACCAATAACTTAAAATTAGTGGACCATATCATTGCTAAAAATCCCCAAGCTTACTTATAAAATTTGCTCTACCTAGGAGGAGTTGAGGTACCTCTAGATTTTGATCCTTCTGCTGTGATTTCTTGAGGTCATCCTTATCAAATCCTAATTACATTAGGAGGTCCTTCCCAACCACATGTTGATGAAACCTTAAATGTCATGACAAATCTTACTATCAACACATCCACCAATCAACCTATTCCTACTATAGGTGTGTCACAACCTATCCCTATCATGTCCTTGTCCATCCCTCAAGGTACAACTAATATATACCCCCATCAAGTGGTCAAAATATCCCATTAGCAACCATCCCTATACCAACCATCTCTATGATATCCACCATTCCTACATTATCTATCCCTATGAACTCACACATCCCTCATATTAACCCATCCATCCCTTCATCCACAACATCTATACCTATGTCAAATCCAAGAGTTAATGTCATCATCTCACCTACTAGTGGTATAGCCATTCCACTACTCACTAGACAAGTATCCAATCCTATTTACATATCATCCACTACACTTCATATTCATACCCAAGCCAATGTGTCCATGCCTCAAATCTCACAAGTCCAAACTCAATCCTCATCATCCCATGTCCAAAACACCAATACATCTACCCTCCAACAACTCATCCTCCTCCAAAAACAACAACAACAACAACAACAACAAGAAGCCCTTCAACAGAAACAACAAGCCATTCTACAAAAACTCCTAACCATCCAACAATCCCAAACACAACAACCACAACCTCAAACACCACAACATCAACAAAAATTATCATCTAACCCATCTACCACATCACCCAATGCGACAACTAAAATGCAAACACTCATGAAAAAAATATTTTTCGACATGCAAAAAGAGAATCAAAAGAAGAGATACAACTTTGAAGAAATTTGTCCATACCCATTTGACAAATCTCTAGTCATGAACCCTTCCCTGAAAGCTTTGAGTTTCCAAAATTTGATAAATACAAAGGGAACGGTTCTCTCATCTTCCTCATGGAATTAAGACTTTTCAAGAACTTACCGACAAATTCATAGCTCATTTTTCAGACAACATTGAACATGAGATTTCCATGACTAGCCTTTAGAATACTAAACAAATAAATGGGGAATCATTCATTGTCTTCCTACAATGTTGGAGAAATCTCGCTAGTAAGCTCCCTTGGATCATTCCTGAAAAACAACTTGTTAATCTCTTCATTCAAAACCTAAACTAGGAAATGGCCTTCCACCTTCAAGTCCAATGTGCCAACATTTTTGAAGAAATCATTTATAAAGGTACAACTATAGGAAAATCCCTAATAGCAAAAGGACTTGTTAAAATCTGCAAAGAAAATAAGGGCAAAATGTAGACACCTAAAATTGACCAAGTCTCACGACATTATTGTCGACATCACCTTGCGACACATTTTGTTCTAGGACCCTTTCATGACCCCTTCCATAAGCCAATTAGTTAAATAAATTATATTTATTTAACTAATCCCTTTTATCCAAATTAAATAAATTTTATTTATTTAATTTTATCCCATTTTCCTCCATCATCCAATTTAAATAAATTAAATATTTATTTAAATCCAATGTCTCTCATAATTTAAATAATTTTATTTTTTAAATTATTTGTCCAACACTTGTCCTCAACCACTTGCCATTGAATGAGCCTTGGCATCCTCATTAATCATGCGTCATAAGCACTTCCTCTCTAGAAATTAATTAAAAAATCTCATTATTTAGTTAATTTCCCCACTCACATCCTTATTTTAACCACCTATCATCCTCATTAAATGTTCGTCATAAGCACTAAAAATTAACTCTTCATCCTAGTCGTCCACCTCATACAACACTATTCTAATCTTAGCCATCCATTTTATTCCTTCTCCATCTATAAATTTAACCTCTCATTTCAGTATCAACCCCCAACAATTTTTCATATGCACATTTAAGCTATCATTTTAATTATAAATTGCTTCCATTATGGCCAAGTTATGTTGGTTTTGTGAGTAGTCCACAATGCATGATCCATAGAACAAAGTTGGTAGAGCTTGGGTGCACTCTACTCCGTTCTATCAGAAGAATGAATTAGTGCAAGGTTGAAAGGGTATTGTTGCTATTGTTTTATCTTTCGTGTTATTGCCTTGTTCTATTTTCATGTCTTCAATTGCATTTATGATCCACTTTAATCAAAACAAGCCCAAAACATAAGGGAAAGGGACACATGGATAAGGAATTTTAACCATTAGAGATATGATACTAGCTTGGGTGTAGAGGGTGATAAAAAAAATCATCTAAAATAATTAAATAAACCATTTTAAAATTTAGACGATTTGAGGAGATAATCATACTTTATAACATCTTGGGTTAACAAGAACTCATAATTTTGTATAATAACCTTGAAAACATAATTATTTGTTTAAGAATATCTTTGTTGGGAAAGGTGTGTTGCACACCTTGCATAATTCTTATAATGTAAAAATAATATTTAATTGTGGTGCATCTTAAAGATGTGGATACCACATGGGTTAGACATTCTTGGGGCCACTTGCATGTTGTATGTGACATTGGGATAAGTATTTAATGTAGGTTGTACATTGGGAAAATATTTAATATTGGGAATACTTAGTACCAAAAAGTAAATGAGGGGGACATGATTTTATAAGCTCATGGTTTAGAGGCATATTGTTTATGTAATACCACTTAGTGGTTTTGTGCAATCTTGTTTTTATAAAAGTAAGCACATGATTAGTTGTTGAGGTTGGTTATCATAACCTTTGTCTTGTTGGCTATGGTTGATTGAGAATCTCTTGTGGGTTGCATATGTGAGGAGAGGAAGCATGGATTGGGATGTATGGCTACATAGTTCTCATTTACTTGATCACATGGAGGAATGCAACTAGAGTGTTTGATATTTTAGAAGCCTTGTATGGAGACTATACAAGTGTATTGTAATCTTTGTTCATGTTATAATACATTGAGTGTGTGAGCATTTTTGGAGCTTGAATTTTTCTCTTTTAAGGGTTTTACGAGCGTACATATGGTGTCATCTTGATGGTATGTTTGTCTATTCTTTTGCATTATAGATTCTAAATACTTTCTTGAATATTTTTCTCTCTTGGGGTTATGTGGAAATATTTTATTATGGCTACAAATTTCCTTTCAACCTTTACTTGTGGTTTGATGATGTGTATTTGTAGACTTTTGAATTTTTTTAGTAGGACTTAAAATTATCATCTTTTGATTATTAAGTAGGACATATACAATTCTATGAAATCAAATAAATTCATGAAGGGGCAATGTGAGGGATGAGATGTTTTGTGATTTTTTGACATGATATGTATGATAAACCATTATAATAAAATCCCAAAAAATCTCATGAAATTCCTCCATTTTCTCTCTTGAACTACTTTAGTCATTTTTATGCCACAAAATCTTATGTATTGGAATAGTTATGGTAAAGACCATATTGTTTTGTTTAAATTTACAAGTGAGTGTTACTTTTTAAAATTTATGAATAAACTATATAATAAGCAATGGGGTGGTCATGAAATCATCACAGTGGTTTTGCAACTACTACCTATAAAAAGCAATTGTTTCACCATACTAGGCAAAAGTATTAAAATTTGAAAGCACTAAAACTAGTGGATGATAAATGAAATTAGAGAAGGTATTGAGCATGATAAGGGAGATTAGAAAGAATTCTAAGAGAAAAGTTAGTCAAGGAAAATGGACACTTGCTTTTTTGTGTGCTAGATAAAAGCATTTTTGTGGTGATGTATCATCATAGGACTTCAATATATGCCTGTATAGAATTATGCAAATACATATTTCCCCTCAAGATAGGTGTGATGCATGATTAGGAAAGCATCATCCTCTAAACAAGAAGTGGGGTTGTGGGTCATTAGCCCACACTTATTTGTCCATACATGTGATGATGTGTAGTTGTTGTCCTAATATTAAGATTGTAAAATACAAGGGACAAGATCATGTGAAGCATATAGATATGTTAAGAAAAACTAAAAATGACTAGATGGAGAAATGAAACTTACCATATCTATAAAGATTAAAGATACTACCTATGTCACAAATTGTACAATGTCCATCTACCTCTAGCTCCTATAAAATAAAAAGAAAGAAGCTTCAAATGTAGTATTGTGGCATGTTTGGCAAACATATTACTTGAAATGAAGTATAAGAGATATTATAATTTATGTAAGGTTTAGGTGCCTACTTTCCTCACTATCTACTATATGCATGTAAAAGGAGTTAGCCCAAGAAGAAAGTATCATTAACAACAAAGGAAATCTAACCAAGGAGCTAGAACCTATAGTCAAGAGAGACATTGCAAGGAAATCAAGTAAGCAAGAAACAAAATATAAGAATTGATATATTTAATGAGAAATGAGGATTACTATGATCAAAAGGACCAAAAGGGACTAAAAATAACTAGGTTCAAGGACCACAAACTAGTTCATAGACCATAATATTGTCTCAATGTATCAAATTAAAGCACAAATGAAACCAAAAAAAACACATCAACAAAACTTTGGGGTGTTGACTCAAATCCCAACCCAAGTCGATTGATGAGAAAAATGGTGGCCTTATACCACACTATTCTAACCCTTCCACTTTCCCCAAACATGTTCAATTTACATGCCTTTTCTTGGTAATGATGCAAAATGCTTCCATGGGACAATGCTAGTAACAAATTTTGTATTCATTGAATACAAGTACAACCATTGATTATTGTTAATCAGATGACATAGAATGTAGTTAGAATGCTAAAAAAATTATACTAATTTTCATAAATGAATAATTTGATTGAATAATTAATTCAAGTTTTTTTTTCTAGAGAAAGAACTTCACCAAACAAATTATCTTATATTTTGTATCAATTAATAATTCATAGAATAAAGTATGTTAAATTTTAGTATCAATTTATAGTTTGTGAGGGGAAAAATAAATTATTTATCAATGTGCACAAACTCACCATAGAGTTTTTTCAAAAAAAGACCTGAATTTGCCCTGTAAATTAATGCTTCCAATAAGGAATTGCTAGGATTTTGTAGATTTTTTAGGGGGATTTCATAAAGTTACCCCTACTCAGAGTAATAGGAACCATTTATGTAAGAATCCCCATGTATACATTAGAGAGCACAATGTAACATGAATAGAAAGATGTAATAGAATGGCATCAAGAAAGGTAATTATAGATAAAGAGTGTAAATATTATAAAAATAGATATGTGAAACATAAAAGGATATATAAGTATGGGGTTAGGAATTTTGTAATAGTATAACAAAAATTCTCATTAATTGTCATCATTCCCCATACCCATATAACTACAACTACAAAGGAAGAAGTAGGAATAATTTAAGTGATGTAGAACAAATAGAGTGGTTGGCCATGTTTTGGATGGGTCGACATGAAATAGGTAAAGGTTATGAGAATACTTTGCATCCCCAAATAACCAAGAAGAGGAAGACACAAAATAGTGATAATGACATATAGAGGAGTACATTTAATAGAGCAGAGGAAACACACAAATAATTGAAATGGAAACAAATGATCATCTAAAATAGTTGGGTTAGCATAAAATATGTATTAGCACCTTAATGCTTTGTGTCATCTCCAAAATACATAGATATCAAAGGGGAAATAGAAGTTGAAATAAAAGATGAAAGTAATAGGAAACAAATAGAAATATAGGAACATGCACATACATAAGACAATATTGTGTTCTTCCTCCCATATGTAATCACGAACCTACATGGGTAACACAATTCATCAACGAAGAGGAAAGAACCAAGAACATCAACAAGCACAAGGAAGTATACAGAAATCAATCTATCATAAAATTATAGGGGGTCTCCTCAAGGTAGTCCTCATCATCATGTCCTAGGAAAATCTTAGACAAGCACATAAGAAAACTAGGAGAGATGTGTAGAGAAGGCACATAAGGGTGAAGAACATCAAGAGTGAATATAGAAGAGAGAGGTAAGGGATGTCAATAACAGATTAGAATAAAGTATCATTAGAAGAAGGAAGAAATAAGTCAAGCACTATAGGAAGAGGTTTAGCAAAAATAATAGTAGATAAGGTGGGGATAACAATAGGAGGATCCTTAGGGATGGCTAAGGGATCCACAAAAATAGTAGGTACAAAAGAATAGGTTGTGGTGATAATAATTGGATCAAAAATAGGAGCTAAAATTTTAACATGGGTAATGAGATTAGGTATTGGTTCTAAAGAAATTAAGGTAGGTCTAGGAGTAAACTATTTTTGAATTCTTGATTTAAGGGGAGGACATATGTGGGAAGCAGACTAAAGAAGGGGAGGATTATCATGCATGGGTAGAAAATGAGGTCTAGGATAGAAGGAAGAGGGATCATAATAAGATTAGGCAAAGGAGGTTCCTTGGCTTTGGGTTTAGGTTGGAGTGGCTTGGGCTGGATCTTAGGCTTAGGATAGATTGGGAGTTGAGATTAAGGCTATGGCTTAGGCTAGGAAGGAGGTCTAGGAGGACAAGGAGGGATATGTCTACTATGGGGAGGGACAACAATTTTTGGCATGCAAGGGTCGATAAGGCAAATATCAAGGCCTTCACTAGGACGGAGACCAAGAATAAGTAGCTTAGAAGGGTGGATGGCTAGAGAGGGATTATAAACAATAATATGAGCCTCATGACCCCTATTATACTCATATAGATTAAATAAAGTGTCATGCCATGTATAGTGAGGGACCATAGCCTTAGTAATGAAATAATCAATGGAGAAGTTCCCAAGTTTAGAGAGATGATGGTACTCATGATGTGGAATGGTGACTATTATCATGGATGAATTTTATAAATTGGTGAATCACCAAGGGAATAGCTTTTGCAATGTCAATCCAAAGATATCCCAAGAGAACATTGAACTAGTCAAAAGTGGGAATAACATGGTAGAGGACCTTAATCTTCTAGAGATTGACATTGTGAAAGGAAGCTAGATAAAAATTCCTAATTAATCTAAGAAGAGAGTGGTGCTACATAGGTATAATCTAATAATTTCATAAAGAAAACTTAGGCATGAAATAACATGCAATGACATGTAACAAATAAAATAGAGATAACAAAATTTTTACCATGGGAAAATCCTTTTGGGAAAATATAGAAACAAAAAGAGCCTCAATGTATATTAGATAATAAACAAATGGTTACAATACAATATTAAAGTATGTCTCACTCCTTTGTCACAACAAATCTATTTGGAGATATTATAATAGCATAATCACCTACAAAATCATAAGTCTACAGTAGCCATCCCAGGCATCTAATATATAGCCAAGCGCAAACCACAAGCCATAAATGGTTTTATAAAAAAATAGGAGAATTTCATGGGCTAAATGTAGCGTCCAAATCTCCAAGAAAAATTCCAACACCCAACCTATATGATGGGTCAACTTGATAAAATAATGTAAGTCCCACATCATAACCATGTCATAACCACCCACCAAACTTGGGAACTCCACTTTAGATTCATTGTCTCTTTTCTAAGATTTATGTCTCATAAGTTGGTCAAAAGTCATAGTCCACTATTTGACCTCTCTTATATGCTCTTACATATGTCATGGAATCTCTTACATCTTACAATGTCATAAATACTCTTACACATCTTATATGATATTAGATATTCTTACACATGTCATAATACACCAAACATGTGGCATGGATTGTGGCATCAAGTGAGATTCCATTTTCCATGAAGGTAGATAAATGATATATAATAAATAATAGATTCAAACATTAGGATTTGCAAGGTGTATGAAACCTAGTCCCAATATTCTCCCACATTTTGTATACTTTGCAAGAGGAAAATGAGCAATAATCCACGAACTATTTGCTAAGGGCCAAAGGGCCCATAGACTTGTTGCACCATTTAAACTTCTCTATGCTCACTAACTTTGTCAAAGAATCTACAACATTCATTAAAGTATCAACCTCCTCCAACATAACCCCCATCCTCTGCCATGTCATGAAAAAGATTATACTAAACATTAATGTGCTTTGTTAGTGTGTGAAAGTTAGGTTATTTTCCAAGTTGGTGGCACTTTGACTATCATAATTAATCTTTATTACTCCATGACTCGACCCAACATTCAAACACAATCTATCAATCTAGATTTCCTCCTTTCAAGCATGAGTATCTTTCATATTCTCTACCTTTATCATGGAAAGAGTGACCAAATCCTATTGATTATCCATCCAATTGATTGCACCACCAAATAGGATAAACACGTATTCATTCGTTGACATCCTATTTCCCACATCTCCCACCCAATCTAAGTCTCCAAATCCTTGAATCTCTATTGATTATTGTAGGTGACCTATAGGTACTCTACAAGTTGGTTGTAGGTAACCTATAGAATCTCTAGAGGTATCACCACCACTATTACAAGAATTCTCCAAATGACACAAGGTACCTCTGTAGGTTGGTTGTAGTTGACCTATAGGACATCTACAAGTTGGCTATAGGTGACCCTTTTTATGTAGCCATGGTAGGAGGGGCCAATGAAGGACTATTTGACCATGCAACCAAATCATAACACAAACACATAAAACAAGAAATACAGTAAGATTGAGGAAATTTTACCCTAGGAAAACCTTCAAAGAGGGAAAAACCCAACCTCCAAAAGATGAACCACATATTATTATTAATTATCAAACAAGTTAGAATATGTTGCAATGATGTATATGTTAAGTTATAGACCAATGACAACTAAAGCATCCAATATCCTTATCTTCAAACTTCATCTTAAACCCTCATATTCATTCTTATTCTCGAACCTTCAATCTCTATTATAAATTCTCTCTCGCTCCTCTAATGATCCCAAATGATCATTGGAAACTAATATATATATCAACCTTCAAACTCCTTAATGATTTGTGTCAGCTACAAGGTGGTGCAAAGTTCAATACTCCTTAAAACATGTAATCAACTGTGAGGACCACCCTTTTTACTTCTGTTCTTGTGACTATTTACATTACTGTTATTGATACTTTTTATATTTGTGGGATAGTAGTTCCCGGATTTGTCAAACTATTAAACTTTATTATGATAACGGAAAAACTAATTGGGTGATGTTTGGATAAGTTTACAATTTAGAAAAGTTAATTAGGTGATGATGGAAAATTGTAATATGATTTCATTTATGCTATTTAGAACTATGTCATGGTAATGCATGTTTTTCAATTGCTTCGGCTATGATGATTAAATGTGAAACTGATCTTGTAATTTAGTGTGCAGGATTTACTAATCAAACCACGGATTCCGAAGATCATTCTGCACCTTGTTATTGTTATTCCTTGTTAAGCCGATCTGGTTCCATGAGGAACCAAGATCACTCTGTGTTTGATGTGGTGTTGTAATGTGGTCTTTCATAAGGCCGAATGGGTAGGTCTACCCTCTTGTAACACTGACTTATGATTTGTGTTGTAAAAAGATTGAATTTGAATTTCTTTTCTTTTATTTAAATCCTTGAGGCCTTTTCTTATGCTTTACCTTGACCCTGGGTGTCCTGAGTAGGTTAAAGTTGACCCTGGGTTATACCCCATGGGTCCAGCACCCCATTTGGCATGGGTAACCCTTGAGTAACCTCCATATGGTCATCTTAACTTCCCCCTAAAGTTAAGTGGCGAAAATTGGAGGTATGGGGGGGATAGGATGGGTTGTACCAACACCCAACCCATCCCTCTTCAATCCCCAAGGTAAGAGATGACTACAAACCCATCAATTATGGAGGAATTGACTTGACGTCACCCTCACCCTTAGTGAGATTCCCCATGAGTTGTGTGGTCATCCATAATGAAGGAAGGAAGAAGAGGCATGGGTCACTTGTCTCTTCCTCCTTTAACTCATTTTATTTCTCCCATGCGTAAGAGAAATGACATGAGGAGAGGGATAAGGAGGACTTTAGGGATGGATGAGTGACATAAGCCAACACTCATCCCTTGGGACATAATAGTGGTTTTGGGAAGAGTGAGGAGGTGACAAGTGTCACCTCCCCATTCCTCTAAATTGAGAGGATTTGAGTTATTTGAATCCCATTTTTGGGAGGGGGGGAGTTAGTTGATTTTTTTTTGGAGAGTTTATTTTATTTTGACAAGGAAATTTGTTTGAGGGAGGAAAAGGGAGAGGGAGTTTGGTGGCTTAGGTTGGAGAAGATCTCAGTGGAGCTATACAACAGCTTCATCCTTGAAGGGCTTTGTAAGGTTGGTTTGTTATTACCTTTCTTTCGTATATCTAATTGTTGCATGAAAAGTGTGTGGAAGTTGCTTATTGCTTGTGTTTTAGATTTCATTTTTGTGGGGAAATGTTGTCGGGTTGTTGACAGAGCTTCTTCCACTTGGGAGAAATGCTCATCAAGTATGGGGTAGGGGAGGAGTGATCCTCCTCGGGTGCATACCAGGTTTTTTTGGGATGTTGAAAGCCTTGAGGGTATGTATTTGTGACTGGTTGTTTGACTTGAGAGTCAAATACGGATTCCTTCAAAAATTTTGTGATCAAACTTGGTTTGACGCCAAGAGAAATTGTGTTGGTTATATTATCTGTAAGGGTGACACTCTGGAGTTGAGTGTGTCCACTCTCCTACCCCTTGTGAAGCTCGCTATAGTTGAGTTTTCATGTTGTGTAATTTACCCACGGGTGTTTGTGTGTTTTGGGTTTGTTGTTGTTCCCTGTTGTGAAGTGGATTGCTTGAGTTACCCAGGTGTGAGTATGATCTCCCTAGCTCAGGGGTGACCCTCTTGCGGGTCTACGGTAGGGAGGAGAGCTAGATGAGTGGTGTTTTCTTCTTTGTTGTGTTGAATATGCAGGTATCCTCTTGAAGCTTATTGATGTGGAGTGGAGGAGTTCTGTAATTTAGGGAGAATGTATCTCATCCTTACTTTAAGGAGAGTTAGTTCATTAAGTTGCATCCTGTTTAAGTTCAATGTAGAGAGAGTTTCCCCTCTGAAGTTGTAAGAATTAACATTTATGAGAAGAGGGAAATTCCTCCCCTTTAGTGTTGTTAGTTATGAATTTTGACAGTGTATTTTATACTTGATGTAACTATTGTTTAATAGCAAAATGTTTGTTGATTTAGACAAAGGTGATAAATTTGACCTATAGTATTCTTTGGAGGAAATTATGGATTTTCTTAATTTTATTGGATATTGTAATTTTAACTAATTGTGAACCAATGTAATTTTAACTTTTCTTCCCATTCTCTAAATCATTCTGAAATTTAAGCTCTTATGCAATAATGAAATTGGCGAACTAGAGTGAATAGAAGGAAAAAAAGAAGAAGATAGATATGTATATAGATATACCCTTTGTTTAACACTATTTGAATGACGTCAAATTTCAGAAATTGCATATATATATATACTTATTCATAAAATTGTAAACGATAGTTTAATAGATTTATTTTTAATTCTCTGCATTCATAATTTCATCTATGGGATGAACTAGGATTGTAAATGACAGTTAGATGGAAATATATTTAAGTTTTTGTATTAAAGAAAAAAAAAATGTAAATTTTAAATGAACTATGATGGTATATGGAAGTTAATAGAATTAGACTTAATTCCCTGTATTTTAGAATTTCAAGTTATTAACTGAATGGTGAACGGAATAATTTTAAAAGAACAAAAAAAAAAACGTGAAATATATAAATATATATATATATACATATATATATAATTAGTGTTTTGTTGAACTCTTTTTTTTTAATTTGTCATGTAAATGAAGAAACTGTGATTTACAGTCATGGAGTGTGTATATATAAATATACATATATATATAACTTAAATAAATAAATTTGAGAACGTTTATTAAATCAAATTTGCACGGATAATACAATTGTTACTCGCTGTTTTGTTTTGTTGTTCTGTGGTATACACAGCGAGGGATTATTATACAGAGAAGAACAAAAAAAAATTTGGTGGCGGTGGGGTTGAAACCCACCGCCGACCCTTACAAAAACAAGGGTGTGGGATGGGGGCAAAGCCCCCACCCACACCCCACTAAGTGGGATGTGGGTGGGGGCTTCACCCCCATCCCACACCCCGTCACTCTACATACCCTCGCGGCCAGGGGAACCACGACCTCCGCCGATTCACCACGACTCCGCCTGCATATACCCCGTTCGCCGCTCCCTGCGTGGCTGCCACGCCCCCGCCACATCCTGCCTCCAGCGCGGACCTTCAACCCCGCGCTCCACCCTTGCCTCCCACGGTGGCCATCCCCCAATTCCGCCTCCCTGGTTTGACTTCGCCGCCCAGCAACCACTACCATGGTTGCTCCACCAAGCGCCGCCCTCCTTTGCCTCTACACCTTCAACCAAAAACAAAAAAATTAGGGCACCATTGCAATAGCAAAATGACATTAGGGCTTCAGCCCTTCAATGAAAGTAATTTGTATGGGTTTTTTTTTTATATAAAAGAAAGACTTATTATTACCTATATATAATATATAAAAAACAAATAAAGTAACAACAATAGTAATAATAGTAATAGTAATAAAAATTAATAGTAATAATAAGATAAATATATTGATATATATATTTATATATGTATATATATAATCCTATATATATATATAGATACAAACATATATTATGTATTTGATATAAATTCATTAGAGAGGCCATTTTTCGATATAATTAAATTTTATAGAGAGCATAATTAAAAATAATTTAATATTTCCGGAAGAGTTTCTCGGAAGTTTCAATAATCAACACAAATTAATAAGCAGGAAAATGAAGAGGAAATCATGTTCCTAATACTTAAAAAGAACACTGGAAATAAATGTAAAGAAGCCATCACAGACATTCCATGTGAGGCCATTTTAAACTCAACTATAGTTAGTAAACGTCCAATTGAGAAAAAAATGAAAGAGAGAAGGAAGAACAAAAACTAACATTGGAAAACACAGAGGAGAAATTGTGCGGTATTCCAAACTAGGCTAAGAGAACTAAGTGGATTTACCTATCCGATAACCTAATTAGGAACAAGATGATTGTACAATTAATACAAATGTAGAGGTGATTCCTAGAGCGGAGAAAACTCAGAGACGGAGTCCAACGAAGTAGTAAACCAGTTTATGTAATTAGGTCCACCCAGGAATTAGGATTAATGTAATTTAAAATACAGTGATAACTCTGATTGATGAAGAACATGAAGAAAGGACAGGATAAACATAAAGAAAACGTAGGAACCAAAAGAGAGAGACCGAAATATAAGCAAACTAGATTTCAGAGAAATAGTTAAGGTGAACACGATAGAAATACAATCAAAATTAAGTTCCAGGGAAACGGAAGAGAGGGCAAATGAATGAACTTGTTAAGAATACTAAGTCCGAAGGAGGAGTATATTTTAGGAAACGAGAAATGATACAGATAATTGTGCTAGGTTAAAAGATTGACCAAATAGGAAAGATCAAGTGTAAGTTCATTATGAACAAGGCATCGTGGGAAGTTGTTAATCCGTCAGGGAACCCCATAGAAAGTATAGTGTTGAATAATTTCCACTTACGCCATGAGGCATTATGCTGCCGGAATCTGCCGAGATTTAGGGTTGGGAACCTTGAAATTACAAACCTTGTAGCGACGTTAACTGCATCGAGGAGACCCCCTTGTTGGACTGCTTGCGTCTGGATGAACACAATTGTACTTGTACCCCACCGACAACTGTAGTGTTCTCGCCTTGAGCGTACACCACCGAGCATGCTTACGCATGCGAGGGGGTTTCTAGGGAAGTGTGAGAATTTTTTTGATATTTCGTGTCATAACCACATGACAGATGTGGCTATGGACACATGTGATGCGTGTTGTGACCACATGGAAAATGTGGGCATGACATTTGGTATCAGAGCACCAGTTTAAACACTAGGCATAATTGGGCACGTTATTATTCCGTAACTTTGATTAATTAGTCTCTACCTTGTTTTGTAGGATGCCTCCCCGATGTGTTCAATGAGCTCAATCACGCAACACAGCGTCTGCCGAGGTGCACAGCGATTCCTCAGCTGAGGGACGGGCACTCGCAGTTACACCAGCACCACCTGTACCACAAGCACCACTAGTATCACAGGCACCACCAGTATTGGATATAGGTCCACAAATCTTACAGGCACTGCAGGCTATGTTAGAGAGAGTACTGCCAGTGCTTCCTGAGCCACGTGTTGATCCGCGAGAAGAGCCACGTAGGGAGCCACGTGCTGAGTCACGTGTTGAGCCACTTGAGGAGCCCCGCGTTGATCCGCGAGAGGTGCCACATGTGGAGCCTTTCGTTGAGATCCCCGACACTACAATAGAGGAGGTAGGGTCAGCCTACCGTGCATGGAGCAGGAGTCCTCTGAGACCTTTGAGACGAGATGAGACCCAGAGGGCAGAACAGGTACATCATGGATTGTATGAGGATGGGGTGGAAGAGCCAGTTGTGGGACTTAGAGACAGAGGGGACCCCATCAGAGATCCTCTTAGGCTCAACCCACCCACTTTTGCAGGTGCTACAGAGGGAGTTGTGGCTGAGGCTTGGTTGATTAGTTTAGACAGGTGTTTCGCGTTGCGACCATATGGAAGCAACACGAAAGCACAAGTGGTAGTCTATCTCCTAAGGGATGCAGTAACTACCTGGTGGCGCACTAAGGAGTGCAAGCACCGACTTTCCATGGATACACTCACTTGGGATATCTTCATAGAGCGCTTTAATGCGAAATATTTGTCAGAACATTACAGACAGTGCAGGATTAATGAGTTCCATTTTTTACAGCAAAGGGGACTCATTGTTACTCAGTATGAGAGCCGATTCATTGAGCTTTCTCGTTACGCGGAGTACCTCCATGATGAGAAAATCTTAATACACAAATTTATCAGAGGGCTGAATCATGGGATAGCAGGACCAGTTCGTATGGCAGATCCCCAGACCATGAGCGAGGCTGTTGAAAAGGCCCTTATATCAGAGGAAATTCAAGGATGAGGGTAGAATTCACACCCGCAGTATCAGGATCGTAATCCCTAACAACAGCAGAACTTTCAAAGGCCTCAAAACACAATACAGAGAGGATATAACTCTTCATCATTACCTCCTAGGCCTCCACAGCAACAGTAACATCAGCAAAAATCTAAATTCCAACAGAGGGGTCAGGGAGGACAGAATCGTGGTTGGCAGCAGCAGGGTCCACACAGAGATCAGAGACAGCAGGGTTCATCGGCAGGACCCGCGAGGTCTCAGCAGTCTTACAGAGGCTCACAGGGGTCCACTGGACGGACTGGGCAGCAATAGTCGGGCAGGACATAGTCAGGGTAGTTACAGCTTAGAGGACCATGTTATGTGTGTGGTGGGGCAAGGCATTTGGCTAGAGAGTGCCCGCAAGGATTTACAGCAGGGGGACAGCTCCGATCAGGAGGATCTGAGCAGACCTCAGGTGACGTGGGCAGATCCCACCACATGTTTACAGCGGTTGATAACCGCCAAGCTGATTTCCAGGCCTCAGTCATCGAGGCAACAGGTACGATTGGGGACTTCCCCATCTCTATCCTTTTTAACTCTAGAGCTACTGACTCCTTTTTGTCTATATTGTTAGTGGAGCGTTGCAGGCTGGTGGCTTCTAGGCAGGACATTAGGTGGGAGGTTGAGTTGGCCTCAGGGCCCAGGATGTCAGTAGATACCTTGGTTAAAGATTGCAATATCACATTAGGATCCTTCACTACATCATGTGACTTTAGGGTTATGCCATTAGGATCCTACGGTGTAGTTCTAGGTATGGATTGGCTTGCGGCACATAGAGCCAAGCTAGATTGCCGCTAGAGGATGATTAGCTGTTTAGATGATCATGGTTCACCGGTTGAGATAGTGGGCATTCAAAAGCCCGTGGCTGTTCATACGATATCCGCTCAGTAGCTTAAGCGCTGTATGTGGAAGGGATGTCAGATGTTTGCTATTACGGTCAGTGATAGAGCAGAGGATGAACCTGAGGCTACTTTAGATGATCACCATGTCCTTAGAGAGTTTGCTGATGTATTTCTGCCAGAATTACCAGGTATGCCTCCACGCAGAGAAGTGGACTTCCACATTGACTTAGTGCCGGGTGCGGAACCGATATCTCGTGCACCCTATAGGATGACTACACATGAACTTACCGAACTTAAGCTGCAGTTAGAGGAATTACTTGAGAAGGGGCACATTCGACCTAGTGTTTCACCATGGGGTGCACCGGTTATCTTCATGAAGAAGAAGGATGGGTCTCTTCGATTATGCATGGACTACAGGCAGTTGAACAAGGTGACGGTGAAGAACCGTTATCCTCTGCCTAGGATTGATGACCTTTTTGATCAGATGCAAGGAGCCAGAGTGTTCTCAAAAATCAATCTAAAATCTGGGTATCACCAATTGCACATCACAGAGGTAGATATTCATAAGACTGCTTTTCAAACCAGATATAGCCATTACGAATTCACAGTGGTACCTTTTGGGTTGACGAACACCCCTGCAATGTTCATGAGTCTCATGAATGGGGTATTCCATACTTACCTAGACTGGTTCGTGATCATATTTCTAGATGATATTTTGATTTATTCATGGACCAAGGAGGAGCATGTGGAGCACTTGCGTCTAGTTTTGCAGTCATTACGAGTGTAGCAGCTTTATGGCAACTTGGCGAAGTGTGCCTTATTTAGGACAGAGGTGCAGTATTTGGGACACATTTTATCAGGTGATGGCATCTCCGTAGATCCATCCAAAATCAGAGCAATTCAGGAATGGCCGGCACCCACCAATGTGACAGAGGTTAGAAGCTTTATGGGGTTAGCCAGGTATTATTGTCAGTTTGTCGAGGGCTTTTCTAGGATAGCACATCCCATCACTTCCCTTCAGCGAAAAGGGAAGGGTTTTATTTGGACCGAGCAGTGTGAAAAGGCCTTTGGAATCCTCAAGGAGCGTCTTACCAGTGCTCCTATTTTAGCGGTTCCAGATCCTGCAGAGGAGTTTGTTGTTTGCACAGATGCATCATTAGAGGGTTTGGGCGCCGTGCTTATGCAGGGTGGTAGAGCGATCACATATGAATCACAAAAACTGAAGACACATGAGTTAAACTACCCTACTCACGACTTAGAGCTCGCAGTAGTTATTCATGCTCTGGTCCGCTGGAGACACTTCCTCTTAGGTCGACATTTTGAACTCCATTCAGATCATCATAGCTTGCAGTATATCTTTACACAGCCCAATTTGAACGCTCGCCAATGATGTTGGATGGAATTCCTATGCGAGTACGACTTCGATGTCCACTACATCAAAGGGAAGGAGAACGTGGTCGCTGATGCTTTGAGTCGAAGGCGCCACGAGATTCTGACCTTGACTTTGAGGGTGGACTTGAGAGATCGCATCTTACAGCATCTGCCGGAGGATGAGTTGTTTCTTGAAGTGCAGCAAGAAATTCTAAATTAGAGGGCCCTTGAGGGCAAATTTGCAGGATATACCCTTGAGTCTGATGGATTGCTTCGATATTGCCAGCGCATCTATGTACCCCTTGCGGGTAATCTTCGTACCGTGATTCTATCAGAGGCTCATAGAGCACCCTACGCAGCACACCCAGGAGTGAAGAAGATGCATGCTGACTTACGACAGCTTTATCATTGGGCTGGGATGAGGCGTGACATTGCAGAATATGTTGCTCGTTGCCTAGAATGTCAAAGGGTCAAGGCTGAATATCAGCATCCAACAGGACTGTTGTACCCTCACGAGATACCTGAATGGAAATGGAACACCATTTCTATGGATTTTATTGTTGGTCTACCTATGTCATCATGTTGCCATGATGCTATTATGGTGACAGTTGACAGGCTGACCAAAGTGGTGCATTTTTCACCAATATGCACAATGTACAATGCACCATCAGTGGCGAAGGTGTTTCTTGATCAGATTGTTAGACTTCATGGGGTACCTCACCACATTATATTTGATAGAGACTCTCTATTTACTTCATCATTCTGGAGAGCCTTACATCAGGCGTTGGGCACATAGCTCAACTTCAGCTCAGCTTACCATCCGGAGACTGACGGACAAACAGAGAGAGTTAGTCAGGTATTAGAGGACATGCTCTGCATGTACGTAATGGATCATCAGTCTAGATGGGAGGAGTACCTGTATCTAGTTGAGTTCGCCTACAATAATGGACATCACAGCTCATTAGGTATGCCTCCTTTCCAGGCTTTATATGGCAGACCATGTAGAACACCATTGAGTTGGGATCGGATAGAGGACAGAATGGCCATTGGACTAGAGATAGTTCAGAATATGGAACAATAGGTCAAATAGATTAGACATAGACTTTAGGAGGCACAAGACAGGCAGAAGAAGTATGCCGATGCTAAGAGGACAGACCGAAGCTTCTCTATGGGTGACAGAGTATTTTTCAGAGTGCGACCGCACAAGAGTCCAATCCGTTACGGGAAGGGCTCTAAGCTCGCACCTCGATTTGTAGGACCTTTTGAGATCTTGGAGCGGATAGGACTGGTAACCTATCGTCTAGCCTTCCCACCTAGCCTATCACGTATCCACGATGTATTTCATGTCTCAGTTTTACGTCAATATATCTCTGACTTATCTCATGTGTTGGATTGGAGTGCTCTTTAGGTAGAGGCAGACGGACAGCTGGCGTTGGAGCCAATTCGCATATTGGCTCATCAGACGCTGGCCCTTCGAGGTCGAGAGCTGGACTAGGTTAGGGTCCAGTGGGACCTATACGACGAAGTCACAACAACATGGGAAGATGCAGCGAAACTAAAGACCCTTTATCCTCACCTTTTTGACGACTTCCAGGAGGAAGTACAGTCTTAGGGGGAGAGGATGTTAGGACCACCCTTTTTACTTCTGTTCTTGTGACTATTTACATTACTGTTATTGATACTTTTTATATTTGTGTGATAGTAGTTCCCAGATTTGTCAAACTATTAAACTTTAATATGATAACAGAAAAACTAATTGGGTGATGTTTGGATAAGTTTACATTTCAGAAAAGCTAATTAGGTGATGATGGAAAATTGTAATATGATTTCATTTATGCTATTTAGAACAATGTCATGGTAATGCATGTTTTTCAGTTGCTTCGGCTATGATGATTAAATGTGAAACTGATCTTGTAATTTAGTGTGCAGGATTTACTAATCAAACCACGGATTCTGGAGATCATTCCACACCTTGTTATTGTTATTCCTTGTTAAGCCGATCTGGTTCCACGAGGAACCAAGATCACTCTGTGTTTGATGTGGTGTTGTAATGTGGTCTTTCATAAGGCTGAATGGGTAGGTCTACCCTCTTGTAACACTGACTTATGATTTGTGTTGTAAAAAGATTGAATTTGAATTTCTTTTCTTTTATTTAAATCCTTGAGGCCTTTTCTTATGCTTTACCTTGACCCTGGGTGTCCTGAGTAGGTTAAAGTTGACCCTGGGTTATACCCCATGGGTCCAGCGCCCCATTTGGCATGGGTAACCCTTGAGTAACCTCCATATGGTCATCTTAACTCCCCCCTAAAGTTAAGTGGCGAAAATTGGAGGTATGGGGGGGATAGGATGGGTTGTACCAACACCCAACCCATCCCTCTTCAATCCCCAAGGTAAGAGATGACTACAAACCCATCAATTATAGAGGAATTGACTTGAAGTCACCCTCACCCTTACTGAGATTCCCCATGAGTTGTGTGGTCATCCATAATGAAGGAAGGAAGAAGAGGCATGGGTCACATGTCTCTTCCTCCTTTAACTCCTTTTATTTCTCCCATGCGTAAGAGAAATGACATGAGGAGAGGGATAAGTAGGACTTTAGGGATGGGTGAGTGACATAAGCCAACACTCATCTCTTGGGACATAATAGTGGTTTTGGGAAGAGTGAGGAGGTGACAAGTGTCACCTCCCCATTCCTCTAAACTGAGAGGATTTGAGTTATTTGAATCCCATTTTTGGGAGGGGGGAGTTAGTTGAATTTTTTTTGGAGAGTTTATTTTATTTTGACAAGGAAATTTGTTTGAGGGAGGAAAAGGAAGAGGGAGTTTGGTGGCTTAGGTTGGAGAAGATCTCAGTGGAGCTCTACAACAGCTTCATCCTTGAAGGGCTTTGTAAGGTTGGTTTGTTATTACCTTTCTTTCGTATATCTGATTGTTGCATGAAAACTGTGTGGAAGTTGCTTATTGCTTGTGTTTTAGATTTCATTTTTGTGGGGAAATGTTGTCGGGTTGTTGACAGAGCTTCTCCCACTTGGGAGAAATGCTCATCAAGTATGGGGTAGGGGAGGAGTGATCCTCCTCGGGTGCATGCCAGGTTCTTTTGGGATGTTGAAAGCCTTGAGGGTATGTATTTGTGACTAGTTGTTTGACTTGAGAGTCAAATACGGATTCCTTGGAAAATTTTGTGATCAAACTTGGTTTGAGGCCAAGAGAAATTGTGTTGGTTATATTATCTGTAAGGGTGACACTTTGGAGTCGAGTGTGTCCACTCTCCTACCCCTTGTGAAGCTCACTATAGTTGAGTTTTCGTGTTGTGTAATTTACCCACGGGTGTTTGTGTGTTTTGGGTTTGTTGTTGTTCCCTATTGTGAAGTTGATTGCTTGAGTTACCCAGGTGTGAGTATGATCCCCCTAGCTCGGGGGTGACCCTCTTGCGGGTCTACGGTAGGGAGGAGAGCTAGATGAGTGGTGTTTTCTTCTTTGTTGTGTTGAATATGCAGGTATCCTCTTGAAGCTTATTGATGTGGAGTGGAGGAGTTCTGTAATTTAGGGAGAATGTATCTCATCCTTACTTTAAGGAGAGTTAGTTCATTAAGTTGCATCCTGTTTAAGTTCAATGTAGAGAGAGTTTCCCCTCTGAAGTTGTAAGAATTAACATTTATGAGAAGAGGGAAATTCCTCCCCTTCAGTGTTGTTAGTTATGAATTTTGACAGTGTATTTTATACTTGATGTAACTATTGTTTAATAGCAAAATGTTTGTTGATTTAGACAAAGGTGATAAATTTGATCTATAGTATTCTTTGGAGGAAATTATGGCTTTTGTTAATTTTATTGGATATTGTAATTTTAACTAATTGTGAACCAATGTAATTTTAACTTTTCTTCCCATTCTCTAAATCATTCTGAAATTTAAGCTCTTATGCAATAATGAAATTGGCGAACTAGAGTGAATAGAAGGAAAAAAAAAAGAAGATAGATATGTATATAGATATACCCTTTGTTTAACACTATTTGAATGACGTCAAATTTCAGAAATTGCATATATATACTTATTCATAAAATTGTAAACGGTAATTTAATAGATTTATTTTTAATTCTCTGTATTCATAATTTCATCTATGGGATGAACTAGGATTGTAAATGACAGTTAGATGAAAATATATTTAAGTTTTTGTATTAAAGAAAAAAAAATGTAAATTTTAGATGAACTATGATGGTATATGGAAGTTAATAGAATTAGACTTAATTCCCTGTAGTTTAGAATTTCAAGTTATTAACTGAATGGTGAACGGAATAATTTTAAAAGAACAAAAAAAAATAAAGTGAAATATATAAATATATATATATATATACATATATATATATATAATTAGTGTTTTATTGAACTCTTTTTTTTTTAATTTGTCATGTAAATGAAGAAACTGTGATTTACAGTCATGGAGTGTGTATATATAAATATATATATATATATATTAAATAAATAAATTTGAGAAAGTTTATTAAATCAAATTTGCACGGATAATACAATTGTTACTCGCTGTTTTGTTTTGTTGTTCTGTGGTATACACAGCGAGGGATTATTATACAGAGAAGAACAAAAAAAAATTGGTGGCGGTGGGGTTGAAACCCACCGCCGACCCTTACAAAAACAAGGGTGTGGGATGGGGGCGAAGCCCCCACCCACACCCAACTAAGTGGGATGTGGGTGGGGGCTTCGCCCCCATCCCACACCCCGTCACTCTACATACCCTCGTGGCCAGGGGAACCACGACCTCTGCCGATGCACCATGCCTCCGCCTGCATATACCCTGTCCGCCGCTCCCTGTATGGCTTCCACGCCCCCGCCACGTCCTGCCTCCCGTGCGGACCTTCAACCCCACGCTCCACCCTCGCCTCCCATGGCGGCCATCCCCCAATTTCGCCTCCCTGGTTCGACTTCACCGCCCAGCAACCACTGCCATGGTTGCTCCACCAAGCGCCGCCCTCCTTTGCCTCTGCACCTTCAACCAAAAACAAAAAAATTAGGGCACCATTGCAATAGCAAAATGACATTAGGGCTTCAGCCCTTCAATGAAAGTAATTTGTATGGGTTTTTTTTTATATAAAAGAAAGACTTATTATTACCTATATATAATATATAAAAAATAAATAAAGTAACAACAATAGTAATAATAGTAATAGTAATAAAAATTAATAGTAATAATAAGATAAATATATTGATATAATAATATTAATAACAATAAGATAAATATATTAATATATATATTTATATATGTATATATATAATCCTATATATATAGATACATACATATATTATGTATTTGATTTAAATTCATTAGAGAGGCCATTTTTTGATCTAATTAAATTTTATACAGAGCATAATTAAAAATAATTTAATATTTCCGGAAGAGTTTCTCGGAAGTTTCAATAATCAACACAAATTAATAAGTAGGAAATTGAAGAGGAAATCATGTTCCTAATAATTAAAAAGAACACTGGAAATAAACGTAAAGAAGCCATCACAGACATTCCATGTGAGGCCATTTTAAACTCAACTGTAGTTAGTAAACGTCCAATTGAGAAAAAAATGAAAGAGAGAAGGAAGAAGAAAAACTAACATTGGAAAACACAGAGGAGAAATTGCACGGTATTCCAAACTAGGCTAAGAGAACTAAGTGGATTTACCTATCCGATAACCTGATTAGGAACAAGATGATTGTACAATTAATACAAACGTAGAGGTGATTCCTAGAGTGGAGAAAACTCAGAGACAGAGTCCAGCGAAGTAGTAAACCAGTTTATGTAATCAGGTCCACCCGGGAATTAGGATTAATGTAATTTAAAATATAGTGATAACTCTGATTGATGAAGAACATGAAGAAAGGACAGGATAAACATAAAGAAAACATAGGAACCAAAAGAGAGAGACCGAAATATAAGCAAACTAGATTTCAAAGAAATAGCTAAGGTGAACACGATAGAAATACAATCAAAATTAAGTTCCAGGGAAACGGAAGAGAGGGCAAATGAATGAACTTGTTGAGAAAACTAAGTCCGAAGGAGGAGTATATTTCAGGAAACGAGAAATGATACAGATAATCGTGCTAGGTTAAAAGATTGACCAAATAGGAAAGATCAAGTGTAAGTTCATTATGAACAAGGCATCGTGGGAAGTTGTTAATCCGTCAGGGAACCCCGTAGAAAGTATAGTGTTGAATAATTTCCACTTACGCCATGAGGCGTTATGCTGCCGGAATCTGCCGAGATTTAGGGTTGGGAACCTTGAAATTACAAACCTTGTAGCGACGTTAACTGCGTCGAGGAGACCCCCTTGTTGGACTGCTTGCATCTGGATGAACGCAATTGTACTTGTACCCCACCGACAACTATAGTGTTCTCGCCTTGAGCGTACACCACCGAGCATGCTTACGCATGCGAGGGGGTTTCTAGGGAAGCGTGAGAAATTTTTTTGATATTTCGTGTCATAACCACATGACAGATGTGGCTATGACACGTGTGATGCGTGTTGTGACCACATGGAAAATGTGGGCATTACATTTGGTATCAGAGCACCAGTTTAAACACTTGGAATAATTGAGCACGTTATTATTCCGCAACTTTGATTAATTAGTCTCTACATTGTTTTGTAGGATGCCTCCCCGACGTGTTTGACGAGCTCAATCACGTAACATAGCATCCGCCGAGGTGCACAGCGATTCCTCAGCTGAGGGACGGGCACCCGCAGTTACACCAGCACCACTTGTACCACAAGCACCACTAGTATCACAGGCACCACCAGTATTGGATATAGGTCCACAGATCTTACAGGCATTGCAGGCTATGTTAGAGAGGTTACCACCAGTGCTTCCTGAGCCACATGTTGAGCCTCGTGTTGATCTGTGAGAAGAGCCACGTAGGGAGCCACGTGTTGAGTCACGTGTTGAGCCACTTGAGGGGCCCTGCATTGATCCGCGAGAGGTGCCACATGTGGAGCCTTTCGTTGAGATCCCCGACACTACAGTAGAGGAGGTAGGGTCAGCCTACCGTGCATGAAGCAGGAGTCCTCTGAGACCTTTGAGACGAGATGAGACCCAGAGGGCAGAACAGGTACATCATGGATTGTATGAGGATGGGGTGGAAGAGCCAGTTGTGGGACTTAGAGACAGAGGGGACCCCATCAGAGATTTGCTTAGGCTTAACCCACCCACTTTTGCAGGTGCTACAGAGGGAGCTGTGGCTGAGGCTTGGTTGATTAGTTTAGACAGGTGTTTTGCATTGCAACCATATAGAAGCAACATGAAAGCACGAGTGGCAGTCCATCTCCTAAGGGATGCAGCAGCTACCTGGTGGCGCACTAAGGAGTGCAAGCGCTGACTTTCCGTGGATACACTCACTTGGGATATCTTCATAGAGCACTTTAATGCACGATATTTGTCAGAACATTACAGACAGTGCAGGATTGATGAGTTCCATGATTTACAGCAAAGGGGACTCACTGTTACTTAGTATGAGAGCCGATTCATTGAGCTTTCTCGTTACGCGGAGTACTTCCATGACGAGAAAATCTTAATACACAAATTCATCAGAGGGCTGAATCACAGGATAGCAGGACCAGTTAGTATGGCAGATCCCCAGACCATGAGCGAGGCTATTGAAAAGGCCCTTATATCAGAGGAAATTCAGGGATGAGGGCAGAATTCACGCCCGCAGTATCAGGATCCTAATCCCCAACAACAGCAGAACTTTCAAAGGCCTCAAAACACAATACAGAGAGGATATAACTCTTCATCATTACCTCTTAGGCCTCCACAGCAGCAGCAACATCAGCAAAAATCTAAATTCCAACAGAGGGGTCAGGGAGGACAAAATCGTGGTTGGCAGCAGCAGGGTCCACGCAGAGATCAGAGATAGCAGGGTTCATCGGCAGGACCCGCGAGGTCTCAATAGTCTTACAGAGGCTCACAGGGGTCCACTGGATGGACTGGGTAGCAACAGTCGGGTAGGACACAGTCAGGGTAGTTACAGGTTAGAGGACCGTGTTATGTGTGTGGTGGGGCAGGGCATTTGGCTAGAGAGTGCCCGCAGGGATTTACAGCAGGGGGACAACCCCGATCAAGAGGATCTGAGCAGACCGTAGGTGACATGGGCAGATCCCACCACATGTTTATAGTGGTTCATAATCGCCAGGCTGATTTCCAGGCCTCAATCATCGAGGCAGCAGGTACGATTTGGGACTTCCCCATCTCTATCCTTTTTAACTCTAGAGCTACTAACTCCTTTCTGTCTATATCGTTAGTGGAGCATTGCGGGCTGGTGGCTTCTAGGCAGGACATTAGGTGGGAGGTTGAGTTGGCCTCAGGGGCCAGGATGTTAGTAGATACCTTGGTTAAAGACTGCAATATCACATTAGGATCCTTCACTACATCATGTGACCTTAGGGTTATGCCATTAGGATCCTACGGTGTAGTTCTGGGTATGGATTGACTTGCGGCACATAGAGCCAAGCTTGATTGCCGCCAGAGGATGATTATTTGTTTAGATGATCATGGTTCGCCAGTTGAGATAGTGGGCATTCAAAAGCCCGTGGCTGTTCTTACGATATCCGCTCAGCAGCTTAAGCGCTGTATGCGGAAGGGATGTCAGATGTTTGCTATTACGGTCAGTGATAGAGCAGAGGATGAACCTGAGGCTACTTTAGATGATCACCCTGTCCTTAGAGAGTTTGCTGATGTATTTCTACTGAAATTACCAGGTATGCCTCCACACAGAGAAGTGGACTTCCACATTGACTTAGTGCCGGGTGTGGAACTGATATCCCGTGCACCCTATAGGATGACTACACATGAACTTACCAAACTTAAGCTATAGTTAAAGGAATTACTTGAGAAGGGACACATTCGACCTAGCGTTTCACCATGGGGCGCACCAGTTATCTTCGTGAAGAAGAAGGATGGGTCTCTTCAATTATGCATGGACTACAGGCAGTTGAACAAGGTGATGGTGAAGAACCGTTATCCTTTGCCTAAGATTGATGACCTTTTTTATCAGATGTAGGGAGCCATAGTGTTCTCAAAAATTGATCTAAAATTTGGGTATCACCAATTGCACATCACAGAGGTAGATATTCATAAGATTGCTTTTCGAACCAGATATAGCCATTACGAATTCACGGTGGTACCTTTCGGGTTGACGAACGCCCCTGCAGTGTTCATGAGTCTCATGAACGGGGTATTTCGTACTTACCTTGACCGGTTCGTGATCATATTTCTAGATGATATTTTGATTTATTCGCAGACCAAGGAGGAGCATGTGGAGCACTTGTGTCTAGTTTTGCAGCGATTACGAGAGTAGCAGCTTTATGGCAACTTGGCGAAGTGTGCCTTCTTCAGGACAGAGGTGCAGTATTTGGGACACATTTTATCAGGTGATGGCATCTCTGTAGATCCATCCAAAATTAGAGCAATTCAGGAATGGTCGGCACCCACCAATGTGACAGAGGTTAGAAGCTTTATGGGGTTAGCCGGGTATTATCGTCGGTTTGTCGAGGGCTTTTCCAGGATAGCACATCCCATCACTTCCCTTCAGTGAAAAGAGAAGGGTTTTATTTGGACTGAGCAGTGTGAAAAGGCCTTTGGAGTCCTCAAGGAGCGTCTTACCAGTGCTCCTATTTTAGCAGTTCCAGATCCTGCAGAGGAGTTTGTTGTTTGCACAGATGCATCATTAGAGGGTTTGGGAGCCGTGCTTATGCAGGGTGGTAGAGCGATCGCATACGAATCACGAAAACTGAAGACACATGAGTTAAACTACCCTACTCATGACTTAGAGCTCACAGCAGTTATTCATGCTCTGGTGCGCTGGAGACACTTCCTCTTAGGTTGATGTTTTGAACTCCATTCAGATCATCATAGCTTGCAGTATATCTTTACACAGCCCAAATTGAATGCTCGCCAACGATGTTGGATGGAATTCCTATGCGAGTACGACTTCGATGTCCACTACATCAAAGGAAAGGAGAACATGGTCGCTGATGCTTTGAGTCGAAGGTGCCACGAGGTTCTGACCTTGACTTTGAGGGTGGACTTGAGAGATCGCATCTTACAGCATCTACCGGAGGATGAGTGGTTTCTTGAAGTGCAGCAAGAAATTCTAAATCAAAGGGCCCTTGAGGACAAATTCACAGGATATACCCTTGAGTCTGATGGTTTGCTTCGATATCGCCAGCGCATCTATGTACCCCTTGTGGGTAATCTTCATACCGTGATTCTATCAGAGGCTCATAGAGCACCCTACAAAGCACACCCAGGAGTGAAGAAGATGCATGCTGACTTACGACAGCTTTATCATTGGGTTGGGATGAGGCGTGACATTGCAGAATATGTTGCTCGTTGCCTAGAATGTCAGAGGGTCAAGGCCGAACATCAGCATCCAGCAGGACTGTTGTATGCTCACGAGATACCTGAATGGAAATGGGACACCATTTCTATGGATTTTATCGTTGGTCTACCTATGTCATCACGTCGCCATGATGCTATTATGGTGACAGTTGACAAGCTGACCAAAGTGGTGCATTTTTCACCGATATGCACAATGTACAATGCACCATCAGTGGCGAAGGTGTTTCTTGATCAGATTGTTAGACTTCATGGGGTACCTCGCCGCATTATATCTGATAGAGACTCTGTATTTACTTCATCGTTCTGGAGAGCCTTACATCAAGCATTGGGCATGCAGCTCAACTTCAGCTCAGCTTACCATCCGGAGACTGACGGACAAACAGAGAGAGTTAATCAGGTATTAGAGGACATGCTCTGCATGTACGTAATGGATCATCAGTCTAGATGGGAGGAATACCTGTATCTAGTTGAGTTCACCTATAATAATGGGCATCACAGCTCGTTGGGTATGCCTTCTTTCCAGGCTTTATATGGTAGACCATGTAGAACACCATTGAGTTGGGATCGGATAGAGGACAGAACGGCCATTGGACCAGAGATAGTTCAGAATATGGAACAGCAGGTCAAACAGATTAGACAGAGACTTCAGGAGGCATAGGACAGGGAGAAGAAGTATGCCGATGCTAAGAGGACAGACCAAAGCTTCTCTGTGGGTGACAGAGTATTTTTGAGAGTGCGACCGCACAAAAGTCCAATCCGTTACGGGAAGGGCTCTAAGCTCGCACCTCGATTTATAGGACCTTTTGAGATCTTGGAGTGGATAAGACCGGTAGCCTATCGTCTAGCCTTGCCACCTAGCCTGTCACGTATCCACGATGTATTTCATGTCTCAGTTTTACGTCAATATATCTCTGACTTATCTCACGTGTTGGATTGGAGTGCTCTTCAGGTAGAGGCAGACAAACAGCTAGCGTTGGAGCCAATTTGCATATTGGCTTGTTGGATGCTGGCCCTTCGAGCTTGAGAGCTGGACCAAGTTAGGGTCCAATGGGACCTATATGACGAAGTCACAGCGACATGGGAAGATGTAGCGAAACTGAAGACCCTTTATCCTCACCTTTTTGATGACTTCCAGGAGGAAGTACAGTCTTAGGGGGAGAGGATGTTAGGACCACCCTTTTTACTTATGTTCTTGTGACTATTTACATTACTATTATTGATACATTTTATATTTATGGGATAGTAGTTCCTGGATTTGTCAAACTATTAAACTTTATTATGGTAACTGAAAAACTAATTGGGTGATGTTTGGATAAGTTTACATTTTAGAAAAGTTAATTAGGTGATGATGGAAAATTGTAATATGATTTCATTTATGCTATTTAGAACAATGTCATGGTAATGCATGTTTTTCAGTTGCTTCGGCTATGATGATTAAATGTGAAACTGATCTTGTAATTTAGTGTGCAGGATTTACTAATCAAACCACAGATTTCGGAGATCATTCCACACCTTGTTATTGTTATTCCTTGTTAAGCCGATCTGGTTCCACGAGGAACCAAGATCACTCTGTGTTTGATGTGGTGTTATTATGTGGTCTTTCATAAGGCTGAATGGGTAGGTCTACCCTCTTGTAACACTGACTTATGATTTGTGTTGTAAAAAGATTGAATTTGAATTTCTTTTCTTTTATTTAAATCCTTGAGACCTTTTCTTGTGCTTTACCTTGACCCTGGGTTATACCCCATGGGTCCAGGGCCAGGCCCCATTTGGCATGGGTAACCCTTGAGTAACCTCCATATGGTCATCTTAACTTCCCTCTGAAGTTAAGTGGCGAAAATTGGAGGTATGGGGGGGATAGGATGGGTTGTACCAACACCCAACCCATCCCTCTTCAATCCCCAAGGTAAGAGATGACTACAAACCCATCAATTATGGAGGAATTGACTTGAAGTCACCCTCACCCTTAGTGAGATTCCCCATGAGTTGTGTGGTCATCCATAATGAAGGAAGGAAGAAGAGGCATGGGTCACCTATCTCTTCCTCCTTTAACTCCTTTTATTTCTCTCATGCGTAAGAGAAATGACATGAGGAGAGGGATAAGGAGGACTTTAGGGATGGGTGAGTGACATAAGCCAACACTCATTCCTTGGGACATAATAGTGGTTTTGGGAAGAGTGAGGAGGTGACAAGTGTCACCTCCCCATTCCTCTAAACTGAGAGGATTTGAGTTATTTGAATCTCATTTTTGGGAGGGGGGGAGTTAGTTGAATTTTTTTTGGAGAGTTTATTTTATTTTGACAAGGAAATTTGTTCAAGGGAGGAAAAGGGAGAGGGAGTTTGGTGGCTTAGGTTGGAGAAGATCTCAGTGGAGCTGTACAACAGCTTCATCCTTGAAGGGCTTTGTAAGGTTGGTTTGTTATTACCTTTCTTTCGTATATCTGATTGTTGCATGAAAAGTGTGTGGAAGTTGCTTATTGCTTGTGTTTTAGATTTCATTTTTGTGGGGAAATGTTGTCGGGTTGTTGACAGAGCTTATCCCACTTGGGAGAAATGCTCATCAAGTATGGGGTAGGGGAGGAGTGATCCTCCTCGGGTGCATACCAGGTTCTTTTGGGATGTTGAAAGCCTTAAGGGTATGTATTTGTGACTAGGTCTTTGACTTGAGAGTCAAATACGGATTCCTTGGAAAATTTTGTGATCAAACTTGGTTTGAGGCCAAGAGAAATTGTGTTGGTTATATTATCTATAAGGGTGACACTATGGACTCGAGTGTGTCCACTCTCCTACCCCTTGTGAAGCTCACTGTAGTTGAGTTTTTGTGTTGTGTAATTTACCCACGGGTGTTTGTGTGTTTTGGGTTTGTTGTTGTTCCCTGTTGTGAAGTGGATTGCTTGAGTTACCTAGGTGTGAGTATGATCTCCCTAGCTTAGGGATAACCCTCTTACGGGTCTACGGTAGGGAGGAGAGCTAGATGAGTGGTGTTTTCTTCTTTGTTGTGTTGAATATGCAGGTATCCTCTTGAAGCTTATTGATGTGGAGTGGAGGAGTTCTGTAACTTAGGGAGAATGTATCTCATCCTTACTTTAAGGAGAGTTAGTTCATTAAGTTACATCCTGTTTAAGTTCAATGTAGAGAGAGTTTCCCCTCTGAAGTTGTAAGAAATAACATTTATGAGAAGAGGGAAATTCCTCCCCTTTAGTGTTGTTAGTTATGAATTTTGACAGTGTATTTTATACTTGATGTAACTATTGTTTAATAGCAAAATGTTTGTTGATTTAGACAAAGGTGATAAATTTGATCTATAGTATTCTTTGGAGGAAATTATGGATTTTGTTAATTTTATTGGATATTGTAATTTTAACTTTTCTTCCCATTCTCTAAATCATTCTGAAATTTAAGCTCTTATGCAATAACGAAATTGACGAACTAGAGTGAATAGAAGAAAAAAAAAAGAAGATAGATATGTATATAGATATACCCTTTGTTTAACACTATTTGAATGACGTCAAATTTCAAAAATTGCATATATATATACTTATTCATAAAATTGTAAACGGTAGTTTAATAGATTTATTTTTAATTCTCTGTATTCATAATTTCATCTATGGGATGAACTAGGATTGTAAATGACAGTTAGATGGAAATAAATTTAAGTTTTTGTATTAAAGAAAAAAAAAATGTAAATTTTAGATGAACTATGAAGGTATATGGAAGTTAATAGAATTAGACTTAATTCCCTGTATTTTAGAATTTCAAGTTATTAACTGAATGGTGAACGGAATAATTTTAAAAGATCAAAAAAAAAAGGTGAAATATATAAATATATATATATATATATATATAATTAGTGTTTTGTTGAACTCTTTTTTTTTAATTTGTCATGTAAATGAAGAAACTGTGATTTACAGTCATGGAGTGTGTATGTATTTATTAATAAATATACATATATATATACATATTTATATCTAACTTAAATAAATAAATTTGAGAACGTTTATTAAATCAAATTTGCACGGATAATACAATTGTTACTCGTTGTTTTGTTTTGTTGTTCTGTGGTATACACAGCGAGGGATTATTATACAGAGAAGAACAAAAAATTTTTTGGTGGCGGTGGGGTTTAAACCCATCGCTGACCCTTACAAAAATAAGGGTGTGGGATGGGGGCGAAGCCCCCACCCACACCCCGTCACTCTACATACCCTCACGGCTAGGGGAACCACAACCTCCGCCAATGCACCACGCCTCCGCCTGCGTATACCCCGTCCGCCGCTCCCTGCGTGGCTTCCACGCCCCCACCACGTCCTACCTCCCGCACGGACCTTCAACCCCGCGCTCCACCCTTGCCTCCCACGGCAGCCATCCCCCAATTCCGCCTCCCTGGTTCGACTTCGCCGCCCAGCAACCACTACCATGGTTGCTCCACCAAGCGCCACCCTCCTTTGCCTCTGCACCTTCAACCAAAAACAAAAAAATTAGGGCACCATTGTAATAGCAAAATGACATTAGGGCTTCAGCCCTTCAATGAAAGTAATTTGTATGGGTTTTTTTTTATATAAAAGAAAGACTTATTATTACCTATATATAATATATAAAAAACAAATAAAGTAACAACAATAGTAATAATAAGATAAATATATTGATATATATATATTTATATATGTATATATATAATCCTATATATATATATAGATACATACATGTATTATGTATTTGATATAAATTCATTAGAGAGGCCATTTTTTGATATAATTAAATTTTATGGAGAGCATAATTAGAAATAATTTAATATTTCCGGAAGAGTTTCTCGGAAGTTTCAATAATCAACACAAATTAATAAGCAGGAAAATGAAGAGGAAATCATGTTCCTAATACTTAAAAAGAACACTGGAAATAAACGTAAAGAAGCCATCACAGACATTCCATGTAAGGCCATTTTAAACTCAACTATAGTTAGTAAACGTCCAATTGAGAAAAAAATGAAAGAGAGAAGGAGAAGAAAAACTAACATTGGAAAACACAGAGGAGAAATTGCACGGTATTCCAAACTAGGCTAAGAGAACTAAGTGGATTTACCTATCCGATAACCTGATTAGGAACAAGATGATTGTACAATTAATACAAACGTAGAGGTGATTCCTAGAGCGGAGAAAAATCAAAGACGGAGTCCAGCGAAGTAGTAAACCAGTTTATGTAATCAGGTCCACCCAGGAATTAGGATTAATGTAATTTAAAATATAGTGATAACTCTGATTGATGAAGAACATGAAGAAAGGACAGGATAAACATAAAGAAAACGTAGGAACTAAAAGAGAGAGACTGAAATATAAGCAAACTAGATTTCAGAGAAATAGTTAAGGTGAACACGATAGAAATACAATCAAAATTAAGTTCCAGGGAAACGGAAGAGAGGGCAAATGAATGAACTTGTTGAGAATACTAAGTCCGAAGGAGGAGTATATTTCAGGAAATGAGAAATGATACAAATAATCGTCCTAGGTTAAAAGATTGACCAAATAGGAAAGATCAAGTGTAAGTTCATTATGAACAAGGCATCGCGGGAAGTTGTTAATCCATCAGGGAACCCCGTAGAAAGTATAGTGTTGAATAATTTCCACTTACACCGTGAGGCGTTATGCTGCCGGAATCTACTGAGATTTAGGGTTGGGAACCTTGAAATTACAAACCTTGTAGCGACGTTAACTGCGTCGAGGAGACCCCCTTGTTGGACTGCTTGCGTCTGGATGAACGCAATTGTACTTGTACCTCACCGACAACTGTAGTGTTCTCGCCTTGAGCATACACCACTGAGCATGCTTACGCATGCGAGGGGGTTTCTAGGGAAGCGTGAGAAATTTTTTTGATATTTCATGTCATAACCACATGACAGATGTGGCTATGACACGTGTGATGCATTTTGTGACCACATGGAAAATGTGGGCATGGCATCAACTAATGTAATGCTAGTTTTTCAATCCAAACCAAAACAACAAAAAAGAAAATTATGTAGTACCTAATGTTTTCTCCCATGGGTCCAATAAATATTCACATGTCTTTATTAGTTATCACAAACTTCAAATTATTTGGTGCCAAAAGAAACTCTACAACTATGACAGTTTGCCAATCTAATACAGATTCACAAACCCAAATAAGACATTACATGAATTTAACTCTCCTCAAACATGGAGATGACCTCTGTATAATCCCCTAGAATGTTATATGAAATTTACAAAACTCAAATGAAAAATGCAGCATAATGCAATGACTTCTATAATTGAATGGTGAAACAAAACTACAAATCAACAAACCAAGTGGGAGAAAAAAATTTTGGATCTAAAGCCGCTATCTTTGGGATAGTAGGTGATGTAGGATTTCCCTATTCCCCTAAGGATGCTCCTGCATTAGACACCCCCAAATAAATTGAATAGTGTGTCCCTCACTTTCCAATTACTAGAGGGAATCCAAGTCAAGTTACCCCAGCCCTAGAAATCCAGCTAGAATCTTCCTCCCACCTTCCTCTCCATTTTACCAAGTATTCCTCATATTTCCTATTTTTGGTGCTTTTCCCAATTTTGCAATCTAATATTTTCTCAATCTCTTCTTTTGGTTGTGGCAGTACGGGGTTTTGTCCAAAATCTTATGTATTGCTTCCTTTTGAGTCCCCCTCATGATACTGATATAAGTCTATAATATTGAATATTGGAGATATACCTAATCCTTCTGATAGCTCTATCTCATATGCATTTCCTAAGTCAGCTTTTTATAATTCTACAAGGACCAAACTTCTTCATTTTTAGCTTATTATATGGTCTGACTAGAAATCTTGAACCTTTCTAAGGTATACCATCACTTCATCTCCTACTATAAATTCTTTATGTCTTTTAGTTTATCTAGCCTCTTGTTTGTACTTATCATTCATCCTCTCCAAGTGGTTTCTTACCTCCTCATGCACCTTCTTCATGTGTTCAGAAAACTCTTATGCCTCTGTAATTCTCTTGCCCTTTTTACTAATGTCTTTTAGTTCGGATACATTCTTTAGATTGCTACCATTCATAATCTAGAATGGTGTCTTTCTGATACTCCTAATTACTAAATTATTGTATGCAAATTTTGCCTACACTAAAACCATGTCCCAATTCCCAATCTTTTCTCCATCCAAGCATCTCAATAAGTTACCCAAGTTCCTATTCGCTAATTTTGTTTGCTCATCAGTCTACAAATGGTACATTGAGATAAATTTCAAGTTTATTTTCATCTTCTTCCATAAGATCCTCCAAAATTATCCCACAAACTTAGTGTTTATATATGAAATTATGCTCTTTGGAAAACCATGCAATCTTACTACCTCTTTGAAAAATAAATCTACTATGTGTACCACATAATTTCTTTTCTTACATGAAACGAAGTGTTCCACCTTAAAAAACTTATATACTACCACCATGATTGAATTAATTCCCCTTTGTGTCCTTGGCAATCTGAATACAAAATCCATGCTTATGTCCTCCCATGGCTTCTGTAACACTACTAGTGGTTGGTATAGCCCAACATTCTAATTGTTTCCTTTGGCAATTTGGCAAGTCCTATAACCTTGAACAAATTTCCTCACATCCTTGTATATTTGCAGCCAAAAATAATTCTCATTAATCAAGGCAACTATCTCATCTATTCCAAAATGTCCATCCAAACCTCTATAATGCTTCTCTTTGATCAGATTCTCTCTCATAGAGATCCTAGGTTTACACAATTGATTTCCTTTGAATAACATCTCATTCTAAATCAAGTAATCCAACCACTTACTTTTATACATGCTTACCAAACCTTTGCATGCCTTCCATACCTTCACAAAATTAGGATCATTATCATACAATTTTTTAACTCCTCAAAACCAACTACTTCTACCCTTATTTTTGTTAGGAAATTTTGTCTTCTACTTAATGCATCAACAACCTTGTTTGACTTACTACTTCTATGTTTTAGCACAAAAGTGTAACTCTACTTGAATTCCACCCACCACATATGTCTCTAATTTAATTTACCTTGATTGTTCAAGTATTGCAATGCTTGGTGATCGATGTATAACACAAATTCTTTGGGTAATAAGTAATGCCTCCACTTCTTTAGCACCTGTATTATGGCATAGAACTCTTGGTCATAGATTGAATGTGACTTCTTGGCATCATTCAACTTTTCATTAAAATAGTCTACTAATATTCATCCCTAGCTCAATGCTACCCCAATTGCATTCCCACTTGTGTCATAGTCTACTTGGAATATCTTATTAAAAACTAGTAAGGCCAATACTATTCATTTTGTTACCTTCTTCTTCAAAAACTCAAAGCTCATGTTACCCCTTGTAGTCCATTTCAATTCCCTCTTGTCTCCCCTTATTGTATCGATTAGCAGAGCACAAATACTACTAAATTTTCTAATGAAATTTCTATAAAAATGGCCAATCCATGAAAAGATCTTACGTCCCCTACATTTATTGGTGTAGGCCACTCCACAATGGCTTTGACTTTCTCTAGATCCATCTTTGAACCTTTATCTGAGATCACAAATCCCATATATACTATCTCTTCCTTCATGAAACTATACTTTTTCAAATTGATCAGCAAATTTTCTTCTCTCAACCTTTGTAGTACTAGTCTAATATGCTCTAGGTGTTCTCCTTTGTTCTTACTAAGAATCAAAATGTCATCCAAATAAACTATTACAAACTTACCCAAGAATTTCCTTAATACCTCATTCATCAATCACATAAATGTGCTTGGCTCATTGGTCAATCCAAAGGGCATAAAAAGACAATCGTACAACCCCTCATTAGTCTTGAAAGCAATCTTCCATTCATCCCCTTCCCTTATCCTAATCTGGTGGTAATCACTCTTCAAATCAATCTTGGTGAAGTACTTTTCTCTTCTTAGACAATCCATGATATCATCCATCCTTTACAATGGGACCCTATATCTCACAGTGATCTTATTGATTCCTCTAAAGTCTGTGCACATCCTCCACTCACCATCCTTCTTAAGTGCTAGTACTACAAGTACTACACATGGGCTCAAACTCTCTCAAATCAAACCCTTAACAATTCTTTTACCTGCCTATTTAACTCCTCATTCTCTACCAGTGTCATTCTATGTGGTGCTTTATTTGACAAACTAGCTCCTAGAATTAGATCCATGTGGTGGCTAATACTCCGTACTAGTAGAAACCTATTTGGCATATTATTGGATATGATATCCTTGTATTCTTTCAATAGTTCTAAAATTTTCTGTAGTGCTTCCTCATTACTTGCAGTGGTACTTCCTTTATCTATGGAACTATATGCCTTGGGAATTAGTGCAAAGAAAACATTTTCATGCCTTAATCCATCCAAAAACTTCCTTCCATCTACCAAGCATATCTTAGCATTTCTACAAAATTGATATTCTTTGTCCTTTAGTGGCATTGACTTGTGTCTCTAGCCATTTCTAGTCATAGTATACATTTTTTCTCTCCCATCATGTATAGCTTACCAATAAAACTACCATGGTCTCCCTAACAATAGGTGACATGCATCCATTAGCATGACATCGCACAAAACTTCATCACGATAACAACCTAGATTTTGAATCTTAGCCAACATTATTTGTTGACCATTACCTTGTGTTCTCTCTGCAACCAAGCAATTAAGTAAGGGTTTGGGTGTTTCAACCTCTTCAAGTTTAATTTTTCAACCATTTCTTCTAATACCAAGTTATCTATAATTCTGTTGTCAATGATCACCTTGCAACACTTTCCTCTTGCTTTGTATCTAGTTCTGAACATGTTCATCCTTTTTATCAGTCCTTCTCCCTCAAGATGCTCCATAAAATCCCTTCTCATCATTAGTGATTCTCCATGTTCAGGGTCATCTGATTCATAAGATTTCTAAGGTTCCTCTTCAACAAACATAAACCTACCTTTGTTCTCTAACCACTCCCCTTGGTCATGAAAACACTCAAACACTCTATGTCCTCCGCACTTGAATCATGCTCCCCTGAAGGTCCTCTTGTCATTTCTTCTAAATCCCTCTCTTCCTCTTTGGTATCCATTTCTATATTATGTATCTCCTTCTCCTTTGTCTTTATGGTAGTAGTTAATGTCTTCCTAACCTTTGTGATAAGTGTCATGACTTCTTTATTTGTTGCGGTACACACCATTGCCTATGCAATAGAAATTATCAACTCTATTGTCTCCCTAGTAGGGTCTCTAATCACCACATCATGGTCTCTCTCTAGGGTCTTTCCTCCTTTCCTCTCTATCAATTCTACCAGTTCCCAATCCTCCTGCCTAACTTGACTTCTACCTTGATCTCAAATTGGTATGGTTCCTCTATGGTGGTAAATCTAACTAGACTCAATTCTTCTTGAATAATTTCTCTCAACCCATTGATGCATCTAGCAACCATCTCTTTGTCTATCTCATTCTGCCATATTCTGATAATTAGTTTATGAAATTCCTCAGTGTAATTTTTCATAGTCTTATCCCTTTGCCTCAAGCTTTGCAGTTTCTTCAATCATTCCACTTCATAGTCCATTGGTATGAATTATCTTTTTAATTTTGTAATCATCCTCACCCATTTTTCATTCTTTCCTTCCCATTCCTATTTCTTTTTAGTTGTACCTCTTTCCACCAAACAACATGTCCCTTCATCTTGGTTGTCATAAACCTAACCCTATTTGATTCTTCTATCTCCTCATACTCAAAATACTCATCCAACTCATTTATCCAATCAATTAGTTCTTCCAAATTTAGGTCACCACAATAGTTTGGATATTTCATTCTAGCTCTCTTGCCAATTTTAGAAATGGTCTTTAACACCTTCACTTGATCTAACTCTTCTTCCTAATCTTATAAATCTTGTGCATCATCTTTTATCTTCCTCTACATCACTTTCATCCTCCTCCTTTGGGATTCAGCCCCTTTTTCTATCTTCCTCTAAGGCTTTCAACTAAATTATGTTATCCTTTACCTCCTTCAAGACTTCATCTAATTTTCCATCTATGTTGGTAATACCTTGAACTCTTCATGGTGGCATCTTCATAGATTTGTGGCAAACTGCCTTAATTGTTGGTCCACCTATAATCACCCTTGCAACTACCTCTCAATCAATGATTTTTTGACAAGATTCTTGTAGGTCACCTCAGTTCAACAGTCTATTCACAAGAAGAGTTCCCATGAAACAATTACTTATCTCCCACAAGATTCAAACCTTATGCTCTAATTCCACTTGATGCAATCATGATAGGAGGGTTCAATGAAGGACTATCCATTTGTGCAGACAACTTAGAAGGGTGTTGCCACAATAATGGGTTACACTTTCTGGGACATCCTCATTTTTACTGAAATCGCATATTTTTAGAAAATATAATGATTTAAGCCTTTAAATGTTCCATTTAAAGGATTTTAATTGAATAGGGTTTGATCAAATCCCCTTAGATTGAAACCCCCTTGGATAGAACCTTGCTAGTTTTAAACCATGCCTATAATGGAGTCTCCTCTACACCTATCAAAATGCTGATAAAAAATGACTTTTGATTTACCTTTTGGGGGATCAAATGAATTCATTTAAAATTTATGTTTTGTAAGTATTTAGTCCTTATTATAAGCTTCCCAAAAAGTATAATTTTAAATATATTTAATTTGATTATTATATTTATTTTGTATTTCTTGTGAATGTAGGTTTTTCACCAAACATCAAGTTCTATGTTCTACACACATGGAAAATTAGTAAATTAGTGAAAAAAAATTCTAAAAAATATCTATACCCTAGGTATTGATGTCCTTGTTTCAACAAAAAAATAAAAATTAAATTTTGATACATACAGAAAAAGTTATGTTTTACAGAATACACCTATGTCTAAATTATAATTGGTTTGACTTCAAAACTTAATTAAAACAAATAAATTCAACAAAACATTATGAAACCAAATGCATGCCCTATATATCGGTGTTGCCAATCTAAATTCAAAAGAATTAGAATTTTATCCTTTGTAGAAAAAAAGTTATGTGCTACGAAATACACATCACTTTAAAAAAATGTTGTTTACTATTAAAACTAGTTATCAAAGGAGATGCAAAAAAATTACAATTTAACTCCAAATTTTTTAAAAAATATATATTTAGAATCTACAAATTAAATCTCACAAATCACTAGTTCATATCATCTTCAAATTCCTAATGGTTTAGTGGCTATAGGTGTCAGAAAGTGAAGATTTAGTTCAAAATGTTGATTTCAATGTCAAGTTTGGCCAAAAAGTGTAACCCATTATTGTGGGATGACCCAGAACACAAACACATAAAACAAGAAACATAATAAGATCGATGCAGGTTTACTTTAGGAAAACCCTCAAAGAGGGAAAAACCTATCCTCCAAAAGATTCCACATATTATTATGAACTATTAAACAAGTTACAATCTACCACAATGGCATATAAGTTAGGTTGTAGCCTAATGACAGCTAAAACATACAATATCCTTATCTTTAAACTCCATCCTAAACCCTCATACTTGTGCTTATGCCCAAACCTCTGATCGCTATTAGAAATGATCTCTCACTCCTCTAATGATCCCAAATGATCATGGGCAACCAATATATCAATCTTAAATCTCCTTAATGATCTATGTTGGCTACAAGGTGGCACAAAGTTCATTAGTCCCTAAAATGTGTAGTTGGCTAGTGCAATGCTAGTTTCTCGATCCAAACCAAAACAATGGAAAGGAAAATTGTGTAGTACCCAATGCTTTCTCCCATGGGTCCAATAAGTCTTCATATGTCTTCCTTAATTATCACAAACTTCAAATTCTTTGGCACCAAAAGAAACTCTACAATAGCGACAGTCCTCCAATCTGACACAAATTCACAAACCCAAATGAGTCGTTACATGAATCCAACTCTCCTCAAACATGGAGATGACCTCTATATAATCCCCTAGAATATTACACATAAATTTCAAGACTCAAATGAAAAGTGTGACATAATGCAGTGACTTTTACAACTGACTAGTGAATCCAAACTATAAATTAACAAATCAAGTGAACGCATGTGATGCAAGATTTCCCTATTCCCCCAAGGATGCTCCTACATCACTTTTATACCACCATGATATCAAATAGAATGTTCTATAGTGCCTCATAAATATTTGAAGACTCCCCTCACTATTTCTTAATGAGCCCTACCAAGATTAGCCATAAAACCACCTCAAGACTCCCCTTGCATGGGCAATGCCTAGTCTAATACAAACTATAGTATACATGAGGCTCCAAACTACACTAAAATTAGGTACATGAGTCATGTCCTACATCTCATTAGGTGTACATGGACATTACTCAATTGGTAACTTTTTCCAATAGAAATAGTAACACTCACTAGTTTGCAATATGTCATGTTGAAATGCTACAAATTAAAGTCAAAATAAATCCTCTAACTCAACCAAAAAAATTCCCTCTATTTTGTTTCATCTTCATCCTTAGGATAAACTTATCAAGCCCCAAATCCTTCATCTCAAATTGTGATGAAAGCTAAGATTTTAAATCCCTAATTATATCCTTACTATTATCAAATATTAGCATATCATCGACATACAAAGTGATAATAATAAAATAATCACCATAATTCTTATAATAAACATAATGGTTTGATTTGTATCTAACATACAACTTCAAAAACATAAGAGTCAAACTTCTAGTACCATATTCTAGAAAACTCTCTGAGGCTAGAGATTTATTTAACTTGTAAACCAATGACTCCTTACCCTTTTTAATGGAGTGTTTTAGCTCTAACATGTAGATCTCTTCCTCTATTTCACCAAGAAAGAAAGTTTTCTTTACATACATCTACTTAACTTTGGACCAAGGTCAAAGGCTGTAGAAATAGATAATAAAAATCTACTGGATTAAATCTTTTCAACTAGAGAAAAGATTCCACCAAAATCTATTTCCTTAACCTAGGAATGTCCCTTAGCAACCAACCTTGATTTGCATTTCTCAACTTTTCATTTAGAACTAAACTTCTTGAATACACATTTGCAATTAATAGGTTTCACCCCCTTATGAAATTGAACTAGGTTCCATGTGTTTTTCTACTTTAGTGTTGTCATTTCCTCATCCATGGCTAGTTTCTAAGACTCACTATCATTCATCTACATTGCCTTCTTCATAGTTCTATGCTCATCAACATTAGTAGACAAAGAAAAATATATATAAAATTAGGTTGGATGTACCTCTCTAGTTACCTTCTTTTCCAAGTGGACCTCTTCAAAATCTAAGAGGGAGGTTCTTCCTACTCAAAACTTACAGTGCTATCCTCCTCATCCTATCCATCATGTACCTCTAGTTCAACCACTAGTGCAACCTCCTTAGTCTTTGAATATATTTCCATAACTGAATTCAAATTATCCTTTGGTTTCTCAACAATAGGAATAGACCTAATCTCCCTAAACCAATTCTAGTTGTACCATTTTACTTGTTTGTGTACACCTTCACACTATCACTTTATCCAATGAAGATACACTTAACATCTTTAAAGTCCAAATTAGACCTCTTCTCCTTAGATACATGAACATATATCTTTCAACCAAATATATGGATATGTTAAAGTGAGGGATTATTATCCGTCTAACCCTCTTATGTGGTTTTGTCAACAAGAGTTGATGTAGGAGATTTGTTAACTAGATGAAAAATTGTACTGAGTACTCCTACCCAAAATTTTTAGTCCAAACCAACTCCATTAAGAATACTCCTAGCCCTTTCCATCAATGTTATATTCATCATTTTTGTAACTTTATTCTACGAAGAGGTGTATAAAGTTTTCTTATGTCATGCAATTCCATTGTCCTTGCACAATATATCAAACTCTACTAAGCAATATTCCCCACCATTGTCTATTCTCAATATCTTGATATTTCTTTCTATCTAGTTCTCAACAAAAGCCTTAAACTTTTTGAATCGATTGAAGACCTTAGATTTATTCCTAAGAAATTAGATCCATGCCTTCTTAGAGAAATCATCAATAAAAGATACGTAATATGAGGATTTTTCAATTGAAGGTACATCTACTAGACCAAAAAACATATAGCAAATCTCAAATAAAATTGAACATGATTTTGTTGTCCATATAAATAATGCTCACAAAAGTAAAAATCCAAAGAACAATCAACCAAACCCTCTAAAAAAAAATAGTTTTCAAGTCTCTAAGGCCTTTCTCACCAATGTGGCCCATATGTTGATGCCACAACATAGTATTCTTAACATGTAACTTTATCCTTGAGGTAAGAGCAAGCTTAGAAAACCCAAACTGTATATCTGGGTGCTTTAGGACTAGATACTACATTTATCTTTGCAACCTGAAATGTGTCATGCCCGCATCTCCCGTGTAGACACGACACACAAATGCCCATGTCATGACCACATTCGCCCTGTGGTCACGACATGGGCCACGAAAAATTTTTCTCCCTACCCTAAGAACCACCTTGCACGTGCTTGCGTGCTTGGTGGTAATACGCCTGAGGCGTAAACATGACAACACAATCGATGAAGGTGAAGGCCGACAAGGGAGTATGCGACGAGTAAGATGTCGCTTATAGGGTTAGACTAGATAAACTTGAACCGACGAGTAATCGATTATGATGACCAGAAGGCATGTGGTTAAGTTGAAAGATGGATAGAATGCAATTGAAGTGGAAGGTTGGTGAGAGAATTTAATCAAACAAGGCATAATTTAAACTCTAGGAATCCAGCAAGAATCCGGCAGCATAATGCGTTATCGACGAGGGTGGAATTCATTATACTATCGCTTAACATGGTTATGTAGCTTACCTATTTTGGTTAGTCTCTCTAACTACTTGGTAATCCTGGTCACTTGCGCAGGGCTTTAATCTTTGCTAAAAGACGTACACTAGGTTTACGTTTGATTTGATTTTCTTTTTGTTTTAACGCTTAAATTAAATGATAGGAAAATTGGCCCCTAATGGACTTCCTCAATCTATTTTTTGATATTGCTACCTAATTCTTCGCCTATAAAACAAAAGAATTACAAAATCTTATATATATTTTTTTCTTTGTATCGTTTCAAGGTATGTCATTTGCAATTTAATTAAACTCTGAGTTTTTAATTTCTTCAAATAATAAAACATGTATTTGTGTATGTCTTTATTTATCTATATAAATACATATATTATACCATAAAATCTGCAATAAAATATATAAATAAATTTTCCTTTTAATAAAACCCTAATATAATTATATATTATTACTACGTATATATATTTTTTTAAATCATGCCCCACAACCAAAAATCCATGGAAAAAATTATATATGTTAAAAAAAATTAGGTTTACCTTATGAAGGACTAGGCTCATTTGTTATAAGCCTAAAAGAATAAATTTTTTTTGAAGTTCCTTGGGTATCAAAACCCTAATCACAATGTTTTCTTTCTTGAATGCCAAGGTAAGAAGTTTGGTGTGGGTGCCAGCAATGGAAGAGGAGTGGCGGTAGACCTGTGCCTTGAGAGCCACAATAGGGAAGGGGCGACGGAAGGGAGTTGGCGCAGGGGTGGAAACCATGGTGGAAGGCAGAGATGGAGGCCGGGAAGAAGATGGACGGCGTGGGGTAGGGTAGTAGAAGGCCGCGTGAGGGAGGGAGGAAGGGCTGGCGGTGCGAAGGCTGCGGGAGGGAACTGCGAGTGGGAGGGGTGCGTAAGGTTTAGCGCGGGGGTTAGGGCATCGAGCGGGGTGCGGACAAAGTGGTGCTCACAGCAGGAACGGTGGAGGTTGAATGTGGCAGGGTCTGTGCGTAGCAGAGGAGGGGCGGCACCATCCGCGGAGGGAGGAGGAGGAAGCACGACATGAGGGGACGGTTGTAGGTTTGGGTTTGGGTTTGGGGGTGTGGGTGGAGGCTTCGCCTCCCACCCCACACCCCTCGTCTCAAGCATACAGTGGGACTGTGGGCTCCATGACCCACAGTCCCATTAACTTAGTTCATTTTTTTTGATGTTTTTTTTTTGTTTTGAAAACACTCAGATCTGCTCACAAACAGTCCACCAGGGACTCATTTCCATAGCATTCAAGGACACTTTTTTTCTGTACTATAAAATATTTAAATATAAATATTTGTACATATTATATATATATATATATATATATATATATATATTCAATAAACTACAATACCATCAGCTTATTAACATTTTTGTAAATGCATCTATACTACTTCTATTTTTTTTTATATTTTATATATACTTGCACATATGTATATTTGTATGTATGTTTGTATATCCCTCCTAAATCTGTCTATTTCTTTAAAAAAAATACAGTTTGCTCTCTTTGTTTTGCCCAACATTCTTTTATATATAGATATACTTTAAGTACAGTTCATTTTGTTCTTTGTAATAGGAAAGCAAATACAGGTGGTTAGTTTGTTCATTTATCCAATATGCAATCCAATATAGTATGCACATATATATATATATATATGTATGTATGTTTATATAACTGACATTTATATATGTTATATATAAACATCAAAATTTATTTCTATATCTTCCCTTCTTTTTTTTTTTTACCACAGCATATACTCAGAAAAATAGAATGGAAGGGTGAACTGAGTAGAACTGATTACATATATGTTTTTAGAAACATACCATAATGGAGGTATACACCTTTCTTTGAGTAGTAAAAAAAAATATACATAAAACATTATTTCTCTTTCGAATAGCAATAAAGTGGAGGATGTATCTCAGTCTAGTCTTACTTTCTTTTCAACAACAACCAGTACTTAGAAATTTCACTTCAAAATAATAGAAGAGTGTTACATTAAAAATATCCCTCTTTTTTTTATACATGAGATAATGGCAGAAATACAAATACAAACTTCATATGCACTTCACAAAACTTAACTCACAAAATAGGAAGATAACAGTATTAAGTTTCAAAGACTGAATATTTACATTGCAATATTCTTTTTTTTTTTTGAAAGGGCATCAACAAAAATTTGTTTTTTAACTATTCTCATAACCATTTCACAAGTTGCACACTCCCTCTTTGAGAACAACAACATTTACAAAACTGATCCAGCACAAGTTTCTCATAAAACATTAATAATTTAGCAAAATATTTACATTTCACAATCTAGCACGGCCAACAACATGGCATGATTAATAACAGGTTTTACAAAAGGGCCAAAGTAGCTATGGCTTCAAAACAGCCAACACAAGAGGCTATATGAACTCCAACTTGAGCTCCCACACATCCCTTCTCTTCTCTTAATAACCTGCAGCTGAACACATCAACAAGGCAACAAAAGGGCCAGCCACTAAGAAAGGAAAGCTCTCCTCCCTACCGTAGACCCGCAAGAGGGTCACCCCCAAGCTAGGGAGGCAGGGGATTTCACACAGGTATACCAAATCACAACAGAATTTCAACCACAACTAAACACAAAACAAATACACCCCATAGGATTAACACATTACATCAACTCATAAAAATGAGTTTGGTGAGGGTAGGGAATAGACCTCTCAACTTAAAGGGGCTCCCAATGATAAAGAAGTTCTCAACACATGGCCTCTAGCCAAAATCCCTGAAACAATCCAATCCACAAGAATCTCACACCAATATGCTTGGCACTCTTGCCATATAAACATCTCCTCCTCAAATGATAATAGGCCCTCAAGGCATAAACACATAATCACAAAACTGTGGGAGAGCCCCCAAGGATTGTTCCTCTCCCCTACCCATACTAGTTGAGCATTTCCTCCATAGGAGGTGCTCTCACCATGACACCCACCCCAACATCAAATGCAAAACAACACAATGCAAACAAACATTCAACCAAAATTCAAACATGGAAACATCATATAAATAAGGCAAGTAATAAGTTAAGAGCCTACCTTCAAGGACTTGGCAATGGATGTAGAAGTTGGTGAAGAGCTCCAAGCCTTCCCAAGCCTTCCAACCTTTTTCAGATTTTCTTTTCCAACCTACTCTAACTCCTCCAAACTAGTAAGGAAATCTAAATTTTCAAGAAGTCTTTTAAAAAAAATGCAAGGAAAAGATTAGAATTCCAAAACCCCCATTCCTCTACAAGAGGGGCTATTATAGGCCCTCTATTTGGCCTTGAGAGAATGAGGTGGTGACATTTGTCACCATCTCTTCCCTCCACCAAAGCCACTTGGAATAGAGAGAAGGTAAGAGAATGACAAGTGTCCTCCTCTCCCTTCACCTCCATCTCCACCTCATCCACTTGTGCTTCCACACAAGTGGGAGGGGGACAAATGGTGAGTTGGATTCCCACTCACCCTTCCACAAGACAATGGCCTTGAGTGGTGCTCCCACTCACTTGGGAGCTTGGGAGGACTCTTAGAGACCCCCCAAGTCTTCCTTGGGAATGTTTCCCAAAACTTAGGGATGGGAGAGGTGCTCTTCCCAAGGCAAGGCCCATCCCTCATCTTCCCTTTTCCCATTTTCGTCATTTTGACTCAACCATGGGTTAGGGTGACCTAAGGTGAGTCAAAACTAGGGTTAGGTGGTCCAAGTTGACCCTAGACTCATGGTTGACCAACTAGGGTAACTTTTGGGACCCTAGGGGTCATGAAAGGGGTCAAAAATCCACATAAAAATGGCCCAAATAAAATAATAAAAATACCAATTGACATAAATCAATTAAAATTTTACAACACATAATATTAATCAAAAAGAAAGAGAGAGTGTACTAAGGCTTAAATAAAAGAAATTAAAATTTAAACCAAGCACAATAAATCATCATGCAATTTCACACGTGATCCTTATCCCTCTTGGGAACGGATCGGCTTAACCAGGAATAACATGGTGTGATTCCTACCTCTGATTTCCCGTGGCTAGGGAAAGTAAAACCTGCACATCTTGATCAAGTGTTAGTTCTATCATGAAAGTGATAGCCAAAGCAACTAGAAATTAAATTTACACATACATTACATCAATATCCATCAATACATAAATTTAAATTAACTGCATTTCCATCACATGTCAATTAATTCCAATCACATGATCAACTAGAATCTCATAACAAAATATCATCTAATATAAAACCATATATCGAACCACAATAAATTATTAATATGACCGAATCAAATCACATATATCAAATCAGTGAGGTAACACATCAAGTCTGCAATATGAAACATAGTGACTACTGAATAGCACAATGATCAAAATATAGGAGGTAAAATAGTCGGCCTCACATCCTCCCCCCCTAAGACTGAACTTCCTCCTGGACGTCATCAAAAAGGTGAGGATAGAGTGCCCTCAAGCTAGCTGCATCCTCCCATGTCACTGTAACCTCGTCATAACGATCCCACTAGACCCTAACGTGGTCCATCTCTCAACCTCGAAGGCCCAGCATCCGACGAGCCAATATGCGAATTGGCTCCAGCACCAACTTCTCGCTTGCCTCTACCTGTAAGGCACTCCAGTCCAGAACATGAGATACATCAGATATATACCATCTTAAAATAGAAACATGGAAAACATCGTGGATACGTGACAGGCTAGGTGGCAAAGCTAGACGATAGGCAACTGGTCCTATCTGCTCCAAAATCTCAAAGGGACCTACGAACCGAGGTGCAAGCTTAGAGCCCTTACCATAATGGATTGGACTCTTGTGTGGCCGCACTCTAAGGAATACTCTGTCTCCCACTGAGAAGCTTCAATCTACCCTCTTAGCATCGACATACTTCTTCTGCCTATCCTGTGCATCCTGCAACCTCTGTCGAATCAGTGTGACCTGCTGCTCCATATCCTGTACTAGCTCTGGACCAATGGCGACTCTGTCCTCAATACAGTCCCAACTCAATGGTGTCCTGTATGGCCTGCCATATAAAGCCTGAAAGGGAGGCATACCTAACAAGCTGTGATGCCCATTATTGTAGGCAAACTCAACTAGATAAAGATACTCCTCCCATCTAGACTGATGGTCCATAACATACATCTGAAGCATGTCCTCCAATATCTAATTCACCCGCTCTGTCTACCCATCTGTCTCTAGATGATAAGCGGAGCTATAATTGAGCTGTGTGCCCATTACCTACTGTAAGGCTCTCCAGAATGCTGAAGTGAACATTGGATCTCTATCCAAAATAATGCGGTGAGGTACCCCATGTAGTCTCACAATGTCATCCAAGAATACCCTCACCACAACTGGCGCATTGTACGTTGAGCACATAGGAGAAAAATGAGCCACCTTGGTCAACTTGTCGACTGTCACCATGATGGCATCATGGCGACGTGAAGACATAGGAAGACCAACAATAAAATCCATGGAAATGGTGTCCCATTTCCACTCAGGTATATCATGTGGGTATAAGAGACCTGCTGGATGCTGATGCTCGGCCTTGACCCTCTGGCACTCAAGGCAACGAGCCACAAACTCTACTATGTCATGTCTCATACCTGCCCAATAGTACAGCTGTCGAAGATCGGCATGCATCTTCTTCACCCCTGGATGTGCCACATATGGTGCTCTATGAGCCTCTGATAGCACTATAGTGCGCAGGTCACCTACGCGGGGTACATAGATGCGTTGTCGATGTCGAAGCAAACCATCTGTGTCCAGTGTATACCCTGCAAACTTGCCCACAAGGGCCCTCTGTGATCTGATCTCCTGCTGCACCTCAAGATACCACTCATCCTCTGGCAGATGTTGAATAATGTGGTCCCTCAAGTCCACTCGCAAAGTCAAGGTCAAGAGCTTGTGGCGCCTCCGACTCAATGCGTCAGCAACCACGTTCTCCTTCCCTTTGATATAGTGGACATCAAAATCATACTCGTAGAGGAACTCCATCCAACACCGCTGATGGGCGTTTAGATTCAGCTGTGTGAATATATACTGAAGGCTATGATGGTCGGAATGGAGCTCAAAACGGCGGCCCAACAAGAAGTGTCTCCAACGGACTAGTGCATGAACCACTGCTGCTAACTCCAAGTTGTGAGTGGGGTAATTTAGCTCATGGGTTTTGAGCTTTTACAACTCATACATGATCACTCTGCCACCCTGCATAAGTATAGCTCCCAATCCCTTGAGTGATGCATCCGTGTAAACCACAAAATCTGCTGCAAGATTAGGAACCGCCAAAATAGGAGCGCTGGTAAGGTGCTCCTTGAGGACTTCGAAGGCCCTCTCGCACTGCTCAGTCCAAAGAAAACTCTTCCCTTTCCACTGAAGGGAAGTGATGGGGTGCGCTATCCGAGAAAAACCCTCAACAAAACAATGGTAATAACCAGCTAACCCCATGAAACTCCTGACCTCTGTCACACTAGTGGGTGCTGGCCAATCCCTGATAGCTCTGATCTTCGATGGATCTACTGAGATTCCATCGCCAGAAAGGATATGTCCTAGGTACTGAACCTCTGTCCTAAAAAATGCACACTTCACCAAATTCCCATAAAGTTTCTACTCTCGCAAGCACTGTAGAACCTGATGAAGGTGCTCCTCGGTCCGTGAGTAAATCAAAATGTCATCGAGAAAAATGATCACGAACCGATCTAAATATGTACGGAACACCCCGTTCATGAGACTCATGAACACTGCAGGGGCATTCATCAAGCCGAAGGGAACCACTATGAACTCATAGTGCCTGTAAAGAGTCTGGAAGGCGGTCTTATGGATATCTACCTCTGCGATGCGTAACTGATGATAGCCGGACTTCAGGTCTATCTTAGAGAACACCCTGGCTCCCTGCATCTGGTCGAAAAGATCATCAATCCTAGGCAGCGGGTAACGGTTCTTCACCATCACCTTATTCAACTGCCTGTAGTCCATACATAAACGAAGAGACCCATCCTTCTTCTTCATGAAGATGATAGGAGCGCCCCAAGGTGAAACGCTTGGTCAGATGTGCCCCTTCTCTAGCAAGTCCTCCAACTATAGTTTGAGCTCAGTGAGCTCATGTGTGGTCATCCTGTAAGGCACACGAAACACTGGCTTGGCACCCGGCACTAGGTCTATGTGAAAGTCTACCTCACATCAGGGAGGCATCCCCGGTAACTCTGTTGGGAAAACATCGGCAAACTCTCTAAGGATGGGATGATCATCCAAAGTTGCCTCTAGCTCGTCATCTGATCTATCGCTCACTGTGATGGCGAACAACTAACAACCCTTCCGCATGTAGTGCTTAAGCTGCTGAGAAGATATCATATGTACTACGGTGGGCTTCTGCATGCCCACAATCTCAACTGAAGTGCCGTGATCATCTAAACAGCTGATCGCCTTTCGGCGACAATCTAGCTTGGCTCGATGAGCTGCAAGCCAATCCATACCCAACACCACATCATAGGATCCTAATGTCATGACTCTAAGGTCGCATACTATAGTGAAGGATCCCAAAGCAACCTCACAATCATGGATAAAGGTATCTACTGTTAGTTTGTCTCCTGAAGCCAACTCAACTACCCACCTATCACCCTGCCTAGAGGCCACCAACCTGCTACGCTCCACTAACGATGGAGATATAAATGAATCAGTAGCACCAGAGTCAAAAAGAATAGAAATGGGGTTACCCCCAATCATTCCTGACGTCTCAATCATGGACGCCTAAAAATCTACCTGACGGTTATGTATCGCTGCAAACATATGGTGGGATCTACCCACATCACCCACTGTCTGCTCTGAACCTCCCACACAAGGCTATCCCCCTGCTGTATAACCCTGTGGACACTCTCTAGCCAGGTGTCCTGCTCCACCACAAACATAACAAGGACCTCTGACCTATACCTATACAGTCTAGGTCCTACCCGTCTGCTGCTGTCCTGATCTACTGGTAGACCCCTGTGAACCTCTATAAGACTGTTGTGTCCTCGCGGGTCTCGTAGATGGTCCCTGCTATCTCTGATCTTTGTGCGGGCCCTAGTGCTACCAACCCCTATTATGTCCCCCCTGTGACCCCTGCTGTGTCCTAGCTCTCTACTACTACAATGGCTGCTGCTACTGTAAGGGTCTAGGAGGTAAGGATGCTGAACTGAATCCTCCTCTATGGGGTGGCTGCGATGGTCTATAAAAACTCTGCTGATGCTGTTGTTGTCCCCGATCCTGAAACTGAGGGCGAGAACTCTACCCTCGTCCCTAAATATCCTCAGCGATGTATGCCTTCTCGGCAGCATCACTCAAAGTCTGTGGGTTTGCCATCCGAATAGGCCCTACTATACTGTGATTGAGCCCTCTGATAAACTTGTGCACTAGGAGTTTCTCGTCATGGAGATACTTCGCATACCTAGATAGCTCTGTAAACCTAGCCTCATACTGAGCCACTATAAGTCCTCTCTACTGGCGGTCATGGAACTTGTCTAGATGACGCTGCCTGTAGTGGTTTGATAAATAGCGCGCATTGAAGCACTCAATGAAGGTCTCCCATGTAAGGGTGTCCAATGATAGGTGGCACTTGCACTCCTTAGTGTGCCACTAGGTAGTTGCTACGTCTCGCAACAAGTGAACTGCCACTCGGGCCTTCGTGTTGCCCTCATAAGGACGCAATGCGAAGCACCTATCTAAACTGATTAGCTAGGCCTCTGCCTCAGCTCCCTCTGTGGTCCTGATGAATGTGGGAGGGTTCAACCTCAATATATCCCTAATGGGATCTCCCCTATCTCTATGGCCCTGGGTAGGCTCCTCTGCATGATACTCATAAGGCCTGTGACCTAGGTGCTCTACATGCACTGTCTCATCCTGTCTAGCCCGATGTGGGGGGCTCCTGCTACAGGCCCTGTTGGCCAAACCAACCTCCTCTGTCTCAGGTAGCTTGACGTAAGGCTCCTCACGTGGTGCCCCTCGCGGCTCTACGCGGGGCTCCTCTCGCAGATCCTCACGGGGCTCGACACATGGCTCTGCTACTACCCGTGGAAGCCTGTCTAGAATTGCCTGTAAGGCCTGTAATATCTGCGGTCCCATATCTGGTGGGGCCGGTGGTGCCTGTGGCTGTAAGAGTGGCTAATCCTATGGATCTGGCTGTACCTATGGCTCTGGCTGACCTAGTCCCACAGCTAATGAATCAGTGCGTACCTCTGGGGGTGGAGTGCGGTGGGTCTGTGCTCGTCGAACTCGTCTGGGAGGCATCCTACAAAATGAGGTAGCCACAAGTCAATCATAGTTGCAGAAACAATAATGTGCCTAAAACAAGCCCAGTGTTTTAAAAACTTGCCTCTGATACCAAATGTCATGCCCGCATCTTCTATGTAGACACGACACACAAATGCCCATGTCATGACCACATTCGCCCTTTGGTCACGACATGGGCCACAAAAAAATTTTCTCCCTACCCTAAGAACCACCTCGCACGCGCTTGCGTGCTTGGTGGTAATACGCCTGAGGCGTAAACATGACAACACAATCAATGAAGGTGAAGGCCGACAAGGGAGTATGTGACGAGTAAGATGTCGCTTATAGGGTTAGACTAGATAAACCTGAACCCTAAATAAATTTGAACTGACAAGTGATCGATTATGATGACCAGAAGGCACGTGGTTAAGTTGAAAGATAGATAGAACGCAATTGAAGTGGAAGGTTGGTGAGAGAATTTAATAAAACAAGGCATAATTTAAACTCTAGGAATCCAGCAAGAATCTGGCAGCATAATGCGTTATCGATGAGGGTGGAATTCATTATACTATCGCTTAATGTGGTTACGTAGCTTACCTATTTTGGTTAGTCTCTCTAACTACTTGGTAATCCTGGTCACTTGCGCAGGGCTTTAATCTTTGCTAAAAGACGTACACTAGGTTTACATTCAGTTTGATTTTTTTTTGGTTTTAACACTTAAATTAAATGATAGGAAAATTGGCCCCTAATGGACTTCCTCAATCTATTTTTTGATATTGCTACCTAATTCTTCACCTATAAAACAAAAGAATTACAAAATCTTATATATTTTTTTTTCTTTGTATCGTTTCAAGGTATGTCATTTGCAACTTAAGTAAACTCTGAGTTTTTAATTTCTTCAAATAATAAAACATGTATTTGTGTATGTCTTTATTTATCTATATAAATACATATATTATACCATAAAATTTGCAATAAAATATATAAATAAATTTTCCTTTTAATAAAACCCTAATATAATTATATATTATTACTACGTATATATTTTTTTTAAAATCATGCCCCACAACTGAAAATTCATGGCAAAAATTATATACGTTAAAAAAATTAGGTTTACCTTATGAAGAAGGACTAGGTTCATTTGTTATAAGCCTAAAAGAATAAATTTCTTTTGAAGTTCCTTGGGTATCAAAGCCCTAATCACAATGTTTTCTTTCTTGAATGCCAAGGTAAGAAGTTTGGTGTGGGTGCCAGCAATGGAAGAGGAGCAGCGGCGGACCTGTGCCTTGAGAACCATGACAGGGAAGGGGCGACGGAAGGGAGTTGGCGCAGGGGTGGAAACCATGGCGGAAGGCAGAGATGGAGGCCGGGCGGAAGATGGACGGTGCAGGGTAGGGTAGTAGAAGGCTGCGTGAAGGAGGGAGGAAGGGCTAGCGGTGCGAAGGCCGCGGGAGGGAGCTGCGAGTGGGAGGGGTGCATAAGGTTCAGCGTGGGGGTTAGGGCACCGAGCGGGCAAAGACAGAGTGGTGCTCACGGCAGGGACGACAGAGGTTGAAGGCGGCGGGGTCTGTGCGCAGGAGAGGAGGAGCAACACCGTCCGTGAAGGGAGAAGGAGGAAGCACAGCATGAGGGGATGGTTGTAGGTTTGGGTTTGGGTTTGGGGGTGTGGGTGGAGGCTTCGCCTCCCACCCCACACCCCTCGTCTCAAGCATACAGTGGGACTGTGGGCTCCATGACCCACAGTCCCATTAACTTAGTTCATTTTTTTTTTATGTTTTTTTTTTGTTTTGAAAACACTCAGATCTGCTCACAAACAGTCCGCCAGGGATTCATTTCCACAGCATTCAAGGATGCTTTTTTTCTGTACTATAAAATATTTAAATATAAATATTTGTATATATATAATATATATATATATATTCAATACACTACAATACCCTCAACTTATTAACATTTTTGTAAATGCATCTATACTACTTCTATTTTTTTTTTTTTTTTATATATATACTTGCACATATGTATATTTGTATGTATGTTTGTATATCCCTCCTAAATCTGTCTATTTCTTTAAAAAAAATACAGTTTGCTCTCTTTGTTTTGCCCAACATTCTTTTATATATAGATATACTTTAAGTACAGTTTGTTTTGTTCTTTGTAACAGGAAAGCAAATACAGGTGGTTAGTTTGTTTAAACACAGTTTGTTCATTTATCCAATATGCAATCCAATATAGTATGCACATATATATATGTTTATATAACTAACATTTATATATGTTATATATAAACATTAAAATTTATTTCTGTATCTTCCCTTCTTTTTTTTTAACACAGCATATACTCAGAAAAATAGAATGGAAGGGTGAACTGAGTAGAACTGATTACATATATGTTTTTAGAAACATACCATAATGGAGGTATACACCTTTCTTTGAGTAGTAAAAAAAATATACATAAACATTATTTCTCTTTCGAATAGCAATAAAGTGGAGGATGTATCTCAGTCTAGTCTTACTTTCTTGTCAACAACAACCAGTACTTAGAAATTTCACTTCAAAATAATAGAAGAGTGTTACATTAAAAATATCCCTCTTTTTTTTTATACATGAGATAATGGCAAAAATACAAATACAAACTTCATATGCACTTCACAAAACTTAACTCACAAAATAGGAAGATAATAGTATTAAGTTTCAAAGACTGAATATTTACATTGCAATATTCTTTTTTTTTTTGAAAGGGCATCAACAAAAATTTGTTTTTTAACTATTCTCATAACCATTTCACAAGTTGCACACTCCCTCTTTGAGAACAACAACATTTACAAAACTGATCCAGCACAAGTTTCTCATAAAACATTAATAATTTAGCAAAATATTTACATTTCACAATCTAGCACGGCCAACACCATGGCATGATTAATAACAGGTTTTACAAAAGGGCCAAAGTAGCTATGGCTTCAAAACAGCCAACACAAGAGGCTATATGAACTCCAACTTGAGCTCCCACACATCCCTTCTCTTCTCTTAATAACCTACAGCTGAACACATCAACAAGGCAACAAAAGGACCAGCCACTAAGAAAGGAAAGCTCTCCTCCCTATCATAGACCTGCAAGAGGGTCACCCCCGAGCTAGGAAGGCAAGGGATTTCACACAGGTATACCAAATCACAACAGAATTTCAAGCACAACTAAACACAAAATAGATACACCCCATAGGATTAACACATTACATCAACTCATAAAAATGAGTTTGGTGAGGGTAGGGAATAGACCTCTCAACTTAAAGGGGCTCCCAATGATAAAGAAGTTCTCAACACATGGCCTCTAGCCAAAATCCCTGAAATAATCCAATCCACAAGAATCTCACACCAATATGCTTGGCACTCTTGAAGGTACATCTACTAGACCAAAAAACATATAGCAAAGCTCAAATAAAATTGAACATGATTTTGTTGTCCATATAAATAATGCTCACAAAAGTAAAAATCCAAAGAACAATCAACCAAACCCTCTAAAAAAAATAGTTTTCAAGTCTCTAAGGCCTTTCTCACCAATGTGGCCCATATTTTGATGCCACAACATAGTATTCTTAACATGTAACTTTATCCTTGAGGTAAGAGCAAGCTTAGAAAACCCAAACTGTATATCTGGGTGCTTTAGGACTAGATACTACATTTATCTTTGCAACCTATAATGTTTCTACAATTTCAACCTATAATGATTCTACAAGTTCCAAAGCTAAGGGTCTAGATGTTGTAGATTTATTTTAGGTACAACCAAACGATTACACTATATGTATGTGCTAGAATTAAGGAAGAAAATTGTCTCAACATAAACTCCCTTTGGAAGCATCATAGCTCCATAAACCATTTTACACCCTTCCTTGTTGTAGAATATTTGCACATCCATATCATTCATCTTACTAATATATAACATGTTCCATTGCCAAACCTAAGATGTGAAACTCCTAAGACACCTCTAATCCTCCCATTAGATAATCTAATCTTGACTCTATCATATCCAACAATATTGAGAAAAGAGTTTCCACCAAGGTAGAACTTCCCACCATCAAACTTCTCATATTAGAAAAACCACTCTCTATGAGGAGTCATGTGGAAAGAGGCTCCAAAGTTGATCATTTGTGCATCCTCCCATTCATGCATATCCAAGGATGCAATAAATGTGTCACCAACATCATCCTAAGAAGTCCTCAATTTTGAATCATCATCTAATCTATTCTTTCTCTTCAACTCCACCTCGTAGTCCTTTATGTGGCCTTTCTTCCTACAATTCCAACATTTCACCTTGGATTTACCAAGAGACTTAGATCTCCCCTTAGACTTGGATCTTCCTCTATCTTTCTTATTTTCCTTATTCTTGTCTTTCTCATTTGATCTTCTATGAACAACTAATGCATCCTAGAAGAAATTAGAAGTTTTTTGTCTCAACTCCTCCAAGAGAAGAGCATCCACCACTTCTTAAAGCATAATCTTAGTTCCAATACTACCAATATCCATCACTAATTTGTTCCATGAATTAGGAAAAGAACACGACAAAATGATATATCAATGTTCATCATCTATCTACACACCTATGGAATGTAACTAGCTCATGATGATTTTGAATGCATTTAGGTGCTCTATAACTAGGTCCACATCAACCATCCTCAAAGAATACAACTTCTTTGATAAAAAAAAAATTATTTGCCAAGGATTTAGTCTATTATATATTATACAACTTCTTCTAGAGATTCTCCAAGGTGGTTTCTCCTGCTACATTCAAGAGCACTAAATTTGTCAAACAAATCCTAATCAGGCTTATCACTTTTTGATCCAACATGACCTAGTGTTTGTCCTTCATAGTCAAGGTTTTGTTTCCAAAAACCATAATCCATACATCTAAATCTATGAGTAGATCCTCCATTTTAATCTTCCACAACACAAAGTTTATGTCATTAAATCTATGCATCTCCAACTATGATGTGCTCACCATCTTTTCTTGAAACAAGATCTCTCTGAAGAACAACTCCCATTCAAAACAAGATTAATAAATCAAAAAATATTTTTCCATAACCTAGGGTCTCATGAGCTAGCCAAGATTTGATACCAATTTAATCTATGAGAAAAGTAGTGCTAAATAGGTAGAACTTGATATTTTAATAAAGAAACATCACACATGCAATGACATAAAAATTCATGCAACACATAAAATAGAGATAACATAGTGTTTACCCTATGAAAACCCTTTCAAAAAAACCCAACAACAAAATGAACCTCAATATATATTCTATAATCAACTAGTGGTTACAATATAATATTAGAGTATGCCTACTCCTCTATCACATAAACTCTATCTGGAGATATTCTAGCAACGTAACCCCTTACAAAATCACAACTCTGCAATATCCATCCCAAGAATCTAATATATGGCCAAGCCCAAACCAAAAACCATAAATAGTTTTATTAAATAATAGGAAAATACCATGGGCCAAATGTGGCACCCAAATCTCCATGCAAAATTCTAACACCCAACCTTCATGATGGGTCGACATGGTAAAATAAAATGTAACTCCCACATCATAACCATGTCATAACCACCCAAACATGGGTGCTCCACTTTGAACTTTTTGTCTCTTTTTAAAGATGCTCTATGACATGTCATTCTTATGTGTCATAAGTTGGTCAAAAGTCATAGTCCACTATGTAACCTCTCTCTTACATGCTCTTGTATGCATCATAGAATATATTACATCTTACAATGTCATAGATGTTCTTACACATATTACATGGCATACATATTCTTACACATGTCATAATACAAAAAACATGTGGTATATAGTGCCACATCAAGTGGGACGACCTTTCCCATGAGGCAAATAAAGAATAAATTTGAACAATACGGTTTGCAAGGTGAATGACACCTAATCCTAACACATGGATGGGAAGGATAGCACAACCTAATGCATCAATAAAAGTGCCATTATAGAACCTTACTCAGACACTAGATGCAACATACAAGTCATGATGGACATAGGTATTATATAGGTGATCTTTAGTAACTGTATTAAAAATGAAATTTTGATCCATAAGAATCCCACAAGTGACCTTGTGTTGAATTCAATCTTCAATATGTAGAGGACCATGGTTTCCATTATTAAGAATTTGACAAGAAAATGTGATGAAAGGAGAAGTAGGAGAAGAAGGAACCATATCAATTATTCTATCCATCTTTAATAGATCTAAAACATTTTAGAAACACTCACCTTATTTTTTGATTAGCCTTGTGCTTGTAGACTCCTCATGTCAACCACCATAAAGGAGATATAGCTATAAAACATATGAGGGAAAGTAAAATTTGGTTTGTGCATTTAGGAGATTACCTCAATCAATCATTTATTTGGTGTATTTTAGCCCCTATGTACATGCACTTTAGAATGTTTAGAATACGTTAGATCCTAGTGAAGTGAGAGAGTGGTGTGTGTAGAGATTTAAACTTAAGAAGATAAAATCCTAGGAGGTTCTCTACTCTAAATTGTGTGTACAAGTGATGCAGGACAAGAGGGATATGGATGTCACAAGATATGCAATAGGGAAATGTTGAAGACAAGATAAAAATCTTTAGACCTACAACATAGAGAGGATGAAACATGGTTTTGGGAAACTATGGCATCAATGGAAGATCAATAATGGAGGAAAGCTATGGACAATGGCAAAGCTAAGGAGATATATTGAGATAAAATGAGGAGAGGAGAATAAAATCAATGGAGATGTTATGGCTTGGATCCAATGGGAGCCTCAATCTTAAAATATTTAATAGTTTTATTTGTTTCCCTATAACAAGTGAGTCTCCCTTGAAAAATTAGTATAAAGAAGTGTAGGAAGAATAAATAGAGTGAGCCAAGAGTAACCCAGAGAGCCAAATGATGTTCAAAATTAGATAAATATTAAAAGATCTTGAGAAAAGGACCATTAGAAAATATAGTATGTATTAAGGTTTTAATATTCATTGCGACCAAAGTTCAAACATTGAGCATGAACACAAGTGCCCAAGAGCATTGGTCTCTAGACACAAGTGCCTGAGGGTGTTGGTGTTCTAGTAAAACTAGCTTTCCAAAATTTGGGTATAGGTTGAGGATGAGGTTATAAGGCTTTTTCTATTATTTTTGCATACTTTTGATAGGTGTTCATGTTGAAAAATGGGTTGAATGATGCATGCTTATAGAAGAGTAAGGGAATGGATGCCAAAATGAGTGTAGAAACATATTATGAGAACTACAAAGTAGGCATTTTTAATCTTACACTTACAAAATATATCTAGGCTGAGTAAATAAATAACTAACCTTAGATAAATGAGATAGGACTATATCAAATAATTGAAATAAATGTTGTAATTTGTGGGGAAATAAATAAATAAAATGTGAGGTACTTAGCTCTAGATCTAATGAAGATTCCATTATGTAAATGCTAAGAATTTATTCATCAAGATATCTAAAAATAAGGGTCAATTAGACAACATTGTTGACTTGGGAATTTAATTGTGAAACTCCATGGTTCACATGTGCGAGTGTAGAAGTGATCTTTGTGAGTGCATACATGAATTTGATGCATGGAACTAGACTTGAAAGTGTCTTATTTGATATGGTTGATATTTATTTTTTTAAACCTATTCACCTTTGTATGTGCACCCTGAATTTGATAAGGAATAGGTGGTGTTTAGAAACATCTATGAGGAGTCTATTAAATTGTGAGTCATGTCATTCTCAATTAGACCCTTGGATGGACCAATTCAATGATGATGAACTAAGGTTGAGAATAACAAGTAAATGTAAAACATGCTCCTGAAAGGAAGCAAGGTACGCGGAAACACTTCCTACATCGATCTAATAAGGCGAGATGTATGCAAATTCTTTTTAATCCTTACAATTGCAGAAATGTTAAACATTTAATAGAGATATTACAATAGCAAACACAACACAAGAATGTAGACACAGAGAGAGAGACAAGATATCTCGTGGGGAAAACCTTTTCAAGTGAAAAACCCCACACTCTAAAACCTGCACAATGTATTAAAAAAATTGTAAAGGATTACAATACACTTGCAATGCAAGTTCTTCCAAGAGTCTTCAAATGTCATTTCTAGAGCCTCTATAATTACAGCTCCAAAATCCACATTATATAGAGATACAAGGCAATATTGAGAAGCCTCTAGAGATAGGCATCCATCTTGGCCACATGGCCATTTACACACTCAAAGGACACTTGTAGAACACATTTTCACCTCTCTTACATTTGTCATAACATGGCAGATTTGACTTCCCAAGGATAGAGCGCTCCATGCTGAAAATAGGCAATGATAGATGATCTTACACATCTTACTGTTGGAATTAGGACAGACAACTAAGAGGGGGGGTGAATCAATTGTCCCACAATATTAACCTTTTCTTTCTTTTAATCTTCTTTCACAAATTACAAATAGATTAATGATGCAAACATTAAAACATGAAACAATAAAACATGAGCAGAAACATAATTAACACACTTGACACCAAGATTTTTAATGTGGAAACCCGATTAAGGGAAAAACCATGGTGGGGGTTAACCCACAAGATTCATACCGTATTAAAAGTACTTAAAAAGGGGAAGGCACTTGCCTTTAGGTGCACTGCTCAGAGCTCACTGCTCAAATAGAGGCTCACTGCCTACAGAATGTAGTTTAATATAGAAGGAATTAACTGAGAAATAGCATCTTCTTCATGCTTGGTTCAGTCTCATTGAGTGCTCATAAAACTTCTGCTCTTCTCCCAAATACTTCTTCACTATCACTTCATCATTTACTATTCTTTCTCCTCTATTCCTCCTCTTCTCTGCTTTGCTTCTAATCCTTTCTTCGGATTTGATTATTTCGTACAAGGATGATTTTCCACAACTCATCAACAAGTATTTATATGCTTCATCAACCTTGGAATAAACATCAAGGTTAGCACTTCAAACATCTAACTTAATGTGAATCACTAAGCTATCAGCCAAACATAACTGGGATTCAAATCTTCCTTGATCAACATGCCACGCTCCATAGAATTGTTCTTAGGTCATCCGCAACATGCTAGAATCATCCGGTCAGCCAAGACTGGGACGAACAACAACACCAAGAAGAAAATCTTCAATGGGCTCGGTCTTCAATGCGGACCTCCAACACAGTAGGCACATGATCCAGAGACCTCCACAAGCACATTGAATTTAACAAAGACATCCGCACTCCCCCAAATTATCAGAATCATTTGCATCTTCTCCCGGAACCTCAAGAACAATGTATGCCATGACTCTCACACTAGAAAGATTGCTTGCAGACCTCTAAACCACGAACCACTTGAGTTGATGATACACACTAACTTCCCAAACATGCCTCCAAAACCATAGATCATAATATTTGAATGCAGAGCAATCCAGACCAATTTACTGTCACTCTATCTCTTCTAAACATAGCAAAACCCAGTTCTACTCAGATGACCATAGCTTCTTCAAATCTTCATGCGGACCTCTCAAAACTTAAGTGGAGCTACTTTAGACAATCCTCTACACAACCATATGGTTTGTATACATTGATCTTCATTAATTTTCTCAATATCTTCAACATTTCAATCTTCTAAATAGGCAACAAAATAGGATACAGTTGACACCAATGGCAACAAGGATATGTTGACATCAATGACAACACCGATTAGGCACATATTTGCAACAATCTCCCCCTTTGTCATTGATGGCAACATATGATGTGAAAAACTGATTCAACCATCAAGACAAGAACTTCTCCCCCTTTCTCTTATCACTTCTGCAACTACTTTCTTCACTGATCCCCCTTTCATCAGCAACTAGTTTTTCACATGACTTCTCTCCCCCTTTGACATCAATGGCAAAGGGCACATATTTGCAGTCTTTCCTTCCCCTTTTTGTTTCATACCGGTCTCAAAATTTGCATACTGACTACTCCCCATGAGTAGTATCTCCTTAACATCAATCCAGATCACAAGATATGACTATGAACTCCACCAGACTAATGCACCCTAGTGCATCTTAGTTCTGATTAGGAGGGGTAATAACCCCTAACTTCTCTCTGAGATACTCAAAAGTATCCTTGGGTAGAGGCTTGGTGAAAATATCTGCAATCTGATCCTTTGAAGAAACAAACTCCAATCTAACTTCATTCTCATTAACCTTCTCTCTCAAAAAGTGAAACTTGATTGATATGTGCTTTGTCTTTGAATGCAACACCAAATTCTTTGAGATCCTTATTGCACTTGAATTATCAAAGAAGATTGTGACAGGCTCCTCAAACTCAATTCTGATGTCCTTCAGCATTTGCTTCATCCACAAAACTTGAGTACAATTATTTGTTGCTGCTATATACTCTGCCTCTGTTGTAGATAGGGATATTGCCTCCTACTTTTTGCTCAACCAAGAAACCAATCTACTTCTCAAGAAGAATGCACCACCACTGGTACTTTTTCTATCATCCACATCTCCTGCCCAATCAGCATCTGTATATGCATGAAGAGTGAAGTCATTATCCTTTGGATACCATAAGCCATAATCAAGTGTCCCTTTGAGATATCTAAAAATTCTTTTGACTGCTACAACATGGGATTCTCTAGGATCAGCTTGAAATCTTGCAACAAGTCCAACTGCATTCATGATATTAGGTCTGGTCTGAGTTAGATAAAGTAGTCCTCCAATCATTGATCTATACCTTTTCTGATCTACCTTAGGTGAATATTATCTTTACTTAACTTGCATATGGTTACCATAGGAGTACATACTAGTTTTGACTCCTCCATTCCAAACTTTTTCAACAATTCTCTCACATACTTAAACTGAGATATGAAGAAACCTTTATCTAACTAAGTGATTTGTAGACCTAGGAAGAAATTCATTTCACCAAACATGGACATCTCAAATTCACTCTACATTTGATCAGCAAATGTTTTGCACATACTCTCATTTCCACCAAAAATGATATCATCAACAAATACCTCAACAATCAGAATATTCTCATGATCAATCTTGAAGTAAAGATTACTATCAGCAGTGTCTTTGCTATAACCTAGCTTTAGCAGATACTTATCTATTCTTGCATACCAGGATCTTGGGGCTTGTTTGAGTCCATACAATGCTTTCCTCAACCTACAGACCATATCTCTCTAATCAAACAACTAAAATCCTTCCGATTGCTCAATGTAGACTTCTTCTAATTCTCCATTTAGGAATGCTGACTTGACATCCATCTGATAGACCTTGAAACATTTATAAGTAGCAAATGCAAGAAATAATCTGACTGCCTCTATTCTTTCTACCAAAGCAAAAGTTTCTTCAAAATCAATTCCTTCCACTTGAGAATATCCTTTGCATACCAACCTTGCTTTGTTTCTTACAACTTCACCATCTTCATTTAGTTTATTCTGGAAGGCCCATTTAGTTCCAATCACATTTTTGTCCTCTAGTATAGAAACAAGATCCCAAGTGTGATTCTTTTCAATTTGCATTAATTCTTCTTCCATTGCTTTTATCCAGTTTTCATCATTGCAGGCTTCACTTACTGATTTTGGTTCAATCTTTGAAATCAAACAAATCTCCTTCATCTTCATCAATTCTTCTCCTAGTTTGAACACCTTTATTTCTATCTCCTACGATCTGATCTTTAGGATGATTCATCCTTACGTACCTGGGAGTTTTGGGTTTTGCATGAACTTATATTTCTTGAACTTGTTCCTCAATTTCTGCATTATCCTCTTGAGTCACTGGATTTTTTGAATCAATCTGGATCTAGGTCTGGGTTTGAACTTGCCTTCCTTGACTTTGATATTCATCTTGATCATCTAATTCATATCCACAAGACCTGGAATGTCCTTCTTTGCTTTCATCAACTCTGATATTTGCACTTTCAAAAAGCTTTTTCAATCTCTTGTTAAAACACCAATATGCCTTGCTTTGAGTAGAGTAACCCAAAAATATTCCTTCATCACTTCTTGTATCAAACTTGCCAAGATCCTCATCTCTTCTGATATAGCATTTACTACCAAAAACTCTGAAATATATCATAGTAGGAGGACAACCAAACCATAGTTCATAAGGTGTCTTACAAGAATTTCCTTTGATCTGCACCCGGTTAAGAGTGTAGATAGCAGTACTCACAGCCTCTATCCAATATACTTGTGGAACATTTGCTTCCATCATCATGGTCCTAGCAACTTATTGAATGGTTTGGTTCTTTCTTTCCACAACTCCATTCTGTTGAGGAGTCTTAGGAGCAGATAACTGTCTTTTTATTCCATATTTTTTACAGAATAAATCAAACTCACCAGAGGTAAACTCTTCACCTCTATCAGATCTTAGACACTTTATCTCCACACCAATCTCATTCTCCACCATAACCTTGAACACCTTGAATTTGTCAAGAGCTTATGATTTTTCTTTTAAGAAAGTTACCCACATCATCCGGGAGTAATCATTAATCAACAACATAAAATATATGTCTCCTTGCACACTCCTAATTCTAGCAAGACCACATAGATCAGTATGCACAAGTTCCAACCATCCACTTGAAAATTGTTCTTTACTTTTAAATGAAGTTTTGTTCTATTTACCCAATTGACATTCTCTACACATGCTATTAGGTTTGACAAGTTTTGGAAGATCTCTCATAGCCTGAGTAGAACTTATCTTGACAATATTATCAAAATTCACATGCAACATTCTCCTATGCCATAACCAACTTTGATCTGTTTGAGCAATCAAACAACTTTTGCCAGAACTACTTAAATGAAAGATGTTACGTCTAATTTGAGTACCAGATGCAATTTCAGTTCCAGAGCTTTCCAAGATTATTTATTTTCCATCCTTGAATTAGAGATCATAACCCTTGTCAACCAACTATCTAACACTAAGAAGATTATGCTTCAATCCTTCCACATACAGAACATCTTTGGTGTTATTCTTACCATCAAAAGAGATGGATCCTCTACCACGAATTCTACCAGTTGAGTTGTCTCCAAATTTCACAATTGCACCTTCATATTTTTCAAAGCTTACAAACTTGATTTTGTCACCAGTCATATGATGAGAACATCCACTATCAATCACCCATTCATCCTTTTCAACAACCTGAGCAGCCAAGGCACTTTCCACATTTGCACAGCTAGCAAATTCAATAGACACTAGATCTTCTTCTTTGATAGCAATGAACACCCAATCACCTTCAATGGAACCTCCATGATCAGATTCATCATCTGTAACTCCTTCTCTGGCTTCTTGGACATAGTAGCATTTCTTCTAACCTTTATATCTATTAGGGTTTGGCCTTGAAACCCTCTCCGGACATCTTGAGGCAAAATCACCAATCTTATTACAAGCAAAACATTTGAATGACAACTTTCCTTCATACTTACCGGATCCTCTTGGAATTCTTTTGGCAATAAGAGCTTCAAGATCTGCAGTCTCAATTTCATCATCTTCAAGATCCTTCCTTGCCTTCACAAATCTATTTGATCTTCCTAAAGAACTTTCACCTGTATCATATCTTTTTTTTCCATACACACTGGCCTTAAATGTAGATTCAAACTTGGGAACAGAATCACCAAACTCACTCATTTCAAATGTTGAAAGCTTACCAACTAATTGATCCCTTGTAATAGTTGTCACAGTCCTAATTTCTTCAATGGCAGCAACTTTATGCTTGTATGCTGAAGGTAAGGATCTGAGCACTTTGGCAGCAATCTCTAATTCTTCCAATACTCCACCAGCATTCCTAATACCGGTTACAAGCTCATTTACTTTCTATAGCATTCTTAATACTGGTTACAAGCTCTGTAGCTTGGCACATTTTACAAATTTGTCACCTTCATACAAATTTTCTAGTTTTATCCAGATTTCATAGGCAGTTTTCAATTCCAGGACATTTGCCAATTATGTATCAGTCAGGGCACTCAATAATGCTTCTTTAGCTTGAATATTGCATTCAACTTCCCTGAGTTTGTCTAGAGTAGTAGGGCCATTCTTCGGAATCTTTTACTCATTCTTTGTTATCAACCAAAAGGCGTCACCCATACATTCCAAATGACATTGCATGCGTACCTTCCAAAGGGAGTAATTTGTTCCATCAAATCTCAGACTTTCCTTCTTATAAGTTGACATCTTGGATCTCCTTAAGCGGTCAAGCTTCTTTTAGAGGAACTAGCTCTGATACCAATTGTTGGAATTAGGACAGACAACTAAGAGGGGGGGTGAATCAGTTGTCCCACAATATTAACCTTTTCTTTCTTTTAATCTTCTTTCACAACTTACAAACAGATTAATGATGCAAACATTAAAGCATGAAACAATAACACATGAGCAGAAACACAATTAGCACACTTGACACCAAGATTTTTAACGTGGAAACCCGGTTAAGGGAAAAACCATGGTGGGGGTTAATCCACAAGACTCATACCCTATTAAAAGTACTTAAAAAGAGGAAGGCACTTGCCTTCGGGTGCACTACCCAGAGCTCACTGCTTAACAAGAGGCTCATTGCCTATAGAATTTAGTTTAATACAAAAGGAATTAACTAAGAAATAGCATCTTCTTCATGCCTGGTCAGTCTCATTGAGTGCTCATAAAACTTCTTCTCTTCTCCCAAATACTTCTTCACTGTCACTTCATCCTTTACTGTTCTTGCTCCTCTGCTCCTCCTCTTCTTTGCTCTACCTCTAATCCTTTCTTGGGATTTGATTATTTTGCACAAGGATGATTTTCCACAACTCATCAACAAGTATTTATATGCTTCATCAACCTTGGAATAAACATCAAGGTCAGCACTTCAAACATCTGACTTAATGTGAATCACTGAGCTATCAACCAAACATAATTGGGATTCAAATCTTCCTCAATCAACATGCCATGCTCCATAGAATTGCTCTTAGATCATCCACAACATGCTAGAATCATCTGGTAGGCCACAACTGGGAAGAACAGCAACACCAAGAAGAAAAACTTCAACAATAGGCTCAGTCTTCAATGCGGACCTCCAACACAATAGGCATACAATCTAGAGACCTCCACAAGCACATTGAATTTAACAAAGACATCCGTACTCCTCCAAATTATCAGAATCACTTGCATCTTCTCCCAAAACCTCAAGAACACTATCTGCCATGACTATCACACTAGAAAGATTGCTTGCAGACCTCTAAACCATGAACCACTTGAGTTGATGATACACACTGACTTCTCAAACATGCCTCCAGAATTGCAGATCATAATATTTGAATACAGAGCAATCCGAACCAATTTACTGTCACTCTGTCTCTTTTGAACACAACAAAACCCAGTTCTACTCAGATGACCATAGCTTCTTCAAATCTTCATGCGAAACCTCTCAAAACTTAACTGGAGCTACTTCAGACAATCCTCTACACAGCTATATGGTCCGCATACATTGATCTTCATTAATTTTCTCAATATCCTCAACATTTAAGTCTTCTAAACAGGCAACAAAATAGGATACAGTTGACACCAATGGCAACAAGGATATGTTGACATCAATGATAACACTGATTAGGCACATATTTGCAACACTTACAATTGTCATAAATATTTGCAACATGAAAACACTTAATGTTGTAAGAGAATCTGCCATACACAACTAAAAATAGCATATTCCTCTTACAATGTGTCATAGCCCAACTTGGGCACCCAAAGATGCCTTTCTCTCATGCAAAGATACTCTCCAACACGTGTCCCCACTTGTCATAGGAATCTCTATACTTGGTTCTTACGCGTCATAGATTCTGTCATATGGAATATCCTCTTCCACATACCACAAGATGCCGACACATGGCATATTAGTGCCACCCCAAGTGGGATGCCCAAATCCATGTGAGTTTGACTTGACCATCCAAGTCACATTCCAAGTAGGATGACATGTGACAATGTCACCTCAACTAAGTGACCAAACTGAATGTGCAAGTAAATACAAAATTAGGTAATAAATAAATACACAATTACATAAACAATGCTAGGAATTTGTAAAGGTTGAGACACCTTAATTCCCAACATTCTCCCACTTGTCAAACACCTTGCAAGAGCCAAAAGAATGACAAGATTTAACTTCTAGGGGCCAAGAGGCCCATAGACTCTAAACACCATCTAAACTTCTCTGTCCCCACTGGTTTCATCAATGCATCTGTAACATTCTTCAAAGTGTCTACCTTCCCCAATATCACCTTCCCATCTTCTACCATATCTCAAACAAAATGAAACTGAACATCAATATGCTTTGTTCTGGCATGGAAAGGAGGATTCTTTGCTAGGCAAATCGCACTCTGACTGTCACAATAGATAGTAATCTGTCTTACATCAACACTAATATCTAAACACAGTCTCTTAAGCCAAATGGCTTCCTTACAAGCATGAGTTGCTGCCATGTACTCTACTTGTATCGTGGATAAAGCAATCACAGGTTGTCACTTACTCATCCAACTAATAGGACCACCAAACATGCTAAACACATAAGCACCGGTGGATCTCTTGCTATCAACGTCACCTACCCAATCAGAATCCACAAATCCACGAATACTCATAGAATGTAGAGGTCCTATAGGATAACCATGATAACATAGGGAATACTTAGAAGTACCCCTCAAATATCTTAACACTCTCTTCACCGCATCCCAATGTACCCATCCAGGATTAGTTATAAATCGACTAAGGACTCCCACTGCTTGGGCAATGTTTCATCTTGTATAGACAATAACATACATCAAACTACCAATGACACTGGCATAAGGCACTTTGCTCATATCCTCCATCTTAGAAGGAGACTTTGGACAATCATTAATAGATAACTTTGTCCCCAATGAAATAAGAACACACAATGGTCTACAATCTACCATGTTGAATCTCTCCAACACGGTCTTCACATACTTACTCTGGCTTAACCAAAGTTTTCTGTTTGCTCTGTCTCTTCTAATCTCCATCCCCAAAATGTACCCGGCTGCCCCTAAGTTTTTCATTTCAAACTGTACTGACAATTGAGACTTCAAATCAGAAATCATATTCTTACCATTCCCAATCAGCAACATATCATCAACATACAATGCAATAATGAGAATACGATCATTGTCAAACTTGTAATACACACAATGATTTGATTTGGATCTCAGAAATCTAATGGACAACACAAAGGCATCAAACTTCAGGTACCACATCCTAGGAGATTGTTTCAATACATACAAAGACTTCTTTAACTTACAAACCAAATTTTCTTTACCTTTCACCACATAGTGCTCAGGTTGTGACATATAAATTTCTTCCTCCAAGTCACAATGAAGGAAAGTTGTCTTCACATCCATTTCTTCCACTTCTAAGTCATAAGTTGTTGCAAGAGATAATAGGAACCTAATAGATGTCAGCTTTGCACCAAGAGAGAAAATCTCACCATAATAAATTCCCTCCACTTATGAATACCCCTTCGCAACCAATCTGGCCTTATATTTCTCAACATTGCCATTTGCACCAAATTTCTTCTTGAACACCCATTTACATCCAAAAGGTTTTCGTCCATCAGGCAAAGGCACCAAGTCCCATATTTTATTCTTTTCCAAAGAAACCATCTCATCTTCCATGGCTTCCTTCCAGGAACCTATATCTTTCATACCCATAGCCTCTTTCACAGTTCTAGGCTCATCAGTGTTAGAAATCAAAGCAAAAGCACAACTAGAATCAAGCAATGTATAACCAAACCTCTCAGGTTGCCTCCTATTTCATGTAGACCTCCTCAAAGGCTAAGGTTGAGGTTCTTCTTCTTCTTCTAAACTTTCAGAGATGCTAGAGCTCTCCTCATCATTAGGTCCAACGAGGTCTTTCGGTTTAGTCTTCTTAGGGGTAGTAGGAAACTAAACCACATCCTCTTTCTTTTCTTTTTCGTTTGGTTATAAAACAACAGGAGAAGGTGTTACCTCTCTAAAGATAACACTTCTTCTATACAAGAATTTTTCAGCCACAAGATCCCAAAGCTTGTACCCTTTCACACCGACACCATAGCCAATGAAGATACACTTAACTGCCTTGTTCTCTAATTTTGACCTCTTCTCCTTAGGCACATGTGCATATGCCTCACAACCAAAAACATGAAGATGTCTCAATGAAGACTTCTTACTAGACCACACCTCCTTGGGTGTCTTATCATCAAGCGCTGAAGTAGGAGACCTGTTAACCAAGTAGCAAGCAGTGACTTCAGCTTCATCCCAAAACTTTTGTTTGAGGCTAGCACCAGTAAGCTTTTGCAAGTATGGACCTAACCGGTGTTGTCATTGATGTCAACATACTCTTGTTGCATTGATGATAAGGATTGGATGAGTTGTATGCTGAGGATATTGAGAAAATTAGTCTTATCAGGAACTGAGAAGAACAGTGAAGATAGTAAGGTAAATATCCCAGTTGAGATGAAGATTAGAGGATACGCTTCAAAGGGTTTGTAGATATGTGTCTTAAGATGATTTAGTAAAGATTTGAGAGGTTCACATGAAGATCTAAAGAAGTTATGGCCACTTGAGTAAAACTGGTTCTAGCAGATGTTCAAAGGTGACAGAGTGACACAGAAAGGTCCGGTGAGATCCGGAAATGCAATTTCTTGTTCTGTCGATTTGGTGGAGTGTTTAGGAAGTCAATGTGAATTGACAAGTCAATTGGTTCATGGTCTGGAGGTCTACAAGCATCTATTCCAATATGACAGTGATGACAGACTATGTTCTTGAGGTTCTGGGATGAAGGCAAAAATGATTTCAGTAAGCAGAAGTAGTATGGATGTTATTGGTGATTCAGGAAAGCTTGTGGAGGTCTTTGGATTGTGTCCAATTCATGTTGGTGTTCCACATTAAAGATTGAGCTCATAATTGAAGAATTACTTCTGATAATGTTGTTCTTCCTAAGTCTAGCCCACCGGATGAGTTACACATCATGTAGATGATATTGAAGATGTTCTATGAAGCATGGCATGTTCCTAAAGGAAGATTGAAGTCTTAGATCTATGTAGCCAATGGTGTGTTGATCCACATGAAGTCTTTTGTAATTATTCAAGTTGTATTTACTCTGTAATGTATGCCGACTTGGATGATTATCCCAAAGTCAAATGTGTTGTATAAATAAGAAGTTGTGAAGTCATTTCAAAGGTATCGAGGTGGAGATGAGAGTGTGGTAGAGAAGAAAAGTGTGAAAAGTAGAGCAGAAGTATTGGGCTTAAATGGAACTGACTCAAGCATGGTGAAGATGCTATTCTTTAGTTCAAGTATGTTATATTTATTATTCTATAGACAGTGTGTCTCCTGTAGGTAGTGGGCCTCTTGTGAGCAATGTGCTCGGGTAGTGAACCCTAATTGGCATGTGTCATTTTGTTCCTTTTATTCTTCTAACAGAGAATACAATCTTGGGTTAGTCACCCCATGGTTTTTCCCTTAACCGGGTTTTCCACGTCAAAATCTTGGTGTCATATGTGTTAATGTGTTTTTACTCTTGAATGATTACATTATGTTTCCATGATTAATTTTTTATTATGCTACTGAATTACAAGAAGGATTTAAGTAATTAATAAGAGGAAGTTTTGAGACAACTGATTCACCCCCCCTATCAGTTGTCTACCTTGATTCTAACAATTGGTATCAGAGCTAGGTTCCTCTAAAAGAGCTTAACCACTTAAGGAGATCTAGGATGTCTTCCTATAAGAAGGATAGCCCGAGGCTTGATGGAACCAATTTCACTCTTTGAAAAAGCCGCATGGAATGTCACTTGCAATGTATGGGAATGTAATATTAGATCATGGTTTCAAAGAAGTATGTTCCTCCCCAGAATGGTCTGAGAACTGTAGATGAAATCAGAGATGCTGAAAACAATCTTTGGGCTAAAGAAGCTCTACTAAGTGCCTTATCTGATTTAGAGTTGACAAATGTTATAGATCTAAAAACTGCATATGAGATTTGGGAAAAACTGGAACTTCTACATGAAGGAGACAAGAATGTTAAATGTGCCAAGCTACAGAGTCTAAAAGGAAAATTCAAAAACATGAAGATGAGTAAAGATGAGAATATCACCTCTTACATGAAAAAAGTAAATGAGCTTGTATGTGGCATCAGATGTGCTGGTGGAGTTCTGGATAAAGATGAAATTATTGCTAAGGTTATCAGATCCTTACCTCCTTTTTATAAACACAAAGTTGCTACTATTGAGGAAATTAGATCCTTAACAATTATCACAAGGGGTCAATTGGTTGGTAAGATATCTACATTCAAGTTAGCTGAGTTTGGTGATGTACTTCCCAAGACTGAATCAACGTTCAAAGCTAGTGCCTCTACAAAAGGCAAACAAAGATATGATCCAGGTGAAAGTTCCTCAAGAAAATCTTCTTGGTATGAGAAAGCAAGAAAGGATATGGAAGAGGATGAATTAGAAGTTGAACAACTTGAGTCTCTCATTGTAAAAAGACTGCCAAGAGGATTTGGTAAGTATGAAGGAAAATTGCCTTTCAAATGTTTTAACTGCAATAAGATTGGTCATTTTGCTTCAAGGTGTCTAGAAAGATTTTCTAGGCCAAACCCTAATAGATCAAGATTTCAAAAGAAGTGTTACTACGTTCATGAAGATGATGATGAAGGAGTAACAGATGATGAATCAAATACATGAAACAAATCCGGAAGTGACTGGGTGTTTATTGCCATCAAGGAAGAAGATCTAATGCCCTCTGAATCTATCAATCATAAAATGGTAGAAAGAGCTCTGGCTGCCCAAGTTGAAGAAAAGGATGATTGGGTCATTGACAGTGGATGCTCCCACCATATGACAGGTGACAAAAATAAGTTTATAGATTTGGAAAGATATGAAGGTGGAGTTGTAAAATTTGGTGATAATTCTGCTGGCAAGATCAGAGGTAGAGGAACTATTTCTTTTGATGGAAAGAACAAAACCAATAATGTACTATATGTTGAAGGTCTGAAGCACAATCTTCTCAGTGTTGGACAGTTGGTGGACAAAGGCTATGATCTCTGATTGAAGAATGGAAAATATAAGATCTTTGAAAGTTCTAGAATAGAGATTGCATCCGATACTCAAACAAAAGGTAATATCTTCCACTTGGTTGGTACTGGTAAAAGTTGTTTATTTGTCCAAATTGATTAGAGCTGGTTGTGGCATACAAAAATGTGTCATGTGAATTTTGATAACATCATTAAGATAAGCAATACTCGGGCTATAAGAGATCTTCCAAGACTGGTGAAACCTACTAATAGTTTGTGTAAAGAATGTCAGTTGGGTAAGAAAAGCAGAGTCACATTAAAAAGTAACGGTCTTCTACCAGATTATTGGACTTAGTTCATACTGATCTATGTGGTCTGGCAAGAATCAGGAGTTTGCAAGGTGATAGATACTTCATGTTACTAATTGATGACAACTCCCGGATGATGTGGCTAACTTTTCTAAAAGAGAAATCTAAGGCTCTTGAGAAATTCAAAATATTCAAAGACATGGTAGAAAATGAAACCAGATTAAACATAAAATGTCTGAGGTCTGATAGAGGTGGAGAATTCACATCCGATGAGTTCATAGAATTCTGTGAGAAACATGGGATAAAAAGACAGTTGTCTGCTCCAAGGACTCCACAACAAAATGGAGTAGGGGAAAGAAAGAACCAGACCATCCAGGAAGCATCTAGAACCATGATGATGGAAGCAAATGTTCCTTAGATTTACTGGAGAGAAGCTATAAGCATTACTATCTATACTCTTAATCAAGTACAAATCAGAAGCAATACTGGTAAGACCCCTTATGAAATCTGGTTTGACATCACTCCCACTATGAAGTATTTCACAGTATTTGCTAGCAAATGTTATATTAAAAGAGATGAAGACCTTGGCAAATTTGATGCTAGAAGTGATGAAGGAATAGTCTTGGGTTATTCTACTCAAAGCAAAGCATACCGATGTTATAACAAGAGATTGTGAAAGATGATAGAAAGTACAAATGTGAAGGTTGATGAAGGTATTGAAAAACCCTCAAGGTTTTATGAATATGATGAAGATGATCAGAATGATGTGTTGGTCCAAACCCCTTCTAAAATTTAGATCCAGACTGATCCGGAGAATCAGGAAGAAGAGATAAGTCTAAATGAGCCTATTTAAGAAATAGAAGTGCAAGAAACTTCCAAAATTCCCAGGTATGTAAGACTGGATCACTCTAAAGATCAGATCATAGGTGATAAAAGCAAAGGTGTTCAAACAAGAAGAAAGATTGCTCAAGACTCAGAAAATTATTGTCTGATTTCAAAGATTGAACCAAAGACAGTGAATGTAGCATGCAATGATGAAAGCTGGACTAAAGCAATGGAGGAAGAGCTGCTGCAAATTTAGAAAAATCACACTTGGGATCTTGTTCCCAGACCTAGAAACAAGAATGTGATTGGAACCAAATGGGTCTTCTAGAATAAACTGAATGAAGATGGTGAAGTAGTCAGAAACAAAGCCAGATTGGTCTGCAAGGGTTACTCTCAACTAGAAGGAGTCGATTTTGAAGAAACTTTTGCTCCAGTGGCAAGAATTGAAGTAGTCAGATTATTTCTTACCTTTGCTGCCTTCAAGGACTTCAAAGTATATCAGATGGATGTCAAGTCTACCTTCTTGAATGGTGACTTGGAAGAAGTATACATTGAGCAACCGGATGGATTTCAATTATCTGATCATAGTGATATGGTTTGTAAGTTGAAGAAAGCATTGTATGGACTCAAACAAGCCCCAAGAGCCTAGTATGAAAGACTAGATAAGCATTTTTTGAAGATTGGTTTCAACAAAGGTACTGCTGATAGTAACTTGTACTTCAAAATTGAACATGAAAATATTTTGATTGTTGAATTATTTGTTGATGATATCATTTTTGGAGGAAGAGATAGTATGTGCAAGACTTTGGAAAATCAAATAAAAAGTGAATTTGAGATGTCTATGTTTGGGGAAATGAATTTCTTCTTGGGTCTGTAAATCACTCAAACAAAGAAAGGAATCTTCATTTCACAGACCAAATATGTGAAAGAATTGTTGAAGAAGTTTGGGATGGAAGACGCAAAACTAATGAGTACTCCCATGGCAACCGGATATAAATTGAGCAAAGATGATGACTCTCCTAAGGCTGATCAGAAAAAGTACAGGTCAATGATTAAAGGACTATTGTATCTTACTCAAATTAGACCTGACATTATGATTGTTGTTGGTCTTGTTGCTAGATTCTAAGTTGATCCTAGAGAATCTCATGTCATGGCAATCAAGAGGATTCTCAGATATCTAAAAGGGACAGTTGAGTATGGTTTATGGTATCCTAGAGATCATGATTTCTCACTTCATGCATATACAGATGCGGATTGGGCAGGAGATGTGGATGACCGGAAGAGTACCAGTGGTGGAGCATTCTTTTTAGGGAAAATATTGGTTTCTTGGCTGAGCAAGAAACAAGAGGCAATATCTCTGTCCACTGCAAAAGTAGAATATATTGTAGCAGCAGGTAGTTGCACTCAAGTATTGTGGATGAAGCAAATGCTAAGGGACATAAGAGTGGAGTATGAGGAACTTATCACAATCTTCTATGATAATTCAAGTGCAATAAATATATCAAAAAATCTGATGTTGCATTCAAAGACAAAACATATATCCATCAAGTTTCACTTTTTGAGAGAGCAAGTGAACAAGAATGAAGTCAAATTGGAGTTTGTGCCCTCTAAGGATCAGATTGCAGACATTTTTACTAAACCTCTACCTAAGGATTCTTTTGAGTATCTCAGGGAGAAGTTAGGGGTTATTACCCCTCCAAATCTGAATTAAGGTGCACTAATGTGCATCAATCCGGTGGATCTCATAGTCATATCTTGTGGTCTAGATTAATGATGGGAAGCTACTACTCAGGGGGAGCAGTTGGTATTGATGCAAGTATGTGCCCTTTGCCATTGATGTCAAAGGTGGAGAGAAGACATGTGAAAAACAAAAGTGATTGCTAATCAGGGGGGGCAGTAAAGGAAGAGAAGACATGTGAATGGTTGTTGTTGATAGGGGGAGCTATGACAGTCAGTAAGGAGAAGTTCTTGTCTTGATGGTTAAAATAGTTTTTCACATCATATGTTTCCATCAATGACAAACAGGGAGATTGTTGCAAGTATGGACCTAACCGGTGTTGTCATTGATGTCAACATACTCCTGTTGCATTGATGATAAGGATTGGATGAGTTATATGCTGAGGATATTGAGAAAATTAGTCTTATCAGGAACAAAGAAGAATAGTGAAGATAGTAAGGTAAGGATCCAAGCTGAGATGAAGATCAGAGGATGCGCTTCAAAGGGTTTGTAGATATGTGTCTTAAGATGATTCATTAAAGATTTGAGAGGTCCGCATGAAGATCTAAAGAAGTTATGGCCACTTGAGTAAAACCGGTTCTGGAAGATGTTTAGAGGTGATAGAGCGACATAGAAAGGTCCGGTGAGATCCAGAAATGCAATATCTTGTTCTGCAGATTTGGTGGAGTGTTTAGGAAGTCAATGTGAATTAACAACTCAATTGGTTCGTGGTCTAGAGGTCTGCAAGCATCTATTCCAATATGACAGTGATGACAGACTATGTTCTTGAGGTTCCAGATGAAGGAGAAAATGATTTCAGTAAGCAGAAGTAGTATGGATGTTATTGGTGATTCAGGAAAGCTTGTGGAGGTCTTTGGATTGTGTCCAGTTCATGTTGGTGGTCCACATTAAAGATTGAGCTTGTAATTGAAGAATTACTTCCGATAATGTTGTTCTTCCTAACTCTAGCCAACTGGATGAGTTACACATCTTGCGGATGATCTTGAAGATGTTCTATGAAGCATGGAGTGTTCCTAAAGGAAGATTGAAGTCTCAGATCTGTGTAGTCGATAGTGTGTTGATCTGCATGAAGTCTTTTGTAATTAGTCAAGTTGTATTTGCTCTGTAATGTATGCCGACTTGGATGATTATCCCAAAGTCAGATGTGTTGTATAAATGAGTTGTGAAGTTATTTCAAAGGTATCAAGGTGGAGATGAGAGTGTGGTAGAGAAGAAAAGTGCAAAAAGCAGAGAAGAAGTATTGGGCTTAAATGGAACTGACTCAAACATGGTGAAGATGCTATTCTTCAGTTCAAGTATGTAATATTTATTATTCTGTAGAAAGTGTGTCTCCTGTAGGTAGTGGGCCTCTTGTGAACAGTGTGCTCGGGCAGTGAGCCCTAATTGGCATGTGCCATTTTGTTCCTTTTATTCTTCTAATAGAGAATACAATCTTGGGTTAGCCACCCCGTGGTTTTTCCCTTAACCAGGTTTTCCACGTCAAAATCTTGGTGTCATATGTGTTAATGTGTTTTTACTCTTGAATGATTACATTATGTTTCCATGATTAATTTTTGATTATGCTGCTGAATTACAAGAAGGATTTAAGTAATTAATAAGAGGAAGTTTTGAGACAACTGATTCACCCCACCTCTTAGTTGTCTGCCTTGATTCTAACATAAGCATACTCTGAGCCCTCTCCATTAATGTTATGTTCATCCTCTCTACAACTCCATTTTGTTGTGGGGTGTAAGGAGTTGCCTTATGCCTTTCAATCCCATGTTCTTTACAAAACTTGTCAAACTTTGCCAAACAAAACTCACCACCATTATCAGTTCTCAAACACTTAATCTTTTTACCAGTCTTATTCTCAACAAAAGCTTTAAACCCTTTGAACTGACTAAAGACTTCAGATTTGCTTCTCAGAAAATAAATCCATGTCCTTCTACTGTAATCATCTATGAATGATACAAAATATAACAATTTAGAAATTGAAGGAACATTCACAAGACCAAACACATCAGAATGAATTAGATCCAACACACCAGAAGACTTATGAGAACTCAAGTAAAACTAAACACAGATTTGTTTTCCATATATACAATGTTTGCAAAAGTCAAACTCAAGATTACAATCATTTAACCCCTCGGTGATGTTTTTATTTTTCAAGGATCTAAGACCCTTCTCACCAATGTGACCAAGTCTCTCATGCCACAACATTGTCTTCTTAGTAGGGAGTTTCATTTCCAAAGCATGAGCACCCTTAGGTACCCAAAATTCACTACCATCAGAAGTTGAAGAAACACATTTCTTCGCTGCTGGATCCAATGGTGAGGATGAAATGACTGAAGCTCTTTTCTTCGAATCAGAAGAACTATTACACTGAGTAGTGCATACATCTAGCTAAAATAGAGTATCTCTCTAAGTACCCTTAGCAAGGACCATAGATCCTCTTGCCATCTTGCATCCTCCATTCGAGAAGACAACCTACACACCTGCATCATTCAATTTACTTATAGAGAGCAGGTTTCGTGCTAAAATAGGGATGTGCATAACCCCATTGATCCCCTTCACTCATCCATCAGGGAATCGGATCAAGACTCTTCCATAGCCAACTATTTTTTAGGTGAGAGTCATCACCCAAGTACACCTTCCCACTGTCGAACTCTTCATACTTTATGAACCAACCTTGATGTGAGGTCATGTGGAAGGAAGCACTGGAGCCAATCATCCACACATCTTCCAATGCATGGGTAGCCAAGGCAGCAATAAAAGCATCACCATCATCATGAGATTTGTCAGAATATGAATCGGAGGTATTCTTCTTTTTCTTCTTCTCCTCCTTGCACTCCTTTCAGAAGTGCCTAGTTTTTCCACAGTTCCAACAAAGTGCCTTGGACTTTCTAGGAGATTTGGATCTCCCATAGGATTTTGATTTGCCCTTTTTAGCTTTCTTGTCTTTCTTTTTCCCTTTCTCTTTGGGTCTACCAAGGACCGCAAGAGCCTCCTTAGCTGACTCAAAAGACTTTCTTCGCATTTCTTCAAATAACAGCGAAGATACCACTTCATCCATCTTGAAGGTGGTAGTACTACTCCCAATGACCATGACAAGGTGGTCCCATGAGTCTAGCAAAGAACAAAGCAAGGTCATGCAACTATCCTCCTCCATTTTCACACCAATAGATTTCAACTGTGCAACTAGCATGTTAAAAGCATTCAGGTGATCTACAACCGATCCTCCATCTTCCATCTTTAGAGAATAAAGCTTCTTCCATAGGAATAACTTGTTTACTAGAGATTTACCTAATAAACATCACCAAGTTTCTTCCATAGCTCCTTCACGGTCTTCTCCTCATGAACATTCAACAAGATGGAATCAGCTAAACAAAGTCTCACAAGACCCTTAGCTTTACGATCTTTGAGATCCCAATTTGCATGTGCCATTACCATTGGTTTTGTACTGGAAATTATTTCCCATAGATCTCTATCAACAAGCATGTCTTCCATTTTGAGTTTCCACAACTTGAAATTGCTGCCATTAAACTTTTCCAAATCTATCCTTCCAGATGTGCCTGCAATCTCCTTCCTGCAACAAGATTGTAGAATACTCTGCACAGACTCCCACTCAATTGAAGATCAGTAGAAAAACCCTACCCAACAACTAGGATCAAAGGTGATCAAGCTCTGATACCAACTGAAAGGAAGAAAGGTATGCGGAAATGCTTCCTACACCGATCTAATAAGGGGAGATGTATGTAAATTCTTTTTAATCCTTACAATTGTAGCAATGTTAAACATATAATAGAGATATTACAACAGCAAACACAACACAAAAATGTAGATAGAGAGAGACACACAAGATATATCATGGGGAAAAAAATTTTAGATGAAAAACCCCACTCTCTAAAACCTGCACAATGTATTAAGAAATCTGTAAAGGATTACAATACACTTGCAATGCAAGTTCTTCCAAGAGACTTCAAATGTTATTTCTAGAGTGATTCTGGGTAGCATAATAGTACATGTACATCAACTATGCAAACTACAACTCCAAACTCCACATTATATAGAGATACAAGGCAATATTGAGAAGCCTCTAGAGATAGGTGTCCATCTTGGCCACATGGCCATTTACACACTCAAAGGACACGTGTCCAACACATTATCAGCTCTCTTACATCTGTCATAACATGGTAGATTTGACTTCCCAAGGATAGAGCGCTCCATGCTAAAAATAGGCAATGACAGATGCTCGCATCTTATAGCTATCAGAAAAATCTGCAACATGAAAACACTTAATGTTGTAAGAGAATCTGTCATACACAACTAAAAATAGCATATTCCTCTTACAAAATTTCATAGCCCAACTTGGGTGCCCAAAGATGCCTTTCTCTCATGCAAAGATACTCTCCAACACTTGTCCCCACTTGTCATAGGAATCCCTATACTTGGCTCTTACGGGTAATAGATTTTGTCATATGAAATATCCTCTTCCACATACCACAAGATGCCAACACATGGCATATTAGTGCCACCTCAAATGGGACGCCCAAATCCATGTGATTTTGACTTGATTGTCCAAGTCACATTCCAAGTAGGATGACATGTCACAATGCCACCTCAACTAAGTGACCAAACTGAATGTACAAGTAAATACAAAATTAGTCAATAAATAAATACACAATTAAATAAACAATGCTAGGAATTTGCAAAGGTTGAGACACCTTAATTCCCAACAGCTCCTATGATGATAATACAATGTTGATATAATCTATTTTATCCACTTGTTAATAGAATTCTAGATGTGCTCAATAGATTCCTAGAAAACTCTTAGATGATTCACTTGAATTAATGTTAGTCTTTAAATACACAACCCTATAGTTCAACATACTTTGGGATAGTTCACTCTTTAGTTTTCTCATAACGATTAGTGGAAATAGAGGGGTCCAAATTAAAAAATTGTATTTGAATGCTCAAGTTTCAAATCTATAGGCACAAAGATGACTTGGATTAAATTCATTTTCCTGAGCCTAGACTAGTGCAAGAAAAATAGATATAGGGATAGAAATTAGTTTCATGGAATAAATGATGATGAGATTTACCTAATTTTATATCACTTGCCAACTTCATGTGAAATATGTTATCTTACATACTATTCAATGCTTAAACGATAACTTAATTATTGCAAACCCAAAACATAAATATATAAATTTCACCATTAACACAAAAATATGGTACTAAATTGAGTGTAAAGGATAATCGAACAATTACCTAAAATAGTTATATAAACCATTTAAAATTTTAGATGATTTAAGGAGGTAATCCCCCTTTATAACATCTTGAGTTACAAGAATTCAAATTCTTGTTTAAGAACCTTTAAAACATAATTAAAGATTATGAGAATACTTTGCATCCTCAAATAACCAAGAAGAGGAAAACACAAAAGAGTGATAATGACATATAGAGGAGTACATTTAATATAGGAGAGGAAACATAAATAATTGAAATGGAAACTCATGATTATCTAAAATAGTTGCATTAGCATGAAAGATGTATTGGTACCTCAATGCTTTGTATCATCTCCAAAATACATAGACATCAAAGGGGAAAATAATTTGAAATAAAATATGGAAGTAATAGGAACATATACATACATAAGACAATATTATGTTCTTCCTCACATATGTAATCATGAACTTACAAGGGTAACACAATTCATCCATGAAGAAGAAAGAACCAAGCACATTAAGAAGCACAAGTGCAGAGAAATCAAATTATCTAAAGACAAGAAAATATTAAAGGTAAATAACATAGAAGATAATGCAATACACACACAATACCTTCACCTTAAACCCTTATTTCTCTTCCGATAGAGCAGAATGGAGTGCACCCAAGCTCTAATGGCTATGCTCTTGAAAAGATATTATGTTGATTGCTCACTAAACCAGTAGCATAACATTACTTGAAAGCTCATAATATTCTATTATAATGGCTAGATTGATGTTTGATTTATAGAACAAGGATGATAGGATTGATGGCTAGGATTAAGAGGTACAATGGATGGTTACGATTTCATGGAACAACATTAGGGCAAGGATGGAGGCTTCTAGGGCATATCTTTATGTGAATGGTTGAGATTCAAAGATGTAGTATGAAATGAGTGGCTAGGATGAAAAGTTAGTTTTATTCTTGTGCCTCTCATTTATTGATTGTGGCAAGTGTCTAGGTTCAATGAATCTAGACAAGCTCCTAGCTAGTCATGTGACTCAATAATTAATCAAATAATAACAAAATTATTTAATTAATTATTAGAGAAAGGTGATGTGGGAGAATCAATTAATTAAATAAATAAGATTTGTCATTAAGGGCGTGGTTCGGTGGTTAAGTCACTCGGTTGTGGTGGCGGCCACCAGAGTTCAAACCACCGCTGGGCCAACAAGCCCGCAGGCTTTACACCTTCCCTGGGCCAATGAGCTCGCGGGTTTGAAGTGTTCTTACTTGGGGATGAGGTCCCCCGTGTTGTGGCCTCACCGGTTCATCACTCTGGGAAAAAGCATTAGTGTGGAGCCGGAGGGCATGTCGCGCCAATGTCATCGACCACGTTAAAAAGTTTACCAGGTGCATTATCTTTAAAAAAAATTAAATAAATAAGATTTATTTAATTAATTTGACAAGAGGGAAAATTAGATTAAATTAATTAAATAAATATGATTTATTTAATTAATTAGGTTATGGAGGAAATAGATTTAAATTAATTAAATAAAGATAATTTGTTTAATTAATTTGGTTAATGGGATAATTCTAATTAATTAAATAAATATAATTTATTTAATTAACTAGATTATGGATATGAAGATGTCCTAGGATGAATGATGTTCAAAGCTGTCGAAAGAGGGGTTAGGAGGTGTGGTAAGATGGATAACTAGGTGATGTTAGGACGTGGTCAATTTTAGGTGTCTACATTTTGCCCCTCTTTGAGATGATGTTGAGACTAAGAGAAGTGACATCATTTCAAAGAAGATAAGGATAAGGTATGAATAGAATGGGATGGATGCCCCATCCACTTGCAGGAGTGATGAGGATGAACGATGTAAGGATGATGCTTCCTCAAGAGGATAGACGGGTTAGAAGAACATGGTATGCTCTCAAAATGGATGAAATAGGTTGGTTAAGGAGATGGAGGAAAGATAAGGGATGGATGAAATGGATGAATGATATGTTATGATGTATTCGGTGAGCAACCATATAGTTTGATATAGTACTAGACATTATGCACCAAGGTATAAAGACCACGGTGACAATGTGTCTCGTGCATAAAGGACTGACTCAAAAAGATAAAGGTCACAAGAAAACATATGCCATTGGGCACCATGATATGGAAGACCATGATGTCATTGTGATAGTATGTTGTAAGGACTAATACAAATGCAAGTAAAATGATAACACACACAAGCAAGCAAGCATGCACAAATGATTCAAAAATAAATAAGGTTGTTGCCCCTGTCAAGATGAAAATTGATGATTGATTGATTGGATAGTGTTGTTGGCCATGCAAATCAACACCAGGATTGATAGATAGATCTCTATACTTAAGATAGGCTTACATTCTTAAGCAATAGTTGATTGGGTTTGAGTTGATCAAGTTTGCAACAAGGCTAGGAACAAAACCATTGGATACTTTTGGATGATTGGCAAGATTGGTATGGATTAAGGATGGCTTGCACATGGATGTATTGCTTGGATTTTTTGAATTTATGGGATGGTTGCATTAGATTGTGTTTGGATAGCCTTTTTGTTGGATACCAATGACAAGGGAAAACTAGGTCTAAAGGGCAAAGATGAAAGGAGGATTGGATAGATGGATTAAAGGATTGGCAATAATGGATGGGATGGATGGGGGATTCATGGAGGGGTTCAGGATGTGATCTCCAAGGACTATGTCACATAGGAATAACATGCCCCACTCTATGTATTATGCTTAGGACTTTGTGTGACCATTCTTTCAATGATACAGTGATAGGATTGGTTGGAAAAGATTGGGTATATCATGAGATGTCCAAAGCATTTTTCAACATTTTTCTGTTGTTGTTATCAAGATAAAAAGTAGGAGGGGAGGATGGGTTGGTGCAATGGGATATGTACGTGGATATAATAGATGAGGATGGTAGGATAGGAAGGAAATGATAGGATGAGATAGATGAGACAACTTGCCCCCAACTATAAGTCACATAGATAATTGATCTACACATGACGTCCATAAATGGTTTTTCATCGTGGTACTTATCCAAGGTGCCATGAAATGGTTTTCACCATTAGATGAATTTTTTCTCTTTACTATTTTGATCTTTTTGATTTTTTAATTTTTTGGATGGGATGGGTGGATGGGGAGAGGGAGAGATTTGGATGGAGGATGGGGACTCAAGCCTCTATTTCTAAGAGGAGGTGATAATGTCCCATTTTGGATGTTGTCACACATAAACTATGTCGAGTGTGTTGGACATGCACATGGATATTGGTAGATGATTGGATGAGATGGATGGGGGATAGTGGATTATGAATCAATGGGGATAGAGGATTAGGATGTGGATTATGGATGGATGGGGGATAGTGGATTATGATGTGGATTATGGATGGATGGGGGATAGTGGATTATGACATTGATTATAAGTGGATCGAGGGGATAATGGATTATGATGTGGATTATGGATGGTAATGATGGAGAATGGGTGGACTTATGTGAAAGCATGAATCAAACAAGTGTGATGGGGGAGATATGCAGGATAGGGGATGTAATATCGGGGTACATGTGCATGAGGGCATGCCATTGGGTGGATGGGAACCAAGACCAATGGTTGCACATATCGTAATGGAATTTGAAGCTTATATTTGTGAGTGGGTGGGTAGCAATGGGCATTTTTTATTATGGGATCAGGATGGGGGATTTTGGGATTGTCGATTTGGGGATTTAAGGACCCAAATGGACTTAGGATTTTTTGATTGGGTGTGGGATTGTTGGGATTTTTGGGATTTGGGATTTTTGATAAAGTGGGATTTGGATGCTCCATTTCGATTGATTGCTTTTTGCTTAGGGACCCACACCAATTTTTTTGGATTTTTCTTTTCGAGGTTTGGGCTTGTGTATCCTTTTGGATTTTGGATTTGGCTTCATGTATTGATACCCTATGGCATGAGAATCCTTAGGCTTTTGTGGATTTTTTTCTTTATGTGGGGAGGCATCCAAAGTTTTATTTTTGAATCCCTTATGATAGCTTTATGTGTGGATGATGTATGCATTAATTGGCCATGACTAGAGATTTAAGGGAATTTAACAGAGCGGGATGTGTAGATGGAGGGATTAGTGGACTTGTGGATGGGAATATTAGGAGTTGGGAGGAGTGGAGGAAGAGAAGATTTAGGGATGGGAGGACATTTTGATTGATGGATGAAATAAGATGGAGCAGAGGGATGGCGGTGTATGATTTGGAGGTGCGATCAAGGGGACCCAGCTTGGGATTGGAAGAAGATGCCTTATGAGGTGTGCAGGTGGTACCAACATATTTCAATTGTTTTCCTTGGGATATGTTTTAGAGCATGAGGTGTGAAATGGGATGTTTGTTGTTTTGGAAATAAGATGTGTGTCCATTATTAGATGGGGGAGGATGGGTGGTTGATAGAATTTGTTCGTCTCCTATGAGAGAACCACCATAGATGAAGGTGTTAGGTCCAAGGGGATAGGATGATGGATTTGGGATAGGGTTGATAGTGGATGGTGAAGGATCAATGGGAGATGGTAAAGGGGTGATAGGAGATGGTAAAGGATCAATAGGGGAGGATGGGAGATCAATAGGATATGGTGAGGGATCAGGAAATGGATGACTTGGGATGCTTGTATTTGGATTAACACTATGCTCATTAAGATGCAATGTGATATGATCCAACTTATTTGCTTGATTATCTTTGTTTTCTTGGGGACCGAGTGTCTCATCATGGGAAGTGGATGTTGTTGGATGATGGATAGGAGTAGTGTGGGTTTCTTTCTCATGGATAGGATCTTGATCATAGAGAGGATTAATGTGGATAGTGTGATATTGAGCTTGGATAGGATAAATTTGGATTTCTTTCTCATGGGTAGGATCTTGATCAAGATAACATCTTGATCATAGAGAGGATTAACTTAGGGAGTTTGATATTGGTTATGGATAGGATGAGTGGGAGTGCTTTAATCTTGATTTGGTGATGGGAAATTTTAATCATGCTTTGTTTTTAATTCTTGACATAGCTTTTGTGTTTGGATAAGAGGGGAAGTTTCGTGGATGGACTTGATAGGCTTTGGATGTTCGACAACATGGCTACATGATGGATCTTGTCTTGTAGTCATAGTAGGAGATTCTTCAGTAGGCTTGATACGTGTTGGACTGCATATGGTAATGGAGAGGTAGGCATGATACTTGAAGACTCTTTGGTAGGTTCAAGGATCTAGGAATTGGATTGCATGGTAGTGTTTGATTCCTTGCTAATAGTCCTTGGGTAACATCCTTCATAGCTTCATGGGTCGATGGATTGGGATTTTCATGGGTGTATGGTGAAGGATTTTTCCTCTTGAGTTGGGAAATGTCAAAATCAGATGGTAATTTGGCACCTCTTTGAGCTAGAAATAGGACTTGTAATGATCAAATTTTCCTTTGAGGTAATGGCTAACCAACCCCATGTTCTTGGGATATTTAGTAAATGCTTGCAATCTTGGTGAATATTGGGGGTCATATTTAGGGGATAGATTAGGATTGGGATTAGATGGATGGTTTAATGGTTTAGGATTTATGTGGGTTAAGGAATGGCTTAATGGATTATTGCTTGGAAGGTTTGATGGGGGGCTAATGAATGATGGACTATAGGATTTGTTGGATTGGGAGGTATGTGGACTAATGGATTAAGGTTAATAGGGTTGGAGCTATATTGTGATGGAGGGGCTATAGGGATTAATCGATTGGAAGGTATGTGGGCTAATGGATTATGATAAGGGTTTGAGAGATATTGTGATGGAGGGATTGAATGGATATATGAATAGGTGGAGGTTGGCTAACTTTGAGGTATGGATAGGTTGGGTTGATATGATGACATGGTCACATAAGGGGATGAAGGTTGGTATGAGTTTGATGAGGATAACATATAGGATGGTGATGTTGATGTGATAGGGTCATCAAAATCTCTAATGATGAGATGTGCTTAGGGACTATGACCAATGAGATTTCTACATTTATCCTTAGCGAGAGGATCTAATTCCTCATACATACATTTAATTTCTTGTATTTGTATATAAGGATACATGTTCTTCTTGGTTTAGTATATGGGGTGAGATGATATAGTATGATGGGTGACTAGGGATCAAAAGTCAAGACCTTAAAATGATTTGATTTGATGGAATGAGGAATGATTCTCTAGACTTAAGATATCATTGTGTTCTTAAGAAAGAGGGGATTAGATTTGATTTCTACTTAAGATAGACAAAGTTCTTAAGCAGGAATTGATTGGATTTGATAACTATACTTAAGATAGCCTTACATTCTTAAGTAAGTTTGGATTAAGGATAATAGAATCAACTAATGTCTTAATTTTTTATTGGATTTGAAATGGATGATTGTGGATTAGGGATAGAACCTTTGGATGAAGGATTTTGATGATGATTTGGAGGAATAACGATTAGGTTTTGGATGAAAGTGGATGGGGTATGAAGGAGGTTAGTTCCTTAACAAAATTTTTATTTTCAAAGGATGATTCTTGATAAAGGATTGAGGATTGGAAAGGATAGATGGATAATGGGTGATATACTTTGGATGAGGGATAAATGGATTAGATTAGGATTGAATGAAATAGGATTAGGTGGATAAATGGATTAGATTAAGATGATGGTGAAGGATTGGCTTAAGCTTGATAATTGGATTAAGATGTGGATTAAGGATGATAATGGATAGAGAATAATTAGGACAAAGATGAATGATGAAATTGGGTTAAGATAATGGATTATGATTTGGATGAAGGATGATAATGGATAGAGGATAATTAGGACAAAGATGAATGCTGAAATTGGGTTAAGATAATGGATTATGATGTGGATGAAGGATGATAATGGATAGAGGATAATCAGGATAAGGATGAATGATGAAATTATATTAAGATAGTGGATTAGGATGTGGATTATAGATGATAATGGATGAGGGATGATAGACTAAGGATTGAATTAGGAAAGTGATTAGAATTATGATAGGTTGGATTAAGCACAATGATAAAATCATAGGAGGTGTCCTCAAGGTAGTCAACATCATCAACGTGTCCTAGGAAAATATTATCCAAGAATGTAAGAAAAATAGGAGAGATGTGTAGAGAAGGCTCATATGACTAAAAAACATCAGGAGTCAATTTAGAAGAGAGAGAGAGAGAGAGAGAGAGAGAGAGAGAGGGGGGATGTCAATAGTGGATTGGAATAATGTATCATCAAAAGAAGAAAGAAATAAGTCAAGCACTATAGGAAGAGGTGTAGAAGTAACAATAGTAGATAAGGTGGGGTAACAATAGGAGGATCCTTAGGGATGGCTAACGGATTCACAAAAATAGTAGGTATAAAAGAAGAAGTTGTGGTGATAATAAGTGGGTCAAAATAGAAGATAAAGTTTTATCATGAGGAATGAGTTTAGCTATTGGTTCTAAAGAAAGTAGGGCAGGTCTAAGAGTAAACTATTTGTGAAGTCTTGATTTAATGGGAGAAGGAAACATGTGGGAAAGAAACTAGAAATGGGGAGGAATATCATGCATGGGTAGAAAATGAGGTAGGATAGAAGGAGGGATCACAATAAGATTAGGAAAAGGAGGTTAATTGGCTTTGGGTTTAGGCTAGAGTGGTTTGGTTGGATCTTAGGCTTAGGCTAAGTTTGGAGTTGAGATCAAGGTTGTGACTTAGGCTAGGGAGGAGGTCTAGGAGGATAAGCAGAAAGGACAAGTCAACTATGGGGAGGGACAACAAGGTTTGGCATGCAAGTTCAGTAAGGAAAATATCAAGGCTTTCATTAGGACGGAGACCAAGAACAAGTGTCTTATAAGGGTAGATAGCTAGAGTAGTATTATCAATAAGAATATGATCCTTATGATCCCTATTACACTCATATAGATTAAATAAAGTGTCATGTCATGTATAGGGAGGGACCATAGGCTTAGTAATTATATAATCAATAATGAAGTTCCTAATTTTTGAGAGATGATGGTACTCATGATGTGGGATGGTGACTATTATCATGGATGAATTTTATGCATTGGTGAACCACCAAGGCAATAGCTTGTGCAATGTCAAGCCAAGGATGACTTGAGAGAACATTAAACTAGCCAAAAGAAGGAATAACATGGCAAAGGACATCAATATTTTTGAGACCAACATTGTGAAAGGAAGCTATATGAAACTTCCTAATTAATCTAAGAGGAGAGTGGTGCTACATAGGTAGAGTTTGATAATTTCATAAAGAAACATCACGCATACAATAACATGCAATGGTATGTAAAAAATAAAATAGAGATAACACAATGTTTACCATGGGAAAAACATTTTGGGTAAAAATACAACAAAAGGAGCCTCAATGTATATTTTGTAATCAAACAATTATTACAATACAATATTAAAGTAGTCTCACTCCTTTGTCACACCAACTCTATTTGGATATATTAGAATAGCATAATCACCTATAAAATCATAAGTCTATAATATCCATCCCAAGAATCTAATATATAGCCAAGCCCAAACCACAAACCATAAATGGTTTTACAAAGAAATGGGAGAATGTCATGGGCTGAATGTGGCACCCAAATCTCCATGCAAAATTCCAACACTCAACCTCCATGATGGGTCAACATTATAAAATAGAATATAGCTCCCACATCATAACCATGTCATGAACACCCACCAAACTTGGGAATTCCACTTTAGACTCATTATCTCTTTTCAAAGATTTATGTCTCATAAGTTGGTCAAAGTTCATACTCTACTATTTAATCTCTCTCTTAAATTCTCTTACATGTTTCATGGAATCCCTTATGTATCTTACAATATCATAGATACTCTTACACATTTATATGATATTAGATATTCTTACACATCATAATACAACAAATATTTGGCATGGAGTGTGACCTCAAGTGGGATGCCCTTTTCCATGAGGGTAGATAAATCATATAGAATAAAAAATAAATTCAAACATTAGGATTTGCAAGCCTAATCCCAACATTCTCCCACTTTTCATAAACCTTGCAAGAGAAAAAGGAACACCAATAATCCATGAACTATCTACTAAGAGCCAAAAAGGCCCATAGACTTGTTGCACCATATGAATTTCTCTATGCTCTATAACTTTGTTAAAGAATCTACAACATTCATTAAAGTATCAAACTTCTCCAATATAACCCCCATCCTCCACCATGTAATGAACAAGATGATACTAAAATTAATGTGCTTTGTCAATGTGTGAAAAGAGGTTATTTTCCAAGATAATGGCAATTTGACTATCCTAATTAATATTTACTACTCCATGACTTAGCCTAACATTCAAACACAATCTATGAATCTATATTACCTCTTTTTAGGCACAAGTATCTTTCATATACTCTACCTTTATCATAGAAATAGTGACCAGAGCTTGTCGATTACTCATCCAATTGATTGCACCACCAAATAGGCTAAACACATATCCATTGGCTGACCTCCTATTGCCTACATCTCCTATCCAATTTGACTCTACAAATCCTTGAATCTATATTGATTATTGTAGGTGATCTATAGGTCCTCTACAAGTTGGTTGTAGCTAACCTATTGAACCTCTATAGGTATCACCACCACTGCTACATCCATGCTCCAAATGACCCATGGTACCTCTATAGGTTAGTTATAGGTGACCTATAGGAACTCTACAAGTTGGCTATAGGTGACCTTTTTAACCACCTTGATAGAAAATATAATACTCTTTAGTGGCCCATAAATATTTGAATACTCTCTTCATTGATGCTTAATGAGCCCTACCAAGACTAGCCATAAAATTGATTGAGTCCCCTTGCTTTGGTTATGTATAGTCTAATTAAAACCATAGTATACATGATTCTCCCAACTGGACTATCATTAGGTACATGAGTCATGTCCTACATCTCACTAGGTGTGGATGGACACTATTTAATTGATAACATTTTATCATAGAAATAGTAACTCACTTGTTTGCAATATGTCATGTTGAAATGCTACAAAATAAAGTCAACATACTTCCTCTTACTTAACCAAAATTTTATATTATCTCTATCCCATTTGATATCCATCCCTAAGATAAACTTAGTAGACCCTAAATCCTTCATCTCAAATTGTGATGAAATCTAAGATTTTAAATCCCTAATCATATCCTTACTATTACCAAATATTAGCATATCATCGACATACAAAGTGAATAATAAAATAATCACCATCATTCTTATAATAAACATAGTGATTTGATTTGGATCTAACATATCCCAATGTCAAAATATAAGAATCAAGCTTCTAGTATTATATTCTAAGAAACTATTTGAGACTAGAGATTTATTTAACTTATAAACCAATGAGTCCTTACCTTTTTTAATGTAGTGTTCTAGATGTAACATGTAGATCTCTCTTCCTCTAGATCACCAAGCAAGAAATTTGTCTTCACATCCATTTCATTAATCTTGGAGCAAAGTTAAAGGCTAAAGCAATAGATAATAAAAAACTAATGGATGAAATCTTCACAACTAGAGAAAATATTCCACAAAAATCTATTTCCTTAACCTAGGAATATCCCATAGCAACCAACCTTGCTTTGTATTTATCAAATTTACTCTTAGAACTAAACTTATTCTTGAATACACATTTACAATAAATAAGTTTCACCCCCTTAGTCAATTGAACTAGGTTCCATGTGTTGTTCTTCTTTAGTGTTGTCATCTCCTCATCCATGGCTAGTTTCCTAGACTCACTATCATTCATCTGCATTGCCTCCTTCATAGTTCTACGCTCATCAAAATTAGTAGACAAAGAAATATATATTTAAAACTAGGTGGGACATATCTCTCTAGTTACCTTCTCTACCAAGTGGAACTCTTTAAAATCTAAGGTGAAGGTTCTTTCTCCTCAAATCTCCCAGTGCTATCCTCATCCTATATATCATGTACCTCTAGTTCAACCTCTAGTGCAACCTCCTTAGTCTTTGGATATAGTTGCACAACTAACTTCAAATTATCCTTTGGTTTCTCAATAATAGGAATATACCTAATCTCCCTGAGCAAATTCTAGGTGTACCTTTACTTATTTTAGGATTATAAAGTGTGTACCCCTTCACACTATTACTTTAGCCGATGAAGATGTACTTAACATCTTTGAAGTCCAAATTAGACCTCTTCTCCTTAGTACATACCTTTCAACCAAATACCTAGATATGTTAAAATGAGGTATTTTTATCCATTCAAAGCTCATGTGGGGTTTTGTCAACAAGAGTTGATGTAGGAGATTTGTTAACTAGATGAAAAATTGTACTAACTACTCCTGTCTAAAATTTTCAATCTAAACTAACTCCACTAAGCATACTCCTAGCCCTTTCCATCAACACTATATTCATCATTTTTGTAACTTTATACTACTAAGGGGTGTATAAAGTTGTCTTATTTCATGCAATGTCATTATTCTTACATAATATGTCAAACAGTACTAAGCAATATTCCCCATCATTATCTATTTTCAATACCTTGATATTTGTTTATGCCTAGTTCTCAAAAAAACCTTAAACTCTTTGAAATAATTGAAGACCTTGGATTTATGCCTAAGAAAGTAGACCCATGACTTCCTAGAAAAATCATCAATAAAAGATATGTGATACTAGGATTTTTCAATTGAAGGTACATCTACTGGACCAAAAACATCTAGCAAAGATTGAATAAAATTAAACATCACAAATTGTTGTCCATATAAACAATGCTCACAAAAGTCAAAATCCAAATAACAATCAACCAAACCCTCTAAAATATTTTTAGTTTTCAAGTCTCTAAGTCCTTTCTCACCAATGTGTCCCATATTTTGATGCCACAACATAGTGTTCTTAATATGTAACTTGCTCTTTGAGGTAAGAGAAAGCTTAGAAACCCAAATTACATGCCCAAGTGCTCTAGGACTAGATACTACAATTCTATTTGAAACCTAAAATATTTCTACAAGTTCAACCTATAATTATTCTACAAGTTCCAAAGATAAGGGTGTAGATGTTATAGATCTATTTGTAGGTACAAAAAAACTATTATACTAGATGTATGTGCTAGCGTTAAGAAAGAAAAGAGTCTCAAGCCAAACTCCCTTTCTAAGAATCGTAGCTCCATAGACCATTTTACACACTTCTTTTTCATAGAATACTTACACACCCACATCATTCATCTTACTGATAGATAACAAGTTCCATTGCCAAACCTAAGATGTGCAAAACTCTTGAGATACCTCTGATCCTCCCATTAGATAACCTAATCTTGACTCTGTCATGTCCAACAATATTGATAAAAGAGATACCACAAGGGTAGAAGTTTCTACCATCAAACTTCTCATAGTAAGAAAAACACTCTCTATGAGGAGTCATGTGGAAAGAGGATCCAAAGTTAATAATTTGTGCATCCTCACATGCATGCATAGCCAAGGCTACAAAAAATGTGTCACCAACATCATCCTAAGAAGCCCTCAATTTTGAATGATCATCTAAGGCTACTCTTACTCTTCTTATCCTCTTTGTAGTCCTTTATGTGGCCTTTCTTACTACAGTTCCAACATTTCACCTTGGATTTACCAAGAAACATAGATATCCCCTTAGACTTTGATCTTCCTCTATCTTTCTTCTTGTCCTTCTTCTTTCATTTATCATTTGATCTTCTACAAATAACTAAAGCATCCTAGATGGAATTGGAAGTCTTTTTTCTCAACTCCTCCAAGAGTAGAGCATCCACCACTTCTTTGAGCATAAGCTTAGTGTAAATACTACCAATAGCCATCACTAATTCATTCCATGAGTTTGGAAAAGAACATAATAAAGTGATATATTGATCCTCATTATCCATTTGCACACCTATGGAATGCAACTAGCTCACAATGATTTTGAATACATTTAGGTGCTCTATAGCTAAGTCCCTATAAACCATCCTCAAAATATACAACTTCTTCCATAGAAAAAGCTTATTTACCAAGGATTTATCCTGGTATATATTACCCAACTTCTTCTAGAGATTCTCCATGGTAGTTTCTCCTGCTACATTCAAGAGCACTAAATTTTCCAAATAAAGCCTAATCGGGCTTATCATTTTTTATCCAACATCACCTAGTGTTTGCCCTTCATAGTCAAGGTTTTGTTTCCAAAAACTATAATCCATAGATATCTTTCTATGAGTAGATCCTCCATTTTAAGCTTACACAACTCAAATTTTATGTCATTGAATCTATCCATCTCCAACAATGATGCGCTCATCATCTTTTCTTGAAATAAGATCTCTCTTAGGCACAACTCCCATTCAAACCAAGATTAATAAATCAAAAAAATCTTTTTGTAACCTAGGGTCTCATGAGCTAGCTAGGCTTTGATACCAAATGAAAGAAAAATAGAAGAAACTTCATAATTAATTTATGATAAAAGTAGCACTAAATAGGTGGAATTTGACAATTTCATAAAGAAACGTCACACATGAAATAACATAAAAAGACATGCAACACATAAAATAGAGATAACATAGTGTTTACCCTTTCAAGAAAAACCCAACAACAAAAGAAGCCTTAGTGTATATTCTATAATCAACTAGTAGTTACAATATAATACTAAAGTATGCCTACTCCTCTATCACACTGACTCTATTTGGAGATATTCTAGCAACATAACCCCTTGCAAAATGACAAGTCTACAATTTCCTTCCCAAGAATCTAATATATAGTTAAGCCCAAACCACAAACCATAAATAGTTTTAGAAAACAATAGGAAAATATTATGGGCTAAATGTGGCACTTGAATCTCCAAGCAAAATTCTAACACCCAACCTTCATGATGGGTCAACATGCCAAAATAAAATGTAACTCTTGCATCATAACCATGTCATAACCACCCACCAAAGTTGGGTGCTCCAATTTTGACCCATTGTATTTTTCAAAGATGCTCTATGACATGTCATTCTTATGTGTCATAAGTTAGTCAAAAATCATAGTCCACTCTATAACCTCTCTTTTACATTCTTTTGCATGCATCATATAATCTCTTACATATTACAATGACATAGGTGCTCTTACACATCTTGCAAGACATTAGATATTCTTATGAATGTCATAATACAACAAGCATGTGGTATAGAGTGCCACCTCAAGTGGGACAACCTTTCCCATGAGGGAAAATAAATAATAAATTTGAATGATGGGTTTTGCAAGGTATATGACACCTAATCCTAACACATGAATGGGAAGGATAGCACAACCTAATGTATCAATAAAAGTTTCATTATATAATCTTAGTGAGACACTAGATGCAACATATAAGTCATGATGGACATGGTTATTATATAGGTGCTCTTTAGTAACTATATTAAACATGCAATTTGGATTCACAAGAATCTCACAAGTGAACTTGTGTTGAAATGAAGCTTCAATATGTAGAGGTCCATGATACCCATTATTAAGAATTTGAGAAGGAGAAAATGCGATGCACTAATGAGAGGAGAAGTAGGATAAGAAGGAACCATATCAATTATGTCATCCATCTTTAACAGATCCAAAACATTTTAGAAACACTCACCTCATTTTTTTGACTAGCCTTGTGCTTGCAAAATCTTCATATCAACCACCATAAAGGAGATATTAGCAAAAAAATGACGAGATGTTGTTAAACATCATATTTGAGTTTTATATTCAATTTGTCAACCAAAGTGGTGTTCAATGGCTAATTGCAAAAGGAAGTTAAATACCTCAACTCAATGATAATTTTTAGGCCTTTTGAATGAAAATACTTATGCAGAAATAAATTCCTAAACTATAAAAGCATTTAAAAGCTAATCTATGAAAGCATTGAAAACTTAACTATGAAAACATTTGAAAACTAACTATGGAAACATTTAACATTCAAAAATAAATACAATAATGAAATAGACTACTTAGTTCTAAGTAAGGAAATATACTATTAACTTTCAAAACTACTTCAATGAACGGGCTTTCAAGAGTGAATTGAAAATATGATTTCCCAGCACAAGATAAATCTACTGAATAGTATAACAATACACATCATTAAAACAAAACAATAGAAACTGTAGGTTAAATACTGGTTACTAACACATAACAAAAACTAAAAAATTCATGATAATCATCAATTGAACATAACATGGAATTTATAGAACATTAAAAAATAAACACTTATCTAGATAGACATAGTTTCTCTTGTTTGAATGAGTGGCCATCTCTCTAGAAGTTTAAACCCTTAGAACTTCAAAATATCATCAAACATAATTCACAGATTGAAAACAAATGCAAAGATAGCTATTTTTATTTATCACCAGAAATTATCTATATTTTCTATATCTGTCAAATGAAAAGTACAATGCTATATATCCTTGGTATTGAATGCTAAGATCATGCCTAAAATCTAGTCTAGTGCAATTCATGCATTATCATTTCTTTAAAGTCTTTCAACTAAAAATCATAAATGACATAGAGTTCAGTTTGTAAACAATAACAAAGAAATTAATGGAACTATTGAAGTTAACTCCGAGGAGGAGTCTTTGCATGTAGGACTCTTTCAGAATATTTATGGACCATATTCTTATTGTTGCAAATCAGGGGAACAAGAGTTCAAAATAGGAATTCCTTCTTTTCGTCGAGACCGTTCTGAAGTAGTTTCTAAAACATGACTTTCAATGCCACTATTATTTCAGAGCACTTTACTTTCCTTCCTTTCTGTAGTCTATCCTTCTGGCACTATAGAGTCACTTTCCTTTCTGGAGTCTCTCCTTTCGATGCTGCAGAGTCCCTTTCCTTTCCAAAGTCTCTCCTTCTGGTGTTGTAGAGTCCTATTTGGAAAAAATAGATCTTTGCAGCCACAAAACATTAGCTTTTGTATTATTTTTAACTCAAAAGAGACAACAAGAATACGTACATCATTTCTAACTAGGTAAACAATAATTTATCATAAAAATCAATCAAATTCTAGCATGATACGTTCATTAGGTTGCAAAGGAAGGTGTTTTTGTTTATATATGATGAGGTTAATTTTCACCTCATCATTTTCCCCCACTCCTAAGATTGTGCAAGTCCTCTTGCTCTCTACTATGAAGATTCCCCTACTCTATTATGCCTCTTCGCTTCTCTCTTTTTGTTGTATTCCTTAAACTTCTCATTGTTATCATACACTAAGTGTGTTGTGGGATCGAATTCCCTTGGATCAAGAACAAAATCTTTGTCAATTTTTATTCTGTTCCTCCATCGCTAAAACTCCCATTCAAATTCCTCACTGTTCACATGTACTGGAGTGACTGGTTGGAGCATCAATGGTGGCCTAAATCTCATTCCAATCCAACTCTCTCTTAGTTCATGGACTATTTATGCCATTGCTTTGGCTCACTTGAATGACCACATCAAATTAGTTGGAGAAATAATTTCTCTTCTTTTCAGATGCACAGGCAAAGTATTATATCTTTCTTCACATGTTGTGAAGGCATTTTTAGGTAACTGAGGAATGACATCTTGCAAGGCTTGATAGCATAGTTTTAGACTATCATTATATTTTTCTCCCATTATAGGAAATTTGACTATCCTTTCAAATTCCTCCTTGAATGCATCTGGCTTGCAGTATTGATGTCTCATTAATAAACCAACATTTTTTCTTCTTGATAGTATTTCTTAATTTTATCTTGCCAAGCTATCTGCTTTTGCATAGTGGATATAAATGATCTCAATTGTACCTCTACTACAAATAGATTAAAGTAGAATTTTTTCTCTTTCAAACAATAAATTATGTGTGAAAAATTCACACAACATTTTTTTGTTCTAGAGAAGCTATTTTATAAGCTTCCATGAACTGCTTATCATTTGGGTCATAAGGTAGATTGCAGTTGATTCTAAATAATTTCCAATGTAGAATTTTCTCATTTAAAAACATACAATACATTATTGAGGGTTTCCTGCATGCTAGAAGGAGTTCTCCAATCTTGCAGGCTTTTGATTTTGCCTCATATAATTGGTCATACTTATGTTGTAGTATTACCAATTTTGTCTTTAGTCTATTATTTTCAAACCTTGCTTGCCTCAGAAAGTGACAATGTGATATCCAAGTTTGCAGTAGTATAGGGATGTGTACTTGGAACCACTCTATTTTGGTTGGTTCAATATGGATTTCCTTATCTTCCATGGGTGGTTTTTCCTTGAGTTCTTGGAGTTCCTCTTCTAATTCAACAACTTGACTAATTGTGGCTATCATCACTACTTGATTCCCTTGATTTTTTTCCACAAATGTTGCCAAAGCACTTGCCAGGTTGTAAGATTTTAAATTTGTTTGGCCTTTTCTAACAAAATGTTCTGTAGCTTTGCATTTTGAATTAATTCTTCTGGTCTTTTAGGTGACTTATTCAATTGACCTTGTAAATATGAAATTTCTTCATCCTTTTCTACTAGCAGATTTTTTAATTTTTCACTTTCCTATTTTTGTTGCAAAATTGTATGCTTTTGCCACAAAACTATCTTCTCAAGTTGCAAAATTATTTGCTCTAGTTGCAAAAAAAATTCCTTGGCTTAGAGAGTTCAACTATTTGGTGCATTTGCTAAATTTCTTATTGATTTTCACTCTCACTAGCTTCTGTGGTTATTTCTAAAGTTTTCTCCTTTATTGGGCTCTCTTGGATAGTAATATCATGTTCGTCTATGTTTCTGATTATATCCTCTCCCAAAAGTGTATCATCTTTCTATCCCAGGGGTTTTCTATTAGGAGATTGAGTACCTCCAGAGGAGGCTCAGTGGTAGAATATTCATGCAACTTTGAAAAATAGAAGTGTCTTCCAAAGTTGCCCTTATAACTTCCAAAGGTGTTTTCTCTACTTTTGTTGAGATAGGAATCTCTCCATGCGCTATTAGTTTTGTTTCCATAGAGACACAAGTCTCTTCAGGGGCTATTTTCTCTATTTCCATAGGGACAAAAATCCCTTCAGGAGCCATTTGCTTTATTTCCATACCAACATAAATCTCTTCTAGAGCCATCTTCTTTGTTTCCATAGGAACAAAAATTTCTTCCAGGGCTATTGTTTCCACATGGCTTTCTTGCAATTTCATTGTGGCATCTACTTGAAAGACAGAAGTATCTTCTAGAAGAACTTTCTCTACTTATACAAGAATTTCATGAAATTCTATTACAACTTATTCAACAATAGTTTCCTCTGGAATTGCCTGTTCAATTTCTACAAGGTTTTCCTAAAGTTCCATTCTATCCTCCAGAGAATATGTTGATACCTGCAATAGTGTTTCCACTGGAACTTCTAGAACTGTGGAAGGTTCCATTGTTGAAGAGTGTGTAGTTTTCTCCTGTAAACTTTCTTGCTCTTTCTATGCATGGGTAAAAACATCACTAGAGGTAGCTTCCATAGCTAATCGCTTAATCCTTTGAAGGGGAGGGAGACTCTCTAATCTTCATTTTAATCTTTGTTTCTTGGTAATTGGTGGCCCTATTTTTGGTTCTTCATTAGAAACAATGGATTCCACTTTCTCTTGTGAGACTAGAGTCTTCCCTGAGCTTTTTGGGGTTTTTGTTGGAAATTCTAGAGATCTAGCTGATGGTTGGGTTGAATGCTCTAAAATTTCCTATTCCTTAGGGGAAATTTGGGGCTCCAAAACCCTCTGTTCTTGTTGGAGCTCTAGAAGCTCTGGAACTCTCTTTTCTTGTTGAGGTTCTAGAATTCCTTGTTCTTTTTGGGGTTTCAAAGTAACATCCCTCGAAGCTTTGCTGCTTCTGATACTTTCCCCCTTTCTAGGTTTTACTCCTACTTCTTGTCTTCAATCTTTTGCAAGTGTTTTATCCATTTTCTATCAATTTTGTGGTGCATTAATACTTGATTCTTGCATAACAGGTGATTAGGCCATTTGATGATTTAAGGGACCAGCCCCCTTCCTATATTTTTCTATCATGATTTTCATATAGTAAAACAAGTAGGCTGGGAGATTTATTTTTAGTTTAGAATTCCCTGCCCCATGGTGCAAGTGAATCAGCATCCAAAATGTTGGACCCATAATTGTGCCATCCTAGCCTTCACAAGTGATAAATTTCATTACCCAGGCCACTACAAATTTCTAGGGTTCAACAATAGTTTTTTATCAATCCCTTTATTAAGCTCTTTCTTTCCTATTATAATCTAGGGGAGGGGTTCTCCCTCATGAACAAACTTATTAATCATCTCCTGATAAGTAAGATGCTTTTCTTGCAACAAATCAATACCTTCATTAGGAATACCAGATAGTTGAGAGAGAATTTTGGTACTCACCTTTATTTTCTTTCTACAAATTATGGAGTGGTTGTTGACAAAATTTAGTTGAATGAACTCCTCCACCAAATATACATGATGCCCTTCAAATTTCCATAGAAATGCTACCCACCCTACTATTTTAAATACATCCATCACGAATTGGTCAACCAATAATGTCTCAACCGAGTGCGGCTCTGTCTTCCTTTTAACACCCATAATGTTATGCTTGATAGGTTAAGGAAAAAGGGAAATGCTGGTATATCTATTGGTATGGAGATTGGAAAAGTGTTCTTTCATAGTTTGAAGAAGCTACTTATGCAGGCTTTTGTTATGCGCAAGTAAAGTGAATTGGGAAATTTAGATACAGGGAATAGTAATAGCATTTTACACAAGTTGCATTGATTGTTCCACACATATTTCATAAATTCCTTTCATGTAGTTCATTATTTTGGAGAAAGATGATGTCATGGTTAAGTGGGGAAGTCACACCAATTTTCTTGATCGTACAAAAAAATTATTACTTTGCTAAATTTAGAAATAACACACATACATGTCCTCTTTGCTGACATTAATTGAAATGCCTATGCTACTAAATATGTGACATGTCCATATGATGAAGGTGTGTACAGTTGCACTTGTGCAATAAATGTAGACAAGGTAACTTATTTTATGGTGGTGGTGCAAAATCTGAAAGTACTTTTCTTGGAACATCTTGTCAGAGAGGTCACATTTATTATGGATGGCTCCAAAAATGTGAATCATTACCAAAGCACATGAGAAAAGTTTTGGAGCACTGTTGCAAAGATGCTTCCTAAGAGGTATGAACAAAAGTTTTGGAGCATCATTGCAAGGATGCATCCAGAGGATAGGAACAAAAATTCTAAAGCATTGTTGAAAGGATGCTTCTAAAGAAATAGGAACAAAAGTTTTGGAGCATCGTTGAAAGGATACTTCTTGAGAAATACTAACAAAGTTTCTAGAGCATTGTTGAAAGGATGCTTCCAGAGAAACACTGATGAAGTTTCTAGAGCATCATTGAAAGGATGCTTCTAAAGAAACACTAATGAATTTTCTAGAGCATCATTGAAAGAATGCTTCTAAAGAAACAAGAGTAAAAGTTTTGGAGCATCATTAAAAGGATGCTTCCGAAGAACAACGAACAAGGTTCTGAAGAATTGTTGAAAGGATGCTTCTAGAGAACATGAACAAAAGTTTTGGAGCATCATTGAAAGGATGCTTCTGAAGAATAGGAACAAAATTTTAAAAGCATCATTAAAAGGATGCTTCTGGAGAACAACAAACAAATTTTTAGAGAATCCCTAAAAGGATGCTTTCATTGAACAACAAAAAAAGTTCTAGAGCATCACTGAAAGGATGTTTCTGGAGACAACAAACAAATTTCTAGAGCATCATTGAAAGGATGCTTTCAGAGACAACGAACAAAGTTTCAAAGCATCATTGAAAGGATGCTTCCAGAGACAATGAACAAGGTTCTAGAGCATCATTGAAAAGATGCTTCCGGAGGAAAATCTACAAAATAAAAATAACTTCTGGAGCATTGTTAGAATGATGCTTCTCGAGGAAAATCTATAAAATATAAACAACTTCTGGAGCATTGTTAGAAGGGTGCTTTTAGAGGAAAATCTGTAAAATACAAACAACTTCTAGAGCAGTGTTAGAAGGATGCTTCTGGAGGAAAATAGTAAACATAGAAACAACTTTCGGAGGTAACTAAAAATAAATGAATCTTTTTTAAAAAATCTAGGATTACGTACCTTATTTTTCTGGAGAAGGAAAAACTTCCTTCATACAACAAATATCTACCTATTCATTAATCATTTGGATGATTTTTTCTTTTCTTACCAGTTTTTGATACAGACATAATCTCTGACCATTTACCAGAAGTGTTCTAGTATCTCCATCAATCAGTTTCAGGTGCATAGCTCCATTACTGAACACTATGGTCCCAACCATTGTTTCCAAAGGTTTCCTTTTAGGTCCTTGTATCTAGAATCAAATAGCAACGTCCAATCTCCATTGTGAAATTTTCTTTCTTTAATATGTCTATCATACCATGCTTTTCTCTACTATTGCACCAATTTTGTCTATTATATGGCTTCTAGATGAAGTTAATCTAGCTCATTGAGTTGAATAATTCATTTTATCTGAGCTCTATTTAGATCTAAACCCATTTCCATAGTTGTCCTTAATGTTTGAAGTTCAAATTCAATAGGCAGGATGGGTTTCTTTCCAAAAACTAGTTCATAGGGTGTGAATCCCGTAGTTGATTTCCAAGTAGTATTATATGCCCACACTACTTCATGTAATTTTCTAGCCCAATCCTTTCTTCTTGTTGAAACTATTTTGGTGAGTATATTTTCCAACTCCCTATTGGTTACTTCCACCTAACCATTCGCTTGAGGATGATATGGTGATGACTCTTTATGGCTCACTTGGAAATGGTCAACCAAGGTCAAAAGGACTTTTGACATAAATTGGGGTCCTTGATCTATCACAATGGATCTGGGTGCTCCAAACTTGAGGAATATTATATTGTAGAGGAAATCTGCAACATATTCCTCTCTGGCTACTTTAAATGCCTACATTGCTGCCCATTTTGTAAAGTAATCAGTACACACAAAGATATATTCTTTTCTTTGAAATGGTGGATCTATGGACCCTATGAAGTCCAGTGTCCATTTTTCAAATGGTTCCAAGATTATCTAAGATTGAAATGCCATTTCACTGGATGTTGTCAATCTACCCATTCTTTAGCACTCATCACAATGTCGAACATACCTCTTAATGTCTTTATGCATAGAAGGCCAATAATATCCTAGGCCTAGAATATTATGGGAGGTTCTTTTTGCTGAATTGTGTCCTCTTGAAGGATCATCATGACAGGAAAGAAGGATATTGTAGGTCTCATCTGCTCTCACACATCTATGTAAAACCAAATTAGGTCCATATCTAAATAGTAGACCATTAACCCACTTAAAGCGCATACTTCCTCAAACTAATCTCCTTCTCTATTTTGAGGTAAATTCTGGTGGAAATTCCACTGTAGCCAAACAATTAGCTATGTCTGCAAACCAAGGAGTATGATTTGAAATGGAAAACAATTGTTCATATGGAAACTCATCTCTAACCAGTTCACATTCTTTTTCCTCATGATATATCTTGGATAGAAATTCAGCCACCACGTTAAATTTACCAAGTTTATCTATGATTGTTACATTGAATTCTTAGAGGAGCAACAACCACCTAATTATTCATCCACTTATAACAAGTTTGTTCATTAAATATTTAATAGTTGAGTGACCTGTGTATACAATCACCTTATAACCTATGATATAATATCAAAATTTGTTAATAGCATGTACGACTTGCAGGAATTCCCTTTCAATGGTGGTGTAGTTCCTTTTTGTAGGAGTTAAATTTTTTCTAATGAGATAGAAAGCATATTTTCCCCCATTTTTATCTTCTTGTCCTAGAACTGCACAAATAGCATCATTCAAGGCATCCACATAAATGTAAAATGGCAAATTCTAGTTAGGTCTACATAACACAAGGGTAGTTGTAAGTTTTTCTTGAATGGTCTCAAATGAGGTTTGGCATTCTTGTGTCTAGGAAAAACAACATATTTCTAGAGTAGGGAAAACATGGGAGCTATGATCTTGCCAAAGTTTTTTATGAATCTTTGATAATAACCAGCATGTCCCAAAAAGTTACATACATCAGTTTGAGTTTTTGGGGCCTCTAATTTGTGTATCACCTCAATATTTTAGGATCAACCTTAATACCCTATGTAGAGATGTGATGTCCCAACACAATTCCTTGTTCCACCATTATAAGACATTTTTCATGACTCAAGGATAACTAATGTTCTTCACATTTCTTGAGAACTTTGTCCAAATTTTGAAGTGCTTCCTTATAAGTGGTTCCATATACTATTAAGTCATCCATGTAGACTTCAACAAAATCATTTACAAGTTCAACAAAGATGGCTAAAACTACTCTCTAGAAAGTGGCAGGAGCATTGCACAACCCAAAGGGAAGGACTTGATATGTGAAATTTTCCCAAGGGAAAGTGAAAGTGGTTTTATCCTGATCTTCTGGAGCCACTTGTATTTGATTGTAACCACTAAACCCATCCAAGAATGAGAAATATATTCTACCAACTAGGTTATCAAGGAATTGGTCAATGAATGGTAGAGGAAAATAATCTCTATAAGTTGCCTTATTGAGTTCTTGATAATCCACACATACCCTCCATTTCCCTCCTTTCTTAGGCACAACTATGAGAGGTGAAACCCATTTGTTGTTAGAGATGGGATAGATAAATCCTACTTGTAGGAGTTTTTCAATTTTAGTTTTAACCACATCTCTGAGTGTAGGGTTAAGTCTTCATTGTGGTTGATGAACTGGTCATACAATCCTTAGTGTAAATGTGATGAGTAGAAAGTTTTGGATGTATTCCCTTCATGTCCTTGTAATCCCAGACAAAATCCCTAGAGAATTGCACAATAACATCAAACAATTGGTGTTCCTATTGTTCTGTGACCAACTATTAATATTAAGTGTTTTTCTAGGAAACACCATTATTGATTTAGTTCTTTGGTGACTAGAGGAGACCATATAAGTTTCACTCATCAAAGTATTAAGGGGGAAACTATGAGGTTGCATCATATGAAAAGTATTTACATCCTTGAAAAAGCTCTCAGTTCTTGGAATTAAATTGGCAAAAGGACAATGGAACGCTGCAAGAAAGTCTTCTTTTTCATTTTGAGCAAATTCCACTATACTTGTTTGGATAAGACTCTCAAGGGTTTCATCCATTTCAAAGTTACCCTCACTATTTGTGTTTGTTCCACAGTTACCTTCATTGTTTGTGTTCAAGTTGTTGTTACATTCCCACTCATTTTCCAATTCCTTTCCATGTTGTTTGATTACTACCATTTCCAAAGAAGCCAAATTCTCTTGTTTACTAATCTGATTTGGTTCATTTACCCATACCCTATTATATTATTTGTAGATGGTCTAGCAAGAGGGTATAGTGATAATTGTTTACTATTAATACCATTTGAAATAGTCATTCCTCTAGATCTGCAATCTATCTAAGCTACAACTATGAATAGCCAAGGTCTTCCTAGTGTCAATGGATAGTTGTCTTAAGGGGTACATGATTGGATAACCTAAAATCTATAGGATATTCTTAGTTTTCAATCGTAACTGGGGCATTTTATAGGACCCCTTTTGGGATAGCAATGGATTGGTCTATCATATGAATAATTGTGCTTGTGGGTTGCAGCTTTGTTAGTGATAACATCTCCATGACCTCAACAATCATGGCATTGATAGAAGCCCCTAAATACACAAGTGCATTAGGAATTTCAACTCCATCAATTGATATAGTTATTATAGGACTACTAGGGTCACCATATTTTCATGGAAGGAATTCTCCTGAAAGCAGGTTAGCTAGATAACCATCAATCTGGACAATATTAATTTGCTTCTTCTTCCTCCCCATTGTCTTTATGCACAACTATTTAACTTGTTGATTTAATTCTAGAATTTCTATGATGGCTTGCAACAATGGGATTTCAATATTCAATCGTTTGATTTCCTGGATGAGGTGGGTTTCATTTGACATCATTAGTTCTAGAGGACTTTTTGTGGCTACTTCTCTATGTCACTCTAAAAGGGGGATATGTTTAAGTAAATGGAATTTTTCTTTAGTCTTGAGGTCAACTTCCATAGAAGAGTTGGAGTATGGTTTAGTATCATTCTTAGTGGAAGAATCTGGAAGATTGTTGGAAGAATTTTTCAGAGGATTTCTAAAAGATGACTTTAGAGATTTAGAAGATAACTCTAAAAAGTTTCCAAGAGGTTCTTCCAGAGTGACTCTAGAAGTCAACTCCGGAAGACTACAAATTTTTTTCCACTTAGTGATAACATCTCCATGACCTCAAAAATCATGGCATTGATAGAAGCCCCTAAATACACAAGTGCATTGGGAATTTCAACTCCATCAATTGATATAGTTATTACAAGACTACCAGGGTCACCATATTTTCATGGAAGGAATTCTCCTGAAAGAAAGTTAGCTAGATAACCATCAATCTGGATAGTAGTAATTTGCTTCTTCTTCCTCCCCAATGTCTTTATGCACAATTATTTAACTAGTTGATTTAATTCTAGAATTTATGTGATGGCTTGCAACAATGGGATTTTAATATTCAATCATTTGATTTCCTAGATGAGGTGGTTTTCATTTGACATCATTAGTTCTGGAGGAGTTTTTTAGGCTACTTCTCTAAGTCACTCTAAAAAGGGGGCATGTTTAAGTAAATGGCATTTTTCTTTAGTCTTGAGGTCAACTTCCATAGAAGAGTCAGAGTATGGTTTAGTATCATTCTTAGTGGAAGACTCTGGAAGGTTGTTGGAAGAATTTTTCAGAGAATCTCTAAAAGATGACTTTAGAGCTTTAGAAGATAACTCTGAAAAGTTTCCAAGGGGTGCTTTCGGAGTGACTCTAGAAGTCAACTATGGAAGACTTCCAAAAAATTTCCACTTATTAATATTTCATAAGGCTCCTATGTAGGCTTCTTGTCACCTTGTTTAACCTAATTATCCATACTATCTAAAAGTGTTCCTTCCTCACTACTTGTAATTTCCACTATGGTAGGATGGTGTGGTTGATGAAGGGCTTTTCCTAACCTAAGTTGCACACTCCCACAATGTATAACATTGATTCCAACCATATTTTCTTGTTCAATTGAGTACACAGGGGAAGCCTATCAATTATTCTTTAGATTAGCACTGGGCTAGAAGTTGAGGTTGGCCAACTTGGTCAGGTTGTTGTCCATTCTGGGGGTCCCCAAGAGTAAGGTCCCCAGTTAGGAGGTTCGTTAGGAACTCCTTGAGGCCAAGTTGTTACCCATTGATTTTTGTTCTAGTTGGGTTGAGGTTGCCAAGATGGGTTTGATATTTTCTTGTAGGAGAAATTTCCTCCAAGTCTCTATCCCATATAATTAACCTCTTATTCTACTTGAGAAGACTTTTTCTTGAAGTTTTTTATTACATTCAGTAGTTCACATTGGTCCATAGGTTGGTTTTTGTCAAAAATTTGACAAACATCAATCTTATCCAATGGATACTCATAATAGATGTGTGTTCCTGCATTTTAGACAATAGATGGAGAGTGTTTTTGAGTTACATGTTTTACCTTGTATTCCATTACGGGTAGTATTTAGTTGGACAAGAATGTCATTCTTCAAGTTTTCTATCTCTTCCCTTAGTTGGCCTATTTCATTTGTTCCTCTTATTATACTAGATTTCTTTATACCTCCATAGGTTCTTGAATAGCTTCTATACAGAGCAAAAATCTCTAGGAGGCTTAGTTTGGCTACATCTCCTTTACCCATAAAATCAAGGGCTCTTCATGCATTCTCATCAAGTCCTTTTAAGAATATTGTTTTTACAAGTTCAGGAGTCATGAATTCTTTGCCACATCATTTCAATATAGAGAGGAATCTATCTAGAAGATCCTCTAGGATCTCATCTTCTTTCTATTTTAGATGAAACAATTCTTCTTTCCTATCACTTACTCTACAATAATCTTGGTATTTGTCTAGAAACATGGTTTCCATTTCTTACCAAGAATTAGTTGATCCTACTGATAAAGCCATAAACCATCACATAGTTGAATCCCTAAGTGTGGAAGGGAACAACTTCAATTTTTGATTATTAGTTTTGTAATCATAGGTTTGGCAAAGGACCTTAAATTCAAAAAGGAACTAGTCGAGGTTTTCTGAAGCCATACCTCTAAAGGTGGGTAGGATGGAAGGAGAAATGTTTTTCATTGGAGTATCTTCATCTAGGTTTAGGTTTATAGGATAGGTGAACATTCATTCTACCCTTCTTTCTTCCCCATTGTGACCATTGTTATTTTCCATGGTTTCTACTAAAATGTTTTCCACTATTTGGTCACTCTTAAGAGTACTATGTGAAGTCTCAAGTGGGTACTGATTGATCCATTGATAATCACAAATTTTTTCAACTAAGACTTCTAACTCCTCGGGTTCAATGATTGGTGTTTTGGATTGGGGATTTTGCAACAAATTTTCTGTGAGGACCCCTTTTTCTGACCATACATAAGGAGTTAACAACATTTTTAGACCACTATTTTGAGTTATCTAACTATATTCCTAATAACACCTTAAACAAAGAACAATGGTCCCCAGCAATGACACCAAAAAGTGATGAGACATCGTTAAACCTCATACTTTAGTTTGATATTCAGTTTATCGACCAGGGTGGTGTCTAATGGTTATTTGCAAAAGGAAGTTAATTACCTCAACTTAATGATAATTTTTAGGCCTTTTGAATGAAAATACTTATGCAAAAATAAATTCCTAAACTATAAAAGAATTTAAAAGCTAATCTATGAAAGTGTTGAAAACTTAACTATGAAAGCATTTGAAAACTAATAATGGAAACATTTAACATTCAAAAACAAATACAGTAATGAAACAGACTACTCAGTTATAAGTAAGCAAATATACCATTAACTTTCAAAATTACTGCAATGAATAGGCTTTCAAGAGTGAATTCAAAATATGATTTCCCGGTACAACATAAATCCACTTAACAATAAAACAATACGCAAGTGTGTGCAATAAGTTGAGTCCACTTTTTGGCTAAAAGTGGAAGTGTTTTCCCTAAAAATTAAAGTTTGTCACAGTTGGAGTCAAAATTTGAAGTACTTACACATAGAATATTAATAAAGTCGAGTAATATGAAATGTAGTATTTTTAATCTAGTTTTCAAATATGTAATTTATTCTAATACTTAGATAATACAAATTAATTTTGCATAGGCTTGTAAAAAAGCCACTTTTTAAAAGTCACTTTTTTAAGACCATACCATGCACGTGTACGGTCAACATAATTTGACCTAAATAAAAGTATTTTTCTAGATCTTTTTGGGGAAAGATGTGTATAATAGTGAAGTTTGATGAGGATATTTTTTTATAATTTTTTTTCAAATATTTTTTTTATTAATTTTTATTGGCCCTAATTGTTGTTTTTGAAAACCCCTCGTGTACAACCAACATAATTTGAGCTAAACTAATCATAAAATGATTTTTTTTTCATTGTGTAAAGAATGATGTGTAGATTGATGACATAATTTTTTTCTAAAAAAACTTTAAAAATTAAAAGTTGTTAAAAAAAATATAAAAACATGTCATTTCAAGTTTATAGACTAGTTTGCTCATAAATTAATTAATAAATAGAAAAACAAGTCAAATAAAAAAAATTACATATTTGAAAACTGCACATCATCATCTATAATGGGTTTTAATTTCATAAAAAAAATTAGAAAAAAACATCGCCAACCATATTGGTAAAGTTAGTCTTTTCTCTTGCTCTGAACATGGACTTTTATTTATAGGTCCAAGGCTAGGGGTCGGCTTACCATGCCTTTCCCAAGCCTAAAACCAAACCAAAAACGTGGGTGTGGAATTCAAAATTTTAATAATGGGTACCCGTTTCTTTTGAGAATGGGTACCCATTCCTTTTAAGAACGGGTACCGATTTCTAATATATCTGTTATTTCCCATTTTCAGTAAAAGCATACTATCACTATATATCATCAACTTGCATTTTCTAATGTACAGCCCGACAATGACATTTTCTTCATTTTTAATTCATAAGTGTCTTGTGGAATCTCTTGCCATGCCATATTCTATTCAAATTTTAAAAAGAATCAATCACATGAATAATTTTGAAGTGGAATCAAGTACAGGGGCTATTTTCAAGATGAACCAAGAAAGAGGGTTTTTGTTATTCCCATCTACTTTTACTTCAGAATTTATGGAACAAGGTATCTACATCTAGTTGTACTTCAAAATTTCAAAGAGGTACATCAATCTGAAAATAGATTAAATATCATTTGTTATTTTTATCAAAAGGGTTTGGTAATCATGGGATAAAATCAACGTCAAAGAAAAAACATAGGAAACTCATGACACCTGAAGAAATTGAAGCAAATAGAGAGGAGGCAAAAAGGAAAATAGATAGAAGAACAAAGATTTGAGAAATGAAGAATATTGAAGCATCCAGTTCTATGAGTATTGAAGAGAAAAACATTCAAGAGACTATGAAGGATGGGATGAATGTAGATGATGTAAATGTGGAAATGGTGAATATGGAAGAAAGTGTGACTAGAAACAAATTTAGGTATGTCTTCAAACCCAACTTTCAATGATATGGAAAATGTGACTATAGAAACAAATTCAGGTATGTCTTCAAACCCACCTATTGATGATATTGATCATATTAGTTATTTAAATGAAGCTGGATATACCAATGATGAGCTCAATTGTACTACTGAAAATATGGAAAGAGGAAATAAGAATGAAATCCCTTATATGAGTGAAAATGAAAATGTTTTTTTTTTAAATTGAAAGAAATGTCTTGGATAATCTTCATGGTAAGATTTATTGGAGACAAATGAGATCCCATGCAAATTGATTATATAAACTATTTTTTTATATAAAAAGTCTTGGATTTCAATGTCAACTCATGATGCAATTGATGAAAATGTGGAAAATGCGAAAAGTAATGAAAAAGTTAGGCATTTTTTTTAAAACCTAAAAAGAAAGATGATTCAATGAAACAAGTTATATCTAGTGTTGCTAATGCTATTGATTCTATTGGAAAAAAGAGTCGATCTAAAGATAGCAATGTAGCACGAAGAGTTATAACAACTACTTTAGTTAATAAATCAATTTCAAATAAAAGAATGATAAGTAAGACTAGTGAATTTCTAAATATAAATCCTAAAAGTTTGAGAAGGGAAACAAAGAGAAGAGAAAGATTGAAAATGATCCAATTAACCAATGTCAGAGTTTTAGTGGTAGACTCCCAAGGTCTAACATGAAATTAAGTATTACTGAGGCGACGAGATTATCCCTTAAAGGCATTAAGTTGTCAAGAAAGTCGAGGGTTTCTGACACGTAGAACCAAAAGCTTTTCTTGGGTGATGGCGAAGAGGTGGTACCCTACCAGGGAGGGTTCGAAAGGGCGAAGCTTCCTCAGCCATGGGCAGACATGTGCTTCTTAATCATGAAGTACTTCACCTTGGAAGGCCATTATGCCAAGTTTTATTACTACCATCTTCCCTTGCTCAATCATTTTCACAGAAACTTGACTATTTGTTTCCCTAACTACCTGCTTTCTTCTTTAGAGCACTCGGTTAAAATGGTTCATAAGAATTTAACCTCTAGGCTGTTGGAGAAGCATGTGCCCCTTCATCAAGGCCTCATACACAGACTTTACCAGTTTCACTTGGCCTTGATGCCCCCTGCCACTCTCCATCACCCGGCTGTGGAACCCTCCCCCAATACTCCGTCGGCTTCTATCAAATGTGATTCCCTACTCACTCCTGTGAATTATAGTCATGATGGCCCGACTTCAACCTCTATGGAAACTAATACCCCTACTCCTAGGTCTACTTCTACCCCTAAGAGGAAGAACTCTGTTAAGTCTAAGAAGCAGCTTCATCGCCTCTCTGAGCTGGCTGAGGAAGCGGCTATTCTTATCTCCCTCAAAGATAGTCATGAGACCCCTGAAGGCAAAAGCATGTCTACTGAGAATCCTGCTAAAAAGGCTAGAAAGGGCAAAGGGAAAAGCATATCCACTGGTGTCAGACGCTCTACCAGAATTGCTGGGAAGCCAGCCCCCAAGGTTAAACTCATAGACTACTCAGAAAGTAACTCCGAGGCTTCTTCTCACGGTGAGGAGGCTGATAGTGATGATTTGAAGGAAATTAGCATGGAGAATCCTGTTTCTGGGGAGCAGTTTGATGGCCATGACTCTCTGTAGAATGATTACAAGGATAGCCCCGAGAATGTGATTGGTACTGGTAGTGATAAAGATGAGTTTGACCATCAGAGCCCTGTGGAGGCCCAATATGATACTGGTGAAGGAGAGGGGAACATGAATGAGCAAAATCCTGCCGGTGCTAAAGAGGTGGAAGCGAACAATCAGTCTATCCTTGAAGAGATTCAAGATGATGATGTCAGGGCTACTGCTGAGGATGGCAATGTGAATGAGGGTAGGGACAGTAACTCTCTTTTTACTGAAGTGACTCAGTTAAAGGACAAGATGGTGGCTCTGCAACTCAAGCTGTCTACTCTTTATATGTTCATTTCCCACATGCTGTGCAGGTCTTCCATGACCAACTTAACCCTTTTGCAGGATATTCAACTTTTCTCCCAGGGAGCTGACAATGAGAGAACTCAGGAGCTGGACAAAGTTTTTGAAGTTCTTGCTAAATACTGGGAGGACTCTATGTCCTAGTGTGCCTTCTACTGTCTGTTTGCTAGTTTTTTGTTGTTGCTTACTATCTGCCGTTTGTAAGCTGGTGTTTCCTGGGTTTTGGTTCCAAGCTCTTTTTGTTTCCTGAGCCTGTGCTTTTTCTTATGTAATCTCTATTAAGGGTTCGGCCCCTTATTTTTACTACCTGTTGTTATCAAAAACATGAAATTAAATAATGAAATCAAATCTTTAATTGAAAAATATTGGCTTGATAATACAAGGGTATCATCTAATGTTAGAGATGTTTTAAAATTAAGAGTGGGATCTAAAATTCATGATCCTCATCCAAAACATCTATTAGACATGACTCAAACTAAATTATATAAAACAAATTACATGATTCAGTGTTACCATTTGATATTACCATAAGTCAAAGATCATTCAAGAAATGTAAACCTTGGTATGTGAAAATTAATAAACAACGAATCTCTTATTGTAAAATTCATGTGCAATTTCATTATTATTATTATTATGTTTTTCGATATATACGTTGTACTTTACATACTAATGAAATTATGTAGGAATGTGGTATTAATATGCCACCTCAAACAATCAAGGAGTTTATAGCAAGTTTGTTTTGTGAAACACCTAGAATGGATACTTATTTTATTCAAAAGCATGCATTTCTAGACAATGCAATAGATGTGGCAAATTTTTATTGTTAGGAGAATGTATGCATGAAATTTTTTCACATGAATTTGGACAACAATCAGTGAATGTTAAAAGATTCAAGAATGTTGAATATTCTTTAAAGGATGGAAAAATTGGAAAGTGTTGCAAGTTGGTCACAAAAAAATTAGTGTGAATGCATTCATCAAAGACTTTAAGGATAATATTGTATCCAAATATGTGAAACACTCCCAATATGCTCGGTGGCTTGATGGACAATTTCATACATGTAAAAACACATTTCCAATTGGAACTATACTATCAGTGGTTGACTTTGTAAAAAGTTATACTCTTGCTCCACAAGAGGAAATTCAATCTCGGTATTATAATTCAATGCATGTGGCCATCTTTGTTCATATTGTATATAGACATGCAAATGATAGTAAAAAAGATAATAGAAAAATTTTGAGGTAGTACCATTTCTATTTGAGTGATAACTAGTTACACTCATCAGAGTTTGTGCAGTATTGTTTCAAAAAAAATTATGAAAGTTTAAAAGAAAGAGAAATCCAGATGGCACAACATCTCATATGGTTAGATAGTTTTACATGACAATTCAAAAATGCTTGAATGTTTTATTGGATATGTAGGGCTCACAAAGAAAACAATATCCAACATATGTGGAGTTTTTTTAAAGTTGGACATGGTAAAGGAGAACATGATGCAACTAGAGCATGTGTGAAAAGAGCTCTTGCTAGAGAGCAGCTAAAATTTGAGGATGCAACAAAATTTAGAGATGCATGTGCAATTATGGATTGGTGTAATAAAAAATTATTTATGGGATCAAGTGAGAATTCTACAATTCGATGATTCTTTTGGTTAGTTGAAGAAGAGAATATTCTTACTCGACATGATTGTGAGACAATTAGTGGATCAACAAAATGGCATTCATTTAAGAGTTCAAATGCAAGAACATGGACTATATGGACTAGGGAGCTTGCCTGTTTTTGTCAATTTTGTATTGTAGGTGATTGGGAAGCATGTGAAAATATAGAGTGGGTTGAAGAATGGAAACAAAGATCCTTGACACCTACAGAAATACATGATCAACTTGAAACAACAATTGAAGATGATAATCAAGTGTTTGCATCAGATGACTATGACCATGTTTCAGACCTTGTACAAGAAGGTACTTTGATTCAATATTTTATTTTATTACATTATTTTGTAATATATATAATTATATATGTATGCATGTGTATTTATGTGAATTATATGTCACACTTTATTGAATTAAATATTTTTTTTGCAGAACATGTGTATGTTGTTGCACCTGAGGGCAATGAAGAGGATATAGAGTATTGGTTGGCTCGATGTGTTGAGACAAAACATAAGTTGTTACATCCTAGAGTAGATGATGATAACTATGAGTATCCAACAAGTTATGTGGTTGTTGTTGGCACCTGGCTACGAAAATATCTAATAAGAAAGAATGATTTGCCTACATTTGAAGATTATGAAAGACATAAGAAGATTATACACTACTCATATTTGGTTGTGGCTAGTCAGATATCAAGGGAAACCTGCTAATAATGAGTTATGGACACTTTCTATGAAAGAACATGAGTCAATTATAGATGCATTACAAAAGAGAGAGGATGCAAATGGTACAATGGAATAAATTTGTAGGTATGTATATAGTTGTATATATTTAATTGATAGTTAATATATAGTTAATTAATTTACTAGATCATTCCCTAACAAGTTTATATAAGTGATTGCATGTCCCATTAAGTCATCCTCTTAGCTCCCCTTAAGCCATCTTCTTACCTACCATTAAGCAATCTCCTATTTATAGAACTAATTTCTCACATGACACATACTTTGAGTGGCTAGGTTAATCACCATGATTCAAATCATGAAAATGATAATCTTATAATTTGTATTGACTCGTGTATCTCCCCTTACGCTCCCTCTCTTACATCCCCTTAAGTCGTCCTCTTACATCCCCTTAAGTCATCCTCTTAGCTCCCCTTAAGCCATCCTCTTATGTCTCGTTAAATCATCCTCTTATTTCACCTTCTATTTTATTCCTTTTATCTTATAATTTGTATTGACTCATGTATCTCCCCTTAAACCATCCTCCTACATCCCCTTAAGTGATTTTTGCATGATTGTCACTACAATTTTTCATCATACAAATGTTAGATCAATTTTGTAGTCTTCAACTAAAAGTGGATGCATTAGGTAATTGTATAATATACTCATATGTTTCATCACATGTTATAGTTGTATCAAGCATCAATGTTTTATGTTTTTGATATATTCTTTCATTCTTATTTCCCTTCTATATTATTCCTTTTATCTTAAAATTTGTATCAACTCATGTATATAGTTTTAATTTACTTACATTCATTATTTTTGCAGGTGTACCCTACAAGTAGATTTTTACATGATTGTCACTACAAGTTTTCATTATACAAATGTTAGATCAATTTTGTAGTCTTCAACTAAAAGTGGACACATTAGGTAATTGTATATATACTCATATGTTCCATCACATATTATAGTTGTATCAAGCATCAATGTTTTGTGTTTTTTATATATTCTTTCATTCTTATTTCACCTTCTATATTATTCCTTTTATCTTAATATTTGTATCAACTCATATATATATATATATATATATATATATATATATATATATATATATATATATATATATATAGTTAATTTACTTACATTCATTATTTTTGCAAGTGTACCCTACAAGTAGATTTTTGCATGATTGTCACTATTAGATCAATTTTGTAGTCTTCAACTAAAAGTGGACACATTAGGTAATTGTATATATACACATATGTTTCATCACATGTTATAGTTGTATCAAGCATCAATGTTTTGTGTTTTTGACATATTCTTTTATTCTTATTTCACCTTCTATATTATTCCTTCTATCTTAAAATTTGTATCGACTCATGTATATAGTTATTTACTTACATTCATTATTTTTTTAGGTGTACCCTACAAGTAGATTTTTGCATGATTGTCACTACAAGTTTCCATCATACAAATGTTAGATCAATTTTGTAGTCTTCAACTAAAGTGTACACATTAGGTAATTGTATAATATACTCATATGTTTCATCACATGTTATAGTTGTATCAAGCATCAATGTTTTGTGATTTTGATATATTCTTTCATTCTTATTTCACCTTCTATATTATTCATTTTATCTTAAAATTTGTATCGACTCATGTCTATATATAGTTAATTTACTTATATTCATTATTTTTGCAGGTGTACCCTACAAGTAGATTTTTGCATGGTTGTCACTACAAGTTTTCATCATACAAATGTTAGATTAATTTTGTAGTCTTCAACTAAAAGTGGACGCATTAGGTAATCGTATATATACTCATATGTTTCATCACATGTTATAGTTGTATCAAGCACCAATGTTTTGTGTTTTTGATATATTCTTTCATTCTTATTTCACCTTCTACATTATTCCTTTTATCTTAAAATTTGTATCGACTCATATATATTTATAGTTAATTTACTTACATTCATTATTTTTGCAGGTGTACCATACAAGTAGATTTCACATGATTATCACTACAATTTTTCATCATACAAATGTAAGATCAATTTTGTAGTCTTCAACTAAAAGTGGACACATTAGGTAATTGTGTATATACTCATATGTTTCATCACATGTTATAGTTGTATCAAGCATCAATGTTTTGTGTTTTTGATATTTTCTTTCATTCTTATTTCACCTTCTATATTATTCCTTTTATCTTAAAATTTGTATCGACTCATGCCTATATATAGTTAATTTACTTATATTCATTATTTTTGCAGATGTACCCTACAAGTAGATTTTTGTATGATTGTCACTACAAGTTTTCATCATACAAATGTTAGATTAATTTTGTAGTCTTCAACTGAAAGTGGACACATTAGGTAATTGTATATATACTCATATGTTTCATCACATGTTATAGTTGTATCAAACATCAATGTTTTGTGTTTTTGATATATTCTTTCATTCTTATTTCACCTTTTATATTATTCCTTTTATCTTAAAATTTGTATTGACTCATGTATATATATAGTTAATTTACTTACATTCATTGTTTTTGCAGGTGTACCCTACAAGTAGATTTAGGTAGTTGTATATATATACTCATATGTTTCATCACATGTTATAGTTGTATCAAGCATCAATGTTTTGTGGTTTTGATATATTCTTTCATTCTTATTTCACATTCTATATTTTTCCTTTTATCTTATAATTTGTATTGACTCATGTATATATAGTTAATTTACTTACATTAATTATTTTTGTAAGTCCCCTACAAGTAGATCTAGCATGATTGTCAAGTTACAAGTTTTCATCATACTGTAAATGTCAGATCAATTTTGTAGTCTTGAACTAATAGTGGACCTATTAGCTAATTGTATATACTCATATGTTTCATTATGCTATAGTTGCATTGTATCAATGTTTTGTGTCTTCAATCTATTCTTTCATTCTTAAATGTCACCTTCTATATTATTCCTTTTATCTTATAAATTGTGTCTAAACAAAAAAATTCTCGACCCTCATCTATGTAACTAGCAATGCTCTACCACTTGTTTCCTTGCTTTAAATAACTTTTAAATGGTGTTTTTTTTCCTTTTATATGAAATAAATGGAAGTGCATTCAAATTTTAGCTCAACAATCAAGGGAACACATTCACATTATGAACCTACTAGACAACCTCATTTATCATTTAAGGAATTATTAGGTCTATCATGTAAGGAATCATCAGGTCTACTCCATTTTATCATTTTTTAGCATTAACTATCTTTGTACTATCATTTATCAAGAACTATTTTATACATTAGATAGTCACATACTAAAATGTATATAATTGTAGTTTTTTCTTTTATTGAAAAATGTACTAGATTCTAACATGTCCCGATAATAAGAGAAGTTCAATATAGCATAAACATACTATCTAACATACTAAAATGTACAAGCACAGTCAATATATATGTAGATCTCTAAGTCCATGAAATACTGAAATATAGGTAGTCCATGAAATGTACTAAAACATCTAGTCATAGTTAGCATATAAATAAATACAAATCATAGTTCATGAAATACTGAAATATCTCTAAGTCCATGAAATATTGTTCAACATAGTCATCTAGTCCTGGTGGCATATAAAAAATAATGCATCACAGTCCATGAAATAAATAGTCTATGTCCTATCATCACTAAAATCAAGAGGCCTCTTTGTTCCTCGTGAAAGAGATGGATCTGCCTCATGTTGTAGAAGAGAAAGAAACTTGAAATCAGAAAAAAAACAAAAAAACAAAAATGACACATGTGCATATGATTTAAATTTGATTTAATTTAATTTAATTTTAAAAAATCATGAAATTAAATATTTAAATCTGGACTAAAGTGTGCATAAATTACCGTATGATCATGCTCATCTACTCCGACATTTTGTTTCCCAAGTGATTGTATAGCTGTTGATTCTAAACCAAAAGTCTCAGCTACTAATTCCTAGATATTCAAATAAAGCACTCAAGAATTAGGTTAGAATATTCTATAAAATGACATTTATAAAATCTATAATTGCCTATTAAAGTATACTTTTGGTAGAATCAACATTAAAACCCACATGTATCCAAATTTGATTTAATTTATAAAATCATGAAATTAAATATTTAATTCTACACTAAAGTGTGCATAAATCACCATGTGATCATGCTCATCTTCTCCCACATTTTGTTGCCCAGGTGGTATAGTTGTTGATTCTAGACCAAAAGTCTCAGCTACTAATTCCTAGATATTCAAATAAAGCACTTGAATTAGGTTAGAATATTTACCGAAACATGTAACCATATATATAAAAGACCTAGAAATTGCATAGAAAATATACTAATTTAGGACCTGAAAAATGTGGTTGACTCGTGAAATTATCCTTGATCAATACCCTAACCAATCGCTATCCTAATGGTGCTATCATCCTACATACATATATGGGCATATAAATATATAAACTAAAAAATACAAAGTACAATTTTAGTATAATTTTTGAAAACACACACCAAGGAATACTTGAGTAGAACACATGATGATGGAGGAGCACTTGCAGCACCTTCCAGAGGTTGGTTGGACATGGAAACTATCACAGGACCTCCCCGAGCTACAACAAAAATGTTTGACATATAGTTAAATTAAATTATACAAGTTAATTAAAAAATATATCTAAGTTTTGAAGAAACTTTAAATTAGAACTAGATACATATGTTTTTAGGGTTAATATACAGTGGTTTACCCCGTAAGGTGTGCTGACTTCTAAAATTGTCGATGCAAAACTAAGTGTATAAAAACATGTTGAGGCCCTGGAGCGACTTGAGATCTACACCAAAAAATTCACAATATATATTTAATTCATTATTAAATATAAATTTTGGTATGTTCATTATGCACTTGAAAAAAAAATGTGACATGTACCTGTGTAGGATGATCATTAGAATATATTATATCCAATTATGACTCCACCTCTGATGTAGTTGTATTTGATGTGGATGCAAGAGCAGGAACATAACACGGTTGATGACAATTTTGACACAAATGTGTCATCAATGTATGTGTGAGGTGGTAGGACTAGATGCACTAACTCCTCCATGCTCTCTACCACTGAATTCAACTACCATGTGGGTAGCTTGTTCAATGAGATTTCCTGAGAGTGCACTCAATGATCCTAATGTCGAAAGCACTGCCTGGTGCTAAATGGGTGTAGGAATACTAGGCAAAACAAGAGAAACCATGGGTGGAATAGGAATGGGTCGATTGGGATCGATGCATGCCCCTCCCCTATGTTGTGGCATGCCACCACCAACACCTTGGAATGCTCTAATGTCAAAATAATTAGGTTTTAAACCCAATTGAAACTTCACCCATAATTTCCTCAAAAAATATAATGGAGCCTCAAAATTAGCATAAGGTGGATGATCAAAGACCATCCACCGTCGCTCACAAACATGTCTTGCAATCTCATGATGCCTACACCACTTAATTGAAATTCTTTTTTTCGTTGGAGATATAGGTTGATTAGTTGCAGGGTCAACAAAGAATGGGACTAAGGTTTGTTTGGTAATGTGAAGATCAAGGATCTCTCTATATGAGAGACCATCCACATAAAACTGCCTTCTCTCCTCCTACCAAAGGTAGAATCTAGATCTGCATCAACAAGCCTAATAGAATCAACAATGGTTTGCATTAAAGATGCAAACCATACTACATAGGGGGCATGTGAGGCTGATTTTGGATGAAACTAATTTTTTCTTCAATTGTGTTTATATTTTCATTTATATTCGCTTGCAAGTGAGCCTCATCAGGTGGAGGGGGTGGGGGTTTTGAAAAATATCTTCTATTAGAAATTCATCCATTGGACCACCTACATTTACAATTAGAATATAAATAAATAAATATTTAATTACTAATATGTAAATATCCATATCAAAAACTTACAAATGTATGTAACTATCCATATGTACAATTAAATTATATCCATGTATTGAAAACTTACAAATGTAAGTAACTATCCATATGTACAAGTAAATATCCATATTGAAAACTTACAAATAAATATTTAATAAACATTAAATAATAAACATTTAATAAGAATTAGTGATAAATAGTGTTTCTCTTTCATTAGTTTATTGAAGTCCCTTAGGACCATCATCTTAGGTTTAACAAAATCTAAAGTGAAAAAGGGTTGCCCTCTCTTAGCTATTGGCCTATTATTTTCCATATTATAATCATGATTTCTAGTTCATCATGCTAGGTTGATATTCATTAAGCCTAGGTTTTGATTTTTATTTCTAGGATTTGTGGAGCTATATATTTCAAAGATAAAACTATCATAAAAAATTGATCACTCAATGTTAATCTCAAGATGGTGCTTATCACTAAAAGGATGATCTAGATGTAGCCTTTGTTAAAACTATAATCAAACATATTGTGTCTTTATTTTATATGATTAGATCACATATGTTGGAGGGTTAAATCTAACCATCAGGACCTCCATGTTGTTGTAGGGGTGGAGAAGAATTAATGTCAAGTGAAGGCACTGATTGATCCAAGGTGGATGTTCTTTTGTGCAAGTTTTTTCCTTCCAACTTGTGTGTGCCTACCATGCCTAAGATCTCATACTGATGTGACATTTCGAGGGGATATGTCCATACATATAGTTTGTTAAATCTATGAACATGTCTCCATGTGTTTTAGATGAGCTTTTGGGAAGGATGCTTGTTCCTCTAATTACATTTTTTAGTGAGTATATAAACTATGGTAACTTGATAAGGGCTTATTTTATGGTAATTTATTTGTATCACTTCATAAGACCTTAAAATTGGTATAATTTCTTTGATATCATTGAGATCTTGTAGTTAGCCTTTTTATTAACAATTATAGCTCAAACATCATTAACCTTCACTATCACTTTACTGGTTTTAATGGAGAGCTTAATAGTGACTCAATTAAACTTTCCCCTATGTGGTCTATCATATATCTCGTGTTCAACATAATGATTTCAAAATCATATGTCAAAAAAATAAAACATAATGATTTCCAAATCATATGTCAAAAAAATAAACATAAAAACATAACCTAAAAAATTATATGTATTTACATTATCTAGAAAAGTATAGTTTCTTCAAATTTATGAGATGGGCCTTTTGGTGTTACAAAGTATATCTCACAAATCTAGATAATAGACATACAATCTATACCAAGGAACATGGATAAATTCATACTGAAAGGACAAGACTCATGATCAAACTGCATGGAATTGTGAACCAATTGAAAAGAGCATGTACCTCTTCTACACTTCTGGCTTTGTAGGGTCAAGGAGTGCATCTTTTGTTGCAAATATGTGCCTAATCGGTGTTGTCATTGATGTCAACATATCCTTGTTGCCATTGGTGTCAACTGTACTCTATTTTGTTGCATGTTTAGAAGACTAGAATGTTGAGGATATTAAGAAAATTAATGAAGCTCAATGTATGCAGACCATATGGCTGTGTAGAGGATTGTCTGAAGTAGCTCCAGTCAAGATTTGAGAGGTCCGCATGATGATTTGAAGAAGTTATGGCCATCTAAGTAGAACCAAGTTTTTCTATGTTCAGAAGAGACAGAGTGATAATAAACTAGTCTGGATTGCTCCGCATTGAAATATTATGATCTGTGTATCATCAACTTAAGTGGTTAGTGGTTTGGAGGTCTACAAGCAATCTTTCTTATGTAACAGTCATGGCAGATAGTGTTCTTGAGGTTCCTAATGAAGTTGCAAGTGATTCTAATGATTTGGAGGAGTGCAGATGTTTTTGTTGAATTCAATGTACTTGTGGAGGTCTCTGGATCATGTGACTGTTATGTTGGAGGTCCACATTGAAGTTTGAGCTCATTGGTGAAGATTTCCTTCTTGGTGTTGTTGTTCTTCCCAGTCTTGGCCAACCAGATGATTTAAGAGTGTTGCGGATGATCTAAGAGCTATTCGATGGAGTGTGGCATGTTGATCAAGGAAGATTTGAGCCCCAGTTATGTTTGGCTGACAGCTTAGTGATTCACATTAAGTCAAATGCTTGTAATGTCAACCTTGATGTTTATTCCAAGGTTGATGAAGCATATAAAGGCATGTAGTTAAGTTGTTGAAAATCATCCTTGTACAAAATAATAAAATCCCAAGAAAGGATCAAAGGAAAAGCAGAGAAGAGGAGGAGCAGAGAAGCAAGAATAATAAAGGATGGAGTGATAGTGAAGAAGTATTTGGGAGAAGATCAGAAGTCTTATGAGAACTCAATGAGACTGAACCATGCATGAAGAAGATGTTATTTCTCAATTAATTCTTTCTGTATTAAACATAAATTCTATAGGCAGTGAGCCTCTCTTGAGCAGTGAGCTCTGGGTAGTGAGCTCGAAGGCAAGTTCCTTCCCCTTTTTAAGTACTTTTAACAGGGTACGAATCTTGTGGGTTAACCCCCACCGTGGTTTTTCCCTTAACCGGGTTTCCATGTCAAAAATCTTGGTGTCAAATGTGTTAATTGTGTTTCTGCTCATGTGTTATTGTTCCATGCTTTAATGTTTGCATCATTAATTTGTTTGTAAGTTGTGAAAGAAGATTAAAAAAAAGAAAAAGTTAAAATTGTGGAACTGATTCACCCCCTCCTCTCAGTTGTTTGTCCTAATTTCAACAATTGGTATCAGAGCCAGATCCTCGGAAAGAAGCTTGACCGCTTGAGGAGAACCAAGATGTCGACTTATAAGAAGGAAAGCCCAAGATTTGATGGAACAAACTACTCCCTTTGGAAGGTGCGCATGCAGTGTCATTTGGAATGTATAGGTGATGCCTTTTGGTTCATAACTGAGAAAGAGTATAAAATTTTGAAGAATGGACCTACAACTCTAGACAAACTCAGGGAAGTTGAATGCAATATTCAAGCTAAAGAAGCATTATTAAGTGCCTTGACTAATACAGAATTGGCAAATGTCCTGGAATTGAAAATTGTCCATGAAATCTGGAAAAATTGGAAAATCTGTATGAGGGTGACCAATATGTCAAATGTGCCAAACTACAAAGCCTGAAGGGTAAATATGAAAGGTTGATGATGAGTGAAGATGAAAACATTACTTCCTACATGCAGAAAGTAAATGAACTTGTGACCGATATCAAGAATGCTGGTAGAGTATTGGATGAATCAAAAATTGTTGCCAAAGTACTCAGATCCTTACCTGCAGCATACAAGCATAAAGTTGTTTCCATTGAAGAAATCAGGACTGTGACAACTGTTACAAGGGATCAGTTAGTTGGTAAGCTTTCAGCATTTGAAATGAGTGAGTTTGGTGATTCTCTTCCTAAGTCTAAATCTGCATTTAAGGCTAGTGTATATGGAAAACAAAGATATGATCCGGGTGAAAGCTCTTCAGGAAGATCAAACAAATTTGCTAAGGCAAGGAAGGATCTTGAAGATGATGAATTTGAGTCTGCAGAACTTGAAGCTCTTATTTCCAAAAGAATGCCAAGAGGATCTGGTAAGTATGAAGGAAAGTTGCCATTCAACTGTTTTGCTTGCAATAAGTTGGTCATTTTGCCTCGATGTTTGGAGAGGGTTTCAATTCCTAACAGATATAAAGGTCAGAAGAAATGCTACTATGTCTAAGAAGCTCAAGAAGGAGTCACAGATGATGAATCTGATCATGGAGGTTCCACTAAAGGTGATTGGGTGTTCATTGCTATCAAAGAAGAAGATCCGGTGTCTACTGAATCTACTAGCTGTGTAAATATGGAAAGTGCCTTGGCTGCTTAGGTTGTTGAAAAGGATGAATGGGTGATTGATAGTGGATGTTCTCATCATATGACTAGTAATAAAAGTAAGTTGTAAGCTTTGAAAAATATGAAGGTGGAATTGTGAAATTTGGAGACAACTCAGCTGGTAGAATCCGTGGCAGAGGATCCATCTCTTTTGATGGTAAGAATAACACTAATGATGTTCTGTATGTGGAAGGACTGAAGCATAATCTTCTCAATGTTGGATAGTTGGTTGAAAAGGGTTATGATCTCTGATTCAAGGATGGAAAATGCAGAATTTTGGAAAGCTCTGGAACTGAAATTGCATCTGGTACTCAAACTAGAGGTAACATCTTTCATTTAAGTAGTTCTAGCAAAAGTTGTTTGATTTCTCAGACATATCAAAGTTGGTTGTGGCATAGGACAATGTGTCATGTGAATTTTGATAACATTGTCAAGATAAGTTCTACTCAGGCTATGAGAGATCTTCCAAAACTTCTGAAACCTGATAGCATGTGTAGAGAGTGTCAATTGGGTAAATAGAACAAAACTTCATTCAAAACTAAAGAACATTTTTCAAGTGGACGGTTGGAACTTGTGCATACTGATCTATGTGGTCCTACTAGAATTAGGAGTGTGCAAGGAGACAGATATTTTATGTTACTGATTGATGATTACTCCCAAATGATGTGGGTAACTTTCTTAAAAGAAAAATTAAAAGCTCTTGACAAATTCAAGGTGTTCAAGGTTATGGTGAAGAATGAGATTGCTGTAAAAATAAAGTGTTTGAGATCCGACAGAGGTGGAGAGTTTACCTCTGGTGAGTTTGATTCATTCTTTGAAAAGCATGGAATAAAAAGATAGTTATCTGCTCCTAGGCCTCCTCAGCAGAATAGAGTTATGGAAAGAAAGAACCGGACCATTCAAGAAGCTACTAGGACCATGATGATGACAGCAAATGTTCCACAAGTCTATTGGAGAGAGGTTGTGAGTACTGCTATCTACACTCTTAACCAGGTGTAGATCAAAGGAAATTCTTGTAAGACACCTTATGAACTATGGTTTGGTCATTCTCCTACTGTGAGATATTTCAAAATTTTTGGTAGTAAATGCTATATCAAAAGAGATGAGGATCTAAGCAAGTTTGATACGAGAAGTGATGAAAAAATATTTTTGGGTTACTCTACTCAAAGCAAGGCATACCAGTGCTTTAACAAAAAATTGAAAAAGATTGTTGAGAGTGCTAATGTTAGAGTTGATGAGAGCAAAGGACATACCAGGTCTTGCAGATATGATTTAGATGATCAAGATGAACATCCAAATCAAGAAAGGCAAGTGCAAACTCAGATTCAGATCCAGATTAATCCAAAAAATCCAGTGACTCAAGAGGATAATGCAGAAATTGAGGAACAAGTTCAAGAAATAGAAGTTCATGCAAATCCCAAAACTCCCAGGTATGTAAGGATGAATCATCCTGAAGATTAGATCATAGGAGATAGAAATAAAGGTGTTCAAACTAGGAGAAGAATTGTTGAAGATCAAGAAGAGATTTGTTTGATTTCAAAGATTGAACCAAAATCAGTAAGTGAAGCCTACAATGATGAAAACTAGATAAAAGCAATGGAAGAAGAATTAATACAAATTGAAAAGAATCACACTTGGGATCTTGTTTCTAGACCAGAAGACAAAAATGTGATTGGAACTAAATAGGTCTTCTGGAATAAACTAAATGAAGACGGTGAAGTTGTAAGAAATAAAGCAAGGTTGGTATGCAAAGGATATTCTCAAGTGGAAGGAATTGATTTTGAAGAAACTTCTTCTTCGGTAGAAAGAATAGAAGAAGTCAGACTATTTCTTGCATTTGCTACTTTCAAAGATTTCAAGGTATACCAAATGGATGTCAAGTCAGCATTCCTAAATGGAGAGCTAGAAGAAGAAGTCTACATTGAGCAACCGGAAGGATTCCAGTTGTCTGATCAAGAAGATATGGTCTACAGATTGAGAAAAGCTTTGTATGGACTCAAACAAGCCCCAAGAGCCTAGTATGCAAGATTGGATAAGTATTTGCTAAAGATAGGATTTAGCAAAGGCACTGCTAATAGTAATCTTTATTTCAAGATTGATCATGAGAATATTCTGATTGTTGATGTATTTGTTGATGATATCATTTTTGGTGGAAATGAGAGTATGTGCAAGACATTCGCTGATCAAATGCAGAGTGAATTTGAGATGTCCATGTTTGGTGAAATGAATTTCTTCCTAGGTCTGCAAATCACTCAGTTAGATAAAGGTATCTTCATATCTCAGTCTAAGTATGTGAGAGAATTGTTGAAAAAGTTTGGAATGGAAGAGTCAAAACCAGTGAGTACTACCATGGTAACTAGATGTAAGTTAAGTAAAGATGATGATTTACCTAAGGCAGATTAGAAAAGGTATAGATCAATGATTGGAGGACTGCTCTATCTGACTCAGACCAAACCTGATATCATGAATGCAGTTGGACTTGTTGCTAGATTTCAAGTTGATCCTAGAGAATCCCATGTTGTAGCAATCAAGAGAATTTTTAGATATCTCAAAGGGACACTTGATTATAGCTAATGGTATCCAAAGGACAATGACTTCACTCTTCATGCATATATAGATGTTAATTTGGGTAGGAGATGTGGATGATAGAAAAAGCATTAGTGGTGGTGCATTCTTCTTAGGAAGAAGATTGGTTTCTTGGTTGAGCAAAAAGCAAGAGGCAATATCTCTGTCTACTGCAGAGGCAGAGTACATAGCAGCAACAAGTAATTACACACAAGTTTTGTGGATGAAGGAAATGTTAAAGGATATTAGAGTGGTATTTGAGGAGCCTGTCACAATCTTCTGTGATAATTCAAGTGCAATATGTTGGCAAGAGACACTGTGTGTGGCTTCATGAGTGTTGTCATTAATGGTAACAAAGTCTATTCCACACATCCGTAGTACATAGTATGCCTATACCGGAAGTCAGATTGAAGATTGTTTGGTCCGGTGAACAAGAACAGAGTATGTAACAAGGTCTGACAATTAGGTCCGAATCTCTCAGATGGTGTAACTTAGCAAGTTGCGGACTTGGATAAGTCAAGAGGGGTATCATGAATACTATATTCCAAAGATTTAGCCTCTGGTGATAAAGCATGAAAAAGATATGAGCATCTGAGTGTTGGGTTCCAAACAGGCAGAGCAGATAATAAAAGAACTGATCGGCAGAGCATTAGACTTCAATCCAGATGAGTAAAAGCTGTTGATCAAGAAATTTGGGGAATTATACATTGTTAGCTAACATGATCAAAGACTTCTATGCCCATGTTTTTGATACGCATCACAAATCAAGCATGGATTCTGCCGACAGATTAGTAACTTGCAAATATATTGAAGTGCTCTTATTGCCAACTAGAAAGTTGATAAGAATCCTTTATACGGATATATATACTGAATGGATTCCAATATGTAAGAGTGTGTGGTGTATAAGGGATGAAATAAAGTGTGAAGAAAAGTAGGATAAGTGTGAAAGCAAAAATTCAAGTCTGGTATGTGACAGAGCAACAACACTAAAATAGAGGAAGAATGAAGTGCATCAGATCAGTGTACTATGTGAAAGTAGCAATTCAAGTCTGGTATGTGATAGAGCAATAGCACTAAAATAGAGGAAGAATGAAGTGCATCATATGAGTGTATTATGCCTAACCAAAACTGAACTCTTGCATTTGTAGATACCTCTCATTAGTTCAAACACCTGATTACCTTCTGTAAGTTTTGTAGACAGTGAGTCTCTTGTAGGTAGTGTGCCTCTTGTGAGCAGTGTGTTCGGGAAGTGAGCCCTAATTGGCAAGTGCCATTTTGTACTCCATTATTCTTTTAATAGAGAATACAATCTTAGGTTAGTCACCCCATGGTTTTTCCCTTAACAGGGTTTTCCACGTAAAAATCCTTGTGTTATGTGTGTTGATTTTATTTATGTTCTTATGATCACAAATGCTTATATGTTTTGATGTTGCACTAATTATTAAAGAAGAAAAGAAAAGTTAAAGTAATTTGAGATAACTGATTCACCCCCCCTCTCAGTTATCTGCCTTGTTTCCAACAATTGGTATCAGAGCTAAGTTCCTCTGAACAAAGCATAATAGCTTGAGGAAGATCTAGGAATCTCAATGGCTATATATGGTATGAAGGAACAACTTCAGTCTACCCTAGATGACCTTGAACAATCCCACTCTGAAGTCAATAACTTGAGAGAAAGACTCAAACAAGCTGATGATTTCATAAATGAGCTAAAAGAAAAACTTAGTATCTCTGCGAAAAAGAGAAAGGAACTACTTCAAAAATTAGCAAATCAGAGTGAAGCCAATGATACTAATGAAGATCTGGAAGAGAAAAATAAGCTATCTGAGAAGCTGTCAAAAGAAGTCATTATGGTAAGGCATGAAATAGAATCAGGGGTTATGAGATTCACCCAAGAAATTGAAGAAAAGAGGAAAATTGAAGATAATCTAAAACAATCCCTCAAGGAGAAAACAGAGGACTGTCACAAAATGGACAGAATAATCAGGCATCTTGAATCAAATCTTGAAGAAGCTAGAGACAATGAAGAACAACTTGAGAATAAGATAGACACTCTTAAACAAGATCTACAAACAGCAAATGAATACAAAGAAAAATTTAAGATAAGCTCAGCCCAACTTGAAGTTCTTCTTGAAAGCCAAAAGAGGGTGGATGATAAGGGTGGCTTGGGATATGAGAAAGGTGAAAGCTCCAGATCCGGTCAGAAGAAATTTGGATCAGGAAATCAAAGAAACAGGCCTAGAAAAGCTCCGGTAAGGCAACCAAATGCTCAAAGATATCCATCCTTCAATGGATACTGCTTCAATTGCAACAATTTTGGTCATAAAGCAACTCAGTGCAGGAGGAGAATGAATTAGACTAATCCATCCTTCTTCAGACAATGTTTTAACTGCAAAACGTATGGTCACAAATCTCATGAATGCAAAAATATGCAAATAAATAATTCATTCAATGGTAGATGCTTTGCATGCAATAGAATGGGACATATGGCTAATCAATGCAGATTAAGAGGATATCAATCAAATATGAAAAGAAATGTTGTCTGTTACAATTGTAATAGATCCAATCATATTGCCAAATTCTATAGAAGTAAAAATCAAGATAAAAAGAATCTGGTGCAACATAATCAAAAACAAGATAAGGGTAAAGGTAAAGTGAATGCGGATGAAGTTCAAAAGGAGATGAGAAAGATTTGGGTGAAGAAGAGTACAAAAAATATTGGGGATGGATCCGCATCGGAATCCGGTGCTGATATTCCTTCCGAAAACTAAACAGATGAGCTTTGGCTTAGAGGGAGTCACAGAGAAAAACAAATTCCCCCAGCCAGTCACCTAGTGCCTAAATTCAACACATGGAATGCTGCGGATTAAAGGTTTCTCAGAAAAACATCTACATAACCTTCAGTAAAAATATGAAAGATCTGCATGGAGTTTTGCAAGAGTTTAACCGCTCAAGTAAATCCAATTCTAACAACGCTCCGGTAAAGCAAGATTTTCACATACAGATCCGGTATGATTCAAAATTGTCTGCGGACCCATGGCATAATTGAAGAAAAGAAGATACATTGTCAATCCTCACTAACAATGATTCTAAGTTTAGCACAGTGATTTGAGAAGATCTCTCTCAAAACAAGGCAACCAGATAACTTATGTTGTGCATTTATTACAAAAAGAAATTAGGGTTTGCACAAGGATAAAAGGGTTCATTCACTCATTATTTGCACATTTGCATCCGAGAAGAAGAAAAGAAGAGCTCTGCAACAAAGTTTCTACAACTCACTAAAGATCAACTATAAAATTGAATTCAACCAGCGATTTGTTCTAGCTTCTATTTCAAACCCTAAAGCGTAAAAAGGTACTTCCATTCTAAAAATCTCTCTCTAAATCTTTTGCAAGATGGCTACTCCAATGGTTGTAAAGATCACTGATAGGTTGTGTCCTAAATTTAAGAAACACCCCTATAAATCTCTTGAAGTTGATCCTTTAGGCACATTTTCTAGCATTCTGCATGGGGTATTGCACGTAGAAGATGTTAGGGTCTATATCCATGCCAACATTGAGGAATTTGGAGACTCTAAATTGATGGACATCTATCACAAATAGATAATAGATGAGAGTTTTGAACTCAAACCTCAATACAAGGCCCTTCGGGATAAACACTTCAGACATTGCATACACTTTCCTTGTTTTGCAGAAGATGATTGGGTCTAGTATGTCCTAAGCAGGATGCATGACAATTTCATGTGGTTAATGAGGCCCTTCAAGATAACAAAAGATGTCATCAAGGTAGTAACTGGACTGCAGTCATCCGGTGGGTTACCTGCACTTAAATCTGTCAAGAACCAGACAGTAACTAAAGCCACCAGATCTAAGTTTGATAAAAGAGCAATGACCATAGATGACATCACAGATCCGGATGTCAAGTTTGCCTCAATGATAATCGGATACAAGATCTATCATTCTAGCAGGGAGAATTCTGTGTCTAGGACAGCAATCTATGCAGCATATCAAATGTTGAGGGAAGATGCAGATTATGACCTATGTGAACTTCTCCTAAATCAACTATTAGAAAATCTGTAGAAGATCAAAAAGGATAAGAAGAATTCCTTCAAATATGGTTGTCTAATACTGTGTCTATTCTTCTATTACATGAATGAGCTACCTGGATCAAGTGGTTGGGTTTGGCAAAATGACAAACCGGTTGCAATCCAGATCAGAGATTATATGTATGGACTTGGTGATGCTAAAGCTCAAAACATAGCTCTCTGGGGTTACTTTAAGAACTTCCAAAGCATGATTTAAGCTAGAGAGAGAATACCTCAATCCATAGTTGAGAAAAACAAGGATATAGTGTGCTTCATGGTTGACACTGATCAATGCCTAATGGAGGCAGTTGAGCCCAGAACAGTGTGGATAATGCCTATGGGATACGAGGTCGATGAGAAAATCTTGGAGCTACATATTCAACACCTGTTGAGCTAGCCTAAGGACCCTGAGGCAGAAAGGTTTGGAACCTTTCAAGAACTAAATCTAAAAATACATGTTGAGTTAAGACAACCCGAGATAAAGAGGAAAGTAAGAAGGGAAGTTGAGGAAATTGCCAAAAGATTTGGCATATCAAAAGAGGCAGTAGATGTAAACAGAGAGAAAATGGAGAAGGCTAAGAAAGAGAAACAAGAAGCTAAGAAAGGAGATGTTCCAGTACAAGCCTCTTCTTGGACTAGATCTTCCAAGAGCTCTGCACCTGCCACTCCTAAAAGCTTAAGGGCCACCAAACCGGAAGTTAAGACATCTGGAAAAGGAGAAAAGAGGACAAAGACCAAAGCCACAAGGTCATATACAAGCCTCAAAGATGATGAAGAAACATAATTTGATGAGGAAATCAAGAAAATGAAGAAGAAGAAATCATCTGGAGAATTCTCTGCCCATAAAAATAAGGAAGAAAAGGCAGAATAATTTGTTGAAAAGCCCACTCTTTCCATTGATGACATCATCAAGGCAGTTGCTGTGGATGGGAACCTGCAGCCAGTAACAGAGTTCTATGACGAATACAGTGATACCGACAAGAGGATTTTGGAAGAAGCTACTGTCAGGTACCTGAATATTTACAATAAAGCTTTCATTGAAATTATATCCTTAATTCCTAAGAGTCTGGAAGAAGTACTTGAACTGAGAAAAGAGAATGCAAAGGCAAAAGACTTAGAGATTCGGGAATAGATAGCAATTCAGCTTTATCCTTCTATCACCCCAAAACAAATGAACATGATCTTTAAGGACTGTAAGGATGAATTCTGGAGTAAAGCAAGAATGAATAAACTTATGCTTGGAGAAACTGACCAAGTAGCAAAAGAAGCAAAAGACATCCTCCGGAATGCTTTCAAAAGATTCAATCTTCCTATTGTAGAGGAAACAGATGAAGAACCTTCTACCATGGATGTTGAAGGATTAAATGTAACCAATGAAGAATCTTCTGAAAAAGATATAGAAGGATCAAAAGAGCTAGATGAAGAGAAGTCTAAGGACTGGGATTCCTCTATTCTGGAAGAGGAAGTTCATGAAGCAATAAACACTAGTGACATCTCTCTGGATCCCACTACAGACATTCCAGATTTTGAAGTTGAAGGAGAAGGAAGAAAAGAGGAGAAAGTAAGTCAAGAAGAAGAGGTTAGAGGAAAAGAGGAAGAACAAGCAGAAGAGACTAATGTTGACTATTCTGATATCCCAAAAGAAAAGAAGACTTAATCACTGACAAGAGACACTACAGAGGCAGTGAAGAACTTCTTGAAAAAAGAAATGATGGAGATAGATGAACCTAAGCTATTTCAAGGGCCACTAAATTTTGACTCTCTCTCTCTCCAGTCCAGACAATGAAAATAGCATCTTTTGCTCAAGCCAAAGCAAAAGAAAAACTCCTAAAATCTCACATGGAAGACTATGAACTGTTGGAGATGGCATCCAGGATGCTGGAGAATATCATGCCATCATTCCAAAAGGATCCTTCGGCCTCACCATCCAGCAACCTGAAATCTTTGGTAAATTCTATTAGCACTCACTTTGAATCTCTAGAAAAATCAACAGAAGCAAAGGTCCAGAAGGAGTTTCTGGGAAAAAGATTCACTGAAGTATAGGGACTCATTGCTAATGATAGGAGGACCCTGAACATTGGAATAAAGAGCCTTGAAAATTCTCTTAGAGATGGTGGGGACTTGTACAAATTTTGTCTATCTTGGCCCAAAGTGATAGAGGATGTTGAAAAGAAGGTGAAAGAACAAGAAGCTAAACTATCAAGTTTATCTCAAAATTTTGATCCCCTTACTACCTCTTTAATGAATCAAGAATGCTAGGCCATTGTCATCATAAATGAAATAAAGAGGCTAAGCAAAGAAAAGAAGGATATAATAAACAGAATGAGTGAACTTAGAGGGATAATTATCCCTAAGTTAGAGGCAATGCATGAGGCCTTGATAGATGCTCAGACCACAGCCCGGACCACTGATCCGACAAATTTAAGAAGGGTAGAAGCATATGCATTTTTGTTGAGTGGTCACATCTCCATTTTGGATAGGATGAAGCAGAGCTGGGCCACAAAGTTTGTACAGTTGAAGGCCACTTTTGCGGATATACTTAAGTATATGTAAGTATAACATGTATATATACTTTTGCGGCCATGTATAGATTATTTTTTACAAAATTTTGGTATGCAGATTTCATCCTTTGCCATTGATGTCAAAGGGGGAGTGAGGAGTAGTGAAAAATGTGGAATCCAGCTAAGGGGGAGTTCCGGTAAAACAATGCAAAAGATAGAGCATCAGCAAGGGGGAGCTTATTGTGACACTTAGCCATTTTTCACTAAGTGTTGCCATCAATGCCAAAGGGGGAGATTGTTGGCAAACGACACTGTGTGGATTCATGAGTGTTGTCATTGATGGCAACAAAGTCTATTCCACACATCCACAGTACATAGTATGCCTATACCGGAAGTCAGATTGAAGATTGTTTGGTCCGGTGAACAAGAACAGAGTATGCAACAAGGTCCGACAATCAGGTCCAGATCTCTCAGATGGTGTAACTCAGTAAGTTGCAGACCTGGATAAGTCAAGAGGGGTATCATGAATACTATATTCTAGAGATTTAGCCTCTGGTGATAAAGCATGAAAACGATATGAGCATCTGAGTGTTGGGTTCTAGACAGGCAGAGTAGACAATGAAAGAACTGACTGGCAGAGCATCAGACTTCAATTTGGATGAGTAAAAGCTGTTGATCAACCAATTTGGGGAATTATACATTGTTGGCTGACATGATCAAATACTTCTATGCCCATGTTTTTGATACGTATCACAAATCAAGCATGGATTATGCTGACAGATTAGTAACTTGCAAATATCTTGAAGTGCTCTTGTTGCCGACTAGAAAGTTGATAAGAATCCTTTATGTAGATATATATACCAAATGGATTCCAGTATGTAAGAGTGTGTGGTGTATAAGGGATGAAATAAAGTCTGAAGAAAAGCAAGATAAGTGTGAAAGCAGCAATTCAAGTCCGGTATGTGACAGAGCAACAACACTAAAACAGAGAAAAAATGAAGTGCATCAGATCAGTGTATTGTGCCTAACTGGAACTAAACTCTTGCATTTGTAGATGCCTCTCATCAGTTCAAACACTTGATTACCTTCTGTAAGTTTTGTAGACAGTGAGTCTCTTGTACGTAGTGTGCCTCTTGTGAGTAGTGTGCTCGGACAGTGAGCCCTAATTGGCAAGTGCCATTTTGTACTCCATTATTCTTTTAACAGAGAATACAATCTTGGGTTAGTCACCCCATGGTTTTTTCCTTAACAGGGTTTTCCACGTAAAAATTCTTGTGTTATGTGTGTTGATTTTATTTCTGTTCTTATGATCACATATGCTTATATGTTTTGATATTGCACTAATTATTAAAGAAGAAAATAAAAGTTAAAGTAATTTGAGATAACTGATTCACCCCCTATCAGTTATCTGCCTTGTTTCCAACACAATAAACATCTCAAAGAATCCAGTCTTACATTCAAAGACTAAGCACATATCCATAAAGATTCATTTCTTGAGAGAGAAAGTAAGTGAGAATGAAGTCAAAATAGAGTTTGTTTCTTCAAAGGATCAGATTGTAGATATTTTCACCGAGCCTCTACCTAAGGATACTTTTGAATATATCAAAGAGAAGTTAGGGGTTATTGCCCCTCCTGTTCTAAACTAAGATGCACTAAGGTGCATCAGTCCGGTGGAATGCACAAATCATATTTTGTGATCTAGATTGATGTTAAGGAGATACTACTTAGGAGGAGTAGTCAATATGCAAATTTTAGAGATCAGTCTAAAACAAAAAGGGGGAGAAAAGATTGCAAATATGTACCCCTTGCCATTGATGTCAAAGGGGGAGAGAAGTCATGTGAAAAACCAGTTGTTGATGAAAGGGGGAGCAATGAAGAAAGTAGTTGCAGAAGTGATAAGAGGAAGAGGGAGAAGTTCTTGTCTTGATGGTTGAATCATTTTTTCACATCATATGTTGCCATCAATGACAAAGGGGAGATTGTTGCAAATATGTGCCTAATCAGTGTTGTCATTGATGTCAACATATCCTTGTTGACATTGGTGTCAACTGTACTCCATTTTGTTGCCTATTTAGAAGACTGGAATGTTGAGGATACTGAGAAAAGTAATGAAGCTCAATGTATGCGGACCATATAGCTATGTAGAGGATTGTCTGAAGTAGCTCTAGTCAAGATTTGAGAGGTCCGCATGACGATTTGAAGAAGCTATGGCCATCTGAGTAGAACTAGGTTTTGCTATGTTCAGAAGAGAGAGTGACAGTAAACTGGTCCAGATTGCTCCGCATTGAAATATTATGATTTGCGAATCTAGAGGCATGTTTGGGAAGTCAATGTGTATCATCAACTCAAGTAGTTAGTGGTTTGGAGGTCTACAAGCAATCCTTCTTACGTAACAATCATGGCAGATAATGTTCTTGAGGTTCCGGATGAAGATCCAAATGATTCTGATGATTTGGAGGAGTGCAGATGTTTTTGTTGAATTCAATGTGCTTGTGGAGGTCTTTGGATCGTGTGACTGCTATGTTGGAGGTCTGCATTGAAGTTTGAGCTCGTTGGTGAAGATTTCCTTCTTGGTGTTGCTATTCTTCCCAGTCTTGGCCGACTAAGTGATTTAAGAGTGTTGTGTATGATCTAAGAGCTATTTGATGGAGCATGGTGTGTTGATCAAGGAAGATTTAAGCCCCAGTTATGTTTGGCTGACAGCTTAGTGATTCACATTAAGTCAAATGATTGTAATGCCAACCTTGATGTTTATTCCAAGGTTGATGAAGCATATAAAGGCATGTAGTTGAGTTGTTGAAAATCATCCTTGTGCGAAATAATAAAATCCAAAGAAAGGATCAGAGGCAGAGCAGAGAAGAGGAGGAGCAGAGGAGCAAGAATAGTAAAGGATGGAGTGATAGTGAAGAGGTATTTGGGAGAAGAGCAGAAGTCTTATGAGCACTCAATGAGACTGAACCAGGCATGAAGAAGATGTTATTTCTCAGTTAATTCTTTCTGTATTAAACATAAATTCTATAGGCAGTGAGCCTCTCTTAAGCAGTGAGCTTTGGGTAGTGAGCCCAAAGGCAAGTGCCTTCCCCTTTTTAAGTACTTTTAACAGGGTACGAATCTTGTGGGTTAACCCCCACCATGGTTTTTCCCTTAACCAGGTTTCCACATCAAAAATCTTGGTGTCAAATGTGTTAATTGTGTTTCTGCTCATGTGTTATTGTTCCATGCTTTAATGTTTGCATCATTAATTTGTTTGTAAGTTGTGAAAGAAGATTAAAAGAAAGAAAAAGTTAAAATTGTGGGACAACTGATTCACCCCCCTCTCAGTTGTCTATCCTGATTCCAACATCTTCATGTAAATATGTATAGGATAATTAGAGGGAAATGAAAAATAGAATAGTTCACATAGCTTAGCCACACCCTTTGTATAAAGATATCCCAAACATTTGTCTCAAGACACCCTTTATACTAGATTTCTAGTCTTACAGACCTAAAGATCACTTTGTAGTAGGTTGGGTTACACATACAACTAAAGATGAAAAATTTATTCATATCCCCATAGGTTAATCCCTTTATGTTTTTTCTACTTCATGTAGAACTTGGAATCCAAACATGAATAACTCTTTGAATTTGGATAACACATGCAAGTTCCCTTAAGATTTGGCAAAGGTAAGTATCAATGAGTTATGCAAACTAGAACCTAACCTACCCTCATCTACCAAGGAACAAAAGAAGGATACTTTTAATAAACAAATTGATCATTTTAGTAAAGTACATTCAATTCCTTAGTCCATTCTATGAAGAGTCAAGGTTTAAAGAAATATATAAACACTCTTATAAATTTAAAACAAAGTACTAGTAGTACATCTAAAATCCCATCATTCTAGGTACAATTGAACATTTATATGCAACAAAAAGACTCAAAAAACATGATACACAACTATATCTACTTTAACAATCCATAACTAATCAATCTAATCCCATATGTTATTCCAAAAGAATTCTTTGATGACTTTGAAGAAATTTTACATCTATTATAATAGTCAACTATACAAAAATATATTAGCAATTGTAACCCCATAGACATATATATTATCCCCTTAAACTCTTAGACAACTATGCAGACATCTAGATCATGAAGAATATTTCAGCTAGACAAAATCTTCTCCAAATTTTACAAAATAAGGAATGACACAGAGACTTTAGACTTGATTTACAACACTTTATGCCAAAGATTACACTAACTAGAGGACACCTATATAGATTTGTCCTAAATCCTAAATACTACAAGCAATCTAGATTTTGGTAAAGATCTTTGCTCTTAAAAGAAACTTGTATATAACTAATCAATCATCCCTAGATAAACTATGCATTGACACTTGTAATTTGTACCATTAGATAAAGTATGGTAACTTGAGGTGTGTTAGATGGTTGAGGTATGAGTATTTTCTAGTTTGTATTCATGTGTCAAGTATGGGTTTTGACTGAACTACATCATTAGGGATAATAGTTGATATATCTTTGATCACATACATTAGTCTTTTCCTACTTTGAAGAGGTTTTCAGTCTTGCATATGGTAAACCAACACATTGAAGCTTAGTGACAATAATTCAAGTTCTCTTGTGCATAGGATATGGTTTTTTCTTCAGATAAGTTATGTTTATTCATTTGTTTTTAATTGTCCTATATTAAAACTGTTGGTGAAAAATCATATTTTCACTTTTACATAAGTTAATTAGGGAGATTCTTTTTCTATTTCGAGCCTCATGACATGTATCATAGGCTTTCTTTTATCTTGAAAGCATTGTGACGTGTAACATGCTTTCTTTATGCTTTCTTTCCCACTTTGTCTATTCTTGGACAATGGTTGTGTATATCCTTTGTATTTATTTCTGAATAATGCAAGGGGAATGTGAAGCACTAATTCATGCATTTGTCCTTTGCAATATTTTCTTGCAACTCTCTCTTGTAGAAGTTTTCCTGTAGATGATTTTGGGAATCTAACATGGTATCAGAGCTCGAGATCTATCAGTTTCTTCTCAAATCGGAGAGGGTTTTAGCCATGAGCAGATAATCTGTGCATCCTGGAGCAAAATAGATCTCATGGTTGCACTCAAAAGGTATCAAAACCCCTATTTTCATATAAGGCACTCTATATTTTGCTATAAAAAAAAAAGTTTTGGGCATTTTTTGGGGTTTTGGTTTTTTATGTGCAGGAAAAATTCGTACGGCAGCCTTGATTTCCGTGCCAGATTTTTTTGTACAGTCACCTCGATTTTCATTCCAAAATTTTTTTGAGCTTATTTTGATTTTCAAGTTGCCTCGATTTGCATGCCCAAATTTTTCAAATTTGCCTCGATTTCTGTGCCGCTTGATTTCTGTCTGCCTCGAATTCTATGTCGCTCAATCTCTGATTCTGCCTCAATTTTCGTGTCGCGTTCATGCGCAGGCCTAAAAAGGTAGTTTTCTTTCAGAGGCCATAACTTGAGCATACAGACTCAAAAATTGGCAAACGAAAAAGCATTGGAAAGCTAGTTCTAAGCACTATCCATTAATGCTGGTCTTTTTTTCCAGATTTTTCTGTTTGAAACCTGTTTTGATGTTTGAAGTCAAAGCATCATTTTTGGCTTCCGAGCTTCGTTCTTGTGCCTAGAATCTCTATTTTTTGAAAAGGAAATAGGCGTTGGAAATGTATCAACAAGCTCTACACAACCATTTATGTAATTTTTTCAGATTCAGCCCCAAGTATCTTTTATTCAGTTTGTCAATTTTATAGCTTTTGTTAGATATCCTGGACATGCTACCTCCTGGAAAGGTTCTGTTTGCTTTGATAGGCTTCTATTATCAGCATAAATCTATTTGCATGTTTTGATCTCTATCATTTTGAGGAGGTATCATGGGTTTTGCCACTCATCCTTCTGTGGTCAATCTGACTAAGGATAATTATGAGTCCTAGCAAAGAGGCATCCTGACACATCTCAAGTGATTGCATCTTTTGCTTCATCTTTATGGGCTCATACCTGAACTAGAGACACCTATGAAGAAATCTGTTTGGGGTAACAATCAAGATCATGTTGTAGGTTTAATTTGTACCACTATTGATTACAACATTGCGTGTGATCTTCCCATCTATGAGAGCCCACACACACTTTGGACAAAAATTTGGGAGTTGTATGGAGACCCTCATGTCTCGCCATTTCTGAATGATCTTATAGCAAATTGCCTCATTCCACTTGATGATGCAGATAATATACCTTATGATGATGATACTTTAGAGGAGCTTGAGTATATGGCATGTCTTGAATGTTCAGAGACAGAGACCTCTCTTGCTCCCTCTTCTCCTCCTATTGAGATCACATCTTCTTCATCACCTGTTGCTACTTCAGAATTCAATGTTGCATCATCATTGGCTTCTAGTAATTCTCTGCAGTAGGTCAATATTAGTCTTTTAGATCCAACCTCATTGGGATTCCTATCTTGCAGACATATCATCTCTGTTTGTGGAGTTTCACATTGCTGATTTGGAGGACACATTTGAGGGTTTATCTCTCTTGTTTGATGCTATCTTAGGTGGATTTGCATCACCACCTTCATCTTCTGTGTTTCCAGATGCAGTTCAGATCATATTGTCTCCTAGTTCTTCTTCTCTAATTGGGCAGACAGTTTCCATTTTGGAGAAGACATATTTTCCCAATATGAAGTCACTTGAGTTGCATTCGAAGGCACATGTTTCAATATGGATTCCCTATTCATCTAAGATGTGGGAATGGCTTCTACATTCACCAGTGGATTTGTTTCTTTCAAAAGAGAGAAATGTTGTTTGCAGGCAGTGGATTGGATTCTGTCTTCAAGATCTCTTCATTGGTTTTGGAGGTTCTTCTTTGAGGGGATTCATATTCTCTATTTGCTCTCTCTTATGAGGGGCACTCATGATTGTACTCTTATGATGGATTCATTCCATGGGGGGGTCTTAGTGTCCTTCCATCACATGTTCTTGTACTTTCTTTTTGTTTTTGCTCTCTTTTGGAGAGGAGTTTTCTCCCACTGGGTTTCTCTTCTTTTCTCCACCTTATGAGAGATCCTTGTTGTTCATGGGTACCTAACATGGCCTTTGTTGCTGGGACCCATCTTTATTTCTTTCTTTTTAGCTTGTGTAATCTCCCTAAGTTACACTTATGGGGGGGTGTTGGTGAAAAATCATATTTTCACTTTTACATAAGTTAATTAGGGAGATTCTTTTTCTATTTTGAGCCTCATGACATGTATCATAGGCTTTCTTTTATCTTGAAAGCATTGTGACATGTGTCACATGCTTTCTTTATGCTTTCTTTCCCACTTTGTCTATTCTTGGACAGTGGTTGTGTATATCCTTTGTATTTATTTCTGAATAATGCAAGGGGAATGTGAAGCACTAATTCATGCATTTGGCTTTTGCAATATTTTCTTGCAACTCTCTCTTGTAGAAGTTTTCCTGCAGATGATTTTGGGAATCTAACAAAAACCTTAGGAAATATTCCCCTTAGCCTAGCAAATCCAAAAGAAGGAGAAACTACTCTTTCTCATGAATTGATCTAAAGTTGTCCTTGCTTGATCATAAGTTGCAAGTATGATTGCTTAAGCTAAATTTCACAGTGCCTAAAGGTACAGCTTATCTTTAGGGTTTGAGGAGCCAATAGTTGTGAGAGACAAGAAATGACACTATTGTTGGGGATGCATTAAGGGTTGTCATCATCTAAGTATGCTAATTTATAGTTTTAGGGTTTAAGGTTCATAGTTTATAGTTAAATTTTAGTTTTAGGGTTTATAGTTAAATTTAGCATTTTAGGGTTTATAGTTCATAGTTTTAGGGTTTATTGTTCATAGTTTTATGGTTTATAGTTTAGTGTTTTAGGGTTTATAGTTAAGTTTAGTGTTTTAGGGTTTATAGTTCATAGTTTTAGGCTTTATAGTTAAATTTAACGATTTAGGTTGATTATATTTTTCAAAATTGTAAACCAAAAATCTTAAATTTGTAAATTGTAAACCCTAATTGCTAAAAATATAAATCATAAAACTTAAACCCTAATTTCTAAATATAAACCTACAGACAACAAAAAAAACATACAAAAATCACCTAAACCTACCTAGAGGTCTTCATGAACTGTAAATTTAGTGGGAGGAGGTGGTAGGTACAGAAAACTGACAAAAAATGTGGCTGAAAATTAGCATGGAAGGGGTTTGCCAAATGGATACCCATTCTGTGTCGTGCTTCTCGCTGTCATTATCTGTGGAAAAAATGATCCCACAAGGCCTTTTTTTTAAATTAAATACCTTTACAAAACGGGTACCTGTTTATGAATGGGTACCCATTTAGGCTCGGGCACCCATTCCTAAACGAGTAGCCATTTGTTTTAAAATGGGTACCTATCCCTGTTGGGATTATTTTTTTTCCCTTCCCTTATATGTGGACCCAACTTCTTGCGAGTACCCACACAACATTAAAACAAAACAACAAAACTTGTTGGTTAAAGACCGATTACTAACACATAACAGAAATATAAGATTTCATGATAATCATCAATTGAACATAACATGGAATTCATAGAACATTAAAAATAAACACTTATCTATAGACATAGTTTCTCTTGTCTAAATCAATGGCCAACTCTCTAGAAGTTTAAATTCTCAGAACTTCAAAATATCATCACACAGAATTCACAGATTGAAAACAAATGCAGAGCTAGCTATTTTTATTTATCACTAGAAATTATCTATCTTTTCTATATCTATCAAATGAAAAGTACAATGCTATATATCCTCAGTACTGAATGCTAAGATCATGCCTAAAATCTACTATAGTGTGATCCATGCATTACCGTTGCATTAAAGTATTTCAACTAAAAATCATAAATGACACAAAGTTTAGTTTGTAAACAATAACAGAGAAATTAAAGGAACTACTGAAGTTAACTCCCAGTGGGAGTCTTCTCATACAAGACTTTTTCAAAACATTTATGGAACATATTCTTATCACTACAAATCAAGGGAACAAGAGTTCAAAATAGGAATTCCTTCTTTTTTGAGACCCTTCCGGAGTAGTTTCTGAAACATGACTTCTAGTGTCGCTATTATTCCAGAGCACTTTACTTTCCTTCTTTTCCATAGTCTATCCTTCCAGTGTTGTAGAGTCACTTTCCTTTATGAAGTCTCTCCTTCTGGCCCTATAGAGTCACTTTCCTTTCCAAAGTCTCTCCTTCTGGCATTGTAGAGTCATGTTTGGCAAAAATAGACCTTTGCAGCCACAAAACATTAGCATATGTGTTATTTTTAACTTAAAATAGAGAATATGTACATCATTTATAACTAGGTAAACAATAATTTATCATAAAAATCAATCAAATGCTAGCATGATAGATTCATTAGGTTGCAAAGGAAGGTGTTTTTGTTAATATATGATGAGGTTAATTTTCACCTCATCATAAAACATCTGAGGGAAAGGAAAATTTGGTTTGTGCATTTAGGAGATTGTCTCAACCAATCCTTTATTTGATGTATTTTGTCCCCTATGTTCATACACTTTAGAATATTTAAAATGTGTAAGATCTTAGTGAGGTGAGTGAGTGGTGTTTGTAGAGATTTGAACTTAAGAAGATGAAATCCTAGGAGATTATCTACTCTAAATTATTTGTGCAAGTGATGGAGGACAAGAGGGATATGGATGTCACAAGATATGCAATAAGGAAAGGTTGAAGACAAGGGAAAAGCATTAGACCTACAACATAGAGAGGATGAAAAAGGGTTTTGGGAAACTATGGCATTAATGGAGGATTAATAATGGGGGAAATCTATAGCAAATGGAAAAGCTAAGGAGAGATATTGAGATAAAATGAGGAGAGGAGAATAAAATCAATAGAGATGTTATGTCTTGGATCTAATGGGAGCTTCAATCTTTAAATATTTAATAGTTTTGTTTGTTTCCCTATAACAATTGAGTCTCCTTTGAAAACTTAATATAAAAAAGTGTAGGAAAAATCAAGAGAGTGAGCCAAGAGTAACCCAGAAAACCAAATGATGTTCAAAATTAGATAAATATCAAAATATCTTGAGTAATGGACCATTAGAAAATCTAGTAAGTATTAGGGTTTTAATAGTCATTGGACCAAAATTCAAACTTTGAACATGGACACAAGTGCCCAAGAGCATTGGTCTGATGCAGACGCATCCACACTAAAACCTTGACATATAGCATATATATCTACAACCCATCATCATCATCATCATATTTCCCTTAACACTGTCAACATCATCATATTTTCTCTGCCGACCGATATCCTCCTGCAGACAAACCTTCGACCTTTCGCCTGTCAGCAGCATCATCATATTCGGCTATCGGCAGCATCATCATATTCGGCAAGCGCAAACATCCTCCTGATGTTCACTGTTCATCTTACCGCCAACCTCTATCTGCAGCATCATGATGTTCAACATCATGTTCATCAGCAGGATATAAAATATCCGGCTCCCTCCATATATCCTGATGACGACACTTCACGCACCTTTCCTTCGATGCTTACGTCACCCCGATATCCTAATGATGATTATCCTGATGACGATGACGTCACATGCAGCTCCTCCAATATCCTGCTGTCGGCCAAACATAACATTATCGGCCCGCGATGGTTTTATCAACCCGATCTTCTACCTTATGCCGATACGCTCCTCCTCGGAAACACCTTGCGATGATCACCCCAATGCACATTCACCTTATGCAAACTACTGCATCATGTTCACCTCCATCTACTCGGATGATGCCCGAAGTAACCGCAGGATATACACAGAAATATCCTGATGATGCCGTTGTGATGGATTTTCCAACCTTAGCGAATTTTCAATCCGCCGAACCTCCTGGGGTGACCCGATCCGCTTCCTGGACAACTTTCCAGACTCTAACAACCAGCACGACCTAGCACATACCCATGCTAGGGTTCTCAACACCTCTCGACGACGATCCTGCAAACATACATGCGAACAAACAGAAAATGCAAACTAAAACCTAAACTATCGTACATAGCCATTCCACCGATTTGATGAGTCAACTGGTGGAATGGATCAGTGAATCCATGTAACCACCAAAACAGAAACTCGATTACACAATGGAATCCAAACAGAAAATTGACACAAACAGGATCTCTTTATTGATTTCAAAAGATGCAAATACAGTACTCTGTCTCACTCTGAAATCTAACTCCTCAATCTGTATCTACCTCTCTATCTGTCTTAAGACCAACCGATCCTACTACATAAATAGGAACTGCTTGCGAGTACTACCACTCGATTCCCAGCAGTTGGGAGCTTCCAAGCTGCTGGGAGGATCCAACTGAACTAACAAACTATACAGCTGTCATCAGCTGTCATAACAAACTACCTAAAAATAGAAAAGCACGGTCAACTTGGACCTTATTACATGCATTGGTCTTATAAGACCTTCTTGGAAACATTAACCAGACCTATAACAAACTAACTGCCTCATGGAGGCCAGCTGTCAGGTAGGTGCTCCTGCACCATACTCCCCAACAGAAAAGAACTCATGTCCCATGAGTTAGGTTGTGGAAGTCCTCCACCTTTACACTTTGCCTTTGCAGTGTCTTGACCTGTTCCAGCTTTGTCCTCTGCTGGCTCTCGGCTGTTCCAAGACTTCTGAACTGTAACTTGTTTTCTTGCAAGTAAATCCTCATGCCTGTCAATGTAGGCCCTTCTCTCACATACCTTGTGTTTGTCAGGTTGTCTGACCAGAACCTCTGTCTGAACTGCCTCTTGAACTTCTGTAATGTTCAACTCTGTCTTTCTTTCAACCTTTATAGGACAAACAATAGTCCCAACTATGACAACATCCTTGTCATTCCGCTCAACTGGTTGCTATTTGCAAACCTGTTGCTGAACCTGCTGCTGACCTCTGTCAGTCAAAACTGAAACTGTCTTCAAACTGTTGTCCTTAACAACTTCTTTCCCTGCAATGTCCTCAACTGCCTTTATGCCTGCTCCTATAGGCTTCTGCACAAATTCCTTCTTTCCCACTAAAATGATTTTTGCTGCCTTCTGTACTACAGCTGCTTCCTGTAATGGCATCAACATAATAGTTTTCCCATCTTTCTTGATGGTGTAGGTATTAGCATACCCATCATACAGTACCCTCCTATCAAATTGCCATGGCCTAACCAACAGTAGGTGACAACATTCCATGGGCAAAATGTCACACAAAACTCTATCATGATATGCTCCAATCTGAAAATCAACATATGCCTGTTCATAGACAAAAAGTGATTGACTATCACTCACCCAAGATGCCTTGTAAGGGTGTTGGTGTGGAATCCTTTCCAAATTTAGTTTATCCACCATTTCCTGAGATACCATGTTATCTGTTGAACCAGTATCAATGACAACCTTACATACTTTACCTTTGCTCTTGCATGTGGTCTTGAAAAGAGCTCTTCTTTGCATCATATCCTTTGATGTCTGCAAACTAGTTCTCCTTAGCATCAATGCTTCTCCCTCCTCAGGATATCCATAATTGTTAGGAACTCTATCTTGATAAGTGTTTAAACTTTGTACACATTCCTCTACTTTCTCTTCTTGCACAAGTTGTACTCTCTTGTCATTCGTTCTATCATTTCTGGATGATGAACCTTTGCTTTCTGGACATTTGAAAAATGGATGACCAAACTCACCACAGGTGTAACACTTTCCTGAAAATGTAGTAGAACCTCTACCACTTCCAAATCTGCCTCTATTACCTTTCCATCCACCTCTGAAATCAGACTGTCCCTGTCCTTTACCAGTGTCTTCTTGACCCTCATTGGTTTGCCTTGTTGTAGGGGCTAATCCTCTTCCCCTCATATTGCTGCCTCTTCCTCTCATGGACTTATCTTGTCTCCTATTCATCTTTTCTTCAATCCTGATTGCCATTTGGTAACAATCCTCCACATTTTTAGGGTTAGCTAAAACTAACTCATCCTATATGTTCAATCTCAAACCAGCCAAGTACCTAGCCACCTTTTCTACCTCATTCTCATGATGACCAGATCTCATACTCAACTTATAAAACTCCTTAGTATATACCTTCACATCCATTTCCTTCTGCCTTAAAAATTGCAGCTTCTTAAACATCTGAATTTCATAATCCTTGATCAAGAATTTACCTTTGATCCTTGCTACCATTTTATCCCATGAAGTGATCTTTGACCTTCCTTGTTTCCTTCTCTCGGATTGTACATAATCCCACCATACCAAAGCATGACCTCCTAACTTGGTCTTTGCAATCTTTACCTTTTGATCCTCAGCAACATCTTCACATTCAAAGTGATTATCAAGTGCAGCAATCCAATCCAGTAACTCATCTTCATTCAAACTTCCATTATACTTGGAAACATCAACCTTTACCTTAGGTTTATCACTCTGCACTACCTTTAACAGTTTTGCAAATCTCTGGTCTTCAGCATCCAGATCTTCAGCTACCTCTTCATACTCTTCAACAGCATCTTCATCTTCTTCTGATTCACTGTCGTCCACTTCCCTCTTTTTGTTCTTCTCCAAGGCTACAAGCCTGGCTTGAAGTGCTTCAGCAAGCTCCTTCATCTTCCTCATCTCTCTGGCATGTTTTTCCTTCATCTCCTGCAATTCCCTTGCAGTACCATTACCTTTCGGAGGCATTTTGTCAACCTCTCACTCCTCTACCTCTGTCTTTTCAGTGACAGAATCAACACACAACAGCCCAGACCTTTTGCTGAGCTCTGATACCACTATGATGCAGAGGCATCCACACTAAAACCTTGACATACAGCATGTATATCTACAACCCATCATTATCATCATCATATTTCCCTTAACACTGTCAGCATCATCATATTTTCTCTGCTGACCGATATCCTCCTGCAGACAAACCTTCGACCTTTCGCCTGTCAGCAGCATCATCATATTCGGCTATCGGCAGCATCATCATATTCGGCAAGCGCAAACATCCTCCTGATGTTCACTGTTCATCTTACCACCAACCTCTATCTGCAGCATCATGATGTTCAACATCATGTTCATCAGCAGGATATAAAATATCCGGCTCCCTCCATATATCCTGATGACGACACTTCACGCACCTTTCCTTCGATGCTTACGTCACCCCGATATCCTGATGACGATTATCCTGATGACGATGACGTCACATGCAGCTCCTCCAATATCCTGCTGTCGGCCAAACATAACATTATCGGCCCGCGATGGTTTTATCAACCCGATCTTCTACCTTATGCCGATACGCTCCTCCTCGGCAACACCTTGAGATGATCACCCTAATGCACATTCACCTTATGCAAACTACTGCATCATGTTCACCTCCATCTACTCGGATGATGCTCGAAGTAACCGCAGGATATACACAGAAATATCCTGATGATGCCGTTGCGATGGATTTTCCAACCTTAGCGAATTTTCAATCCGCCGAACCTCCTGGGGTGACCCGATCCGCTTCCTGGACAACTTTCCAGACTCTAACAACTAGCACGACCTAGCACATACCCATGCTAGGGTTCTCAACACCTCTCGACGACGATCCTGCAAACATACATGCAAACAAACAGAAAATGCAAACTAAAACCTAAACTATCGTACATAGCCATTCCACCGATTTGATGAATCAACTGGTGGAATGGATCAGTGAATCCATGTAACCACCAGAATAGCAACTCGATTACACAATGGAATCCAAACAGAAAATTGACACAAACAGGATCTCTTTATTGATTTCAAAAGATGCAAATACAGTACTCTGTCTCACTCTGAAATCTAACTCCTCAATTTGTATCTACCTCTCTATCTGTCTTAAGACCAACCGATCCTACTACATAAATAGGAACTGCTTGCGAGTACTACCACTCGATTCCCAGTGGCTGGGAGCTTCCAAGCGGCTGGGAGGATCCAACTGAACTAACAAACTATACAGCTATCATCAGCTGTCATAACAAACTACCTAAAAATAGAAAAGCACGGTCAACTTGGACCTTATTACATGCATTGGTCTTATAAGACCTTCTTGGAAACATTAACCAGACCTATAACAAACTAACTGCCTCATGGAGGCCAGCTGTCAGGTAGGTGCTCCTGCACCATGGTCTCTAGACACAAGTGCTTGAGGGTGTTGTTGTCCCAGCAAAACTAGGTTTCCAAACTTTGGGTATAGGTTGGGGATGAGATTACAAGGCTTTTTCTATTATTTTTGCATACCTGTGATAGGTATTCAAGTTGGAAAATGGGTTGAATGATGATTATATAAGAGTAAGGGAATGGATGCCAAAATGAGTGCATAAACATAATATGAGAATTGCAAAGTAGGCACTTTTTGATCTTACACTTACAAAATATATTTACGCTAATTAAATAAATAACTAACCTTAGACAGATGAGCTAGAACTATATCAAATAACTAAAATAAATGTTGTAATTTTTGGGGACATAAATAAATAAAATGTGAGGTACTTAGCTCTAGATCTAATGAAGATTCCATTATGTAAATGCTAAGAATTCACTCACCAAGATATCTAAAAATAAGGATCAATCAGACAACTATTGTTGACTTGGGAATCTTACTGTGAAACTCTATGGTTCACATTTGTGAGTACAAAAGTGATCTTCGCACGAGTGCATACTTGAACTTAATGCATGGAATTGGACTTGCAACTAGCAGATTTGATATGGTTTATATTTGTTGATTGAAACCTATTCACCTTTGTGTATGCACCTTGAATTTGATAAGGAACGGGTGGTGTTTAGAAACATCTATGGGGAGTCTATTGAATTGTAAGTGTCATGTTCTTCTCAGTTAGACCCTTCGATGGACCAATTCAATGATGATGAATTGAAGTCGAGAACAACAAGCAAATGCAAAACATGCTCCTACGATAATAATGCAATGTTGATATAATCTATTTTATTCACTTGTTGATAGAATTCTAGATGTGCTCAATAGAGTCCTAGAAAACTCTTAGATGATTCATTTGAATTAGGGTTAGTCTTTGAATACACAACCCTATAGTGTACTTTGGGATAGTTCGCTCTGTAGCTCACTCATAAAGATTAGTGGAAATAGATGGTTCCAAATTTAAAAAATTAAATTTAAAAGTTCAGGGTTCAAATCTATAGGCACAAAGATAACTTGGATTAAATCGGTTCTCATGAACCTAGACTAGTGCAAAAAAGGGATGGAGATTAGTTTCAAGGAATAAGCGATGGTAAGATTGAACTAATTTAATATCATTTGTCAACTTCCATGTGAAATATGTTATCTTACATACTATTCAATGCATAAAGGACAACTTAATTATTGCAAACCCAAAACATAAATATATAAATTTCACCGTTAACACTAAAATATGATAAAATAGTTATATAAAACATTTAAAAATTTAGACGACTTAAGGAGGTAATTCCCCTTTATACTTTATAAGATCTTGGGTTACAAGAATTCAAATTCTTGTTTAAGAACCTTTAAAACATAATTAATTTATTTTTAAGAATATCTTTACTTGTATTTGTAGACTTCCGAGATTCTTTTTAGTGGGACATAAAATTATCCTCTTGTGATTGTTAAGAAGGATATGTCCAATTCAACAATAAATACATAAAGGGACCGTGTGAGGGACGATACATTTTTTTTAACGTTTCTCACAATATCGTTGTAAGGATGGAAAATCGTATATTTTGCAATTTATTTATTTTTGTAAGGATGGAAATCGTATATTTTGCAATTTATTTATTTTTGTTTTTTTAAAATTTTTTTGGGGTCCGGGTGGTGGATTTTGGTTAAGTTTTGTTCAATGCAATGACTAATATGTAAGTGGTATGATTTTTGTTAAGCGTTAGTATATAATTTGTTTTATATTTATTTTTTATTTGTATTTATTTTAAGAATTTGTTTTAATATTTAAATTCATTTTTTTCTTGTTTAAAGTTGGATTTATAATTGTGTAAATGATTTATAACTGTGTAAATGATTTTGTTAAGATGTATAATTTTGAAAATGACTAAAGATTTTCAAAAAACATGTACTTAATTAACATGTCCTAATTTTTTGGTAAAAAACAAATTAATTTGAAACATTGACAAAATCATATTTAGTATCAAATTAAAAGCTTAAAATAGTTTATTTTATTTATTTGAATTCTAAATATTTAATTTATTATTTTATCCATTGTAACTTTTATCACTAAAATATAGATTTATCAACATGTATTTAATTGTTGTATCCTAAGAATATATGTAAAGAGTTGTTCTATTTCTTTACAATGATAAACCATTAAAATAAAAGCCTAAAATATTGTCTAAAAATTTCTTTCTTTTATGATTTTTTGGTTATAATTATTTTTATGCTATAAAATTTAATGTATTGAAGCATAGCTAAATACTTCTTACATATGGGAGTACAAGATAGTCCCATATGTTCCACACTACCTATAAACTAGGTCCCTTATAATTATTTTTATGCTATAAAATTTAATGTAGTGAAGCACAATTAAATACTTCTTATATGGATGGAGTACAAGATAGTCCCAGCATAGCTAAACACTTCTTACATATGGGAGTACAAGATAGTCCCATATGTTCCACACTACCTATAAACTAGGTCCCTTATAATTATTTTTATGCTATAAAATTTAATGTAGTGAAGCACAATTAAATACTTCTTATATGGATGGAGTACAAGATAGTCCCAGCATAGCTAAACACTTCTTACATATGGGAGTACAAGATAGTCCCATATGTTCCACACTACCTATAAACTAGGTCCCTTATAATTATTTTTATGCTATAAAATTTAATGTAGTGAAGCACAATTAAATACTTCTTATATGGATAGAGAACAAGATAGTCCCATACATTACAAACTGCCTAAAAACTAGGTCCATTATAATTATTTTTATACTATAAAATTTAATGTACCGAAGCACAATTGAATATTTCTTACATAATAAAAATACAAAATAGTCCCATATGTTACAAACTGCTATAAACCATAAGGACTTCTCCTTTTCCTTTTCTCTCCTTTCCTTAAGGAAATCTAGGAAGAAAAAAAATTACAAGAAGAATATAAACCCTCCCCACGAAAACAAAGACGAGAGCAGGGTAAAAACCAGAGAAAATCCATTAAAATCTTGTTTCAATCCTCCGCTGTAATGGAGATTAGGGCCATATAGAGCTTGCACTCCAGAAACATCATCTGGAGTAAGATCCACTTTTCTGGTGCGCGGTGGAATGAAGGGATACATGACAGTGCCCCTCAATAAAGAATGGCCGAGCCCCAAAACATGCCCAATTTCATGAGTACAAATGGACTCCAAATCAATTGCATCAATGGCGGCTTTATCTTCCTCCAGATTCAGACTCCACGTTTCCTCTGCATCCAAATGAAGTCTTCCATTCTGCGGACAAAATGCATGCCCTAAAGTCCCCAACGGCCCGTCAAAAGCTTGATCGTCTCCATGCTTTCCACTGAAGAACCCAATTTTCACGTCAGCAGACACGAAATCTTCCGTTTCTTTGAACGTCACTGGAATAACCCTAGCCCATCTGTTGAAAGCTCTGGAAAGCACAATTCTCAGCTGAGCTTCATCGATTCCAAGAGATTTATTCAGCGGAATAAACGCATACGAAAGATTTCGCTTTCGCAGAGGCCATCTTGGGGTTCCATTGAAGAAAGAAAAGTGTTTTAATCTTGGCAATGTGGAAGAAGTTCCGTCAATTAAATCCGCGACGCCGCATCGCGGCGTCAATATCTGAGTTAGGGTTTGAGCGTCAAGATTTCCCGTCACTGGAATCCCAAAACTGTGCTGGTAAAGCTTTACTGCAGATTCGACTCTCTCATCATACGAATCCGTGAAATTGCGAATTCGATGAGGAAAATATCCGAAGCTCTGCAAATATTTCTTCAATTCTGTGACGCCTTTGACACTGTTGCCTTTGCTCGCATTGACGAGGCCCGTCAAAACTTCCCCCAATTTCCCCCTCCAAACGTTCTCTGCAGGTTTTGCTTCTGGAGGCAACAAATTCGACAGATGATGATCGCCTTTACCTGTGCTGATTGACATTAAAATCAAAACTATGATCAAGAGGCCTCTTATTAATACAATCGCCTCCATCTCTGTCAAATTCTCTCATTGCAAAACTGCGTTACGGCAGAACTCGTTTCAATTTCGATTTATGGTCGGAGTTCGACACCTGTGACAAATTGCCACCGGGAATATCAAATCTGTGAGATGCTTTGATGACTTCCACACGTCGTGGAAAATTCTTTGAGCTAAAGGGAAGCCGTCGATTATTCCGCTTCAAACACGCTACAAAAGCGGAGTGGGACTCGAACTGTTGACGTCTCAATCATTACTAGAATTTCAAAGTCTTCTCGGCTCTCCATGGTCTTAGTCCACATACCGCCCAAACAAACAGACATTAATGGTGAGCTTTTCCCAAAGGAATTTCGCAGAAAATTCTTGGCATGATTATTTGATTTCATAGAATTCTTGGCATGATTATTTGATTTCATAGCTCTCAAGGTAATCCAAGAACTTAGACGAATTCGTTATTTACCGTTAAAGTGTACAGTAGCAGCGAAAACAATTGTCGTCGGAGAATGCAAAATTTTCGTCAGTAATCTAAGTAAATTTTCGAATTAATGTTGACGTGCGGTCAACAACGGTGAATGGAATTTAAAAAAAAAAATAATACAATAAATATATAATAAGAGTTTGTGGGGAAATAAAACACACCCTCCATAATTTTAATGTTGATATTTGCATATACATGTGTCGAAGGGTCTATTTTGATGGAATGGATTAATATAATGGTGTATTTTTTATAAATTTGAGCTGATTCCTTGATCTTTCATTGTCCTTACTTACATATATTTCAAAAACTAAATTTAAAAAATAAAAAATACAATAAAATATATAATAAGAGTTTGTGGAGAAATAAAACACACCCTCCATAATTTTAATGTTGATATTTGCATATCTATATGTCAAAGTGTCTATTTTGATGGAATAGCTTAATATATTATATATCACACAATTTAATCCAAAAGCATTTCTATCTATATATTATATATCAATAAATGGTGTATTTTGTATAAAGTTAAGCTAACTCCTTGATTTTTCATTGTCCCTACTTACATATATTTCAAGATATTTAATCTTGTATTATCCCCATCCACATGTATTCTTATACATTTGTCATTTATTATGTTTATTATTGCTCTCATGCCGAAACATTTCATTCCCCACATTGATATTCACATTTCCTTATCCATGGATAATATCGTGGCATGAAAGATCAATTCTACACTACACGAAATTGACCCAAATTTTAATTTTCATATCTTTGTTGACTCCCACCTATTTCATAAAACACACCCTGCATAATTTTAATGTTGATATTTGCATATCCATATGTCAAAGGGTCTATTTTGATGGAATGGCTTACTATATTACATATCAATGGTCTATTTCATAAAACACACCCTACATAATTTTAATGTTGATATTTGCATATCCATATGTCAAAGGGTCTATTTTGATGGAATGGCTTAATATATTACATATCAATGGTCTATTTCATAAAACACATCCTACATAATTTTAATGTTGATATTTGCATATCCATATGTCAAAGGGTCTATTTTGATGGAATAGCTTAATATATTATATATTAATAAATGGTGTGTTTTGTATAAAGTTAGGTTCACTCTTTGATTTTTCATTAATCTTATCTTATCCCCATCCACATGTATTCTTATATATTTGTCATTTATTATGCTTATTATTGTTCCTATGTCCAAACATTCGTTCCTCACATTGATATTCACATTTCCTTATCCATGGATAATATCGTGGCATGCAAGATCAATTTTGCATTGATACACGAAATTGACCCAAAATTCAAATTTCATATCTTTGTTGACTCCCACCTATTTCATAAAACACACCTACATAATTTTAATGTTGATATTTGCATATCCATATGTCAAAGGGTCTATTTTGATGGAATGACTTAATATATTATATATCAATAAATGGTGTATTTTGTATAACATTAGGCTCACTCCCTGATTTTCCATTGTCCCTACCTACATTTATTTCCAAATATTTAATCTTATCTTATCCCCATCCACATGTATTATTATACATTTGTCATTTATTATGCTTATTATTGCTCCCAGGTCCAAACATTTGTTCCCCACATTGATATTCACATTTTCTTATCCATGGATAATATCATTGCATGCAAGATCAATTCTACACTACATGAAATTGACCCAAAATTCAAATTTCATATCTTTGTTGACTCCCACCTATTTCATAAAACACACCCTGCATAATTTTAATGTTGATATTTGCATATCCATATGTCAAAGGGTCTATTTTGATGGAATGGATTAATTAGCTGATAGGCTTTTATATATGAGCATTATAGTACTCAAAAAATTATCTCACATTGTAAAAAAAATTCACGCCAAAATTTTTTTTGAACTCATCTCCTATCTGCGTATTCCTTAAACCTCATATGGGTGCAAGTGCTAGTATATTATATATCAACAAATGGTGTATTTTGTATAAAGTTACGTTCACTACTTGATCTTTCATTGTTCATACTTACATATATTTCCAAATATTTAATCGTACCTTATCCCCATCCACATGTATTCTTATACATTTTTCATTTATTGTGCTTATTATTGCTCACATGCCCAAACATTCATTCCCCACATTGAAATTCACATTTCCTTATCTATGGATAATATCATGGCATGAAAGATCAATTTTGCACTACATGAAATTGACCCAAAATTTAATTTTCATATCTTTGTTGACTTCCACCTATTCCACTAGTTGTTATGAGCTAACTTGGTGCACATTTCTATGATTAATAACTATATATTGGTATTAAAGGGCATTCAATGTGCATTACTTCGCATTTAAAAGTAAGAAAAGTATAATTGATTATCATTCACAAATTTTGATTTAGAACATTCTATATTATGGTTTATGATTTATTTCCCCACTTGGTGGGGCATTTTACTTGCTTGGTTTGTTATCCTTTATACTTCTTTTTTGGGCTCATTACCCTTGCATGCCCTCTTATGTTCACTTTGATTTTCTAGTTTTTTTGTTTCCAACTTTTATGATTAATATGTATCCTTATGTCTGCTTTTTGTCATGATAGTTTGCTTATGTTTTTCATGCATATATACTTATGACCCCATCTCTTATGATACGTATCACTCAATGACTATACTTCTGAACTTTACTATACCTAGACCACACATTTTTCTTATCTTGCTATCTATACACCTTATCATCTAATGTAGGAGGATCCCTAGGTGTAGAGGCAATCTTGCATTAACCAACAATATTTATTTTCAAATAATTTGTTTGTTTGCTGATTTTAGTTATTAATTAGACACAGGAGAAGCCATTGCACTTTGTTGCATGTTGAGATCTAGTTTCACAATTTTGGGGGCAGGTTTTATAGTGATGAATATACATCATATCCACATTTTAGAAGAATTGGATCATCAGAAGGGCATAATTTGGTTTGTAAACATTTACCAAGATGATAGGATTGCATAGTTTCAACTATTCCCACTTGCGCTAGGTTTTTCAAAGTCTGCACCAACAAAGGAATACTAATGAAGATTCATTAGACCCAGGAGGAAGTACATTGAGCACTGCACAGGGATTCACCATTTCATTATCATCACATGGACTTAGTGTTACATCCCATTCTGAATGAAATAGAAACATTTGAAAATAAATTCAATAAATAGATTAATTCACTAAATATTTTTTTATATATTCCCTCATAAGAAGTAAAGCAAGTATATTCATAAATACATAATGAATATCTAGTACAATAACTAAAGGTCACATTTCTTACAACTTATAACTTTTTAACATTTACAATTATAAATGAAGTAATGTCTTTTGTATCACAAGTTTTCGGTAATTCAACTACATGAGGGAGAGCATCACTTGGATGCTTTTCCTCCAACCATAGACTGGTGGTCCCCTGCTTAACTTCCTACTGGAAGTGGCCCTACCCTTCGCGAGGGTATAGATAGTGAGAAGATCAACAAGAGTCAACGTTGAAAGGAAGTAAGGTATGCAAAAACACTTCCTACACTGATCTACTAAGGAAAGATTTATGCAAATTTTAACTTTTACAGTTACAAGTTATTAGATGTACACATTAACAGAAAGATAATAACAACATCAAATGCAAATACAAAACTTACAACACAAGATATACATGGGGAAAACCCTTTCAGATAAAAAACCCACACTCCAGAGCCACCTAATATATTATTCAAGAATCAAGAAGACTACAATATACTTGCAGAGCAAGCTTTCACAGGAGTATAACCAACTAGAGATCTAGGAGGTACCTCAACATCTATAAGACTCTTACATGCAACCTCCATCTTAAGCTCCTGATATATAGGAGATACAATACAGTAAATTGTCAATGGTAATTACAAAACCATGAGCCAAAACCACCCAAAAGTAGTGCCCAAATTATCTCCAATCAAAGATACCTTATGATGTGCCAAACCACACACCAACATGTGTAACTCTCCCCTTTACAACTCTTTTAGTGTCCAACATGTTTTTACATTTCCCAAAAATAGGAGGTCCAACTTCCGGAGGCCATAACTTTTGATCCAGGTGTCTGATTGACGAACCATTTAATGCATCAAAAAGCCCGTGAAAAGATCTATCAAGCTATAACCTACTTCATTGGTTACAACAAATTTCAGGGCGTTTAGGGACCTCTAAGTACCTTAAAACTGAGTTCAAAACTTTTTTCAGCAGTTTCAAAAAATAGAAACTTTAATATCTCGCAATCTAGATATGATCTTACCTAAGATATTTACTTAGTAGTTCCTCACCTTTTGGGAAAAATTTCAGGTCAATCTGAGGTCAAATGTAGAGTTACTAAAAATAGTAAGTCCTGCCATTTTTAGCTATTTTGGAAACTTTGAAATTTCTAGACCATTCTCTAAGATAAAGGGTATTCGAAAAGACCAAAATTGGGAAGAATAGTAACCTTTCATAGTTGCAAGGTTGAGACACTTTTCCTAACATTCTCCCACTTGTCAAACACATTGCAAGAGAAAAGGGTTTATCAACACCATGATTTAATTGCTAGGGGTCGAGAGGCCCATAGACTCTAAACACCATCTAAACTTCTTTGTGCTCACAAGTTTTGTCAAGGAATCTGCAACATTCATCAAAGTGTCGACTTTATCCAAGTTTACCTTCCCATCCTCCACCATGTCACAAACAAAATGGTACTAGACATCAATATGCTTAGTCCTCACGTGGAAATTAGGATTCTTTGCCAAACATATGGCACTTTGACTGTCACAACAAATAGTAATCTTCCCTGCATCAAAACTAACATCAAGACACAATCTCTTAAGCCAAATGGCTAAGCATTAGTTGCTACCATGTACTCAGCTTCAGTAGTGGAAAAAGTGACCACAGGTTGCCACTTACTCATCTAACTAATAGCACCACCAAACATAGTGAACACATAAGCACTGGTGGATCTCCTGTTGTCAATGTCACCTACCCAATCTAAATCCACAAATCCATGAATACAAAGTGAATGCCGAGGTCTTGTAGGATAACCATGATAACATAAGGAATACTCAGAAGTACCCCGCAAGTATCTAAACACTCTCTTCACTGCATCCCAATGTACTCGTCCAAGATTAGTCATTTAAATCAACTATGGACTCCCACTACTTGGGAAATGTCTCATCTAGTACAAACCATCGCATACATCAAACTGCCAATTGCACTAGCATAAGGAAATTTTCTCATATCCTCCGTCTTAAAAGGAGACTTTGGACAATCTGCAACAGATAACTTTGTCCCCATCATAACAGGAACAGTCAAAGGTCTACAATCTACCATATTGAATCTCTCCAACATAGTGTTAACATACTTACTCTGGCCTAACCAAAGTTTTATGTTTGCTCTGTCTCTTCTGATCTCCATCCCTAGAATGTACCGAGTTGCCCCTAGATTTTTCATCTCAAATTGTGTTGACAACTGAAACTTAAAATCAGAAATCAAACTTTTACCATTCCCAATGAGTAACATATCATTGACATACAATGCAATAATGAGAATGCGATCATTGTCAAACTTGTAATAAACACAATGATCTAATTTTGATCTCAAAAATCTAATACTCAACACAAAGGCATCAAACTTTTGGTACCACATCCTAGGAGACTGTTTCAAAGCATACAAAGACTTTTTCAACTTGCAAACCAGATTTTCTTTACCTTTCACCATGTAGTGCTCTAGCTGTGACATATATTTCCTCCTCCAAGTCACCATGAAGGAATGTTGTCTTCACATCCACATGTTCCACTTCTAGATCATACGTTGTTGCAAGAGATAATAGGAACCAAATAGATGTTAGCTTTGCAATGGGAGAGAGAATCTCACCATAGTCAATTCCCTCCACCTGAGAATACCCCTTTGCAACCAATCTAGCCTCATATTTCTCAACACTGCCATCTACACCAAATTTCTTTTTGAACACCCATTTCAATCCAATAGGTTTATGTCCTTCAGGCAAATGTGCCAAGTCCCAAGTATTATTCTTTTCCAAAGAAGCCATCTCCTCTTCCATGGCCTCCTAGGAACTTGCATCTTTCATACCCATAGCCTCTTTCATAGTTCTAGGCTCATCAGTGTTAGAAATCAAAGCAAAAATACAACTGGAATCATGCAATGAATAACCAAACCTATCAGGTTTCTACCTTATCCACATGGACCTCCTCAAAGATTGAGGTTGAGGTTCTTCATCTTCTTTTGAACTTTCAGAGCTACTAGAGCTCTTCTCATTATCAGATCCAATAGGTGTCTTTGGTTCAACTTTCTCAGTGGTGGAAGGAAGCTGAACCACATCCTCTTTCTTCTCTTTTTTCTTTGGCTACAAGACAACAAAAGAAGGATTGAGCTCTCTGAAGATCACACTTCTGCTATACAAAACTCTTTCAGCCACTAGATCCCAAAGCTTGTACCCTTTCACACTAATGCCATAACTAATGAAGATACAATTCACAGCCTTATTTTCCAACTTAGACCTCTTCTCCTTAGACACATGTGCATATGCCTCACAACCAAATACTTGAATGTGTCTAAATGAAGGATTTTTACCAGACCACACCTCCATAGGTGTCTTATCAATGAGCATTAATGTAGGAGACCTATTAACCAAGTAACAAGCAGTAGCAACAGTTTCAACCTAGAACTTTTGTTCAAGGCTAGCTCCACTTAGCATACTCCTTGCCCTCTCCATCAACGTTCTATGCATCCTCTTTGCAACTCCATTCTACTAAGGGGTATATGGAGTTGTCTTATGCCTCTCAATCCCTTGTTCTTTATGGAACTTATCAAAATCTGCTGAGCAAAAATCACCACCATTGTCAGTCCTCAAACACTTAATCTTTCTATCCTTCTGATTCTTTACAAGAGATTTGAACTCTTTGAATCTATTAAAGACTTCAGATTTACTTCTAAGGAAATACACCCATGTCCTTCTATTGTAGTCATCAATGAATGAAACAAAGTAAACAGATTTGGAAATTGAAGGAACATTAATTGGACCAAACACATCAGAGTGAATCAAGTCCAACACCTCAAACAATTTGTGAGAACTAGAATAAAACTAAACACAATTTTGTTTACCATAGATGCAAGTTCACAAAAATCAAACTCAAGATTACAATCATTCATACCCTCAACGACGTTTTTTATTTTTCAGGGTACTCAAACCCTTTTCACTAATGCAACCAAGCGTTTGATGCCATAAAATTGTCTTCTTAGCTGGAAGTTTCATCTCCATAGAATGAGCACCCTTAGGTACCCAGAAAGCTAGACCATCATAAGTAGATGCAACAGTCCTCTTCACTGCTGGTTCTAATGGTGAGAATGAAGACTCTAAAGCTCTCTTCTTCGAAATAGAGGCACTATTGCATTGAACCGTTCATGCATCAAGCTAAAACATAGTGCCAATCCGAACACCCTTAGCCAACACCATAGATCCTCTAGTCATCTTGCATCATCCATTCAAGAAAACAACTTGCACGCCCACATCATTCAACTTACTTACTAAAAGAAGGTTTCGTGCCAAACCAGGGATATGCAGAACACCATTGATCCCCTTCACTTATCCATCAGGGAATCGAATCAAGACTCTTACTCAGCCAACAATCTTTAGGTGAGAATCATCACCCAGGTACACGTTTCTACCATCATATTCTTCATACTTCAAAAACCAACCCCGGTGCGAGGTCATGTGAAAAGATGCACCAGAGTCAATAAGCCACACATCCTTAGATGCATGTGTTGCCAAGGCAATGACAAACACTTCTCCTTCATCCTGAGAGGACTTATTAGAATCTCAATCATAGTTCTTCTTCTTTTTTCTTTTTCTGCTCCTTGCACTCCCTGCGGAAGTGACCAAGTTTGTCGCAATTCCAACACAGAGCCTTGGAATTTCTGAGAGACTTAGATCTCCCACAAGATTTGGATCTTCCTTTTTCTTCTTTCTTTTTATCCTTTTTCTTTCCCTTCTCTTTAGATCTACCATGAATCACAAGAGCCTCCTTAGCCAATTAAGAAGACTTTCTCCACATCTCTTCTTACAACAGTGAATAAACCACTTCATCCATCTTGAAGGTGGTAGTGGTACTCCCAATGACCATAACAAGGTGATCCCATGAATTTGGTAAGGAGTGTGTAGTAATGTCATACATCGATCCTCCTCCTCCATCTTTACACCAACATAGCTTAATTGGGCAACAAGCATATTGAATGTATTCAGATGATCAGCAATAGATCCTCCATCTTCCATCCTTAAAGAATACAATTTCTTTCACAGGAATAACTTGTTCACCAAGAATTTAGCCTGATAAACATCTCCAAGCTTCTTCCAAAGATCCTTTGTAGTCTTCTCATCATGGATATTCAAGAGCACTGAATCAACCAAATAGATTCTTATCAAACCCTTAGCCTTTCGATCCATCAGATCCCAATCTTCTTGTTTCATGCCTGATGGCATGGTTCTAGATACTACGAGCCATAGATCTCTATCTACCAATAAATCCTCCATCTTGAGTTTCCACAACTCAAATTTGCCTTCATTGAACTTCTCTATATCAAACCTTCTAGATGTGCTCACCATCTTTTCCTACAACAAAGATTTTAAATTCCTCTACACAAGCTCCCACTCAAATGAAGATCAGCTCAAAAAACCCTCTACCCAACAACTAGAACCAAAGGTGATCAAGCTCTGATACCAACTAAAAGGAAGCAAGGTACGCGAAAACGCTTCCTACACTGATCTACTTAGGAAAGATTTATGCAAATTTTAACTTTTACAGTTACGAGTTATTAGATGCACATTAACAGAAAGATAATAACAACATCAAATGCAAATACAAAACTCACAACACAAGATATACGTGGGGAAAACCCTTTCAGGTAAAAAATCCCACACTCCAAAGCCGCCCAATATATTATTCAGGAATCAAGAAGACTACAATATACTTGCAAAGCAAGATTTCACATGAGTATAACCAACTACAGATCCAGGAGGTAACTCAACATCTATAAGACTCTTACATGCAACCTCCATCTCAAGTTCCCGATATATAGGAGATACAATATAGTAAACCGTCAACAGTAATTACAAAACCATGAGCCAAAACCACCCAAAAGTGGCACCCAAATTATCTCCAATCAAAGTTACCTTATAATATGCAAAACTATAGACCAACATGTGTAACTATCCCCTTTACATCTCTTTTAAGTGTCCAACTTGTTTTTACATTTCCCAAAAACAAGAGGTCCAACTTCCAGAAGCCATGACTTTTGATCTGGGAGTCTGATTGACAAACCATTTAATGCATTGGAAAGCTCGTGAAAAGATCTATCAATATATAACCTACTTTGTCAGTTAAGACAACTTTTAGTGCATTTAGGTACCTCTAAGTGCCTCAAAATTGAATTTGAGACTTTTTTTGATACTTTCAAAAAATAGAAACTTTAATATCTCGCAATCTAGATATGATCTTGAGTCGAAACTCACCCAAGATGTTTACTTAGCAGTTTCACACCTTTTGGGAAAATTTTTGGGTCAATCTAAGGTCAAATGTAAAGTTACTAAAAATAGGAAGTCCTACCATTTTTAGCCCTTTTGGAATCTTTGAAAGTTCTAGACCATTCTCCAAGATAAAGGGTAGTCGAAAAGACCAAAACTGGGAAGAATAGTAACCTTTCATAGTTGCAAGGTTGAGACACTTTTCCTAACAAATGTGCCATCTAAGAACTAGCGTGGTGTCCTCGCAAAAATAATCAGTTATACAACTTCTGGTCTACCTCTAGCTATGTACAACCAATTTGACTATTCATGCAACAAGGACATAGTGAATTGACAATGCAAGCAGTGATTTTGTATTACTTTGGCCAAAGTTTCAAAATAAATGAGTCGACTATTCACACACCTCTTTCTCGACTTGGAGACAAACATTCTTTTATTCTTATCAGTTATACATAGATTAATGGTAAATCAAGATAATTAATGATTGTTACCCTATACATGTCTAATTGGCATTACCAGTATACCTTCTACTAAAGGTCGACTAGACAATTATAGGATAAGAGCCTAGATGAATTAAAATCATGCATCAAGCTCCTCTTTGTACCCTTGCAATCTCAGGTCTTTGACATCCATCAACTACTCAATGTTTAGTCAACCATATTTTCATGCTCAAGGAATAGACAAGATGTTTTTGATATAAGTCATTCTTTATGTCATAGAGTATGGGTTTATTACACGAGACTTCTCAACTATCCAACAATTTATGACAACTTTGTATAGTTTATTCTGCATTCATGTAGTCATACATAGATAATGATATTATCTATTTGCTATATCTCAGCCAAGATAAGGTATCTATTTATATCTAATGGTCATATCACTGCCAATATAAGGATAAATATTTATATTTATTGGCCACATTTCATTCATTTCAAAGATAATACCTATATAACTATTGGCCAATACAAAGTCAATACAGGGTATATATATAATGGCCTTTTCAGAGTCAGCTTGAAGGTATATATATACATATCGGCCATTACACAGCTAATACAATAATGTGTTTATCATTTCGATCAATGTATTATAACTAATACAATGATACCTATGAAATTTGTTGAATGTATCAAATACAATGTTGTCTATACAGTTCGATGACTATATTAATAAAATGATGCTTATACAGTTGGTTGAATGTGTTATAACCAAAACAAATGATGCATATATAGCTTGACACCTATATCATAGTCAATAAAATATTGCATATATATTCGATGCTTGCATAGCTACCTATATAATAATGTATAAAACTATTCTATGGTGGTAACACGGCCATTGCATGACACCTTTATCACAATAGATGAATGTAATATAACCAATACAATGGTTTATGCAGTAGTTCACTAAATGTTTCAATAGAATGCTTCCTATACAGTGCGATGATTGTATCCAATACTATCATCCAATGCTGATATAGTTCGATAAATGTAACGACATAATGAATCTATATAGTTCTACACCTATGGTCAATACAATGATGCCTATAACAAGTTGATGCTACAACAAAGATAAAGATGCATATGCACCTCGATAATTCTATCTTAGCCAAGATTTTAAATGCATTCATCTAAGAATGTAGGTGACTTTCCCAAACAAGGTAGAAGCTTGAACACGTAAAGAAAGAATCCATATTGTTCATAAAATACACATACTTACCTCCCCAGAAAGCTTATTGTCTTAAGAGGACTGATGCCCCTATAGATGCTAACTTCTACAACCCAAGATAGACTAATTCTCTCGTTGTCTTGCTTGTGTGCCCCTCAAGAAAGAGCTAGTTTTCTCATATATAAACTTCTTTGTTCATAACTACTCATGGCCTCTTCTTGGGCGTGCCTAGAATTGGGTGATATGGAGCTTGCCACCCCTCCTCCACTCCTCCTAGAATCTAGGGAGGCACAGTGAAGGTTGATCCCCTAAAACCTTTTGAAATTTCCTCAATAAAAGAATGAGGAACTTTAATTAATTTTGTTTATACTATGCCTTAACTAAATGCAATGTTTCACAAAAGGAAAAATGCATTGATATGTATTTTGAATGCTAAAATATGCATTCAATGGGTAAAGTATCAATGATAGTACCCTTTAAAACTTACACAACTTAGATCTCATAACAGTAATAGACTTGATATGTCAACTACTCAAGTTGACTAGATAAACATATGCGTATAAAACTTCTTGAATACTGACATGGAAAATAAAGTTATCAATGTGATGGGTGACAACCACACGCAAACAAACATGGTCTTGACATTAAAGCATCATTAATGCAACCAAAAAACATAAAGACCAAGAAGCACACCATAATTGACATAACCTCTAAGTGAGTGTGTGAGTTCCCTGATAGCACATTGATCGTTTATCTCTTACGATCTATTTCCCTTTGTAACATCCCAATTGGAATATTAAATAACATTAAACACAAATAATGCAAAAAATCTCATTTCCCTTTTTTTAATATATAACAAAGTCCAATAATATTACATTTTCAATTTCCAAGTACAATACATAATTTCAAAAAGATGCTCACTTCACATGTGACTAGCAAATTTCACATTTTTATCATGAACATATAACATATGGTTGCATTACTTGCGACTTACAATATTTATCAATTTCATTTACATAATAAGTAATGTTTCCTGTTCACAAGTCTTCGGCAATCAACTGTAGGACTAGAGAGAGAGCATCACCCTAGTGCTTTTCCTCCAACCACAGACTGGTGGCCCCCCGCACACCTTCCTTCTAGAAGTGGCCCTTCCCTTCACAAGGGTGTAGATAATGAGAATCAACAGATTCTTTATGCCATCTAAGAACTAGTGAAGTGTCCTACATAATAACAATCAAGTTTACAACTCTAGTCTAGCTCTAGCTATGTATAACCCACTCTGATTGTTTAGCTATCTAGTACACAGTGAACTGACAATGCAAATAGTGACTTCTGCATTACTTTGACCAAAGTTTCTTATAATAAGTCATATGTTCATACACTCTTTTCTCGACTTGGAGACAACATTCTTTTAATTAATAAATCAACACACTTTGATTTGCTTGGTCTATATCAGTCTATAAGGCTTAAAATATACCCTTTACTATGAGACATGTATAAGGTGAGAGCATAGGTGACTTAAAAGCATGCAATGAGCCCCTCTTTGTATCCTTGCAATCTTGAGTCTATGACAACCTGGAAATCTACTCAAAGGCTTGTCAACCCAATTTCATGCTCATAATTAATATGGTATATATTCTCAAGATATACTCGATTTCATCATAAAGTCATTTCTTTTGATGTCTGTAGACTTCTAAGACTCTTTCCACTAAGATATGTCTGCCTTAGTCTATGAATATATATTTGACTAACTTCTTGTTGATATAACATTTTTCTAAATAAAAATGACTATAATATTGCCATTGTGAGGTAAAAACAATTTACGATAACTATTGTCCCATCTTGGCCAAAATAAAAGATTGGTTTACTCTTTAACCAAAATATAGCCGGTATATGAGAACTCTCGGTTGCTCAAAATAACCAAAATGATAATGCTAATATTAGCTACCTCTACGACATAAGTTAAATAGATTATTTTACAAGATTATCCAAACAAGAAGTCTATTCATCTATAGTATTTTATTCAAGTCATTGATCTTTCATAAGCTATGAGCTTTTATAATTGATAAGAGTGATGGTTCCTCTGTACTTCAATCCATTACATCTCCTTTAGGATAATACTATGATAATATAACTCTACTATACTTTGGTCTTTACTAGACATAAAGCAATGTGTATTCTCAGTTTTCTATCAACTTAACTAGTAAGTTTATATCATAGACAACTAGATATATGTTAACATTCTTAAATTGACCTCTCATAGTCGACGACCACTAAACATTTGGCCTTTACTGGCTTTCTATTCAAGGTATTCTCTATAGATATTCTTGAGGTAAATCCTCATACATGGTACATTTCTATAAGAATACAATCTTATCATAGGTTTATAGACTGACCAATATATAACATTTAGTCTTTATAAAGGTCTAGATTTCATTTAAACCTTCTTTTAAAAAAGAATATATGTTAATATGATAGCCTATCAGCTTCATAGCACTATCATCTTGATCATACTATAGACCGAGTTCTATTTGATATGAGTGATATCTATTATCATTGTAATATGCCTAGAATAGTAACCACGGTTTTCTAAAGGCATATAACTCAATAGTACATTGATATAGAATGTCATTCTTATGAGTAGCCATGTATATAAACCTCTATCAAAGCATACATTTATATACATGGAAGCTTTATTTGCTATAGAAAATGTTTAAAATATTTAAGCATGCGGCCTCTTGAGACTTGCCAGTAATAACAATGACTTCATACATATAGTTTAATGCTATAATGTCAATAGTTTTCTACTATTCTTGGCATACCTGAATATTGCAGTCAACATTCCCCTATCGATCTTCCTCTGTCTATTCTAATCTTTCGATCCAAGAGATATATCGTTCTCTTTCCCTCAGCTGAGATCCCTTAATTCTCTAACATCCAATCCTTGTCAGTTATAAAGCAGTTCATGCATAGTTATTTCCCCCCATTTCTCTCAACCATCCGTGGTTTAGAGAGCTTAGAAATAGGAAATATGGAGCTTTCACTCCTTCCATTCTTCCAAGCATCTAGGGAAGAATACAATGAGAGTCTTCCAAAGACTTCTTGATCATGATGTTAGTCACAATAACATAGATAAAGAATTCACAAAACAAACCTTTATCATCTTGAAAAGTATGATCAATTCAAGATGAATTAATAACTCCAAGTCTCCATTAGTCAGGTCTTGACCTTTTGATAATCTCTCAGTTAGTTTGATGTGAATTGATGTTTTCCATTAGAGGCCTTACGTTTCTACTTCGAAGTGATTTGCATCTAGATATGTTTTGTTTCTTCTACTTTCTATGAATTCTCAACAAACGAGGATAAATCCTACTGTATTTATCCAAATCATGCAGATATTTATGTAAGCTTGATCAATTCTTCTTCATATCGTTCTTGTTAAATTGATTCATGATGATTTTTATTTAGTTCTCCTAAAACTATCTTCAATTCACTTGTCCTGAACTAATTTCTACTTAATTTCACTTCTGCACTGTAAATTTGTTTAAATGATGTGCCTATAAGCATGTATTTCCATGATTTCTATCACTATTTATGTTCATTTGCATGATATTTGCTATTTTATATGCACTTTGTTTGAATATGCTTAAGATCTTCATGTATTTACAGAAATCCGCATATTGTATGATGATCTGCTTATTATTTTATGTGTATTCATAGTTATGATGATGGTTCTAATGAAATTTAAAGAAATAGAACTAAAACTTTCTAAATTTATTAAAATAAATTGAACCTTCAGCCATCAATCCATACATATCCTTGATACCATCATGAAGAGAATGAAAATCAAACCATATTTTCACCAGGTCATTCCACAGCTAGATATGATTAATGCTAACTTAAAAGGAAAGGAATGAATACAACATGCACAGACTGAGATGCACTCCCAGGGATGCAACAAATCAAAGTAACATGTCTAGAATTCATTCACAGATTACTTAATGTTTATGATTAATTATAATCAGAGGTCTTCATCTTCATTAAGTATGCAAAAGGGTATATATTTACAATTGACTTTGAGAATTGGTCATGACATTCAACAATCCAATCTCAATTAAGTTTTGAATGAATCTATAACTAAGATCCTCCATCCTTTTATAGGACAAGGATGAGAATCAATTACAAAAGATCCTATGATCAGGATTTATCTATTACAATCAACGGTCAAAATTGCATTGACCAGGTCAAAATACCAAAACACATGGCACAATTTGCCAGTTGGCAACCATCTGGTGAGATACAACTGGCGACCTAGAATATTCCAAGACCATTGACTTAGTCAACCAGACTGCAAGTAACAAAATGACAAAATATTTGGGTGGCACATGCAGTAGTTTCCTCTTCATTCAGATGTATCCTCTTCATGTAGTTGCATGCCTGTGTCTAACTTATTGTAAGTATCATATGCCTGAGAAAATGTCTCCACTTGGAACTTACTGACTGTTTCAGCTCTCATTTTGGCATACTTTAGTGCCTTTATCTATTCTTCCAAGGATCCCAGCATGGATGCTCTTCTCTCTGCTTCCTTTTCATATCCTTTTATCTTCACCTTGAGCTCAACCATCTCATCCATGGCATCCTCTGTAAATAGCTTTATTGGATCTTCTACTACTTCTTTGAATTTGTCTTTAAATGTTTGTATAGCACTATCCATATCTAGCATTTCTTCTTCTTCTACAACATCCTCTAGCAATTCTGTTAGGATGTTCATCTCTTCTGCTAGTAGGTCATGCACTTTGGCCTGAGTATCCTTCGCTTTGATCATGTTTGAAAGGAAGAAAGGTACGCAGAACACACTTCCTACACCAACCTAATGAGGGGAATAGTATGCAAATTCTTTTTAATCCTTACAATTGTAGCAATGTTAAACACATAGCATAAAGATTACAACAACTGAAAGGAAGCTAGGTGTGCGAAAAATGCTTCCTACACTAATCTAATGAGGAGAGGGCTATGCAAATCCAACTTTATCCTAACTATTACAGCAATGTTAAACCATTAACATGAGATATTGCAGCAAAACACAAGAACCAGAAAAAAGACAGAAGAGAGAGAGAGAGACAAGATATACTTGGGGAAAACCCTTACAGGTGAAAAACCCCACACTCTAAAACACAGCTCAAATGTATTACAGTAAACAATAACATATTACAATATAGTTTCAGAGCCAATGCTCTTTCAGGAGTCTTCGGATGTCGAATCTGGAGATATTCTGGCAGCATAACAGTACTTGTACAAAAGTTGCCAATCTCCCATCCAAGCACTTGTTTATATAGAGTTTACAAGGCAAATATGGAACCTTCTAGAGATGGGCGTCCATCTTGGACTCATGCCCCAAAACCCATGCCTAAGGACACTTGTCCAACATCCCATCCCGAAGTGGGCGTCTGGTCCCAAGATAGGTTACGACAGATGCTCTTACGCACCTTACAACTGTCATAGAATCCGTCATACACTGACTAAAAATATCATATTCCTCTTACATGTTATAACCTCCCTTGACTGCCCAAATATGCCTTTCTCTCGTGCAAAGATACTCACTGACACTTGTCATTAATTAAAAATTATTTGAGGTTTCGGGGGCGCTGCCCCCAAACCCCCGTTAATTATTCAAGGGGGAAACGGCGGCTACCAAAGTCACCAAAATTTACCCTGCTGCATATACATAAGGTGCTGACTATGCCAACTCAACATGGGATAAATAAATACAACATTAGGAATTTGTAAAGGTTGAGACACCTTAATTCCCAACAACAACAACACAACACATAAAGAGATTGACACAAGATATATCGTGGGGAAAACCTTTTCAGGTAAAAAAAAACCCACACTCTAAAACTTACACAATGTATTATCGAAACAATAACAGTTTACAATACACTTGCAATGCAAGTTCTTCCAAGAGTCTTCAAATGTCATTTCTGGAGTGATTCTGACAACATAATAGTACCTGTGATGGTGTTAGGTTGTCATTGATGTCAAAAAGGTGTTTGGTCTTCATATGACAAGATGTCATACTTCAAGATGTAGTGTCAGTATTGGTGGGTTGTTGATCAAGTTACTTGTCAGTTGATTTGTTATTGCTTCATATGCTTCATTGTTCAGGAGATGGTTGATTAGGTATTCATCATGAACTTCATATGGTTGAGATAAATTCAGATGTGGTCTTCAATCAGGTTCATTATGGATGTCTTCATCATAAATTCTTGTAGGGTTGTTTCAATTGGTGTTTAAAGGATGTCTACTTCAAGAGGATTGTTTTGGTCTGCATGTCATATGTTATTAGGAGTTGGACAAAGTTAGATGTCATATCATCATATATTCTCTTTATGATTATTGTTGATTGTGACAGATATACTCATTTATATTTCATGAGGAACACAATCAAAGGTTATGCTTGTTGATTGATATGATGTGCTCTTATGATCCTCATGTTGAGTCATGTTGAGACAAGTGTTGGAACAATTGCTGCAAGAGTGTTATGTAGTAAGTTTATGAACATATACATGCATGGTGTACATGACAAAGGTTAATCTTCATTTATCATAGTTGGAAGGAAATGAGATTTGTAATGTTCTATGTCTGCCTTGATGATCATGCCATGAGGGAATCAGGACACTCATATGTTGTTATGCTTCATGCTATGGTGGTCTCATTCGATGTTTGGTGGTCATAAAGTAATAGAGTTACAGATGTTTGACATAGATTTTCTTGATAGTGGTGTGTACTAATGTAGATTGCACTGTGTATTAATGCAGATATGTCATGCAAGGTGATGATCATATGATTAATCATGTTAGGAATTGTCTACTATGTAAAGTTTGTTCTCCAAACACAAATGATGTCATGACATCTAGGTTCATCTTGATATTACATCATTGGGTCTTGAAGAGCTCATGCTTTGAGAAGTTATGTTTGGTGACAAATTTCTAAAAACATAAGACTATCCTAAAAACCCTTGCTAAACACTAGATATTAAATCCTCTCTAAACATTATAGACTGTCATATCTTATGCTACTTTATCTTCTATTTAGAAGATGACCTATTGTATCAGGTTAGACATAACTTAAGTTATGTCTTGAAGGGTCTAGGCAACGTGAATCACTGGCCCCTCCTCTCCTTATCATCGGTGGAACTGGTCTTACCTTGAGCGCATGAGCGCCAAAATCAAAATCAATGGTATACTTTGAATCTTTAAGGAGCATGAAAAGAGTCAATCAATGGTAGCTATCTTTTAAAGTTTGAAACTTTTCTCTCAAGAATCATTATTGACGTGTTATTGGCCATCTGAATGAGTTGAGTGAAGTGCTATGTTTAGAAGGCTATTCTTTAGCCCGATTAAAAGGTGGTGGATTTTTTTAAGGAAAAAACAACTTTCTTAAGAAGATTTAATTCTAAATCTAACATAGACATTTATTTGTGAATAGATTTCTTTTGTGAGACATTATAGTTTCTTTTTGGTCCTAATTTAGATGATTTTTTTTAAGAAGAAGATCAGAACATTAGAGAGTTGTTATCAAGGCAGAATGATTAAATTATTGAAAGATTTTTTTAGGAATCATTTATGCAGATTGAAGAGTCATTTCTACAGTTCAAGATAAAATCGCACACAAAAGAATATCAAAGGTTGATCATAGAATATGAAAGGTTTTCATGAAGACAATTTTGTGAGGAAGATTGACAATATTGAATGATGTTTAATGGAGAAGATTTGTCTTGTGAGAAAATAAAGAAATTTATTTTATGAGAAAGAAAATATGAATCAGGGAGAAGAAGAAAATAAATAACATATTGAAGATTTATTTATTGTTTTTGTTTGCAACCAGAGAATGTGTTTTTGCAAGAATATTAATCAAAATTGAAGAGATTGAAGGGAAGATGAAAGATTGAAAAGTATTTTTGTAGGTGAATTGATTTTTCTTATGAAGATGAATGTGAAAGGTGAAAAGACATTTAATTTACATATAATGGTTTTTCAGGTGCATTGAAAAAGAGAGTTTTTGGGTAAGGACCAATATGCAGTGTTGAAAGCATTTTTTTTATAGGTGATTGTGTGGTTCATCATGCAAGGTTGCAGATCAATGATGAAGACAATTTTATGAAATTCTGTTAAAAGAAAATATAGATGAATGTATAAAATGTGAAAAACCAATTTGTAATGAATGAGATATATTTCCCTGATCAAGTGAATTAGGTGATTCAAGGATAAAATATCAGAGGATTGGAATGATGGAATATATGTTACAGATGAGTTGATTTGAAGGGTGTAAATTAGATTGAGCAGCAATCACTTCTTGCACATGAGATTTTTAGTTCTGATTGATTGAGAAATGCCAGTGAGGCACAACAATATGCCAGTGAGGCTTGTAGGTCAGTAAGACCATTTGTCAGTGAGACACTTACATCAACCTGTGAGGCTTGTAAAGATATTTTCAAGGTTAAGCCAGTGAGGCAGTTTTGGAGTGGTTTTGCTACCCCGGGAGGGTTTTCCACTCATGCAAATTTGTGTTATGTCTCATATTGTTTTCATCTATATGTGTGTATGTTAATACTTTTCTTATAAGGTTTTGTTCTCTTTATTCATTCTCAGTCTTGGGCATATGTGTTTGATAAATCAATGATATCTTTCTCTCTTTGTGCTTTGAAAGTTAAAGTTTGCAAAAAGATTTGAAAATTTACACAACACTGATTCACCCCCCCCTCTCAGTGTTGTCCTGGACTCCTACAACCTATACATCAACTATGCAAACTACAACTCCAAACTCCACATTATATAGAGATACAAAGCATAAACATGAAGCTTCTGGAGATGGGCGTTCATCTTGGCCACATGGCCATTTTCCCACATCAAAGGAGACTTGTCCAAGCTGCAAATACCTCTCTTACATCTGTCATACATGGCAGATATGACTTCCCAAAGTTGGAGTGCTCCAGGCTAAAAATAGATATGACAGATGCTCTTACACATCTTACAGTTGTCATAAAATCTGCCCAACATAACAACCTTAAATGTTGTAAGATAATCCATCATACAAGGCTAAATATATCATATTCCTCTTACAACATGTCATAGGCCAACTTGGGCGCCCAAATATGCCTTCTCCACATGCAAAGATACTTTAGGACACTTGTCTTCACTTGTCTCAAGAATCTCTATACTTGGCTCTTACGCATCATAGATTATGTCATATGGAATATCCTCTTTCACATACCACAAGATGCTGACACATGGCATATTAGTGCCACCTCAAATGGGACGCCCAAATCCATGTGAGTTTGACTTGACCACCCAAGTCACATTCCAAGTAGGATGACATGTCACAATGCCACCTCAACTAAGTGACCAAACTGAATGTGCAAGTAAATACAAAAGTAGGCAATAAATAAATACACAATTAAATAAACAATGCTAGGAATTTGCAAAGGTTGAGACACCTTAATTCCCAACAATGTTGGTCTTCAATACTTCTATTTCATAAATCATTTCAGTTTGCCATGTATCCATAAGTGGCAACGTTACCTTGGTGATGATCGTATTCTTCAACAACTCTTGATCTGTCATCCCATTGGCTCTTCTGAGTCTGCTTATTACATAATTGCACTTTGCTATCCGCTGAGTGAATTCACTCTTCACAGAATCAATATCCTTTTGCAACTTGGACAATGTGTCCCAATTGGACTTAGATGTCCTTATTATTTTTTCTCCAGATGCCTTAAATGTTATAAACCATTTATCCATATTATGAGATTGATGCTTCTAGACATCCAGACTAGCTATATCTTCTTCACTTATTAGTGTCAGTGCAGCAGGTTTCTTGGTAATATGTAAAGTTGAAACTAAGCTATCTGGCTTTACCAGTCCTTGTATATACTATTGTAACTGAGCATTCTGTTCCTTGACCTTTTTCTTTTTGGCCTTGAGCTTCTTTATTTTGGATACCACAGCTTCTGTGCTTTCAATGTGTTCTTGTATTTCTTGTTTAGTGGTGACATGACCTAAGTCATATTGTGTCACTTGAAATTCTTCTGGCCTGATCCCTCCTTTGACCTTATCTACTATAGGAAGAACAACTTGAGCTATCATTTTCCCTACTTTAGGGTCTCTCTTAATGGTAGAAATTGTTCTAGCTCTTCGCTTTGCCTTAGATAGATCAAGAGTAAATAAAGACTTAAAGTCAAAGGGTACCTATTGCTGCTGTGATCCACCTATCCCTAATGACACCAATGCCAATGCATCTGATTGTGATCCTCCTTGATCAGGTTGCTCAACTTGAGCATCTTCTTTCTCTTTTTCTACATTGTCTTGTTGTTGCTTCAAAGGAAGGTGATCAGTCTATATTTTATCACATTGTTCCTCTAAACTCTTTCCATCCTAGGGTTTTTGGTCTTTCTTTGTTTCATCCTCATGGTGAGATTCTTATTTAGATTTATCCAAAACATCCTCTGTAGTAGCAACTAACTCCAATACTTTCTCTTGTTCAGGCCTATCCATCATGATATCCTATTGTTCTAGTTGCTCATGTGTATCATTTTTTTTATCATCTACTTCCATTTGGATTCCTTCTCCTTGTGTCTGGCTATCTTTGATAGCCTCTTCTTTGGTACTTTCTTTTTCTGTCAGATGAGCTAAATCTACTACTTCTGGGATTGTTATGCTCTAAATTAGAGTGATGAGAGGTCCCATGTGTACCTCTACCTCTTCTAGTTCAAGAGAGTCTACCTTTTCCATCTCTTCTTCATGTGTCTCTATTGTTGTAGCCCCACTTGTAGCCTCTGTATGTTGTAGCATGGTTTCTATGGGGTGATTGGTGATGTCCTTGACCACCTCATCTTTAGTTAGGTCAATTGTTTGACTCAGTGGAAGAGCTTCGGCTACCTGTTCTTCTTGGGCCTTGTCCTTTAACTCCACTTCCATCTCAGGGTTTACTTTTATTATAGTTTCCATAGGCACATCATGTTGTAATTCTTTAATTATATCTTTAGATGGATCAACTAATCTTGATGCTGCTACCTTTGCTGGTGAAATGGCACCTCTCATACATAGGCTTTGGTATTTGGAGTGCCTAGGGACTTTTACACCCTTTAGCAGATCATCTCTCTTTCTCTTCAATGTTTGAAGATGCATCCCATCTCCTTCATCATCGTTATCCTCCTCCCCAACCATAGTCCTTACTAGACTTTATTCTACATCGTTTGAAGTCTCTCCTTATGTTGTAATTGTTTTAGGTGCAGATATAGCAATGGGTTTCAATGGGGTATCCTTAGGAGGCAACGGTGGTGCATACACCAATGAAATTCCCTCAGTAGTGAGCTACTCTGTAACTACCTCAAGAACTTGTCTCTTCTTTATTAGAAAATCATCAAAACCAAGTTCTCTCTCTTTCATCTTTTTCTTCATATCAAAGGTAATCACTATACCTTTTCCTTTTAATTCATTGATTTTCTTATCAACCCAACTCTTTGTCCTTGCCATGACTGTGGCCATGATGACATCAACTGATCTTTCTTCTTTTTGTTTCAAATCTAGGGAAGATATTGTATCATTATATATCTTTTTCTCTTCATACTCAGGATCCATGAGCTCATAATCATCCTTTTTGATTTGTGGAGGTACCTCAGGTTGCCCTATAGTCCTCATCTTATCCAAAGTTAATCTCTAGTACTCTCTTCTTCTTACCTCATGATCATCATCACAATCTGCCCAATAATCTTCCAAATGGACAGTGTGTTTATATTTCTTATTAAATCTCTCTCGTTCTTGTGAAATGGATTATACTCTCTGGCTAGAGGAAATAGCTTCAAATTTAAGCTTTTCAAATCTGCCTCTACCTTCTTTGCATTTTCCATGGACCCTACAAGGAACCAGTTAATAACAATGGGAAACTTTGTATAAGGCCTTCCCTCTTTGGCTTTGGACAATTAGAATTTAGCCAGCTGCTACCTCATCATCTCCATTAGTACCACCTTATCTGAAGGATATCTTGGTAGCATATAAGGTTTTCCACTGAAACCCTCCATCTGGATGTATGAATATGTTTTGGCTTGGATGAACCAAGAGGCATACCTATTGATTGCTTATGTGGCAGCAATCGAAAATCTCTTAGCTCTATCCCCTTCCATGAGTCTAACTATATGCATTGTGAAGCAATCATTTACAAGTTTATAATTTTGTATGGATAATCTCCTCTCCAGCTGGGGATAATATTCCTAGGGAGTCTTCTCATTGGGCATTTTACCTAACTTTCCTACAGTCTGCAATCTATCATATGTGCCTTTTTCTACATAAGCATATACAAGATAGGAGGTCATTCTAAAAATAGTGATCTTATTTTCTTTCCATTTGACCAGTTGATCATGCATAGTGTCACTGATGATTTTGGCCCATTGGACCTTTACTTGGTCTTCTTCATATTCAACAACCATCCTAACTAACCCGAACATCTTGTCTGGCCTGTCATCCTGTTGAGCATGAAGATTATGTATTGGACTTCCTCATTAAAGTCAAACTTATACAAATGTGTGGCCATTATAGCAACTGCTCTGGCTATGTTATCTGGGCTTCTCCATCCCTGATATATGATTTTTCTACAATTTTTATTGTTGGCCTCAAATTCCTTTACTAATGCGTCTAAATCTAGAACATACATAGGCTGGGTTATTGGAAAATGGAGCATCTCTGCAATGTCATCCACTGAAAGATCAACATAGAGTCTTTTCTATTTCTCCAACCTTCTGGTGGTGATGTTGTAATTTTGTGCACATTCCATCGTGAGCTCAAAAGCTTATGTGGAGTATGGAAAATCAACAACATGATATAAGTCGAATGCTAATATATCCTATAAGATGAGGTTATCTTCTCCAGCCTCAATTCTCCCTCTAAATTCTTCTATATTTGTAATACCCGAATGGGTATCCTCATGATTATCTAATTTACTATACACACTGCGCATTCTAGGGAACATGAGAGGTTTGAATTCGGCATCTCGCTTATCCATCCATGGTTGAGACATTCTGTCCTGGGATCTAAAAACGCAGCAGTCTTAAACAACATATCTTTGTCTATGGTTAGCATAGTATCAACTTTATCTGAATCTCAATAATTGAATTAAACATTGCATATTTACTGTTATCATTCCGTTTTACTCTTTCTCAACTTAATTAGGGCATGATTCATGAAACAATCAAAGAGAGATAGGACTTATACATACTTGGGTATGCTTCCTTAACCTGTGATTGATGTAGAAATAGTTGAATTCACATTCTGGGTGAAGTGTTCCCCTGCGACTTCGTTCTCATTTTTGGCTCTAGTTCACAGTAAGCTCTAAACAATGAAATTAGAGTTCTCAAATGCAAGTGTGCATGTTATGACAATGAAATTCTCCTTTTACCTTAGACAATTAGGGATTATTAATGGTCTCAATGCAATATGACAATCAAAATTAGCAAGATTGCATTGGATTATCATAGGTGTCTGTTGGCATGTGTTTAAATTTAAATGTCAATGACCAATGACATCATATTTAATGCAAAAAGCATGGGTAATATGGACTAGATATCCTGCGGAGGAATATCCCTATGAATATCCAAATATAAATATATGGATGATGTTATCATAGGTTAGGTCAACCTCTGTTGACCAAGGAATTATCACCAATTACCAAAATCTCCCATTTGGTGGGGATATTAAGGTGCGAAATATCTATCTGGTTGAAGATATCCAAATGACGTCATCAGGGTGAAAGTCTGTCATTACCATTTGGTGAGATGATGTCATCAGGATAAGGATCTTAAGAGAAGGTCCGGACATTAAGTTAAGATCCAGATGGTGTGAAATATCTGGATGACGTAAACCAATTTATCATTTTTCATAAGGTCTGGATGACATGACATCATCAGGATAAAGATGTTGTCAAGGGTCAAGACATAAAAATAAAGTCATGATACTAAGGAAAGGTCAAGGCATAAACTAATATCCCAACGTGACATTTAACTGGGTAGATGTCTTAAATTTTATGTCTAGATATTAGCAGGTGCCAGGATATTAACTTAAGATCGGGATGCTAACTAATATCCTAATGTTTGATGTTTAGCTCACTGGGCCTTTTAAACTTGATGTTTGGATACTAATACGTGCCCAGATATTAAGTTAAGATCTAGATGACATGAAATGCAAATATCCAAACAACTTGTTTGACTAAACTTTGATTGAACATAACTTTCTGGTTGTAACAAATTTCAGGGTGCTTCAAAAAGCAAACCTGCTTAAACTTTTGTGCTGTTTCATTTGGCAGGATATATTATGTGAAATTCATACTTTGAAAATTTGACCTCTATCCTATGGTCTGGATATGCTTAGGATGACATCCTATCCAAAAGCAAAGGACAAACAAGCCAAACAAAAGTGGGTCCCTATTTTGCTGAGGCAAAATGGGGCATGTTGTGTAACTACACAACTTGCCACCAAATAAAATAACTAAAATTTGAATAATTCAAGATATGAGAACAAATTAATACATAATATTCCAACTCTTATCCAGTATAAGCATTCTGATCTTCCTGAATGATATCATGTTCAACAATATAACAATATGTAAGAAGGAGTCAAGTGTGTGCATGTGGTTCATTTCCTTCATCTTGAAGATAAGTTAAAAATGCTAGTGACAAGTGTTAAGCTACATAATTTGGTTGAACCCTCATAGCCAACTTGGATAGAGCCTTTCTATCAGCAGGCGTCCATAGCTCCGACAAGACTATCATTGCAATTCCACCAAGTAGAGCCCCACTACCATTCAAGCGTCTATAGCCCCGGTAGAGTTACTTAGATGGCTTAATTATCCTTTTTAGATATTCAATAAATATATGTTTTTGGTATTCTAGTATTCATAAGATATCATCATGTAAGCACATTTTGCAAGGTGTGGACACTTTTTGTTTAGGTTGAGAATTGCAATGGTAGCAAGGGTAACCTTTAGATTTTTCACTTAACACTACACTGGCATGTTCAACAAACCCAAGGCTATTAGGTGTATTCAGTGGAGATCTCCTTGAACAAGAAAAGGCATCACTGATGAGTAGGATATCACAGACCTCATCAAAGATACTTAACTAACATGAGTTACACCCTATGTAGGAATTTGTATTCATTTATTGAATTCTAACAATTTTAGTAGTTTTCTAAACTATTTTACCCAACCAAAACAAGGACTCACCAACACACAAAGCAAAGCAAAACACACAAAAGCAAACTATACAAATGACTATACAAAAATATACACATGGTACAATTCCATGGTATGACCTATCTAGGCTTGGAAATAATTTTTGAGGAATTGTCCATTAACAGGCAATGGGACATCCTCACCTATTAAAGTTTTAAGCCTATAGGTACTATCACCTAGGATTTCTAAGATTTGAAAGGGACCTATCCAAAGTTTGTCAAATTTTCCATGGTCACCTTTTTTTTCATGCAGTTTGTCCCATGATAGAACTAAATCTGAGATTCTTAAGGCTTTCACCTTAGCTCTCTTATCAAGCCACCACTTGGCAGTGGCCTGATGTTTTGTGAATTGGTCAATCACTATATCTTGCTTCTCTTCTAAATGCATAAGTTGTAGTAACATGACCTCTTGTTTATTATCGATCCCTAAGTATTCTTGTGCAAATTGCAGGGTAGGGATTTTGAGGTTAACAAGGAGGATAGGATCCACCCCATAAACTAACTGATAGGGAGAATTTCCCAGTGTAGTCTTCATTCTGGTTCTATCTACCCATAGGGCATATTTAAGTAGGGTATTCCACTCTAGGATTCTTTTCAATCAATTTCTTTATGATGTTTAGTAAGTTCTTATTTGTTGATTCTACTAAGCCATTACCTTTGGGATAATAATTTGAAGAAAACTTTAAAATCACCCTATGGTCAAAAGCCTAACTAGACAATTTTAAAGATGCAAAAGTTGGTCCATTATCACAGATAAGAGCGTAAGGAACTCCGTACCTGGTAATAATGTTGCTCTCTAGGAATTTGATCACATCCTCTATAGTACAAGATTTGTTGTTGATGGCTTCAATCCATCTAGTGCAATAGTCTGTAATTGTTAATACGTACCTGTGTCCTATGGAGGATGGTAGATTAATGGGACCGCTAAAGTCCATACCCCATTGTACAAATGGGAGCATCTCCATGACAGGTTGCAGAGGTTGAGTTACATATATTTATTTACTTGATGCAGTTTGACAAGTGTGACAGAATTTGATGTGATTGGCCATGTCTTTAAAAATGGTTGGATAGTAATATCCCACTCTCGGGATAGCATGAGTGTGGCTAGGTGGGATCCATGTGCTGAGCTGAATTTATCATGTAACTCTACAAGGACTTTATTAGCTTCTGGTTCATCTAAGCACCTAAGGTATATCCCTTCATAGTTTTTCTTGAAGAGGATTCCTTCTTTTATAATATATTTATGTGATTTAATCCTCAGGGCTCTCCTCTGAGAGGCTTGCATCCTAGGAGGACATCTCCCAGTGATCAGGTTATGTCTAATATCAGAGTACCACTCATCTTGTTCTTTTGTATCTATAGCATACTGTTGGCTTATCAGGTTTGGTTCTATTTCATCAATCATTTGGCTAAAGGCTTATCCTTTAATTAGCATCATTGGAGTTATATCCATATCATACTCTTGAAGCACTATTATCCACTTCACCCTCTTTTCTCTAGGCTCATTCTGCATTAGGAGCATCTTGACAATAGAATTGGCACTACGACAATCACCTTGCTTCTCAATATATAATATCTAAACTTTTTCACTGCTCTCACTAGGGCTAGGACCTGTCTTTCAACATCCATATACCTGAGCTCTACGTCTCTAAATGAAGAACTCATCAAAGCGATGGGCTTCTCTTCCTTTTCTTCACTCCTCTACATTAGGACTGTTGTGCAGATATGTCCAAATGCAAATGAGTAGATGTAAAAATATCTAGTATAATCTAGGCTAACCAAGACAGGCACATCTATTATGTCCTTCTTGATATCATCAAATGCAGCCTTTGCTTCAGGTGTCCATTCAATTTTGGCATCTTTCTTGAGCATGGCATTGAGTGGCCTTACTATCTCTGCAAATCTTGTTATGAACTTCCTCACAAAATTAATCTTACCAAAGTAAGACTTTAATTCTTTTTTACTCCCTGGAAATTGCAATTTCATTATAGAATCTACCCTGGCAAGATCAATGGTGATCCCATTTTTAGATATGACGTGACCAAGCAACTTACCTATGGTCACTCCGAATATGCACTTCTTTGGGTTTAATGAAATACCACACTGTTGACACTTCTTAAGCACCTTTCTAAGGTCTTCTATATGGTCACCTCTCTTCTTTGAGAAGACCGTCAAGTCATCCATGTATATGACTATGCACTCACTGACTATGCCCCTAAATGCTATGTCCATTGCATGCTAGAATGTGGCTCTAGCATTGATCAGGCCAAATGGCATGCGCTTGTAGGCAAATATCCCCCATTTGGTGGTCAATGTTGTCTTTAATCTATCTATCTTATCCACAATGACTTGATTATATCCTGAAAAACCATCTAGTAAGGACATCATTTGAGCTCCATTCACTATTTGTAGAACTTCATCTAGAGAGGGTAAAGAATAATTATCTTTTTTTGATGCTCTGTTTAGATTCCTGAAGTCTACACACAGACGTATGCCTCCATTATTTTTTTTGACTGGAACTGGATTGGCTACCCATGTTGAGTGTCTAACAGGAAATATGATCCTTGCATTTAGTAACTTTTTGACTTCTTTAAAGATTAGGGGCTCCAGCAATGCATTGACTGGCCTCTATTTCTGCCTGAATGGCTTGGCATCTAGCTTTAGTGGTATTATATGGGTGATAATAGGCATGTCATACATTTTTAGTTCATCATAGGTCTAGTCAATGATGTGGATATAATCCTTCAATGCCTAAGTTATTCCTTCTTTCTCTTCTTCAGAACAAATATTACCAATTAGGACATTCCTTGTGTCTTCACCTTGTCCTATGTTGACAGGTGAATATTCTCCTCCATCTGTTTTAGGGAGATCTTTTTGTTTAATCATGTTGTCTAAATCAAAATCTCTTTCAAGCTCAATCATGCCTTTAGGGATTTTATTGCTAAATCCATGATTTCTTCTTCTTCCCATACATGATCTTCTAAGTTCTTTTCATTTAAGATCTGTGCTTCAAATATATCCTTATTTGCAATGAAATTCCAAATATGTTGGTCATCGTAAAACATTTGGAAATTAGTAACATTATCAGGTATGGAAGGCATTGATACCAATTCTACCAAAAATTGCTTCATCCCTAAAATGGATAAAGGTTCTAATGTGTTGGGAGCCTGTGCCAATGCATTAGCTCTATGATTTTGTTCCCTGGGAACATGCATGATATTGAAAGCATCAAAGCTTTCTATTAAATCCTAGACTCTATGTCTGTAATTTGATAGCTTTTTGTAATTGCAAGTGTAGATGCTCTTGACTTGTTTTACTACTAATTCTAAGTCCCCATAGACGTGCAGAATTTTGACTTGTTTCTTGAGAGAAAATACCAAACCATGAATCAAGGCTTCATACTCAGCCACGTTATTAGTGCATGGGAATTGCAATCAGTATGCTTCTAAAAATGACTTTCCTTGTGGATTTATTAGGTCAACTCCAACACCAACCCCTTGTTTAGATTTAGAGCTATCAAATCTCAAGATCCAAGGCTTATCTTCAGTTAGAAGCTTATCAGGAGCTTCTCTTTTTTTCTTAACTCTTGTAGCTGCATCTAAAGATATCCATTTCATCTTTTGTGGTTCAGTCTTTACAACTTCTGGATGTTCTGGTGAAGGTAAAACATCTTCCTTTAGTTTCTTTTGAACAGACCTCTGCTGATCATCTTTTCTTTTCATCACTTTAACACTATCCTCTCTATTGTCCGAAGATGTTGCACACTCTTTTCTTTCATTTTTAGGAATATCCCTGATCTGAGGCATCCTTTTATCTGAGTATTTTGGCTCTTATTTGTTCAATATATGGAAACACAGGACACAAGTTGTCTCTGAGTGTGGTACTTCATGAAGCCTGCACCATCCTTCAATCAGTGCATGATGTGAAGGGACTCCTTGTAGAATATATCTCTGAACTTGCTTTAACAAAAACTCCTCAAATTGAGTTAGGTGACTTCTTCTATCTTGATCTAATAGCTCATAATCAGATTCAATGAGACAATCAGATCCTGGGGTGATAATATTTTTCTTCTCATGAGGATGTGTCTCCTCACATATCAAAAGCTCTTCTAAAGTTGGCATCAAAACATTATCCTGATGCACTTCATGTTCATGTTCCCCTGAATTCAAAGAAAACAAATAAGAATCAGTGTCATCATCATCAGATACTTCACTTACCTCAGCCGATGATGATCCACCTTCTAGGTTCACTCTTTCTAATTTGATCATATCCAGACATGTCTCGCAATCATTTTCTGAGTGTGCATCATCATGCAGTCTGCACCATCCAAATATCAAGATATCCTCAATGGATGTACCTAGTAACTGATATTTCTATATTTCCCTAGATAAACACTTTTCAAACTTAGTGAAGTGATCTACTTCCTCATCATCAGTGGAACTATAATTGGATTCAATGATCATCTTTTCTTCTTTATCCCTGTTTTCCTATATGTGCATATTATACATCAAGACTTCTTCAATTCTAATAGTCTAAGGTCTTATTGCACAAACCCCTGGTTCAATGTCTATGTACAATATCTCATTGGTATTATTGTACTCAGTTATCATGTGTTTCATCCTAGGTTCATCTTCTATTCATATTTGATTGGGGATTCCTTTCCATGGTAACCACATATAACTAAAGTCAGTGGCCATGTAACCATTTAGTATTTTAGACCAATTCTCGCTGAGAATCATTCCATACGTATCAAGTATGTCAACTACCTAAATGTTAATGTAGTATTGTACCCTTGGGTCTGATGCAAGCTGCATGTGTATATGAGTTAATTCTCCTACTACACTCACTTATGTTTTGTCAAGTTGTGTGACTTTCTTGAGGGATATGGCTGGATGTAGACCTAAAGCACTGCAAATGGACAAAGGCATCACATTCGTTGATGTATCAAAATCTACAAGACAGTTGTGTAATTTTTTGCCAAATATCCTCAATGTGAGCAAGAATGGAGGTGATTCTGACCTATCTCTATATAGAGTCATCTATGATGTTTCAGCAGCATGAACGGTAGCTTGCACTTTAGGTTTGACAATTTGTCTCTAGGTGTCAGGTCTCTAGTCATGATATGGTTGCGGTTATGACCAGTATTATCCTCTTTGGGTCTAGGTTCATCTAAAGATTTTAAGAAGGCTTTTTTGATGAGTGGGGTTTTCAACAATTCTGATAGTGACAGGCTAATTTTTATCTTTTTCATTTCTTCTACCAAATATGTGACAAGTTTATCTGACTCAGACAGTTGGTTGATAGCTTTTGAAACTATATTCTATGGTGTGAAATACTAAGTATTCAACTTAAGAGGTCTAGGGTTATTACTGGGTTTTAGATCTGCTGGTGTATTAAAATTGTTAGGAGGAATAGATGTGGTCAAAGGACCAGCTAGGTTGTTTGCATTACTCCTGAGGTTGTAATTATGTCTACCCTAATATTGTTGTTGATAAGCATGGACTTCTTCAGGTTCTTGCTCAGGCTCATTTTCATCCTCGAAAGGAAATACATAATTTGACTCAAAGGCTAAGATAGATTCCTCACATGTCAGAGTATAATTTTCATGAGTTGAGGTCATCTGATGATGCTGATGACTGTTATTACTTTCAAGCACAAGGGCGGACTCAAATCCTAGGGAGACAATTTCATTTCCCTCAGGAAAAGGAGGATCTCCTGCAGTATTTGATACTTTAGCCTACAATACGTTGGCTGCTATTTTAAACTGGGGGCAATCTAGCTCAGTATGTGCATTGGTATTGTGCATTCTGCACCAATTTGTGAGTGCATCTTCTTCTATATTCACCCTAGTAATCTGTTTGGGTTTAGTAGGAGGTTGATTATCTAGTGGTGAGGGAAATGAGCCATTGTTTGGTCTGGTGTTCCATGTTCTAGGTGGCCTAGGGGCATCATTGTTATTACTATCGTTATTGAAATTCCTATCATTGTTATATCCTCTATCAAGATATCCTCTGTTCTGATTTGACTGTGAGTATAAGTTTTGATTCCTCAGGTGAGTGACCTCAGTGGTCAATTTTCTCAATTGTGCAAATATCTCTTTAATGCCATCTTTCTCTTTTTGGGCTTTAGCTACTCTGTTATCCTATTGAAGCTTGAAGAAAGAATTGCCACTGATATTATTTTGTATAGCTTCATGAGGCACATGTGCAAGATGAGGTATAACTTGACCATTTTCATTTGGAGGAGGCATGATACTGAGGGGAGGTACTTGTAATGGGCTAGGCATTATGGCTGGAGGTATCAAGGATCCATTAACTTGTTATTGTCCAGGATATGCAGGATATCCTAGATTAGGAGTAAAACTAGGTGTTAGCTATTGATTGACTTTAATGGCTTCTTCAAAGGCACCTTCCAGTGTAGTGATTGTAGGACATGTCCTCCTGATAAACATGGATGTCAAAGGATCTAAGGCTGAATAGTATATTGACCTTGCTGCCTCATCACCTACATTATAAGGAGTGACTAGCTTGGAATACATTTTCTAGAACCTAGTGTTAAAGTTGGAGATTAACTCTCCCTTAGCTCTCTTTATTGTAGAAAAAATGTGGTATGTCATGGTGGGATCAACTGCTATTTTAAATCTTCCTAAGAAAGCTTTCTCTAAAGCATCCCAAGTAGCTATGGGAGACCGAGAAAGACTAATGCACCAGCTATAAGCCTCTTCTCCTAAAGAGTAAGGAAATAACCTACACATGACATCCTCATACTCAATCCGAGCCCTAAAGTAGGCTCCTTTGTATGTTCGGATACGATCGTCTACATCCTGGTAAGGATGATACTTCAGATAGATTTTATCTGGATTCTTTGGCAAAGGATGATATGTTGCAAAGAGCAAAGGTGATTCCACTACAAAGAACAACATTGCAAGAGGTGCTAGAGGTATTGGAGGTACTATCAGAGATACGGGAGGTGTTACAATAGGTATCACTAGGGATACAGGTGAACTAGAACCAGGACTATGGTGGATATTTGTTGTATGGGGTCCAAGTCTGCGAATTGGCAATTCCTCCAAAGCTCCGGTGGATCTTGACCTAGTATTAGGTCTGTGAGTGAGAGCTTCACAACTTACAACTGGATATGGATAATTTGAATAGATCTTTGCAAAGATCTATATGTTTACTTACCCTAACTAGATATTTATGATCAAATGTTCAAAGCAATAGGATATTGGTAGGATATTTGCATAAAATTCAAATATCGACCCAAATTATGGAAATTTGAACAACTGACTACAAAGGTTGGAGTATTTAACCACAAGACTAAGATACTTACAAACAAATTCCTCAAATTATGAAAGATAAATGGAATCTTTGCACAAATACTCAAGATTCGATGTATTCTTAAGAAATTTTGAAAATACTTTCACTTGTTCACGTGGGAAATGATGTTCAGACAACAAATTCTTGAGTTGAATTTCTCTATCCCTCCTAGCGCCAATTTATGTTGATCATGCTATTAGTCACAATAACATAGATAAAAATTCACAAAACAAACCTTTATCACCTTGAAAATAATGATCAATTCAGGATGAATTGATAACTCCAAGTCTCTGTTAGTCAGGTCTTGACCTTCTGATAATCTCTCAGTTAGTTTGATGTGAATTGTTGTTTTCCATTAGGAGCTTTACATTTCTACTTTGAAGTGATTTGCATCCAGATATGTTTTGTTTCTCCTACTTTTTGTGAATTCTCAATAAACAAGGTTAAATCCTACTGTATTTAACCAAATCACGCAGATATTTATGTAAGTTTGATCAATTCTTCTGCATATCATTCTTGTTAAATTGATTCAGGATGATTTTTGTTTAGTTCTTCTGAAACTATCTTCAATTCAATTGTCCTGAACTAATTTCTACGTAATTTCACTTCTGCACTGTAAATTTGTTTAAATGATGTGCCTGTAAGCATGTATTTCCATGATTTCTATCACTATTTATGTTCATTTGCATGATATTTGTTATTTTATATGTACTTTGTCTGAATATGCTTAAGATCTTCATGTATTTACAAAAATCTGCTTATTATATGATGATCTGCTTATTATTTTGTGTATTCGTAGTTATGATGATGGTTCTAATGAAATTTAAAGAAATAGAACTAAAACTTTCTAAATTTACTGAAATAAATTGAACCTTCAACCATTAATCCATACATATCCTTGATGTTGTAATGAAGAGAAGGAAAATCAAACCATATTTTCACCAGGTCATTCCATAGCTAGATATTATTGATATTGACTTCAAAGGAAAGGAATGAATACAACATGTATAGACTAAGATGTACTCCAAGGGACGTAGCAAATCAAAGTAACATGTCTAGAATTCATTCACAGATTACTCAAAGTTTATGATTAATTGTAATCAGAGGTCTTCATCTTCATTAAGTATGCAAAAGAGTATATATTTATAATTGACTTTGAGAATTGGTCATGTTATTCAACAATCTAATCTCAATTAAGTTTTGAATGAATCAATAGCTAAGATCCTCCGTCCTTTTATAGAACAAGGATGAGAATCGGTTACAAAAGATTCTATTATCAAGATTTATCCATTACAATCAACAGTCCATATTACATTGACCGGGTCAAAATACCAAAACACGTGGCACAAGTTGCCAGTTGGCAACCATCTGATGAGATACAGCTGGCAACCTAGAATATTCCAAGACCATTGACTTAGTCAACGAGACTACAAGTAACAAAATGACAAAATATATGGGTGGCACATGCAGTAGTGTCCTCTTCATTTAGATGTATCCTCTTCATGTAGCTGCATGCCTGTGTCTAACTTCTTGTAAGTATCATATGCCTGAGAAAATGTCTCCACTTGGAACTTACTGATTGTTTGAGCTCTCATTTTGGCATGCTTCAGTGCTTTTATCTATTCTCCCAAGGATCCCAGCATGGATGCTCATCTCTCTACTTCCTTTTCATATCTTTTTATCTTCACCTTGAGCTCAGCCATCTCATCCATGACATCCTCTATAAATAGCTTTATTAGATCTTCTACTATTTCTTTAAATTTATCTTTAAATGTCTATATAGCACTATCCATATCTAGCATTTCTTCTTCTTGTACATCATCCTCTAGCAATTCCATCAGGATGTTCATCTCTTCTACTAGTAGGTCATGCACTTTGGCCTAAGTATCCTTCACTTTGATCATGTTGGCCTTCAATACTTCTATTTCATATATCATTTTAGTTAGCCATGTATCCATAAGTGGCACCGTTACCCGGGTGACAATCTTATTCTTCAACAACTCTTGATCTGTCATCCCTTTGGCTCTTATGAGTCTGCTTATTTCATAATTGCACTTTTCTATCTTTTGAGTGAATTCACTCTTCATAGAATCAATATCATTTTGCAACTTGGACAGTGTGTCCTAATTGGACCTGGATGTCCTTATTAATTTTTCTCCAGATGCCATAAATGTTATGAACCATTTATCCATAATATGAGATTGATGCTTCTATACATCCAGACTAGCTATATCTTCTTCACTTATTAGTGTTAGTGCAACAGGTTTCTCAGTAATCTGTAAAGTTGAAACTAAGCTATCTAGATTTACCAATCCTTGTATAAATTGTTGTAACTAGCATTCTGCTCCTTGAGCTCTTTCTTTCTGGCCTTGAGCTTCTTTATTTTGGATACCACAGCCTCTGTGCTTTCAATGTGTTCTTGTATTTCTTGTTCAGTGGTGACATGACCTATGTCATATTGTGTCACCTGAAAATCTTCTAGTCTGATCTCTCATTTGGCCTTATCTACTATAGGAACAACAACTTGAGCTATCCTTTTCCATGTTTTATGGTCTCTCTTGATGGTAGAAACCATTCTAGCTCTTTTCTTTGCCTTAGATGGATCAAGAGTAAATAAAGACTTAAAGTCAAAGGGTACCTATTTCTCCTATGATCCACCTGTCTTTGATGACACCAATGCCAATGCATCTGATTCTGATCCTCCTTGATAAAGTTGCTTGATTCAAGCATCTTCTTTCTCTTTTTCTACATTCTCTTGATGTTGCTCAAGAGGAGGGTGATCAGTCTATATTTTATAACCTTGTTCCTCTAAACTCTTGCTATCCTGGGGTTCTTGATCTTTCTTTACTTCATCCTCATGGTAAGATTCTTCTTTAGATTTATCCTAGTCATCCCCTGTAGTAGCAACTAACTCCAATACATTCTCTTGTTTAGGCCTATTGTCATGCCCACATTTCCCATGTGGTCACAACATGTAACACACGTGTCATGTCCACATTTGTCATGTGGTCATGACATGAAATATCAAAAAAAATTACGCATCCCTAGAAACCCCCTCGCATGCGTCAGCGTGCTCGGTGGCAATATGCATAAGGCATAAACATGTCAATCCAATTCATGGTAGTACGATCACATGCGCAATCCCCTGCGTGATGATAGCTGACTAAGGGGTTCAATGCAATGCGAGAAGCGTCACCATTAGGGTTATGATCGATTGATCGAAACCCTAAGTTTTCCTAAGTGGGTGAAGGGATTTTGACACGAGTCAAAATCAAAACCCTAATTCTAATTGCATTAAAAGATTAAATTACAACTTAATCAAAACCACTAACTTGCGGAAACATTAAAATATTACTCAACATAAGGATTAAATTGCTAGGAAAAATTAACCCTAATTCCTGAAAAAATTTGGCAGCATAACGCCTCTAGGGCATGTATAGGAATTATTCTAATTAGGAAAAGATGCTCAAAAGTTCACTAACTTCCTAACATTGATTAATTAAAAATAATTACTCTAGGGAAATTAAATTGCCGCACAAGATTCTCTAAATGATTAACTAGATTAAATTATTTAAATTAATAACCTCCTTCGATTAAATCTAATCCTACGATTAAATAAAATGAATCGATCTTATAACAATTAAGTTGCATTAATTAAATTCAAAGGTAACATATAAATAAAATTAAACCCCAAATATAATAAATTAAAACAATGTATTTCCTCAACTCGATTAAATAATATACTAAATAAACAAGCCTCTCAATTTATAAACATTATTCCTCTAACCTTAATTAACATGATATCAACTATACAATTATTATTTATATAAAACCCACATCTCACATAAAATTTACCCTTCCCAAGTGTTCTAAGGCAAATTAATAAAAAAAAATAAAAGACATCTCCAAGTCAAAGAAGAGGGAAAATAAATTAAAAGTCTAATTTAAAACCCACAAGACCTAAAAGCTTTCCTATTAAAAAATTAATATCCTTATGGATATTCCCTAACCCTATTCTCCTTTTCTCTAATATTTTCTTCTTTTTCTCGCAAACCCTCTCTCATCTTGTTTTCTCATTTTGTTGCAGGTTTTATGCTCAAGGCAGCCATGGCCGCCACCAACAATAGAGGTATATACATTGTATATACATGTTTTTTTAAAAGCCCCCTTTTTTTGCATATATATATACACATAGTTTGTTTAATACATTTCTCTAGTATATATATATATATATATATATATATATATATATATACACAGTTTGTTTAATACATTTCTCCAGAAATAAAAAATATATATACACATAAAATGTATTTCCACAAAGACAATATCATCGTTTTCTAATATATTAAAAGAATAGGTTTTATAATAACATGAAATAATTCCTTTTTTTTTTGAAACATTTATATTTTTTTTTAAAGAAAAAAAACAACTAAATATATTTTCTTTTCAACTATAAACTTTGAATCAGCAACACAACTTTTCCATTTTTTAAAATAAACTAGCAATTACATTTATTTATTTTTCTTTACTTACAAATAAATCTAAAGGTAACCACATACATATTTTCATTTTGAAATAAAACAGCAACACAAATACTTCATTTTCTTGGAAACACATGCAGCATGAGGACCAAAAATAAATATATTTTGACAGCAATTACATCAAGGAATTTATTACATTTTTGTAACTTCCAAAAATAGAGTAACTCAAAATAAATACATTTAAACTATACAAAATAAGAGGGAATTTTTCTCTCATTCTTTGAAACAAACTATACAAGGCCCATCTTGGCCAAGGGTCTCAATAGCCAAAATAGCAATGGACATATCTTTAAAATGCTCTTCCTCCAAGCTACAAAACCAACAAAACACCTGCAAGAAAAAATACAACAAAGGAGGGGACCAAGCCACACAATACCACTCTCCTCCCTACCATAGACTCACTAATGAGTCACCCCCAATCTTGGAGGTCATCCACACACAAGGTGTCATGCCCACATTTCCCATGCAGTCACAACACGCATCACATGTGTCATGTCCACATTTGTCATGTGGTCATGACACGAAATATCAAAAAAAAATTCTGTAATTCCCTAGAAACCCCCTCGCATGCATAAGCGTGCTTGGTGGCAAAACACATAAGGCATAAACATGTCAGTCGAAGGCATGGCAATGCGATCACATGCGCATTCCCCTACATGATGAAGGCCAACTGGGGGGTCGATGCGATGTGGATAACGTCACTAATCGAGGTTCAAAACCGTAGGTTTACCTAAGTGAATGATGGGATTTAGACACCAGTTAAAATCAAAGTCTAATTATAAAGCATAGGAATAAATTTAATCTTCTTAATCTAATCCACAAGCTTGCGGAACTATAGCTTGTCACTACGCAAGGATAAACTTGGTAAATTAACTTATCCCTAGATTCCAGAAAAATCTGGCAGCATAACGCCTCACGGGCGTGGGTAGGATTTATTTTAAATAAATAATTTTAATCAAGGTTTCCTAGGTTCCCTATAATGTAATAATTACTATATTAATTAATTAAATGATACCCGTAAGGTTTAAACTTGCCTAATTTCACTTAGGGTAAAATCAACCTTTACGTGAATAAACCACAAGCGATAATCTAAATCTAAAGGATTAAGGGAATAATTTATGTTGCTAGGTTAAAATTTAAGAGGAATTAAAAGAATAAGATCAATTACAAACCCATAAGCTAATCAATAAATTTAAACCCATATATATTTCCCATAGCTCCTTAATTAATTTCTAGAAAAAGAAAATCGATCCAACATAATTTAAAATTCCCTATTCTCCACAATAAAATTACTTCACAATCTATGCCACCCATTAATTAAAATTTACCACCTAATTATTTACCCTCTTATAAATTTTCCATTTCAACACAATATAAAAAAATAGCCTAATTAGAATCTTAAATTTAAATGAGAGGGAAGGGAATTAAAACCCAAATTAAAATAAGTCACTAACAATTGAAAGACACCTAGAAGTTTACCTTCTTATTTAATTCCCCTTGTAACACATTAAGTAAAATTATTAAGCACCTAACTCATTTAGGAGAGGAAATTATGAAATAAAAAAATATAAAAGAAATAAAAATCACTTGCCCTAAAAGGTCCTCTCATTTAAAAAAATAATTTCCTTAAGCAATTGAGTCAAAACCCTAGCCTCTTCTTTTTTTGTTTTCCCATTCTTTCTTCTCTCCATTTCCCATTTCTCTCTTCTTTGTTTTCTCTATTTGCAAGTTTTGGAAATGTTTTCATGGCCACCACACCAGACGTAGACACACTTGCATTTACGTTTAATCTTTGTATATATATATATATCTGTTGAAAGCTACATGCACAGAGATGAAAACATTGGTATAAGCTTAGTATGTAACAATGTTATTGACTGTGTCAACCAGAGGGGTGGGGGCTGACGGTGGCCAAACTGAGGGACGGCTATGGAAGGAGCACTGAGAGAGGTGGTTGAAGGAGTCGGCAGGGGGGGGGGGGGGTTTGAGAGGCAGTAGGGCAACGTAGGCGGGGCGGCTGTGTCCATGCGGCGACAGAAAGGAGGAAATGTGGGGAGGGGTCTAACCCCACCCACACTCCACTTTGGTGGAGTGTGGGTGGGGCTCGGCCCCTCCCCACACTCCATCTCCAATAAAGGATGACAGTGGGGGTTGGAACCCCCACAAAAAACTTTCAACTGTATTAGTTTTTAAACGCAGTATGAAAATATTTTACGCAACACATGAAAAGAATTATATATACATATACATATATATACATATACATACATACATATATATATATATGTATATAAAGGTATTCTCAAGAATATGACAGAAAATTGAAAAGGAATATATATATATATATAACCCAAAAACACATATCTCTTTCTCAGTTACAGGTTATAACTCTTTTTTTTTCTAGTTTAATAAAATATTTTTAAAAAAATTAGTTATAAATATATTTAAATACACAATTCTGTCTATGTTGCCAAGCTTCCAGTAAGCTAAATATGTGGAAATAATGTAAGAAAATAAGTGCATTTATATATATGCAAATTTATATATATTTCTTTTGTACAAACCTTGTTGGATCTAGGGCATACAACTGAGAGGGGGGGGGGGTGAATCAGTTGTATAAAACTTCTTCTTCTTTCAAACACTTAATTCTCTGTTGTTAGTTAGCAGCATATCAAATAATCATCCATGGAAGCATAATACATAAACACAAGAGCAGATAAGCATCAACACATTGAACACCAAGATTTTGACGTGGAAAACCCGGTTAAGGGAAAAACCACGGGGTGATTAACCCAAGAATTATTCTCTGTTAGAAGAATAAAGAAAAATGAATGGCACATGCCAATAAGGGCTCACTGCCCGAGCACACTGCTCACAAAGAGGCCCACTGCCTACAAGGAGACACACTGTCTACAGAGTGATAAAAATCACAGTCTTGAACTGGAGGATGACATCTCTACCATGTCCAGATCAGTTCCAATTAAGCCCAAAATCTCTGCTCTGCCTTTCGCACGTTTCTTCGCTATGCCACACTCATCCACACACCACTACTTGAAATGAACTCACAAACCGTTATTTATACAAGACATCAACTTAGGAACAAACATCTAAGTCGGCAAACAACCATAGGAGTATCCGCAAAATGAATAACACATCCGGTCGGCCATCACAAGAACATTCGCAGGATGAACAACTCATCCGGTCGGCTAAACAGAGCAAGAACTTCATCCGGAAGAATAACTTCAATTCCAGGCTCTACCATCAATGCGGACCAATAAACACAACCTAAACATGATCCAAGAACCTTCACAAGCCTGTCTGAATGTCCGGATACATCCGCACTTCCTCTACTTACTGGGATCTCTTGTCTTCCTCATCCGGAACTTCAAGAACACAGTCTATCGCCACTGTCATAATGCAAGAGGTACTTCCGGACCTCCAAATCATACACAAATCAGGATGACACATCACAAGGACATCCCAAACACTCCGTCCAATCCGCAGATTAGGATGATACAATTCCGGACCTCACCGGACCTTTTTGTGATCCTTTGTCACCTCTGGATACTTGCCGGACCCGGTTCTATACCGGCAGCCACAACTCCTTCAGATCTTCATGCGGACCTCTGAAATCTTAACTGTAGCATCTCAAGACTCATATCTACTAACCCTTTAATCCGCATCCTCCGGTTCTCATCCTATATAGTACATTTACCTTCTTCTCATCACTGTTCTTCACTGTTCCTGACTGAGGCTAATTTTCTCAATATCCTCAGCACACAGCTCATCAAATCCTTCTTGTCAATGCAATATGAGTATGTTGACATCAATGACAACACTGGCTCACCTCATACTTGCAACAATCTCCCCCTTTGTCATTGATGGCAACATATGATGTGAAAAACCATTAAGACAAGAACTTCAATCTTTTCATATATCTTCTCTTCCTTTACTGCTCCCCCTTTGATCAATGTCTTCTTTTCCTTTACTGCTCCCCCTTTGATCATCAACCACTTGTTTTTCACATGTCTTCTCTCCCCCTTTGACATCAATGGCAAAGGGCTCATACTTGCAATTCTCATACATCAGAATCATACCAGCTGCTCCCCCTTAGTTGCAGCTCCCCATTAGTCCGGATCACAAGATATGACTGTGATAGCCACCGGACTGATGCACATCAGTGCATCTTAGTTCATCACCGGAGGGGCCATGACCCCTAACTTCTCCCGGAGATATTCAAAAGAGTCCTTGGGAAGAGGTTTTGTAAAGATATCTGCAATCTGATCCTTGGAGGGAACATACTCCAATCTGACTTCTTCCTTGTTTACTTGTTCTCTCAAAAAGTGAAATTTAATAGATATGTGCTTAGTCTTAGAATGCAATACCGGATTCTTGGAGATATTAATTGCACTTGAATTATCACAGAAAATTGTGATAGGCTTCTCATATTCAACTTTGATGTCTCTTAGCATCTGCTTCATCCATAAGATTTGAGTGCAACTACCTGCTGCTGCAATGTATTATGCTTCAGTTGTAGACAGAGATATTGCATCTTGTTTCTTGCTTAGCCAAGAAACCAATCTCTTCCCCAAAAAGAATGCTCCACCACTAGTGCTTTTCCGGTCATCCACATCTCCTGCCCAATCTGCATCTGTGTAAGCATGAAGAGAGAAATCCGGATTTCTAGGGTACCATAGACCATACTCAACTGTTCCTTTCAAGTACCTAAAAATTCTTTTGATTGCCATAACATGAGATTCTCTAGGATCAGCCTGGAATCTTGCCACAAGACCAACAGCCTGCATTATATCTGGTCTAGTTTGAGTGAGATACAACAATCCACCAATCATTGATCTATACTTTGTCTGATCTGCTTTTGGAGAATCATCATCTTTGCTTAGCTTACATCCGGTTGCCATAGGAGTGTTCATTGGCTTTGAGTCTTCCATACCAAATTTCCTTAACAATTCTTTCACATATTTGGTCTGAGAAATGAAGATCCCTTCTTTTGTTTGAGTAATTTGCAGACCCAAGAAGAAATTCATTTCACCAAGCATAGACATTTCAAACTCACTTTTCATCTGATTAGCAAAAGTTTTGCACATACTATCTCTTCCTCCAAAAATGATATCATCCACAAACACTTCAACAATCAGAATGTTTTCATGATCAATTTTGAAATATAAGTTACTGTCAGCAGTACCTTTGTTGAATCCAATCTGCACAAGATGCTTACCCAACCTTTCATACCATGCTCTTGGGGCTTGCTTCAATCCATACAAAGCTTTCTTCAACTTGCAGACCATATCATTATTATCAGACAACTGAAATCCATCCGGTTGTTCAATGTAGACTTCTTCTTCCAGATCACCATTTAGGAAGGCAGACTTGATATCCATCTGATATACCTTGAAGTCTTTGAAGGCAGCAAATGCAAGAAGTAATCTGACTGCTTCAATTCTTGCTACTGGAGCAAAAGTCTCTTCAAAGTCAATTCCTTCTATTTGAGAGTAGCCTTTGCAGACCAATCTAGCTTTGTTTCTGATTACTTCACCAGCTTCATTTAGTTTGTTCCGGAAGACCCACTTGGTTCCAATTACATTCCTGTCTCTAGGTCTGGGAACAAGATCCCAAGTATGATTTTTCTCAATTTGCATCAATTCATCTTCCATTGCTTTGGTCCAGTTTTCATCATTGCAGGCTTCATTTATTGTTTTAGGTTCAATCTTTGAAATCAGACAACATTCATTCTGATTTTGAGTAATATTCCTTCTAGTTTGTACACCTTTGCTTCTGTCACCTATAATATGATCTTCAGAGTGATTCAGTCTTACATACCTTGGAATTTTGGGAGTATCCAGCACTGCTGTTTCTTGATCAGGCTCATTCAAACCTATCTCTTCTTCCTGATTTACCGGATCAGGCTGACTCTGTCTCACCGGAGAGGATTGAGGTCCTTGAACACTGTCTTGGTCATCTTCATCAAACTCATAAAATCTTGAAGGCTTCTCAATTCCTTCATCAACCTTTACATTGGTGCTTTCTATCATCTTCCTCAATCTCTTATTGTAACACCGGTATGCTTTGCTTTGAGTGGAGTAGCCCAAGAAAATTCCTTCATCACTTCTAGCATCAAACTTTCCTAGATCTTCATCTCTTTTAATATAACACTTGCTACCAAATACTCTGAAATATTTCACAGTAGGAGTGATGCCAAACCAGAGTTCATAGGGGGTCTTACCGGTGTTGTTTCTGATTTGAACTCGATTGAGAGTGTAGACTGCAGTGCTGATAGCTTCTTTCCAAAACATTTGAGGAACATTTGCTTCCAACATCATTGTCCTAGCAGCTTCCTGGATGGTCCGGTTCTTTCTCTCAACTACTCCATTCTGCTGTGGAGTCTTAGGAGCAGACAACTGTCTTCTTATACCCTGTTTCTCACAAAAGTCAATGAATTCACCAGATGTAAATTCACCACCTCTATCAGACCTTAGACACTTTAGTTTCAATCCGGTTTGATTCTCCACCATAGCTTTGAAGATTCTGAACTTCTCAAAAGCTTCTAATTTTTCTTTTAGAAAGGTAACCCACATCATCCGGGAATGATCATCAATTAACAACATGAAATACCTATCACCCTGCAGACTCTTGATTCTTGTCGGACCACATAGATCAGTATGTATTAATTCCAACAATCCGGTAGAAGACTGATCTTTGCTTTTAAAAGAGACTCTGCTTTGTTTACCTAATTGACATTCTTTGCACACACTATTTGTAGGTTTCATCAATTTTGGAAGATCTCTCACAGCCTGAGTATTGCTTATTTTGATGATGTTATCAAAATTTACATGACACAATCTTCTATGCCATAACCAACTCTGATCAATTTGAACAAACAAACAACTTTTATTTGAACCAACCAGATGAAAGATATTACCTTTTGTCTGAGTACCGGATGCAATTTCAGTTCCGGAGCTTGTAAAGATTCTGCATTTTCCATTCTTAAACCGGAGATCATAGCCTTTGTCCACTAACTGACCAACACTGAGAAGATTGTGCTTCAATCCTTCAACATACAGTACATTACCTATTTTGCTCTTACCATCAAAGGAAATAGTTCCCCTACCTCTGATTCTGCTAGCAGAATTGTCACCAAACTTTACCATTCCTCCTTCATATCTTTCCAAGTCTAAGAACTTATTCTTGTCACCAGTCATATGGTGAGAACATCCACTGTCAATAACCCAATCATCCTTTTCTTCCACTTGAGCAGCCAAGGCTTTTTCAACAACTTTGTGATTGACAGATTCAGAGAGTATTGAATCTTCTTCCTTGATGGCTATAAACACCCACTCATTTCCGGATTTGCTTCCTAGTTCTGATTCATCATCTGTTACTCCTTCATTGTCATCTTCTTCATGAACATAATAGCAATTCTTTTGAAACCTTTGTCTGTGAGTATTAGATCTTGCAGATCTCTCCGGACATCTTGAGGCAAAATGACCAATCTTATTGCAGTTGAAACACTTAAAGGGTAGTTTTCCTTCATACTTACCGGATCCTCTTGGCAGTCTTTTTGCAATGAGGGCTTCAAGTTGAGCTGTTTCTGCTTCTTCTTCTTCCATGTCTCTTCTTGCTTGATCATACCATGACATTTTCCTTGATGAGTTTTCACCCGGATCAAATCTCTGTTTGCCTTTCACATAGGCACTGGCTTTGAAAGCAGATTCAGTCTTGGGAGGATCATCTCCAAACTCGGTCATTTCAAATGCAGCTAGTTTGCCAGCCAGTTGTTCTCTTGTGACAGTTGTGTGGGCTCTGAATTCATCAATGGCAGCAACTTTGATTTTGTAGGCAGCAGGAAGGGATCTTAGGATTTTGCAGACAATCTCATTTTCATCTAAAGTTCCACCAGCATTTCTGATTCCACATACCAGCTCATTTACTCTTGGCATAAAGGTAGTGATGTTTTCATCATCTCTCATTTTCAATCTTTCAAATTTCCCTTTCAAACTTTGCAACCTTGCACTTTTGACAAACTCATCTCCTTCATACAGAAGTTCCAGTTTAGTTAGGATCTCATATGCAGTTGGTAGGTCAATGACATTCGAGAGATCTGAGTCATTCAATGCGCTTAGAAGAGCTTCCTTGGTCCGCAGATTGTTTTCAGCTTCTGTGATTTCATTCAGAGTTGTCGGACCACCTTGTGGAGGTATATATGGTTTTGAAATCATAGCCAAGTATGCTTTTCCCATACATTCCAAGTGACACTTCATGCGACCTTTCCAGAGAGTGAAGTTGGTTCCATCGAACTTCGGACTATCCTTCTTGTATGACGACATCCTGGATCTCCTCAAGCTGTTAAGCTCCTATCAGAGGAACTTAGCTCTGATACCAATTGTTGGATCTAGGGCATACAACTGAGAGGGGGGGGTGAATCAGTTGTATAAAACTTCTTCTTCTTTCAAACACTTAATTCTCTGTTGTTAGTTAGCAGCATATCAAATAATCATCCATGGAAGCATAATACATAAACACAAGAGCAGATAAGCATCAACACATTGAACACCAAGATTTTGACGTGGAAAACCCGGTTAAGGGAAAAACCACGGGGTGATTAACCCAAGAATTATTCTCTGTTAGAAGAATAAAGAAAAATGAATGGCACATGCCAATAAGGGCTCACTGCCCGAGCACACTGCTCACAAAGAGGCCCACTGCCTACAAGGAGACACACTGTCTACAAAGTGATAAAAATCACAGTCTTGAACTGGAGGATGACATCTCTACCATGTCCGGATCAGTTCCAATTAAGCCCAAAATCTCTGCTCTGCCTTTCGCACGTTTCTTCGCTATGCCACACTCATCCACACACCACTACTTGAAATGAACTCACAAACCGTTATTTATACAAGACATCGACTTAGGAACAAACATCTAAGTCGGCAAACAACCATAGGAGTATCCGCAAAATGAATAACACATCCGGTCGGCCATCACAAGAACATTCGCAGGATGAACAACTCATCCGGTCGGCTAAACAGAGCAAGAACTTCATCCGGAAGAATAACTTCAATTCCGGGCTCTACCATCAATGTGGACCAATCAACACAACCTAAACATGATCCAAGAACCTTCACAAGCCTGTCTGAATGTCCAGATACATCCGCACTTCCTCTACTTACTGGGATCTCTTGTCTTCCTCATCCAGAACTTCAAGAACACAGTCTGTCGCCACTGTCATAATGCAAGAGGTACTTCCGGACCTCCAAATCATACACAAATCAGGATGACACATCACAAGGACATCCCAAACACTCCGTCCAATCCGCAGATTAGGATGATACAATTCCGGACCTCACCGGACCTTTTTGTGATCCTTTGTCACCTCTGGATACTTGCCGGACCCGGTTCTATACCGGCAGCCACAACTCCTTCAGATCTTCATGCGGACCTCTGAAATCTTAACTGTAGCATCTCAAGACTCATATCTACTAACCCTTTAATCCGCATCCTCCGGTTCTCATCCTATACAGTACATTTACCTTCTTCTCATCACTGTTCTTCACTGTTCCTGACTGAGGCTAATTTTCTCAATATCCTCAGCACACAGCTCATCAAATCCTTCTTGTCAATGCAATATGAGTATGTTGACATCAATGACAACACTGGCTCACCTCATACTTGCAACAAACCTATCAAGGCAAATTTCTAACAAGTAAATATTTCTTTCCTTTATAAGAATAATGCTAGTCTCAGTAGGTTTTTTTTTTTGAAAAGAAGGAAAATACATCTAAACTACCTATATTTTTCTTTGAACTAGAAACAACAATAACTATTTTTCCCTCAAAAGGAAATAACATTTTCTTTACTCTTACAAGGTAACAAAACAGCAACTTATTGTCCTTTCACTTGATAATACAACAACATTTCATTTCTTTATATATATATTTTTGAGTTAAACATGTAAATCCACCATTAAATTGAACCAATTTTTTTTTTTATCATCAATACAGAAATTTTCCATACACAAAGCAACTAAAATCAGCAACAATAGCTTTTGCTTCCCAATACATACAAGTTTAAATACAACATAAGAGCAAATATTTGCTCTACAACTCAAGAGAGGACAATCACTCTCTTTTCAATAACACACTACAAATAGGCCAACCCAGGCCATGCTCTCTCAAGAGCTCAAAAATAACACAAGAAAAGAAGTATGTTTCTCTTCAACATCCCTCAGCTCCATGAACCTGCAATGACATAAGAAGGGAAAAGAAGCCACAACGAACTGCTCTCCTCCCTACCATTTACTCACTCATGAGTCACCCCCGAGCTAGGAGGTCATCCTCACACAAGGTAAACATACACCACATCACAACAATGCATACAAACACCAATACAAAATACTCCCATAGCTTTCACATAACAAAACTCACCCAAGGTGAGTTTAATGGGGTAGGGGAGTGGACATCACTCATCCCAATAGTGTCACTCCAAAAACTTCCCAAAACAATGTCTTCTCAAGGCCTCAAGCCAACACTAAAAACCATATTTTCACAAAGCTTTCTCTTGGCTCTCAAGCCATTTCAAAATATTCATATGCACATATTTCCCTCAAGGCTAAAATCCCACAAAAAAAACAAGGATTTATCCCCGAGTAGGTTCACTCCTCCCCTACCCCACACACGTTGAGCATTCTCTCCAAATGGAGAGGCTCTCACAACTCCCATAACCAATTTTCCTACAACAACAAAGAAAAAATACAAAATAGAACTCACATGTACATCACATAAGTAAAGAAAAAGTGCATAAGGAAAGGCATCACCTTGAGACCAACCTTATAAAGCCCAAATGGAAGATAGTTGAGAAGAGCTCCTCTAAATCCTTCTCCAAGTTTAGCCTCCAAATTTTTTTCCTCCAACTCTCCCCAAAAGTAACTAAAATTCAAAAATTGAAAAAGATTCAACAACCCCCTCCCCCTCTTCAAGAGGGATAAAAATAGGCTCTTCTAGTGAGCCTTGAGGAATGGGGAGATGACACATGTCACCTCCTCACTCCTCCACACAACCACTTGCAAGACTCTTGGAATGGGGTGGTGACACTTGTCATCCACCCATTCCACCAAGTCTTTCTCCCATCCACTTGTTCTCTCTTACATATGTGGGAGAGAAAGGTGGAGCTAAAGAAGGAGTGGGTACCACATGGGCCCCAATCATCTCCTCTTAAGAAGGCCCACACAACCCCAAGGTACCCTCACCAATTGTGGGAGAGGCTTGGAGTTGAGTCTTCCATAATTAAGGGGTCTTGAAGATTCCCCCAACCTAGGAAAGAGGAAAGAAAGAGGTTGAGTGTTTGACCCACTCATCCTCTCCCTGCCAAACTTCCATTTTCGTCACTTTACTTCAGGGTGAAGTTAAAGTGACCAAATGGGAGTTTACCTAAGGTTATACAAGCTCAAATGGTCCTTAGACCCTAGGGGTACAACCCAAGGTCAATTTTAACCCATTTTGAGCACCATAGGTTGAGTAAAAACATATAAAAAGGGGCCTCAAAAATAAAAACCAAAAATAAAATTCAAAAGAACATTACACTTAACAACACCAATCAAAAATCAAATAAAAGAAGGGGTAGACCTAACCCAACTAACATCACATAATCACAATACAAAAATTCATCATGCATCACATAGTTGATCTTGGTTCCTCTTGGAACTAGATCGGCTTTACACGGGAAACAAACACAGTGTGTGGGATGATCTCTGAATATCCGTGGCATAGTTAGAAACACCTGCGCACTCAAATGAAATGTTAATCCAACATGTATATAATAGCTGAAGCAAAGTGAAACATACACTCACATCATCACATGCTCATATAAACATCAAAGAATCACATCATAGTTAAATTCCTAATTTTGCAATTCCAAAATCCATCACAAGATAAGATCACATAATAAATCTATAACTAAAATCACATGAATAGTATCCCAATAACATCATAATGTAAATCATATGTCTAACATCCTCAATGAATCAATATCAAGGTCAAATCACCTCATAATCATGCCTAAACCTACTAAATCCACATAAAGCATAAAATCTAATAGTCCTACAAATCGGGATCAACAGTCCCATAAGTCTAAAATGTGTCTCCAATAGTAACATAAAGTAGTCAATATAAGGGAATAAAATGGTAGGCCTCACACAAGGATTCTTCACTCCACAACCCAACAAAAAACTAACCAACAAAACAAGAAGAACACCCATAGTTTATCACATCACAAAACTCATAAAAATGAGTTTGAAGGGGTAGGGAGTGGACATCATTCTACTAAAGAGGCCACCCCAAAATCTCAAATAGCTCATCACAAACAAGGCCTCAAGCCCAAATATTTATACCAAGAACTCATATATTCCTCTATGGCACTCATGCCATACAAAATACTTATACTCATAATCTTGCCCTCAAGGCAAAAATACCAACACTAGGAGGGTGACCTCGAAGAGGTTCACTCCTCCCCCACTCCACACATGTTGAGCATTTTCTCCAAATGGAGAGGCACTTACAGACACCCTCAAAACCCCACAACAACAAAACACACACAATGCAAACACACAAGTAAAGTAAAAACATAAGGAAAGGCATCAAGCCTTGAATCCTACCTTAAATAGCCCAATAAGGAAGATAGTTGAAGTAGAGCCCTTCCAACTCCACCTCCAAGTCCTTCCCCAAATGTGCCTCAAAAAAAAAACCTCTAACTCGCTTCCCCAATTCAAATAAAATAGAAAATGTAATGAAATCAACAACTCTCTCCCTCTCTTCAAGAGGGATTAAAATAGGCTCTCTTCATGAGCCTTGAGGAATGAAAAGGTGACACATGTCACCTTCTCCTTCCTTGTCACATCCACTTGCAAGCTTCATGGAATATGGGGGTGACACTTGTCACCCTCCCATTCCACCAAGTCTTGCCCCCTCCACTTGTGCTCTCTCACACATGTATGAGAGCAAAGTGGAGCCCAAAAAAGATGAGGGTACAACAAGTGTCCCAATCCTATCCTCCCATTGAAGTCCACAAAACCCCAAGGTACTCTCACCAATGTGAGAGAGCCTTGGATTTGGGTCCTCCACAATTAGGGGTCTTGAAGATTCCCCAAGCCTTTAATACAAGGTATCCCAATGCTTGGAATGAGGTGTGGATAAGGTTGAGTGTTTGACCCAACCTTCCACTCCTCCCCAAACTTTCATTTTCGTCACTTTACTTCAGGGTGAAGTTTAAGTGACCAAATGGGAGTTATCCTAGGGTTAGACAAGCTCAAATGGTCCCTAGACCCTAGAGGTACAATCCAGGATCACTTTTAACCCAATTTGAGCACCTTAGGGTGAAGAAAATCACAAGAAAAGGGGTCACAAAAATTAAAACCCAAAAATCAAATCAATTTAACATTACACATATACAACATCAATATACAATCAACTGAAAAAGGGTAGACATAGCCCAAAAGATGACATATACGAACATTACAAAAATTCATCATGCATTTACACAGTTGATCTTGGTTCCTCTTGGAACTAGATCGGTTTAACATGGGATTTCACAAAATATGTGGGATGATCTCCGGCTATCCATGGCTTGCGAAAAACACCTACACACTTAAACATCTGATTAAGCCAATCATGTATATCACAGCCGAAGCAAGGAAAACATACACTCACACCATTGCATGATCATATAAATCATCATAAAAATCACATCATAATTAGATTCATAATTTGCATTTCTATATTCCATCTAAAGATAAAAATCGCATAATAAATCCATAACAAAATCTCACAAGTAGTATCTCAAATAATTTCATAATGTATATCACATGTCAAATCATCATCAGTGAATCAAAATCAAGATCTAGTCTCACCACAACATACTAAACATAACTAACCAAAATAAAAGCATATAGTCTAGTAAATCTACATATCGGGATCAACAGTCCCCAAAAGTCTAAAATGTCACCAAAAGTAATATGAATCGAGCAAAAATTAGGGAGTGAAATAATAGGCCTCACACCTATCCATCAGGATATCATGTTCTAGTTTCTCATGTGTATCATCTTTTTTATAATCTACTTCCATTGGGATTCCTTCTCCTTGTATCTGGCTATCTTTAATAGCCTCTTCTTTGGTACTTTCCTTTTCTGGCAGATGAGCTAAATCTACTACTTTTGGGCTTTTTAGGCTCTCGATTAGAGTGCTGAGAGGTCCCATGTGTACCTCTACCTCTTCTAGTTCAGGAGAGTCTACCTTTTCCATCTCTTCTTTTTATGTCTCTACTACTGCAGCCCCACTTGTAGACTTTGTATGTTGTAGGATGGTATCTATGGGGTGATTGGTTATGTCCTTGACCACCTCAACTTCAATTATGTCAAATTCAGTGGAAGAGCTCCGGCCACCTATTCTTCTTGGTCCTTCTCCTTTACCTCCTCTACCATCTCAATTTTTACTTTTATTATAGTTTCCATAGGCACATCATATTGTAATTCTTTAATTATATCTTCAGATTGATCAGCTGATCCTGATGCCACTACCTTTGCTGGCAAAATGGCACCTCTCATATGTAGGCTTTGGTATCTAGAGTGCCTAGGAATGTTTACACCTTGTAGCAAATCATCTCTCTTTCTCTTCAATGTTTGAAGATGCATCCCATTTCCTTCATCATCACTATCCTCCTCCCTAGCCATAGTCCTTACTGGACTTTGCTCTACATCCTTTGAAGTCTCCCCTTGTGTTGTAACTATTTTAGGTGCAAATATAGCAATGGCTTTCAGTGGGGTATCCTTAGAAGGAGAGGGTGGTACATACACCAATGAAATTCTCTCAGTAGTAAGCTACTCTGTAGCTCCAGATGAACTAGGTTCTACTACTTTTGCCTCAAGAACTTGTCTCTTCTTTATTAGAAAATCATCAATACCAGGTTCTTCTCTCTCTTTCATCTTTTTCTTCTTATCAAAAGTAATCACTATACCTTTTCCTTTTAATTCATTGATTTTCTTATTAACCCAGCTCTTTGTCCTCACCATGGCTATGGTCGTGAGGACATCAATTGATGTTTCTTCTTTTTGTTTCAAATCTGGGGAAGATATTGTATCATTATATATTTTTTTCTCTTCATACTCGGGATCCATGAGGTCATCATCATCCTTTTTAATTTGCGGAGGTACCTCAGGTTGCCCTATGATCCTCATCTAAACCAGAGTTAATCTCTGGTACTCTCTTCTTCTTACCTTGTGATCATCATCACAATCTACCCAATAATCTTCCAAATGGATAGTGTGTTTATATTTCTTTTTAAATCTCTTCTCGATCCTGTGAAATGGATCATACTATCTGGCTAGAGGAAATAGCTTCAAATTTAAGCTTTTCAAATCTGCCTCTACCTTCTTTGCATTTTCCATGGACCCTACAAAGAACCAGTTAATATCAATGGGAAACTTTCTATAAGGCCTTCCCTCTTTGGCTTTGGACAATTCAAATATAGGTAGTTGTTGCATCATCATCTCCATTAGTACCACCTTATCTGAAGGATATATTGGTAGCATATAAGGTTTTGCACTGAAACCCTCCATCCAGATGTATGAATATGTTTTGGCTTGGATGAACCAAGAGCCATACATATTGATTGCTTCTGTGGCACCAACTAAAAATCTCTTAGCTTTATCCCCTTCCATGAGTCTAATTATATGCATTGTGAAGCAATCATTTACAATTTTATAATTTTGAATGGATAATCTCCTCTCTAGCTGGGGATAATATTCCTAAGGAGTCTTCTCATTGGGCATTTTACCTAACTTTCCTACAGTCTGCAATCCATCATATGTTCCTTTCACTGCAAAAACATATACAAGATAGGAGGTCATTCTAAAAATTGTGATCTTATTTTCTTTCCATTTGACCATTTGATCATGCATAGTGTCACTGATGATTTTGGCCCATTCGACCTTTTCTTGGTCTTCTTCATATTCAACGACCATCCTAACTAACTCAAACATCCAGGGTTCAAAGATTCCATAATTTGCTTGTCATGTCATCCTTCTGAGCATGAAGATTATGTATTGGACTTCCTCATTAAAGTCAAACTTATATAGATGTGTGGCCATTTTAGTAGCTGCCTTAGCTATGTTATCTGGGCTTCTCCATCCCTGATATATGATTTTTCTATAATTCTTTTGTTGGCCTCAAATTCCTTTGCTAATGCATCTAAATCTGGAACATACATAGGCTGGGTTACTGGCAAATGGAGCATCTCCGTAATGTCATCCATCGAGAGATCAGCATAGAGTCTTTTCTATTTCTCCACCCTTCTGGTGGTGATGTTGTAATTTTGTGCACATTCTATCGTGAGCTCAAAAGCTTCTGTGGAGTATGGAAAACTAGCCGCATGATATAAGTCAAACACTACTATATTCTGTAAGATGAGGTTATCTTCTCCAGCTTCAATTCTCCCTCTACATTCTTCTATGTCTGTACTACCTGAATGGGTATCCTCCTGATTACCCAATTTATTGTACACACTGTGCATTCTAGGGAACATGAGGGGTTTGAATTCGGTATCTCTCTTATCCATCTGTGGTTGAGACATTCTATCATGTGATCCAAACACACTAGTCTTAAACAACAGCATATCTTTGTCTTTGGTTAGCATAGTAGCAACTTTATCTGAATCTCAAGAATTGAATTAAACATTGCATATTTACTGTTAACATTCCCTTTTACTCTTTCTCGACTTGATTAGGGAATGATTTCTAAAATAATCAAAGAGAGATAGGAGTTATACATACATGAGTACGCTTCCTTAACCTGTGATTGATGTAGAAATATCTAAATTCATGTTCTGGCTGAAGCATTCCCCTGCGATTTCATTCTCTGTTTCAGATCCGGTTCGCGATAAGCTCTAAACAATGAAATTAGGGTTCTCAAATGCAAGTGTGCATGTTATGACAATGAAATTCCCCTTTTACCTTAGACAGTTAGGGCTTATTAATGGTCTCAATGCAATATGACAATCAAAATTAGCAATATTGCATAGGATTATCATAGGTGTCCGTTGGCACATGTTTAAATTTAAATGCCAACGACCAGTGGCATCATATTTAATGCAAAAAGTGTGGGTAATATGGAGTGGATATCCTACGGATGAATATCCATGTGAATATCTAGATATGAATATCTAGATGACATTATCATAGGTCAGGTCAACCTCTGTTGACCAAGGAATTATCACCGGTTACCAAAATCTCCCATTTGGTGGGGATATTAAGCTACAAAATATCTATCAAGTTGAAGATATCCAGATGACATCATCAAGGTGAAATTCTCTCATTACCATGTGGTGAGATGACATCATTGGGATAAGGATCTTAAGAGAATGTCTGGATGTTAAGTTAAGATCCGGATGGTGTGAAATATCTGGATGACGTAAAACAATTTATCATTTTTCATAAGGTCTGGATGACATGACAACATTAGGATAAAGATGTTGTCGAGGGTCAAGACATTAAAATAAATTCATGATACTAAGCAAGGTCAAGGTGCAAACTAATATCTTGACATGACATTTAACTGGGTAGATCTCTTAAATTTGATGTCTGGATATTAGCGGGTGATGGGATATTAACTTAAGATCGAGATGCTAACTAATATCCTGACGTTTGCCGTTTAGCTCACTGGGCCTTTTAAACTTGATGTCTAGATACTAATACGCACTCATATATTAAGTTAAGATCTGGATGACATGAAATGCAAATATCCAAACAACCTATTTGACTAAACTTTGACTGAACATAACTTTCTGGTTGTAACAAATTTCAAGGTGCTTCAAAAAGCAAACCTGCTTAAACTTTTGTGCTCTTTCATTTGGCGGGATCTATTATGTTAAATTTGAAATTTGAAAATTTGACCTCTATCCTATGGTTTGGATATACTCAGGATGACATCCTATCATGCATTTGGTACTGATTATTTTACCACACCGCCCGAAAGCAAAGGACAAACAAGCCAAACAAAAGTGGGTCCCTATTTTGCTGAGGTAAAATGGGGTGTGTTGTCTAACTACACAACAAGACTCTACTTCTTTTTGACACAAGCTAGATATTTTAATTTATCCATAACTAAGTTATAAAATAATTAAAAATATTATCAATAGTACACCTATTTCTTATATGTCACTAATTTATTGTTTTGAATGCTTTTATTATGTTATTTACGAGCACAAATATCAATGATGAAGTCTATCAAAGTCAAATAGACCTCTATGATAAGATTAGACTTATTTGGTTGATTACTCACATCAACTTGACATTTATAGTTTTACACAACCTTACTAATTATCGACGTAAAATTCTAAGTCATCAGCATGACAACAAAATATTAAACAACTATGAAATGATCACAACATTGAAAATATTACTGAGGCAACCAACAACATATAAATTAAGACTTAATCTGATATTGACTTAACCTCTAATGTGAGTGTGTGTAGGTATTCCTAGATAGCATAAGGATCATTGTATTCACGTGATCTAGCACCCTCTCCATGGTGATACTCTCTCTTCTCATCTTGAAGGGGGAAAACACTGTTCCTACATCCACCTTAGTCACACAACGATAGTTAGTCCATCACATTATTTAACCACGTGCATATTAATAATGTCATAGACAATTATTCTTTGCATATAAAATAATATAAATCAAATGCATTCTCATTTCTAACATAACATTTCTTTCTTCGTATTAATTTCACTAACTAACTATCTGTCTGCTTGAAATAAAATGATAAGTATGTTTGTTTAAAAATGGGGTACATGACACCTTCTCCCTAGTGATGCTCTCCCTCCTCGTCTGGGAGGGGGAAAACATTGTCCCTATATTCACCTCATTCACACAGAAAGTAGTTAGTTCATCTCATAAATCAATTAAGTGCAATAATAACATCTCATATAACATTTCATTGCATATTCAATAATGTAAAATAAACTCATTTTCTAGGCTAGCATAACTTCACATCAACTTATTAATTTCTCTTTCTAACTAGCAATTTCTAAAATAAAATGATGAAGTAAGTTTGCTTAAAAATGGGGTGTAACATATCTCCCCTCTTAAAGATCATCATCCTCGATGATTGAGTTCTTACCAAAACAAAATTTTAACAGATAGGTTCTTTTAAACATCAAGTTTGCATAGCTAAGTGTGGAAATTTCTGATAGAAATCATTATAATCTTCCCAATTGGAACTATCTTCAGAATATTGGTTCTACTGGGCCTTGCATTGTGTAACTTCTTTGTTAGACAAGTGGAGATTGTGAACTTTGAGCACTTTGAGAGGCTTGATCATGAACACCACAGGATCCTATACCTAAAGAACATTCCAATCAAGTATGTGATTAAAACCAAATACATATTTCTTTAAACAAGATACATGAAAGACATCATGCATTCGAGAAAGAGCTAGAGGCAGAGCTATTCTGTAGGCAACCAGATTGATTACTTGTAGAACTTCAAATGGTCCCACAAATCTACGTGCTAGTTTGGAAGACATTCCAAACTTAATGGGGCTTTTATGTGGTCTGACTCTTAAGAGAACCTTATCTCCTACTGAGAATAGTTGTGGAGTACGCTTGGCATCATCATAACTTTTTTGTCTATCATTCGCTTATGCTAATATTTTCCTAATTAGTCTAATTTGCTCTTCCACTTCTAACAACATTTCTAGTCCAAGGTAGATCCTATCTTTTAGCCTATCCCAAATTATAGGAGTTTGGCACTTTCTACCATATAATGCTTTAAAAGGAGCCATTTTTATTACAGAATGATAGGAATTATTAAATGCAAATTCAACTAATGGAAGATACTCTTCCCATTTATATTGTTGATCCATGCAGTACATCCTTAACAAATCTTCTAGTACTTGATTTAATCTCTTTGTTTGACCATCCATTTCCAAGTGATAGGATGAGATTATGTTTAGTTGGGTCCCAAGCGCTGAGAACAAGGTTTTCCAAAACCTTGATGTCATCTGTGCATCTCTATCTGAGATAATCTTTTCAGGTACTCCATGCAATCTGAAGACCTCTTGAATAAATTTATTGGCAATTATAGGTGCTCCATCTGTAAGATTTTCTAGAATAAAATGAGGTACCTTAGATAGTTTTTCTACCACTGGACAAGAATTGCATCATGTTTATATCACGATATAGGCAAACCTTGAACAAAATCCATGTTGATCTCCTGCCACTTCCATTTAGGAATGTTATGTGGATATAATAGTCTTGCCAGATGTTGATGTTCAGCCTTAACTCACTGACATTCAAGACATCCTGCCATGAATCTTGCAGCATCATTCTTCATTCCTTTCCAAAAATATAGTGTCTTCACATCTTCCAAGAGTTTTGTCACTCCTGGGTGACCTGACTAAGGTGCAAAATGTGCTTCTTTCCATACAAGGTTTCTCAAATCTTTCTAATTTGGAACATACATTTTGTTTTTGTACCTTAGAAGTCCATTAGACTCAAAACAAAACCCTTCATATCTTGAGTCTTGAGGATTCTCAGATAGGGAATTCATAACTTTCTCATAATATTCATCTCCTATAGAATTTTTCAATACTTGATCTCAGAAATTGGAGTGAACTAACACCATTGCGGCAATATTCCTTCTATGGATTAAGGCATCTACAACTCAATTTTCCTTTGCTTTAATATAATGGATTTCAAAATCATAGTCAGATATAAGTTCCAACCATCTACTTTGCCAAGCATTGAGGTTTGGTTGGGTAAAAATATATTTCAGACCCTGATTATCATATTTAAGCTCAAACCGCTTACCTAGCAAGTAATGCCTCCATATCTAGAGAGCATGAACAGTCGTTGCTAGTTCCAAATCATGCGGAGCATAATTCTTCTCATATGGCCTTAACCTCCTAGATTCATAGGCCACAACTTAACTTTCCTACATAAGCATGCCACATAACCCTTCTCCTGAAGCATTGGTTATAACAACAAAAGACCTCTTAGGTCTGGAACTCTGAGGATCGATGCTAATTCAATTTATCTTTAAGGATATTGAAGGCCTCCTCACATTTTTCTAACCATTCAAAACATTTCCCCTTCTTTTGCAGAGAAGTGATGGGGTGAGCAATTTTTGAAAAGTTCAGTATGAACTTTTTGTAATATCCTACCAAACCCATAAAACTAAGTACTTCATGCACGTTTTAGGTGCAAGCCATTCTATAATAGCCTTTATTTTAGAGGGATATACTACAATTCCTTCTATAGAGATAATATTGCCTAGGTAATATACTTCTTTCTGGAAGAAGGTGCATTTTTATAGTTTACCATATAATTTGTGCTCTCTTAGGCATTGCAAAACTATTTGCAATGCTGGAAGTGTTCTTCCACATTCCTAGAATATATCAGGATATCATCTAGGAAAACCAACACAAACTTATCTAGACATTCCCTGAAGACACTATTCATTAGATTCATGAAAGTTGATGGAGCATTGGTTAACTCAAAAGATAAAATTATAAATTCATAGCGCCCATACCTTGTGTTGAAGGTAGTTTTGTGGATGTCTTCATCCTTCAACCTTAGCTGATGGTATCCTAACCTTAAGTCAATCTTTGAGAACATAGTTGCACCATGCATTTGATTGAAGAGATCATCTATGAGAGGTAGATGATATTTATTCTTTATCGTTGTCTTATTAAGCATACGATAATCGATACATAAATGCAGGGTACCATCTTTCTTCTCGACAAAAATCATCGGTGCTCCCCATGGTGAAACATTGGATCTAATCAACCTTTTTTCTAATAATTATTAAAGATGAGCTTTCAATTCCATTAGCTTAGTAGTGGTCATTCAATATGGTGCTTTAGACACTGGTTTGGAACTAGGAATGTTATCAATTGAAAAGTTGAAAGCCCTTTTGGGGGGCAGACCTAGGAGGTTTTTAGGAAATATGTCCTAATAATCACAAAGGAAAGGATATTCCTCCATTAAAGGTTCCTTTGATTTCCCTAATGCCTTGCCATTTTCCTTCAACTCTTCCATCTTGACCTCAAATACTTGATAACCCTTTCATTTGGCTCTTTTCAGTTGCATGGAAGAAATTTGTTTGATTTTCATTTCATGTTGGACTCCTTGGATTAAGACTATGTTTCCAACATCATCTAGACATTATGTTGTCTTGGAAAAATAATCCACTTTCACTCTATGCTGCCACAACCAATTCATCCCTAGGATAACATTGTAAGATCCTAGAGAAGCTACATACAAGTTAACTTTTATTGAAAAAGTTGGTAGGTTCAATATGGCTTCAAAAAGGAATTGCTCTACCTGAGCTCTTGACTAGTTTACATATTCCATTGACCATGGCTTAGCCATGAAACTATCTTGTCTAGGAATTTCACTAAGTATCCTAATAGTTATGAAATTTTTAGTTGCACTTGTGTCTATAAGAATGGTAACTGGAATTTCAAATAAAATACATGTAGTCTCGATGGGGTGATATGATATTCTGCCTAGAGATTATCCAAGGTGGCATGAATCCTCTATTGGAAAGATGTTTGTTGGGATGGCAAAGGGTTGCCACGATATGGGTTCCCTTGGTTCTTCTTAGGACACCAGTTGGCACAGTGGTCACCTCCACATGTGAAACATCCTTTGGGGGTTCCTTTCTTTCCCATGGAATGGTTAGAATTATCGCCATTCCTTTTAGAATTTTTATCCTTTTTATCATCCTTAGGTTCATTTCTATTATTTGTGAAACCTCTTCCATGGTTCTTTCCTTTAGTCTCCTAGTTTCCATTTTTCTTCTTAAAAGATGTTGATGAACGATTCCAGTTGAACTTCTTATGGGATTTCTCCCAATATGCTAAAATAGATTTAAGTTTTTGTTCTTTCTTTATAAATTTCTCAAAAACTTGGTCCATGGTTGTGGGTCCATGGACATCCACTTCTCCCCCAATTTGTTCATTCAAACCCATAATAAATTTTCTTATTCTGAATCTTTCATATTTTTGGTATTGAGGCACATATTTCAGTAACTTGGTGAATTTCTCTCAATATTATGTGACTAACATGTCCCCTTGATGAAGATTCTGGAAATTAGTTAATTTCTTATCAAAGTATAGTTGGGGCAGCCATCTCTTTCTAAAAATACACACAAATTAATCCCAAGTCAAACTTAGGGAACTTAACCCCAGTTCCATCTTCTTGATCATCCACCATGTGGATGCTTCCCTACCAGCTGGTAGGCTCCCCAAACTGCCTTGGTGATCCCTGAGTAGTTTTGTATCTCAAAGTATTTTCTATTTCAGTTATCCATGCTTTGGCTACATCAACACTCATAGTTCCATTGAACCTAGGAGTTGTGATCTTTTTCATGTCTCTTGCCAACTTGTTGGTGAGACGAGTCCTCATCTCACTCTGAACTCGAGAGTCTTGATTACTTTCCTTTGGTTCACTATGGAAACTATACTCTTGAGTGTTATTCTCTCCTTTTTTAGGATTGGGTTCTTTTTTATTCTCTTGGTCTCCTACCCCTCTCACTTCTTGTTCTAGGGTTCCCAACCTTTCCTTAGTTTCATTTAAAATAGATAGGATATAATCTAGTTTGGCCATTGGAATCTCTATAGGACTTGAACCATCATGGCTCCCTCCTATATTGATTCTTGTGCATACCATGATGGCACTTATCCAAACCTATCAATCACATAGAGGTTCATTAAGAATGAACATTCAATGTTAAGTTAAAACGTCATGCTCAAGATACAGAAACTCATAAATGTTTCACAAATATAGTTGGTACACAGAAACCCAAAATTTCTTTATTTACACAAGTGGATTTTCACATCCTTATCTAGATACAAAATTTCTTTTATACACATGACTACATATTACTGTTAGACACATGAATTTCTTTGGGTTCCTCTTCGTCATCAGAGTCTACTAAAACAAATTTGGAGGGTGGGTGTACTCGCATGTACTCTACCATCACCTCTTTTCCTAGAGCAGGTGCCTCATGGCCATACTTGAAGGACATGTTGCGATGAGCAGATGGTTTTCTGATTTTAACAAAAGTGGAGGCTATTGAAATCTATGTTGCATCCATCTGCTTCTTTCTCTCTAGGCAGATGTGCTTAAGCGTGTCGACAAGTGTCTCAAAGTCAGTAAGCCAAGCCTATCCAGTATAACTCACTGGGTCTGTGTTTTTCATTTCAAGTGAGGGTTCTTCCTTTATGGTGATTTTGGGCAAGTTCTTAATTTTTGTTTTCCTTGATCACTTTCATTTTCTTTTCACTGCCATTCTGGCACAAGAACAACATTTTGATGTTAGCTTATTTGTTAATCTATGAAAACTCGCAATGAGCTCCTAGGTCCAAGAGTTGAACCCGGTAGCTCTGATACCATATGTTACATCCCATTCTAAATGAAGTAGAAACATTTGAAAATAAATTCAATAAATTGATTAATTCACTAAATTTATTTATTTATTTATATTTCCTCATAAGAAGTAAAGAAAGTATATTCATAAATACATAATAAATAGCCAGTACAATATCTAAAGGTCACATTTCTTGCGACTTACAACTTTTTAACATTTACACTTATAAATGAAGTAATGTCTTTTGTACCACAAGTCTTCAGCAACTCAAATACAGGAGGGAGAGCATCACTCCGGCCCTTTTCCTCCAACCACAGACTGGTGGTCCCTCGCTCACCTTACTACTAGAAGTGGTCCTACCCTTCACAAGGGTATAGATAATGAGAATTAGCAAGAATCAACGTGCCATCTAAGAACTAGTGTGGTGTCCTAGAAAAAACAATCAGTTATACAACTTCTAGTCTACCTCTAGCTATGTACAACCAATTTGATTGGTCATGCAACAAGGACATGGTGAACTGACACTGCAAGTAGTGATTTTGCATTACTTTAGCCAAAGTTTCAAAATAAATGAGTCGATTGCTCACACACCTCTTTCTCGACTTGGAGACAAACATTCTTCTATTCTTATCAGTTATACATAGATTAATAGTAAATCAAGATAATTAATGATTATTACCCTATACCTATCTAATTGGCATTACCAGTATACCTTCTACTAAAGATTGACTAAAGAGTTATAGCATAAGAACCTAGATGACTTAAAATTATTCATTGAGCCCCTCTTTGCATCCTCACAATCTTGGGTCTTTGACATCCATCAACTACTCAATGTTTAGTCAACCATATTTTCATGCTCAAGGAATAGACAAGATGTTTTTTATATAATTGATTCTTTACATGATAGAGTATGGGTTTAAACCTCCCTTGAGTATTCATAACTTCTCCTTGAAGTTAGATTACTCAATCACGTAGATCATATTTAATACATCCACCTCGAGAACTATAGGGTTCTATAATGCAAGAGCAAACTACCTTTATTTGAAGTTTATGCCAAACTTTAAAACTTGTATGGATTCAAAAAATATATTTCAACTGAAAAATCATACTTGTATATCACTTGAAGTTTACTCTAAAGTAGAGTTCTTATTTCCAAAAGAAGATTTTACTAGGTGACAAGGAGTCTCAAGGCGTATTTATTTATGAGTGTGTGTGTGTGTGTGTGTCTATCTTCCCATATAATATATGTTTATGCTCACAAATAGGTCCTTTGTTTATTACACGAGACTTCTCAAATGTCTAACAATTCATGACAACTTTGTATAGTTTATTCTACATTCTTGTAGTCATACATAGATAAGAATATTATCTATCTGCTATATCTCAACCAAGATAAGGTATATGTTTATATCTAATGGCCATATCATTGCCAATACAAGGATAAATGTTTATATTTATTGGCCACATTTCAGTCATTTCAAAGATAATACATATATAACTATCGGCCAATACACAGTCAATACTAGATATACATATATATATCTAACAGCCTTCTCACAGTCATCCTAAAGGTATATATATATATACACACACACACAATGATACCTATACAGTTCAATGAATGTATCAAATACAATATTGTCTATACAATTCAATGATTGTATTATTACAATGATGCTTATACAGTTCGTTGAATGTATAATAACCAAAACAATTGATGCATATATAGCTCGATGCCTATATCACAGTCAATGAAATATTGCATTTATCTATTCGATGCTTGCATCACCACCTATATAATAATGTATAAAAATATTCTTTGCTGGTAACACAGCCATTACATGACACCTTTAGATGAATGTAATATAACCAATACAATGGTGTATGCAACAGTTCGCTGAATGTTTCAATACAATGTTGCCTATGTAGTGTGATGACTGTATCAATACTATGATGGTGATATAGTTCGATAAATGTAACAATATAATGAAGCTTATACAGTTTGATGCCTACGGTCAATACAATGATGCCTATAAAAAGTTGATGATGTAGCAAAGATAAAGATGCATATACAGCTTGATACTTCTATCTCAGCCAAGATTTTAAATGCATTCATCTAAGAATGCAAGCGGATTTCCCACACAAGGTAGAATCTTGAATGCATAAAGAAAGAATCTATATTGTTCATAAAATACACATACTTACCTCCCTACAAAGTGTATTGTCTCAGAAGGACCGATGCCCCTGTAGATGCTAACTTCTACATCCCAAGATAGACTAATTTTCTCATTTTCTTACTCATGTGTCCCTCAAGAAAGAGTCGATTTTATCATATATAAACTTCTTTGTTCATAACTTATCACAGCCTCTTCTTAAGCATGCCTAGAATTGGGTGATATGGAGCTTGCCACCCCTCCTCCACTCCTCATAGAATATAGGGGAGGCACTATGGAGGTTGATCCACTAAAACCTTTTGAAATTTCCTCAATAAAAGAATGAGGAACTTTAATTAATTTTGTTTATACTATGCCTTAACCAAGTGCAATGTTTCACACAAAGAAAAAGGCATTGATATGCATTTTGAATACTAAAATATGCATCCAATGGGTAAAGTATCAACGATGGTACCCTTTAAAACTGACTTACACAACTTAGATCTCACGAGAAGAGTAGACTTGATAGGTCAACTACTCAAGTTGACTAGATGAATAGATGCATATAAAACTTCTTGAATACTGACATGGAAAATAAAGTTGTTGACGTAATGGGTGACAACCCCACATAAGAAAAAGATGATCATGGTATTAAAGCATCATTAATGTGACTGGAAAACATAAAGACCAAGAAGCACACCACAATCAACATAACCTCTAAGTGAGTGTGTGAGTTCCTTGATAGCACGTTGATCACTTATCTCTCGTAATCTATTTCCCTCTCCCCAGTGATGCTCTCCCTCCTCATCTAGGAGGGGGAAAATATTGTCCCTACATTCACCTCATTCACACAACAAGTAGTTAGTCCATCTCATAAATCAATTAAGTGCAATAATAACATCTCATATAACATTTCATTGCATATTCAACAATGTAAAATAAAGTCATTTTCTAGGCTAGCATAACTTCACATCAATATATTAATTTCTCTTTCTAACTAGCAGTTACAAAAATAAAATGATGAAGTAAGTTTGGTTAAAATGGGGTGTAACACTTAGAAACTTGTTAACACTAGCTGACTACACATTTCCTGTAGCCAATGCAGATCATCTTTGAGGTTTGGGATTTGTTATACAAACATGACTTGTGATCAAATGAAGGTATCAAGAAATCAGATAGGAGAATGAAGTCTAAGAGAAAGAGTGTGAGCATGAGGATGAGAGTCCATAAATGGAATATGATGTTAAGAATCAAGATGTTGATGGTGTGGCATGTAGGAATGTAATAAGTTTTATCCAAGTATAATTTCATGTTAGTAATTAAATAGTTATGGCCTAGCATGTAGGAACCCCGTTGCAGCAAATTGTAATCATTCAAATCTATAAAATCAATAAAGCTTATGTTGTTCATTAAGTTTTTTGTTGTTTATGTCATGTGTTTGAATTTCACTACATGGTTGGGCAATCCTTCATTAGATCCTTTGCTTGTGATTGAGTCATCATCTCATACCTATCTTGTTTGCATGGGTATATGTTTATTGCTTACATCCTTGTAATGTCATATTGTGCCTTCATTTCCATATCATCCTATTATATTGGGGGCATCATGCTTCCCCTTCATACTATATTGTGCTCTCATTGTCCTATCATGCTTCTAGAGCTATCCTATTAGATTAGAGGCATCTTGCTTACCGCATTCTCTATTTTGCTACCATTACCTTATCATGAGTTGTCATATTACATTGGGGAGCATTATTCTTTCCCCATTCCATCTTGTGCTTACATGTCTAATTATATTCCTAGAGATATCCTACCACACCATGGGCATCACGCCTTCCCCTATCCTATTATGTGTGCTTACATGTCTTATCATGCTCTAAGACCCACATTGGGGAAACTATACCTCCCCATACCACGTATATTGCACTTCTTCAGCTATTTTCACCTTACCAGTTGCCCATATTAGGGGAAACCTTATATCTTGATGTTTATCTCTAGTCCATATGCTTTCATGCCTATCCTACTATATATGTCTTAGTTGCTTCTTACATGATTGTATTCATGACACTCATTACTTTACATGATTTGGTTGCTTCTTTCTTAGTCTACATTTATTTTCATGAACTACACTATTTTTCCTCTCCTCCAATTCCTAGCATTTGATGGATGCAACCAATTAAAGGGGGGCATATACTATTACTAACACTCCTTTGTTGATCTTGTAAATAATTATAGGTACCAATACAATCATTACCTTGTCCAAATGTAGCTTTATTACAGGACATAATAGCACCTAATGTTTCATATTTTGATCACATGACACCCAATACTCCACATTGCTTTTCATATGAGAATTTTTTTCTAAAAGAATTGAGCTAGGAGGATTCACCAACAATAGTACATGTGGTAATGCCGAGACCATTCTCGTGGATTGTGACACATTATATGCAAGGAAGTCTTAACGGTTGATTCATTGAAGGTAGCAATAATCCTAAATTATCCAACCCCAAAAATAGTAATCGAAGTAAAGACATTTTTGGGATATACAAGGTATCATAGAAAGTTCATCAAAGGGATATGTGGTAGTTACTAGGCCAATAGAAGATCTCTTGAAGAAGAAAACAAACAAAACCTTCCAATGGACAGACCAATGCCAAGAAGCCTTTGATACCCTAAAGAAGAAGATAGTAGAGGCACCAATCTTAGTTTTCCCCGGTTTGCAACATCCTTTTCCATGTACATGTCGATGCTTCAAGCACCACAAATGGAGTAGTATTAGTGCAACCAAGAGGGAACAAGGACCATGCAATTGTGTATGCTAGCTGCAAATTGTTACAAGCAGAGAGAAACTACACTACAATAGAAAGAGAGGCATTGGCTATGGTCTATGTGTTACAAAAGCTTAGACACTACCTCTTGGAAACTCCATTCATATTCTTTACAAATTATGAAACACTCAAATACTTAATGAACACACCAGTGATACAAGGGAGAATTTCTAGGTGGCTACTCCTATTTCAAGAATTGGACTTCAAGTTCATTGTAAAACTTGACAAAGCCAACCAAGGGCTAGATTATCTATCTAGGATTGATACAGGTGAAGGGCCGTGGCTACCTAAGGAAGAGTTACCCAGTGCAAGTTTGTTCAAAATAAATGTGATACTAGAAGAACTTACAAAGCCCCTGCAATGTCACTCATGCATTCAATGCCTATTAGAAATATAGGCAAGAAATCTTTGAAATGGAAAGGAATTTTGGCGATGTTGACACTAACGAAACTTGGCAGAGATTATGGGATGATGAACATGAATCACCTACCTCTCCATATGATGTAAGAAATTTATCTGGAAGGGAGGAAGAATTAGAGGAAGTAGAGAAAGAACATGAGCCATCAAGAAAGAGGAAGAAGTTGAAATTGCAAGAAGAATCATAGGAGGAAGAAGATGTGATGATTGTTTTGGCACCATCAGCAGGACCAACAGCCAGCACCATAGTGACTGGAGGCACTCAGGTAAGTATACATATGCCTTCTTCTACTTCTCAGTATTCTCTTGATCCATTAATGACACCCCTCATTTATACAGTTCATCCATTATCTACCACTTTACCCATGATCTCACCATCTTCTTTCTCTTCACCAGTCACCTCACAATTTCAGCCACTCCCCTCTTGAATTTGCCACCATTTTCTCCATCTGTGTTAATGATGCAATCACCATTGCTTGTTGGTCTTGGTTCCATCCTAGAGCAACAACAAGTTACCATACCATATGGTTGGCCACAAGGTTTCCCTTTCGCCGGAGGAGTCATTCAATCCCCGATGGATTTCCATCAGAAAATTGAAACAATAGTAGGAAGGCACAAGAAGCTCACCTTGAAAAACAAAGAAAAAAATAAGGGAGAGCCCATGCAGTGCCACGCATGCATTCATTATATGACCATTGACAATGATCATTAATGATCGCGCATATGACTCCTACAGTGGTCAAACACAACCGAATTGTGCTAAGAGCTCTTGTATTGAGATCTTCCTAGTCCTCATTAGTCATATTAGCATGTTTCTTTGATTTGCCCACCAATGCCTTATGTAGTCCTTGTTGCACCAACAGATCACACATCTTGAGCTTCCACAACTCAAAGTTATTTTTCCCATTGAATTTCTCTACCTCGAACCTCACATTTGAAACCTTCGTCATTTGATGTTGCAGAACAAAACACCAAATCCTAACACAGTCACTGCAAAATAAAAGCTCTGATACCACTTGTTGAAAAACCTTCAAATTTTAATGATAAACTTAAAACTCTAGAAGCATATAATATTGCAGCACAAATTAGTTACAAAGAAATTAGAGATAACAACATAATAACAAACATACAGAATAAGCGATAAAGAAACAACAAGAGGATTTACGTGGTAAAATCCTAGCAATATTCTAAGAAAACATCCACGGGGTAAAGTATCGGTATTCTTATTGTTCAAAGGAAAAATTACTATCTTCACGCAACTATAATTACAATTTAATTTGCTTTTGAAGATTGCAAAGATATATAATATCTTCAACATAACCCCACCATCAATTTTAGAAAAAAATAGATTTTTCTCTTTAGGAAAAAAGTAGATTTAAAACAAAAGATAAAATTTTTACTTTCTTTGTTGTCACAAATCCAGCCATCCGAAGACCAAATCAGCCCAGAATATCACCGATCAAGAATTCAATGGGATGATTTGAGAGGCTGATGTTGATGGCGGTTGGGCAAAATAAGTAGTAGTTTTTCACTGTAATGACAACCAAGTGATGCAAACGCTCTTTTATTTCTTTTCAATACCAGCAATTAACCAACAAACACTAGATTTGTATAGATTTGTATGATATGCACGTAATGTTTGGTTTGGTTAAGTGGGCATCTTCATAGAAAATACTTTTGAATTACGAACATAATAAGCTTCTTCCCTTACAAAAGTAATGATTAAAGAGTTGTTTTATTGTATATTCTTATGGCATCTTCTTTTAGGTTCTATGTGGGGTCTCTTTCTTGCAGAGGATTAAAGCTGTGAAAACAAAATTAAGGCTGCCTTTTTAGGGATATTATTCCAAGAAGGTAAAGTGAATTTTAAATGTGAATTATTTATAAAGATTTTTTGAGCCGCCAACATTTAGGGTACAAATTTCTGCACATTTTTATTGCATTTTAAAAAAAAGTCATTGGGGAGTCTAAATTGCCACCTTTCGTGTTATCCAAAATAGTTTTGTTCAACAACAAAAGCTTTATTAAGAAGTCAGTGAAAGATGGAGGAAATAAAGAAGGAAAGATTCAAAGAGAATTGATTGTTTGGAAAGTAATAGAAGTATTATTTTATGTTACAAAGATAATATTGTAACATACAATTTTAAGAGTATTTTTTAATTTATAATAATATAATTTAAAATAGATTTTGTTCAACAACAAAAGTTTTATTAAGAAGTCAGTAAAAGATGGAGGAAATAAAGAAGGAAAGATTCAAAGAGAATTGATTGTTTGGAAAGAAATAGAAGTATTATTTTATGTTACAAAGATAATATTGTACTATACAATTTTAAGAGTATTTTTTAGTTTATAATAATATAATTTAAAAGATTACATCATTTATGTGGATTTGAAATTGTATTATAGTTTTATTTATAAAAGATGATTAAATAGAAATAATATATGAAAAGATTAAGATGCTTAATGAATATAGAAAATAGTTATTGGATCTTGTTGACATGTGGTTTAGCACATCTCAATTCAAATAAAACACTAATGTATTTTTCTTCTCTTGAAAGGAAATCAGATTTCCCCAAGGTCTATATCACCAAGTTATGGTCATGCAAGATAACTCAATGACTAATGAACTGTTGTTCCAATCTAAAGGACTTCAATGGATCTAAGTTAAATCAAATAAAGAACCATGACTATTGCACAAAAAATTAGTAACTTAAATTATTTAACATATAAATTAAACTAATCTAGGAATCAATTCATTGCATGGATTTGTCCTTTTACATTCAGAATCAACAATGAAAACACTTGTAATCAAGAAAAACATAAGTTGGTAAATTAGATTGCAAGTAAGATCCTACCCTAAAAAATATTTAAAAGAATTTACAAAAGATAATAAGGGCAAAGAGAGAAAGAATGAGCCTATTTTGTAGTAATGTAAAGTCTAAATCCTTTTGAGAAGAAAAAATTCTTGAAAAACCACTCTTGCTTGATCAATTCACATATAATTAGTGACACAAGATGGTGCAAATGTCTGAGGGGCAACTCAACCATGAAGAAACATGTAACCCATTACCATATGTATGTACAAATTAGAAAACATAGTCCTTCACAACCTTGAATTCATATGATCTTCTAGTTAAAATATGTGAGAATCCATCTTACTCGATTAAATTTCAAGACAATACATAAATAGCAGCATAACTCACTATATAAAACCTAAGAAAAATAAAGAAAGCAACTAATAATAAAAATCTAAAATTACATGAAAAATAAAGGTTCCAACCCTTTTACGGTTTTACAACAATTCTTTATAGGGTTTCAGTTCAAAGGTAATAAATTTTCTTTTTGTATTGAAAAAAATGTGAGTTGCACTAGAAGAATGCAATCAAATGACTACAAACAAACCAGCAGGTCCTACAAATACATCCATAGAAACCTCACTGAAAAAATCAATACAAAAACTAAGATAGCTACAAAATAGAGATACAACATTGCAATCTAAAACAACAAAGGCAAACACTATGACTTTAGACACATTGACAGCTACAGAATAAAAAATAAATAGTTGTTACTGCTGATCAATGAAAGGATCTCCTCAAACCTGGATGGAACATTGTCTTCACATGGATTAGGATGCATCAAAAGAACCCTTCCAAGTATTAAAGGCACTGCAATCATTGTACGAAGATAGAATTTAGATTTTCCTTGTTTGAAGTTGTCGAACCTAATATTTTATAAGCTGGAGTTGATGAACAACCTTCCATTTTTTCTCTAAATCCCCATGTAATTGTGTAAAAAGAGAAACATTGTGGAGAAAAACTTCAAAGTAAATCTGTAAAATTCTTGTTTCCTGATGAAAAGTAGATTTAGAGAAAGCTACCATACATCTATTCTTCCATATTTACAATAAAATAACTTGTCTAATAAATTCAGCAATAATATTTTTATTTATGCCCATCCCCAGAAGTGTTTCTTTCCAGTTTAATTGATGACTAAATACAACAAGTAAATCATTGAAAATGACCTTCCATTGTTTGTTAGCATATGCATAGTCCCAAAATGCATGTTTTAAGTCTTCTCTTGATTGACAAAATGGGCATCTAATGGGTTGGATCACAATGCCTTTCAATCTGTCTCTAATAGGCAATTTATAGTGCAAGATTTTCCAGGCCATGAATTGAGCATCTGCACCAACTTTGTACTATTGAACACATCCAGATACTGAGAGGGGGGTGAATCAATATCCAAACAAATCTAAAATCCTCTAGAGAAGATTAAAACTTAAACTTTACAGCATTAACAAAAACATAAAAGATCAACCCAATGCATAACACCATATATACGTGCAAAACCCCAAAGGGGAAAAACCATGGTGAGGATTAACTCACAATATATGAAGCTCACTATAATAAAAGTTACAACTTTGTTTTAGGGCTACAACCCAAGGAAGCTACTACTCCCTACAGACTTTGTTTTAGGGCTTCAACTCAAGGAAGCTACTACTCCCTGAAGAAAGGTTTTAGGGTCACTCTCAAGGAAGCTACAACTCCCTGCAGAGTTTGTTTTAGGGCTACAACCCAAGGAAGCAACTACTCCTTGAACTGAGAACAAACTCAGAAATGATTACAACATGACAGTCCTTCCACTGCATGAAACTGACAATGAAGCTCACTCCATTTGATGATTGCAATTCTACCTTTTCACTCCTCTTTTGATAATTGCTCTTCTACTTTGACAACTTTTGCACCTTCTTTAACAGTCTTATCTACATCTTACTGACTCACTGCTTTTAGCCTTTAAGAAGTTTTGTTTTTGGCTCACTGCCTCCAACAATATGTTAGGCACACTCTTCACTTCCTTTATGTCACCAAAAACTCTTCAAGATGAATCCGGATAGGATCTACCACTTCTACTCTTTCTCTTTCAATCACACATCATAATACAATACACATCTATATTCCACTTCACACATTCATATTCGCAATCATACTCCACCTAGATCAACTAAGTTTACAATATATACATGATATTACATTGATTACATTGTATGTCGGCCAAAGACAATAACAATATTACATTTTACAAGTCAGCCAGAGATCAAAGTAGCATGAAACATGTAGAGGACAAGCCCTAACATGTGCTAGGATATGGTGTTGTACACCATTGCATAATTTGATATATTTTATAATGTTGTAATTAAATAATTATTTAGTTGTGATGCACCTAGGTGGTGTGGTTAATCACACTATGTAATTATTTGGGTCCACTTTATGTTGTATTGTAACATTGGGATATTTTTTGTATTATTTGATTTATTGGGAAAATGTAGTACCAATAGTCAAATGTGGGGTCAAGTGGTTTTGTGTTACCCATGGTTTTGGGGCACATGGTTTTCTCAATGTAGTGTGTGATCTTATATTATAAAAGCAAGCACAATGTTATTATTTGAGGTTGGCTGGATTATTCATTGTAGGTGAACGGGAGGTTTTGTGAGAGGTTGTCATTGTATTAAGCTCTCTCCTATAAGTGCATATTGTGAAGCATGGCAGGTGATGTGTGGATTCATGCTTATACACATGGAGGATGCATTGGAGGTGCTTGATGGTTTAGAGGTATTCATGGAGGCTCATGGATTGTATTGTATTGTTTCATTGTTGAATAATGCATGTGAGCATGGATGCTTTTGGAGGCTGGGTTTTTCTCTACAAAGGGTTTTCCTAGGGTATATCTTGTGTTTCCTTGTTGCTTGTTCATTGATCTTTTGCATTATGGTTGTTTCTGCATCTTATTTCTCCTATTGGGTTATGTGGAATTGGTTTAATTAGACCTGCAAATTCCTAACAGTTGGTATCAGAACCATATTTATGGTTGAGGGAGGTGTGATCTCCCTAGATGTGTATAACCCTTTTGTATGTAGATTAGATGCAAAATGGAAGCCATGGAAATGTGTGGAAGGATTGAAGGCATTACAAGGTTTTGTGCAAGTTGTATTGCAGTTTGGGGGTTCTGGGTATTGGAGATTTGTTGTGCATGTTGCAGATCTAATGATTGAAAAATCATGGCTGAAGAGGGTTTTTTTGGTTTAGCTTCATGAGGGTTTTGATGAGCAAATTTCACAAATGACTTCCTGGGACAAAACATACCTTGCCATTGAGTCCAGGAGGCCTGAGAGACAAAGATTCATATAAAATTTGCCTATGTTTGGTTATTGGACAAAAATGCAAAAAAATTTAAACTGCCAGGTTCACCAGTACAGTTGTACGACTGTCGCAGTGTGCAAAGGTACACTGAAGAAAAAAAATTATCCTGCGCAATAATAATTTTTTTATTATAGTTTTTTGTTTCAAAAATTTTCATTGAAAAACTATATTAATTTTTTTTTAAAGGTATCAAAGCAAAAAAAAATTATGGGGGGGCGGGGGTCTGCAAACCCTTGTACCATGTCCCCTGTACTTTGTGTATGATGTAGAGAGGTACCAGCGGGTACTATCGGCGTATGCTAGTTGGCCCCGTCGAACCCACCCCCTTTCCCGTCAGCCTTTGGGTCGTTCGCCCAAGGCAGCCCTAAGGGCTTTAAAACTTTTTTTTTAATTATACTAAACTTTGATTTTGCCTTTCAGTGGTGGGGAGAAGATTTTTAATATGACAGCGACACTTTTAATTAAATATTAGTTTCGAACCTTGTTTAAATTAAAACCTCCTTAATATCCCTTTTGGGGTCTGATGGAAAATATGAAGACAAATTGAAAAACATTTAAAATCCACCTACGCTGTTAGAGACTAATGATGCCAGCTCAGATGCCACGTCACCAACCACCTCATTGCCCAGTTAGTGCACAGTCACACTTGCGTCAGCGATGATGTTAGTAGTGTACTAGGGCCCACTAGGGGTCTAGTTTTAGCCCTAGGAGTGCCTTTTCTTCTGGGGGGCATAACTTTCACATATGATATCAATTTTTTGACTTCTTATAGGCATTGGAAAGATCTCTCTGAGCACTACACAGTGATATAGGTTTCATGACTAGATTTTGCTATTTATGTTAGAATTTGGTGCCTGAATCTCACATTGCTCCGGTACAGTTTTATGCTCATAACTTTTACGTACGGAGTCAGATTTTTGATTTCGGATAGGCGTTCGAGAGCTCTTACAGTGTACTACAATTTGGATCATGTAGATTTTTAGTTTGATGTGTAGAGAGTTTTGTGCTTGTTTTATCACTTATAGGAGCCTGAGATTCAGAGTGCATCTATGATTGCATTCGGATGGATTTTTTGGCACAGACTTGTGGGAGTACATGTTGTTATGAGACCATCAACATGGTACAATAGGTTTTCAGATTTGGTGCTTCCTGATACAAGTTTACTGGTGTTTTTCAAAGTTACAACTTTGATGGAGACAGGTATAGGTTGTCTTCTGGTTTGAGGACATGGTTGATACTCGTGTGAGACTTGGAGTCTCGTTTCAGTGGGAGTTGAGTACAGGTACATCGATGACAATGTTATGGTGTCATGGATATGCAGACACACTTTTGCATTGACACGACATGATCATGTATGCGATTGACATGTATGGGCTATGATGTTCAATTCATGATTACAGGTGGTGTTGTGGTGTTGTTTTAGGGGATTGTTCTTATCTCCTAAATGCTTGATTAGTTCCTTGACTACGGTTACTCATTTATGGACTTATTGGCAAATTGAATCTAGAGTTGATTTGGTGTTTGAGTCTTGGAGTCTACAGGTTGTCTTCTTTGATATCACAATTTGTAGTTTACTAGTGTGATGATGAGTTTGCATGTTACATTTGTTTTGGATCTACGAGTTATGTAGTTTTGTGGATTAGCTACCCCTTGGCTATAGTGAGATGACTCAAATGTGGACTGTCTTTATCCACCAAATTGATTCAGTGTTTATGCAGACTTTGTTATTTGGCCTTGTCTATGGTCATTTGTATATTGGTATGTTGCTTTGAGATGAGAGGATGGATTATTAGAGTGCCTAGATAGTTGATTGTTGGGACTTGTAGCATGTTTATCATGATGTCATGGAGAGCTTGGATACATGGTTTCATGTTAGCTTTTGACAGTGATGGTTTTATCTTCTTGATTGGAGTTTTTGGTTCACTATCTACCTTTTGGGAGCTGTTGATGTTACAGTGGGATTCCTTGATTGGTTTTGAGCCATGGACAATCTACATTTAGGAGATGGTTATTTTGTTGTCGTGGATAGGTTGGTATCATGGTTCAGTGGGAGCTTTGGTAGCATGTTGGATTCATCATACATGATGGATGATCTTTTGTAGTGGTTGTGGGTGTCATGGAGGAGCTCTTCGTAGTGAGAGTTCTTTGACATTGTTTAGTTCTATTGACAGGAGATGGTTATCTTCATATGATTAGAGATGTTGACATCTTGGTTTACCATGGAGGACTCCTTTGAGTCTTTGGTTGAGGTATCGGTTTATGATTTGTCAGTATGACATGTTTATCCTTGATTTAGAGATGTTGACATTGTGTCTTGATTCTTGATACCGGTTTAGAGTTTTGGCATGATATAGGTTCTCTTGAGACAAGATGTATGCATCATTGTATGCTTTTTTGCATGTGATCTCCTTGCAGGAGATGGTTAGATCACGATGGCATGATGGGCTTCTTGATTATGCATATGTGCAATAGGAGCATTGATAGTGTTCTTGTTTGTTCTCTTGGTATTGAGTACTTTGATCATTTACTTGATTACTTCATGATGGTGTTATGTTGCATTTGGAGTTTGGAATGTACTAGTCAGTTACAAGTGCTCATGGATACTTGGAGGCTTAGGTGAGGCTGGAGTTCTCTTTTGATTAGAGACACTTGTTGAGATGGTTACTCTTTGGAGGTTTTAGTAGATAGACCAAGGAGCCTTACACCTGGATATGGACATGAGTTCATGATTGACCTAGAGGAGATTGTTCTTGGAGAGAGTCATTGTGTCTTGGTGTATCCTAGAGGAGCATTCTTATTCCCCACTCTTGGTCTACTCGGCAATTTATCATCTATGAGGTATTGCCTATCCTTTTAGATGCATTTTGCTTTATGTTTCATCTTCTCATAGATATGGATCTTGAGCTAGTTATTGGTTTTGAAGGGTTCATTTGAGGGATGTTAGCATGGTTATATTCTTGTTTGTATGGTTTGATTTATGATGTTCATTATGAGGAGTTTAGGAGATGTGATTGGGCTTATTCTTGGTTATGGAATGGTTATGAGTTTGGTCTATCTTGATTAGAAAGGGTTACATCCATGTTGGTTACATGTTACATGTTACATATGTTCATTTGATCTTATGAGATTGGATGGTTGGGTGTTGTTGAGGCTTTTCATTTGGGGTTGCAGAGGAGATCATACTTGACCCAACTTAGCACTTTGAGGTGTTGTAGAAGGATAATATGATTTACATGTTTTCTCTTTTTGTCATATGCCTTCTTCCTAGAGGATCATATTGATATGGTTGGACTTTGGGAGAGTTATGGTGGCATGTTGTGAGAGAGTATGTAGTGATTTATCATGCATGTGTAGATCATTGCGATTGTTCTTGATACTACTTTGGCTCGCTGGTTAGCCGCACCTTGGTTTGAGTGTTGATTGATAGACTTGGTATGCCTTGGATCTATTTTTCGATTTGACATTACCCATGCAGTGGGAGTTCTTGGATGTATGTTTTCTTCATTGACAGGTTTTATACGTGGAGCTTGTTATTGCAGTTTATGGGTTGGATATGTTGTTGGCATGAGTTTATTGAGTTGTTGATACCTATGAGGTATGGATGGTTGGATGTATTAGCATATGCTATGGATGTTATTTCCAACCATGTGGGTTTTTTACCTTTTGATAGTTGCTTGGAGCCTTATGTTATCACTTGGATTTGATGCTTGTGTTCTTTGGATTGGTGCATCTTCACCTTGGCATGTTTATTTTCTTCTATAGGTGGCACATTAGAGGATGGCAGGAGTTCTTGCCTGAGATGGTGGTCACTTTGCTTTTGTTGTAGGTATCTTGATGGAGCACGAGAGCATTCTAGAGATTCATGTGATATCATGTTTGCCTATGATGATGTATTTCATTGATTGACCCTTATGCAATGTATACAACAAGTGGGAGAATGTTGGGATATGGTGTTGTACACCATTACATAATTTGATATATTTTATAATGTTGTAATTAAATAATTATTTAGTTGTGATGCACGTAGGTGGTGTGGTTAATCACACTATGTAATTATTTGGGTCCTTTTTATGTTGTATTGTAACATTGGGATATTATTTGTATTATTTGATTTATTGGGAAAATGTAGTACCAATAGTCAAATGCAGGGTCAAGTGGTTTTGTGTTACCCATGGTTTTGGGGAACATGGTTTTCTCAATGTAATGTGTGAGCTTATATTATAAAAGCAAGCACAATGTTATTGTTTGAGGTTGGTTGGATTATTCATTGTAGGTGAATGGGAGATTTTATGAGAGGTTGTCATTGTATTGAGCTCTCTCCTGTAAGTGCATACCGTGAAGCATGGTAGGTGATGTGTGGATTCATGCTTGTACACATGGAGGATGCATTGGAGGTGCTTGATGGTTCAAAGGTATTCATGGAGGCTCATTGATTGTATTGTAATGTTTCATTGTTGAATAATACATGCGAGCATGGATGCTTTTGGAGGATGGGTTTTTCCCTACAAAGGGTTTTCCCAGGGTATATCTTGTGTTTCCTTGTTACTTGGTCATTGATCTTTTGCATTATGGTTGTTTTTGCATCTTGTTTCTCCTATTGGGTTATGTGGAATTGTTTTAATTAGACCTACAAATTCCTAACAACATGAACTACACACAACACCAAGAAGAGAAACATGCCTTGTGGATTCCAACACATGTTTGACCTAGTCCTAAACATCCTTCACGGCATCATCCTTCTTAGAATAACCTTTGCATGCTTCCCAAAATTGAATTAGGTCGCCCTTAAGCAAGAAAACATGAAGCTTGTAGCACATCAGTCATTACAACTTGACAATACGCATGGAAGATTAAACATTACTTGTGCTTCTCCCAAATGAGTCAGCATGACCCACACAACATCTCTAACCACTCCTTAAACTTCACAAAGCAATAACTTTGTGGGGCACATCACCAACATTCCCAAGTTAGCCTCAACAACAATAACTCTTCACAAAATAACTTGAAAACTTTGTACAGTACTGGAAACACGAAAGATCTACATGTGCTTCAAACCTGAGAAACATAGAGACATGTAGAATGTCCACATAAACTCATATAGCTAATTTGTACAATCTCCAACTAGCACAAGTACTCAAACATTTGTTTTGTAGAACAATTGGGCATCTAGAACCATCTGTAGTACATTGTTGTTTTATAAACTAAACTTGCAGACCACCAAATCACTTGATATTGTATAGTAGTATGCATTGAACATCCCTAAACATATTCACAAAATTGCATGGACAAACCTTCACTTCTGGAGGAATGCAGAGCATTCCAACCAACCTTCATCATCACTTTATTCTACTAGAGCACAGATCAGAACTCTGTCACTTATAACTTTCACTGCAGATGGACAAATGATATAAAATTTGAATTTAGTACCTTCTCAACACACTGGTCACTTAACTTCTAAACTACATGACCATATCTTTAAATGTGAAGGAATGCAGAGCATTCTCCCAAATGGTCTTCAAGGCAAAATTCTATAGCAGAAACCTTCACCAACATCCGGAGACCAGAGTCTTCTTGTAACAACACATACATCCTTAGGAACAACAGAAAAGAGCATACAACATGCTACAGACCATCAGTACCATCTTTCCAACATTAGCATTATTTCTAATCACCATCTTAATGCTTCTAATTCCCATCTTAACATATCATCATGATATCATCTTTGTTGACAACAAGCATTCTTAACACAAACTTAATTGACATTAAACAAGGCATGACATCCAACCATGAACATCATCAACATCACTATTAGCACACCATCATAGTCTATCATTAAGATGAGCATCCAAGCTGAGTGTTGACATCAATAACAACTACACCAGTGACAACCTTATGTGGCATATGTGCAACAATGTCCCCCTTTGGCATTCATGGAAAAAAAACACCTAATCATTCTCCCCCTTTGACATCAAGGACAAAGGGAAACAACTTCACCCCCTTAGTGCACAAACTCTCCTTTTCAATTTTCTCCCCCTATCAGCAATAACCACTACCAGCTCCCCCTGAGAGGTAGCCACCATCAATCCAGGAAAAAGATATAGCATGAATTACTCTCCCCAGATAGATGCACCAACTATGCATTTAGCAAGGAGAGGAAATTACCCCTAACTTTTGTCAGAGATACTCAAAGGTATCCTTTGCAAGAGCCTTTGTAAAAATATCTGCAATTTGATCCTTTGTTGGAACATATTCCAACTTCACTTCTTTATCTTCAACTTCTCTCTCAAAAAGTGATACCTAATTGATATATGCTTGGTTCTAGAATGCATCACTAGATTCTTGGAAATATTGATAGCACTAGTATTATCACACAAAATAGGAATAGGCTCATCATATTGTACCTTGATATCCTTCAATGTTTGATTCATCCACAACAATTGTGTATAGCAAGATGCTGCAGCAATATACTCTGCCTTTGCAGTTGATAAAGATATTGATTCTTGTTTCTTACTATGCCATGAAACCAATCTGCTTCCTAAAAAGAAAGCACCACCACTTGTACTTCTTCTATCATCACAACTAGCCCAATCAGCATCAGTGTAAGCACTTAGATCAAAATCATTACCTCTTGGATACCATAAGCCCTAATCTAGAGTGCCCTTCAAATATCTGAATATTCTTTTTACTAACTTCTCATGAGTTTGCTTAGCATTAGCTTGATATCTAGCAATCACACATATTGCATGCATAATATCAGGTCTAGAAGTAGTCAAGTATAATAATCATCCAATCATAGATATATAAATAGTATGATCAACCTCAGGTGACTCATCAGCGTTGTGCAAGTGACAACCAATAACCATAGGAGTACTTATTGGTTTGGAATCCTCCATACCAAATTTCTTCAACATCTCTCTAACATACTTATCCTGAGAAACAAAGATACCATCATCTAACTGAACAATTTGAAGCCCAAGTAAGATATCTCACCAATCATAGACATCTCAAATTCTTTCTGCATCTCTTCTGCAAAGCTTTTACACATATTATCATCTCCACCAAAGATGATGTCATCAACATATATAGCAACTATCAAAATCATGTCTCCCTCTTCCTTAATGTAAAAATTACTATTTGTATACACCTAAAAATGGAAAAGACAAATTAAATAAATATTTATTATTTATTTAATTCCCATTCTTCTATCATTTAATAAATTCATCAATTTATCTATTTGATTCACATTCATCATTAATAGTCCAAATATTAAATAAATGTCAATTTATTTAATTAAGTCAATTAAACCCATTCTTCTAATGTCATCCCTTAATTAAATAATAATCAAATTATTTAATCCCAAATCATCCTATTCTAAAGTTCTAAGTCCATAATTCCACATCATCTTTCCACCTCACACATCCACCTCACCTTGTTGCACATGTAATTAAATATTTTAAATATTTAATTAATCTATTTTCCCTCACCCACATGTCCTATTGTTTCTCTAACTATCCCTATTCCAAAGGGCATCGTCTCTCCATGTCACCATGGTCAAAGGGTGCTTTGAGACACTTGTCCCATGAATCCCTATATTCTTTATAACCATCCTATAATCATGGTCTCCTTGTTTGACCTTCTCTCCTTGGTCATGGTGAGCCTTGTGACATGTGGACTCATGTCACACCTTTCTCTCCTCCATGTCAAGGTGAGAGGAACATCTTCCCTCTTTCTCTCCCTCATCTCAACCAATTCAATCCTCACCATACACCTCTCAAGATTTCTCCACCATTAAGATCTTGACATGTGGATTTGGCCCCTTGGCCTATAAAAGGAAGCTCATACCCTCATTCTATCATCCACAAGCTATAGCAAACTTACTCTGCCAGAATTATACTAGCGTGCCTTTAGCAAAACATCCATATTGTTCATTGCATTATCTCCATTATCCTCATATCCACACAATCATGTCTTCAATCATCCATCTCTCATCTTCATAAGAGTTGCATTGTAGATAATCTCCATTGCATTATCCAACTATAGCCATTCAAGTATTCTCATCTTCAAACAGTGAGGAAGTGCACACTTCTGAGAGTTCTATTCATCAACAAGATCAATACAAGATAGGCAATAATGGAAGCTTCGAGGTAAATCAATCTTCAAGGTAATATATCTTTGTTTATTTGATTTGCATCATATTTCATTGAGTTATTGGATTACTAGTAGTTTAATACAGTTGACAATATTTCGTCTAACATTTTTGGCACCCACCATGGGGCCTTGCCCCGTTTTTAACTTCCATCTGAGTGGTTTGTGAAGGTTCTGTCACAACAAGTCATTCCTACACATACAACTTCCAGTTCTACGCATTCAACATTTCCTGCTCCACTTATAACTTTCTGCGCATCCAACCTGTATTGCTACGCATCTAACGAATCTTCCTGCGCTTTTGATTTTCCTATGCATATACAACACAGTCCTGCACTTTTGATTCTTATTGTTGTGCATTTACAAATCCGCACATGTACATCACAGTGCTACACATATGACCTGCAGTCCTACTTATCTGATTTGTCAAAGAAAGTTGTAATATTTTTATAAGATTTTTCATACTATCATTTGCAGGTGTTAGGAGCTGGACTGTCATTTTAGTTGCATTATTAATCCACCTAGAACTAATTAGGAGAGAGTAACTTAATATGTTCATGCAAATAATCACATAGACATAACTAGGAGGAAAGTAAATCATTTTGTTGCATCACAACTTGCATCTAGTCCCAACCTAGGGGTTAAAACTAAACAATTTCTTTATATTTTTACTATCTTGCACTGCAATCTATCACATAGTTTAATAGGGGAAAGTAACACTTATTTATTTCTCCAAACAACAATCTACACCAGACTTGTTAGAGGGTTAAAATTAACAAAATCTTTTCCAAGTTATTGCTATCTTGTTAAGAACTTCAATGCTTGATAGAGTTAACACATTTTGTTATTTTTCTTTTAACTAGGAGGATAAAGAACCACTATTTTCTATGCTTGAAAATGATAATAGGTCTATGCTCTCCCCTTATTTGGGTGACCAAAATGCCAAACTTATCATTTTATCTTTGTCACCTTTAAGAGAGGTCTGCCCTTAGGAACACGTTTCTTCCAAGTGGGACAACCTCGAGTGATAACGGGTTAAAGCCAAGACACCTCCAAGTCACTTAAAATAAATTGTGTTTGTGATGAAAGTTGCAAACAACGAGTGTTGTTGTGTTACACTGACAAATGTTTCCCCCAAAACCTTGTGGAGCGTAACCTCTACACACTGGGAAGCCTCCTTATCAAAGCGAATTGTCACATGTGTAACCACCCGAACAGATGCCTTGATTAAAATCCATTTGTCTTAGTAAGCCAAAAACCCCTATTTGTTGACATAGGAGGAGGAACCTCTGAAGCCATCCAACATCATACACTCATCTAGTGTGGAGATAGAAAGTTTAACTCTTTGGACGAACTGTACTTGATATGCGTGTGAAGTGAGTGCCATGGAGGGGAGCCAGTGCTATCAAGTTACTATTTGTCACACCTTTATGCAAGTGGCTGGAGTAAAATCCAAGTTAAAACTCATCAAATATTTTCTTTGCCATCCCTAGGACTGTAATTGTTTGTTTTTAATTTTTTCAAGTGATCATGGAAACCTTTTGTTCTCTATGTTTTCTTGCAATAACTTGAACCAAGATCAGCATTGCAAACCTTAGATTAACTTAGGAAAACATTCCAAAAAAATCAAATTGTCAAACTAAAGCAGAAGACCAAGTACCTGCAGTTATGTGCATTTAAACCATTCTGCTATGCATATAACAAGTTTTTCTACACATTTGATCTAGATGTGCATTCAACCTATTCTGCTACGCATTTGAACCATTTTGTTGCACTTATGATATTTTTACACATTTGACACACAGAGCAGCGCATATAAACCACAGTACTGCACATTCAAAAATTAGAACATTTCAATCAAATCTGTGCATTTGACCCACAGAGATGTGCATTTGACCCTTTATCCTACACGTTTGAAGCTGTGCATCCAAAATAGAGAGATATTCCATACATTGTGGGGTAAAAACATTATCAGTTTAGAGTACCCTTTTTGCTATAGTTTAAACCTAAAAAATTAGTTATACCTTGCAATCACCTTTTCATATCATTTTCACAAACATCTTCTTTTCACATCATTACCTTGTTCTCAAAACACCTCAAATCAAACCACAACTTGCTTCTAGGACCTAGTTGATACTCTACCAATCCAAACAAGAGCTAGTTAGTTTTTATAATAGGATTTTCAAATCATTCTTCCCAAAAAAAACTATACTAGTGTAACCTTGACAAGAGAATTGTCTTCATCAAATAGCAGTATCAATCTATCCCTATTTAGACTGCCCCTTGTATTGACACTTCGATAGCTATTAAGCATTATAGCTCAAGAATTACCTTGTTTGAGGCAAACATAGAATCAACAAAAACCGTAGCAAAACCTATTCCAATCAAACTCACCTTCTACCATATCACACCACCAATCAAAATCAAATCTAACAAATTTCACAATCTAATTTTATCCCATCCCAAAAATCTTGCATCTCAATCAAAACATGATGTAGGAGCATCCCTAGCTCAAGAGCAATCTTGCATCAACCAAAAAAAATATTTGCATTTTAGTTTTTTTTGCATTTCAGTTCTTTCATTTTCCAGTTCAGTTCAGGTAGTTTAGTCATAAGCAGTTTCAACTTGTGGTCTAGTTTTGGCATTTCACACCTTAGGGATCTGGACTTAGCATCTATATTCATTCATCTACATCATAATAATTTAGAGCATTTGGATCAGTTACCAGAACGTTATTGATATCAGAAGATCAAATGTTCTCTCAAAGCAGAGCTTCCTGATAGTCTCAGACAAATCAGCTAAAGGAGAAGGCTTGTGGATCATTCCTTAACTTGCAAATCCTAATGACACATCATTCAATGATCCTTGGTTCGTGTCTGACCTTCCCTGGAGGTCCGCACATTGTTCCATTCATTTGTGGGCGTGTTCTATGCATTTAGGTCTGACCTATTTGTGAACACGTTACAACTCTTCATTGAAGTTTGTGATCTTCCTTGGCTGACGCGGAGGAATCTATTGGTCCAGATATGATATATAATGATGTAATAGATCCTTAGGAAGGTAGTTAGCAATTGATTCATAATCATTAGTTTAGATTTTGTGCGAATGAGCTTCAAAGCTTAATCTTGTGCATATATGTAATCAGGCATGTGAGCCCTAATTGTAAGCCCGCATGTTACCAGCTAGATTGTATTTGAATTCTATGATATACTGAAGGACTTAATCTACATTTGCTCTATTTCTTTTGATTTGTTTCTATTGTGTTTACTCTTGTTGCATGGTCTGGGTAGTTCATTTTGTGAACCCTCCTACCATGACTGCACCAATTGGTATCAGAGCGAAAGTTTGACTCTTTGAAGTGAATTGGTGAAAGGGATTCTATAAGATCTTGTTGTAAGAAGATCGCTGGTCCAAAGCAGGTTACTCGTACACAACCGATCACCGATTGGGAGGCAATTGTCACTTGTAGCCTGATTGCTGAATTTGAGGCAGTTTGCACTTGATCTTAGGAAGATGTCACCGCGAAGAGTTCCTCCTGTTGGTACAATGGCTAATAGAATGGATGAAATGATGGAGCTAATGAGAACAATGTGAATTCATTTGGATGTTGTCAAAGAAGATAGGCAAAGAGGATTAACACCTAGACCTAATGTTGAAAGTGATGATGAAGAAGAATTTCAATTTGCTAAACAAACTGGAAAAACCCTAAAAGGTCATGAAGAAGAAGAATCAGATCAGGTAAAGATGTTGCGAGCTATTTCAAAGATTGGAAAGAGACCTAGAGTTGATGTGCTGAATTATACTGGTAACTTGAACCCTGAAGAGTTGATTGACTCAATAAATGACATGGAAGAATACTTTGAATATGAGGAGGTTGAAGATTCAGAAAAGGTGAAATTTGCAAAGACAAAGTTGAAGGGACATGCTACTATATGGTGGAAAGAAGTTTAGTTGGAAAGAAACAGAAGAGGGAAGGAAAAGATTACAAAGTAGGACCGGATGGTGACAAAGTTAAAGAATCAGTTCATACCTATTGAATATGAGTTGGAATTGTTGAAAAGATTGCAAAACCTGAGGCAAAAGGAGAAATTTGTGAAGGAGTACACTGAAGAATTTCATAAGATGATCATAAGAATAGGACACAGTGAAGCAAACAAGCAGAAAGTGGCTAGATATATCAATGGACTGAGATTGAACATTTAAGAGGAATTGAGTTTGGTAAGGATAAAATCTTTGGAAGAAGCATATCAGTTTGCCCTGAAAGTTGAAGAGAAGCTGAATAAGAAGCATGATCAAAGACAAAGAGGCGGAGGAGTTAAATTTTAGAGAGGTAGAACAATTTTCGGAGGAGACAGATCATTTGTGGAGTAGAACAAGTTTGGCAGACCCTTTAAGAAGGATGACAGAGATAACAATGCTTACCGGAAAGATGACATAATTTTTTACCAGAGAGGAAACCCTAGTGCATACCAGAATGAAGGATACAGAAGAGAAGGAAGAGGATTTGATAAGATAACATTCAGAGGTACTTGTTTCAAGTGTGGAGGTGAAGGACATAAAGCATTTGAATGCAATCAAGGTAGTACAAGTAAGAGGACAAAAAATAGTGGAAGAGTAGCCTATGTTGAAGAAGAACCTATTAAACTAAGTGATCCCTGTTTAGTTAGAAAACTAGAGAAAGAAGAATCATTGGTGATGAGGAGAGCACTATTTCAAGTAGAGACAAATGAGGAACCACCACAGAGGAAAAGCTTGTTCAGAACTAGATGCAAATCAGGAGGTAAGTGTTGTATAGTTGTAATTGATAGTGGTAGTTTAGATAACGTAGTTTCAGAGGAGATGGTGACTAAGATGAAGTTGGAAAGATTGAAACACCCTAAGCCTTACCAGATAGCATGGATTCAGGATGATCATAAGGTACTAGTAAGTGAACAATGTTTGGTGAAATTTCATATTAGATCTTATCATGATGAAGTCTTGTGTGATATTATGCCTATGGATGTTTGTCATATCTTGTTGGGTAGACCTTAGTAGTATGATAGAAAAGCTATACATGATGGAAGAAAGAATACATATACTATAACAACAAATGGAAAGAGAATTACTTTGATTCCTTTGGAGGATGACCCTAAGAGTGAAGTATGTGGGAATGCTAGAATCTGTTTGGTAGATGGAAGAAAATTTCTGGATGGTTTGAGACATGAGAGTATGTGTTATGCCTTGATTCCTAAGAAGCCTGAAGCATTGAAGGAGGCTGAAGAATCACAATTGGAGGAGATAAAGGAGTTGCTGACAGAGTATGAAATCATATCAGATAATGTACCTGAAGGATTGCCACATATAAGGAGTATCAGTCATCACATGGATCTTATATCAGGAGCAAGTTTTCCTAACAAAGCAACACATAGGATGACATCAGCAGAGAATGAGGAATTGAATAGACAGATACAAGATTTGTTGAGGAAAGGTTTGATAATAGAAAGTTTGAGTCCTTGTGTGGTACCTGCAGTGTTAGAACCTAAGAAGGATGGAGAATGGAGAATGTGTACTGATTCTAGAGCTATAAACAGGATTGTAGTTAAGTTTAGATTCCCTTTACCTAGGATGGATGACATCATGGATTGTTTGAGTGGAGCAAGATATTTCACAAAGATAAATTTGAAGAGTGGATACCATCAGATCAAAATCAGAGAAGGTGATGAATGGAAGACTTCTTTTAAGACAAATGAAGGATTGTATGAGTGGTTAGTGATGCCTTTTGGATTGACAAATGCACTGAGTACTTTCATGAGATTGATGAATGAAGTCTTGAAGAAATTCTTGGGTAAGTTTGTGATTGTATAATTGGATGATATTCAGATTTTCAATAAGACAAAAGAAGAACATTTGTGGCATATTAGACAAGTTTTGCAAAGGTTGAGAGAAGAAAAGTTGTTGATAAACATCAAGAAGTGTAGTCTCATGAAGGAAGAACTAGTGTATTTGGGATTTGTGATTTTTGCGGAAGGATTGAAGATGGACCCTGAGAAAGTCAGAGCAATTGTTGAATGGCCTACGCTAGAGAGCATTACAGAGGTTAGATCATTTCATGGATTGGCTAGTTTCTACCAGAAGCTCATCAAAAAATTTAGTTCGGTTTGTAACCCTATGACAGAGACAATGAGAGGTGACAGAAAAGATTTCAAGTGGACATCAAGAGCAGACAAAATTTTTAAGTTGTTGAAGCAAAATGTGACAGAGCAGCCTATTTTGTCATTACCAGATTTCAATAAGGTATTTCAAGTTGATTGTGATGCAAGTGGAAGTGTAATTGGAGCAGTATTAAGTCAAGAAGGTAGACCTGTGGCATATTTCAGTGAGAAGTTGAAAGATGCAAGGAGAAGATATTTAGTTTATGATCAAGAGTTCTATGCCATAATTCAAGCCTTGAAGAAGTGGAGACATTACTTGTTGCCTAAGGAGTTTATGTTGTATACAAATCATCAAGCTTTGTAGTATTTGAACAGTCAAGGTAAGTTGAATTAGAGACATATGAGATGGGTAGAGTTCATGCAAAGTTATACTTTTGTGTTGAAGCATAGGAGTGGTAAATCAAATAAAGTTGTTGATGCCTTCAGTAGGAGAAGAAACTTGTTGATAGAAATGAGAGTTGAAGTGTTGGGATTTGATGAATTGAAGAACATGTATGAGGGAGACACTAGTTTTGTAGAACCTTGGAAAGCATGTAAGGAACCTATTGTAACAAATAGGAGTAAGTGGTTAGATTATTTTATTCAAGAAGATATGTTATTCAAAGGAAGTCAGTTGTGCATACTTAGAAGTTCAATGAGAGATAATTTGATCAAGGAGAAGCATAGTGGTGGATTGGCAGGACACTTTGGCATTGATAAGACAGTGACTTTGGTGAGTGAAAATTACTTTTGGCCTCAGATACAAAGGATGTTTAGAGATTTATGCAGATTTGTAGAGTTTGTCAAGTTTCCAAAGGGAGTAGTCAGAACACTGGATTGTATAAACATTTGATAGTACCAGAGAGACCTTGGGAAGACATACCCATGGATTTTGTAATGGGATTGCCGAAGACGCAGAGAGGACATGATTCAATATTTGTATTGGTTGACAGATTTTCAAAGATGGCTCATTTCATACCTTGTAAGAAGACAACTGATGTAGTGCATGTAGCTGGCCTATTTTTCAAGGAGATTGTGAGATTGCATGGATTACCTAAGAGTATAGTTTCAGACAGAGATACAAAGTTTGTTAGATATTTATGGAAGACACTATGGAGGAAAATGAAGACAGATTTGAAGTTTAGTTCAACTTTTCATCCATAGACTGATGGATAGATAGAGGTAGTGAATAGGAGTTTGGGGAATTTGTTGAGATGTTTGGTTGGAGAGAAAACTGGAAGTTGGGACTTGATTCTTTCACAAGCAGAGTTTGCATACAATAATTCAGTAAACAAGAGTACTGAAAGAACACCTTTTGAGATTGTGACTAGAGTGAATCCTAGAGGAGTAACAGAACTAAGAGATATCAGTACAGAGGAAAAGAGAAGTGCAAAAGAAGAACAATTTGCAGATCACATGAAGATAGTGCATAATCAGGTGAAGAAGCATCTGGAGGATATGAACAGTCAATACGAAGAGAAGGATGATGAGAAGAGAAGGCCTAAAGAATTTGAATTGGGAGATGAAGTGATGGTTTACTTGAGAAAAGAAATATTTCCAGTTGGGACGTATAACAAGTTGAAGATGAAGAAGTTTGGACCTTGTCAGATACTTAGGAAATTTGATTCAGGAAATGCATATGAAGTAGAGTTATTAGAGACATTGGGTATATCACATATTTTCAACATTGTAGACTTAGATGAGTATCATGAAGTAGAGTTCAGTGACAGCATGGAAGAAGACCTAAAGAAGCAGTTACCACACAAAGCACCGAAGCAAATTGAAGACATTTTGGATAGCAGAGTTGGATGCAGCACTAGAGGAAGACAATACAAAGAATATATTGTGAAGTGGAAAGGCAGACTGGAAGAAGATTCATCTTGGATTTCTCAGGCTGAGGTTGACCACCTTGGTTCTCCTTTAATCCCAGCAAAGTGAGGGACTCAGTTTTTCAATAACCCGGGATGTCGTATGCAGGAGCATCCCTAGCTCAAGAGAAATCTTGCATCAACTAAAAAAAAAACATTTGTATTTCAGTTTGTTTGCATTTTAATTCTTTCATTTTCCAATTTAGTTCAGGCAGTTCAGTCATAAGCAGTTTCATCTTGTGGTCCAGTTTTGGCATTTCACACCTTGCGGATCTGGACTTAGCATCTATATTCATTCATCTATATCATATCAAGAATTCAAAGCATTTGGATCAGTTACCGAAAAGTTATCACTATCAGAAGTGTTGGCAAGAGACACTATGTGGCTTCATGAGTGTTGTCATTGATGGCAACAAAGTCCATCTTACATATCCGCAGGACATGGTGTATCTATACCAGAAGTCAAATTGAAGAGTATTTTGGTCTGGTGACCAAGAACAAAGCATGCAGTAAGGTCCGACAATCAGGTCCGGATCTCTCAAAGGATGTATCTCAGTAAAGTGCAGACTTGGGGAAGTCAAGAGGAGTACCATGACTAATATATTTCAGAGATTGAGCCTCCGGTGATGAAAGAGTGAAGAGATATGAGCACCTAAGTGTTAGGTTCCTGTTTGGCAAAGTAGACTGAGGAAGACCTGACCGGCAGAGCATCAGACCTTAATCCAGATGAGATATTGATGGTGATCAAGTTTCTTGAGGTATCATTCTTGATTGGCTGACATGATTTCTAACTTCTATAAGCATCTCTTTCATACGCATCACTTGGTAAGAAAGGATTCAGCCGATAGACTAGAGTTTGGGAAAGTATTGAGTATTCCAGATGTCGACTAGAAAAATGATTGAAATCATTGATGCAGATATATATACCAAATTGAGTTTGGTATGAAGGTGTGTGTGTGTGTCATGAAGTGCGAAGAAAAGTAGAGAGTAGTGTGGAAGCATTCATACAGGTCCGGTATGTGACAGGACAGCAGCACCAAAGAAGAGGAAGAATGAAGTGTAGCAGATCAGTGTATTGAGCCTAATCAGAACTGAACCTTAGCATATGTGGATGCTTCTCATTAGTTCAAGTATCATGTTACTTTCTTTGTACCTTGTAGACAATGAGTCTCTTGTAGGCAATGAGCCTCTTGTGAGCAGTGTGCTCAGGTAGTGAGCCCTAATTGGCAAGTGCCATTTTTGTACTATCTTATTCTTTTAACAAAGAATACAATCTTGGGTTAGTCACCCCATGGTTTTTCCCTTAACAAGGTTTTCCATGTCAAAATCAATGTGTTATGTGTATTGATGTTATTTATGCTCTCATGGTCATGTTTGCTTATATGATTTGATGCTGCACTAATTGTTAAACAAGAACAGAAAGTTGAAGTAATTAAGATAACTGATTCACCCCCCCTCTCAATTATCAACAATTGGTATCAGAGCCAATTTCCTCTAAACAAAGCCTAATAGCTTGAGGAAGATCTGGGGATCTCAATGGATATGTATGGTATGAGAGAACAAATTTAGTCTACCCTAGATGATCTTGAACAATCTCACTCCGAAGTCAATAACTTGAAGGAAAGACTCAAACAAGCTGATGATTTCATAAATGAACTAAAAGAGAAACTGAGTATCTCTATGAAAAAGAGAAAGGAACTTCTTCAACAATTAACAAGTCAAAGTGAAACCAATAACACTGATGAAGATCTGAAAGAGAAGAACAAGTTATGTGAGAAGCTATCAAAAGAGGTCATTATGGTAAGACATGAAATGGAATCAGGGGTTATGAAATTCACCTAAGAAATTGAAGAGAAAAGAAAAATTGAAGATGATCTAAGACAATCTCTCAAGGAGAAGTCAAAAGACTGCCATAAAATGGATAGAATAATTAGGTATCTAGAATCTGATCTTGAAGAAGCAAGAGATAAAGAAGGACAACTTGAGAATCAGATTGACACTCTTAAAAGGGATCTTCAAACATGAAATGAATACAAAGAGAAATTCAAGATAAGATCTGCTCAACTTGAAGTTCTTCTTCAAAGCCAAAAGAGGCTAGATGACAAGAAAGGCTTGGGGTATGAGAAAGGTGAAAGATCTGGATCTGGTCAGAAGAACTCCAGATCAGGAAATCCAAGAAACATGCCTAGAAGACCTCTGGTAAGGCAACCAAATGCTCAAAGATATCCATCCTTCAATGGATACTACCACAATTGCAATAACTTTGGTCATAAAGCAAATCAATGCAGAAGAAAAATGAATCAATCTAACCCATCCTTTTCCAGACAGTGTTTTAACTGCAAAAGGTATGGTCACAAAACTCATGAATGTAGAAATTTATAAATAAACAATTCATTCAATGGTAGATGATTTGCATGCAATAGAATGGGACATATGGCTAATCAATGTAGATCGAGAGGATTCCAGTCAAATATGCAAAGAAATGTTGTTTTCTACAATTGCAATAGATCCGATCATATTACCAAATTCTACAGAAGTAAGAATTAGGACAAAAAGGGTCGAGTGCATCATAATCAAAACCAAGATAAAGGAAAAGGAAAAGTGAATGTAAATGAAATTTAAAGGGAAATGAACAATATATGGGTGAAGAGAAGTACATAAAATGTTGGGGATGGATCCGTACCAGAATCTGGTGTTGATATTCCTTCTGAAAACTAAATAGATGAGCTCTAGCTCAAGGGGAGTCACAAAAGAAAACTAGTTCCCCCAGCGAGTCAATTGGTGCCTGAAATTGGCACATGAAAGGTTGCGGATTAAAAGGGCCTTCAGAAAAACATCTAAATAACCCTTGGTAAATACTTGAAAGATCCGCAAGGAGTTTGAAAAGGTTAATCATCCAAGATCAATCCGGGTTGACAGTCATCCAACAAAAGCAAAACTTTCATAGTTAGATCTGGTATAATACAAAATTGAAATATTTGGATTTGTGGCTAGATGGAATGATTGGTTAAAAGGAGATACTTTGTAAGTTATCATCCTAGGTGCATCTCAGTGATCCGAAAAGATCTATCTTAGAAATAAAGAAAACAAGGCAACTGGAATAACCTAAGTTGTGCATTTATTGCAAAATGGAATTAGGGTTTGTGCAGGAATAAAAGGGTTCTTTTGTTTGTCATTTGTACATTTGCATTCGAGAAGAAAAGAGAAGGAGCTCTGCAATAAATTATCTCAAGCCTCTCAAAGATCAACCACAAAAATTGATTTATCTAGCAATTTGATCCAGCTCATTTCGTAAACCCTAAAAGCGTAAAAGGTATTTTCTGTTTTTGAATCTCTCTAAATCTTTTGAAAGATGGCTACTCCAAATGTTGTGAAGATCACTGATAGGCCGCATCCTAAATTCAAGAAGCATCTATACAAATCCCTAGAAGTTGATCCCCTAGGCGCCTTTTCAAGCATTCCGCATGGGATTTTGCATGTAGAAGATGTTAAGGCATATATTCATGCAAACATTGAGGAATTTGGGGAATCTAAACTAATGGATATCTATCACAAATAGTTAATAGATGATTCTTTTGAACTCAAACCTTAGTACAAGGCTATCTGGGACAAGCATTTCAGATAGTGCATCCATTTCCCCTATTTTGCAGAAGATGAGTGGGTCCAGTATGTTTTAAGCAAAGTGCATGACAATTTCATGTGGTTGAATAGACCATTTAAGATCACAAAAGATTCTATTAAAGTGGTAACCGGTTTGCACTCATCTGGAGGGTTACCTATTCTCAAATCGGTCAAAAACCAAACTATGAGTGAGGCTACCGGATCAAAATTTGACAAGAGAGCCATGAAAATAGAAGATATCACTGATCTGGATATCAAGTTTGCCTCCATGATAATTGGTTACAAGATATATCACTCCACCAGAGAAAATTCAGTACCTAGAACTATGCTTATCAGATGCTAAAAGAGAATGCTGACTATGATCTTTGTGAGTTGCTCCTGAACCAACTGTTAGAGAATTTGTAGAAAATAAAGAAAGATAAAAAGAATTCTTTCAAGTATGGTAGCTTGATACTTTGCCTATTCTTCTACTATATGAATGAGCTACTCAGAACTAATGGCTGGATATGGAAAAATAACAAACCTATAGCCATACAAATCAGAGATTATCTGCATGGGCTTGGTGATGCCAAGGCACAGAATATAGCACTCTGGGGCTATTTCAAGAACTTTCAAAGTATGATGCAAGCCAGAGAAAGAATCCCCCAATCATTGGTTGAGAAGTATAAGGATATAGTGTGCTTTTGTTGGGAATTAAGGTGTCTCAACCTTGGTAATTCTCTACATTTGTAATGTTTGTATTTATTATTTAATTGCCTATGTTGTAAATAATTGGAAATTCCACTTTGTCATATTGCGGGATGTGGCATAGTGATGTGTCAATCCTACAAGGATTATGACAACTTGTTATTTTGTCCTCACATGAGGAGATAGGCATCCCACTTAGTGGTAGGAATATTCTGCCATGTGTCACCATCTTCTATGTTGTGTAAGGAATGTTTGACCAAAATGGTTATGACGGATTCCTATGACGAATCTATGACATGTAAGAGTCGAGAATAGAAGATTGTAAGACAGGTAATGACATGTGTCATGTAGCATCTTTGAATGAGGCTTATTTGGGCACCCCAAGGTGGAATATGACATGTTATAAGAGAATATACTATTTATAGCATGTGTATGACAGATTCTCTTAAAACTGTAAGTTGTAACCGCTATGACAGATTCTATGATGGTCGTAAGTGTCATAAGAGCATCTGTCATAGCCCATTCTGGAAAGTGGTGACCTCTTTGGGATGGGAGTTGTGGACAAGTGTTAGACACATTCTACAATGTTGACCAAGTGTCCCTAGGCATGGGTTTTGGTCCAAGATACCATATTGGACGCCCATTACAAGAAAGGTCCAAAATTGCCTTGTATGTTCTATTTAAACAGGTGCTTAGAGATGGAGTTTGTATCTCAGGTTTATAGGTACTGTTATGCTGCCAGATTGACTACAGACACGAGTGTCAAAGACCATTGAAGCTTGCATTACAAGTGTGTTGTAAATATTCTTTCAGATTTGTTAATACATTGTGCAGGTTTCTAAGTGTGGGGTTTTTCACCCGATAAGGGTTTTCCCCACTGTAAATCTCTCTCTTCTTCTGTCTACATTCTGGTTCTTGTGTTTTTCTGCAATATCTCATGTTAATGGTTTAACATTGCTGTAATAGTTGGGATAAATTTAACTTTGCATAGCCCTCTCCTCAATAGATTAGTGTAGGAAGCATTTCCACACACCTAGCTTCCTTTCAGTTGGTATTAGAGCTTGATCACCTTTGGTCCTAGTTGTTGGGTAGGGGTTTTTTGAACTAATCTTAGGTTAAGTGGGAGTCTGTGCAGAGCATTTTGTATCTTATTGCAGCAAGGAGATGGCAAACACATCAGGAAGGTTTGAAGTAGAGAAGTTCAACGGTAGTAATTTCGAGCTATGGAAGCTCAAGATGGAAGACATGTTAGTTGACCGAGACCTTTGGGAAAGTGTGAATGGAACTAAACCAGCTACAATGACTCAAGATGAGTGGGATCTCAAGGATCGGAAGACTAAGGGTCTCATAAGACTTAGTCTTGCCTATTTTGTCTTGTTAAATGTCCATGAGGAGGCTACTGCAAAACTCCTTTGGAAGAAGTTGGGGGATGTGTACCAAGCCAAATCCCTAGTCAATAAACTTTTTCTGAGAAAGAAGTTGTATTCTCTTCGAATGGAGGACAGAGGATCTGTGGCTGAGCATATGAATACCTTTAACATGTTGGTTGCACAATTGACATCTATCGGTGTAAAGATGGAGGAGAAGGATCAATGTGTGACCCTTCTTTGTTCTCTATCGGACTCATGGGATCACCTTGTCATGGCAATCGGAAGCACCACATCCACATTCAAAATGGAAGAGGTGGTTTCTTTGCTGTTATCTGAAGAGATGCAGAGAAAGTCTTCTGAGGCAACCAAAGAAGCCCTTGCAGTTTGTGGAAGACCCAAGGAGAAAGGGAAGAAGAAGGACAAGAAAGATGAGAAGGGTAGATCCAAATCCCGTGGGAGATCCAAATTTCCTAGAAAGTCCAAGGCTCTTTCTTAGAACTGTGGAAAGACCGGGCATTTCTGAAAGGAATGCAAAGAGGAGAAGAAGAAAAAGAAGAAAGCTCCTGATTCAAATTCTGACAAATCTCAAGATGACGGTGATGCCTTTATCGCAGCCCTGGCAACCTATGCATCTGATGATGTGTGGCTAATCGACTCTGATGCATCATTCCACATAACCTCGCATCGAGACTAGTTCACTAAGTATGAGGAGTTTGATGGTGGAAAGGTGTATCTGGGTAATGACTCTCATCTGAAGATCGTTGGTCGTGGAAGAGTCTCTATCTGATTCCCTGATGGTCAAGTGAAGGGGATTTATGGGGTTATGCACATCCCAAGCTTAGCACAGAACCTGCTTTCTGTAAGTAGTTTGAATGACATAGGTGTGCAGGTTGTCTTTTTGAAAGAAGGATGCAAGATGACTAGAGGATCTATGGTGCTTGCTAAAGGTACTCGGAGAGGTACTCTGTTTCAACTGGAAGCATGCATTGCACAATGCATTAGTTATTCTGACTCAAGGAAGAGGGCAGCAGTCACTTCAACCCCACCATCTGAATGAGCAATGAAGAAATCTGTTGTTTCTAGTCTTGATGGTTGTAATCGTGCATTGGAAGTTAAACTTCCTACAAAAAAGATAATGTTATGGCATAAGAGATTTGGTCACACTGGTGAGAAGGGTCTGTGTACCCTGAAAATAAGAACCTCGTTGAGGGGTTAGATGATTGTAATCTTGAGTTTGACTTTTGCAAACATTGTATTTATGGAAAACAAAACCATGTTCATTTTACTCGAGTTCTCATAAGTCTTCTGGTGTGTTGGACCTCATTCATTCTGATGTGTTTGGTCCTGTTAATGTTCCTTCATTATCAAAATCTGTATACTTTGTATCTTTTATAGATGATTACAATAGAAGGACATGGATTTATTTTCTCAGAAGTAAATCTAAAGTCTATAGCAAGTTTAAGGAGTTTAAAGCCTTTGCTGAAAATCAGACTGGTAAAAAGATTAAATGTTTGAGAACTAACAACGGTGGTGAGTCTTGTTCTACAGAATATGATAAGTATTGCAAGGAACTTGGGATTGAAAGACATAAGACAACTCCATACATACCGCAGCAAAATGGAGTTGCAGAGAGGATGAACAGGACACTGATGGAGAAGGCTAGGAGTATGCTTAGTGGAGCTGGTCTAGAACAAAAGTTTTGGGCTGAAGCTGTTGCCACTACTTGTTATCTGGTGAACAGATCTCCTACATCAGCTCTTGTTGGAAAGACACCCATGGAGGTGTGGTCTGGTAGAAAGCCTTTAGTAAGGCATCTTCGTGTTTTTGGTTGTGAGGCATATGCACATGTGCCTAGGGAGAAGCGGTCAAAGTTGGAGAACAAAGTTGTTAAGTGTATCTTCATTGGCTATGGTGTTGGTGTGAAAGGATACAAGCTTTGGGACCCCGTGGCTGAAAAAGTGTTGTATAGCAGAAGTGTCACTTTCAGAGAGCTTACACCTTCTTCCATTGTTTTGCAGCCAGAAGAAAAAGAAAAGAAAGAGCATGTTGTTGAGTTTCCTCTCACCCCTGCAAAAACTGAACAGAAAGACAATGTTGGACCTGATGATGAGGAGAGCTCTAGCAGCTTTGAAAGCTTAGAAGAAGAAGTTGAACCTCAACCTCATCTCTTAAGGAGGTCTACACGGATAAGGAAGCAACCTGAAAGGTTTGGTTTTACATTGCTTGATTCTAGTTATGCTTATGCTTTGCTCACTAACAATGATGAACCTAAAACTATATCAGAGGCTTTGGATATGAAGGATACAGGTTCCTAGAAGGAGGCCATGGAGGAAGAAATGGCTTCTTTGGAAAAGAATCAAACTTGGACTTGGTGCCTTTGCCTCTTGGACGGAAACCTGTTGGATGTAAATGGGTGTTCAAGAAGAAGATTGGTGCAGATGGTAGTATTGAGAAGTATAAGGCCAGATTGGTTGCGAAGGGGTATTCACAAGTGGAGGGTATAGATTATGGTGAGATCTTCTCTCCCATTGCAAAGCTGACATCCATTCGATTCCTGTTGTCACTCACAGCAGCTTATGACTTGAAGGTAGAACAGATGGATGTGAAGACAGCTTTCCTTCACGGTGACTTGGAGGAGGAAATCTACATGTCATAGCCAGAGCATTACATGGTAAAAGGTAAAGAAAATTTGGTTTGCAAACTTAAGAAGTTCTTGTATGGTTTGAAGCAATCCCCTAGGAGATGGCACTTGAAGTTTGATGCCTTTGTGTTGTCAATTAGATTTGTGTGATCAAAATTGGATCACTGTGTTTATTATAAATTTGATGGTGGTCGTATTCTCATTGTTGCACTGTATGTTGATGATATGTTACTCATTGGGTAGGGTAAGAATATGATTTCTAATTTTAAATCTCAGTTGTCACCTTAGTTTGAAATGAAAGATTTAGGGGCAGCCAGGTACATTTTAGGAATGGAAATTAGAAGAGACAGAACCAACAGAAAACTTTGGTTAGGTCAGAGTAGGTATGTTAAGACCATGTTGGACAGATTCAGCATGGGAGATTGTAGACCATTGTGTGTTCCCGTTTCCTTGGGGACAAAGTTGTCTATTGAGGATTGCCTAAAATCTCCTAGTGAGGTGGAGGACATGAGCAGAGTACCTTATGCTAGTGTTGTTGGCAGTTTGATGTATGCTATGGTCTGCACAAGACCAGACATTGCCCAAGCAGTGGGCGTCCTTAGTTAATTTATGGCTAATCCTGGACGAGTTCATTGGGATACAGTTAAGCGAGTGTTTAAATATTTGAGGGGTACTTCCGAGTATTCCATTTGCTATCATGGTAATGTTCCAGGACCTCCGCATTCTGTTGATATTCATGGATTTGTGGATTCAGATTGGGTAGGTGACATTGACAGCAGGAGATCCACCAGTGCTTATGTTTTTACACTGTTTGGTGGTGCTATTAGTTGGATGAGTAAGTGACAACCTATTGTTGCTTTGTCCACAACAGAAGCTGAGTATATGGCAGAAACTCATGCTTGTAAGGAAGCCATTTGGCTTAAGAGATTATGTTTTGATGTTGGTGTTGATGCAGATCAGATCATGATCGGTTGTGACAGTCAAAGTGCAATTTGCCTTGCAAAGAATCTAACTTTCCATGCTAGAACCAAGCACATAGATGTTCAGTTTCACTCCATGAGGGACATGGTTGAGGATGGAAAGGTAAATTTGTAGAAGGTAGATACTTTTAAGAATGTTGCAGATGCATTGACGAAACCAGTGGGCACAGAGAAGTTCAGATGGTGTTCGGAGTCTATGGGCCTCTCGGCCTATAGCAGTTAAATCCTATTTTTTCTATTGGCTCTTACAAGGTGTTCGACAAGTGGGAGAATGTTGGGAATTAAGGTGTCTCAACCTTGGTAATTCTCTGCATTTGTAATGTTTGTATTTATTATTTAATTGCCTATGTTGTAAATAATTAGAAATTCCACTTTGTCATATTGTGGGATGTGGCACGGTGATGTGTCAATCCTACATGGATTATGACAACTTCTTATTTTGTCCTCACATGAGGAGATAGGTGTCCCACTTAGTGGTAGGAATATTCTGCCGTGTGTCAGCATCTTCTATGTTGTGTAAGGAATGTTTGACCGAAACGGTTATGACGGATTCCTATGACAAATCTATGACATGTAAGAGTCAAGAATAGAAGGTTGTAAGACAGGTAATGACATGTGTCATGTAGCATCTTTGAATGAGGCTTATTTGGGTCCCTCGAGGTGGAATATGACATGTTGTAAGTGTCATCAGAGCATCTGTCATAGCCCATTTTGGAAAGTGGCGACCTCTTTGGGATGGGAGATGTGGACAAGTGTCAGACACATTCTACAATGTTGACCAAGTGTCCCTAGGTGTGGGTTTTGGTTCAAGATGCCATATTGGATGCCCATTCCAAGAAAGGTCCAAATTTGCCTTGTATGTTCTATTTAAATAGGTGCTTGGAGATGGAGTTTGTATCACAGGTTTACAAGTACTGTTATGCTGCCAGATTGACTCCACACACAAGTGTCGAAGACCATTGAAGTTTGCATTACAAGTGTGTTTTAAACATTCTTTCAGATTTGTTAATACATTATGCAGGTTTCTGAGTGTGGGGTTTTTCACCTGATAAGGGTTTTCCCCACCATAAATCTCTGTCTCTCTTCTTCTGTCTACATTCTGGTTCTTGTGTTTTTCTGCAATATCTCATGTTAATGGTTTAACATTGTTGTAATAGTTAGGATAAATTTGAATTTGCATGGCCCCCTCCTCAATAGATTAGTGTAGGAAGCGTTTCCACACACCTAGCTTCCTTTCAGCTTTATGGTAGACACTGATCAATGCCTGATGGAGGCTGGAGCTGAGAATAGTGTGGATCATGCCAATGGGGTATGAGGTTGATGAGAAGATCCTAGAGCTACACATTCAACACCTTTTGAGTCAGCCCCAGGACCCTGAGGCAAAAAGGTTTGGAACCTTTGAAGAGTTGAGTGTAAAAATTCATGTGGAGCTTAGACAACCAGAGATGAAAAGAAAAGTGAGACAAGAAGTAGAGAATGTTGCCAAAAGGTATGGCATTTCAAAAGATGCACTCGATGCAAACAGAGAGAAGATGGAAAGGGCAGAGAAAGAAAGGCAAAAAATAGAAAAAGAAAGTGCTCCAGTGCAAGCCGCCTCCCGAACCAGATCCTCCAAAAGCTCTGCACCTGCCACCTGTAAGAGCCAAAAGGCATCAAAATTGGAAGTCAGGTCATCCGAAAAAGGAGAGAAGAGAACTAAGACAAAGACCACAAGGTCTTACACCAGTCAAAAGGATGATGAAGAGACTAAGTCAGATGAGGAGGTCAAGAAAATGAAGAAGAAGAAGAAAGTATCCAGTGAATCCTCTACCAGTCAAGACAAGGAAGAAGAGGTAGAAGAATTTGTTGAAAGACCTACTCTCCGCATTGATGATATCATCAAATCAGTTATTGTGGATGGGAATCTGCAACCAATGGTTGAATTTTATGATGAATATAGTGAAGTTGATCAGAAGATATTGCAAGATGCCATAGTTAGGTATCTAAACATCTACAACAAAGCATTCATTGAAATTATGTCTCTGATTCCCAAAAGCTTAGAGAAAGAACTTGAAATAAGAAAGAACAATGCCCAAGCAAAAGACCTAGAAATCTGGGAGCAAATTGCTATTCGGCTCTATCCGTCCATTACCCCTAAACAAATGAACATTATCTTCACGGACTACAAGGATGAGTTCCAAAGCAAAGCCAGAATGAATGAGCTTATGCTCAGAGAAACTGATTAGGTGGCTAAAGAGACTGAAGAGAGCCTCTAGAATGCCTATAAAAGATTCAATATTCATGTTATAGAGGATTTAGGTGATGAACCCTCTGCCATGGATGACAAAGGAGATTCTACTGAGACAGCTATAGAAGAGACAAAGGAAGGTGAGGAGAAAACTGAGGATCTAGATCCCTCTTCTCCGAAAGAGGAAGTCCATAAAGAAGCAAACATCTCTCCTCTGGTTTCCCCAACAGACTCTAGATCTAAAGGAGAAGAAAGAACAGAAGAGAAAATTAGTCAAGAAGAAGAGGTGAAGGGAAGAGAAGAAGGTCAAATAGAGAAGACCACAAAGTGACAATGCTGAGGCTATAGAAGGGAAGAAAACTCTGTCTTCGGCAAGAGACACTACAGAAGCAATCAAAGACTTCTTGACAAAAGAAATGATGGAATTAGATGAACCAGAGCTACTTCAAGGACCATTCAATTTTGATTCCCTCTCCCCGGTTCAGACTATGAAGATAGCATCCTTTGCCCATGCAAAGGCAAAAGAAAAACTTTTGAAGTCTCACATAGAAGATTGTGAGATAATAGAGATTGCATCCGGTGCATTAGAGAAAATCATGCCATCCTTCTAGAAGGATCTTTCGGCCTCTTCATCTGGTAACTTAAAATCTCTTGTTAATTCAATTAGCACACATTTTGATTCTTTGGAGAAGTCAATTAAAGATACAATCTAGAAAGAGTTTTTGGGAAAGAGATTCTCTGAAGTACAAGGGCTAATGACAAATGATAGGAGAAATATGGATATTGGGACAAAGAGCTTAGAAAATGCTCTTAAAGATGGCAGAGAAATATATAAATTTTGTTTATCCTGGTCTAAAGTGACAATGGATATTGAGAAGAAGGTGAAAGAACAAGAGGATAAATTGTCAAGTTTATCCCAGAATTTTGATCCTCTTATCTCCTCCATAATAAATCAAGAGTGTCAGACTATTGCAGTCATAAATGAAATAAAGAAGCTTGAGAAGGAGAAGAAAAATAGGATAAGCAGGCTAAGTGAACTTAGAGGGATAATTATCCCTAAGTTAGAAGCCATGCATGAGGCCCTAACTGATGCTCAGACCACAGCCTAAACCAGTGATCTGATAGATCTAAAGAGGGCAGACGCTTTTGCATTCCTGTTGAGTGGTCACATCTCAATTTTGGATAGGATGAAGTAGAGTTGGGCAATAGAATTTATCCAGTTGAAGACAACTTTTGCAGATATACTTTAGTATATGTAAGTATGCTATGTATATATATTTATGCAGCTAAGTATAGATTGTTTTTGGAAATTTTGGTATGCGGATCCCACCCTTTGCCATTGATGTCAAAGGGGGAGTGAGGGGTAGTGAAAAATGTGGAATCTAGCTAAGGGGGAGCTCTGGAAAAGTGTACATTAGAACAGAGCATCAGCCAAGGGGGGGTATAGTATGACACTTAGTCATTTTTCACTAAGTGTTACCATCAATGCCAAAGGGGGAGATTGTTAGCAAGAGACACTATGTGGCTTCATGAGTGTTGTCATTGATGGCAACAAAGTCCATCTTACACATCCGCAGGACATGGTGTATCTATACCGTAAGTCAGATTGAAGACTATTTTCATCTGGTGACTAAGAACAAAGCATGCAGCAAGGTCTAATAATCAGGTCTGGATCTCTCAGAGGAAGTATCTCAGTAAAGTACAGACTTGGGGAAGTCAAGAAGAGTACCATGACTAATATATTTCAGAGATTGAGCCTCCGGTAATGAAAGAGTGAAGAGATATGAGCACCTAAGTGTTAGGTTCCTATTTGGCAGAGTAGACTGAGGAAGACCTGACCAACAGAGCATCAGACCTTAATCCAGATGAGATATTGATGGTGATCAAGTTTCTTGAGGTATCATTCTTGATTGGTTGACATGATTTATGAATTTTATAAGCATCTCTTTGGTACGCATCACTTGGTAAGAAAGGATTCAGCCGACAGACCAGAGTTTGGGAAAGTATTAAGTATTCCAGATGCTGACTAGAAAGATGATTGAAATCATTGATGCGAATATATATACCAAATTGATTTTGGTATGAAGGTGTGTGTGTGTGTGTGTGTCATGAAGTGTGAAGAAAAGCAGAGAGTAGTGTGGAAGCAGTAATACAGGTCTGGTATGTGACAGGACAGCAGCACCAAAGAAGAGGAAGAATGAAGTGCTATAGATCAATGTATTGAGCCTAACCGGAACTGAACCTTAGCATATGTGGATGCTTCTCATTAGTTCAAGTATCTTGTTACTTTCTTTGTACCTTGTAGATAGTGAGTCTCTTGTAGGCAGTGAGCCTCTTGTGAGTAGTGTGCTCAGGTAGTGAGCCCTAATTGGCAAGTGCCATTTTTGTACTATCTTATTCTTTTAACAGAGAATACAATATTGGGTTAGTCACCCCGTGGTTTTTCCCTTAACAGGGTTTTCCACGTCAAAATCAATGTGTTATGTGTATTGATATTATTTCTACTCTCATGGTCATGTTTACTTATATGATTTGATGCTGCACTAATTGTTAAAGAAGAACAGAAAGTTGAAGTAATTAAGATAACTGATTCACCCCCCCCTCTCAGTTATCAACAAGAAGATCAATTGTTCTCTCAAATCAGAGCTTCCTAACAGTCTTAGACAAGTCAACTAAAGGAGAAGGCTTGCAGATCATTCCTTGACTTGCGGATCCTAATGATACAACATTCAATGATCCTTGGTTCATGGCTGACCTTCCCCGTAGGTCTGCACATTGTTCCATTCATTTGTGGGCGTGTTCTATGCATTTAGGTCTGACCTATCTATGAACACATTACAGCTCTTCATTGAAGTTTGTGATCTTCCTTGGCCAACGCAGAGGAATCTATTGCTGTAGAGATGATATATAATGATGTAATAGATCCTTAGGAAGGCAGTTAGCAATTGATTCATAATCCTTAGTTTAGATTTTGTGTGAGTGAGCTTCAAAGCTTAATCTTGTGCATGTATGTAATCAGGCATGTGAGCCCTAATTGTAAGCCCGCATCTTGCCGACCAGATCGTATTTGAATTCTATGATATACTAAAGGATTGAATCTGCATTTTCTCTATTTCTTTTGAGTTGTCTCCATTGTGTTTACTCTTGTTGCATGGTCTGGATAGTTCATTATGTGAACCCTCCTACCGTGACTTCACCAAAACAAGAGCAAAACATGGACAACCTTAACAATAACATACCTGATATGGATGATGAGGAAGTCACTCAAGAGGAAATCCTCCAACACCTTCAAGATCCTAAGTTCCAAAGGATAATGGATCAAGTTGTTGCTACGGATCCCCAAAAGTATTTCCTCATGCTTTCTCAACAAGGAGTAAAGCTGCCTGCAGACTTTGATATCTCTAATCTACGGGAGAATAATGCCTCAAATGAAGCTGAGTCATCGAAAGATGGCCCCAAAACTGACAAAGAGGCTCCAAAAATAGAAAAGGCTAAGGATACACTCAATCCCTTGGATGCATTGACAACCCAAATCTAAGCCTTACAACAACAATTGGTAGATTTCCAAAGAGGAATAACAATGAAACATTATTCCCTTGAAGATATCTCACCTTATCTATTTGACAAATCCTTGCCCATGATACCTTTTCCTATAAGATTTGAAGTAGCAAAATTTGGCAAGTATAGAGGAAAAGGAGATCCTAGAGATCCTATCGGGGAATTCAGTGTCACTTGTCTTGAAGTTGCTCACAATGAAACTTATCTAATGCGACTATTCCCTAAAAGCTTAGGAGGACAAGCTATGGAGTGGTTTTCATGTCTACCTCCTGGAATCCGCACCTTTGATGAATTAGTGGACAAATTTGTCACACATTTCTCTTATAACATAGAACATGAAATCTCCATGCTAGACCTTTGCAATAAAAAACAAAAGGGAGGAGAATCATTTGTGTCTTTCCTACAAAGGTGGAGGCAACTTGCAAGCAAATGTCCCTATCACATACCTGAAAAGCAAATGATAGAAATGTTTGTGCATAATCTGTCCACTAAGCTAAGCTATCAAATATAGATTCAATGTCCATCAACTTTCAGTAAGGTCATTGAGATGGGGCTTCTCATTGAGAAAGCCTTGATAGTGAAGGGGCAAGTAAAGATATACAAAGACACCCCAATCTCTAACAACAATGCAGATAAGTCACAGTTTTGGACCAAAAACAAACCCATAGTGAATCATGGTGTGGTAGATGTAAAATGTGCGGTACCAAAGCAACCTATTTTCAACCTATCTAATCTGTAGAACAGTACACCATCTACCAAGCCTCAAGGCACTGAACAAAAACAAAATAACTTCCCTCCAAGAAGAAAGTTCACGCAACTTGGTGAGTCACTTGAATCCACACTTAGAAAGTTAATTGGGGGCAACCACATCACACTTCCACCAGTGCGCAAATACGAACCCAAGTTCAAACCTTCTTGGTGGAATGACAATGACTTTTGTGAATACCATAGGAGCAAAGGTCATAAAACCAATGATTGTATGAAACTCAAGCATGTCGTTCAAGACCTGCTTGACCAAAAATGTATATCCATTATGAAGGACATACTACCAACGACGAACATATAGCATTCAAGAATCCTCTTCCTCATTACAAAAAGGGAGATTCTACAAACCAAAACAACAACGGTGTCGACAAAGTAAGCTATAACAACGCTTCTTTTGAATACACCATCAATCATATCTCTCCACGTGATTCACACATCAATGTGATCACCATCAATAATCGGCCTAACTGTAATGTGTGTTAGCTACCATTTTGCAACAAAAGATCAACCTATTAATGCCTGCTACAACCACTTGACTTAACAAGCACAAGAGGTGGTTAAGCCGTTGTCGCAAACCACCGCAATGCAGCGCTGAACAAGGAGACCAAGGGTCACACCTTGCAACAATCCTCCCCCAACGCAAGCGTAGGGTTTGAACCCGTGACCTCAGCTCTGATATCAATTGTTAGCTGTCGTTGCACCAAAAGATCGACCTATTAATGCTTGATACAACCACCTGACTTAACAAGCACGAGAGACGATTAAGCCCTTGTCACAAACCATCGCAGCGCAGTGCTGAACAAGGAGACTAAGGGTCACACCTTGCAATAATGTGACCACGCATCGTGGAAACATAACTTTGCAAGGGGCTCAATCGAAGCCATCTTCCACATCCAAGCCACCCTCCACATCAAATCAGTACAGCACCATCGACCAACTTCACAAAACACTTGTGCATATTTCCATCTTGGAATAATTATGTTTATCACCATCCCATAAAGACATTTTAGAAAAAGCTCTCTTGGAGACAACTGTTCCTATGAAGCTTGCCCAAGATCAATTCCAGGCTATGGTAGGTCATCTCATCACACCACATTTCCTATCCTTCACTAAGAAGGATGACATGTCCATAAATCAACCACACAATGCATCCCTACACATTAAGGCCCAAATACATAAGCATAGAATAAAAAGGGTCCTAATAGATGGAGGGGCTGGTTTGAACATTTGTACACTAAAGTTAATCCTTGCATTGGGGTTTTCTAAAGATGTCATTGATCCCAAGAAAAAAAAAACCATCAAGGCATATGATGAGGAAGAAAGGACCTCCAAAGGAATGGTGGTTTTGCCAATATGAGTTGGACTGGTAGAAAGAGATGTAGTGTGCCAAATTCTCGACATGGAGCTTGCATATAACATTCTTCTAGGTAGACCTTGGATCCACGTGATGAAGACTGCCCCATCAACATATCACCAATGTATCAAGTTCTTGTTTAACGGTCAAGAAATAACCATACAAGGGGACCCTGATCCATTTTAGTATTGTAATACCATACAGTCTAAACTAGAAGTTGTAATACCCACCAATAGAGCAGCTTCTTCTTCCTTCAACCAAGTGGATCCAAGTTCCTTAACTTCCACCTCAAAAACATCAGAGCTTAAAATCAAATTCAAAGACAAGGGCATTAGGGAATATGTTATTGAACAATCCTTCTCTCTAACATAGTTGCCACTATCACCAAAGTCTTATGGGAGACCTTCCCTCAACAAAGCTAAGTCACTAGAGACTTCTATGCATCCTTTCATAAAATAGGGAAGCCTATCCGATGAGAGTGATGAAAAAGATGTATTACAATGGTTTTTTAAAGATGAAGATAGTCAAACCATACCAGAGGACCAACAACCTAAGCTTCCTACAGAATAGTATGGTCAAGGTTTTTCCATGTTACAAAGGATGGGATACAATGGTCATGGTCCTATAGGACTAAGAAAGGATGGTATTATAGAACCTATCAAACCCCATAATCAAACAACCTGAGACACTACTGGGTTAGGATACCAAGGTAAGACGAAGAACAAAGGTAAAGGTAAATAAAAGGTTGAAGACATACAAGTAGCTACCACTAACTTAGTGGAACAAATTCACCACTTGCAAGAGGCTAGTGAAACTAATTCAAATGAGTATGAGTGGGACAACCTCTTTGAGATGTCTTGTGAAGACAAAGGGATTGATGTTGTATAACGATATAGCAATACTCCAACAATGCATGAGGGACAAAGCTCTAGGGCTAGACCGCTAGAGTCTGAACCGCAATATGATGAGAATGAACCTCACGAACAGAGTACCATATTACACCTAACGAACCAACTTGAGGAGAGTACCATAATAGACCTCATCAATACCTCGTCCCATTCAAATGAATCCTCCATCCTAACCATAACTACCCTTAAGTCTGACCAACCAGATGATCCCTTACCTCTAGTTCAACCTGAATTAATAGATTGGGATCTATCCGAAACATCACCTGAGCTTGACACCTTTGAAAATGATGATGCCATTATCGACTATCTAGAGCTTAGAGAACACTTACCCATAGGAGACCACAAGGTTGGCTTCCCCATCAACCTTAATGACAAGGCATACTTCAGAGAGAGTGTAAATCCTTTTAGTTGTAAAAATGTCAAATAAAAATAGATCTAACGATGAAAACCACTCTGTGGCAGTGTTAGATCATGAAAAAGGAAAAAGAAAAGATGTATTTGAAGGTGAAAACCTCTCTAAGGCACCAACAGATGAAAGGCTTTACCCTCTCCCCCTTTATACACATCTAGAAAGATCTTCAGTATTAATTGAACCAGCAGAACCAATCAACATCAGCACATAGGCACATCCAAGACTCCTTTATCAAGCAGAGTCATTATCTACACAAAAAAGAATAGAGTTTGCTGATTTCTATAGAAGAAAGTAGATAAACTTTGTTTGGTCTTATGTCGATATGTTAGGTATTGATCCTGATCTAATCATGCACCATCTGTCACTAACTCCAAGAGTTAAGCCAGTTAAACAGAAGCTGAGGAAAATGCACCCCCACATAGTTTTAATGGTAAAAGAAGAGCTCAAGAAGTTACTAGGTGTGGGGTTCATTAGAGCCATTGACTATCTAGAGTAGATCTATAATATTGTACCTATTTCAAAGTCTAACAAGAGAATCAGATTATGCAATGACTTTAGATATTTAAATAAGGCTTGTCTGAAGGATGACTTTCCTTTACCAAACATTGATATCATTGTTGACCTCACAGCAAGTCACACCATGTTGTCCTTTATGGATGGTTTCTCTGGATATAACCAAATCAAGATAGCACCAAAGGACCAACATAAAACTACATTCACATGTCCATGGGGCACCTATTGTTGGTGTGTTATGCCATTCGGTCTCAAGAATGCAGGGGTAACATAGTAGTGAGCAATGACAATAATCTTTCATGGCATGATGCATACCATCATGGAAGATTGTGTTGATGATATCCTAGGGAAATCACTCACTAGAGAGGGACATCTGGAAGGCTTGGACAAAATATTCCTAAGACTAGAGTAGTTTAATGTATGGTTGAATCCTAAAAAGTGTGTTTTCAAAGTAACATCCAAAAAACTACTTGGGTACATTATATCAGCAAACGGAACAGAGGTGGACCTGGCAAAGGTCAAAGCAATTATGAAAATGCCACCACCAAAGAATTTGAGTCAGCTACAGTCTCTACAGGGAAAGTTACAGTCAATTAGAAGGTTCATCTCCCAACTGGCAGACAAGTGCCATCCATTCTCACATCTACTGCATAAAAATGTTCCATTTAAATGGGATGATAACTGTGAGCAAGCATTTTAGCACCTAAAAGAATATCTGATGAATCCACCTATCTTAATGCCATCAATTCAAGGCAAACCTCTACTATTATATATCTCAACTACACCTATAGCTTTGGGAGCACTACTAGCACAAGAAAACCATGAAGGAAAGGAGCAGGCAATCTACTATATCAGCAGGACATTAGTAGGTTATGAGCTTCAGTACATGCCAATTGAAAGGGCATGCCTTGCAGTCATCTTTGCTTCACAAAAGTGGAGACACTACATCCTCTCTCACTCCATAAAGCTAGTAGCAAAGATTGACCCACTAAAGTATCTACTCAACAAAGCTACCCTAACAAGTAGAATATCTAAATGGGTCATGATTCTCAATGAATTTGACATTGAGTATGTGGATAGAAGTGCCATAAAAAGGATAGGTCATCGTAGATTAGCTGGCGGATGCACCTTTGATTGATAACAACCCCTTAAGTTTTGATTTTTCTAATGAATCTATATTCAACATCACAACAATAGCTTGGAAGTTCTACTTTGATGGGTCATACATGCAACATGGATCTGAAGCAGGTATCTTTCTAGTAACACTGCAGGGGGATACAATCTCTAAATCATACAGACTTCTATTTCCATGCACCAAAAATGTGGCCGAGTATGAAGCTCCGGTTATTGGCATGAAGATGGCAGTCGAGTGGAAGGTCAAAGAACTTCATGTGTATGGGGATTCACAACTTGTCATTAATCAAATAAATGACAAATACCAAACAAAGGACGAGAAGCTAATACCATACAAGTGTATGGTGGACGACTTCAAGGAATATTTCGTTGTGATCTCCTTCGAGAAAATACCAAGGTTGGAAAATAAAGCAGCAGATGCAATGGCCACTATTGCATCCCTTCTAGATATCCCTAAAAATCACTCGCATTATGAGTTTTTGGTGGAGCTAGTCTCCCAGCCAACCTATGAAAGCCCAAAAAATAACACCATTTACCACATCGTAGGAGCTGATTCTCCTTTATATGGCAAGGTTTACACCTATATTAAAGAGAATATCCTACCTCCTAACCTGTCAAACAACCAAAAATGTACATTCATATGCCAATCATCCCGATATACCATTATTGCTGACATCCTATATAGATGAGGTTTAGATGGTACTCTCCTTAGGTGTTTGGATAGTGATGAATATTAGACTACTCTAAATGGGGTTCATGAAGGAATATATGGAACACACTCTAGTGGTCCTACTCTGGAAAAGAAACTCATGCGTCTAGGATATTACTGGCCGAGCATGGAAACAGATTCCTATCATTTTATCAAGCAGTGTAAGAAATGCCAGATTCACAGTAATCTAATACATGCACCCGTTCAGGAGTTACAACCCTTAACAACACCTTGGCCCTTCTATCAATGGGGACTTGATCACCCTTCCTCCTCCAATGACCACAAATTCATTATCACAGCCATAGAGTATTTTATGAAGTGGATTGAGGTCGTTCCATTAACCAACGTCACAAGGAAATAAAATTCATCCTTCATCCTTAACTATATCATATGCAGATATGGTATTCCATTATCCATTGTGACAGATAATGGAAGACCCTTCAACAATCAGGATGTATAGGAACTCTATGATAAATTCCATATCCAGCATCGTTTCTCCACTCCATACTACCCACAAGGTAATGACCAAGTTGAGGCATCAAATAAAACTATTTTGAAGATACTCAAAAAGACTCTCAATGACCCTAGCCGAGACTGGTATATGAAATTGAACCCCACTCTGGGGCCTACAGAACTAGTATATGCACACCCACAGGTGTGACACCATATGCCCTTGTCTATGGTTCTAAAGCCATATTGCCTATCGAAGTTAAAATTCCTTCCCTTAGGGTGTTGTTAAAGGGACTCATAAATGATGAGGAATATAGAGTATTAAGGCTTCAAGAACTAGAACTGCTATAAGAACTGAGACAACATGCCTTTAACCATCTTAAGGCATACTAGCAAAGAATGTCAAGGAGCTACAATCACAAGGTTAAGCCACGTGTTTTTCAAGTAGGTGATTTGGTCCTAAGAGAAAATCCACGCAATCAATAGGACAGAGAGAAGGGGAAGTTTGAACCAAATTAGTTGGGCCCCTATGTCATAATCGCTACCTATGGATTAGGTGCTTATCAGCTCTCAACATCAGAAGGTGAACTGTTTGATGACCCCATCAACAGTATGCATCTTTGAAGGTTCTATGCCTAATAACCCTAATGCAAGGGATATATATATGGTCAAATAGAAGCAAGTGGTGAAAACCTAGAAATAGGCGCTATTTGCGACTAACCGCTACCTCCATCTGTTAGTAATACCTGACCCGCATCTATTTTTCCTATCGTACTCATCTAGTAACCACATCCATTCGCATCTACCTAGCACTAACCTACCATAGCTTGGTGTCTTGTCACCCCTATCACCTTATCTAATAAGGTCATCCAATCACCTTTTCCTATCATTTTATCCTATCACAAGTCTATTGTCAATATCAGTTGTTTCTGAACTACGTTGCCTCTGTGTTATCACGTAGGCAAGGCCATCATTGATGAGCCCCCAAGGCTGCCCTTCCATCCATATCCCTAACCATACCATAAACCTATGCTTCATACATCCATCACTAGCGTCAGCCTTCAAGGTTGAACTACGTTGCCTCTACGTCATCACGAAGGCAAGGCCATCATCGGTGAGCCCCCGAGGCTTCCCACCCCTAGGTTTTTAAGTCCACATATGTCCACCCAGTCAAACTATGTTTCCTCTGCATCGTCACGTAGGCAATGCCATCATCGATGAGCCCCTGAGGCTTCCCACCCCTAGGTTTTTAAGTCCACATATGTCCACCCAGTCGAACTATGTTGCCTCTGCATCATCACATAGGCAAGGCCATTTAGAAATGAGCCCCCGAGGCACTAGGACAATCCCTTAGGGCCCATCACATTGTTCATCGTCAGTTCTTCCATAATAAATCAATCCTCTACTTAACTAGGGGCAAGCCCTCGACCTAGTTAGAGAATAGGGTTCTTGAATGCTATAATTTCAGGGGGTAAACAATCGGATCACGGTTTTATCACTAGACAACAAGTAGCATGACAAGAAAGTTTTCAACATCATCTTGACACAAAAGATAGCAAGACTACGCTTGACAAAATCCCTTTTGGCCTAAGACATCAAACTGATTCTATCAAGTTATAACAAGAAAACATGTTTTGGGCAAGAAAGTTTTTTCAATGGTTGTTTTAAAAGTCTTATATCATGATTTTTGTTATTATGTCTTTCTGTGCTACTCAAGGATGTCTCAAACTAGAGAATCTATGATGGGGGCATAATCATTTTGTTTGTTTTTTGTTTGTGGGTTTATCTTTAGTAATGTGAAGCCTTGTCTAAAGACATGATCAACAAAATGATCATCAAGGACATAAAAGGTCTAAACATGAAATAGGTTTAATCCTTGTCTATTGATATGCAAGTAGTACTCAGGTCATCTTGGTTCAATTATACTTATATGCTTGTATTAACTTGCTAAATCAAATCCATGTAAGCAATACTTAGGTCATCATGGTTTAATTATACCTTGATGCTTGTATTTTCTTACAACATTTTAAAAGCTCAATGATGAAACAAAGTACTTCACAAACTTGTATCCGAAGATAAAAAAATCCACATTCATACATATCAAATTGCATTTCATTATAAGCATTTCATCCTTGCACAAATCCAAGTGTCTCAAGATCCATTTATCCATTTTCCCAAATCATTTCATCCATTAACCAGTTCATTCTTCTAGGTTTTCTTTCATTATCCAAATCATTTCGTCAATCTTTCAAATCAAACCTCTAATCAATTCTTCATTCATCCAAACCAATCCAGTCAATCCAAGCAAAGATCCAAATGCACGTCCATCCTTAATCCATACCAATCAAGTTAATCAATCTTTTCAAATTATCCAATCATAATCAATGATCTTGATCCTAATCTCATTGTAAACCAAATCAATCAATCATCATTAACAGTGGGATATATCTTTCCTGCATCTTTGTGTTGATCTAGGGATATATGGTTCCCCACAATGACAACACTATCGTCATCAATCATTGGCTTACCGCTTGACAGGGGCAATGCCTTGTTTGTTCTTGTATCATTTGTGCATACTTTCTTGCTTGCTTGTGTGTGTTATCAATTTTTCTTGCATAGCATGTCATTTAACTCTTTCATCCATCCCTTATCTTGCATCCTCCATTTTCTTCACCCTAACCTACCATTCTTCCTATCTCATCGTGAGATCATCCATCATCCTATCATCACATTCTTTCTGTCCAATCTCCTGAGGGGGCATCCTAGCGTCACAAACTTGTACCAGGGGCAAATTGGGGCTGTATCAATCACAGAAAATTTTTATTCTTTGAAACAACATGTTAAAACACATTGTCTCAAAGAGGGGAAAAATATATACACCTAAAAATGGCAAAGACAAAATAAATAAATATTTATTATTTATTTAATTCCCATTCTTCTATCATTTAATAAATTCATCAATTTATCTATTTGATTCACGTTCATCATTAATAGTCCAAATATTAAATAAATATCAATTTATTTAATTAAGTCAATTAAACTCATTCTTCTAATGTCATCCCTTAATTAAATAATAATCAAATTATTTAATCCCAAATCATCCTATTCTAAAGTTCTAAGTCCATAATTCCACATCACCTTTCCACTTCACACATCCACCTCACCTTGTTACACATGTGATTAAATATGTTAAATATTTAATTAATCTATTTTCCCTCACCCACATGTCCTATTGTTTCTCTAACTATCCCTATTCCAAAGGGCATGGTCTCTCCATGTCACCATGGTCAAAGGGTGCTTTGAGACACTTGTCCCATGAATCCCTATATTCTTTCTAACCATCCTATAATCATGGTCTCCTTGTTTGACCTTCTCTCCTTGGTCATGGTGAGCCTTGTGACATGTGGACTCATGTCACACCTTTCTCTCCTCCATGTCATGGTGAGAGGAACATCTTCCCTCTTTCTCTCCCTCATCTCAACCAATTCAATCCTCACCATACACCTCTCAAGACTTCTTCTCCACCATTAAGATCTTGACACATGGATTTGGCCCCTCCTTGGCCTATAAAAGGAAGCTCATGCCCTCGTTCTATCATCCACAAGTTATAGCAAACTTACTCTACTAGAATTATACCAGTGTGCCTTTGGTAAAACATCCATATTATTCATTGCATTATCTCCACTATCCTCATATCCACACAATCATGTCTTCAATCATCCATCTCTCATCTTCATAAGAGTTGCATTGTAGATAATCTCCATTGCATTATCCAACTACAGCCATTCAAGTATTCTCATCTTCAAACAGTGAGGAAGTGCACACTTCTGAGAGGTCTATTCATCAACAAGATCAATATAAGATAGGAGACAATGGAAGATTCAAGGTAAATCAGTCTTCAAGGTAATATATCTTTGTTTATTTGATTTGCATCATATTTCATTGAGTTATTGGATTACTAGTAGTTTAATACAATTGATAGTATTTCCTATAACACTATCTGTAGTACCTTTCTTCAAAACTTGCTGAAGTAAGTACTTATCCAACCAAGCATACCAAGCTCTAGGAGCTTGCTTGAGTCTATACAAAGCTTTCTTGAGTCTGCACACCATGTCTAGATCTTCTGATAATTGAAAACCATCTAGTTGCTCAATGTAGACTTCTTCCTCTAAATCACCATTCAAGAATACTGACTTGACATCCATCTGATAAACCTTGAAGTTTGTATGAGCAACAAAGGCAAAAAACATCATGATTGCCTCCATACTGGCTGCTGGAACAAAAGTCTCCTCAAAATCAATACCTTCAACTTGTGAATAACCCTTACACACCAATCTTGCTTTGTTCCTTACAAATTCACCATCTTCATTTAGTTTGTTCTAGAACACCGACTTTGTTCCTATAACATTCTTATCAACTGGTCTGTGAACCAGTTCCCATGTCTAATTTTTTTCTATCTGATTCAACTCTTCTTCCATTGCCTTCAACCATCCATCATCTTTTCTAGCATCAGCAAAGGTTTTAGACTCCACCTTTGATAACAAGCACAAATTCACTTACTTGTTTTTGCAAGCCTTCTCCTGGTCTACACACTTTCATTCTTATCCCCAATGATCTTATCTACTAAATGATTCCTCTGAACATACTTTGTTGGAATCTTAGGGATCTATTTTGATTCTTTCTCCTTCTCTTCTTGCTCCTCTTCTTTCTCCTCTTCTTCTTCTTCTTCAATGTAGTGAGGTATATCATATCCATAGTCCTCTGGTTCTTATGAGATATGGTACAAATCTTCATCTACATTAACATTTGTTCTTTCAATCATCTTTCCAAATATCTTCTTGTAGCATCTATAGACATTGCTTCTGGTTGAGTAACCAAGAAATATCCCTTCATCACACTTTCAATCAAACTTTCCAAGGTCTTCTTCATCTCTTCTAATGTAGCATTTGCTACCAAAGATCCTCAAATATCTAACAGTGGGAGGTCTTCCATACCATAGATCATAAGGGGTCTTAGTGCTATTGACCCTCAATTGTACTTTGTTAAGCAAGTAGATAGTAGTATGAACTACTTCCTTCCAATACATATCAGACAGATCTGCATCTTTCAACATTGCCATAGCCATCTCTTGCACAGTCCTATTCTTCCTCTCTACTACCCCATTCTATTGAGGGTTCCTAGGAGCAAATAGATGTTTCCTAATACCATGGTCTTCACAAAACTTTTCAAATTCATTTGAAGTAAACTCACCTCCTCTATCAAATCTTAAGAATTTGATCTTAGCATCCATTTCATTCTCAACTATTGCTTTGTAAATTTTAAACTCATCAAAGGCTTCTAATTTTTCTCTTAGAAACTAGCCCAAGTCATTCTAAAGTAATCATCAATAAGAAACATGAAATACCTTTCACCTTGTTGACTCTTTGTTCTTTTAGGACTACATAGGTCAGTGTGAATCAACTCCAGAGGAATTATAGAAGAATACTCCTTGCTCTTGAAATTTGTCTTTATCTACTTTCCCATTTGACATTCCTTACATAATGTGTTTGTGGGCTTGGTTATCTTAGGCATATCTCTCTCCGCATGAATAGATTTGATATTTATCATATTATCAAAGTTGGTGTGTCCCGTTCGCTTGTGCCACAACCAACACTCACTAGATTGAGCCAATAAACAGGTTCTTACATTTACCTCCTTTAGATGATAGATATCTCCATATGTCTTAATACCTTCTACAACAAGTCTTCTAGACCCTACCTTCTTGATTTCACAACCTTTGGCATGAAAAGTAAGATTGTATCATTTACTGCACATCTAACTAACATTGAGAAGATTGTGCTTTAACCCTTTGACATAGAGTACATCCTTAGTCTTGTTCTTCCCATCAATAGTTATAGCACCCTTTCCACAAATTTGTGTTGACTCATCACCACCAAACTTCATAGCTCCACCATTCCACTTCTTAAGGTTGATATACTTCTCCTTGCCACCAGTCATGTGGTTAGAGCAACCACTATCAATTACCCAAGCATTGGCTTCTTCTTTTGCATGACAGGTAGTCCACACAACCATCGATTTTTCATTATCTTTGTTAGCTTGCAAGGTATCATACTTCTCACATTTTCCAATATCATCTTCTTTGTCATCAACTTTCAAGGCCATGAAAAGTGTTTCATCATTTAAATTATCATGATCCTCATCTTCTGAAGAGCAGTTATTCTCCATGGAATAAAGACCCTTCTTGAACTTCTCTCTCTTGTCAATACCCTTTGATTCTTTAAAAGGACATTTAGAGGCAAAATGACCAACTTTCCCACAATTGAAACATTTGAAAGGTAACTTACCTTTATATCTATTGGTGCCCTTCTTCAATCTTCTCACAAAGTTTGCCTCTACCTCATCAAGATCATCATCTTGATCATCTATTTCAGTTGCTTCCTTCTTACTTACTTTGAATGTCCCTTCCTTCTTTGGGGCACCTTTGTCAAATTCTCTCATTTCAAAGGCTATGAGAGAACCAAACAATTGATCTATTGTATAGTGATCCAAGTCTTGAAACTCCTTAATGGAAGATACCTTATGACTGTAAGATTTAGTGAGAGATCTCAACACCTTCTTCACAATCTCATCTTCTTTCACTATTCCACCAAGACCTCTGATGCCATTAACTATTTCATCCACTCAGAGCATATAAGTGGTAATGTCTTCATCTTCAACCATCCTCAGGGTCTCAAATTTTCTCTTGAAGATTTGCATCTTGGTCTGCTTCACTTTTACTATCTCCTTCATAAATGCTACTAAGTTTTACCCAGAAATCCTTGGTAGTTTTGGAACTCATTACCTTCAGAAGTATTGAATCAGCTAGCCCACTCATGATAGCACTCTTTGCCTTGGCATTGTTATCATACAACTTAATCTCATCTACATTTGTAGGATCAGAAGCAAGAACAGTGTAACCATTCTTGACAAAATACCGAACACCAAACCCTAGAGAAGATAGATAGCTTTCCATCCTTAGTTTCGAAAAGGTGTATTTTTTCCATCAAACATAGGTGCCTTGTGAGATCCATTATGAGCCATCCCAGACCTTCCTCAAGTGGCTAAGCTTCTTCAGAGGAACCTGGCTCTTATACCAATTGTTGAACACACCCAGAAACTGAGAGGGTGGGTGAATCAATATCCAAACAAATCTCAAATCCTTCGGAGCAGATTAAAACTTATACTTTATGGCATTCATAGAAACATAAAAGATCAATGCAATGCATAACACCACATAACACCAGATATACGTGGAAAACCCCAAAGGGGAAAAACCACGGTGAGGATTAACTCACAATATATGAAGCTCACTGCAATAAAAGTTACAACTTTGTTTTAGGGCTACAACCCAAGGAAGCTACTATTCCTTGCATACTTTGTTTTAGGTCTTCAACCCAAGGAAGCTACTACTCCCTGAAGAAAGATTTTATGGTCACTCCCGAGGAAGCTACAACTCCCTATAGACTTTGTTTTAGGGCTACAACCCAAGGAGGCAACTACTCCCTGAATTGAGAACAAACTCAAAAATGATTACAGCATGACAGTCCTTCCACTATCTGAAACTAACAATGAATCTCACTCCTTTTGATGATTTCAATTCTACCTTTTCACTCCAATTTTGCTGATTGCTCTTCTGTTTTGACAACTTCTACAGCTTCTTCAACAGTCTTCTCTGCATCTTACTGACTCACTACTTTCAACCTTCAAGAAATTTTGTGTTTGGCTCACTGCCTCCAGCAATTAGCTAGGCACACTCTTTACTTCCTTTCTCTAACAAAAATATCTTCAAGATGAATCTAGATAGGATCTATCACTTCTGCTCTTTCTCCTTCAGTCACACGTCATAATGCATTACACCTCTATATTCCACTTCACACATTCATATTTGTAATCATACTTCACCTAGATCAACTAGGTTTACAATATATAAATGATATTACATTGATTACATTGTATGTCGGCCAGAGATAATAAGAATATTACATTTTACAAGTCGGCTAGAGATCAAAACAACATGAAACATGTAGAGAACAAGCCCTAACATGAACTACACACAACACTAGGAAGAAAAACATGCCTTGCAAATTCCAACACATGCTTAACCCAATCCTAAACATCCTTCATGGTATCATCCTTCATATAATAACATCTGCACGCTTCCCAAAATTGAAGTAGGTCACCCTTAAGCAAGAAAACATGAATCTTGTAGCACATCGATCATTACAACTTGGCGGTACTCATGGAAGATTAAACTTTACTTGTGCTTCTCCCAGATGAGTTGGCATGACCCACACAACATCTCCAACCACTCCTTGAACTTTGCACAACAACAACTTTGTGGTGCACATCACCAACATTCCCAAATCAGCCTCAACAACAATAACTCTTCACAAACTAACTTGAAAACTTTGTGCGGTACTGGAAACAGGAAAGATTTGCATGTGCTTCAAACCTAAGAAACATAGAGATATGTAGAATTTCCACATAAACTCATTTAACTGATCAGTACAATCTCCAACTGGCACAAGTAATCAAACATGTGTTTTGTAGAACATTTGGGCATCTAGAACCATCTGTAGTACATTGTTGTTTGAGAAACTGAACTTGTGGACCATCAAATCACTTGATACTATATATTAGTATGCATTGAACATCCCTGAACATGTTCACAAAATTACATGGACAAATCTTCACTTTTGGAGGAATGCAAAGCATTCCAACCAACCTCCATCATCACTTTATTCTTCCAGAGCACAGACCGGAACTCTGTCACTTATAACATTCACTACATAGGGACAAATGATATGAAACTTTGAATTTAGTACCTTCTCAACACACTGAACTTAACTTTTGAACCGCATGACCATATCTTCAAATATGGAGGAGTGTGGAGCATTCTCCCAAACAGTCTTCAAGGCAACTTCCTGTAGCAGAAACTTTCACCAACATTCAGAGACCAGAGTCTTCTTGTAATAGCACATACATCCTTAGGAACAATAGAAAAGAGCATACAACATGCTACAGACCATCAGCACCATATTTCCAACATCAACATTATTTCTAATCATCATCTTAATGCTTCTAATTCCCATCTTAATATATCATCATGATATCATCTCTACTGACAACAAGCATACTTAACATAGCCTTAATTGACATTAAACAAGGCATGACATCCAAGCATGAACATCAGAAACATCACTGTTAGCACACCATCATAGTATATCATTAACATAACCATCCAAGCTGAGTGATGACATCAATGACAACTACATTAGTGACAACCTTATGTGGCATATGTGCAACATGGACTTCCAAATTTGTGCGCTTAATTTGGACCAAAGCTTTTCACTAAATTTACATTTCCATTTGAGATTCAATCGAGGGTTTAAAGGTGCACTAGGCAGGAGCTGAGTGTAAATTTTCTTCAAGGGGTAGGCAGTGAAATGGTAAAAGGCTAACCATCTCCAATCTTTGAAAAAATTGCATGGAATAGGAGTACACATTTTCATATAGAACTTGACCGAAACCAAAGACTAAACAAAGGTGATAAATTGTTCAACTCCATTGTTCAATCCAAAATGGCTTTGAAGGTTATGCCATGGAATCCAATTCAACAAAGCAAAATCCCACATGTCGCCAAATTGTTGCACACCTTTCTTAAAAAAGCAATATGCCTATTTATGAAAGTTAATGGCAATAGGCTTACCTTGATAATTAATTAGTTTATTCCATCATATGGATGAAGATGTAAAATTGAATCCATATTGTAGGGAGGCTTCTCTCCACTCTAAAAACTAACAAATATGCTACCAGACTTTCCAAATGGATTGCAAAGGTGAAGAGGCTCTAATTTTGAAAAAAGGACAAGAAGAATCCTATCCCACCAATTGATGACCTGCCATTTACTATGAGCAGAAGCAAAGTCGATTCTATGGAAAACCAATATCTTCCAAGGTTCATCACCCCAACTGGCTTTAATGATCCATTTAACTGATAGACAAATCCCTTGGGTTTGGGGATGAATAATTCCCAAACCTCCTTTGTTCTTTATTATATCCAGTGTGCCCAGGATGTATATTTAAAGCCAACATCATCACCCCATTTGGTCCAAAGAAATTGTTGAATAATTTTGTTCAAATCTTCATAGCCTATGTTGGAGGGCATCCAACAGGAGTAATAGACATGCAAAGCAAGGAAGATTCTATTAACAACTTGGATTTTCCTAGCCAGTGATAGAAACTTGTTGCCACAATTAAATAATTTGTTCTTGAGTCTATTAATAAACCAATTCCACATATCTGATAGGGAAACTCCTATTCCAAATGGTATACCAAGATACTTGGTAATCTCTCCATGATTTATTTGTCTCCACTCTTTAGGAATCCAATGTGGAACAAGTCTAGATTGTATCATCAAAAACATAGTTTTATTGTGTCAGTTGTGATCCCAACACTGAACAATACAAGTTCCGTATATCCAATGTGGTTTCTACTTTAGAATTTTGTAGAAAAAGCAAGTTGTCATCAACAAAATGAGAATTAATAACAACCAAATTCTGAGGAATTGAAATCCTTGTTATAAGCTGCAATTGATTAGCTTTTTGTAAAAGATAACCCAAAGCATCAGCAATAACGACACATAGGAACGGTGATAAAGGGCATCCCTGTCTAATGGATCATTGAAGAGGGAATGATTTAGTTATAGAATCATTGACAACAATTTGAGCACTTGCATAATTAAATAACATTTGAATATGTGATCTAATTTTGGGACCAAATCCCAACCATTGCAACATTTTAAGAATAAAGCTCCATATATGCCTTATCAAAATCAAGTTTGATCAATAGAGCATCTTGTCCTAATTGTTGGGCCCATTCACAAGTTTCCTAGGCTCAGATTAGATTATCCAAAATATATCTACCACCAAGAAAGCCAATTTGCTCTTCCCTAACAATATTTTGCACCACAGGTTTGATATGAAGAGCCAAATCTTTAGCTATGAACTTATAAGATGTATTAAGTAAGATAATTGGTCTCCAACCAAAAATAATGTCTTCATTTTTTCCTTTAGGTAGGAGCTTAATTAAGGCTCTATTAATGCTAAGACCCAAAGAACCTTTCTCAAGAGCTTCCAGATATAATAAATAAAAACCATCTTCGATATGAGGCCACATGGCCTGATAAAATTCAACCAGAAGCTCGTCGATATCCAGACTCTTATTTGGAGCCATTAAAAAGAGAGCATGTTCTATTTTAGTCCAACCACCTATCTATAAAAAACAAGTTTCAATCCAATGGTTCAAACTTAATAATTGATTTCAAGATCCAAGGAAAGTGATAAAACCTAAAATTAATTCTTGGCAATTATTTCTCATTGTAACAATCTCCTTTTTAAGTAGGTCCTCATGGCATTAATTTTAAAAAAGTTCCAAGGAAAGTTCCTTCATGTCTCATATGTGGCATCTTTCACAAAACAAGTCCTCTTTGTGTTTCATCTTGAAAAAAAGCCCAAACAATTTCCTTGTTGGTTGACTCATTTCTCAAAGTCAATTTTCAATACAAGCCCTTTAAATTACATTTCCCATGGACATGAGTAGCCTCCCCTATTTTATCTTATCACATAATTATGTTCACAACATAAGTCCCTCTCCTTAAAACAAGGCTTAAATAGATAACCTATTTTTCTAAGTAGACTTGTTGATTATGAGCTTTCTTGAATTACATTTCCTAAACATGATAATTTGAACTTGTAGACACTTAAAAATGCCTCAACCCCATTAACTATTTTCCTACATCCTTGCATAACCAACTTAACCCATGGTCTAGCCTCCACCATCTGTTGGTACTCCCATACGCGCTCGAATTGGTGCTCATTTCATGGAAAGCTAGGTTGCGTCATCACTATCAAATTCTCTAGCTCTAATCCAATCAGCTAAGGTATGCAAATGTGGCATGTCAAGCCCACTTTTACCTATCTATAGGTACCATGTCAGCCCTAATTCACTATTTCTTCTCCCAAAGCCACAAATCATAGTCGTTTTCCTCCATTTCTTCTTCTATCAACCCAATTTTCTGTCTTGAATCCCTTTTTCACCACCGTTCCCTCAATTTTTGAGAGTTCACCCAAAAATAATAATTTTTTCACTCAACCTCTCAAGGGAGCATCCCTCATCCATTTCTACTCCTTCCTATCAACTAGGGCAAAATTCTTTAACCTGACGTCATTTCCCTACTCAATCACGATGCCACGTCAATTCCCTACTCGATCACAATGCCACGTCAAAGAGGGGCAAAATGTAGATACCTAAAAATGTCTCAACCTCGTTAACCATTTTCCTGCATCCTTGCATTACCAACTTAACCCCTTCACCAATTAATTTAATAATAATCATAATTATTTAATTAATTAACCCTAAGCCATCCCTAACCATCTACCCTTAGCCATTTACCCCAAATTCATCCTTAGTAATGAATTAATTTAATTAATTCATCACTAGACCTTACAACTTCATTCCTCATTAATTAAATAAATATTTCTAATATTTATTTAGTTAATTTCTCCACCTTCCTAATCTTGATTAATTAAATAAATCATGCTTATTTAATTAATCTACCCTATCCTAAAGCCTAAACCTAGCCTAATTGAATAAATACTAATTATTTAATTAGCTTCCCTAGCCTACATGACCCCTAGACCAAAATTAATTAAATAAATCATTATTTAATTAATTTTAACCCCTCATTAGACCATCCACTAATTTTTTACAGCCACATTAATTAAGGTATTCACTTGATTAACTTGGTCAAATCCCACTTAACACCTTCTCCCACACCCCTTGAATAAAAAAATTATCTTTTAATCAAAAGAGTCACATGACCCTTGCACCTCATCTTTCGTCTTTCATGTTATAGCTCTTTTTAATGCAGAGAGATCACATATGTGTTTGCCAAATGCACACATGTGATCACATGTCATCTCTTCTACCCATAAATCATAATTTTTAATTCCAACACCTCCCAAGGAAATTAATTTTTTATTTCCTCATGTGTCTTAATCCTAATTAATGCTAAGCTTTCCCAAGGTGTATTTAAAATTCACTTCTAATCTCAACCCTCCAATATTGCTGAATAAATCTAAGCCCTCCATCTCATCCTCTCATCTCCACCATTGATATTAAACTTTCAATCCTAGCCATTGTTCCCATTTCTCCCTCAATTTGCCTATAACTACAAAACTCCACAAGCCATTTTCACATCCAAGTTTTGAGTAATCTTACCATACCAAAATTTCTCCAACTCTCATCTCATCTTAGCTAGGTTATGTCAAATTACCTGCAAATTGAGAGCATTCCACATTCAATCACTTTGTTTACGTAAAGCTAGGAGAATTTGGGTACAACTCCTCAACCTTATCAAGGAGTAAGGGAGATTGGAAGCTTGTGAAGGTATAAAATCTCTTTTATGTTGAGTTCTTTCATGTTTTTATTGTCTTCCACTCTTTCTCATCTTCATTTGGCACGTCCGATGGGACCCTTGGTCCTAAACTAATCATTTGTGTAAGTTTTTCCAAAGATTTTTGACGTGCAGGGCAGGTTTAGCATAGTTTGTTAGCGTAATCCCACATTTGATTCATGGATTAGCACCTTTGGGGACTATTTTAGTGCCATTTGTGTCTGTTTTATCACCATCTACAGCTTTGTTGGAGCTTTTTGCACCTATTTCAGTGTTATTTGCAACTGTTTTAGCATTATTTTATGCAACAGTGTCAAAAAAAATTCTCACAAACACTTTTATCTCTAGTTTTCTTTGTTGGCCACTATCTATAGGGTGGATGCCTTCTATTTAACAAGGTTTCTAGGCCTTAGGGTGTTTTATTATCATTGTGTTTAACACATTTTGGAAAGAACACATAAGTTTGGTTTTTATCTTACATATCTAACACTATTGGGTCTATTTTTGAGTGACAATTTGTTGTCTAACCCCTTGGACTAACCTTGCAGGGCCTTTTAACTCTCATTTGATCATTTGGTGCAAAAGTATCTCTAATTTTGTGTAGGTCCTCATATTTTGTCGGATTAGTGCCATCAAATCCCAGAACATGCCATCAAGCTACCTGCAAGTATACATTTACTGTTTATCATTGTTTTAGCACTTTCTGTCACTATCATAGTGCTATTAGGATCTTCTATAGTGCTATTGCTCTCTGTTTTAGCAATATTTTTTGTCTATTTAGCAATATTTGTCTGTCTGTCAGCGTTGTATGCTTCTATTTTAGCGCCATTTTTCTGACAGACTCTGCAGGTTTGTACAAGGGTCTAACTTGTTTGTGCATGTGCTAAGAACGTTTGTCTAAGACTGATTTCTCAAACTACTAACTTTTCTAGTGCAGATTCACTTGTCCAAGTGTGTTTTTACCACTAGATCTTAGTTGCACTAAAGTTAGATTAGTTGGAAATTAACTTTGTTTGTCGTGTCTTATTTTCTTGTAGATGTATGTTCTCCCCTCACACCTTAGGGTGATCTTGGGGATCAAAAGTCTACTTGCAAACCTTTTACTTATTTTAAGTGTATCCTGAAGGGGTTACCTTTATTGTGTATACTCTCCCCTCATGTCTAGTGTGATCTTGGGTGATCAAAAGCAAGGGGTGATTTCTTCTTAGGAGGCATGATTGGGGATTTCATCACCCCAAGGGGATGATCTCAACCATGTGTACCGATGAGGTATATCAAAGGGGGAAGAAGGAAACTTGTACCCCAATCTAGTTGCATTGTCATTGGGACAACCTTGGGGTCCCGAGTGATTCTGGACACAAGGTGAAGTGGTGCTTGCTTAATCGCTAGGTGCCACATCCCTTCAATGGACTAGTGTTCACAATTTGGGCCTCATGTACCTTGTGTCTATAGAGGACTCCCTAGAAGCTTGTACTATCCTAGCTTAAGAACTTTTGGTCATCATATCTTATGGTGCACCACTGCAATAGGAGGGGAAGATGCTCACCGTACCGCTATACTTGAGATAGGGTCTACTTTGGGCAAGACGAAAGTCTCCAAGGTAAGGGGGTAAGGTGGTCCATGGCATTATGGTATTAATGGGGGTGGGGATCTTGGTTCTATTTTGAGTTAAGATCGACCCATGACCATTTTGTGAGATCCACAAGATATGACACTCCCACTTGACTAATTTCTAGGATGTTCATGTGAATGGTGTGTCTTCTTTGTCGAAACCCATACAAGCCAACTATCCAAGTCCACCCTTTGGAGTCAATCCATTGTGTTTTCTTGCTTGATTTAATGCTTTTCAAGAACCTTTGAATCCAAAAGATCCAATTTTTTTATTAAAATCAACCTATTTCAACCTTTGAACAGATAATTAGTGCCATTAGTCCTTTGTTTGGTGCTATTGGAACCTCTGTCAACGCCTTTCAATTAGTTGTTCGTGCCATTGGCTCTGTTGTTAGCATCATTGGATTACCTTTTAGCACATACAGTTCCTCTATTAATGCCTCTGGGCCATCCTTTAACACCATTTATCTTCGTGTCCAAAAATCACTAACCTTTAGTTGATATTCCTAGAAGAAATTTTATCATCCTTGTGACATGGCAATCCTTCAAAACCACCCCAAAATCATTTATCATCAATCTAAGTCCATCCTTTGTCAAAATTTTCATCATCCCATTTGACCTTAGAGGAAAACATTTTAATCTTCAGTTTGGACCTTTGACCTTAGTCCATCCATTCCAATTCCAAATCAACCATTATCCTAACCTTTCATCTCAATTTCATTCAAATCCCAAATAATTTTTCACCTAATCCAAACCCTAGTCCAAGTCTATTATCCCACATCCATCCCTTTGACCTTAGGAACTTTTTTTATTTTCATTTTTGGACCTTCACCCCCATTTCATCCCTTCTAATTTCAATTAATCATCACCCAAACCTTTCATCATCATTTCCCCAAATCAAATCCAAAATATCCTTCAAATCATAACCTTAGTCCAACCTTGACCCTAATCATCCCAAACTTAGTCTAATCATCCAAATCCTATCCAAATCAAATAAACATCATCCAACATCAACCTTATCCAAATCAAACCAAACCAACATCACTATCCAAAAAATCATCCCTCAAGTCAAATTTGTGCAAATATAAATCTAGATCTCATCCTCTATCCCATAATTTATATAAAGCTTAAGCATTTGTCTACCTTAAGTTATTTTATAAATTAGCCTTATCAACCTTAGGAGAAATTGGCTTAGGAGCCTAGACTACTCCTAAGTTAGTGAATTATAAGGTTCCTATTTTGCTTGGAGGTCTTGTCTACCCCAAGTAAAATAAACCCCTTCCTCTTTTTGCTTAAGTGTCTTAGTCTACCTTATGTAAAGAGAGGAATATCTGTGAAATGCATAAGATCTAGATTTATTTTGAGCCCTCTTTTAATTTGGTTATCCTTATCAAACATCATCCAAACTTATCCAAAGTATCCCTCACATCACTCATCCAAAGTCATTATCCAAAGTATCCAAAATCATCACCTAAAGTATCCAAAGTATCCTTGGTCATTTATCATCCAAATTTATCCCAAATATCCCTTATCTATCCATCCCAAAATCATCTTCAAAATATCCAAAGTATTCAATCTCTTAATCACTCATCCAAAATCATTCTCATACCCTATCATCAAATCATCCATTTATTCATCCACCTTTGGTCCAAACCCTTTTGAAAAACAATCTCTAAGGTCATAACCTTCAACCACCTTATCATCACCAAAATCAAACCAATCCATACCCTTTCATTGCATGCCACAAACAAGGTCTCAAGCTAGGAAGAACAAGTAAATGGACTCAAATAGGCCATGAGGAATGACCCCTACCAATCAAAATAATGTCCTAATAGTCCAACAACAAACATCCTTCAACAACAATGCTATAATAAATCCATGGCGAACCCAGCAAATACAACCACCATCTAACACCAACAATCCCAATCAAGATGTAATATACTTTATGCAAGATTCTAATTCCATGGATTTATTAGACCGCATCCTAAATTCAGACCCTAATAAATACCTTGAGTTCTTGATCCAAAATGGTGCTAAGGTACCTTCCACATCACAACCATCTTCCTCAAACAATGTCCCTAATATATCGCAACCTTCATCATCTAGCGCCACCACATCAATCCCCACCTCCACATCAACAACCATAACTACATCCAACCCTCAAATCGCCCTCAACATACCTAACAACACAACGTACACAAGTGCTTCCACAAGTGTACCTCAATTTGACGCCAACACCATTGCCTTCATGACGCAACTCTTCTCACAACCACCATTCAATAAATCTAACATCCCTAACAATAACCCATGCAACAACCCTTCACAAACATCTAACTTCACCTATACACAACCTCCAATTTCACAACCACCCATTGTATCATCCTCTACCGAAACATTACAACAAAATCAAAATACCCAACAACAAATTCTGCCACATATCCTACAACTCATAGCCTACCAACAACACCAACAAAATCAAACCTCACCGCAACAACAAATGCCAAACTTTCTCCAACAATTAATCCAACAACAAAAACAATCAAACATAACACAACCACCACCCACCCAAGATTTATCAAGCATTGTGCAATCATTAATCCAAAACTTTGATGACATAAAACATGGGCATAAGAGAAAACAATATTCATTTGAAGACATTTGCCCATATCCATTTGATCGGACCATCCCCATGCCTCCTTTCCCTAAAAATTTTGAAACGCCCAAATTTGACAAATACAAAGGGAAAGGGGACCCTAGGGAACACCTTAGGAAATTTTATATAGCTTGCTTATAAGTCTCCTACGATGACACATATCTAATGAGACTTTTCTCCCAAAGCTTAGGAGGCCAAGCCACTGGATGGTTTGCCCACCTTCCCTTCGGCATCAAAACATTCCACAAACTTGCAGAGAAGTTTGTTAATCACTTCTCTTACAACTTTGAACACAATGTGCCCATGATAGACCTTCAAACAACGAAATGGGGAATCTTTTGCCACCTTCTTGCAATGGTGGAGAAGCTTAGCAAGAAAGCTCCCGTGGCCCATCCCTGAAAACCAATTGGTTACTATGTTTGTGACCAACCTTAACCAAGATATGGGATTCCACCTATAAATTCAATGCGCATCTACCTTTGAAGAGGTCATTGACAAAGGAACTACAATCGAAAGAGCTCTCATATCCAAAGGAGCTATCAAAATTTACTAAGAAAATGACAAAAAAAACACCAACAATAAAGTCAATAGCAACAACAACAATAACAACCCCAACACAAACAACAAAAACCAATCCAATGATAAACCTTGCTTTTGGGGCAAGAGTAGAAACACCCTTAACAACAATGTCACCTATGTTAAGAATGTTCAAAATGTGCAAAATCTCACACCATCTAACCCATCAACAGGCATTAATAATGTTAACATTCCAAAAGGTCCACCAAGACAATCTAACGCACCTAAACTAAGATTTAAACCTTTCGGTGAAACCATTGAGAATGTCTTGAGAAACCTTTTGAAGGCCGACCTCATCCAATTACCTACTGTTAGACCATATGACAACAACCAATTCAAACCTTTTTGGTTCAATGAGAATGCATATTGTGAATACCATCACATCAAGGGACACAAAACATCTGATTGTATGAGGTTAAAGAATTGCATTCAAGACCTAGTTGATCTTGGCAATATCACCATTGATGAACCACCTAAACGATCACCTAATGAAAACCTAGGAGCATAAAAGGATCCTCTCCCTGATCACAACAAAGGTAAAGCCTCATCATCTAATCAAGCTTATAACGGTGTTTCTCCTCCCTCTTCTTTCGACTCCATTGTGGGTTGCATAGAAGAATCCTCTAACAACATAGCTACCATTACCATAAGAGGTAAAACACCTAATTATGCCATCATTACCTATCGATGTCGCATCTTTATTAGAGGAGCCCCAACCACTAATGATCAACCTTCTACATCCGCACCCACAAGTTACCCACCCAAAAACAAGTATAACCTTCTCGAGCACCTTGGGAAGACTCCCACTCAAATCTCTAACTTAGAGTTACTCCAAGCATCCCCCTCCACAAGGAAGTCCTTGACAAAACCTTGATGGAGACTCGTGTCCCTACCGAATTGAATGTTAATCAATTCCAAGCCATGGTGGGACACCTCTCATCACCACATCATCTCACCTTTTATGAGCAAGACCTTCTCGTAACAAGCACATCCCATAATGAAGCTTTCCACATCAAAGTACATATCCACAAACATACCATAAAAAGAGTCTTAATAGATGGTGGCTCTGGCATAAACCTTTGCACTCTTAAATTAATAAAACAATTGGGATATTCTGATGTGGTCATATACTCAAGCGAGACCATCACCATCAAGGGATATGATGATACTAAGCACCTATCTAAAGGAACCATCAAGTTTCCCATCCAAGTTGGACAGAAGATTTTGGAGACCAAATGTCAAGTGCTTGATCTTGATCTCCCTTACAACATCCTTCTCGGTCAGCCATGGATCCATACCATGCAGGTCGTTCCATCCACATTCCATCAATGCCTTAAGTTCCCATACAACAGTAAGGAGGTTACTATCTACGTTGAACCATGTCATTTTCAATATTGCACATTCTTGGAAGGACATGATAAAACCTTTTGCCCGTACAACAATGCAATCAAATCATCTACCTCCAAACCACAATCATCCACCTCATACATCGACCCCTCCAACATTGCATCCACCTCATCACCATCACCCATCCCCGAGATCAAGATCAAATCAAGTGATCTAGGGTGTGGAGAGTATGATCTACATGACACATTTTGTGTAGGGCAACTTCTACCATCTCCCAAAACATTTGGTACACCTAAGACAATTTACACGGTGATCATCAAATGTAAACCATCTCCAATCTTCAAGAGAAAACACTTGATGGAAAAATATGTCCTTAAAGACATCATCATGGCTATACAAATATGAAGATAAAGAACTAGAAGCTCCTATCTTACCTATCAAAAAATATTGCAAAGGTCTAGAAATTGTCAAAAATATGGGCTATAAAGGACAAGGCGGTATGGGCCTACACAAGGAAAGGATTCTTGAACCTATCCAAGAAACAAAAAATCCCCATCATCAAGGTTTGGGGTATGGAAAACAAGAGCCTAACCCCACAAACATTGAATTTATCTTAAGAGAGGTTGCGATAGCTTTTCCTGTAATCGACCACATTAATGAAGAGGGTTATCAAGACTCTTTCACCAATTTCACCAAATTATTTGAATCCTCCATCTATACGATTTACATCCTATTAACCACACCATCATCATCTAATGACCTTCCTCTCGTCTATTCCCAACTCATTGACTGGGACCAACAAGGACCTTTTGTCCTCGATGTCACACAAAATAATGAAGCAATAGCCAAACTAATGGGGGTTAGAGACCACTTACCCCTTGTAGATCACAAAGGTGGCTACATCATGGAACTAAACACATCTGCATACTTTGGGGAGACATCAATATCTCTTTGTCGCAAAAATATAAATATAAAAAAGGCATCCCTAAGCGAAAACCACCCCGTGGCACTTTCAGATGGAGAAAATTTTAAAATAAAGGATGTATCTTCTAGTGAAAACCTCCCTGAGGCACTAGAAGACAAGAGAATGGATCTCCCCAAGGTCTCTGAGCTATATCAAGAAAGATCACCAATCCTTGTAGAGGAATCACAAGAAATTAATCTTTCCACCAAGGAGTCACCAAAGATCACCATTCAGGCCCCTTCACTTACATCTGCAGAGCAAGAAGCCTTCTTCTTCAAACAAAGAAGTCACAACTTCACATAGATATATGTTGATATGTCATGGTTGGACCCCACACTAGTGGTCCATCATCTTTCCATTCATCCTAATGCAAAACCGGTAAAGCAAAAACTAAGGAAAATGAATCCAAAGTAGCACTACTCATCAAAGAAGAACTCAAAGGCTCCTAGATGTGGGATTAATTCATCCTATTGACTATCCTGAGTGGGTGTCAAACATTGTGCCCGTAACAAAATTCACTAGGGGCATCCGCATGTGCACGGACTTTAGGGACCTCAACAAAGCATGCCCTAAAGATAACTTTCCTCTCCCAAACATCAACATCATTGTCGATCTAACAACAAGGCACGAAATTCTCACTTATGGACAGATTTTTTGGTTATAACCAAATCAAGATCACCGAAGAAGACCAACACAAGATGGCATTCATATGTCCATGGGGAATATACTATTGGGTTATCATGCCCTTTAGCCTCAAGAATGCAAGAGCTACCGATCAAAGAGTTATGACCATGATATTAGATGACCTCTTCCATAGAATCATGGAAGATTATGTTGATGACTTGTTGGGAAAATCCAAAACAAGGGATGAACATTTGCAAGTGCTAGCTAAGATATTTGATCGGCTAGAACAATACAAAGTGCAGCTCAATCCTAAGAAATGTGTCTTCAAAGTCACCTCAAGAAAAATCCTAGGCTATATTGTATCAAGACAAGGCATAGAAGTGGACCCCGCAAAAGTAAAAGCAATAGTTGAAATACCTCCACCTAAGAATCTCAAGAAGTTGTGTAGCCTTCAAGGAAAGCTTCAATCAATAAGACGCTTCATAGCCCAACTAGATAACAAGTGCTAACCATTTTAGCACCTCATCCGTAAAAGTATATCATTCATATGTGATGAAAATTGTCAAAAGGCCTTCGAACAGTTGAAATAATATCTTGCTACGCCTCCAGTCCTCATTCCCCCAAAGCAAGGACAACCCCTACTACTCTACATCTTGACAAAAGAAACAGCGATAGGGGATTTGTTAGCATAGCCTGATGATCAAGGGAAAGAAAGAGCTATTTACTACATCAGTCATACCTTAGTGGCATATGAGCTCAACTACACCCCTATTGAACGTGAATGCCTTGCAGTTGTCTTCACTTCTTAGAAAATAAGACACTACATGCGCAATCACAAGACAAAGCTCATAGTGAGAATTGATCCACTAAAGTACTTGTTGTCCCGCACAGCTCTTACAAGATGAATGGCTAAGTGGGTCATGATCTTAAGTGAGTTTGATATAGAGTATACAGAAAGGAAGGCCATTAAAGGACAAGTCATTGCAGATCAGCTAGTTGATGCACCAATCCCTACATAGTATCCACTCCTTTCAGAATTTCTAGATGAGTCAATTCTCACAGTGGAACCTACAACAAAATGGAAGATGTATTTTGATGGATCATACACACATCGAGGCTCGGGAGAAAGAATCCTATTCATGATCCCTCAAGGAGATTGCATACCAAAATCCTACAAACCAACATTTCCATGCACCAACAACATGACAGAGTATGAGGCTCTTATCACAGGACTCCGAATGGCCATCCAATGGAAAATTGAGAAGCTAATGGTCTATGATGATTCCCAACTAGTCATTAAACAGGTCAACAATGAGTACAAGCCAAAAGATGACAAGCCCCTGCCATATAAATGGATGGTAGATGACTTCAAAGAGTATTTTCATGAAATCCACTTTGAACAGGTCCCAAGGTTAAACAACAAAGAAACAAACTCTATGGATACCATAGGATCTTTGGTCGACATGTAGAAGAATAGCCAAAAATGTGAATTCCTTATTGAAGAGCTATAGGTGCCAGCTTATGATGTGCCACAATCTGAATTAGTGTGCAACGTTGTTGGTCCCTTATCCCCGTGGTGTCAATATATTTACTAATATCTCCATGACAACATTATCCCACCTAATCTATCATCCAACCAACGTCGATCATTCATTTGTCAAACCTCTTGTTTCACCCTCATCGGTGACACATTGTACCGAAAGAGTCTTGATGGTACCATTCTAAGGTGTCTTGACTCTCGAGAAGCTGAAACAGCCTTATAAGAGGTACATGAAGGTATATGTGGGGCACACTCTAGTGGACCTACCCTTGTGAAGAAGATTCTCAGAACACTTGGTATTACTAACCGACCATGGAGAATGATGCTAACTAATTTGTGAAGAAAATGTCTTCCTTGTTAGCAACACAAAGATCTCATCCATGCTCTATCACAAGAATTGCAACCTATCACAACTTCGTGGCCCTTTTCACAGTGGGGGCTTGACCTCGTTGGAAAAATCCACCTGCCATCATCTAATGGACACAAGTTCATTATCACTGCCACAGAATAATTCACTAAGTGGGTGGAAACCATTTCACTCACTTTCACCACCAGTATCCAAATCACTAAATTCATCTTCCATTACATCATATGCCATTATGGCATCCCCCTCGCCATCATCTAACAATGGGAAACCATTTAAAAATCAAAAAGTATGTACCCTTTGTTAGAAATTCCATATCCAACATCATTTCTCCACTCCATATTACCCTCAAGGTAATGGTCAAGCTGAAGCTTCGAATAAAACCATCCTTCAAATTCTGAAGAAGATGGTAAACAAAGCTGGCCATGACTAGAACCTATAGCTTAATCCCACCCTTTGGGCCTACCGCACCAGTATCCATACCCCCATAGGAGCCACACAATATTCCTTGGTATTCAGTTTCGAAGCTATCCTCCCCATTGAGGTCAAGCTCCCCTCTCTTAGAATCTCACTGCATAATCTAATTGATGAGGAGGAGTATCAGGTTGCACGCCTAAATGAGCTAAAACTCCTAGTGTGTATATGGAAAAATCGATCTATTCTAAACTAAATAAAACCAAAGAATCCAATAACATAAAGAAAACGAATTTAAATAAAAGCCATGACAAATAATCAATGCAATAAAGACTTTTACCGAAATTTGTGTTGTTTCCTTTGGATTGAATGTAGAATTGCTCAATGAAATTGCAAAGCCATGGCTGCAACAAGCAAGTGTAGTGCTCAAGAGATCAATGTCAAAAGATCGTTATAATGCTCAATCGACGCGTTGTGTATGCTCAAAGCTCTGTTAAGTATGCCTGAGAATACGATCGAAGAGAGAGGCCCAATGAAGGAGATGAGGGGGGTTTATATAGATTTCAAGGAAAATCGATCAACGGTCCAGATAATTCAGAAGAATCAACGGAGGAGATAAGTTGAGGAATGTGCAACGAATGAGAAGAAGACATGTGTCTTGCTTGCTTTTGCATGAGAGGAGTTATCAAGAATAGAAGAATGAGTTAACTGAAGAGATAAATCAATTAAAAGAATAAAGCAATCAGTTAAGTGATTTAAAACAAGAAGAAGAGATTTGCATGAGAAAAGAAGATATTTTGCTTTATTAAATATAGAAATATTTAATTGATGAGCAAGAAAGCTTGAGTTATTTTAGATATAACTCAAATTAGAAGAAAAAGAAATTTAAATAAATAATTGATTTATTTAAATTTAGAGAAGATATTTTGGAAGAAACAATTAAATAATTAGTATTATTTAATTTAGAAGATTCGAAAGCAAATTAAATAAATAAATTTATTTAATTGTTGTGCATGATTTTGGGAGAATGATTTGATTTAATTAAATAATTAAGAATTATTTAATTGTAGATAAGATAGAATTGTGATGAATTAATTAAATAATTGGATATATTTAATTAATGTAGATGTGAATTTTGGAAAGAGGATAATGATTTAATTAAATAATTAAAATTATTTAATTGTGGAAGAATATTAGAGGAATTTAATTTAATTAATTAAATAAAGAGAATTTATTTAATTAATGTCAAAAGTATGTGATTTAGAAGAATTTGTTGAAATTAATTAAATAATTAGATTATTTAATTAACGTTTGAAATGCAGGTGATTTGGAAGAAATGACGAAATGCAAGTAGTGTGACGAGTTGGTCATTTTAGGGTGTCTACATTTTGCCCCTCTTTGATGTGATGCAGCTTGCAGCGTTGCGTCAAAGAAATCGATTATTGAAGATGTGATACAATTTTTATGCCCCAGTGTATCGAGTTGCCCCAGCGTATGCCCCCTCGAGCGGGAAGACAGGGAGGCGACAGAGGAAAGGTGTTGACGCTCGACTAGAAAGGTGCGCGACCAGTAGGAAGAAAAAGCAGAAACAGGGGGGGGAAGAAAAACTGAAGGGTGGGGACACTATAAATAGGTCCCATGGGGACCACAATCCTCATTTGCACCCATTGAGATTCTAAATTTAGAGACAAGAGTTTCTAAACTTAGTGGAGAGAGAGTTGAGCAGCCAGCGGAGAGAGATGCCGATTCCTGTGCACAGACATCGGGCGGAGCTGGTGCGGACCTATGGGAGGCCAGCAGGAGCTCCGGCAGCGGTAGGTGATCGAAAACCCCCTTGTAATTTGTCGATTAGGGGTAGATTAGGGCTAGATTTAGGCAGGTTTGCAATTTGAGCCAAAAGCGCTCTAGGATTGTGCAGCGCGGGTGGTAGTCGGCTGGCGCGCTTTTGGCGCGCCGCAGCGCGTTTGGTCAGCGGCTGCAGCGCGACTGGCAAAAACAAGTCGCTGTTGGTTAGGTTTGTCAGCGTCGCAGTGCGGTTGCAAAATTCCGTAGCGCTTATGGTAGAGGAGGAGAGCGCAGTTGGACGGGTAGTGTAGCGCGACTGGCGGGGAGTTAAAAAAACGCGTCGCGTATGGTAGTGCAGAAAAGCGTGGATGGCGAGATAGTAGGGCGCGGTTGGTAAACAGGGCACTTTGGGTAGAAAAACGCAGCGCGGATGCCGAAATAGTAGGGCGCGGTTGGCAGGGAGGGATAGCGCGTTTGTAAACCAAAGCGCGTTTGGCGTGGATAGAAGAAAAGTTAGGGTTTAATAGAAAGGGGGAGACATAGAAGAGAGACGCCTAGCCTAGCCGACAAAAGGGAAAAGGGATGGCAGGGGTGGGGTATAGCATAGCCAATGGGTAGATGGGTTATGAGGGATTTGGTTATGAAACTGACAAGTGATATGTTTATGTATGCAGAGGATTTTGCCACCGTTGATGTCGCGGGAGCGACACCACGCGATTGCGCACGAGGTTGTTCAGTTGACCTAGGAGGAGGATGCGTTCTTAGAGCATGCAGGGCTATGGCATGTAGCACACCTCACACACATTAGGGCGAATCTCGCCCTAGTGACAGTAGTCGTGGAGAGGTATCACAGCGAGACCTCGTCATTTCACTTCCCAACAGGGGAGGCTACAGTGACACTGGAGGATGTATATCGCATCCTGTGGATTCGGATTGATGGAGAGATAGTGGACTTTGACCCGACATGGGGCGAGGCAGGCTTGGAGGAGGTCTTCTGCATAGACGACCTATGGATAGACGATGGGGAGATCCGATGGGCAGACGTCCCGAGACTCTGCGATAGGATCCGCTGGATAGTGGCATCATTGATCGGTGGCTTCCTGTGCCCAGATAGGAGATCCAGAGGGTTATCAGTTGGCTGGGGGACAGTGTTATCAGGGATGTTTACACATGGCCGACAGTATGCGTGGGGACCCTGTGTCCTAGGACAGTTATACCATGATATGCATTACTGTGTATACGGGAGAGGTAGGAGCCTCTCAGCAGGGGTGACCTTACTACAGGTGTGGGCGTGGGAGCACATTCCAGTCATTCGACCCATGGCGCAGCGCCACCGAGACAGAGGGGAGCCGTATGCGTTTCTATATGATGGAGTGATGACACACAGGAGGATGGGATCTGTCAGCTACTGGCGGCGACAGATCGACGAGATGGACATATTTATCTGGAAGCCGTGGCTACTATGCGAGGAGTGGCCGGATGAGCACGAGCAGCTCATGTACTGCAGACAGGCTCGCTATCTATTCGGTAGACGGACAGATATGATAGAGAGATATCTTCCAGAGCGGGTACTGAGACCGTTTGGACTACCACAGGGGCTACCAGTGGGGGAGGCCACACATGCCAGGACGCGGAGAGAGACAGGAGACTGGGACGCAGTGATCCCGGTGGCGACAGCATTAGCAGAGGTGCGGGGACTTATCCCCGTGAGATGGGATTGGGACTCTGGGCTAGCAGACCCAGGGACACTGCCAGACTATGACCAGTACTGGCAGACTCACAGGCCGATGAGATTGACTACACCAGGTGTAGTAGGGGCAGTGGGAGAGGTGTTAGTACTTGGCGGAGAGGCCAGGATGAGGCGGCAGGCCAGGGCAGCCGAACAGCAGGCAGGTGGACAGCAGGCAGGCGGCCAGCAGGAGGATGTTGAGATGGCGGAGGCGTTGGGCCCAGTCGTAGAGACTGATCTGCAGAGGGCCAAGCGACTACTGCAGGAGGAGATAGCCCGGAGGACTTGACTAGAGCTCCAGATGGTTAGACTGAGGAGAGACAGGGATACAGCGCGGGCAGAGGCGAGACAGGCAGAGGCCACAGCCCAGGCACAGACACAGGCAGCCACAGCCGCACAGACAGCCCTGGCACAGGTACAGGCACAGTTACAGGCACAGGTGCAGGCCTACAGACAGCTACAGGCCCAGGTGCATGCACAGGCACAGGCACAGATGCAGCCACCGGCCGCACCAGCAGCCGACACCGAGGCAGTAGCACAGGCCAGACAAGAGAGAGATGCCGAGGTACAGCTACGTCTGACAGCAGAGGCTACACTCTTTAGAGTGAGGCGGGAGAGAGAGGAGGCACGCCGTGCACTGGCTGCAGACCAGAGGACCCTATACAGTGAGCTCATCCGAGTGCAGGGTGAGCTGGTATCAGCTGGCCGGGAGGCAGAGTACTACAGGGGCCTGTATGTGGGTGCGGTGCCAGCAGCTCAGCAGGCACCGAGCTACAGAGACAGGAGCAGATCTGGGGCATCTAGATCTCGGAGGATAGGGCAGTTAGCGTCCTCGGTCAGAGGGCCACTTTTGCCGCCAGGGGGAGGAGGAGGACCATTAGGGGGACCTCCACCGAGCACAGGGGGAGGCCAGGGGCCACAGCAGGAGGGTAGCTCTACGCACTAGGGCATACTCATGTATATTGTATCATATTGTATTATTTTGGACAGATGCCTGCGTACATTCTGATGTTATTTTGAGGGCTCTTGATAGCCTTGATGTACTATATTGATGTATATTTGGATGTATACACATTTTGTATTATTGATGTAGACACAGACACTTTGTATGATGATGACCATTACATGATATATATATGATGATCTGTTCGATTCACTGCTGTTCATGCTTTTGTGTATGCATTATCTGATGTCATGGATGTGATGATATGTATGTATGATTATGGATTCATGTGATGACATATGTTGCTTATATGATGCTTATTTATGTATGATGATATAGATGTGATGACTAGTGATATCTGACATATGGGTTTTGCAGATATGCACCAAAGAAGAGAACAGGAGGAGATGGAGGACGCAGACTGTTGATCGATTACTGCAATGAAAATGATATAAAGGGTGTGGGAATGGATGAATGAGCTTGTTGCAATGACTTCACATTTGTATATAAAGAGCAATCCTTAGTTTGATATAGCACGTGGATGGTTCGCCACCAAGGTATAAAAGACCAAGGTGCAGTAATATCCGAGTGCGTGGACGTTGACTCTGCAAGCAAGCGGTTTGAACTTAGATCTCTTTAGACAGCATATAACCTTGTTGGAACATGTGAATAAGCCATAGTCTTGAACATAAAATAAACTTCAATACATGTAAATGCAAGAAGAATATTAATATGTAAGGTGCTAGGTCGTAACACACACAAGATAAATAGAACGCTAAGAAAGATACTAAAGATCATTCCTCAAACACGGCACACAGAAAGCAATGACTATGCCCCCAATCCGTACTGCATCGCAACATACCAAGATTATAGATAAACCAGGGTAGTTTTGAATAAGTATTGGAAAAGGAACAAAAGATAAACCATAACACAAATTGACTGACTTACAAAGTAAAAATACAGCCAACATATTCTCTTGCCAAAGAGGTTGCTCATGATAGATTGGATAGGAAAGATAACAGCCTTATCATAGGAACTCTGTGTCCGTTAAAGGGGGCTATCTACCTAAAAAGACAATGTCTCACTACAGGAAATGCCACATGTTGCAGGAGACGCGTGTGTTGGTCTCGATAATGGAACACTTCGTAGAAGACAAGCTTGTTGATCTAGGGCTTAGTTAAGCGGTACTTAGCTGATGCTGGCAATCGGTATGCAGGGCAGTAGATGACTCTGGAAGTAGGCCTCTTTGCTTCAAGTTTGTTAAGGACTTTTGCTTTGAAAGGATGCGCTAGCTTGCTGCTTGAGTTAGTCAAGTCGAGGCGAAATGGATTTTGACAAACGGAAGACTAGAAGGGTGACAGTGCTAATGGATTGAAACGGGTGGAGAATGATGGATCGTGTGTGCCTGAGTACTGGATACATCCTTCGTATTCCAGACTGCCTACATACCCTATATCCACGGGATCAAGGCACACTTACGATGGAAGATGAACGTGATAAATATGTAGTTCTGGATAGAGTGATGAATGGGTCAAGGTGAAAGGAGGGGATCTTATGTACCTGAGTACTGGATACTTCCTTCGTATGCCAGACTGCCTACATACCCATATCCATGGGATCAAGGTACCTTAAGATTGAGAAGAGATGATATGTAGTTCTGGTTAGTGTGATGATGTGGGAAAAGAGCAGAGAAGAGGTGATCTTATGTACCTGAGTACTGGAAACGTCCTTTGTATTCCAGACTGCCTACATACCCATATCCATGGGATCAAGGTACCTTAAGATTGAAAAGATGATATGTAGTTCTGGTGGAGGTGATGATGTAGAACAAGTGTGGAGAAGATAACAGCCTTATCGTAGGAGCGAAGTGTCCGTTAAAGGGTGTTACCTGTGGAAATGAGACAAGATTGAAGTATGCGCTGCGAACCACGAACAAGGAACCAATCCTAGACTGACGCTAAGGAAAGAGTTGCCCCCATTCTGGTAGAGGAAACTGTAGGGGTGACCGCCGAAGAAGACACCAAAAGACTTGACCTAGGACAAGACAGTGTTAACTGTAGACACAGATCAAGACGTGGGATGACGATGAGGGACACTGACAAATTTCCAAGCTATACTAGGTAGGGAGATGGAAATGCAAACAAAGTCAATGGTTTTATTATGGATGGATGGATGAATCAGGTTGCGAACTGGACAAGGAGTGGACAAGACTCGATAGACAATGGATGCTGACTCTACGCATAGCGCCTGTTTGCCAAGTTTTCACTATGGTACTTATCCAAGGCGCCTGTTTGCCAGGTTTTCACCAGAGGATGAATGTTTTTTTTGTATTTTTGTATTTTTTGATTTTTTTGATTTTTGATTTTTGATTTTTTTTTATTTTTTTGACTTTTTTGATTTTTTTGATTTTTTGTGGGAATACTCTGAGGATCAGGCATAGAACTTCTTGAGATGGACACTGTTAAGTGGCTCATCTAGAGGAATGCCGTCAGGTGTAGCTAAAGTATAAGCTCCCGATCCATATGCTGCTGTGACAATGAAGGGACCTAACCAGTTAGGCTCAAACTTGCCCTTCTTCTCTTGATCTGCTTGATTTCTCTGATTCTCCTTAAGTACAAGATCACCAACTTGAAACCGTCTTTCTTTGATCTTTTTGTTGTAATTATGCCGGAGGCGGTTTTGATAGACATGGAGATGATTAAGTGCGGCAAGACGCCTCTCATCTAGTAGTTCAAACTCAGCTAATCTGGAAGTGCGATACTCATCTCCGCCGATCAGGTCCTGCATGGATACTCTGAGGGATGGGATCTCGACCTCTATAGGTAGGATGGCTTCAGAGCCAAAGACCAAGGCATATGGTGTGGCACCAGTGGGTGTTCTGATACTAGTGCGGTAGGCCCATAAGGCAGGATTGAGTGGCAAGTGCCAATCACGACCAGCTTCATTGACTATTTTCTTGAGGATTTTGAGAATGGTTTTATTGGAAGCCTCAGCTTGGCCGTTACTCTGCGGATAGTAGGGAGTTGAAAAGCGATGTTGGATATTGTACTGTATGCATAAGGCGCGGACATCTTGGTTCTTGAATGGTCTCCCATTATCGGTGACAATGGCTTGGGGAATACCATACCGGCATATGAGGTAGTTTAGGATAAACTTGGCTATTTGCTTACCGGTGATATAGGTCATAGGAATGGCTTCCACCCACTTCGTGAAATACTCAGTGGCGGTAATGATAAACTTGTGGCCATTGGAGGAGGAAGGGTGGATTTGTCCTACGAGGTCGAGACCCCATTGAGAAAAAGGCCATGGAGTTGTCATAGGTTGTAACTCATGAGCTGGTGCATGAATCAAATCTCCATGCTGCTGACATTGTAGACACTTCTTAGCAAACTGTGCGGCATCTTGCTCTATTGTAGGCCAATAATAACCTGTTCTGAGTATCTTCTTAGCAAGATTAGGACCGGTAGAATGTGCGCCACAGACACCTTCGTGTATGTCTCGTAAGGTAGCCTCGGCTTCTTCCGCGTTAAGACATCGTAGGAGGATACCATCGAGACTCCGGCGATATAGTGTATCACCCAGAATGATGTAACGAGAGGATCGACGGATAAAGGTTTTGCGTTGAGTGGATGATAGGTCAGGGGGAAAGGTATTGTGTTTGAGGTATTCATAGATATCTTCATACCATGGGGAATTGGGACCAACAAGTTCGCAGATGATTTTAGTAACAGGAACATCGACGGCCGGTATCAACAATTGCTCGATCAAGAATTCACACTTCTGTGTATTAGCAGGCATGTCAATCAGTGACCCTACAGAAGCCATAGAATCTGCAGCTTTATTATGCTCTCTTGGAATTTGCTCAAATGTGATGCTAGAAAAATGTGGTTTGTAGGCATCCACTAGTTGTTTGTAGGGGACCAACTTTTCATCCTTTGTTTGGTATTCATCTGTGACTTGGCGAATGACTAGCTGTGAGTCTCCATATACTTGTAATTCTGTGATATCCCATTGAACTGCTGTATTGAGACCTATAAGGAGTGCTTCATACTCGGCTATGTTGTTGGTGCAAGGGAATGCTAGCCGATATGACTTTGGAATGTAGTCATTCTGAGGTGTAACAAATAAGATGCCAGCTCCTGATCCATGCTGTGTGTAAGAACCGTCAAAGTACAACTTCCACATTATGGAGTTGGAAAGAGTGAAGAGATTCTCATCAGGAAAGTCTGCTACCATAGGATGTGTATCTTTCATAGGTGCTTCTGCTAGTTGATCTGCGTGGGCTTGTCCTTTAATTGCTTTACGATCTGTGTACTCAATGTCGAACTCGCTAAGGATCATGACCCACTTAGCTAGTCTGCCTGTGAGAGCTGCTTTTGCTAATAGATACTTCAAGGGATCAATCTTGGCTATCAAATTTGTGTGTTGGTTCAGCATGTAATGTCGCAACTTTTGGGAGGCGAACACTACTGCTAAACAAGCCCTTTCCATTGGTGAATAATTGAGCTCATACCCTACCAAGGTTCTACTGATATAGTAAATTGCGTGTTCTCTGCCTGAGTCATCATTTTGTGCTAGCAGGGCCCCTAGGGCCGAATTTGTAGTGGAGATGTACAATATCAAAGGTTTGTCCACAACTGGTGGAACCAATACAGGAGGTGTAGCTAGATACTCCTTAAGTTGATCAAACGCTGCCTGACACTTGTTGTCCCATCGAAACGAGACATCCTTTCGGAGCAAGTGCTGAAAGGGTTGGCATTTATCTGCTAGCTGTGATATGAAACACCTGATGGACTGTAACCTTCCTTGGAGGCTCCTTAGTACTTTAAGGTTCTTTGGTGGTGGCATCTCCACTATAGCCTTTACTTTTGCTGGATCTACTTCGATGCCCCTACGAGATACTATGTATCCCAACAGCTTCCCTGATGTGACACCGAAGACACACTTCTTAGGATTAAGTCTTACTTGGTATTTTTCAAGCCTGTCAAAGATCTGTCCTAGGACCTGTATATGTTCTGCTCTAGAAGATTTAGCCAATATATCATCCACATAGTCTTCCATGATGTGATGAAATAGGTCGTGGAAGATCACTGTCATAGCTCGCTGATAGGTTGCTCCTGCATTCTTGAGACCAAATGGCATAACACACCAACAGTAATTGCCCCAAGGACAAGTAAAGGTTGTTTTGTGTTGGTCATCTTCAGCTATCCTTATCTGATTATAACCCGAGAATTCGTCCATGAGAGAAAGCATCTCGTGACCTGCTGTCAAGTCCACTATAATGTCAATGTTTGGTAGTGGAAAGTCGTCTTTAGGACATGCCTTATTGAGATCTCTGAAATCATTACACATGCGGATGCGCCCATTAGGTTTAGACACAGGTACAATGTTTGAGACCCAATCTGAATAGTCGATAGGTCGTATGAACTTTGCGTCTAATAGCTTTTGTACTTCCACTTTCACCAAGAGAGCTATCTGGGGGTGCATTTTTCTCAACTTCTGTTTCACTGGTTTCACCTTGGGATCAACTGTGAGATAATGAACTACCAGCTTAGGGTCTAGCCCTGGCATATCTGCATAGGTCCATGCAAAGTTGATGGTTCGTTGTAAGAAGAAGCTGTTAAGATTTCTGTGCTCTGTGTCAGATAATGATGCCGCTAGGAATGTTGTCTTTGGATTCTGTTCTGTACCTAGGTTGATCTCTGTAGAATCTTCCACTAGTAGAGCTGATTTCTCTTGATACTTAGAAGGTAAGGGAAGGTCAAATCCTCCATCCTCAGGTGCCACAGTTGGGTTTTCACCTTTGGATACGTCCTTTATTTTTACTATTTTATGATCAGGAGGTGCCACAGTGTGGTTTTCACCTAGAGATCTTTCTTTATTTGCACTTTTGCGACTAGAGGATTTGGCATTCTCACCAAAGTAAGCCATGGGCTCTAGTTCCATTACAAAACCTGCCTTGTGATCGCCAAGAGGGATACCTTCCCGAAGTCCCATGAACTCAGCTAAAGCTTCGTCATTCTGAAATGCATCTATAACGGGGGCCCCTTGTTGGTCCCAATCGATAAGTTCAGGGTAGACAAGCGTGACATTCTGGGTGCTGGTGGTGGAAGTTAAGGATACGGAGGATAGTGTAAAAATGGAGGATTCTGCGAATAGATTGGTCATGAGGAGGGAAGAGTCATCGGTGATATCCTCTGTAGATGTCGAATCGGCGGGAAACTTGTCAGCTACCTCGTCGAGGATATACTCGATGTCCGAGGCGCGTGGTACCTTCTTACCAAATCCTAATCCTTTCTTGTCTAGCTTCTTTGTTACCACAATGGGCTCCATAGTGCCTTGATTCTGTTTCCCAAGGCCACCTTTGCCTTTATAGCCCATGTTTTTCACTATCCTTAAGCCATTGCCATATTGCTTGACTGGTATCGTGACTGGTTCTTTCTCCTTGTAGAGCCAAGAAGAGATGTCCTCAATAGTTTCCTCTTCCAATAACCGTCCATGTTGGAATTGGGTTAGGAATAGCTGCTTTTTTGGTAACTTTAGCAATGGGTGGTTTGCCGTAAGATTTTGGAGATAAAGGCATCCGCCCTACACAACAAGATTCAGAGATATCATAAGTGCCAAAGCCTATATCCCAAAAGCGAGTTGTGATTTTGGGGAGGGGTGTAGGTTCACTTGTAGAGGCTTGTGTGAGAGTTTCAGGATCAACATAGAGAGGGGATTCAAGGGCTTTGTCATTTTTAGGCACTTGGTTGCAATTCTTATAGCTTCCTTGCAAGACACGGCAAAATTCAAAAGGATTAGGATCTCCTGGGATGGTGATCTCCGTACCATTGTATGGGAACTTTAGGGACTGATGGTACGTGGAGGGAACAGCTTTCATTGCATGGATCCATGGGCGGCCTAGAATAATGTTGTAAGGCAGCTCAATATCAAGGACTTGACACCGAGTTTCAAGCATAACAGGGCCTAGTTGTATAGGCAAGTGAATAACACCCTCTGAACAGCGTTCTGCATCATCATACCCCTTGATTGTAATACTATGATCAGTGTTGACATGATCCTCAGAGTATCCCAATTGCTTTAGTAACTTTAAAGAACAGATGTTGAGACCAGCACCACCATCTATGAGGATGCGTTTGATTTTGCGCTTATGGATGAGCACTTCAATATGGAGGGCATCGTTGTGACAAGGATCATGGGAGGGAAGGTCTTTCTCCGAGAAGACCACATTGTAAGGCGAAGCAATATTACCCACTATAGCTTGGAAATCTGCGACTGCTATGTTGTTAGGAACGGAGGACTCTTGGAGGGCTTTTTCTAGCACTACTCTATGTGCAGGTGATGACCGTAGAAGGTCCAAAATAGAGATCTGTGCTGGTGTTTTCCCTAGATGTTCTACAAGATTATAATCAGACTGAACCGGAAGCCTAGGTGTAGGTGCACGAATGGTGACATGACCTCGACGAGTAGTAACAGCACAGTCCGTAGATTTGCCTTTAATGGTGAGGGTAGACACTCGACTCTCTTCAAAACGACCTACAATGGAATCGAAAGATGTGGACGCGTGATTGATACCTTTACCTCTATCCTGAGGAGGAGGTGGACCATGATGAGGGAATGGTTCCTTGTACATATCGAGATCCTGGTTCGTGTGTTGCGCTGGTGATTCATTCTCAAAGGTGATTTGATTACCGTCGATGAGGTTTTGGATGAGGTGCTTAAGCTTCATGCAAGATGCAGTTCGATGACCTTTGCTCCTATGGAACTCACAATACTCATTGTCTCTGTAACGTGCAGTTTTGTAGATAGGTTCTCCATAAGGAGGAGCATCAGGTAAGGTTATGAGCCTTTTCTGCAAAGCTTGCTGTAAGACTGATTCGATGGGCACTCCCAAAGGAGTGAATTGACGTCGCGGAGGGTAATCTTGTTGGGGCCGCTCTTGTTGTCTTTGTTGTTGGTTGGGATAAGGCTGCCTTTGTTGCTGCTGTTGTTGAGGTGGAGCTTGACTTGGTTTGGAGAGTTGCAGCGGTGTTTGCAACATTTGGACATGCTTAGCATCGACCACTCCATCATTGACCACGTTTTTGTTCTTGTTCCAATACTTGGGTTTATCATTCGACTGTTGATGCGAATTGCTATCTTTCGTCTCCTTAAAGATTTTGACCACACCCTTAGCAATGAGGGCCTTCTCAATGTTGATACCCTTGTATGTGATTTCATCGAAGGTTGTAGCACTAAGGATTTGCAAATGGAAACCTAACTCTTGGTTAAGGTTCTGTACAAATATGCTAACAAGCTGTTTCTCTGGAATCTTGAAAGGGAATTTACTAGCCATTTGTCTCCATCGTTGGAGGAAAGAAATGAAAGTTTCACCATTTTTCTGTTTATTGTTGCATAGGTCCGTCATGGAAATCTCATGCTCTGCGTTGTAAGAAAAATGGGTGGCAAACTTTTCTGCTAGCTCGTTGAAAGACTTGATACCCGTAGGTAAGTGTGAGAACCATTCTATTGCTTGACCTCCAAGACTGCGAGGAAAAAGACACATAAGATATGTGTCGTTGTGAGAGACCTCGAAGCAAGCAAGATAGAATTCCCTAAGATGGTCCTTTGGGTCACCTTTTCCTTTGTACTTATCGAACTTGGGAATAGTGAAATTTTGAGGAAAAGGGATCATTGGTAACGACCGATCAAAAGGATAAGGACACACTTCCTCTAAAGAGAAGGTCTTTTTGGTGTTGCCAAACGTAAGATCAGATAGCTGTTGTTGCACCTCCGCAATTTTTAGTTCCATAGTCGTGGGAGGGGTTGGTAACGTCTCCTGTTGTCCAAAAAGTGGTTGGTGTTGCCCATATGGAAGATTATAATGTGAGCCATGCGCAGTGGTATTGTAAGGGTCGTAAGATTGATTGGGATTGTATGGATTGTATGATTGGTTCAGATTGGGTTGGGATTGGAGGTTTTGATTAGGCAGAGGTGGAGGTGGCGCTAGGTAAGAATGTTGGCTCTGCGATGGTTGAAGAAACGTATTGGGGGGAGGAAAGCTAAAGTGCGTTTGATTAGGTTGTGATGGTGGCACATAGCTTTGGGAAACCTGATGTTGGGAATGTTGAGAGTGGCTAGGCAATGTATGAAAGAAGTTGAGCGTGGATGAACGTTGTGGAGGAGGAACATAGGTAGAAGTGATTTGTGACGATGGGGGTTGATTGAAGATGAGAGTAGAAGAATGTTGTGGTGGAGGAACATAGGTAGAAGTGATTTGCGATGGTTGGGGTTGCTTGAGGATGAGAGTAGAAGAATGTTGTGGTTGGGGCTGCGTGACTCCAATTGGTTGAGAGACATGCAGGTGTGATGATATAGGAGGTGGCATTTGTTGAGACCCTTGTTGCATGGCTACGTACGTGTTCCCCAGATTGTAATTGGGTGGGAAACCTACGCGTGATGGGGTAACCAAGATTCCGCTTGCGCTTGGGATGGACACTTTAGGAGGTGGTTGCACATTGGATCGAGCTAAGGTGGCTTGCCTAGCTAACTCTGCTTGCCGTTGGAGAGTTTCTTGTTGGTTTTGATAGATCTCCATAGGAGTCAAAAGTGGTGATACGGGCCTCTCCTCTATTGGATTTTGAAAAAGGGGATTCCTATACTGCGAACCTTGAGTAGGTAGGGGCGTAGTCACCGTGGACATGGTTTGCACCGCTTGTATGGTTTCTTGGGTGTTGTTGCTCTCCTTGAGAGTGGACACATCAAAATCTTGAGGTAACTTGGCACCTTGCTTTGCAAGCAAGCGAAAGAAATGATCCTGGTTCTCACTAAGGATTTTATCAAAGGCAGCTATAGCTCTAGGATCTTGTATAAATTTGTCAAGATCTTGCCCATCTTCTTGAGAGGATTGACCTATTTCAAAGTGTCGCTCTTCTTGAGATGGGGGTTGATCTATGACATAACCTTGTGGGACAAAATCTGGAGGCAAGCCTGTGGTAGACTGCGGTGTATTTAGCAAAGGGGTTCTATCCTCATGAGGATTGCTTGGTTCATCTATGTGCGGCATGTTTGGAGAGCTGATTGGTCTTGCCGCGGGTGTACTAGGAGTCACTTTGGGAGTAACGTTGAGACGACCTGATTGTGGTGTGCGAGGGGGTGACTTGTGCTTCTTAGGGACAACTTGCCTAGACTTCATAGTTTGCTGTAGCCTAGTGGTGACCATGGGAAATACTGAGGACACAATGTAATGCTGAGAATCTGTAAGATGCTTTGAAGAAACGGACAAACTCTGATGCACAAAGTACTGAACCAAAGGCGCTATACTGTTTGACCAGAGGCGCGGGACTGTGCTACCAAAAGCGTGCTACTGTGGGCCAGAGGCGACGGACTGAGCTGCCAATAGCGAGTTACTGCTATGCCAAAGGCGAGCTACAGTGACCAAAAGCGAGCTACTGTTATACCGAGGGCGCTGAAGTAGAGTTTTGCCAGAGGCGGGTTACTGCTGACCAAAGGCGATCTACTGTATTACCAAAGGCGAGCTGCTGTAATACCAGGGGCATTGAAGTAGTGTCTGATGTTTTTCAAAGGCAAAATTTTTCTGTTTCTGATTGGATTGGTTTGGCAAGAGAAAACACAGCAAACAAGTGGTCAAAAAAGGCACAAGGACTGACACAACAGATAGTGTATGTTCAAGGCTCCAAACAAGCCCAATGTTTCCACAGGTCTAATACAGTTGCAATCAATAACAAGCACTTTTTATCCCTAGAGACAAGGTTTCATTGCAGTAGATCAGCTCACAGCTTAATACTCCGTCGATAAAAATATCATTCCATAAAGGTGTCGGATATTTAGTATCTTTGCGAGAGACGATAGGTAGGGATATCTCACCCTCCCCTTGGAAAGCTCAAGTAGGTCACAAGAGCTTTATGTCCAAGGGAATACTATCTCTTGTCAAGGGAGCCAATGGTGAGTATCTTAAGGGTTTAAATCGATTTCCCTTGCACTGATGATTACCGCAATGTTCGGAGGTAGGTCGGGTAGTCTCTATCTAAATTGGTTCTTAGTGACTTTGAGGGACCAACGCCTTACGAGCAATGCGACAAGCTACTAAAAGCTTTAACCAATCCTACTAAGAGTTTCAAACACTTCGCTCAATGTGAAAATCGTTTCCACAAAGGGCTAGTACACCTCTTTTCAGTTTGGCATCACAAGGTAAGGCTGACGTCGGTTAGGACTTGGCTTTCGCCTTATCCCTTTTATATAGCGGTTCAAAGGAAAACTCCGCTTAGGGTCGTCCCTTTTGGATGAATCGCAATCCAAAAGCAGGCCCTTCTAAAGGAAGTACAGAAAAGTAAGAGCAAACATGTCAAACAAAGGTTCAATTGTCCCGTTATAAGAAAAATAAGGTGCAACTAAACTAGGCACACACACGTTTGTAGTTGTAAATTGTCCCTTATGAAATGAAGTGTTTGGCATTCATGTCCATTGTCCTTTAGAAAATTGAGGTGTTTGTTCATACATGTCCATTGTCCCTTTAAGAAAAGCAGTATGTTCCTAAGACTTAGATTTGCAAAAAAGATTTGTTCAATTACTCCTTTTAAGCATGCAATGTGTTTCTAAGACTTAGTAAGGTAAAACAAAAGGGTCTTCAACGCTCGTCCTGCATAAACATGTTAAAAACACCTATTGGCTCTGTGTGAGTAATAAGAAGCTGCAGCAATTCCGTTAGTTCCACCAAAAATTCACAAGTTAGCAAAAATAAATCAATTTTGACCAAAAGCGCTGAACAACATTACCAGAAGCGACCTACTGTGTTCCAGGAGCGCTGTAATACAGACCAGAAGTGTCAGAGAATATAGCCAACAGCGTTGAACAATAACCAGAAGCGCTTCACTGTCGTTCCAAAAGCGCTGCGATAAATATCAAAAGCGTGTAACGATAATACCAAAAGCGCTGTAAAATATCCAGGTGCGCTTCACTGTGTAACCGAGAGCGCGATACTATGTTGCCAAACGCGCTGTTCTGTCTCAGATACAGAAAATATTAGTTTTGTTAACAATAACCAGGTCAAAATAACTTTTCATGGTGGACCTATTATTCGAAGGATGATATCTGATAGATCTGGGTTGTGTAATCTGGAAACTCAGAAAAAAATGGATCAGACCAATAGATTAGCACCAGAAACAAGGATATTCCTAAATAAATCAGCTTAGGAGATATCAAAAAATCAGGTTATGAAAGACAAATATAACAGCTTGTCCGACAGAACGACAGATCTGAAATGAGAAATCACTGCAAACCCCAAATGAAGTCAAAAAACCTAATTTTAACCAAAAGCGCCTAATGACACCGCCAGTAGCGCTTCTCTGTTCTACTGATAGCGCTTCTCTGTGCTACCAGAAGCGCGGCCGTGCTGCCAAGGGCGCTGAACTGTTCCTACAAAAGCGCTGTAATATACTGCCAGAAGCGCTGTGAAGTGCCGTAAGCGCCGTGCCATACTGTGTCTTCAAAAAAAACAAATTTCTCAAAGAAACCAAGGGATTAGTGGGTCCCACCTGGCGTGCCAGAATGTGTATATGGAAAAATTGATCTATTCTAAACTAAATAAAACCAAAGAATCCAATAACATAAAGAAAACGAATTTAAATAAAAGCCATGACAAATAATCAATGCAATAAAGACTTTTACCGAAATTTGTGTTGTTTCCTTTGGATTGAATGTAGAATTGCTCAATGAAATTGCAAAGCCATAGCTGCAACAAGCAAGTGTAGTGCTCAAGAGATCAATGTCAAAAGATCGTTATAGTGCTCAATCGACGCGTTGTGTATGCTCAAAGCTCTGTTAAGTATGCCTGAGAATACGATCGAAGAGAGAGGCCCAATGAAGGAGATGAGGGGGGTTTATATAGATTTCAAGGAAAATCAATCAACGGTCCAGATAATTCAGAAGAATCAACGGAGGAGATAAGTTGAGGAATGTGCAACGAATGAGAAGAAGACATGTGTCTTGCTTGCTTTTGCATGAGAGGAGTTATCAAGAATAGAAGAATGAGTTAACTGAAGAGATAAATCAATTAAAAGAATAAAGCAATCAGTTAAGTGATTTAAAACAAGAAGAAGAGATTTGCATGAGAAAAGAAGATATTTTGCTTTATTAAATATAGAAATATTTAATTGATGAGCAAGAAAGCTTGAGTTATTTTAGATATAACTCAAATTAGAAGAAAAAGCAATTTAAATAAATAATTGATTTATTTAAATTTAGAGAAGATATTTTGGAAGAAACAATTAAATAATTAGTATTATTTAATTTAGAAGATTCGAAAGCAAATTAAATAAATAAATTTATTTAATTGTTGTGCATGATTTTGGGAGAATGATTTGATTTAATTAAATAATTAAGAATTATTTAATTGTAGATAAGATAGAATTATGATGAATTAATTAAATAATTGGATATATTTAATTAATGTAGATGTGAATTTTGGAAAGAGGATAATGATTTAATTAAATAATTAAAATTATTTAATTGTGGAAGAATATTAGAAGAATTTAATTTAATTAATTAAATAAAGAGAATTTATTTAATTAATGTCAAAAGTATGTGATTTAGAAGAATTTGTTGAAATTAATTAAATAATTAGATTATTTAATTAACGTTTGAAATGCAGGTGATTTGGAAGAAATGACGAAATGCAAGTAGTGTGACGAGTTGGTCATTTTAGGGTGTCTACATTTTGCCCCTCTTTGATGCGATGCAGCTTGCAGCGTTGCATCAAAAAAATCGATTGTTGAAGATGTGATACAATTTTTATGCCCCAGTGTATCGAGTTGCCCCAGCGTATGCCCCCTCGAGCGGGAAGACAGGGAGGCGACAGAGGAAAGGTGTTGACGCTCGACTAGAAAGGTGCGCGACCAGTAGGAAGAAAAAGCAGAAACAGGGGGGGAAGAAAAACTGAAGGGTGGGGACACTATAAATAGGTCCCATGGGGACCACAATCCTCATTTGCACCCATTGAGATTCTAAATTTAGAGACAAGAGTTTCTAAACTTAGTGGAGAGAGAGTTGAGCAGCCAGCGGAGAGAGATGCCGATTCCTGTGCACAGACATCGGGCGGAGCTGGTGCGGACCTATGGGAGGCCAGCAGGAGCTTCGGCAGCGGTAGGTGATCGAAAACCCCCTTGTAATTTGTCGATTAGGGGTAGATTAGGGCTAGATTTAGGCAGGTTTGCAATTTGAGCCAAAAGCGCTCTAGGATTGTGCAGCGCGGGTGGTAGTCGGCTGGCGCGCTTTTGGCGCACCACAGCGCGTTTGGTCAGTGGCTGCAGTGCGACTGGCAAAAACAAGTCGCTGTTGGTTAGGTTTGTCAGCGTCGCAGCGCGGTTGCAAAATTCCGCAGCGCTTATGGTAGAGGAGGAGAGCGCAGTTGGACAGGTAATGTAGCGCGACTGGCGGGGAGTGAAAAAAACGCGTCGCGTATGGTAGTGCAGAAAAGCGCGGATGGCGAGATAGTAGGGCGCGGTTGGTAAACAGGGCGCTTTGGGTAGAAAAAACGCGGCGCGGATGCCGAAATAGTAGGGCGCGGTTGGCAGGGAGGGATAGCGCGTTTGTAAACCGAAGCGCGTTTGGCGTGGATAGAAGGAAAGTTAGGGTTTAATAGAAAGGGGGAGACATAGAAGAGAGACGCCTAGCCTAGCCGACAAAAGGGAAAAGGGATGGCAGGGGTGGGGTATAGCATAGCCAATGGGTAGATGGGTTATGAGGGATTTGGTTATGAAACTGACAAGTGATATGTTTATGGATGCAGAGGATTTTGCCACCGTTGATGTCGCGGGAGCGACACCACACGATTGCGCACGAGGTTGTTCAGTTGACCTGGGAGGAGGATGCGTTCTTAGAGCATGCAGGGCTATGGCATGTAGCACACCTCACACACATTAGGGCGAATCTCGCCCTAGTGACAGCAGTCGTGGAGAGGTATCACAGGGAGACCTCGTCATTTCACTTCCCGACAGGGGAGGCTACAGTGACACTGGAGGATGTATATCGCATCCTGTGGATTCGGATTGATGGAGAGATAGTGGACTTCGACCCGGCATGGGGCGAGGCAGGCTTGGAGGAGGTCTTCTGCATAGACGACCTATGGATAGACGATGGGGAGATCCGATGGGCAGACGTCCCGAGACTCTGCGATAGGATCCGCTGGATAGTGGCATCATTGATCGGCGGCTTCCTGTGCCCAGATAGGAGATCCAGAGGGTTATCAGTTGGCTGGGGGACAGTGTTATCAGGGATGTTTACACATGGCCGACAGTATGCGTGGGGACCCTGTGTCCTAGGACAGTTATACCATGATATGCATTACTGTGTATACAGGAGAGGTAGGAGCCTCTCAGCAGGGGTGACCTTACTACAGGTGTGGGCGTGGGAGCACATTCCAGTCATTCGACCCATGGCGCAGCGCCACCGAGACAGAGGGGAGCCGTATGCATTTCTATATGATGGAGTGATGACACACAGGAGGATGGGATCTGTCAGCTACTGGCGGCGACAGATCAACGAGATGGACATATTTATCTGGAGGCCGTGGCTACTATGCGAGGAGTGGCCGGATGAGCACGAGCAGCTCATGTACTGCAGACAGGCTCGCTATCTGTTCGGTAGACGGACAGATATGATAGAGAGATATCTTCCGGAGCGGGTACTGAGACAGTTTGGACTACCACAGGGGCTACCAGTGGGGGAGGCCACACATGCCAGGACGCGGAGAGAGACAGGAGACTGGGACGCAGTGATCCCGGTGGCGACAGCATTAGCAGAGGTGCGGGGACTTATCCCCGTGAGATGGGATTGGGACTCTGGGCTAGCAGACCTAGGGACACTGCCAGACTATGACCAGTACTGGCAGACTCACAGGCCGATGAGATTGACTACACCAGGTGTAGTAGGGGCAGTGGGAGAGGTGTTAGTACTTGGCAGAGAGGCCAGGATGAGGCGGCAGGCCAGGGCAGCCAGACAGCAGGCAGGTGGACAGCAGGCAGGCGGCCAGCAGGAGGATGTTGAGATGGCAGAGGCGTTGGGCCCAGTCGTAGAGACTGATCTGCAGAGGGCCGAGCGACTGCTGCAGGAGGAGATAGCCCGGAGGACTCGACTAGAGCTCCAGATGGTTAGACTGAGGAGAGACAGGGATACCGAAGCACCTAACTAGCTCTGTTGGTTGTAGCTAGGAACCCTCTGCCCCTCGGGCACAACTATTTGATAGGTTCCATAATAATACTTAGTCTGAGCTCTCACATCTGCCATCTCTCTCTGCACCTGGGATAGCTCCCTCCGCAATGCAGTGTAGTCCTACCACATCTATTCCATGTTGGTCCTAACAATTTGTTGGCAAGAGACACTATATGGATTCATGGTTGTTGTCATTGATGGCAACAAAGGTCATCCCACATATCCGCAAGTTATGGTGTGTCTCTACCGGAAGTCTGAATGAAGATTGTTGTGGTCCGGTGAACAAGAACAGAGCATGTGGCAAGGTCCGACAGATTGGTCCGGATCTCTCAGAGGAAGTGTCCTTGTGCAGTGCGGATTTGGGGAAGTCAAGAGGACTACCTTGAGTGGTATATTCCAAGGATTTAGCCTCCGGTGATGGACAAAGAAAAAGATATGAATAGTTGAGTACCGGATTCCTGAGTGAGTGAGAATAGAGGAAGAACTGACTGACAAAACAACAGACTATTTTCCGGATGTGTTACTATTGATGGTAAAGGTTGTGAAGGCATGAATCATGTTTGGCCGACATGATTAATGATATCTACAAGTATATGCTTGATCCGCATTACTTGATGTGCAAGGATTCAGCCGACAGAACAGAGTTTGTGAGAAAATAGACTGTTCCGGATGCTGACTAAAAACGTGATGAAATTACTTGTGCAGATATATATATGCATGATGGATTTAGCTATGAGAAGTGTAGTTATGTGATGGTGTATGCGAATAAGTGCAAAGCAGAGCATAAGTAGTAAGAAAGATCTGGTATGTGAAAGGAAAGCAGAATAAAGAGCAGAGGAAAGATGAAGTGCAGCAGATCAGTGTACTGAGCCTAACCGAAACTGAACTCCAGCATATATAGATGCTTCCAATCAGTTCAAGTATTGTATAACATTCTTTTGTAGACAGTGTGTCTCCTTGTAGGCAGTGTGCCTCTTTGTGAGTAGTGTGCTTGGGCAGTGAGCCCTCATTGGCAAGTGCCATTTTGTAATTCCTTATTCTTCTAACAGAGAATAATCTTTGGGTTAATCACCCCGTAGTTTTCTCCCTTAACAGGGTTTCCACGTCAAAAATACTGTGTCATGTGTTTCTCATTTCATGGTAATGTTTGTTTGTTTAATTCAACGATGCATTGATTAATAAGAAAGTTCAAAAGAAGAAATAATTAGGATAACTGATTCACCCCCCCCTCTCAGTTATCAACAATTGGTATCAGAGCTAAGTTTCTCCTAATAGAGCCTAACAGCTTGAGGAAGATCTGGGACTTCAAATGGATGCATATGGTTTAAGGGAGCAACTCAAGACTGCCCTTAAGGATCTTGAACAGTCAAACTCTGAAGTCAATGAATTAAAGGAAAGACTCAAACAGGATGATGAATTCATGAGAGAACTAAAGGACAAATTAAGTCTCTCTATGAAAAAGAGAAAGGAGCTGCTCCAACAATTGGCAAGACAAAGTGAAGAAAGTAATGCAAATGAAGAATTGACTGAGAAAACCAAGTTATGTGAAAAGTTATCAAAAGAAGTCATTATGGTAAGACATGAAATGGAATCAGGAGTTATAAAGTATACTCAAGAGATTGAAGAGAAAAGAAAAGCTGAAGACAATCTAAGACAATCTCTTAAAGAGAAATCAGAAGAATGCCACCAGATGGACAGGATTATAAGACATCTTGAATCTGATCTTGAAGATGCCAAAGATAATGAAGAAAAACTTGAGGATCAAATTGTCTCTCTCAAAAGAGATCTTCAAACAGCAAATGAATATAAAGAAAAATTCAAGATAAGTTCTGCTCAACTTGAAGTTCTTCTTGGAAGTCAAAAAAGGGCAGATGACAAGTATGGTTTGGGATATGAGAAAGGAGAAAGCTCCGGATCCGGTCAAAAGAATTTTGGATCAGAAAATCCAAGGAATAGGACTAGAAGACCTCTGGTAAGACAGCCCAATGCCCAAAGATATCCATCCTTCAATGGATACTGCCACAGCTGCAATCACTTTGGTCACAAAGCTAATCAGTGCAGAAAGAGAATGAATCAGACTAATTCATCCTTCTCCGGACAGTGCTTTAACTGCAAAAGGTATGGACACAAGTCTCATGAATGTAGAAATATGCAAATAAACAAATCATTCAATGGTAGATGCTTTGCATGCAATAGAGTAGGTCATATGGCTAATCAATGTAGATCAAGAGGTTATCAGTCAAATATGCAAGGAAATGTTATTTGCCAAATCTGTAATAGGTCAGGTCATAATGCAAAAGTCTGCAGAAGCAAGAATCAGGACAAAAGAGGTCCGGTGTATAATCAGAATCAAGACAAGGGTAAACAAAAGATGAATGCGGATTAAGTTAGGAATCAGATGAACAAGATTTGGGTGAAGAAAAGTTCAGAGAATGTAGAGGTTGGATCTGCACCAAACTCTGGTGCTGATATTCCTTCCAGAAATTAAAAGGTGAGCTCTAGCTCAAGGGGAGACTTAAAGAAAATTCTGTTCCCCCAGCCAATCAAGTGGTACCGGATGTGGCACAAGATGCGAAGTAAAGGGTTTTGAAGATATAAGTCTTGAGATGATCCAGATAAGATTTCAAAGGTCCGCATGAAGATGTGAAGAAGTTGTGATCGATCAAGTAAGACCTGTTTCGGGAGATGCTCCGGAATGATAGAGGATTACAAAAAGGTCTGGAAAGATCCGGAAGTGCATTGTCTTATTCTGCGGATTGGACAGAATGTTTGGGATGTTCTTGTGATGTGTCATCTTGATTTGTTCATGGTTGGAAGATCCGCATGATGTTCATAGATCAGGACTGATCCGGTACTCCAAGTTATCCGAATAAGGCAAACTAGAACAATATATGTCGAGCATTTATTGCAAACAGATATTAGGGTTTGCGAAACAATATAAGGGATTTCTCAATAATCACTTGTTCATTCCACACCCAAGAAGAAGCGAAAAGCGGAGCTCTGCAACAAAATTCATCAAGTTCACCGAAGATCACTTGCAGAAGTTATTACACACAGAAATCAATTCAACCACTCCGTATAACCAAAGGCGCATAAGGTATTTTTCATTTTCAATATCTCACTACAAATCTTTGAAAAATGGCCACTCTAAATATAGTTAAGATCTCTGATAGACCTCGCCCCACATTCAAGAAACATCCATACAAATCCTTGGAGGTAGATCCCCTAGGAGCCTTCTCTAGTGTTCCACATGGTGTATTGCATACGAAGGACATTAGGGTTTACATACATGCAAATTTTGAAGACTTTGGGGATTCAAAATTGATGGATATCTATCACAAACAGTTGATAGACGACTCCTTTGAGATTAAACCTCAGTACAAAGCCATCCGAGATAAGCACTTTGCATAGTGCATTCATTTCCCCTATTTTGAAGAAGATGAATGGGTCCAGTATGTACTAAGTAGAGTGCATGACAACTTCCTATGGTTGAACAAGCCCTTCAAGATCACCAAAGATGCAATTAGGGTTGTAACTTGTTTGCACTCATCCAGTGGATTACCTGTTCTCAAGTCTGTCAAAAATCAAACAGTTAGTGATGCAACCGGATCTAAGTTTGACAAGAGAGCTATGACAGTTGAAGACATCACTGAACCGGATGTCAAATTTGCATCTATGATAATTGGTTACAAGATCTATCACTCCAATAGGGAAAATTTAGTACCGGGAACTGCAATTTACACAGCTTATCAAATGCTAAAGGAGAATGCTGACTATGACTTGTGTGAGCTTCTTGTAAACCAACTTTTTGAAAATCTACAAAAGATCAAGAAGGACAAGAAAAACTCCTTCAAGTATGGCAATTTGATCCTTTGTCTCTTCTTTTATTACATGAATGAGCTTCCCGGATCCAGTGGATGGATATGGCAGAGTGACAGACCAGTTGCCATCCAAATCAGAGATTATTTACATGGACTTGGGGATGCTAAAGCAAGAAAAACAGCTCTATGGGGATATTTCAAGAACTTCTAGAGCATGATGCATGCAAGAGAAAGAATACCCCAGTCTCTTGTTGAAAAGTACAAAGACACAGTATGCTTTATGGTAGAAACAGCTCAGTGTCTAATGGAGACAGTAGAACCAAGAATTGTGTGGATCATGCCCATGAGGTATGAAGTGGATGAACAGATTGTGGAGCTGCATGTTCAACACATGCTAAGTCAGCCTAAAGATCCAAAGGCAGAAAGGTTCGGAACATTTGAGGAACTGAGTATAAAAATTCATGTTGAACTCAGAGAATCGGAAATCAAGAGGAAGGTTAGAAAAGAAGTAGAACACATAGCACAAGGCCTTGGGATCTCCATGGAAGCACTTGATGATCACCGGAAGAAGGAAGGGGATGAAAAAGATAAGAAGAGGGCAGAAAAGAAAAGTGAAGAAAGTGTTCCGGTTGAAACCTCCACCCGGACCAAATCATCAAAAAGATCTGCACCTCCCACAACCAAAAGCTCAAAACCGGAAGTCCAGGCATCCGGCAAAAGATCCAAGATGAAAGCCACAAGGGCTTATGAGAGTCAAAGAGATGAAGAGGAAACTAAATTAGATGAGGGAGTAAAGGAATTAAAGAAGCAGAAGAAGAAGGGATCTGGTAAACCCTCCACAGGCCAAGACAAGGAAGAAATGGCAGAAAAATTTGTTGAAAAGCCCACCCTATCTCTAGACAGTGTAATCAAATCAATCACTGTGGATGGGAACCTTCAACCAGTGGCTGAATTTTATGATGACTACAATGAGGCAGACCAAAAGATCCTGCAAGAAGCTACAATCAAGTACCTCAACATTTACAATAAAGATTTTATTGAGATTATCTCCGAAATTCCTAAGAGTCTAGAGAAGGAGTTAGAAATAAGAAAGAATAATACTCAGGCAAAAGATCTTGAGATCCGGGAGCAGATAGCCATTCAGCTATATCCTCAAATTGATCCCAAGATAATGAACATAATATTCAAAGACTGCAAAGATGAGTTCAAAAGTAAAGCAAGGATGAATAAACTCATGCTTGGTGAGACTGAATGGGTAGCCATGGATACAGAAGAGATCCTCCGGAAGGCCTTCAAAAGGTTTAATCTTCCTGTTGTAGAGGACTTAGGTGCAGAAATAGCTGTGGACTTGGAATCCTCTACTCCAGAAGAAGTGGCCCTTGAACAGACTAACATCTCTCCTCTGGCTTCCCCTACAGTCTCTGGATCCAAAGAAGAAGAGAAACTACAAGAGAAAGAAGCAGCGGTGAAAGAAAAAGAAGGTGATAGTGCAAAGATTACAGAAGGACAGAAGACTTCACCAGAGAAAACCACAACTGTCAGTGGTGGGAATGTAGAGGAAGGGAAAATTCCAATGGACAGCTCCAAGACTGCAGAAGAGAAGAAACATCTGTCTCTGGCAAGAGACACTGCACAAACTGTCCAAAGATTTCTGAGCAAAGAAGCAATAGAGATTGATGAACTGGAGCTGCTACAAGGTCCATTCAACTTTGATTCCCTCTCTCCGGTGCAGACAATGAAAATAGCTTCATTTGCTAATGCTAAGGCAAATGAAAAACTTCTAAAGTCTCATATGGAATACTGTGAGTTGATAGAGGCTGCTTCCGGAGTGCTTGAGAAGATTATGCCATCAATCTAGAAAGATCCCATAGCCTCCTCTTTCGGTAATCTCAAAACCTTAGTCAGCAGTATTAGTACACATTTTGAATCCCTAGAAAAATCAGCTGAAGAAAAGGTCCGGAAGGATTTTTTGGATAAGAGATTTTATGAAGTACTAGGCTTAATCTCTAATGATAGGAGAAATATGAGTATTGGAATTAAGAGCTTAGAAAATGCTCTTAAGGATGGTGGTGACATTTACAAATTTTGTATCTCCTGGTCAAAGGCAACAGTAGAAATTGATAAGAAAATAAAAGAGGAACAGGACAAACTACAAAGTTTGTCTCAAAGTTTTGATCCTCTCTCTTCCTCCATAGTAAATCAAGAATGTCAAACTATTGCAATCACAAATGCAATAAAGAACTTTGAGAAGGAAAGGAAGAATATAACTAACTGGATGGGAGAACTTAGAAGGATTATAATCCCTAAGTTAGAAACTATGCATGAGGCCATAAGTGATGCTCAGACTACCGCTCAAACCAATGATCCGACAGATCTCAAGAGGGCAGAAGCTTTTGCATTTTTGTTGAGTGGTCACATTTCAATTTTGGATAGAATGAAGGAAAGTTGGGCTACAGAACTGGTCCAATTGAAGACATCCTTTGCAGACATTCTTCAGTTTATGTGAGTATGTAATATGCGGCTAAGTATAGTAAATTTTTGAAAATTTTGGTGTGCGGACCCTACCCTTTGCCATTGATGTCAAAGGGGGAGTGAGGAACAGTGAAAAATGAGGAATCCAACTAAGGGGGAGTTCTAGAAATTGTATATAAAGATAGAGCATCAGCCAAGGGGGAGCATATTGTAAACACTTAGTCATTTTTCACTAAGTGTTGCCATCAATGCCAAAGAGGGAGATTGTTGGCAAGAGACACTATATGGATTCATGGTTGTTGTCATTGATGGCAACAAAGGTCATCCCACATATCCGCAAGTCATGGTGCGTCTCTACCGGAAGTCTGAATGAAGATTGTTGTGGTCCGGTGAACAAGAACAGAGCATGTGGCAAGGTCCAACAGATTGGTCTGGATCTCTCAGAGGAAGTGTCTTGGTGCAGTACAGATTTGGGGAAGTCAAGAGGACTACCTTGAGTGGTATATTCCAAGGATTTAGCCTCCGGTGATGGACAAAGAAAAAGATATGAATAGTTGAGTACCGGATTCCTGAGTGACAGTGAGAACAGAGGAAGAACTGACTGACAGAACAACAGACTATTTTCTGGATGTGTTACTATTGATGGTAAAGGTTGTGAAGGCATGAATCATGTTTGGCTGACATGATTAATGATATCTACAAGTATATGCTTGATCCGCATTACTTGATGTGTAAGGATTCAGCCGACAGAACAAAGTTTGTGAGAAAATAGACTGTTCCGGATGCCGACTAAAAAGGTGATGAAATTACTTGTGCAAATATATATGCATGATGGATTTAGCTATGAGAAGTGTAGTTATGTGATGGTGTATGCGAATAAGTACAAAGCAGAGCATAAGTAGTAAGAAAGATCCGGTATGTGAAAGGAAAGCAGAATAAAGAGCAGAGGAAAGATGAAGTGCAGCAGATCAGTGTACTGAGCCTAACCGGAACTGAACTCCAGCATATATAGATGCTTCCAATCAGTTCAAGTATTGTATAACATTCTTTTGTAGACAGTGTGTCTCCTTGTAGGCAGTGTGCCTCTTTGTGAGCAATGTGCTCGGGCAGTGAGCCCTAATTAGCAAGTGCCATTTTGTAATTCTGTATTCTTCTAATAGAGAATAATCTTTGGGTTAATCACCCCGTGGTTTTCTCCCTTAACAGGGTTTCCACGTCAAAAATATTGTCATGTGTTTCTCATTTCATGGTAATGTTTGTTTGTTTAATTCAATGATGCATTGATTAATAAGAAAGTTCAAAAGAAGAAATAATTAGGATAACTGATTCACCCCCCCTCTCAGTTATCAACACAATCACCCCCTACATTTGGATAACCTATTGTTGTAGCTGGGTAACATGTGCCTCAAATCTCTGCAATCTAATCTCGGCACCCTACCTCTGCACTCTCTTAGAGTCCTGCTCTAAAGTAACCTGTGCAATCTGATCCTGCAACTGGCTCTATAGCTACCCAATCTATGCCCTTAATATATAGACCTATTGTACTCCAACTCCATCCCCACCAGCCCCTCCATCCAGCAGGCCCTATAGCCTTTACAACTCAATATGAGTGTTATCTCACTCTATATGCATGGTATCTAACTCCTGTTGCTACTATGCCACCTGGTCCTCCAGGCTCGCCACTTGAGCCCTCAATGTATCCATATCCTCCTCCTCATCCCCCCTCCTCTATCGAACTCTGCATCAACCAGATGTAGAAGGAACACGAGTTGTACCAAAAGGCCCTGTACTTAATGAACCCACCTCCCCCACCGCTGCCTCTTCCAAAACCTGAATGCCTCTGCCCCTCCCATCTCCCCCATTATCTCCTCCACCTCCCCCATTATCTCTGCCATCTCTCCTCTCTCCATCTCCCTCCTCCTCCTCTACCTCCTCCTCTATGATCTCCTCCTCTATGATCTCCTCCTCCTTTGCCCCAGGATCAACATCTGGAAGCGTCAACTGCACAGGTTTCATTTGTACCCATCATGCATCATAAGTCGAGGTAGTCCGCACATCTACCACCATACTCCCCCAGTCCCGCATCACTTGCTGTAATGATGTCCAATCTAGTAGTGCCAGCTGTGGATCTGGCTTAGGAGGCCACATCGGTGTATCTGCCCGCAACCATGCAAAAATATCAATGATCTACGAAAGGTCCTATTGTATCCCAAACTATCGTAGCACACAAGAAGGAATGTAGCGATCAATAATATGATCGATCCTCCCTAGGAGGTACCGAGGTTGTTGAGTGTATGGCATATGGACATCATCATCAATCCATGCCTCACAACCTATATACGGTCACCACACCACCGTCGCCACCTCATCTAGTCGTCGCCTCCAAAACCTCATGTTCCCTAGCTGTTGATGCTGGAGAGTACCCCTATACGCCATCACCCATGGCTCGAACTATGGCTTGACATGAGGACATATGGGCCTCGTGACAACAATGTGCTCCCACGCCCATACGTGAAGCAATGTGACTCCACAACCAAGGCTCTCTCCATCCCTATATACCACTAGGTGCATCTCATGATATAACTAAGCCAATAGGAAAGGCCCCCAAGCATATGTAGTCTCCTATGTCACCATCACCTCAATCACCTGCCCCCAGCCAATTAGAAGCCCTCGCAAGCACCAATCTGGCATCAAAATCCCCCTAACCAGCCCACACAGATATAGCACATAATGGCTCACCCCTCTCACATGAGTGGGAGCATACCTCATCTCCCTCCAGTCCTGGGTATACATTGGTCACCCTGGCGTGAAAGTCTGATCCAATGCTGCTACTCTGAGAGCAGTATCATATATAACCCTCTCACCCACTATAGGGATCCTAAGGATCCTCCATACGTCCTCTAGGGTGATCGTCATCTCACCCTTTAGCAATAGGAACATGCATGTCTCGCTCTGCCATCTCTCCATTAGAGTTGTCATCATAGCCCTGTGAGCCCTCAACCGGGGTATATTTGATCTATGATGCAATCTAAGCTCGTGCAAACGAAGCTACTCTGCTGGAGTTGTTCTATCTCTCAGCACCACAATTGATGGAACCCTTCACTCTCACGACTGAATCTCAATCTGTTCAACCTGCGTTCAACAACATAAGTTAACCCTTTTTTTTTTGCAAAGCAGTGCTTAGGCGCTAAACCATTACTCAATAGTGCTAAATCAGACAAAAGCATTAATCCCTATGCTAAAAGCGCTATCCCAGCCAATGGCGCTAATCTGCCTTAAACCCTAAAAATTGGCGCTAAACCAACTAATAGCGCTAATTCGTCTACCATATGCCCTAATCCACCTGATTGCACTAAACCCAAGGTTTGGCACTAAACTGTTGAACCCCCTGATATTCTTGGCGCTAAACCACCTGATAGCGCTAATCCACTAACAGATGGCACTAAAATGCATCCTCACCTTTTGGCATTAAACCACCCCCCGATTGCGCTGTGGTTGCGGGATAGCGCTAAACTACTAACCTACCCTTTCCTGACCCCCTAACTGACTTGAAAACTGACAAACACAAACTAGGGTTAGGCGACCTACCCGTGGTCTAGCCTCTGCCATCCGTTGGTACTCCCGTACGCGCTCGAATTGCTACTCATTTCGTGGAAAGCTAGGTTGCGTCATCACTATCAAAGTCTCTAGCTCTAATCCAGTTAGCTAAGGTATGCAAATGTGGCATGTCAAGCCCACTTTTACCTATCTATAGGTGTCATGTCAGCCCTAATTCATTATTTCTTCTCCCCATGCCACAAATCTTAGTCATTTTCCTCCATTTCTTCTTCTATCAACCCCATTTTTCGTCTTAAATCCCTTTTTCACCATCGTTCCCTCATTTTTGAGAGTTCACCCAAAAATAATAATTTTTTCACTCAACCTCTCGAGGGAGCATCCCTCATCCATTTCCACTTTTTCCTATCAACTAGGGCAAAATTCTTTGGCATGACACCATTTCCCTACTCGATCACGATGCCACGTCAAAGAGGGGCAAAATGTAGATACCTAAAAATGTCTCAACCTCATTAACCATTTTCCTGCATCCTTGCATTACCAACTTAACCCCTTCACCAATTAATTTAATAATAATCATAATTATTTAATTAATTAACCCTAAGCCATCCCTAACCATCTACACTTAGCCATTTACCCCAAATTCATCCTTAGTAATGAATTAATTTAATTAATTCATCACTAGACCTTACACTTCATTCCTCGTTAATTAAATAAATATTTATAATATGTATTTAATTAATTTCTCCACTTTCATAATCCTGATTAATTAAATAAATCATGTTTATTTAATTAATCTACCCTATCATATAGCCTAAACCTAGCCTAATTGAATAAATACTAATTATTTAATTAGCTACCCTAGCCTACATGACCCCTAAACCAATACTAATTAAATAAATCATTATCTAATTAATGTTAACCCCTCAATAGCCCTTCCACTATTTTTTTACAGCCACAATAATTAAGTTAATCACTTGATTGACTTGGTCAAATCCCACTTAACACCTTTTCCCACACCCTTTGAATAAAAGAATTGTTTTTAAATCAAAAAAGTCACATGACTCTTCCACCTCACCTTTCCTCTTTCATGTTAGAGCTCTTTTTAATGCAAAGAGCTCACACATGTGTTTGTCAAATGCACACATGTGATCAATGTTATCTCTTCTACACATAAATCCTAATTTTTAATTCCAACACCTCTCAAGGAAATTAATTTTTAATTTCCTCATGTGTCTTAATCCTAATTAATGCTAAGCCTTCCCAAGGTGAATTTAAAATTCACTTTTAATCTCAACCCTCCAATATTGTTGATGAAATATAAACCCTCCGTCTCATCTCCACCATTGATCTTGAACTTTTAATCCTAGCCATTGATCCCATTTCCCCCTCAATTTGCCTATAAATACAAGCCTCCACAAGCCATTTTCACATCCAAGTTTTGAGTAATCTTACCATGCCAAAATCTGTCCAACTCCCATCTCATCTTAGCTAGGTTGTGCGAAAATTGTGTTCAAATTGAGAACATTCCACATTCAATAACTTTGTTTGTGTAAAACTAGGAGACTTTAGGTGCAACTCCTCAACCTTATCAAGGAGTGAGGGAGATTGGAAGCTTGTGAAGGTATAAAATCTCTTTTATGTTGAATTATTTCATGTTTGAATTGTCTTCCAACTCTTTCTCTTTCCTCATGTTACAAGAATCTACTTACAATCTTCATTCATACTAATCTCCTCATGTTCATATCCATAAGCATAGCTTACAATCACCAACAAACCAGCATCAACAAACAACTCTACTCATGTTACATTCAATTTCCAAATTCAAATCGATGACAATGTGTAGATCATACATGTCTCTAATTTCATTCAGTTTTATGCCTTAAATTGATTTTTAATATTAATCTAAATTAAAACCCAAATTTAACTCCATTGACTTACCACATTTTAACCAATAATCTGATATGATGCCATAGTTTAATTGGCCTCACACAAGCATCTCAAGATTGTAAATAGCATCTCAGTTTCCAAATAGACCACTTCATGGTATTGCAAGAATGGTCAATATAAATCTTCAGAGGAAGTAATAGTTTCCAAAAATGCTTTTGCAATTTATTGTCTTACTAAATTTGTCTAGATGATAGAAATGACTTCGCATTCATTAACTCTGTTCCCAAGATGCAAACACGTGTTTATGATATGCAGACATTAGAAAATGAGGACATCTAGATACTCAGGTGATAATGCCATACAGGCACCAGGTGTCACACACATGAAAAAGTGCCTTTGGCGTGCTCGTGATGTGTCAGAGACCATTTCTGTTGATTGAATAAAACTGTCAATTTTTCCAAGCTCCGGACTGAATACAGCCACAGGGTATGCATGGAATTAATGGTTCAGAATAGACTCAAGATCCAAGGGATTGGAGGACACTGCTGGTGACAACTTACTTGTACTTTAATTCTAGATGGATTGCTACATGTGTTTCATGCTCCAAAACACTGGTTTATAGACTCCGTGGTCCACACTTATGGACCTCAAAACTATAGTTAACCATATTATATGTGTGGCCTTAGCTCTGATATACCAATACTAGTTCAAACTCCATATGTGACTCTGCATGGTCAATTGTTTTCAATTCAGGTACTCGGGTCCATTATGATGCTTGCACTTTTAAATCCAAAACTTCTGTCAGAACTCATTGGATTGAGTATTTGAATTCTAGTGACACTGATAATTCTATGGACTTATCAAGTAATACATGTTGTGGACTTGAACACTTTGGCCAATCAGATTTAGCTCATATCTGAGAAGACTTGTCATGTTTACACATGGATGCAAGAAGATGAATGTGCCACAGTTGACTGGAGACTTTGAAATATGGATTTTAGACTAGTTACATATTGTATAATTGATGGTGTTGAACTTATGAGCATTGATGAATTGGGTTTAACATGAATTCCATGTTTGTGGTGATTTTTAAACATTATGCAAACTTAACCTTGAGCATGAGGGCCACTTTAAGCATTCAATCTCAATAATATGGATGTAAGGGAGTATATATCCCAATTTAAATAGTCTTCAGTTCGAATATTACCAAGTTTCAAATTTTATGATCTCTAAACATAAGTAAGCCAATAAACGATAATTTAATGAAGTCTTAGGTCAACCTTTAAAGATTGAGCTTTATTCATTGATATGGACCTTAAAATAAATAATTGATAATAGTAATTCTTTTACCCCTTAGAAAACAAAAACTCAGGAATAAAACTAGGAACCTATGGACAAGAATCTTAATATCATCTAACTTCTCTATAATCCTAAATCATGGACCTTTAGGCTGAAATATAGATCAATAACCAAGTCCATAACACACAAAATGCACCTAAGGGACTCAACATAATTAACAAACTCAAAAAAGAGAGTTAGGACTAAAACATGAAACTGGGTTAAACAATCAAAATTGCTAAAGCAATAAGCCAAGAAATCAAACCAAGCAAATTGATATCACATAAAGTTTTAACCAATAAAATGAAATATGTACAAGGGTAAGATATCAATGAAATTCATAGATACTTTAAATGAAGATAAAACCAAATCAACTAGACAAACATGCAATCAAAAGACATGATTTGAGATCCAAAGAAAGGGGTTCCATATTGTCTCCAAGTCAAATAAGGTGTGTCAAGTGCAAGCAATAACAAGTGGTGACTCTACTGGTAAATACTCTTGAGCATTTCAAAATAAAATAATTTGTTCACGAACCCAAAATATTTGGTAAAAATAGTATATACAAAAGGAACATTTCCATGAAAAGGTGAGAAAAGAATCACCGCATGACAAAGTCTTGACATTTTGTTTAAAGAAAGTGTGTTCTTATGAATTCATTCATTTTATAAAATTTGTAAGCACTAATCAAGACAACCTCTTGGAGTTGTGTTGATTAAAACTAATAAGTGGATGATGTGTTGGAGTTTATTTAATGTGGTGGATGTTGCTAATGATTTTGCTAATGTGGTAGATAAGGTTACCAAGGTTGTGGTAGCATAAGATTAGTTGGGGAGGACAAGGTCGATGTCGTCTTTGCCAAGTCTAGGCTAACCTTACTTGGTCATATTCCCCTCTAGCAATTTGCTCTTGTTCCTCAAGAGCACGAAGTTGGATGACTATGAGAGACAAAAAGGGGTTGATTGGAAAACTAGTTGCAAATGACTACTAATATCCAATTGCTCCCACTTTACCCTAGGTTTCTCTAGAGTAAGGAAGTGATGTATATTTTGCTTGAGATGAATAGTTTGATGTTGACGGATGTGTATTGGTTGAATGTTTGCTCAACAATGTATTTAATATTGTTTGAGATTTGTTTGTTTGAAAATGTTTGTAAGTAGAATGTGTGGTTAGTTGTTGTGTTTGGAGGTGTTGAAGTGTGTTAAGATGTTGAATGTTGTGTTGAATTTGGAAGGCATTGGAAGTTTGTCATGTTCATGGTATTTTTTTGTGTTATACCATGTTTTATTTTTGTAATTTAATGATTGATTGATTGAAAAGTAAATAAACTAATCTATCTAATAATGCTCTAAAAATATGAAAGCAAAACTATTGCAAGACATAAAGTAATAAAAATGATTTAATCTAATTGCAAGAAATAAACAACTAGACTAATTATGGTCTCTTTTATTTTTTAAATAAAATATGGTTCATGCAACTAACTAATATGTGATTAATTATTACGTATCAAAAATATGGGAGTAATTAATGTAGCAAAAAGACTTTTTTGTTTTCTAAAAAATAACAAGAAAATTAAGTTGTTTTTTGGATTACCCTCCTATTTAAGATCAAAAATTGCCTAATTTGTAATCTTCGCCTTATGTTCTTATACTCAATTTCTAGGGTATGTTTACCATATTTCTAGAAACCCTGTTTGTTTTCTATAAACCATATTTCTATAAACCCTGTTTTCTAGGGTTTGTTCTAGAAATATGTTTTCTAGGGTTTGTTTGCCATATTTCTGAGCCTTCTTCCAACATTGGATTGGTTTATAACTACTCTTAGACCTATTCTAACCCCTAAACCCACCTAGAAAATCTCCAAGTAAAATTTTCAATTTAGACACCCACATGCCTAGATGTTGGTGCATGGATACCTAGACAGTGAGGTGTTGGTATCCTCTTAGAATCTTCAAATGTTTGATATCCCATGTTCCCAAATTCTTAAACCCTAGGTTTACCCTAATGCATTCTCAAAAGGTCATATTGACTTGAACTCAAAATAAAGTTGTTATCATGCTCATTTTGAGGGTGTGCAATTTCTTTCACTTACAATTCTCTATTACATATTGAGTTTTCTTCTCTCCTTCAATTGCTATAGGGTTTTGAGGCTAATACATTAATAAAAGTATACAAATGATCATCCCAAATAGCCTAACCCCTTTTATTTTCCCCTATAGCTTTAAATTAGAATATATAGAGATCGGGGACATTTCTAGAGGATCTAACAACATATTCTAAACCAAGGCACAAGGAAGATCAACTCTCAAAAACTTCAAAGCTCTAATAGCCAGTCATTTTCACTCTTCAATCAATCTAGGGATGCTTATTCCTAGCTTTCCTTTTTTTCATTTACTAGTTTCTTATTCCTAGCTCTTTACATTAGTTTGTTTAAGTTTAAAATCTTAAGTTATTGACATTTCTTTGTTAAATATCAATAGTATGTTTAGGATTTACTTATATTAAACTAGTGTATGAAAGATATGAACTCGGGTTAAAGTTTAACAACACAATAAACACAAAACCTACAATTTCCCAAAAAACGTATCTTTCACTTATAGAGAATAGATCTACTACTTACTAGAGCTTTACCACAAATAATCTTAATATCCTAAAACCCTACAACAAAGAAATTTCCACAAAGGCACACTACAATAAATTTCTTTAGTCTAAATGAACCATATTTGACCTACAATTTGTTTCCACTGAAGATCTTCTCACAACCTTTCCAAAAGTTGCCTCTGAGGTGTGTGCAATGGTTCTTCAAAAGAGTCTTATGATGAAAATCTTCTTGTTAATCGTGAAAATGATAAGGTTTTAATGCTATGCGAAAATTCCTTTTAAAAACATTAGAATTTGATTCCAACTGTAATAGAAATCTACTCTAGTATCATTACTAGACAAGCCATGTTGTTTTGGGCACATACAATCTTTGCAAGAAAATGGTTGCCCAAGGGTTGTTTCTAGGGTCTTCCTTGGTTAGATCCCAAGGTTGGTTTAACAATTTAATTGTAAAAGCTTGGAGTGTGTGACTAGGTGCTAGTGTGAGACGTGGTTTGCAATAGAAATAAAGCTCTAATGGTATTCTTGTTGGTTCTAGACATCCATGGAGGCTTGTTGAAGTATGTGGATGTGCAAGTGCTCTTATGGCCTAGATTTTTTTGCTCATTTTCCTTTAGAAATTCATTTTATAACTATGATATGCCTTTACTATCTATTTCTAGTTGTTCGAGACAAGCTAGGGTTAGGGTTACGTGAGGAAATGTTTGGTTGGGAAAATTTGAATTTGAACATAAGAGACACTAGCACTCATGCTAGTACCCATGACAAGTGGGCATCAACAAGACATATGACAATGCAAAAATGAAGTAGGCCAAAGTAAAAGGCATGAACTAGAGGTGGAAAAATAGCTAAAAATAATCATAATAATTATCACTCATATTCATACAAGGGAAATGCTAAACAGAACACAAAGTAAGAAAGAAGAGTGCAAAATATACATTTTTATTTCTACAACTATAAAGATTATATTAATTTTGGTTTGATTGATTAAAACTATTTTTCCATTAAATTTTAAAATAGTTAACATTGCTAAAATCAAAGTAGAAATACTCACAGCTTTCATTATAAAAACTGACATTAAATTAAGTTTGTGGAGTTTATAATAATAATAATGAGACCACATATAAACACTATTGCTTTCTGACATGTCATGCTCTCAGTAAAATGAGAGATAGATTCCCCCAATTTTATTAGTTACCTACTCTTCACAAAATATCTTGACCTACAAATGCAAAACAACTTGGCCATATCTTCTTCTACAATATTCAAATACATAAATGGAATTCAAAGAAATATATAGTACCTTTACAAATGACAAGCTCATCAATGACTTTATAACTGCTATGACAAGTTCATGCATGCTACTTCATAAACACTCTTCGTAAGCTAGTGGGTACGCCTGGCATGAAGGATGGCAATAACATCCACAATAATATATAATACAATGATACTGATGTCAGAATAAAATATATTTCAAAACAATTAATTTTGGTAGATCCTGGGCACCAATTTAATGTGTAGGGCGGCAAAAGTAGTCCTCTTCATCATCAGTACCATACTAAGCTGCCAGCGAGCATAAGGATCCTAATGTTAAAAGGCCCAGATTGGTTATAAGCTATAATGCTTTCTTATGGCTGGACGCAATATGGCTTTCTCAAGGGACAACCATCCCAAGTTTACAGTGTTTCCCAGCCCAAAAAAATCTGTCAAACGTGCATCGTTTTATCATACATTTCTGCCAAACTCACATCGAATCTGTCAAACTATAGTTAAAGCCTATAATGTTCACTTATTCATTGGAGTCCCATGCGCAGCTATAGTTTAAACCTAATCGTCTTCTTAGATATGGGATTTAACCATAATATGGCAGTCAAACATGTTTAAAAAAATAAAATGGTAATTGGTCCACTGGTGAGAACGTTTGACAGAAGTCTCTGCACCATAAGGAATGCTTATCCTCCCAACAACTAAAAAATTTTCATAAAAATTATAAAATTCTCTTACAAACTGTTAAATACATATAGGTTGATTGTTGTTGTACGGTTCAACTGGTAGCCGATCAAAACATACTTCAAAAAGTAAATATTGTATTAAAAACTGTTAAAATACATGTATGGGCCATTGTTGTTGTACTGCTCAACTGGTAGCCAATCCAAACATGCTTTAAAATACATAGGTAGTATCTAGAATGAATCCATGCCCACGGTTTTCGCCTTTTCCATATTATAACACTTTAGATTATTATATATTATTTCTAACATAATGCCCATATAGCTGCATTTTTATGGGCACTCAAGTCCTACCAAGTGTTGATTTCCGTGTGGCAATTTGCCCTCTGCCAACTTTAGTGGGGTTGTGCTTAAGCTTCGGTTTTATTAAAAAGAAAAAAGAGAATAATGCTCCCACTTTCTAAAGCCTGATACACTCTTCCCCATGCCTGTTTTCTCATGTTTGTCGCTTCATGTGAGAAGAATTTGCTACAGTGGAAACCCAAATCACTAGGCAATAACATCCTTCCTCTCTCTAATGATATCATGTCATCACATTGGGGCCCTTTTACAGATTTCCTTCCTCATCCCAGAAGATTCCCCAAGTGCAAGAGATAAACAATCAGACAAATTTACTTAAACCAATGAGAAATGGATTTTTGAATTTGTCTTCCGATGACAAACATTCTTCACAGTGACAGGAGCACCAAATTCCTTTTGGAGACAAGGACCCACCACTTTGTGTTTTCAACAACCCCACCATATCTTCACTTTCCCTTAAGGTATCTGCCCGACCATTTTACTTCAATACTCAATCTGGTCGGCCACTCATATAAGACTATGACCAGCATAACATTTTTTTAACATGTGAACCAGATAGAAGAGAATTCTAATCATACTTTTTAATAAAGGCAACTTGGAAATAATTATCTCCAGCTTAAATTAAAAACAAAATTTCAGCAACAAGCATGCTGATTACATGCCCCCCTCTAATAGTTTTAAAGTTGCTTGAATATATGAACAGATCTTGTGTAACATAATTTATCTTCCCAATCTGAATTGGGACCTGTATTTGGTTTACAACAAAAAAAAAAAAATGGTCACACAAAGGACCAATTCATAAACATAAATGCTAAGCAGTGGGTGGCTTCTTCTTCATTTAGGACTTTCCAAGCAATAGCCCTGTCATATGAAACAGGCCTGCCCATACTAGACACACATATTCCAGCAGGAAGATAAGCATAGCCCTGTAACAAACAGAAATGATCTATAAAATTAGTTGATAGATCATAATGTAGTGAAGGGAGCAAAATACAGAATAACATTCCTGCTTAGAAGAGCTAAAGCATCAATTTTACCTGTTGCATGATCTGATTAAAGTCTGAGAAAAGACTTTTGCGGCCATTCTCATCTAGTATCTTTTCTAGTGAAATATCTTGCAATGCAACCAAAGTTGTTTCTAGCATGTCAAGGCCTGCCTGATTTGCAAATGTGAAAACAGGTAACGCCTGCATGGCACCAATAGCAGCCCAATGCATAAATCATAAATATCATATTATTAAATAGAACACATATTAACATTTCAACTGCAAGTATATATGTCCTTTTCTAAATGCATTACCTTTAAGGAGCAACACATAATAGCATCTGAATGGTGCCATAGCATTTTGAGGACAGATTCATTGGCTTCAGAATTGGGCCTTAGAAGCTCAACGCCCAAGTGGAACCTATGTAAACATAATCAACTCAGCTCAAGAAAAACCACCCAGCTCAAAAGAATATATAACTCTTTCAAAGGCATTCTGACCTGTGAGAATGATTTACTTTATCTGACGAAATAAACAGGATACACTGTTCAAATCCAAAATATATTCTAACAAATCAACATCACTTTACCTGTAGCTCTGACAAATCCAACGAGCAAGTGTGAGTGCCTCTGGTGTTCCAGGGGGTGGTCTTGGCCCAAGATGAGAACCCAATCGAGAAGGAGCTAGGGCCATGGCAACCCTCTGCACAGAGGCTACAACATTACGGACGTACTGACGAGCCATGGATGCAACATTCTCTTGCAAATGGCTCTCATAAGTGAACTGGAAAGCAATCGTCAATACGGATCTTAGGTTACTTGAATTGCCACCATAATCACCAGCCGGTCGAGCACCTGTTGGACCAACTTCAAGTGCAGAAGCCAGGTCTAATGTTCGGTTTGGACTAGAGCTATCCTGCATTATAGTTTTCGCTTCTTTTGTAAATACAAATAATTTCATCACAAAAAATATTTGCATGACTTATCACTATATTCAGAACACACTCAGATCATCTTCAACCTGCCACGATGCTATGTGAATATACTTACTATTCCAGAATCCAAGGGAATGACTCTGAAACCCGAAGGCAGCAAAGGAGCACTATCAGTCAAAGATGCATCGATTGGAGCAAACATAAGTTCAGCACAAGCCCCAACTGCATTTTCATCAATTCCACTGCAAAGCTGTCCAATTCAAAAGGTTAAGATCATCAATTAAAAAGACGTCCATTCCAGATATCACCATAACCAGATGAAAATTTTCACTAAAATAATAAAATACCTGCAAAAGAAACATATCTCTGGATAGCAACGCTTCTTCCTGTGTGAGGCCATTGCACTCCAACTTTATAACCTCCAAAAACTGCATGCACATGCAAGCCAACAAAAAAAATAATTGAGTCAACTTGTAGGAGTATTTATATATATCATAACCACAAAATTGTTCATTAAAATTAAAATGAATAGGAATTACTAAACCCCCAAAAGAATAGGTCAAAAATAACAGAAGCAATCAATATTCATTTACCTCTTCATGTTCCATGTTATGGGCTAAGGGAAGGATGACCTGACCACCTCCAAAACCACCTATTCGCGAAGTAGGAACAGCACAAGGACTTGCCTTCAAAGCAGCTGCAGAATAGGCATCAATATTACTATCTGCCCATTCTGATCGATGCTCTCGCAAGAATCGAACAAGTAATGATGGAGGCACATTCTGCAGATCCAAGGTGAGCAATCAAGATGTGATTATAGTTGATCTCTTGAGCATAAATAGATAAAAGGAAACAACGGTTATCGGATTGAACCTGCAGTAGCATGGATGCCTTGGCACAGAGGACACAACCTCCAAAAGCAGGAAGCCCATCAGGGGAAGCAAGATGTGAACCCAAAAGTTTGCTTGGAGAAGAATTGATGAGAATGGTTACATCATCTACCCCATCACTTCCCATCAAAGACCAACCATCATCTGCAAAGCCATTAACAGCCTCATTGAAGCCCCTGTCATCCAAGAAACAGTCAATCAAACGCAATATGAAGACATGCACAATGCAAAGACATGTCTCAAGATGAGAATACTCACTTGCACAATCTCTGGCTAAACATCCTTAATGCAGAGGGCTGCCTTCCCCAACCAAGGACCATATCACTTGAAACCTCTTGTGCTACTTGGCGTAGTCGACGCAAAGCCTAATTGAGAAAGAATAATTGATTAGAACATCAAAATAAAGAACAATTCCCAATTAGACACCTTCATAGAATTGTGATGAGTTTTGGCATCGATTAAATGTAATTGGCATCAATTGTGAGCATTAATTTCAGTGATGTCTGAGAATTGGCAATGGGTTAATACTTTACCGCCATTGTCGTTCTTTGTGCAAGTGCAGCAGATGATTCATACAGTGGACGGAGTACTTCAGGGACACTCCATGGCTGAATCATTTTCATTGGAAATAAATTAGCCAAAGTTTCAGAATATGTGGGATAAATTATAAAAATCCATTCATTCTAGATTTCCAGGAAAAGTTCTCCCATACCTCCATATCCATATGGTCAACGATATGAATTATAGAGCTGCCACCTTCACAGGGCCGAATCAAATATCCACTTGGAAACATTTCTGCTCTCACAAAATGTGGCACCGGAGGCATGCTTGGACTTCCCTTATCACTTAGAGATCTCTCACAAACCTTACAAAAATTTCAAGTTGTGCATGAGTCGATTTTTCTGTGGTTGAAATAGAATAGGGGTATGACAATCGGAGCAAAAGAACAGAAAGGAAAAAGATCTCAATGTATTGAAAACTCAAATGTCAATGTGAGTTGAATTTAACGTACCACAAGACTGCCATCTTCCATCACAGAGGTGTATCTCAGAGTGCAAAAATCCCGAGCAGAAGCTAGGGTAGTTGGAGCATACATCTGCAATTATTGTGATTCAAATTAGGCATTGCCTTGCATACAACAAGGTAAAAAATTACCTAACCTTCAATCAAATTGGCATGCAATTCTATCAACCTGTGTGTATAAAATTTCAACGGTTCCTCCACTTCCAGTGGAGAATGCAGTCAGTACATCCACAGACCGGCAATCCCGAAACCAAGATGGGCGATCTTTGAGAATTTCTGCAACCTGAACAAGCCTAACACAAAGAGTAAAACACCAACTCATCCTTTAATCAAAAAAATCTAAAACAACCGCCTTGGGACAAGGATCCATTACCTTTGTAGGTTCTAGACCTACAAGACCACAAGCTCGTGCAGCTACTCCAGTACAACCGTGTGAAATAGCAACAATTCCAATAGCATCCGGACCAGGCTGCACCCAGTGTGAAGAATGATTATTTAGAAATTTAAAAAATTAAATAAAAAAATTCTCGCCATTAAAGTACTAGATAAAAATAAAGATAAGATTAATGGAAACCTTCATCCCAGGCATCTGGATCCACTCAACAGCAGTTCCTGTAGCCTTCGAAAGAAACTCTGTTAAAGTCTCCTCTGCAATAGATAGCAGTCTGAAGAAGAAAGAGCCAAAAAACCACAAACAGCCAAGTTATATGCAGAGTGAAAAGTTAAACACCAGAAAACCACAGAAAATGCTAGAGCCACAGACTCTGTAGAAGAAAACGTAAACAAAACCTATGTAACATTTACTAACCCAACTGTTAGAATCATTAGCCAACGGCAAGGCATACATACCCTGCAGGGCTGGCATCTCTTGGGGGCTGCCGCGGTGTCAGATGGTTTTGCTGTTGATGTTGACCGCTTGTTACTACAGACTCACAGCTGTTGTCAGTAGTCGCTATGGAGGCCTATAAATAACAAAAACATCAGAAAAAGATCAGCCATGGTATCCCCTCAATATCTGCTGCAACCATCCTTAAAATAAAAGTTAGGTAAATCTGTACAGAACCAAGAATCATGAATGCTAAAAAAACAAAGATCAGTCACAGTAACCCACAAAATAACTGCATCCATACACTCAAAGACAATAAATAAATCTGCCCCGACTCCTGATCCCCAAAATTTACTCAGCTGTTCTTTAAAAAAAAAATTGTACATCCGCACAACCCCTAAACCCAAGAATGATGAATAAGCTTCAGAAATTCTAAGAAAAACTCCCATAAATTGCACATCCGCACAACCCCTAAACCCAAGAATGATAAATAAGCTTAAGAAATTCTAAGAAAAACTCACACATAAATTGTACATCCGCACAACCCCTAAACCCAAGAACGATGAATAAGCTTCAGAAATTCTAAGAAAAACTCACATAAATTGTACATCCGCACAACCCCTAAACCCAAGAATGATCAATAAGCTTCAGAAAATTCTAAGAAAAACTCACATTCTGTAACTGCTGCCTGAAATAACCATTCTCATATACCAGCTGAGAAACTTGCTTCTGCAAGCGGTCATTCTCCTCCATTAAAAGCTTATTCATCGCAGTGAGCTTCCTGTTCACAGTCTGAAGCCGCGAGGCCTCTTTTCTCTGCTTCTCCCTACACCTGCGCAGTTATCATAACAGAGTTAAACCGAAAAAAAGGTTAACCAAAAAAAACAAAAAATCCAAGCATACAGACATCTTAAGTTCAAATTCCGAACACAGAGAGGCGTGTCCACACATCCACACAGTAAAGACCCCCGAAAAAAAAATCAGAAGAAAGGACACAGACATCACAAATTCGAACCCAAAATAGAAAAAAAATGAAAAGAAAGGACACAGACATCACAAATTCGAACCCAAAGTAGCAAAAAAAATGAAAAAAACGGACACAGACATCACAAATTCTAACCCAAAGTAGACAAAAAAAGAAAAAAACGGACACAGACATCACAAATTCGAACCCAAAGTAGAAAAATCCTAAACCGTATAACAAAGGGAAAAAATGCAGCGGACGTCATGAGTTCGAAACACAAGTGATTGAAATCTAACCTGCGATTTTGAAACCAGAAAGGACACAGACATCACAAATTCGAACCCAAAGTAGAAAAATCCTAAACCGTATAACAAAGGGGGAAGAATGCAGCGGACGTCTTGAGTTCGAAACACAAGCAATAAAAATCTCACCTGCGATTCTGAAACCAGACTTTGATTTGTTTTGGCTCGATATTAGAAAGTATAGGGCACTCTCGTATGAGTTGCTGCCTGCGAATAGAGCTAGGCTTAGGACAATCACGATACAGGCGCTCTAAAGCCTCAACCTGCTCAGCCGTATAACGAACATACTTCCCAGGGTCCATTCCGCCCTTCCCGTCTTTACCAGTCACAGCCATCAACCAAAACACACCCTTTTGAAAACCACAGCCACCACAGTTCGAATCCCCGGAAAAATCAAAAACAAGAAACAAACAACACAGAATCCCTTGTCAGAAACTGCAACTATTCTTCTCCTCATTCAGCAAACTACTGCAATTGTTCCCTGCGAACACAAGAACCAGCAGCACCAGCACTCCAATCCCAACTGTCTCCATTTCATCATCATCATCATCGCCATAAACCAAGCCCCAAAAGTTCCTTATATATAACACAAAACCGCTGAGAAGAACAGCCAGCAACAAGAAGCAGAAGAAGCAGAGAATAACAATAATAATTATTGTAAGGCGACAGACACCGCTTTCAAATCATCGATCGCAACAACCATGAAGTTCGGCATTAAAAGAATAACCACAAAGTGGGGGCGCAGAGGTGGGTGGAAAAAGAAAGAACGAAAACCAAAAGAAAAAAAAGATGCAGCGGACGAGATTCGAACTCGGATGCGACCGGTCGTTAAGTCCTTTGTCAAGTAACTACTGAGGAAAACGAGCCGACTGGCTGGCGTGATATAACGTGCAGGGGCGGGATTTTTTTTTCTGTTTTCTATTACCCAACAAATGACGGATTCACAAAAAAAAACAACACAAACACTACTTATAAAAGCGCGTGCGCCAAGTGTTAGTTTTTTTCTCGGTTTTTTAATTTTTGAAACACTGACACTTTTTTTCTCTCATACCATACCATGAATCCCTTATGACTTATAACTTATGACTTATCCTTCCCATGGATGTATCATGTCATGATTCATGTTATGATGGATCTAAGTGGGGCCCAGTCGTCATCCCTTTGCCAGCAAGCAACGCACGACACGTCACAGCAGGAACGCCTGGTCTGTGGTTACGCCTGGTCAGGGGTTACGAGGGAGTAGCTGTAGTGTGAGGGTGTGTGTGTGTGTCGTACATTGACAATGCAAAATCCAAAATCCAAGACTGCTTTTTCACGGGTCAGCTCTTTCACCCCCCTTCCTATGCTTGTCACGGACGCCTCCTCACTATTATTTTTTCCTCTTCTCAAAGTCTTCCACTATTTATTCAGGATTTTTGCGCTACTGGGGGACAGTGTGGGGCATCGCTTCCATTATTGCCAGCGTCTCTTACAAGACATTTCTATTTCTAGACCCCTTTCGATCTCACTCATTTCAATTTAGCCTCTATCAATTTCTTTTTCACTTATCTACGATCTACATTACAATTTCAATTCGATTGGTTGATGTTGAGTGTTTGCCAGCATGTAATCTAGGGTTTGAATTTAGCAAAACTTATGGTTCAGTGAACATGATAGATCACCTAATTAACTGTAATCACCTTCAAATGTGGATCTAATTTCACTGGTGCGCTGCCCCCACAAAGATTAAAACTTTATCGCCTCCCACGCGGTAAAATGTTTGGTTTTGCTTTACCAGTTGATGAGGATTATTAGTTATAATTATTAGTATGAATGCTCTTTGGAGGCGGCACACTCCATTCCTGTTTGTTTAATGGCTGGTGGAAGAATTTAATGATTTTAACGACATCAACGAGATTGAGTATAATTCTTGGCTACGGCATGCTTTAAAATCCTCTCTTTTTCGTGATTTCAATGTATAAAGAATTTTCGGGTAATGTGAACTCTTTTTTAGGCAAAGCTTAAATTTAAAACTTAAACGTTTATCATACCTACCAGACAGACGACATGTTTTGGATTTTTTCAAAATAAAGTATCTCTATTTTTCGGACAAAATCCTTTTTAGGGTTCAAAATTGATTTGCTCTTTTTTCTCAATTGATTTTCTTTTAATATTTATTTACTCTTTTTTCTCAATTGATTTTCTTTTAATATTTATGTACTAGGAAATGATGTTTTTTTATATTAGAGGTGTTATTGAATTGTCCGGTAGGCACAAATATTTATCATTATTTTCTATTAATTTTTTTAATATTTATTTATTAGAAAATGGTGTTTTTTAAATGTTTTTATTGGAGGTGTTATTGAATTGTGGATATGCACAAATATTTATAATTATTTTCTATTAATTTTAATAGAATGATCTAGTTGACATTAATATATTTTTTTTAATGTTTTATATTATATTTTATAATTTTTTAAATGTAAATTAAAAGTAGTTAAATAATTTAAACATCATTGTATTTCAAGTAAATAATTAATACTATTTTATTAACAATGAAAATAAATTTTTAAATAAATTAAGATTAATATGTAAATAAATTTCTTTGATTTATATTTAATTTTTTTTAATATTTAGTTAAAATTTAATAGATTATTAAAGGTTTGTAGTTCAATTGGTTGAGTAAAATTGGTAAGGGTGATGTATGTTTTTTTATTACCGTCATCTACAAAGGTTCAAATCCCACAGAGGTGCAATAATAAGGGATGAGGTCAGGATCATGCCCTCGCTGACTTTGGCAAAATGGATACCCCTCAATCCTTAGCTCTTAGCTAAAGAGGTATTAGCATAGACTCACGATAGATACCCCTCAATCCTTAGCTCTTAGCCAAAGAGGCATTAGCATAGACTTGCGATTAGATACCCCCAATCCTTGGCTCTTAGTCGAAGAGGTATCAACATAGACTCATGATAAATACCCCTCAATCCTCGGCTCTTAGTCAAAGAGTTATCAACGTAGACTCATGATAGATACTCCTTAATCCTTAGCTCTTAGCCGAAGAGGTATCAACGTAGACTCATGATAGATACCCCTCAATCCTTGGCTCTTAGCCGAAGAGGTATCAACGTAGACTTGTGATAAATACCCCTCAATCCTTGGCTTTTAGCCGAAGAGGTATTAGCTTAGATTCATGATAGATATCCCTCAATCCTTGGCTCTTAGCCGAAGAGGTATCAACATAGACTCACTATAGATACCCCTCAATCCTTGGCTCTTAGCCAAAGAGGTATCAACATAGACTCATGATAGATACCCCTCAATCCTTAGCTCTTAGCTGAAGAGGTATCAATGTAGGCTTGTGATAAACACCCCTCAATCCTTGGCTCTTAGTCGAAGAGGTATCAGCTTAGACTCATACTCTCATATCAAGTAGCAAAAATGATCTAAGTTTGACATAAAACCCTCTAATTTAATATATTATTATTTATTCTTTATTAATTGAACTTTAGATGTATAAATATGTAATAGTAATTATATTCTTATTGAAGTAAAATTTAGAAATATGGAATGTAAAAATAGAAAAATGTGAGAAATATTTACTTGAAATATTTTATAGTCTAAATTATTGGAACATAGTATTGGATTAGTGGTGTCTTTGATTCATGTTTAGAAATAATGTCATTGTGTTGAACTACTACATTCATAACCTAATATAATTGCAACAATGACATTTTTCCCATTGTCCCTTTAAATTGTCGAAAATAATAGAATAGAATAGAATACATTTTAATTTCTTTTATATGGATATCAAACCTCCACTAAAAAATACATGTCTTAAAAGAAAATTATGAAATTATCCTTCTTATGGTTAATAAGTTTATCCTATCAATGTTGACTATCTTTTCAAATAATCATCAATATTGATTAATTTTAATACTTTCAAAGTCATTACATTTTTTAAAATTGGTAGCAACACTTAAAAGTTCTATTAAATAATGATATACACATATTTATAGTTCTTTTAATTAAACATTATACATTTATATTTTTATATCATTCAATAACACTTTTAAATATTATTACTAATACATAACTCTTTTAAATTTATTTTTTATCATACAAAATATGTTCTATTTTTTTTAGTAAAACATTTGTATTTTCATAATCCATCTTTAAAGCAATGGATTAGTAAAGTTCTCTTCTAGATCTCTTTTAGGTTTCACAATTGATAATTTACTTTTTTTAAATTGAGCAATGAATGTGCCACTTAGTAAATAACTAATTGATTACAACATAGAGATGGAGGTGAAGCATTTGTCCCATTTACTTGAGAATTTGGGAAAAGTTATTAGTGGTTACTAATAATATGTTATAATATGGATAATTATATATTAAACATAATGAATCATTGAAGATGATCATATAAGGAATGATTGGAATGGGTAAATTATGTTTTATTAGTTGTAATATGTATGTAATGGACAAGTAGTTTACCAATAATAAATGTCTATTGTTGCTTTTTACATCTATTAATGTTGCTATTTTTCACATATTAATACTATTCACACATCTTTAAGGATGCTTATCACGATACAACCCTTGAGAGATTAATCGCCATATATTATTCAAGAAGAATTGAAACGTGTTTGCTAAATTCTCATTGATGAGATGAGTTTTATAGGTTCAAAATTATTTGTAAAAATTGATAGACACTTGAAACAAGTGTTTACAAAGCAAGGTGAAAAGGATTTTGATGGTAGTTTAATTATCCTTGTTGACCTTGGCCAGTTACATCTTGTAAAGGACATACTAGTATATATAGGTAACTTTAGTTTTATCCTCTCTTTATATAAATATTCTCATGTACATGCATAATAATACATAGATTGAAATAAGCATATTCAGTTATCAAATGCATACATACTTGCAATGTATGTAGGAAACACTCGTGAGAAAAGATTGTGGGCTACGCTCAATATAGTTGTTACCGTAGAAATATTTTTTTGCTAATTTGACACTCAAATAATACAAAACAAGTCAACTTTATACTCTTGTTGACAAAAATTAGGAATTCAAATGCAACATATGAAGATTAGCAAGTTCTCATGCAACAGGCAAATGTCTCATTAAGTCTTAACGAGTGTACATTTGTGCACTATGAATAATTTGGTCATGCTTCACAAGAAGGGAATGTTAAATTCATTGTCAACCTCAAATGCGTATAATGTGGTTTGAACATATATTAGGTGTACATGATCACATTATGTTAGTTATGAGCATTTGGACTATGAAGTGCCTATTGTGTGTTGGAAAATAAGTAATGTTGATGTACAATCTTGGGTCGATGTTGGGTTGGTTAATAGTGCACTTGATGCTACACAAAGTAGTCAATATTGAGTATCTTTTCAAATAATCATCAATATTGATAAATTTAATATGCTGAAAGTTATTTTATTTTTATAAAATGATCGATTTAATCTTTAAATTATCACATCTATAAAATTTTATAAAACTAGTAACAACACCTAAAAGTACTACTAAATATTAATATACACATATTTATAACCCTTCTAACTAAATACTATACATTTGAATTTTATATCATTTAATAACACTTTTAAATATTATTACTAATACATGACTCTTTTAAATTTAACTTTTATCATACAAAACATGATTTAAAAAAAATATATCTCTATTTTCACAGTCCTTTAATAAAATGCATTAGTAATGTTCTCTTCTAAATCGCTTTTAGGTAAATCACAATTGATAATTTATTTTTTTAATTGAGCAATGAATTTGCCACTCAATTATTTTACAACTTAGAGATAGAGTTGGAATATTTTATAACAAGGATCTAATTATATATTAGAAATAATGAATTATTGAAGATGATTATATAAGGAATGATTAGGATGGGTAAATCATGTTTTATTAATTGTATTAGGTATGTAATGGATGATAAGTTTACTAACAATAAATGTCCATTGTTGCTTCTTGCATTTATTGATGTTGCTACTTTTAACATATATGGTAATATTGTTGATGCATCTTTAAGGATGTTTATCATGATGCAATCCTTGAGGGGGAAATCACTAGTCATTATTCAAAAATAATTAAAATATGTTTGGTAAATTCTCATTGATAAGAAGAGTTTTATAGGTCCAAAATTATTTGTAAATATTGATAGACACTTGAAATAAGTGTTTGCAGAGTAGAGTGAAAAGGATTTTGATGGTAGTTCAATTATCCTTGTTGTTGACCTTGGTTAGTTACATCATGTAAATGGCATACTGCTATATATAAGCAATTTTAGTTTTTATACTCTCTTTATATAAATGTATCCATGTACATGCACAAGCATATTCAATTCTCATATCAAGTGCATACATAATTGTAATGTATGTGGGAAACACTTGTGATAAAATATTGTGGGCTACATTCAATATAGTTATTACCTTAGAAATGATTTTTTTCTAATGGGGCTTAGATAATAGAAAACAAGTCAACTTTATACCCTTATTGGCAAACATTAGGAATTCAATTGCAACATGACTCGATTAGCAAGTCCTCATGCAATAGACAAATGTCGTATTAAGTCTTGATGAATGTACATTTGTACGCTATGAATAATTTGCTCATGCTTTGCAACAAGAGAATGTTAAATTCATTGTCAACCTCAATGTGCACAGTGTGTTTTAAACATATACTAGGTGTACATGATCACATTATGCTAGCGATGAGCATTGGAGTATGAAGTGCCTATTATTTGTTGGGAAATGAGTAATGTTGATGTGCAATCTCTAGAGGGACATTGGGTTGGCTAACAGTGCACTTGGTGCTATACAAAATATAATGCACCCTCAAGATTCTAGGCCACATGAATTGCTATTATATGTGATTGTTTAATTTAATAACTATGTAATCCTCCATGGGACTAAAATAACCCAAAATTAGTTCTTGTTTTACCATTTACAAGAGACAATCATACACAAATCCCCATTAAAATGGCATAGGATCTAACCATACACAAGTCACATGAAGTCACTTTAGATGAGAAATTGTTAATATTGGTGATGTGGAGAGAGTGGTTTTGATATCCACTATTATCTCACAAATAAGATCCCTTAACTCATTAAGGATATTGATGGCATTCTCGTTTGAATTATATTTAAAGATAGAGATTGTAACCTATGTCACAAACTAAAAAAATCAAGAGCTCAACATCTAATGTCATTATCTTTGGCATGAGTTGTTAAATTAGTCATGAACCTCCTAATGTGATGTTCACATATTATAGATTAGTTGTTACTAGTATGAACATATTATTTAAGATATTAATTTGTATCGATAGCTATAGCGATCCTATTTTTCATAATATGTGGCATGCACTCTCGTTTACATTGAAAATACTTCAAATATTGTGGTGATTTCATGTTACTAAATAAATTTTATGTGTTGCTAAAGTTTGAAATATATTATGTTCATATATTGTATGCATATATCTTTGTTATTTTAATACAACTTATACCAATTATTTGTAGGTATTGCTTAACCATGCCTTCAATAGTACTCGTATCTACCAATGCAATAAGAAATTGTATGTAAATTTATCTTAGAAAGAGTTGACTAATTATTAACATTATAGTTATATCAAAAACATGTCCATCATATTTATTGCACAATGTTTAGTACATACATTGTTTGTACTATCACCAATCCTATTGAATAATTGCATGTACCATTATAGATTCTTTTGATAAAATCAACCAAGTCAGAGCCAGAGGTGAAGCATTTGTTCCACTTAACTTGAGAATTTTAAAAAGGTATTAATGATTTGTTATAATATTTTATAACAAGGATAATTATATAATTAGAAAAAATATTTTTATATTTGAATGAGCACATTATTATACATAAATTTAGATGTTTTTTTATTATGGTAAGCAACAAACAAGGGTGTTGATCCCTTTAACAAAAAGCCACTAGGGTAGAGAAAATCAGGCCACATACAAACCACCACCAGCAGACAAACAACACATTAGCAGTCGATAGCCGCGGTAAAGTTCAAATAAACAACAAAAACCATAACCAGAAACAAAAATTTAGATGTTGAACTTCTAGGTTGTTAGAAGTTAAGCTAACAAAAACCTAAAACCTTATATTTGTGTTACTTAAATGGTAAGCCCACTTTATGAAAATAGTCATCATTTTTTGGGGGTATTTGAAGGCAAACACACATACATAAGAATGATAGGTTGTAGCTTGTGTATGACAAACTATGTTTTACATATGCATAAAACCATCACCTAGAGTTGTACATGTGAAATCATCGTAGCTTCAAATATTGAAAGCCAAGAAACCCTCATCATTACATGCGTAGAAAAATAAAGAAACTCTCACCAATATTAACATGAGAAGCCAAGCATCTACTAATAAATCACCACCAATGAAAATTTGTTCGTTTGAATCTAAGGTTGCATAAAAATGAAACCTTAGTAGAAGAGGTAAACATTTTTCCTCTATTCAAAGGAAAGTAGAGATTATTAGAAAACAACAAAAAATAGCATGTCACAAGCATACTTGTCTTCAAAGAAAGGCTCATAAAAATCCTATTATGTTTACATGTATAGTATACATTACACAACACACTTCGTAGTGTCCAATGGATGGAACCCCCTATTCATTGTTCATTACTCACCAGGTACAAATCAATAGTTATTGAAGGTAGCTTGTTGCCAAACATACCTATACATGATTTTAAAAAAGATCATCATAAACTTCATTATTCTCCTACATAAAAAATTACAACAATTTTATCAAAAAATTAAACATTCATAATACCAAACTTTAAAATTTCTATACTACAATTAATTTTAAAATTTCAATATTATCTCTATCATAATATGCATTTATACATAGCATTCTACCTCTACCATTGCTTATAACAATTCCATTCATTAACATTGCCCTCCAAATATTATAATGTTTATACTCCAAACTTATAGATAAAATTTACCCTGTATATCCTACTTGATACTCCTTTTATGTGTCTAATCTTCTCCTAACCTGAAAGTTATATGGAAGTATGTAAGCTTTATACCAAATCTTATCTTTGTTAATATGGTACAAATATATTTTTGCAATGACGTGCTCACTTACATATTATATTCCTATTAGTTATTACCCATGTGTTTAATACATATAAAAGGAGTCTTCAACTTTTGAGTTATTGGATAACAACACACCCATGACTTAAGTGGAGGAAGTAAATACCACTACGTAAAAGCCCACTTTCCCAATAGTTCCTTCTTATTCCTATAGCTATATATTCAATGTGTGTGGATGGCAAAGCACCCTAAAATCTTATTTTCTTTCATTTTATATATTCAATGAATATATACTACATTCTCTCATTACATGTTTGGAATAGAAAATTAAAAGATCATTCTATTGGAAGATTCATTTCATCAATATCGTTGTTGCTTCTTTGGTTTGTAGCTTTAAATGTAGCTAGAAAAGCCTTACCACACTTTTGTTGTCTTATACACTTATTGGTGTAAAGGGAAGCAATCTAAAGGAAGAATTCTTTAGAAAGAAGTTTGATCCGTGTACTATTGTCAAAAGCCTACACACTAAATGACAATAATCTTTGGAGTGAAAGTAAAGATGGCAAGCAAAGTGGATATTGATGGATTATAATGGGTAAGGAATTTTTTAAAAAAATTGAATAAGTATTTTGAAAAAAAAGTTTATATCTTATTTGTATTAGTGTTTTGAATTATATGTCTTGGTTTATCATTATGATGAGCAAATAAAAATGAGTAAATCATGAATTAACTCAATAAAAAGTATATGGAATATTAAAGGATAAAAAATGTAGAAACCAAAATATTCAATGTTACATGAAAAAGTGAAATATACAATTAAAAATGAGTAAATGGTAGAATTAACTCAATAAAAAGTACATGGAATGCTAAAGGGTAAAAAAATGTAGAAACCAAAATATTCAATGTTACATGAAAAGTGAAATGTATGATTACGTAAGAAGATAAAAAAATCAATATAAGACATAATTTTAGAAGAGAAAAGTGGATAATTATGCTAATTAGTAAGCATATTTCTATATAAAAAGGTAGATTAATAGTTAAAATAAATAAAATATAGATCAAAGGTAAGATAAAATGTAATTATATGTAAATAAAACAAGTGCTTTAGAATGACATGTTTCTTCAGTGGCACTAAAATCAAGAAACATGATGTAAGCATCAAACATTAATACAATATGGTAAATATGCACTAGCAAAGCACTTGTTCAACACCAAACACCATTTCCACTTAGAGGCCACCAAGGTTCTATTGTTAGAGAAAAATCATTACAAGAGAAACTACAGGTAGCTATTGAAACTAATTAACACCCACATAATCTCAACAAAGATGAGGGACAAGATTTGAACAGTTGGAGAAGCCAAGATCAGCAAGCAAAGACCAAACAACTTCCACAAGAGACAATTGCAGATACAAGCCAAATAATGTATTCAAAATCTAAGTAAAAGAGTACAAATATGCCTTGTATAAATAGGCATGAGAGAGGAGGTAGGAAGGTAGGAGTCGACAATTGACTACCCCTCCAAAGATGCAACACTTGTGAGCTAAATGTCAAGTGATCATCAAGTGGCAAGTACACATGCAATAGGTGTCTCACAAAGAATGAGGACACGTGTCTCAACCATATGAGTTGAGAAAATGTCTAAAATAACTAAGTAAACTTAAGCTAAGTGTGAATATGTCAATTCTACTAAAGGTGATATTCTAACTAGATACATAAATACCTTATTTACACTAACATGAGCAACTTCTTACTCAATCATATATTTCACTTTTTCATATAACTGTAAGGGAAATAAACACAATTTTTACTAATTAACTAAAGTAAACAACATAAATAACTAAATTAATTTGAGTTGAGACTAATAAATATGAAAGAGGGTTCAAATGTTGCTTAGCTCTTGGTCAATTTAGAGTCATCGATGATGGATATTCTGTTGTGCAGTTTGCTCGATGATCAGATTCAAAATGTTGATATTGTATCTACACTAACCAAACTAAGAAAAATATGTATTACAACTTTAGACCTACTTGGGACTAGGCTGCAAACATGGCTTAGTTTGTGGACACTTTGTCTATGCACATTTTTATCCTTTGTTGAAAAGCTCTTCAGTTTTATTCACTTTCTCCATACCTCCTTCTAAGACAAATTATGGGGTGCTAACAAGTACCTTTGGGATTTGTTTTATGCAAAGGGAAGTATGAAACTTTCTTGATAGTGAGTCAAACCCTTTTATTGATTCATAATGATTGAAGAAATATAAGATGAGATATGCAAATGCCTAGTGTAGTATTCATGAATGCTAATGTAGAAATGTAGGTAATGCTTTTTGATATGCTTTAAACTGACTGTTAGATGTTCTTGCTTGATTCTACTTGATGATCTCTAAGGTCTTATAGTTTGTCCTTAAATACAAGATCCTAAGCACTCAATCAAAATATTTGGTGTGTATGTCAATAGGTAGTAGTCATAATATATACAAAAGGGTTAGCTTGAGAAGGAAGGAGAAGGTTTTTAAAAATAGAGGATGATGTCACAATCATGATTTTGTCCATGAGATAGATCCACACCCATGATCTGGTCTAGGATGTATGAATCACTAGAGACCTAGTCTAGACCATTAGGGACTGAGCTAGGTTGAACAATAGGGTTCAAGATTGTGTTTTTTCTAATGAGCAAAATGGAACAATTTAAGGGCATTACAATATACTAAATATGGCAAAAGTGAGTGTAAAACAAGAGGGTAAAATGGTAAGGTGGACATTTTCCCCTCTACATTTTGCCCCACATTGGTATGCATGTGATCTACATGAATCATGCATGCTAAAGTAATGAAGGTGATTCCAAGATGGTTATTGGAGCGATGAATGATGAGGGTAATCAAAGCTAGATGCTTGATACTATTCTCTCAGAAGCTAGGATGGTGGCAGCCTCTTTTGATGAGATATCCTTCAGTCATATTGGTTGGAAAGGAATTATATTGTTGTTGATTGGGCTACTAACAGGGGAGTGGGTTTGAGAGCAAAGGAAGGTAAATCTAGTGTATGTTGGTGGGAGAATTTTCCTTAGGAGGATTTGATGCTTCTTCATGGGGATTTCAATGGATAGTCACCTAATAAATGGGTTGGATAGACAACGAAAGGAGTAAGATGTAATGATGGCATTTACATGTGTTGGGATGGAAGGAATTTATGTCTCAATCAATCTCTATTTATTTGGCATTGGTGATGATGTTGGTTTCATTAAGCTTACATGTGTTTATTTAGTTGTTTTTGGAGATAGGTTCTTTGATAAATGGATTCACTGGAAGGTTTTTGTGTTGGGGTGGTAAGAAGGGAGGGAGGAATAAGGGAAAGCAATAGACTATGGAAAAGAGTGTGAAGTAGAGGAAATGTAGGGTCTCTGGCAAGGAGATGATTGTTGATTTCATGTTGTTCATTGAGAAGGAAATAAAAGATCTAGATCTTTGACATTAGGTGATAAGGATTTGGGAGCTCACCAAGGATATGGATGAGGCACCGAGTGTGGGGATTTGTTCAACCATGGCTAATCTCCTGCTCAACCCTAGACACATGTGAGGAAGGTGGAATGTGTTTGACACAACTCAAAATTTATCCCATGCCTCTTTGCTCTTGAATGCAGCTAGCTTGTATTTGTTATATGATGACATTGAAGATGTGGTTCACCAATTTGAGGTATATTTCAACTATATCCTTGATCATTTACATGCTTCCAATAAAAGGCAAGTGTATTTGTAGTGTGTGGTGGAGGAGTTAGCTAAGGGTTTGAAGGTAGCACTTCCTGTGGAAGCTAGCCTGACATTCTTAGGTTATTGTGACAATGAGAGCTTAGAGGATGTAGAGGTTGTGGCTCTATCAGGTATGTATGCTTCTTGTGTCAAATGTAATTCTATTTTGAGGGGTGGATCGAAGCCTAGATAATTTGCCTGGGCCCATATTTCATACTCTAATAAGACTTCTTTTTATGAATAGTTAGGGTGGTCATTTTGCATCTTCTTTTTTTATCATAATACTACTATGTGTTTTGGGGTTGGTTGTTGTTTTGTGGTTTTGGTTATGTGGCTCTTTTGTCTAGGTGGATGTTAGTTATACATACTTTGTTTTGTTTGGTTGATAGCCCATCGATTGAGCAACAATATAGATGGTATTCACTAGTTTATTTCATGGACATGGTTGTTGTTTCTTGCTAGCATCTAGGTGTTAATGGTCCTTTTGATTCTATGGTTCCTAGACCTACCAGGTTTATAATTTAAAAAATAACATAAAATCACAATCAAGATTTTGCATTTTAGTAAATGTGACACCAATAAAGTGTAAAAATATAAAGAGGTGTGAAGTGTGAATTTGGCAAAAAATAGAGTTATGAGGTTGTGACCAGGTTGGCCCCATGAAACCATATAAAAGATTGAGAAAAGGAAAAGGTGGCATGTTGTATAGGTTTGTCAAGGAGTTATGATGCAAAAGAATCTTGGGGAATTGAAAAATCAACATCAACCCAAAAAAATATTTTTCCCTTTTATTTTTTAGCTCAAAATCCTTTGAAAATTCAAACTTGAAATACTTTCCCTCTCAAAATGGTGCCCTAGATGTGTAGAGAGCTTCACTTCACACACAAGTTGTTGACTACAAATGCAAGCACCTAGAAAGAGGAGTTTGAGGAGTTAAACTTGAAGGAGAGTAAGAGATAAGCTTAGAGGGGTTTCAGATTGCATGTGCCACCTTTTGTATGCATGCCTTGATCCTCAATCCATGTGCCCATGTGAAGGAAGAGCTCCAATTTAGAGAGAAGCTTACATGTCACCTAGAAGTTTGAATGTGTCATAGTTCCTATTTTGTAAGAGTCATGTTTGAATGTTGTGTGTCTTTTTTACTCATCTTGAAGGGTGGCACCATATTCATAAATTAATAGTTGGATTTATATTCCTAATGATAAAACCAAGTAAACTACTACAAATGAAATATCAACAAATAACAAACAAATCTAAGTTACCAATTAAAGTAGCATTTGATTAACCATTTAAATATCACAGAGAGACATATAATCAACAATAAAATTAGCAAGCACATAAAATAAAATGCATAACACTAAATTTACATGGAGAAATTTGTTTGGGAAAAAACTCCACCATCATGGAAAGGACAAGTCTATATTAATCCAATAACAATGTGACATCAATACATCAAACTTCTCCCTTCAATCTAACAACATTCTGGTAGTATAACTGTGTTCACCTATAAAAGACCCATAATACAACTATCCAAGGCATCCAATTTATAGAGCAATAGAGAGAGGAAACCATAAATGGTTTCCCAAAACCACAACCACCTATGGCAAAATCCAATTCCCCCATGTGCAAATCCGTCAATGCCCTCAAGAATAGTAAACCATAATTGCAACATCTTTGACCAATAACTCTAATGGCATACATCCCCAAAAGTGGTACTCCATTTCCAAGACTACACCTCATGCGAGACCCATCCATCATAACAAAGATGTTCCACTCTCTATCTCTCCTAGTGTCAAGGAATCAGGAAGTTGTGTAAATGCATTCAAACCACTCTATAACTACCACTATCATAAGTAACCTCCCACTTAACGTGTAGGCTCCCTTATTCAATTCCATTATAACCAATTTACAAGTCAACCAAGAGAAAATAATCAATAAATAATTCACCCAATCACCCCTAGGCATCCATGTACCCATTCCCAAGGTGTTGGTGACATATGAAGTATATAGGATTTACAAGGTTAATATCATCTTGATCCTATCATTCTCCCACTTGATATTATACATTGCAATGACATAAACATAAAACATAAAATTAATCAAGTACGAGATATAAGGCCCATGGCCTTCCTACACCAAGTGAACTTATATGTGCTCACTAGTTTGGTAAGTGAATCTACTACATTGTCCAAAGTGTCAACCATATGAATCATGCCCCTACCACTCTACACCATCTTGCAAAAAAAGTTATATTACACATCTATGTGCTTGGTAGAAGCATGGTACATGGGATTCCTATCCAAACAAATAGTACTATGAGTATCAAATCTAATCTCAACCACCCTGCAACCAAAACCAACACCTAAACATAGTCTCTATAACAAAACCACCTCTTTACATGCATGTTTAGTAGTCATATACTCTACTTTAGTAGTGGACAAAGCAACAATGGGCTACCTCTTACTCATCCAACTAACTACACCACAAAATAGAGAAAACTCAGCCAATAGTGGACCTTTGACTATCTAAGTCCCCTGCCCAATTTGCATCAACAAAGCCCTATATGTCCAATAAATTCCCCACATCATCATAACCATGATAATATAAGTAATAATTAGAAGTCCCTCACAAATATCTAAACACCCTCTTAACAGAAGTTCAATGCTCTCTACCAAGGTTAGCCATAAACTGTCTAAGAACTCCCACTACTTGGGTAATATTTGGTCTAATACAAACCATTCATACATCAAGATATCAACAACACTAGAATAAGGTACATTATACATATCCTCAAAATCATCATCCAACTTAGGACACATATCCAATGAAAGCTTAGTGCTTATAGGTAAATTGATATGTATTGGTTTACAATTGTGAATAGCAAACCACTGCAAAATAGTGTTTACATACTTTACATACTTTGACTAAACCAAAGCTCTTTGTGAACTCAACCCCTATTGATTTCCATTCCAAAAATAAATTATTTCCCCTAGATCCTTCATATCAAATGCACCAAAAAAGTTGAGTTTTAAGCTCCCTAATCATCACTTTATTGTTACCAATTAACATGTCATCAACATAGAAGACAATAATTAAAATATGATCATTAATAATTTTAATGTAAACATAGTCATCTTCTTCACTTATAACAAAACTCATATTCTATGTAAAATCATAAAACTTTTGATATCACATTTGAGGTGATTGTTTTAAACCATACAATGTTTGTTTTAACCTACAAACCAAATTTTATTTCCCTTTTACCACAAATCCATTAGATTGTTGCTTATAAATTTCCTCTTCAAGATACTCATGCAAGAAAGTAGTTTTAACATCTATTTGCTCCACTTAAAAAGGCAAAGCAACAACAATACAAAGTAGGAACCTAATGGAAGACAATTTAGCAACAAAAGAGAAATTTTCATTAAAATCAACTCTCTCTAGAAGTAGCTCTTAGCCACTAATTTGACTTTGTACCTCTCTAACTTACCATCTACTCTAAATTTCTTCTTGAATACCCACTTGCAATGAATGGGATTCCTTCCTTTGGGAAAGCTCATAAGATCCCAAGTGTCACATATGTCCAAGGCCATCATCTCCTCCTACATGGCCTCTATCGATTCATCATTAGTACATGACAAAGAAAATACACAATAGAAATCTAGTGGACTATACATATTAACTAGCTTTTGTTGGCACATGGATCATCTCAAGGGTGGAGTGAGAGACTCTATTTTTTACTCTATATGCTCGACTTACTCAAAACTCTCACCCGAATCCTCTTCTTTCTCTCCATCCTCTAATCCATCATTATATTTTTTAACATGTGCATCTTCCTATTTCTTAACCTTAATCTCAAGATGCACTATTTTTCTTCCTTCTTTTTCCTTAGGCTATCTTGGATCAAAAATTACTCTAAGTTCCCGAAAAATCCCATCCTTAGAGTAAACCATTTTCAAGGTTAGAGGATTCCAAAGCTTATAACCCTTACATTCCCACTATATCATATAGATATACATTTCTAAGCTTTGGGATCCAACGTAGACTACTTTTCTTTAGGCATATGAACAAAAGCCTCACAACCAAATACCCTTAAATGTGAAATAGAGGGTTTCTTACCTGCCCAAACCTCATAAGGAGTTTTATCAACAAGAGTTGAACGTGGAGATATATTAATCAAGCAATAAGTGATACTCATGACCTCTACCTAAAAACATTGATCCAATTATGTACCACTCATCATACTTCTAGATGTTTTCATCAACTATGTACCTCCATACCATTCTTAAGCACCTTTCATATGCCAATGCTAGCTTCACAATTTATGGTCATGTGCCTAATATTAAACAAACTTGCATGTCTCTCAATGACACCACTAATACTTATTCCCCTCTACAAATTCCACCTTTAACACCTAATATTGGGAACCCCTACACCATCTCATGGTGGATGGTATTTGACATGATTCATTAGATCTTTCCATGAGTTGGGATCATGACTATTAATATCCATTATATGCTCTTGATCTACTCATATTTTAGCAAGTAGATCCACTATTGCATTTAACTTCCCCTTACAATTGATGAAAAAGATCTCTTCAAAATGGGATTTAATCCCTTCCACTTCTTCTACATATCTATTTAGCTTCTAATTCGGTCCCAAATATTTTTCGCAAATATCTAAATACCCTCTTAACATAAGTTCGATTCTCTCTACCAAGGTTAGACATAAACTTTCTAAGAACTCCCACTACTTGGGTAATATTTGGTCTAGTACAAACCATTCATACATGATCAAGGTACCAACAACACTAACATAAGGTACATTATACATATCCTCAAAGTCATCATCCAACTTAGGACACATCCAATGAAATCTTAGTGCCTATAGGTAAATTAATTCTCACTAGTTTACAATCATGCATAGAAAATTGATGCAAAATAGTGTCAACATACTTTGACTAAGCCAAATCTCTCTGTGAACTTAGCCCCTTGTTGATTTCCATTCTTAGAATAAATTTTGTTTTACCTAGATCCTTCATATCAAATGCACCGAAAAGTTGAGTTTTAAGCTTCATGATCATCACTTTGTTGTTACCAATTAACATGTCATTAACATACGAGATAATAATTAGAATCTATTCATCAATAATTTTAATGTAAACATAGTCATCTTCTTCACTTCTAACAAAACTCAAATTGAATGTGAAATCATCAAACTTCTAATACCACATTCAAGGTGACTGTTTTAAACTATACAAGAATTGTTTTAACCTACAAACCAAATTTTCTTTCTCTTCTACCACAAATCCATCAGGTTTTTGCATATTAATTTCTTCTTTAAGATACCCATGCAAGAAATTAGTTTTAACATCCACTTGGTCCACTTCAAACGCACAAGAAACAATAATAGAAATAGGAACCTAATGGAAGATAATTTAGCAATAGGAGAGAAAATTTTATCAAAATCAATTCTCTCTCTAGAAGTATCCCTTAGCCACTAATTTGAATTTGTACCTCTTTAACTTACCATCTACTTTGAATTTCTTCTTGAATACCCACTTGCAATGAATGGGCTTCCTTCCATTAGGAAAAATCACAAGATCCTAGGTGTCACATATGTCCAAGGCCATCATCTCCTCCTACATATCCTCTATCCAATAATTATGCTCCTCTAGAGAGAGAACCTCCCTAAAAGATCTTGATTCATCATTAGTACATGACAAAGCAAATACACAATAGAAATCTAGTGGGTTATACTTATTAACTAGATTTTTTGTCATGTGGATCATCTTAAGGGTGGAGTAAGGGATTATGTATGTTCCTCTACATGCTCAACTTGCTTAGAACTCTCACCTGAATCCTCTTCTTTCTCTACATCCTATCATTATATTCTTTAACATGTGCATCTTCCTACTTATTAACCTTAATCTCAAAATGCATTGTTTTCCTTCTTCTTTTTTTCCTTCTTTTTTTTTTTCCTTTGGCTATCCTGGATTAAAAAAAAAACTCTAAGTTTCCTAAAAATCCCATCCTCAAAAGAAATCATTTTCATGGTTAGAGTATTCCAAAGCTTATAACCCTTAAATTCTCACTATATCTAATAAGTATATATTTCTGAGTTTTTGGATCCAACGTAGATAACTTTTATTTAGGTATATAAACAAAAGCCTCATAGCCAAATACCCTTAAAGTGGAAATAGAGGGCTTCTTACCTATCCACACCTCATAAGGAGTTTTGTCAACAAGAGTTGAACATAGAGATCTATTAATCAAGTAGTAAGTGATACTCACAACCTCTACCCAAAAACATCGATCCAATTGTGTACCACTCATCATAATTCTAGCTTTTTTCATCAACTATGTACCTCCATACCATTCTTAAGAACCTTGCATATGCCAATGCTAACTTAACCATTTATCAACATGTGCCTAGATATTAAAAAACATGCATGCCTATCAACTACATGACTAATACTTGTTCCCCTCTACAATAATGCCACATTTAACACCTAATATTGGGAACCCCTACACCATCTCATGGTGGATGGTATTTGACATGATTCATTAGATCTTGCCATAAGTTTGGATCATGACTATTAATAGCCATTATATGCTCTTGATCTATTCCGATGTTAGCAAGTAGATCCCCTGTTTCATTTAACTTCCTCTTGCAATAGATGACATTGATCTCTCCAAAATGGGATTTTATCCTTTTCACTTCTTCTGCATATCTATTTAGCTTCTAATTTGGAATCCTATCTCTGGTAACATTAATAACTATATGAGAATCTCCTTCTACCACCAACTTAGGTAGATTGAGAGATGATACTACCACCAATCCAACTATAAGAGCTTCCCACTCCAATGCATTGTTTATTTATCCCAAGGAAGAGATATCCTATCTACAAGAATTATGTTTCAACATTCTAAAGCACCACATCTCCCCCTGCTAAGCCAAGATTGCCTCTAGAGGCACCATCAAAGTTTAACTTGGAGAACGCCCTCTTGAGGTGGCTTCCACTTGTCACCTCTTTCCCCTTCCTCTTCCAATATACTATAATTCTTCCTTCTTACAATAACAATACCTCTTATCCCTTGAACAAGAGTGTGTGCATGTATACTTATCTATCTATATATACATATATTTAATATACATATTTTAGTGTAGAAAAAATGATTTAACTAAGAATGTTCTTTGTTTTCTAAGTTAAATATTTTCAAAGGCACTACACTAGGATAAAACTAGTTTTATGAGAAAAATATGTTGTCATTGTTCTAATACAGAAAGAACAAAATAATACCAAAATATCATACCATGTCTTAAAATTGGAAAATAATACTTTTTGCCAAGCTAAAACATAAAGCTCAATGATAAGATGCTAATTTATAGGAACCTGAAACATAATTTCATAAAGCTAGATTCAAAACTGTAAATAGCAAAATGAGGGGAACTGTTGATATGCGCCAGACAACTAAGAGGGGGGGGTGAATCAGTTGTCACAAAAACTTAAACACTTTCTGTAATTAAACATTCATCACTTATCCACAATTATTATGATTTAACAATGAGTGCGTGAAATCAAAAACTTAACCATAGATACAACATCAAACATAAGAGACACCAAATTTACGTGGAAAACCCCAAGGTGGGGAAAAACCACAGAGAGGATTAACTCTCAATATATATTGCAATCTTGAAATAATGATGTTCAGGCTTGGTCACTCCATGGGCCTAAACATACTGGCTTACTGCCATGAAGAACAACTAGGTCTAGCATACTCACTGCCTCAACCCTAAACCTAGCAAGATTACAATAAGGGTTGTAAAACCCTAAGCATTGTTAAACCCTACTAGTGGCTTACTGCCAGACTCAGTGCCACGATCAACACCTTTCTGTATTGTGAACAACAATTCCTCTACTCTGCTCTTCCTCTACTCTACTCTTCCTCTTCTTTCCTCTACCTCTTCTCTGCTCTGCCTTTGGACCTTTCTTAATATATTTTCATTTTCGCTCAAGAACACCTTTTCAATGATTCAACTAAAAGTATTTATACACTACAACAACCTTGGAATGATCATCAAGGTCGGCATCACAATCATCAACCATTGGAACAATCTCCAAAGTCGGTATTACAAAAATTTACAAAATAGGTCCTGACCTATTGCAATATCATGTAAAGGGAATGAAATACGGATCATGCCATGCCTTACCTAGGACTCAAACATGATCTTTCATGCCACAACATGCTTCCACAATCTTCTAGAGATCTTCGCAATCACTGGGATCAACCAGGTCGGCCAAGACTGGTTACATGCTACATTAACTGGGAACAATCATCACACACCATCACAATTTCTTAACGTGGACCAAAGTCTAGATAGGAACATGATTAGGAGACATCCACAAGCACGCTATAATCATCAGGAGCAACCGCACGAACCTTAACCACTTTATCCATAGGAATCTTCTCACCGGAACACATGAACTTCACTGTCTTCAACTATCATAAAAGAAAGATATCTTGCGGACCACCAAACCACTAACCATTGCAACTGTAGGAACTTATCGTCATCCCAGACTTCCCTCTAGAACTGTAGAGCAAAATACTTTATTGTGGAGGAATGTAGAGCCAAATACTATCTTCCTATCTCAACTGAACTTATAGAAAAAGCAGGTTTCACTCTGGTGAACACAACTCACTCAGATCTTCATGCGGATGGCTCAGACCTGAACTGTAGCATCCTCAGACATACCTCTAACTTACTTCCAATCTACAGACCACGATTTTCAAGAAGGAACAAATGCAGAGTAGTTTACTGGATTGTTCTTTAGCATACAACTCACTATCTGTACTGCACTTCTCTGTAGCTTACTTATTTCTTTCGAAGAGGCCAATTTTCTCAATATCCTCAACATACAGGTCTTCTAAACAAGTAATAGAATAAGATACAGTTGACACTAATGAAAACAAAGATATGTTGACATCAATGACAACACCGATTAGGCACATACTTGCAACAATCTCCCCCTTTGTCATTGATGGCAACATATGATGTGAAAAACTGCAATAGCCATCAAGACACAATTCTTCCCCTTTCTCATTACACACCTACACTTCTTTCTTTCTCCAAAATTCTCCCCCTTTCTTTTATACATATGCACTCTAAGTTTTTCACATGACTTCTCTCCCCCTTTGTCATCAATGGCAAAGGGCACATACTTGCACTCTCTTGCTCTGATCTAATCTTTCTTCTGAACTCTCTGACTACTCCCCCTGATAAGTAGCCCTAAATAGCATCAATCCAGACCTCTGAACACTTCCAGACTGATGCACTATTATGCATCTTAGTTTAGAGCAAGCAGGGTAATAACCCCTAACTTTTCTATGAGATACTCAAAAGTATCCTTAGGCAGAGGCTTGGTAAAAATGTCTACAATCTGATCCTTGGTAGAAACATACTCCAACTTCACTTCATTCTCTGTAACCTTTTCTCTCAAAAAATGATACCTAATGGATATGTGCTTTGTCCTTGAATGCATCACTGGATTCTTTGATATGTTGATGGCACTTGTATTGTCACAAAAGATTGTAATTAGATCTTCATACACAACTCTGATGTCCTTCAAGGTCTACTTCATCCATAACACTTGAGTACAATTACATGCTGCTGCAATGTATTTTGCTTCTACAATAGACAGGGATATTGAATCCTATTTCTTACCCAACCAAGATACTAATCTTTTTCCCAAGAAGAATGCACCTCCACTTGTGTTTTTTCTGTCATCCACATCTCCAGCCCAATCTGCATCAGTATATGCACTGAGTATAAAGTCACCATCCCTGGGGTACCACAAACCATAATCTATTGTGCCTTTTAAATATCTCAAAATTCTCTTGACTGCCATCACATGTGATTCCTTAGGTTCTGCCTGAAATCTTGCCACAAGACACACTGCATGCATTATGTCAGGTCTGGTTTGAGTTAGATAAAGTAATCCTCCAATCATAGATCTATACTTTTTCTGGTCTGCCATGGGTGAGTTATCATCTTTGCTTAATTGACAACCAGTTTTCATAGGTGTGCATACTGGTTTAGAGTCTTCCATCCCAAATTTCTTTAACAACTCTTTCACATACTTAAACTAAGAATTGAAGATACCTTTATCTGATTGACTTATTTGCAAACCTAAAAGAAGTTCATCTCTCCAAACATAGACATTTCAAATTCACTTTGCATTTCTCCAGCAAAAACTGAGCACATACCTTCATTGCCTCCAAAAATAATATCATCAACAAAAAATGCAACAATCAAGGTTTGTTCATCATTGATCTTGAAGTAGAGATTACTATCTGTAGTGCCTTTATTGAACCCAATCTGTATCAGGTACCTGTCCAACTGTGCATACCATGCCCTAGGAGCTTGTTTTAATCCATACAATGCTTTCTTCAATCTGCATACCATGTCCCCTTGTTCTGATGTCTGATATCCTTCTGGTTGTTCAATATAGATTTCCTCTTCCAACTCTTCATTTAAGAAGGCAGACTTCACATCCATTTGATAAACCTTGAAATATTTGTATGTTGCAAAAGCCAGAAACATCCTTATTGCTTCAATCCTTGCTACTGGAGCAAAATTTTCTTCAAAGTCTATTCCTTCAACCTGAGTGTATCCTTTGCATAGCAATCTTGCTTTGTTTCTTACCACTTCACCATTCTCATTCATTTTGTTTCTGAAGACCCACTTTGTTCCAATTACATTCTTGTCTGCTGGTCTGGGAACAAGATCCCAAGTCTGATTCTTTTCTATCTGCATCAATTCTTCTTCCATGGCCTTTATCCAATTCTCATCTTTGCATGCCTCATCCACAGTTTTAGGTTCAATCTTAGAGATCAGACAGAAATTTACTTGTTCTTCTGCAGCTTTTCTTCTGGTTAAGATCCCTTTGCTTTTATCTCCTATGATTTGATTTTCAGAATGAATGATTCTTACATATATTAGAGTTTTGGTAGAACTTACTAGAGCTTGTTCTTCTTCATCTGTGTTGTCTTCATGTTGCACCACTTCTGAAACATCTAGATCATCTAACTCATATCCACTTGATTCTGAAGACTTTTCCTTACATTCATCAACTTTAACATTTGCACTTTCAATGATCTTATTCAGCCTCTTATTATAGCATCGGTAGGCCTTGCTCTTGGTGGAGTAACCAAAGAAGATTCATTCATCACATCTAGCATAAAACTTGCCTAAATCTTCTTCTCTTTTGATATAACATCTGCTACCAAAAACTTTGAAATATTTCACAGTAGGAACTCTACCATGCCACAATTCATAGGGAGTTTTTGAACTGTTACCTTTTACTTGAACTCTATTTAGGATATATATTGCAGTGTTAATTGCCTCTCTCCAATATGCTTCCAGAAGATGAGCCTCCTTCATCATGGTTCTAGTAGTTTCTTGAACTGTTCTATTTTTCCTTTAAACAACTCCGTTTTGTTGTGGAGTTATGGGCACAGACAGCTGTCTCTTTATTCCATGCTCTTCACAAAAGAAATTGAATTCATTTGATGTGAACTCTCCTCTATCAGACCTCAAACATTTTATTTTCAAATCCATCTCATTTTCAACCATTGCTTTAAATGCCTTGAATTTATCTAGAGTTTCAGCTTTCTCTTTCAAAAAGGTGACCCAAGTCATTCTAGAATAATCATCAATGAGTAGCATGGAATACCTGTCTCCTTGCAAACTTCTTACTCTGGTAGGTCCACACAAATCTGTATGCACTAGCTCAAGTAGTCCTCCAATTGATTGATCCTTGCTTTTGAAACTTGTTCTTGTCTGTTTCCCAAATTGACACTCCATGCAAACTGGATTAGCAGGCTTCACAAGCTTAGGTAGATCTCTAACAATCTGTGCAGTATTTATCTTCATAATATTCTCAAAATTTATGTGACACAACCTTCTATGCCATAACCAACTCTCATCAGTCTGAGTCAACAAACAATAGTTCTCGGTTCCTTTCAAGTGATAGATATTACCTCTGGTCTTCTTACCAGTTGTAATGACTGTTCTAGAGCTTTCCCTAATCTTGCATCCATTATCCTTGAAGCTTAAGTCATAGCCCTTGTCACACATCTGACCCACACTCATAATATTGTGCTTTAATCCTTTCACATACAAGACATCTTCAGTATTATGCTTTCCATCAAAACAAATAGATCCTTTTCCACAAATCCTACCAGTTGTATCATCTCCAAACCTAACCAGTCCACCATCATATCTTTCCAAACTTACAAACTTACTTTTGTCACCAGTCATGTGGTGAGAGCAACCACTATCAATAACCCATTCATCCTTGTCCTTAATGACCTGAGCAGCCAAAATACTTTCCACTAGTTTTTCTTCCTTCACACAGCTAGGAGAATTAGTAGACACAAGATCTTCCTTAATAGTAATGAACAAACATTCATTTGCAGAGGAACTAGCATTATCTAGTTCACCATTATCTGATATTCCTTCATCATCATCAAAATCTTCAACATAATAACACTTCTTTTGGGCCCTAGGCCTATTCTCATATCTTCTTCTATTTCTTTCAATTCTTTCAGGACATCTGGAAGCAAAATGACCTACTTTACCACAGGAAAAACATTTGAAAGGAAGTTCCCCCTTATACTTACCGGATCCTCTTTGCATTCTATCCACAAAGTTGGCTTCAACTTCATCTAACTCATCATTGGATTCTATCTTATACTTTTATGATCTGGAAGTACTTCCAGGGGTACTGGCTTTGAAGGCAGTCTCAACTTTTGGTAGTGTAATGTCAGAAAATGTCCCCTTGGGGGCTTTTCGCTCATAAGGTTTAGCTCTTGGGTCTTTAGTATGCATTTAGGACATTTTAGTTCATATTTTGGCATCCTGATGGAATGAGACCTAGGTTCCATGGCAAATTGGACCTAGCTGGACCCCTTGAGCTGTACCCTGCCCAAAATAGGGAGGGAGGACTTGGGCACCTACACCCTAGTCCTGCCCTATTTTGGGGCAGCCCCAATTTCTGGGTGTCGGTTTATGACCGTTAGTTGGTTCTTTTGCTGACACGGTAAAGTTTGATTTTTAAAATCTTGGTGGGAATGTTTGTAGGTGCATATATAAGCATGTGTAGGCATTCATTTATAAAATTAGATGATTACTAGCAAGCTATTGTGTTCTCAAGGTGATTCAAGGCTTTCTATTGTGTTGCAAGAGCAGACTTGTATGCTTTGTGTGTTGATATTTGTAGATTTGAGCATCAATTTCCTCATGGCATGAAGAGCATCTTCCTCCATGAGAGCTTCACTAAAAGGTGACATATCATTGTATTTTTATCATTAATTCCTTTGGTTTTTGCCTCTGCCTCACAAGGGCACACACTCTTTGTCTGACAATGGTGTTCAGAGACTTAAGTGTCCTCTGGGGCTTGACTGAGGCAAGCCTCTAAACACCACAACCCCCAAACCAAGTCTTGTGGTTGCAGGTTACAGGTGTTACATTTGGGAAGAGTGGAGTTGTAGGAAGGATTGGTAGGCATCAAGGATTCAGGATCTGAAGAAAAGTTAGACAAAGGAGCACTTCCAGGACTAGGGCACCCGCAACAGTGTCCTCCTCAGACAGATCTCAAGAAACAGAAGTTACAGGGCTGATCAGTGTCAGAAGGAGGCCGAGATTCCCCAAAAAAGTAGGTACCTTGGACTTGGGCGCCTGCACCTGAGTCCCCGACTGTTCCACCTCGGAACCCCAAAAAATAGGTATTCTGTGATTTGCAATTTTACTCCCGTCTACAAGAGCTTTTTCTGTTATTTGTCAATTTGTTGTCGTATTTGCATAATTAGGGTTTTAATGGTTAATTGGACATAAGAGAAGGAAAAATTGATAATTAATTCCTTAATCCAAGTTTCCTTTCATTTTTTAAGTGACCTAGGGTATGATAGTGCTCGCCACTCGACCCTAGATCCTTCAATGTTTAGTGGAAAGGAGGGTTTTAACATCTAAACAACAAAAGATTAACAAAATCCAATTTTATCCCTAAACATTTTGGTGAACTCATGTTTTTGGACTTAAATTGCAACTTGTTGAGTGTTTGTCTTTAGATTTGGTGTGATTTCATTTATTCATTTGGTCATTCATTTTATTGCATTGAGAAAAATTCAAAAAAAATAGAAAATTTAGAAAAATACAAAAAAATTGCATTGTTTGGCTTACTAAATTGCATCAATTCTTCCTAAATTTTCCTAATTCATGATTTTTGCATCAGATCTGATATAAACTATAGAAAAATTCAAAAAATCATAAATTTACATTGCATTTTCATCATTTAATTGCTAGGGTTTTGTCGAAATTTTGACAATTTTATATAACCTAGTAATTCCAAAATCTAAGGTTTGTAGGCAAAGTCTTTTATCAGATTTTTCTACTAATTTTAGAGGCTCATTCAAATTAACATTTGGCTGTAGTCTTGCATTTTAGTGTAAATTTGCATTTAGATTTAAAATATTTGCATATTTGCATAGAAAATTTCAACAAAAACTAGCAATTTTGATGCATTTTTATTAAATTTGCATGGGCATTTTGCATGTTAAGGCTTGAAAATTATTTTCAGATCTAAGAGTAAGTCAATTTCATCATAAATTAGACTTCAAAACATTCACATAGCATTTTATCCCAAGATCTCAAACCTAGGGCTTCAAAAACAACAATTTTCACTAAAATTGGCCTTATCGACTTTATAAACTTGCACCATAGGCGTGTTGTGAAGGGAATTTTTGCATTAATTAACTATTATTAGGGTAATCATTTTCTGACCCTCCTAAAAATCTTCACAACACCCTTTTAACGGACTCTTGTAGTGAAAATTTGGCGAAAAACTACACATTTTGACCATTTTTGCCCTAGGGTTTGACCTAGTTTGCACTCCAAGCATGTTGTGATCAATTTTATGGATTGAGGTGACTGATATTATTGATATTTTTTGTTTTACCTCCTAAAATTCCTTACAAAACCCCTTTTGCTAGGTCTTGGAGTTGAAAAATCATGAAAAATAGCTTATTTTTGCTATATTTTCACTAGGGTTTTACCTTAAGTGGTACTAAAAGCATGTTGTACTGGGTATTTTGGCACCAAGTGGCTGTTATTACTGATATTATTTTCTGTCCATCATCATTTTCCTCACAACACCCTTTGTTATGCTCTTTTGCATTGAATTTTGGTGAAAAAAGTGCCTCTTTTGACATATTTTCGCTATATTTTGACTTGGCATTATCTTGGATTTGCATCAAGAGTGTGTTGAGAGTGATTAAATTTCTATTTTGGACTAATATCAGACATATAACTTTCTTCCCTTGACTTAAATCCTTACAGCATCCTTTTGTATTATTCATTGGCATTGAAAAGTATCGAAAAATCAAACATTTTAGGCTATTTTTTGCTCTTGTCTTGCACCAATTTTGAAAAACTTTCAAAATCTGATTCGGCATTGGTTTGAGCATAAAAACATGGCCTCTAATCATAACAGCAACTATAGGTTCCCTCCTAGACCTTACATGAAAAGAAAGGCTCCTGAACCTGAAATTGTCTTCACTCCTTATGATAGAACAATCGGTGATTTCGAAGGACCTCTTTACATCACCATACAGATAATGGGAAATAATGTGGAGGGAAATTTGATTGATCCTAATTGCATGACTAATGTTTCCACTAAAAAATTCCTCTTTTCAAATCAATTAATACAAGGTCCTTATAGCCCTTCGAGCTTGATGATTAAGACACATACAGGAGCTTTAAAGAAACCACTCGGTAAGATATCATTGATAGTAACTGTATTTGAGAAACATGTTGAACAATGGTTTGATATTACTCTTGACTTTGATACCTTTGACATAAAACTTGGAATCCCTTTGTTAAAAGTTATGAAAGCGGTTCCTTCAACTATTTATAAATGTGTTAAATTTCCTTTGAATGGACAAGTGCATGTCATTCATCGAAATACATACAAACCTTCAATTACACAACAACACTTCACATTGGATTACTTTTGCAACAAAAATACTAGCGACAAATTAGAGCTACGAACAGACTTTACATTTTTGAGCTATAGAAATTACAAAGCAAAATTTGTTGCATCCAGTACCTAGTCCTCCTACACAAGAAATGACAAAAGATAAACAACCCACATGTGAAGAGAACTTTATACCAAAAGGACAAGGTCCCTATGCTGAGGTTCCTCCCTCGAAATCCTTACAAGGATCGGGAGGTCATTATCAACAACAAAGTGTTCCACTGTGATAAATGAGGTTTGATCCCGGTGCTTCATCTTCTAATTTGCACAAGCCTATGAAAGAGGATAGCCCTATCTTACAAGAGATAAGTGGTAAAACAAAATGAAATAGAAAAGCAAGAGAAAGAAGAAAAAGAAGGCAAGCTTATGCCATAAACCTTGCCTCTCAACAAGAAAACATTGATCCCAACATTCAAACAAACAATAATGATCATAACGATGAACAACATGATGAACAAGATATGAATTTGGCTATGGTACCGTATGTCCCACTATCCTCCAACATTAGGGAATGGGAAGATGATGATGATGATTTGCTTATAGACAACTTCTAGCCCGACAGGGGCCCTATAGGTAAGTATCTCTAACCCTTTATCTCTCTCGTGATGTGTTTCCCCCGTGATGTGTTATGTGTTGTTTAGGCCTCCTGGGATGACCTCGAATTCTCTCGTAAGGTTCAGGATACTAGGAGACTGCCTCTGTTGTGACCTTCTATTTGTATCATCATTCTTATAAATTGCCTCTCTCAGATTTCATTGTTGTGTGTTGTGTCTTATGGACATAGTCGTGGTTGGTGACCTGGAGGCACCCTCCTACGTGACTATCCCTAGGACACTTGTTTCTCCTCTCTTATTTGTTGTTTCCCTTCCTCTAGTGTTTCCATCTAGCGGGCGGATGACGACAACAATTTATACTGATGCAGACCTAGTGTCCCTTTTGAGAGCAATAAAAAGATGGACTTAGTTCCTAATATGACGATGGGGTTGTATATTTTATCCGACGCTTGGCTAGTGGAAGCACTCGTGCTTTCTGCGTAGTGAATTTCATGATGTTTCTATCGCATTTACAAACCTTAACAATACTCTTGCTCCGTGCACCTTTGTTTGCCTTTGAATCTAGCCTTGGTGGTACTCGATTCAGAGAACTTCATGATATAGCCCTATGGTTATCCTTGAACTCCAGATTCATTGTATAACCTTGGCTCTTTGTGTGGTTAATCATATGCATTGATGTTGTTGTTTATCATGATTTTGTAGACACTAACATGTTTCTTGTAGGGATGTGTTTGTGGGTACATTTGGCGATCGTAAAGTACATGTCACCTCCGGGGGGCATGGGCTTTGCGAAAGCTGGTGTTCCCTTGTGTGTTTTCTTCCTACCTTAACGTGCTTGATATCAATAACTAATATCAACCACCTTAAGGTGGGGGCATATATAAGGTAAGCTATCTATTATAGATGTTAGCAATGTGTTTGACCTCAGATGCAAAGACTTGCGCCCCAGGGTAGTGCATCGTGCATCCTGAGTTTGTTTGCAATCAATCAATCAATCATGTAAGCCCTCTGCGGAGGTAGGATATCAAGCATATCCTTTTTCTTAAGCCCTCTGCAGAGGCAGGTATGGTGTATTTCTTGGAGCAGATTACATCATCCTGTCATTTTCAAAAGTCCTCTGCGGAGGAGGGGAGCAGTTCTGTGACTAACTCAACCCTTAAGCATGTCTTTGGTGATTGTTGTGGCAAAGCCCAATCATCAATGTGTGCCTGTAATGTGCCTGAGATGGTGTTGGACCTAGAAATAGGTACACTCCATCGCTTGTCTGCTGTGTTTTCTCCGTGTCTTCAAGTGTGTGTGTTTTGGCGTGCTTGTTTTGTGTGGCATGTTTATTGCCCCATATGCAGAGACCAACGCCCTCAGGTAGTGCTTCCTATATTTTTGGGAGGTTTTGTGTGTCTTGCGTGTGTGTTGCCCCATATATACAAAGACATGCGCCCTCGGGTAGTACATCATGTATTATGGGAGGTTTGTTTACTTTCCAATACTTGCATTTGCATTTCATATATATGAGAAAAAGAAAAGAAAAGATATCATTTATGTCTTCCATGCATTAATGTGTCTCCTATGCATTGACTGTCTTCTCCGTGTTCTGCGTGACTGTAACTGTCTTCTCCATGTTTTGTGTGCCTGTTATTGCCTTCTATGTGATCGGCGTGTCTTCTCCGTGCTTGATGTGTTTGTTGTGTTTGTGACCTTAGTTTAATGCATGTATTGGCCTCGCGTTTATACATACATTAAAGTGGGGGCTAAATGTAACATCAAAAAATGTCCCTTTGGGGGCTTTTCCCTCATAAGGTTTAGCTCTCGGGTCTTTAGTATGCATTTAGGACATTTTAGTTCCTATTTTGGCATCCCGATGGAATGAGACCTAGGTTCCATGGCAAATTAGACCTAGGTGGACCCCTTGAGTTGTACCCTACCCAAAATAGGGAGGGAGGACTTGGGCGCCCGTGTCCTCATCCTGCCCTATTTTGGGGCAGCCCTAATTTCTGGGTGTCAGTTTATGACTGTTAGTTGGTTCTTTTGTCGACACAGTAAAGTTTGATTTTTAAAATCTTGGTTGGAATGCTTGTAGGTGCATATATAAGCATGTGTAGGCATTCATTTGTAAAACTAGATGATTACTAGCAAGCTATTGTGTTCTCAAGGTGATTCAAGGCTTTCTATTGTGTTGCAAGAGCAGACTTGTATGCTTTATGTGTTGATATTTGCAGATTTGAGCATCAATTTCCTCATGGCATGAAGAGCATCTTCCTCCATGAGAGCTTCACTACAAGGTGACATATCATTGTGTTTTTATCATTGATTCCTTTGGTTTTTGCCTCTGCCTCACAAGGGCATGCACTCTTTGTCTGACAACAGTGTTCGGAGACTTAAGAGTCCTCTGGGGCTTGACTGAGGCAAGCCTCTAAACACAACAACCCCCAAACCAAGTCTTGTGATTATAGGTTACAGGGGTCGCATTTGGGAAGAGTGGAGTTGCAGGAAGGATTGGTAGGCATCAAGGATTCAGGATCTAAAGAAAAGTCAGACAAAGGAGCACTTCCAGGACTAGGGCACCCGCAACAGTGTCCTCCGTAGACAGATCTCAGGAAATAGAAGTTACAGGGCTGATCAGTGTCGGAAGGAGGTCCAGATTCCTTGAAAAAGCAGGTACCTTGGACTTGGGCGCCCACACCTTAGTCCTTGACTATTCCACCTTAGAACCCCGAAAATAGGTATTATGTGATTTGCCATTTTACTCCCTCTGCAAGAGCTTTTTCCGTTATTCATCAATTTGTTGTCGTATTTGTATAATTAGGGTTTTAATGGTTAATTGGACATAAGAGAAGGAAAAATTGATAATTAATTCCCTAATCCAAGTTTCCCTTCATTTGTAAGTGACCTAGGGTATGATAGTGCTCGCCACTCGACCCTAGATCCTTCAATGTTTAGTGGAAAGGAGGGTTTTAGCATCTAAACAACAAAAGATTAACAAAATCCAATTTTACCCCTAAACAGGTAGAGCATCATCTAACTCCCTCATTTCAAAAGCAGTAAGCTTACCAAGCAACTGATCCCTGTTAATTATTTTTACTTGCATGAATTCTTCAATCGCGGCCACCTTGTGATAGTAGGACTTGGGTAGAGATCTGAGTATTTTCATAACAACTTCCTTTTCTTCAAAAGTTCCGCCTATGGATTTTATCCCTGTAACAAGTTCATCAACTCTTTGCATAAAAGCTGATATGTTTTCATCATTGTTCATCTTCAAGATTTCATATTTCACTTTCAAACTTTGTAACTTGGCTTCCTTCACAGAATCATCTCCTTCATACAGATTTTTCAACTTTTCCCATACCTTATTTGTAGTTTCAAGATCCACCACTTTCATCAATATTGAGTCAGTTAATGAGCTTAGCAGAGCATCCTTTGCCTTGATATCTATCTCATATTCTTTGATTTCATCTTCAGTCGTCGGACTATTTTGAGGTATGGTGTATTATGTTTCTGCAACATTCCAAACTTTGTAACCAAGAGAAAGAAGATGGGTTTTCATCCGAGCCTTCCAGAGAACATAATTAGTTCCATCGACACTTCCTTCTTGTAGGACATCTTGGATCTTCCTCAAGCTGTTAAAATTTCTTCAGAGGAACTTGGCTCTGATACCAATTGTTGATATGCGTCAGACAACTGAGAAGGGGGGGGTGAACCAGTTGTCACAAAAACTTAAACACTTTCTGCAATTCAACATTCATCACTTATCCACAATTATTATGATTTAACAATGAGTGTATGAAATCAGAAATTAACCATAGATGCAACATCAAACACAAGAGACACTAGATTTACATGGAAAACCCCAAGGTGGGGAAAAACCACGGAGAGGATTAACTCTCAATATATATTGCAATCTTGAAATAATGATGTTCAGGCTTGGTCACTCTACGGGCCTAAACATACTGACTTACTGCCATGAAGAACACCTAGGTCTAGCAGACTCACTGCCTCAACCCTAAACCTAGCAAGATTACAATAAGGGATGTTAAACCCTTCTGGTGGCTTACTGCTAGACTCACTACCATGATCAACACCTTTCTGTATTGTGAACAACAATTCCTCTTCTCTGCTCTGCCTTTGGACCTTTCTTAATATATTTTCATTTTCACTCAAGGACACCTTTTCCACAATTCAACTAAAAGTATTTATACACTACATCAACCTTGGAATGATAATCAAGGTCATCATCACAATCATCAACTATTGGAACAATCTCCAAGGTCGGTATTACAAACATTTACAAAATAGGTCCTGACCTATTGCAATATCATGCAAAGGGAATGAAATGCGGATCACGCCATGCCTTAGCTGGGACTCAAACACGATCTTCCATGCCACAACATGCTTCCACAATCTTCCAGAGATCTTTGCAATCACTGGGATTAACCAGGTTGGCCAAGACTGGTTACACGCTACATTAACTGGGAACAATCTTCAAACACCATCACAATTTCTTAACACGGACCAAAGTCTAGATAGGAACATGATTAGGAGACATCCACAAGCACGCTATAAGCATTAGGAGCAACTGTATGAACCTTAACCACTTTATCCATAGGAATATTCTCATCGGAACACATGAACTTCACTATCTTCAACTGTCATAAAAGAAAGATAGCTTGCGGACCACCAAACCACGAACCATTGCAACTATAGGCACTTATCATCATCCAAGACTTCCCTCTAGAACCGTAGAGCAAAATACTTTATTGTGGAGGAATGCGGAGCCAAATACTATCTTCCTGTCTCAACTAAACTTATAGAAAAAGTAGGTTTCACTCTGGTGAACACAACTCACTCAGATCTTCATGTGGATGGCTCAGACCCAAACTGTAGTATCCTCAGACATACCTCTAACTTAATTCCAATCCGCAGACCACAATCTTCAAGCAGGAACAAATACAGAGCAGTTTACCAGACTGTTCTTCAACATACAACTCACTGTCTATACTGTACTTCTCTGTAGCTTACTTGTTTCTTCTGGAGAGGCTAATTTTCTCAATATCCTCAACATGCAGGTCTTCTAAACAAGTAATAGAATAAGATACAGTTGACTCTAATGACAACAAGGATATGTTGACATCAATGACAACATCGATTAGGCACATACTTGCAACAGGAACATGGCACCAGAGGATGGAGCTCACTATATTGGATGCTACCATGACACACAAACATCTACACAACGCATTGCCATCCATATAGAATGCTACAATTTAGAATGCTGGTAAAACATGATTTTTCCTCCAAATCTTGATTCCAACTGCATAGTAGAAAATAAGGACAACATAAGAAATAATCCAAGTGATACCAAATGATATATAAATGAAGAAAAATGATATAGTCTATGTATTTCAAAAGGAAAATAAGAAGGATAAGAGGGGAAGATACAAGCAAATCTTTGTGCAATTGAATGTCTTCCAAATACCTATAGCTAAGGACAAGAAAAATGGTTGGGGTTGCTTGGGAGCTTGTCAAGGGTGGTCAAGCCACTATTTTGGTCTTTCAACCTCCACGGGTATCTAGTGATAAAGAGATTGAAATTTTATCCTAATTGTGTCTAAGAACTAAGAACGATGATAAGAAGCTATGAATATCAAATCCTAGGTCTACAAGGATTGATAAACTAGTGCGTTTATAAGATTCAATGAAAAGAGGTGATAGTCACCAAGAGATATGCCAAGAGAAGTATCAAAGTAAATGATAAAGAGAGTTGCAATATCATTCAAGGAAGAACAATAACTTATTGAAACAATATTACCAACATGATTTAGAAGAGAGAAGTGACAACATGTATTGTCAATGAAAATCCAACAACATGCAGCTTCAATAAGCTTCAACAATGGAGATATCTTCATCTAAGCATAGTCAAGAGAGTAGTGAAAAAGAGAGATTGCATGAGTTAGATTCCAAAAAAAATGCTTTTACATGAGTCGCATGAGGAAGCTAAAGGGTTGGATTTGAATGTAGAAGACATTTTTTGACAAACAATCATTACAAAAGTCAAAAATAGGTAGTTGGGTAGGAAACCAACATTTAAAGTTTTAGAAACTTCTAGGATGCTAGCACGTCATGTGGATGTCTACACGTCATGCTTGCATCTTAAGGAATGTTTCTCAAATTTGACATGTGGCTTTAGATTAGCAAGTAGAATTGAACTGTGTAGAAATTTGACAATCTGGTGAGGAAACAAGAGGCAAAGGATAGGCTAAAGTGATCACTGAAACATGCTAGGGGAGTGGATGCCAAAGAAAGTCCAAAACATAGCATGAAATTGTGAGGGTATGTAATTTTCTACCTTACATTTTGCCCCCACTTTAGTGAGTTGATGAGACTAGATGATAAACTACGAAAAGTACAAAAATAAAATAACATCTTAAAAAAGGATACCTAAAAAAGATACTGTAGAGGATGCAAAATAATTCTTTGAGTAGAGGAACCATGTCCCCAGACTGAGAACTTGTAAAATCAGAATGTTAGGAACCACACTCCTGCAAAATCACAATGTCAAAAAATCATATAATCCTACATGACAAATATATATCAGTCTAGAAATAAAAGCAATAATAGAGGAAATCTACTATAATGAGAAGAATTTCATGAAGAGAAAAGTGAATTAGAGAGTAAGGGTGAATGTATGCCCCCTCTTGTTCTTACCTAATATGTAGAGAGGTAAAAATAGGAAAATAATTCACCAATTCAAAATTTAAAAGAAATTTGAAAGGAAATACTCTCTGAATGGTTATTTTAGAAATATTAACACAATAAAAAATATATTACGAGGAAGAGGATGGATAGTGGACTCACACGAAATAAATGGCAAAAAAATTTGAGCTCGTGGGCAAAAGTTATGACAATTTCCGTGAAGAAGGTGTTGAAAATTTTGAATTTATTCTATAAATAGTATGTATTTGGAAAATTTTACTATTCATTTTCACTACCTAATTTATAAATATTTGAGCACCCAGAGCACTAAGAGAGTGAAAATTACCCATAGACAAGACTTATAATACCTGATATTGGACCAACTAAGGGAGCAGGTGGAGCAAGATCTATGTCTAAGAGTGGTAAGAAAAATTTCAAAATTTTAACTATTTTTTAAAAGTTTTTCACCCTTAGTGGGACCAGTCAAACATGTTGATGTCCTCGAATCATGACAACATCTGTCTGGCATGCTAGGATCCTCTAGTGTGCTAGCATCCAAAATGGGTGCTAGGGTCTAGAGAATGCGCTAGTATTCAACCCGTTAGCATCTATGTAAAGAGTTAAGATTTTTTTTATGTTTTTGATTATAAATAAGATTTTTGATGATGAAGAACTAATAGAATCTTGTGTTTGTTTGATTTGAAGGTGCAACAAATGTGTTGGAAACAATGCAGATAACTGAGAGGGGGGGTAAATCAGTTATCTTATAACTTTTCTTCTTTTTACTTTCTTTTCTTATCTTAATATTTAGTGCTATATCAAAACATGAAAGCAAAGGCAACCATAAGAACTAAAAATGAAAATAACACACAACACAAGGATTTTTATGTGGAAACCTTGTTAAGGGAAAAACCACGGGGTGACTAACCCAAGATTGTATTCTCTGTTAAAAGAATAAAGAGTACAAATTTGGCACTTGCCAATTAGGGCTCACTGCCCGAGCACATTGCTCACAAGAGGCTCACTGCCTACAAGAGACTCACTATCTACAAATGCTTACAGATGATACCAAGGTGTTTGAATTGATGAACAACATCCATACATGCAAGAATTCAATTTCAGTTAGGCACTGTATACTGATCTGACACATTTCATTCTTCCTCTGCTCAATATCACTCTTTAGTCATATTCTAGATTCAGATATTTGTTTTCACACTTCTTCCTATGTTTTTCTTCAACATGCAAATGCACACCTCTATGTCACAAGCTTGAGTCCATTGAGTATATATATCTGCATCAAGGATTTCCACTAACTTCATAGTTGGCAACAAGAATACTTGAGATATTTGCAAGTTTCTATTCTGTCAGCTGAATCCTTGCTTGGTTGATGATGTGCATCAAAAACTTAGACATAGAAGTCATTACTCATGTTGGCCAATAGTGTATAATGCCACAAATTTCTTGATCAACACCTTTTATACATCCGAATTGAAGTCTGGTACTCTGTCTGTCAGTTCTTCCTCTATCTACTCTGTCTGACTAGAACCCAACACATAAGAGCTCATATCTTTTTCATGCTTTATCACCGGAGGCTAAATCTCTGGAATACAATAGTCATGATACCCTTCTTAACTTGTCCAAGTCCACAACTTACTGAGTTACACCATCTGAGAGATCCGGACCTGATTGTCGGACCATGTTGCATACTCTGTTTTTGTCCATCAGACCAAAACAATCTTCACTATGACTTACAGTATAGGCATATTATGTACTATGAATGTGTAAAATAGACTTTGTTGCCATCAATGACAACACTTATGAAGCCACACAGTGTCTCTTGCCAACAATCTCCCCCTTTGGCATTGATGGCAACACTTAGTGAAAAATGGCTAAGTGTCACAGTAACTCCCCCTTTGCTTGTGCTCTGTTTCTTTGCACTATTTTACCGGAGCTCCCCTTTTACTGAATTCCTCATTTTTCACTACTCTTCACTCCCCCTTTGACATAAATGGCAAAGGGTGGAATCTACATACCAAAATTGTGTAGAAAGTATTATATACATGGCCGCATATGTATATACGAATCATACATTATACTTACATATACTTAAATGTATCCGCAAAGGTTGTCTTCAACTGTACAATTTCTGTGGCCCAAATCCTCTTCATTCTATCCAAAATGGAGATTTGTCCACTTAACAAAAATGTATATGCTTCTGCCATCTTCAAATCTATCGGACTACTGGTCCAGGCTGTACTTTGAGCATCTGTTAAAGCATCATGCAATACTTCTAACTTAGGAAGGATTATTACCCTGAGTTCACCCATTCTGTCCATCAGATGCCTCTTCTCCTTAGCCACTTTATTTATCTCATTTATGATAACAACTGCTTGACATTCTTGATTTACCAGAGAGATGGTAAGAGGATCAAAATTCTGAGATAGGTTTAGCAACTTTTCTTCTTGTTCTTTCATCTTCTTTTCGATGTCCTTTGAAACTTTAGGCCAAGATAAACAAAATTTATATATATCTCCTCCATCATTAAGAGTGTTTTCAATGCTATTTATTCCAATGTCTAAGGTTCTTCTGTCATTGTTAATTAGTCCTTGTACCTCACTGAACCTTTTTTCAGAGAACTCTTTTCAGACTTTAGTTTCTGCTGATTTTTCAAGAGATTCAAAGTGAGAATTGATAGAATTAACCAAGTTTTTCAAGTTACCGGATGGAGAGGCAGATACATCCTTTTGATATGTAGGCATGATCTTCTCTAGTACACTGGATGCAATATTCAACAGTTCACTGTCTTCCATGTGTGATTTTAGAAGTTTCTCTTTTGCTTTGGCCTGAGCAAAAGATGCTACTTTCATTATCTGAACCGGAGAGAGAGTCAAAATTCAGTGGCCCTTGAATCAACTCAAGTTCATCCAGCTCCATCATTTCTTTGTCCAGGAAATTCTATATTGTCTCTGCAGCGTCTCTTGTTGGTGATTCAGACTTCTTTCCTTTAGAGATATCAGGACTGGCTGGTTTGGATAAGTCATCACCAACCTTTTCTTCTTGTTCTTCTTCTTTTACCTTATCCTCTTTTTCTTGATTCTTCTTCTCTTCTCTTCTTCCTTCTCCTTCTTCTTCAGTGCCTAGAAGATTTGTCTTAGCAACTGTGGGATCCTGAGGAGTGACATTACCAAAGTTTATTGCTTTGTGAACTTCCTCTTCCAGAACAAAGGAGTCTAAGTCCTCAGATTTCTCTTCATCTATTTTATTTAATCCTTCGACATCCTTGTCAGAGAATTCTTCATTGATTACCTTTAATCCTTCAACATCCATGGTAGAAGGCTCTTCATCTGTTTCCTCTACAATAGGAAGATTAAATCTCTTCAAGGCTTTCCAGAGAATTTCTTTTGTTTTATCAGCTATTTGATCAGTTTCTCCAAGCATAAGTTTATTCATTCAAGACTTGCTCCGGAAATCATCTTTACAATCCTTGAAAACCATGTCCATTTGTTTTGGAGTGATAGAAGGACATAGCTATATCACTACCTACTCCCAGATCTCCAAGTATTTTGCCTTTGCATTCTCTTTTCTTTGCTCTAATACTTTTTCTAGGCTTTTAGGAATTAATGAAATTATTTCAATGAATGCTTTGTTATAGATATTCAAATACCTGATAGTTGCCTCCTCAAGTATTCTCTTGTCTGCATCATTGTATTCATCATAAAATTCTACTACTAGCTGCAGTTTCCATCCATAGTGACTGCCTTAATGATGTCTTCAATTGAGAGGGTGGGTTTCTCAACAAATTCCTCTGTTTTCTCTTCCTCATTTCTACTATCAGAGGACTTCCCAGAAGTTTTTTTCTTCTTCATTTTCTTGATTTCCTCATCTGATTCTATCTCTTCATCATCCTTTTGGCTCACATATGTCCTTGTGGCTTTGGTCTTCATTCTCTTTTCTCCTTTCCTCGATGTCTTGACTTCCAGTTTGGTAGTCTTTGAGCTTTTAGGAGTGACAGGAATAGAACTCTTGGAAGATCTAGTCCGGGAGAAGGCTTTCACTAGAATGCTTTATTTCTTTGCTTCTTGTCTTTCTTTTTCTGCCTTCTCCATTTTCTCTCTATTGCCATTTACTGCTTCCTTTGATATGCCAAATCTTTTGGCAAAATCTTCAACTTCCTTTCTTACTTTTCTCTTTATCTCAGGCTGCCTTAATTCAACATGTATTTTTATGCTTAGCTCTTCAAAGGTGCCAAACCTTTCTGCTTCAGTGTCTTTAGGTTGGCTCAACAAGTGTTGAACATGTACCTCCAAAATGTTTTCATCGACCTCATATCCCATGGGCATTATCCACACAATTCTTGGCTCAACTGCCGCCATTAGGCATTGATCAGTGTCAACCATAAAGTAGATTGTGTCTTTGTATTTCTCAACTATTGATTGTGGTATTCTCTCTCTGGCATGCATCATGCTTTGGAAATTCTTGAAGTAACCCTAGAGAGCTGAGTTTTGGGCTCGAGCATCAACAAGTCCATACATGTATTCTCTGATTTGAATTGCAATGGGTTTATCATTTTTCCAGACCCAACCCTTTGATCCAGGCAGCTCATTCATATAGTAGAAAAATAGACACAATATTAGACTTCCATATTTGAAAGAGTTTTTCTTATCTTTCTTGATCTTCTACAAGTTTTCCATCAGTTGACTCAGTAGAAGCTCACACAGATCATAATCTGCATCTTCCTTCAGCATCTGATAAGCAACATAGATTGTTGTACCATACACAAAATTTTCCCTACTTGAGTGGTAGATTTTGTAGCCAATTATCATTGAAGCAAACTTGACATCTAGATCTATGATGTCGTCTATAGTCATTGTTCTTTTGTCAAATTTTGATCCAGTGGCTTCAGTTACCGTTTGGTTCTTTACAGATTTGAGTGCAAGTAACCCACTAGTTGAATGCAGTCCAGTCACAACCCTGATGGCATCTTTGGTTATCTTGAATGGCCTCATTATCCACATAAAATTATCATGCATCCTACTTAGAACATACCAGACCAATTCGTCTTTTGCAAAAGACGGAAAATATATGCAATGTTCAAAGTGTTTGTCTCTTAGGGTCTTGAATTTAGGTCTGAGTTCAAAGTTCTCATCTATTAACTATTTTTGATAGATGTCGATCAATTTTGAGTCTCCAAAATCTTTGATGTTTGCATAGATATAAACCCTAATATCTTCTACATGCAAGACACCGTGCGAAATACTGGAAAATGCACCCAAGGGATCAACTTCTAGTGACTTGTAAGGGTGTTTTTTGAATTTTGGTCTTGGCCTTTCAGAGATATTAACAACCATTGGAGTAGCCATTCTAGCAAAGAAATCTAGAGAGAATTTGCAGAAGGGAAGTACCTTTTCATGCCTTAGGGTTTGAAGCAGATGTCGGAGCAATTTTCTATTTGAATTCGATCTTCATCTTGAACTTGAATAAACTGTAGGATCTCTTCTCAGAGCTCTTCTTTCTTCTTCGTGAGTGCAAGTGTGTAAATAATGAGTGAAAAAGCCTTTTTATCTTTGCACAAAACCTAATTCCCTTTTGTAATAAATGCACAAACTTTTAAGTCATCCGGTTACCCTGCTTCTCAAGTGAGCTTTTCATGAATCGCCTTGTGGATCTTCAAACTAGTACCTTAGTGTGTTGATAACACCCAGGTGTCTCAAAGAATTTCCTCTGGATCCGCAGATCAAAGTATTGTATTTGTAGATCATACCGGATCAATTTGTATTTCTCTGTTAATACTAGATGGTTGCCGAAACCGGATCTACTCAGTGGTCATAAACCTTGTGAAACTTCATGCGAACCTCTCACATTTTGACTGAAAGTTCTTTGGAGGATTTTATAGGAACCCTTTAATTCGCAACATTAGATGTTTACTCAATGTGCCAAATTCAGACACTTACCGACTGGCTGGGGGAAAAGGATTTTCTCTCTAGCTCCCCCTGAGCCAAATCTCACCTTTTAGTTTCCGGAAGGATTATCAGCACCAGATTCTGGTGCGGATCCATCTCCAATATTCATTGTACCCTTCTTTACCCAAATCTTGCTCATCTCCTTTTGAACTTCATCCACATTTACTTTACCTTTGTCTTTATCTTGTTTCTGATCATGTTCCATCGGACCTTTTCTATTTTGATTTCTGCTTCTGCAGAATCTGGCTATATGACCGGATCCATTATAATTGTAACACACAACATTTCTTTGTTTATTTGAATGATATCCTCTTGATCTACACTCATTAGCCATATGTCCAATTCTATTGCATACAAAGCATCTACCATTGAAAGAATTGTTCATTTGCATATTTCTGCATTCATGAGATTTGTGACCATACCTTTTGCAACTGAAACATTGACTGGAGAAGGATGGATTGATTTGATTCATTCTGTTTCTGCACTGGATTGCTTTATGTCTGAATTTGTTGCAATCGAAGCAGTATCCATTGAAAGATGGATATCTTTGAGCATTTGGTTGCCTTACTGGAGGTCTTTTAGGCCTGTTTCTTTGATTTCCTGATCCAAAGTTCTTTTGACCGGATCCAGAGCTTTCACCTTTCTTATATCCAAAGCCACGCTTATCATCTACCCTCTTTTGAATTTCAAGAAGAACTTCAAGTTGGGCTGAGCTTATCTTGAATTTTTCTTTGTATTCATTTACAGATTGAAGATCTTGTTTAAGAGTGTCTATCTGGCTCTCAAGTTGTTCTTCATTGTCTCTGGCTTCTTCAAGATCAGATTCAAGATGCCTGATTATTCTATCCATTTTGTGGTAGTCCTCTATTTTCTCCTTGAGGATCGTTTTAAGTTATCTTCAGTCTTTCTCTTCTCTTCAGTTTCTTGGGTGAATTTCATAACCCTTGATTCCATTTCATGTCTTATCATAATGACTTCTTTTGACAGTTTCTCACATAGCTTAGTTTTCTCATTCAGATCCTTATCAGTATTATTGGCTTCATTCTGATTTGCTAATTTTTGGAGTCATCCCTCTCTTTTTCACAGAATTATTGAGTTTTTCTTTCATCTCATTTATGAAATCATCAGCTTCCTTGAGTCTCTCTCAAATTATTGACTTCAAAGTGGGATTGTTCAAGATCATCTAGGGCAGACTGAAGTTGTTCTTTCATACCATTTGCATCCATTGAGATTCCTAGATCTTCCTCAAGCTGTTAGGCTTGTTCAGAGGAACTTAGCTCTGATACCAATTGTTGGAAACAATGCAGATAACTGAGAGGGGGGGTGAATCAGTTATCTTATAACTTTTCTTATTTTTACTTTCTTTTCTTATCTTAACATTTAGTGCTATATCAAAACATGAAAGCAAAGGCAACCATAAGAACTGAAAAATGAAATTAACACACAACACAAGGATTTTTACGTGGAAACCCTGTTAAGGAAAAAACCACGGGGTGACTAACCCAAGATTGTATTCTCTGTTACAAGAATAAAGAGTACAAATTTGGCACTTGCCAATTAGGGCTCACTGCTTTAGCACACTGCTCACAAGAGGCTCACTGCCTACAAGAGACTCACTATCTATAAATGCTTACAGATGATACCAAGGTGTTTGAACTGATGAACAACATCCATACATGCAAGAATTCAGTTCCGGTTAGGCACTGTATACTGATCTGACACATTTCATTCTTCCTCTGCTCAATATCACTCTTTAGTCATATTCCAGATTTAGATCTTTGTTTTCACACTTCTTCTTGTGTTTTATTCAACATGCACATGCATACCTCTGTGTCACAAGCTTGAGTCCATCGAGTATATATATCCGCATCAAGGATTTCCACTAACTTCATAGTCAACAACAAGAACACTTGAGATATTTTCAAGTTTCTGTTCTGTTAGCTGAATCCTTGCTTGGTTGATGATGTGCATCAAAAAATTAGATATAGAAGTCATTACTCATGTCGTCCAATAGTGTATAATGCCACAAATTGGTTGATCAATACCTTTTATACATCTGGATTGAAGTCTGGTACTCTGTCTGTCAGTTCTTCCTCTGTTTGACTGGAACCCAACACACAAAAGCTCATATATTTTTCGTGCTTTATCACCGGAGGCTAAATCTCTGGAATACAATAGTCATGATACCCTTCTTGACTTGTCCAAGTCTGTAACTCACTGAGTTACACCATCTGAGAGATTTGGACCTGATTGTCAGACCATGTTGCATACTCTATTTTTGTCCACCGGACCAAAACAATCTTCACTCTGACTTCCGGTATAGGCATATTATGTACTGCGGATGTGTAGAATAGACTTTGTTGCCATCAATGACAACACTTATGAAGCCACACAATGTCTCTTGCCAACAAAATGATGCGAGGGCATACTAGGGGCAACATGCTCACTTTACTGCAAAGTTTCCATGTGACACTATTGTAGAATGAGATCATGCTATTGCACAAGGTAGGCTTATACTAGATCTACCCCATGCTTAAGATGTGCTTCCATGGATACATGTTGATGGTGGTTATGGAGATATGGGATGTAGATGCATCCATGTTTCGACTATCAATACGAGAGATGACAATCACCCTGGAGGATGTCTAGGATTTTGTAGTTGCCAATATAGGGTTGATAAGTGGCTATTCTGGACTAGCAATTGCCAACCTAAGTATAGGCTAGGAAGATGTATGAGATTAGATAGATAGTCTCCAGCAATGACACTGAACATATACAACTACGATGGATGGAATAGGGGCCAATAACGATCCCACTTGTCAAGCAAGTGATGATGTCATCGTGGAGATGTGCATTGCCCAAGATGGGTGAGGGACACACCTACATGGGTGTCTCATCTATACTATCAGGTCCATGGAGGAGACATAGATCATATTTTCCTGATGGCACAACATGCCAGTGCACCTATACCATGACATGGGAATATATGTCTTGTATGAGGGGCATAAATTGATGACCTGCATGCTCCTATAGGCGTGGGCATTTGAGCATATATATTGCATGAGTCTCTAGCAAGATTCCCCATGGAAATCATGTGAGACATGCAACGAGTGGACATGTATGCATTGAGGAGATCATGGTAGTTTGGCAATCTACTTTTTTGGAGGCAGACTTTTGATACTAGCATAGATGTGGTTTGGAGACCATACAAAGATATGAGAGGATGGATAAATAGCATGCACTAGATGGCATGCATGTAAAGGGATAGGTGGTTTGTAGGTTGCCTAGACCATATTGTAGGGCCCTTCTACTTTGACTGAGTGCGTAGGTAGTTTGAACAGGTGCAAGATATCCTTGCAGACATCCTAACATACCTACAATCACATCACAATGCGCAAGGCTAGGAGACTTCCCATGCCCCACCATCATGGATATCTCCTTGAGTGATGATGATGACGAGGCACATGATGTAATCTCTGCCTTAAATATAGATGATGTAGGGGTGACACCACAATCCATGGCATGGTGATAGGGAGTGAGGACCACACCCATTTATGTAGAAGATGCTCCCACTAGAGATTGTGGGTCATTATTAGGTGATGAGAGTCAGAGGAGAGCACTGAGGAGGAGGAGGGAGAGAAGGAGGCTATAAAGGCAAAACCAACAAGGTAATCCCAATAGTGAGACTAGGGTCCTCTTGCAATAGGGGAGAGACCTAGGGCACAACCTTAGGTGGCTCAAGAAACAACATCCACCACAGGAGTCTAGAACCAAGATGAGCGAGGGGAGTTGAGTAGTGCAACCACTGTGAGGCTCCTAGGAGCTCAGGCTACAATAATGATGACCACATCTACAGAAACACCCATAGACCCTGATTGATAGGTTGGGGACCTAGGTATGAGAGTCATATTTTTATATAGTATTGTAATCTTTTGTAGAACACTAGATGTTATTTTTATCATTTTGACTTATATATGATGATACAAAACTAATTAGATATTATTTTCTATTTTGTAGTGTGAGTACGAGAGTGGCTTCACTACATCGATCAAGTCATAGATGAGATGGTCTTGATCGTGTAGCTCATATAGGGTGTGTGAGCTAGTTACAGATCGTAATAGACCGCATGATGACACACAAATATTTTTGAGCCTATTGTGGAGCTAAGAGAAACATATGAGGAGAGAGGAGAGAGGGGATCCAACTACTATACATGTGCTATCCCTCATTATGGAGTGGGACCATAGGTCACAACATTCATCGCAAAGTGAGATTAGGTAGTGGCTAGAGCTCAGAGTGTAGAGGTTACACGTGACACCTTACATAGCTAGTTGGATTAGGTCAAGGATGAGGTACAAAGGGCACAGATAGCAAGACCCACTAACCTAGATCACCCAAGTATATAGGCCCTCCTTAGTGAGACTGCATTCTCGTATAGAGGCACTTCAATAGAGTGAGTGGCGACTCACAAGAGAGGCAATTGAGTTGAGGGGGATGTTGAGGGGCCTATAGACAAGTAGCGGGTCTCGAACCCATACTTGGTCCATAGCATTAGTCAGGTAGCCACTACTAGCATCAACACAACTAGAACATCCATTAGCACCTGAGGGTTTAGGTAGCCATGCCCCACTGTGATGCAACTTTTTGTATCCATATTTTGTATAAACACCACATTTTGTTGTAGTGGTGCAGATTTTTGTATATGATTTATTGGGTTAAGCTTTGAGATATATATATATATATATATATCCAGATTTTGATGATTTTGAGTGTATATATGTGTTTATGAGATGCTTATATGTGATGTGGATGCTTTTAATTTAAATACATGTTTATAATGTTTCTGATTATGATATAGATGTATGAAATTGTTTAATCAAATGTAAGGAACATCTAATTAAATAATGGAAAGGAATGTTATTAATTAATCATTTGGATAATTAAATAATTAACATGATAAAGAAATGATTTAATCTAAATAAAGGATAAGAATAAACCAATGATAGTAATTTACATAATTTTATAAAACTACAATGGAGAATCCAAGATACATAATATTGTGTTGAAGATAGAAACAACAAGTGTGCAAGTAGATGTAAGGCATAAGAAACTCTAAACAAACTGAAACATTGTGTTTAAAAAAAGAGGATCTTATAATCATTTAGAATATAAAATACCAAAATAATCATAGCACCTAGAACTGGTGCCCATGATAATATGATATTAGATAAATAATGGCAAATACATGAAGATAGCCAAGTAATATATATGTCACATATAAGGACAAAAGATAGGAAATCATGTATGGAAGTGATGAAGATGTGAATTGTTAATAGGTTCCTTAAGAGGCTTTCCATCAATTGTAGAGAGGCCATAAGCTCTAGAACCATAAACAAAAGTGACTATATAAGGTCCCAACCAGTTAGGACTAAATTTTCCTTATTTCTAGCTAGGGCATTAATGTAATGTTGGTTCTCATAAAGAACTAAATCACCAATTTAAAGGAACAATGTATAACATGTTGATTGTAAGTTTGGTTAAGAGTCTTTTGATAGGCATGCGGATGCTCTAGATCATTGATGCGATGCTCATCGAGCATTTTAAACTATTGTAAACAATTTTCATGATAAGTATTAACATTAATAAGCCGTTGAAGCAAGAACCACAAGGATGGAATGTCTAACTCCAAAGGCATGATGATATCAATGCCATAGACAAGATTGTACAAAGTTGTGCTAGTAGCCATACGATTACTTGTATGATAGGCCCAAAATGCATAAGAAAGTTGAGTTTGCCAATCCTTCTAATATTTATTAATAGTCTTATGAAGGATTTGCTCAATTGTTTTATTAGAATCCTTAGCCTAACTGTTAAACTAAGGGTAATAAGGTGTAGAAAAATGTTTTTGAATGTGAAATTTCTTAAGGAATTGCTTCACATCCTTGTTCTTAAATGAGGAGCCATTTTTAGAGACAAAGATAGAAGGAAGTCCAAATTGAGGAATTATGTTATCAAGTAAGAATTTGTAGATTAATTTAGTAGTTGTGGAGCGAAAGGGAACAACTTTGATCCATTTCATAAAGTAATGTGTAGCAATAATTATGAAGGTATGTTCTTAGGAAGAGGGTGGAAAATTTTTTTAATCAAATCCAAGCCCCAAATAGAAAATGACCAAGGAGATGTCAAAGCTCAAAGTTCTTATGCAGAGGCACAAATTAGATTACTACATTCTTGACATTGGGGGAATTTCTTAACAAAGTCAAAGGAATCTTGTTTCATCTTTTACCAATAGTACCCCATTAGAAGAAGTTTTTGAACTAATGATCTGCCACCAAACTCTCCTTCACAAGCACCTAAGTGGGCCTCTTAGAGGGCAAATGGTATTTTAGACTTTCTTAAGCAACGAAGAAGGAGGCCATTGTAACCTCACTGATATGATACATTAGAAAGAGTGATGTAATGTTTGTAATCTTACAAATATGACTACGAGCACTTTTGGAAGAACTGTTAGGGAATCTACCATCTCACAAATAATTGTATATATGGGAGTATTTTCCTTTGAATCAATATTGTAATAGAAAAGGGTATTTGAAGGAGAATTAACCATTATAGCTAGTAAATAGAGTGTATGAAGAACAAAGTGATAATCATCTACTAAATAATCAAAGGGAACAAGGGAAGTAGTGTTAGCTATTACATCTACATGATGATTTTCTTTATGTGGAATAGTTTTTATAGAGAAAGAAGAGAAGTGATAGGACAGGGTCACGATATTGGGAGAGTTTATCTTGCTTATATTGATAAGTACTAGTGACTTGCCTTATAATCAGTTGAGAATCACCACATATATGAATAAATTAATGTTAAGCAAAAGTGCCACATGCAAGCCAACAATAAGGGCTTAGTATTTAATGATGTTATCAGTACATGGAAAATTTAGATGAAAAGAAAATGGAATTGGATTCCCTAAAGGAGGGACTAATATTACACCAACTCTGAAGCTAGGGTGATAGCTGGATCCATCAAAGAATAATTCTCAGGGATGATCAAAATCCATGGAGAGGATGTGGTCATCAAGGAAAGAATCAGGATTAGGAAAAGAAAAAGTTGAGAGGGCTTCAACTAAATGATTGGCTACAACTTGTGCTTTGATAGCCTTTTGAGAAATAAACTTTAATTCAAATTTAGTCAAGAGCATGACCCATATAGCCAAACATCTTGATAGATTAGTTTTAAAGAATAAGTGTTTTAGAGGATCAATTTTTATGATGACATGCATTTTTACATAGAGAAGTTAATGCTGTAACTTGTGCGTAGAAAATACTATAGCAAGACATTGCTTGTCTAATGTGGTATAATGAGTTTCATAGTTAAGGAGGGTATGACTAATGTAATAAACAACATGTTCCCTACTTGTGTCATCATGTTGGGCTAAGAGAGCAGCCAAAGCATGAGATGAAGCTAATGTGTAGAGAATAAGAGGATGTCTAGGAACAATAGGAACTAGTATAGGTGGGTTAGCCAAATAGATCTTAATATTTTCAAAGGCCTTTTGGCACTCTCCATTCTAGGAAAAATAAACATTCTTTTATAGAAGATATGTGAAGGGAAGGGCATGACTCACCAATTGTGAAATGAACTAATGAATGGATTGAATCTTCCCTTGGAGACTAGGAAGTTGAGAAATATTTTGAGGAAGTAGCATGTTAACAATATCATCAATCTTCTTGGTGTCCACCTCAATACCATGATGAGATATGATGAATCCAAGAAGTTTGCCACTATCAACACCAAAGACACACTTGTGAGGATTCAAATGCATGTTATATAGATGAAGACATATAAAGATAAGACAAAGATTATGTACGTGATCTTGGAACAAAATAGCCTTGGAAAAAATATTGTCAACATAGTCTTCAAGTATGTTATGGATGAAATCATGAAATATTAGGGTAATGGCCTACTAGTAAGGTGTTCCAGCATTCTTTAAACTAAAGGGAATGACCACCTAATATAAGATACACCATGGAATTGTGAAAGTGGTTTTATATTGATCAAGAGGGTTGATAAGGATTTGATTATATCCTTAGAATCCATACATGAAAGAAAGAAGTGCATGTGGCATGTTGTCGAGTCAACAATCATGTCTATGTTGGGAAACAAAAATCCATCTTTGAGATATGCTTTGTTTAGATCATGAAAGTCAATGCAAACATGAATGCATACATCGAGTTTTGCAAAAACCACAATGTTAGAAATATGAGGTGAATAGTTAGTGGGGTGGATAAAATGAAATTTTAAAAGCTGATTAATCTTATACTTGACCATTAAGGCCACCTTAGGATGCATTTTTTTATTTTTTTGTTTTACTAGTTGGGCATCAGGATATAACACTATGTTATGAACCACAACCTTAGGGTCTACGATTAGCATATCCTTATATGTCCAAGAAAATGTTGGTAGATGGTCAACGCTCCCCGTGGGATTCATGACATGGACTAACCACCTCCCGTGGATTCATTAACTCTAGCACTTGTATTGAAAATTGATGGGTCGACCTTTTGGTTTAACGACAATCGTGGGCCAACAATTGGTATCAGAGTGAAAGGTCATGGGTTTGAATCCCCCTGGGTTGGGGGGAGTTTGTTGGAAGATGGTCAGTGCTCCCTGTGGGATTCATGACATGGACTAACCACCTCCCATGGAATCATTAACTCTGGCGCTTGTATCGGAAATTGATGGGTCGACCTTTTGGTTTAACGACAATCGTGGGCCAACAGAAAAGAGGTCTAGAAAATCATGTAAGAGTTGAGAATGTGAAGAGAATTCCTCTGATGAGAGACATTCTCCAATTTGAATAACCTTTTTAGAATCATTGGGATCCATATGGACATTAATAGTATTGAACCAACCAAAAGGGTACTATAGTCCTAAGGATCAAAAATGTGTTGAAGGTCATTAAAAGTGTTAGGAGATAGAATAGGATCATCAAATAACATGATAGACTCCCCAAAGTATGCTTGTGCATTTAAACAATAAGGAAATACCCAATCATGATAATATGAAGGCATGTGAGCATATGCACCAAGAAACTTTGCTAGACCATTGTTAGTAGAGAAGATGTCTAGAGGTGGTATATGTGATTTTGAAATATCCATTATTAAATCAAGATGTAATAAAGGTAAATAATAATTAGGAGATTCAGAAATCATAGGTATATCAAGAAAGTTATAATATGAAGGTTTAGTATGGTGAGTAGGTTAGTAACCAAGGCCCGTTGTAGAGTAATGTGGATTAGGCTCTAAAGGGATATTGATACCTTTCTCCTTATGACCCAAACCATTGCTTTTATATCTAATTTTTAAAAGTATTTGAAAATCATGTCCATAATAAGATTGTAACTCAACAAAAGATGGAGGATGGCCATTGGAAGCATAGTCGATGTGTGATGTGTAATCACAATATTTAGAAGAATAATTTGAAGTAGAAGTATTAGCAAATTGTGATTAAGATGGTATAAAATGTATTATAAGGATGTTGAAGTGAGAGGGATTAACTTTATACTCGCCTATAAAAGAGAGAGTATAATCTAAAGATATCCAATCATCACCTAGGCATGCATTAGAAGAAGAATTGGAATTGACAACATCATCAACATGAGGTGATGATGATGTAATTTATTTAGGTGAGGAAGAAGGTATAAGATTATGAAGTGTAGAAGATGAAAAAATGTTATGCTTTAATCCATTTGCTAATAGTACAACATAGGATATGGATCATCTTTAATTGTAAATGTTTTATTGTCATGAACAAAATTAATAGATTGGTGTAAGGTAGATGAAACTGCACCCATGGAATGAATCCATGACCTACCTAAAATAAGATTATAAGAATGAGTTTTGGGCATCACATGAACTAGAGTGGGAAATGTAATAGGGCCCAACTCGATATACAAGGTTATGGTGACAAATGTTATCAAAGCATCGAATAGAAAGGTTGGTAGGACGATGCAAGAAGTATCAACATTAATACAATTCAAAAGGTCTACACTACATACTCAAGACCAAAACCATTATCAATGGGGGTATGTTTTATTCCAATAGAATTTACTACAACAATGATAAGAAGGGGCTCATTTTGCTTCTGAACCTTAATAGAAGGAAGCTCATATTATTGAAAGATGATGTATGTAGTATTGGTGTAGATGCAATCAAGTAAGGTAGTAGAAGATGAAATAGGAATCTTTTGCAAAGCTTCCTAATAGCATGCCATGGTAAGCAAGAGAAGTTTGTATTAATTCCCAAAGAGAGATCTTAGCTTGAGTAGATTGAAGATGTTCAATAAGATCATAATCTCTAGCATTCTTAGTAGAAAGATGAGGAGATGAAGGAAGAAGAGGAGCTAAAGGAGGAAGAGAAATAGGGATAGGGGTTATCTGTTTGTTCCTGTTGGCATTTCTTCTGAATCAGCATTAGGGTTTGCCACTTCTAATGCACAAGCAGATTCAGGCCAACTGAATACAGGAGGTTGCGTAAGCTCCTCCCCTTCACTTCTGGTTCTGCCGCACCAAGGGGGGTATCCCTATAACTTAAGATGTAACCTTGACTAGCTCAAAGATAGAAAGATCTAACTTGACAACAACAGGCAGAATACTCTCATGTATGGACCAAGATCTGCATGATAGATCACAAGGCTGGCAACATTCTTGGACATGATGTCTGGTTGGGTATGAGAGTATGCAGGGGGTTCCTAATCCTACTCCTACAACTAACAGGTGGAGGTATGAAGTGTTTTGATACGAATTTGGATGCAAAGCTGGACATGGTGTATAACACAAGAACACAGCATGATTGGTGCCTATCCAGGGCTTGGAGTCGGTAGACATACACCTGTGAATGATCAGCATGAATAGCTAAAACTGGATTTCAGGGGGATACACATGATATCTGCCTTACAGATATCTCCCAATATAGAGTGTTGAGCTATCTCTACTTATGGCATCCCTACTGCAGTATACCCTTCCCAATGTTCAACCTGAAAACAGTTTAATCTGCCCCTTGAGCAGAGGTTAAAAGATCAGACATTCAACATAGGAATTCTATGCTCTAGAATCTAAACATAAGCAAACATCCAGATCCAGAAGAAGGATACATGCAATACTGGAGACAGAATTAACACAACACATGCTAAGATAGCATTACTCATATAAGATCAACCATGAAACCAGTGGATTCATGCCAAGTCCTACAACAGGAGATACATAAACTCACAAGAAAGACTGTACAGAGCAACCAGATCAGCTGGTTTTGGATTACAGAGCCAAAAATCTACAACTTTCAACAACCTCTCAAATGAGCAACATCACCTGCTTATAACAGCCAGGTAGGTGCCTTCAGCATTAACTACCAGGTTGACCAAAACTCCCGCCAGATATACAGTATGATAAAAATGGCGCTCAAACATTAACGCAGCAGGTAGGGGAGGAGACAGGAAGATTTTTCGAGCCCTGCGCCACTGCCTCGGGATCCATATCTTCAATCAGGTACTACATCCGTCCACGCCATCGCCCATACCTCTGCAACAATCGCCATTGATGGCGCACCAACCCGCGGCCTTGGGAAGATCATCAAATAGTTAATCGCAACCACTTCCCGCCGATATTCATCATCATGATGTTTCGAATATGCAGGATAACATTATCCCACATGCACCCCGCAGCAACCTCCTTAACACTTTATATACTAGGTCATGAGCATATATCATGTCGGTGCTTTTGCTCTTGACGACACTAGTATAAGACTTCATCATCATCATCCTCCAGCAGCATGATATCCTGTTGCCCGAAATATCACCCTGACGTCATCATGATAACGCAAAACAACTGCATGATATTCGCCTTCACCCGCACAACCGGATCCACCGGAGGAACATCCTCCTGCTGAGCTTATAACAAAAGTCTGGCCGATGAACATCCTGATGACGTCATCATCATATCCTGCTGACATCATCATCATATCTGCCTACTGCGCACCAACTCGCATATCCGGATGACGTCATCATCATGTTAACAAATATCAAGAGGTCTCTTCAAGATGATCAGTGTTAGAAATATGACCCCCCCGGGACCTCGATGACATCATCATCATGTTAACACCATCATGATATTCGGAAGACAACCGGATATTTGGAAATATCCTCCTGATGCACAAATATCAGGTTGCACTGTAGCTCCTCTGTAAGATCAGGGCGATAGATGAATATGATGATGCTGCTTGAAAAGATCACCCCCAGTAGATAATGCGCGAAGCCGGCAGGCGGATATCTCCTTGATACCAGCATCATCATGATGCTCGAACAAATATATATCCGGGTGATATGAAAATATCACCCCCTCCTTCGGGAATATCATGATGCAGATAGGCAGAGAACCGGATATCACCCTGATATAAGGATGACGTCAGCATCATCAGGATGGCAAAACAACGAACAAGAGGTGATACATCATCATCAGGATGATATTGACTAGGATCATCCTGACGTTCAAAATATGATGACCCTAGTGAATATCGGGTCGCACTTAGAAATCTTCAACAACATCATCAGGATGATCATAACCAAGATCACCCGATGATAGAAATATCACCCCGGCGAAATATCATGAAGGCAGAAAATATGATGACCTCCGCAAGCAGCAGGATGATAACTGGAAATATCATGATGATGACGACCCTTAGGAAAAAAAACAAGTTAGGTCGAACAACTTAGAGAATAACCCCTTCAGGATATCGGGGCAACATCAACATCATGCTTGGGCTAGGTGATAAATGGAAGATCACCGGATGCTTTGAAAAATCACCCTCGCAAGCAGATCAGGGAGCACTGTAGCTCGTCAGCATCATCATGATAAAAACCAAACATCACCCCATACTTCAATATGATGATGACGATGAGAAACCGGTCGACGGAGAACATGATGATGATGACCTTCATCGAAACAAACATGATGATGATGACCTCGTCCTCAAGAAAATATGATGATGCAGCTGAAAAATGCTGAGGAGGTCCATCACTTAGAACATTTTTTGGATACTTAGGGAGAGTGCCTGAATGAAAAATGCTCAGAAAACTACCAGTTAATTCAGGCACTAACAGTTCCTATGAGTGTTATATGTGTGGGCTACCACATGTAAATCAATAGCCACATGCACATTACACATTATAGAATGAGCAATACGAGTATAGAAATTAGGAGGTTGAGGTCTATTGCGAATGCCTTGAATAGTGATTATGGGATGAGAAGGTTGAGGTAAATCCAAAATTCCACGTATAATGATTTTTGGTTTTTGAAGCTCACTTATGGAGCTTGAAATGAAAATTGTATGAATTAGGTTTTGAGAAGAACAATGAGACAATGTAGATGAGGAATGAGAAGGGACATGCATAAAATCATTGAGTGCCTCATCTAACATGTCAAAATCCTCCTTAGAAAATAAATTATCAAAAGCATTGAAGTTTTGAAGAAAAAGATATGACATGGTTGGGTTTTGTGATGAAGCTCGAGTTCACCAAAATGTAGTGTAGAAAAGATAATTTAACTAAGAATGTTCTTTGTTTTCTAAGTTAAATATTTTCAAAGGAACTGCACTAGTATAAAACTAGTTTTATGAGAGAAATATTTTGTTGTTCTAATATAGAAAGAAAAAAATAATACCAAAATATCCTGGCATGTTTTAAACTTGGAAAATAATACTTTTCGCTAAGAAAAAACATAAATCTCAATGATAAGATGTCAATTTATGGGAAACTAAAACATAAATTCAAAAAACTAGACTCAAAACTATAAAGAGAAGAATGAGGTGAACCTAGCACCAGAGGATGAAGCTCATTGTACTGGATGCCAACACGATGCACAAACATCTATACAAAATGCTGCAATTAAAAATGTTGGTAACACGTGATTTCCCTCCAAATCTTGAGTCAATTGCACATTAGAAAACAAGGACAACATAAGTAATAATGTAGGGGATACCAAATGATATAGAAATGAAGGAAAGTGATATAGTCTATGTATTTCAAAATAAAAATAGTTATGACAAGAGAGAGGAAGATACAAGAAAACCTTCATGTGGTTGAATGTCTTCCAAATACTCATAACTAAGGACAAGAAAAATGGTTGGGGCTACTTGGGAGCTTTCTAAGAGCAGTCAAGCCCCTATTTTGGTCTTTTTACCTACATGGGAAGCCAATGATAAAGAGATTGATAATCATGTATAGGAACTAATCTAACATGACAAGAAGCTATGCATATCAAATCCTAGGTCTACAAGGATTGATAAACTAGTGTGTGTATAAGATTCAATAAAAAGAGGTGATAGTCACTAAGAGATATGCCAAGAGAAATATAGAAGGAAATGATAAAGAAGAGTTGCAATATTATTCAAGCAAGAACAATAACTTATTTAAACAATATTACTAGAATGATGTAGAAGATAGAAGTGAGCACATGTAGTTGTCAATTAAAATCTAGTAGCATGCAACTTCAAAAAGATTCAATAATGGAGATATCTTCAGCCAAGCATAGCCAAGAGAGTAGTTAAAAAGAGAGATTGTATGAGTTAGATTCCCAAAAAATGCTTTTGCATGAGGCTCATGTGGAAACTAAAGGGTTGGATTTGAATGCATAAGGCATGTTTTTGATAGATGAGAGTTACATCAATCAAAATTAGGTATCTAGATAGGAAACTGACATTTAAAATTTTGGAAACTTCTGAGACCCTATCTTGTCATGTGGATGTTTGCATGTCGTGCTAGTGTCCTAAGGAATTTTCCTCAAATTTGGCACATGGATTTAGATCAATAGGTAGAATTGGACTATGATTTAGAAATTTAACAATTTGGTGAGGGAAAAAGAGGCTAAGGATAGGCTAAAGTGATCCCTAAAACATGTTAGGGGAGTGGATGCCAAAGCAAATCCAAAACATAGCATGAAATTGCAAGGGTACGTAATTTTGATATATGCATATATGTATACATATATGTATATATACATATGTATGTATCCAAATACATGTTTATACATATATACACACATATATTAGGCACCCAATTATATTCATTGTTTATAACATCATAATTAGCACTTGACTATAAATAGTGAGCACATGGTTTTGAATATATTTAGATATAATCATGCATAGATTATATTTAGGGAAAGAATGTATTTAAGGATACATACATCTTGTAGTTTTCTTTAAGTCAAGTTTTCTTTATAATTGGATTATGCATAGGTTTGTAGATAGTCTAGGTAGTGCTAGGGGATGAGCACCTATATATACTGCTAAGGGCATATTAAAAGATATACATGCTAAAGAATGATATACACTAATATAAATACTATTATAATCAATATTGATTGAGCAATATGTTCTTGTAGCTTGTATATGTGATTCTTTAGTATGCATAGATAGGATTTGTCGTAGGTATCATGTAGAGTGAAGTAGAGGGTTAAGAACTTGACATGTTTTAGATGAGACATGGAGATTTGACTTAGTATGTTCATGGACTTAAGTGCTTAGCCATTGGTATTTGCACATAATTAGAATATGGATAACAATTGCACATTCATTCTCTAGAGGAAGCTTATAAACTTGTCATGTAGACAATAGAGTATGCAAAGCAAAGGCAAAGGAAGAAAGAGTAAATAAGATGGTAGAAGTAAAATGAATACATAGAAAGAGGCTATAGAGTCTAATGATACCACACAGATCTTGAAGAGTGAGCTAACCTCCAACATAGGTGGAGGAAGATGAAAGAGAGGTCATAGAAAAGGATTTAATGGGACTTTCTTTAGGTGTGTACATTCAAGTCATTAGGCATTTGAGTGTATATAATCTATGCATGTTCAAGGTTGCATAGAGAAGCATGTGCATGCCATGCAATAACAATAAGAAGAAAGGAGTAAAGTAGAAAGCATAGTCATAGAGGTTGGGGAGAATTTTATGATGCACAAACTTTTGCTCAAGCCTACATAGGAGGAGAATTGTAAACTATGGTTGATGAAGAGAATTTTATTCACTAATTTCAAGTCAATAGGTAAGTGTTGCAACTTAATCATTTAGGGTGGAAACACTAATAATTTAGTGTCCATGAAGATGTCAGGAGTTGGGGTTAAATAATGTTGTGCAATCTACACCATAAAGAGTCTCTTGGTTACAAAGGGGACAACAAATCATGGTGATAAAGCAATGCCAAGTTTTATTTTGAATTGGAGGATACACATATGTAGCATGGTGTAACATGATTCCCATGGACGTATGTCATGTGATAATAGGTAGAGGATGGTAGTATGATAGAAGCACAATCCATAATAGGTATAAGAACACTTTCATAATCACAAAGGATGGTAAGATATTTGAATTGTTGCCCATGAAGGTAGAGAAGGAATGCATAGAGGGAAAGGTGATGGTTTTCTCAACAAAAAACATTTCTCAATGAGGTGAGGCACTTGTAGGACTATTATGCCCTAGTATTCAACCCAACATTAAAGGAAGAGGAGTCACACAACTTAGAGGAACCAATGATTACTGTGTTGCTTAAAGAATTCATAAATGTGATTAGTAGTGGAATGCCATAAGGGTTGTCATAGATGCACAATATAACCCACTACATGGATTTGATTCTACATTCTAGTTTATTGATTATGGAATGACATGAAGTGAGTCCTCTCATGAGTGCAAAATTGAATAAATAAGTGGAATAATTTATAGAATAAAGTATAATTTGGGAAATTATGATTCCTTGCACAATGTCCATGGTACTTTCACTGAAGAGGGATAAAGAGTGGAGGATGTGTACAAAATCTTATGTGATAAACAAGATTAACATTAAGTATCAATTTCTAATACCATGTAAAGATGATTTGATGGATTATTTGAGAAGAGGATGCTACTTTTCCAAGATATATATTAAGAGAATATATCATTAAATTCATATTTGAGAAGGTGATAAATTGAAGACTACATTCAAAATTAAAGAAGGCTCATATGGGTAGATGACAATGAATAAAACAAGCACATTCATGAGGTTGATGAATGAAGTTTTGAAGTCATTTTGAGTAAATTTTATGTGTGTACGGTTGGATGATATTTTTGTGTTCAATAAGATGGAGGAGAAGCATCTTGCACACCTATAATAGGTCATCATGTAATTGAGGAAGGAGAAATTGTGCATAAACATGAAGAAATGTATGTTCTTGATTTAAAGGAACTTGCATACTTTGGATTCATTATATCTCAAGATGGACTAAAGATGGACTGAGAGAAGGTCAAAGCAATAGTTGAGTGGCTAGAGCCAAAGAGTGCAACAAAGGTTAAGAGTTTCCATGGGTTGACAAGCTTCTACAAATAGTTCATTAGTAACTTCAGTGGGATTTGTGCACCCTTAACTTAGTGCATGAGAAAAGGTGGATGCAATTGGATGATTGGTGTTGCCAAGAGCTTTGAACTCTCAAAGAAGAAGGTGGCTAAGGAGCTCATGTTAGCACTCCTTAACTTTGGGAAAGTATTCAAGGTAGCTTATGATTCCAACATAACCATTATTAATGTTGTGTTGAGTTAGAAAGGTAGACCAATCACTTATTTTAGTGAGAATTTGAACTTGTATACACATAAGTACTCTCAATTACCAAGAATTCTATGTAATAGTGTAATCTTTACACAAGTGGATGCACTACTTGTTACCTGAGCAATTTGTTTTACACACAAATCATCAAGTGCTAAGTTCATAAAAAACTAGGCAAATCTAAACTATAGGCACGTGAGATGGGTAGAATATTTGTAGGGTTACTCCTTTGTAGTGAAGCATTGAGCTAGCAAAACCAACAAGGTTGTAGATGCCTTAAGTAAGAGGCTGGTGTTATTTTCCATGATGACTATTGTGTTAGTGGGCATGGAGTTGATGAAGGATTTATATGCAATAGATATCACATTTTGCAAATGCATGGAGAACATGCATGGAACCATGGACTAGAGCCAGATGCTTATTTAAAGACTACTTTCTGTAAGAGGGATACCTATTTCAAAGACAATAATTATTTATATCTTGTATTTCCACAAGGGAGAACCTTATTCACAAGTAGCATAGTGACAAACTCATAGGTCACTTTGGCATAGATCAGATACATGTCATGTTGGAGGAGAAGTACTAATAGCCCTACTTGTGCAAAGATGTGCATAAATTTGTTGAGTGTTGCAGAACATGTCAAATAATAAAGGGAGTGTCACAAAACATTAGATTGTATAAGACATTGCATATGCCAAATAAACCTTGGGAGGAAGTGTCCATGTATTTTTTTCCTTAGATTGTTGTGCGCAAAGAGAGGCAATGACTCAATTTTTGTGGTTGTTAACAGAATCTTGAAGATGGTGCATTTCATTCCTTTCTAAAAGATAAATGATGAGTTAAAGATTACAAATTTATTCTTCAATGAGGCAATGTGGTTGCATGGGTTGCCATAGAACATTACTTTAGACAAAGATACCAAGTTTCAAGTAGCCATTTCTGGCATAGACTATGGAAGAAATTGTGCATGCAACTCAATTACAATTCTACATATCATCCACAAATAGATAGACATACAAAAATTTCCAATCAAAGTTTTGGTAACTTGCTTAGATATTTGGTTGTTGGCAACTTAGCAAACATCATAGATAGAGACACTGCTGGTATGAGTTAGTTTGGCTGAGCATGATGTTTGATGGTGTTGTCATTGATGACAACAAGAAAAGTAACTAAGATTCAACAAGGTTGGAATAGAGATTTTGGTCCGGCAAAATAGACTTAAGCATTTTGACTAAGTATTGGCAGAGTACAGAGATAATGACAAAGAGATGGTATTTTGATCAGAGTTGGTTCGCAGTTGAAGATCTGGTCTTGTAGTTCTGGTAAGATGTCTATAGTCCTTAGATGATATTGAATATAAAGTTTCAACTTTTGATCATCTCTGGAAGTGTACCTTCAAGTAGCTCTTAAGTCTGGCATGACAGAATATAGTACTGAACAGAGCATAACACCTAAATATTTTGATCTGCATTCCTCTGGTAATAGACATTTTCTTATGTGGTTTTGAGGTGTTGTAAACATTTGTCTGAAGGTCTCAAATCCAAAGTTTCAGATCTTGGAGTCCACCGGAAAGATAGTGATGAGCTACTGAGTATCACTATAAGGTTTGACAGTGTTTGACTGTGACAGGGCATATGTTCTAATGGTCCACATTTTGCCGCAATTGAAATTATGTTATGTGATTCTAGAGTTATGTTCTGAGATGTCTAAAGAGTCTTGGAAATGAATTTGAACAAGTCTTGTGGTCCACATTGAAAGTTGCAATCTTACAGATGGACTAAACTAGTGATAAACAAAGTTTAAGGTCGACTTGATACTTTGATCAATGTGCAGTATGATCTATTGATTGGAACTTTATTCTAAGTGGTTCTATGATTGAAGCCGACATATGAGATTGTGTTGTAAGTGTTAATTGGGTCCGCAAAGTGTTTTGGTGCAAGAATTAGGCCGACAAACTACACAAGGCATAACTACACGTTTCATCTTTGTATGCTGACCTAAGTTGAAGATTGTAAATGTTGTGGATATATATATATATATATATATATATATATATATATATATATATATATATATATATATATATATAAGATTCATTTTGATGTTTGGGTGTGTGTGTTGTGAATACAAAGAAGTAAGTGCGAATATGAATGTGTGTGTGTGACATGCAAAGTCTTGTGATTGTGTAAGGACGACAAGTGTAAAAGAAGAGAGATCTTATAAAAGCAGAGCAATGTGACAGAGCAGAGCAGATGAAGAGTTTTGAATCATTTTTCTAAGCCTCATTGGAACACTATCCATGCATTTGCAGATGCAATCTTAATAGTTCATTTTGACAGTGAGCCTTCCTTTGGATAGTGAGTCCTAAAGGGCAGTGAGCCTCTTGTAATTCAGTATTGTTACTACATAATATATTGTGAGCTAACACTCACCGTGGTTTTTCCCCTTTTTGGGTTTTCCACGTAAAAATCCTAGTGTCTATGTGTTATGTTTTGTGAATGATCATTCTATGTTTGACTTGCTTTAATGTTGTTGAATGGGCAAATGGATTAATGGTTTAATTAGTGAATGGTTTAAGAGAATATTGATTCACCCCCCTCTCAGTATTATGGGTGTTCAACAATTGGTATCAGAGCTTGGTTTCTTGGAAGAAGTCTAACAGCTTAAGGAAGATCTTGGAGATTGAACACATGACAGGTAAAAGGTTTTCTACTCCTCCTAAAGAAATTGATTCAACTGAAACTATAGAAGAAGAATGCATGGTTGTCAGTGAAGAAGAACTCAAAGCTCCTCTTGAAGATTTTGAAAGGACTGAAATAGAAAATAGGGATTTGAAAGAAAATGTCAAGGAAGCAGATGAGTGCATCAGAAAATTGAGGGAACAAGTCAAGAAGTTCAAAGAAAAACATAAGGAAGTTAGTGAACAATTGAGATTAGCAAATGAAATCTTGAATGATCTAAAAGTGAAAATTGAAGATAAAGCAAAAGCAGAAGAAGATCTAAATCAACTAGTGAAAGGCAAATCAGAAGAATGTGCTAAGCTTGAAAAGAAAGTTGGGAACCTGAAGTCAGATTTGGAGAAAGCAAAGAGTTATGAAGAAAAGTTCAAGATAAGTTCTACAAAAGTTGATGAGATGCTTGCTAGCCAGAAGAATTCTAATGATAAAGAAGGCTCGGGGTTTGAGAAAGGTGAAAGTTCTAAAACAGGTCAAGAAAACAATGCTGAGATCAAGAAGGACAAAGAAAAGTAGATGCAGAACCAAAGGAATGGACCTAGAAAATCACCGGTCAGGCAACCAAATGGTCAAAGGTACCCATATTTCAATGGTTATTGTAATTCATGCAATAAGTTTGGTCATAAGGCTACCCAATGTAGAAGCAGAGTGAATCAAAATGTTCCATCTTTTTCCAGTCAGTGCTTTACTTGCAATAAAATAGGTCATAAATCTTTATGAATGTAGAAGTCAGATAAGGAATAGTTACAACAATGGAAGGAATGCTCAAACTTTCAAAGGTAACTAGTTTATATGCAAAAGATTTGGTCATAGAGCTAGTGAATGTAGAATTCAGATAAGAAATGGTTATAACAATGGAAGGAATACTCAATCTTTCAATGGTAAATGTTTTACATGCAATAAATTTAGATATAAGGCTAACCAATGCAGATCTAGGATGAATGGAAGGAACAATGGTCAAAGAAATGTTGTATGCTTCAATTGTAACAGGCCTCGACGTGTTTTAGGGTTCTACAGAAGCAAGAATATGAAGAAGGATAATCAGGAAGAGATGAATAGACCAGCACAAAATGTGGATCCAACAGAAATCAAGAAGGAGATGAACAAGGTGTGGGTTAAGAAGGAAGTTATTGAAGCCAAGAATGAGTCTGTGCTAGGCTCTAGTGCAGATACTTCCTCTAAGAAGTGAATTGGGAGCTCTGGCTTAGGGGGAGCTTTAATGAAATCTTCCGTTCCCCTAGCCACAAAGGTGGTACTAACATCCAACATGAGGATATAAGTTGAAAAATAGTATATCGAAACTTTTAGAGAAAATTCTGGCAGAAAAGATCTTAATGCGAAAGATTGCAGAGCAATTTACATCTACTGTGAGTGACAGAGACTGTGTTGATAGCTTTTTGGAAACAAGCATTTATGGTGATTTAGGTTTTGATGAGAAGATTTTATAAGTGATTTCATTCAAAGGAAATTCACTTTGTATTCAAACTCTCATGCGACCAAGGAGATCCGAGCAATGAATTTAAAGTGAATTCAAGTGTCTGGTGTGAAGAAACCCTAACCAGAAAGTGAAGAACAAGGTGCTTACTGTCTACTCTTTTGAAAAGATTTTGTTGAACTGTAAAGATGTCTACTCCTCAAATAATTGAAATCACTGAAAGGCCTCGACCCAAATTTAAGAAACATCCATTCAAATCCCTAGAAACTGATCCAGATGGTGCATTTTCTGAAGTTCTATATGGTACAATGCATAAATAAGAGATTAGGGTTTACATCCATTCAAATTTGGAAGAGTATGATCATATAAAATTAGGGCAAGTTTATTTGGCTGAGTTGTTTGGTGACAAGTTTGAATTGAAAGAAGAATACAGTGCTCTACATGAGAAGAAATTGGACACATGGATCGAATTTCCCATTTTCTCTAAGGATGCTTGGGTTATGTATGCCCTAAGCAGAATCCATGATGAATTCTTTTGGATGAATGGGTCACATATGATAACTAAGGATGCCATTAAGGCTGTGAAAAGTATGTGTTCCACCAGAACAGTTCTGACACTCAAATCAGTGAAGAACAATACAGTGATGAAGCTAACTGGTACTAAATTTGACAAAAGAGCACTAACTATTAATGACATTAAAGATCTGACAGTGAGATTTGCTTCAATGGTGATTGGGTACAAGGTCTACTTCTTTAACAGGGAGAACTATGTTTCTGCAATATCCATCTATACTACCAATGAAATGGTGAAGAATAATGTTGATTATAATTTGTGTGAGCTGCTCCAACAACAATTGATGGAGAATCTGAAGAGGAAAAAAGATACAAAGTACCCATTCAAATATGGTACTCTGATCATTTGCTTGTTGTTTTACTTCCTGAAAGAATTACCAAGTATGGGTAACATTGCTTGGTTAGATCATTCTCTGGTAGCAGTTCAAATTAGAAAACATCTGCAGAGTTTAGGAGATATTGATAAACAAAATGCAACATTGTGGGGTTACTTTAAGAATTTCCAAAAGAAAATGCAGGCTAGGGCTAGGATCCCTAAAAGGGTTGTGGAGAAATATGAGAAAGAGATTGTGTTTATGGTAGACAAATATAAATGCCTCATGGAGGTAGTAGAACCCATAGCTGTATGGATCCCTACAATGGGATATGAGGTTACAGAGGATATTCTGATTGGCCTAGGTTACCTAATGCTGAGCAAACCAAAGGACCCCGATGAGGAAAGATTTGGAACATTTGAAGAAAAATATCTCAAAGTGCATATGGAACTGAAACAACCTGAAATCAAGAGAAATGTAAGAAAATATGTAGAAGAATTTGCAAAAATTAAAGGTTTTACAAAAGAATAAATAAATGAAGCATGAGCCAATTCTGAGGCCTCTAAGGCTGCAAGTGCTCTGGAAGGTTAGACATCAAAGGCTCTGGAGAAGGAAGAAGAGAAATTTAAACTAGGAAAGCCTACTTCTAGCTCAAGAAGAAGAACAAGAGCCTCCTCCTCTGCTGCAGCTATCTCTAGAAGTTTCAAACCTCTTCCCACTACAGATATTGAGAAAGAAGTACCTGAGAAGAAACCTATAGAGAATAAGAAAAGAAAGAAGACAAAGGCCACAAAAAGAGTGTATGTGAGCCTTGGTGGAGGAGAAGAAGAAGAAGAGACTAAGACTGATGAAGAAATCAAGGCAAAGAAAGCAAAAATAGATAAGCTCTTTGGAAAGGTTAAGGACAAGAAGAAGAAGAAAGGAGAGAAGGCTGAGACCAGAGAAAATGAAGCAATAATATCCTTGGAAGCCACAGTCGATACAATGGCTCAACATGGGAATTTGAAGCCTATTGCTGGTACATATGATGAAAGCTCTAATGGAGACAAGGTGATAATTGAAGCAGTAGCTGTAAGATTTTTGGATAGTCTAGCTAGCATCATGACAACAAGAAAAGAAGGGGCCATGGCCAAAGATGTTGAGATAAAGGAGTATGTTTTATTGAAACTTTGCCCAAATTCACCAGTGAAGAAAAGGTCAAAGTCACTAAGAAGCTTAGTGATAAATTCAAAACAAAGAAAAGGGTCAATAATCTAATGTATGGTGACATTGAGAAACTGGTTAAAGAGACTAAGGGGATAACACTAAGTGTGCTAAATGAACTGCAAATCTCAACTGTGATAGGATGAAGAGGAACAAAATGTTGATGTTGACAATTCCAATACAGTTCCAAATGAGAATATAGAATAGAGTGTGGATCAAGGTGGAACACCTCCTCCTATAAGCTCTAGGCAAGAAGAAGAGATGAAGGAGCCTACCTAGAGAAAAAGAACTCTGAGAAAGCAAAAGTAGTATCTGAGGAAATTGACTCTGAAGGACAAGGTGAGTAGAGAGAAGAAGCAAATGAACAAATGATTGACAACTTTGCTCCAAAAATATAAGGAAATGAACAAGAGCTCATTCAGGAAGATCCTATGGAAAGGCATGATGATGAGGTGTCTCATGAAGAAGATAAAAGAGACACTGCTGAGAAGGAGTCAGTTGACTCCTTGAGAGAGTTTTTGGAGAAGCAAAAGGAAGCTTAGATTTTGACTGCACCTAAGCTATTACAAGGACCAATTAACCTTGCCACAATGTCCCCATTACAAAAACTGAGACTTGGAATAATTTTTAAGACTACGACACAAGAAGAGATATTAAAATCACATATGGAAGATAGTGAGTTGATTGGAGATGCATCAACAATTTTTGAAAAGATTATGCCCAGAATAAAGAGAGATACATCCTTGGCTCCTACTGGATAGTTGAAGAAGCTTATGGAGTCAGTCAACTCTTATTTTGAATCCCTTGAACAAGCTACATAAAAGAAGGTAAGGGAAGAAAATGACAAGAGTTTAGTTGAGCTGAATGATAAATATTCTCAAGACAAAGTTATGTTAGATAAGAGTTTTGAGTATTTAGAAATGGCCATCAAGAAGCTAGCAAACGGTATCAGTTTTGTCTAACATGGCCTGAGAAAACTAAGGATCTGAAGGACAAGATAGATTGTTGAAAAGCCCATATCACTAAAATATCCAAATATTATGATCTAGTGAAAGATGCTATTGGGAATTAAAGGGATACAATTGAAACCATCCATTCTAACATAAATAAGTTGCAGACCCAAAAGGAGGTCATCAAACATAGAATGAGCCAGCTCTGGGAGATAGCGAGCTTCAAGATTGCATCCATGACCAGGCTAGTAGCAGCAACAGATAAGACAAGTAAATCACTGAGGCCCCTGCCACCGTGAAGAAGGTGGAAGAGTTGGTGTCCTAGGTTAATGAGCATATATTAGTTTTGACCAATGCTAAGGTCAAATGGGATGAAGATTTGGTGCAACTGAAGAAGATCTACAAAGATATTCTCCTTAAAAAATAGTAAGCAATTTGATTTCATCTGTATATATGCGGACAATACAAACAATTTTGAATTTTTGGTCACTTGTACATATTTCTGTATCACACACCTTTGCCATTGATGTCAAAGGGGGAGAATTAAGCATGTGAAAAACACAAAAGAAAAATAACTGAAAAATAAGGAGAGAAGCATGAAGTTAGGAGTAGTGTGTAAAGAGTAAGGGGGAGTTGTATGATGGTTTTTCACATCAAGTGTTGCCATCAATGCCAAAGGGGGAGATTGTTGGCAACTTGGCAAACATCATAGATAGAGACACTACTAGTATGAGTTAGTTTGGTTGAGCATGATGTTTGATGGTGTTGTCATTGATGGCAACAAGAAAAGGAACTAAGATTCAACAAGGTTGGAACAGAGATTTTGGTTCGGCAAAATAGACTTAAGCATTTTGAATAAGTATTGGCATAGTACATAGATAGCGACAAAGAGAGTATTTTGATCAGAGTTGGTCTGCAGTTGAAGATCTGGTCTTATGGTTTTGGTAAGATGTCTATAGTCCTTACATGATCTTAAATATAAAGTTTCAACTTTTGATCATCTCTGAAAGTGTACCTTCAAGTAGCCTAAGTCCGGCATGACAAAATACAGTACTGAACAGAGTAGAACACCTAAGTATTTTGGTCTGCATTCCTCTAGTAATAGACATTTTCTTATGTGGTTTTGAGGTGTTGTAAACATTTTTCTGAAGGTCTCAAATCCAAATTTTCAAATCTTGGAGTCCATTGGAAAGATAGTTATGAGCTACTGAATATCGCTATATGATTTGACAATGTTTGACTATGACAGGGCATATGTTCTAATGGTCCGCATTTTGCCGCAAGTTGATATTATGTTCTATGATTCTAGAGTTATGTTATGAGATGTCTGAAGAGTCTTGGATATTAATTTGAGAAAGTCTTGTGGTCCACATTGAAAGTTGCAATCTAACATATGGACTGAACTAGTGATAAACAAAGTGTAAGGCCGACCTGATACTTTGATCAATGTGTGGTATGGTCTATTGATTGGAACTTTATTCTAAATGGTTCTATGATTGAAGCTGACATATGAGATTATGTTGTAAGTGTTAATTGGGTCCACAAAATGTTTTGGTACAAGAATTAGGCCGACAAACTACACAAGGCATAACTACACATTTCATCTTTGTATGCCGAACTAAGTTGAAGATTGTAAATGTTGTGGATATATATATGAGATTCATTTTGGTGTTTGGGTGTGTGTGTTGCAAATATGAAGAAGTAAGTGCGAATATGAATGTGTGTGTGTGCAACATGCAAAGTCTTGTGATTGTGTAAGGGCGACAAGTGCAAAAGAAGATAGATCTTATAAAAGTAGAGTAGTGTGATAGAGCAGAACAAGATGAAGAGTTTTGAATTACTTTTTTGAGCCTCATTGGAACTATATCCATGCATTTGCAAATGGAATCTTAACAGTGAAAGGAAGCTAGGTGTGCATAAATCACTTCCTAAACTAATCTAATGAGGGGAGAGGTATGCAAATTCTTTACAACATTTACAATTGCAACAATATGAAACATATATCAGAGATATTACAGCAGCAAAAACAAAACAAGAATGTAGATAGAGAGAAGTTGACACAAGATGTACGTGGGGAAAACCTTTTCAGGTAAAAAACCCCACACTCTAAAACCTGCACAATCTATTATCTGAAACAGCTACAGTTTACAATACACTTGCAATGCAAGTTCCTCCAAGAGTCTTCAAATGTTGATTCTGGAGTTATTCCAGTAGCATAACAGTACTTGTAAAAACACTATGCAACTACAACTCCAAACTATGCAATATATAGAGATTACAAGGCAAATATTGAGAACATCTTGGGATAGGCGTCCACCTTGGCCACATGGCCATTATCCTGCATCAAAGGACACTTGTCCTTTCTGCAAATACATCCCTTACATCTGTCATACATGGTAGATTTGACTTTCCCAACATAGGAGCGCTCCATGCTAAAAATAAACTATGACATATGCTCTTACGCATCTTATAGTTGTCATAGATTTTCCCAACATAACAACCTTAAATTTTGTAAGAGAATCTGTCATACAATGCTAAATATAGCATATTCCTCTTACAACATGTCATAGCCCAACTTGGGCCTCCAAAGATGCCTTTCTCTCATGCAAATATCCTCACCGACACTTGTCACCACTTGTCATAGGAATCTCCAAACTTGGGTCTTACGCGTCATAGATTCTGTCATATGGAATATTGTCTTCCACACACCACAAGATGCTGACACATGGCATATTAGTGCCACCTCAAATGGGATGCCCAAATCCATGTAGGTTTGACTTGAGCATGCAAGTCACATTCCAAGTAAGATGACATGTCACCGTGCCACCTCAACTATGTGACCAAACTGAATGTGCAAGTAATTACAACATTAGGAAATAAATATATATGCAAATAAATAAACAATGCTAGGAATTTGCAAAGGTTGAGACACCTTAATTCCCAACAAATAGTTCATTTTGGCTGTGGGCCATCCTTCACTTTCTTTCATTATGGCAGTGAGCCTGTATGCAGTGAGCATCCTTCTTTGGACAGTGAGTCCTTAAGGGTAGTGAGCCTCTTGTAATTTGGTATTGTTACTACATGATATATTGTGAGCTAACACTCACCGTGGTTTTTCCATTTTTAGGTTTTCCATGTAAAAATCTTGGTGTCTATGTGTTATGTTTTGTGATTGATCATTCTATGTTTTACTTGCTTTAATGTTGTTGAATGGGCAAATGGATTAATGGTTTAATTAGTGAATGGTTTAAGAGAATATTGATTCACCTCCCCCTCTCAGTATTCTGGGTGTTCAACATTGGTAATAGAGAATCCTACACAATGGGACTCTATGTTGGCACATTCAAAGTTTGCATACAACAATTTGATGAATAGGTCTATAGGACAGATGTCATTTCAAGTGGAAAATGGAATGTATTTGCAAGGTGTCAAAAATCTATTGTAGGTCGAACCTATGATAATCACATAAGTGTAGAAGTTGAGGAATTCATGCAACACATCAAGAAGGTTCATGTACAAGACAATAAGCATATAGAGGAGAGAAACACAAAGTCCAAGATACACACAGATGAGTGTCAGAGGAGAAGACTTACTTAGAGGGGGATTTGGTCATAGTGCATATGAGGAAAGAGTGGTTCCATAAGGAAATTTATTAAAAAATGAATCCTAATGTAAGACCAAAAATTACATACTTTGCAATTTCCTTTGTTGCATTTTGCACTCATTTTAGTCATCCCGTTGCATGTGTGTTTTGATCCATTTTTGTACCTTCCTTCCCATTTTCCCTAGCCTTGTCCTAGCTTTCCTATGTCATCTTGTCCCCTTTTGTGTGTTTATGCTTTTGATTTATTATTTATTTATTTTCTTCATGTCCCAGGTGTTTTTCCTCTCTTCATGACCCCTCACACCTCTTTACTTTCCATCATTTTGTCCTTTTAATCAAATTATTTAATGAGATCCTATGCCTTAAATATAGTGCAACAATGAACTTGTATCTCCTAAAAACTTAAATTTTAAACCTCTTCATGATTGGGAACCACCACCCTTGGGTGGAAAATCTTCCCTTTCATTTGTCCTAGGAAATTAAGCTTCCTCAGACCTCAGGATGTCTCCCACACTTGGGCATAGGAGTCAGGAAACATCCACATCCTCCAATCATGATAATTTTTTCACAACACACTCATTTAATCTTGACTAGTATGGTAAACTAAGTTTCCATCCTAAATTCCCTCTTAAATGTTATAAAACAAGCCTCCCAATCTCATTTTTTATAACTAAAACAACAATGTTTTACCTTAAGAGTAATTTTTTGAGAAATAGTTTCCAAATAAGTGAGGCTATGTTAGTGACTAGAGCATTTATATATAGTGAGTAAACTTTTAGTTGGAATGTATTACAATTTTTTTTATCACCACAGTAGCCTCTATAGCTAAATCAATCAATCATGGTATACTATTTCTTTGTTTTTGTGCTACCTAGCTTAGGTTTATTATTATGATAGTTTGATTTTAGCTTCATTTTAACTTATAATATACATGAACCCTCTCCTTCACCATCTAATATATCCCTCCCCATCCATTTACATCAACATCCATACCTATTTTTCCATTCTTTTCTTGTCCCCATCCTCTCCTAGCTCCATTGCATGCGTAGGTCACCATAGCTTCAATTTTTGTTTACATTTTGCATCCTAGATCTCAAATCCTACTTGCATATTAGTGATTTTAGTCCCTATATTAGTTATTTTTGGTTTTTCATTAGAGTTGTACCTTTTTATTTCCATTTGTTTCCCTTTTTCCTTCACCCATCACCCTATTCCCATTGCAAAACCTAGAAGACCTAGTTTTGGTTTTCCTTATATTTCTGCCTCACAACCCAACATATCTCATATGAACTAAGTGTGTCTTAGTCCTAGTATATATATCTTCCCATCCAAACCATCCTTGTTGATTTTTGTTATAATTTGCATAATTTTTGTCATCTCCCAAGAACCACTTTATCAACCTCTCTTGCATCACCTCCTAGTTACCAATACACTTAAGATTTACTATTTATACTTATAATAGATGTGTTTTATTTGCATGAAGTTGTTTATCAAAATTAGATTGGTATTTAGGTTGTGGATCCAATCTTGAAATCCCACAAGCGAGATAATTGAGGTAGAACCCCATTTAACCATTTATTTTGTAGTTGTTTCCTCCTAGGATATTTGTGATTATAGGTCAATTTGAGGGGAAATAGTGAAGAATCCAACAAAGTGCCAGTTTAGAGAAGTGATTTGAAGTATGAGAAGAACCTCTCTACAATTTTTTAGGCCAAACAGAGACAATGGACTTCTCCTCAATCTTGGACACACCCTTGAACTTCTCCCCAGTCTTGGGCATAGTACTAAGTGCACCCCTAGACTTCTCCTTAATGGTGGGTGCACTAGCTCCAAGAGGTAAAGTCCCAACCTTAGAATTCAATTAAATTTGCTTTGTAACCTTTTGGTGGTTTGTAGATGCTAGTTTTGGGGTGTCCCATTCCAAAAATTAGGTGTATCTCTTCACATTTATGTTTTTGTGTGGTTTCTAGTGTATTTGAGTCAATTTGACACTTATCTTACCATTTTAATCCAAGTTTTATTCATTTTATAACACATGTCCATATTGAGTTTTGATTAGAAGTAGATTTTGAACATACCCAAAACATTTGAAGCCCTTGTGACCTCAAGGAATTCACCTTGATCCCAAACTTCTTAATGGTGGATGCACCTACTCTAGGAGGTGAAGTCCCAAGCTCAAAAATTGATGAAATTTAGTTTGGATCCTCTATAGACAGTGCTAAGCCCAATTAATCCAAAAATTCCTAGTCTTTTTAGGTGCATTTGTGTCCATTTCTTTGTTGTTTTATTTTTCTTATCTAGGTAGTATTTGTTCGTTCTTATTTTCTGTCACTTGTGTGCATGTTGTTAGTCGTAGATCAGATTCAACTTCTATTATTATGTGTTAGTGTAGGAAAATGCTAAATTAACTTATTCATAATTACATTAATACTTAACAACAAAACTAAAAAGAATGTTGCTTTTCTTGTTCTTTCATCCAAGAAGATAGGTCCATCTTGAGTCTTGCACATATTTTAAAAAAACATATGAGATTGAGCTACCAAAAGGTTTGGATATCTCTCTTATATTTAATGTCTTTGATTTATATTCCTACCATGCACCAAAATGAATAGGATGCCATGGAACCATATAGAGTACAGTATTAGAGAAAACAAATGCCTAAAAAGTAGTGAGAAGAAATTGTGTAGATTTTAGATCTGTGTGCTAGCAAGAAAACTTGGTAGAGTGAGTACAAATAATATCTTATTTTTTAGGAAGGTAAAGAATTTGAAGATGTTTTATGGATTTCTAAAGTAGAAGTAAGCTGACTTGGATGGCCAAATCAGTCTTCTATCTAATCCTAATTATGAGCAATATGCTCACAACCTTTTCACTTCGGGTATTTGATGTAGGAGTATCCTAGGGTTCAAGAAATCTTAAAATATTTCTTTCTTTGTTTCTTGGTTTTAGTTTTTCATGCAAATATCATCTTGCACATGCTTGTGTATTTTTGTGTTAATGCATATTTGGTAAGGACAATTTTATTGTGAAAGAACTTGCACAACTTTTCTCTTTTGCTTAGTTTGTTCTTTATGCAAAATCCAGTTGGACTAAGTTATTCTGTGTGCCTTGCACAAGCTTGGGATGAGCACAACTTGACCTACACACTAACACACAAGCTCCTACATGACCATTGCAATCTTCAACATTACCGTACTAGTCGGTAGATGGTTTTTGATTATCATGCAAGTCTTTGTGCAAGCCTCTAATTATTATGCAAGCCTTTATGCCATTGTACAGTTTCAATGCAACTCATGCACAATGATTGAATATAAATTTCAAATGACACCAACTGGTTGATTATCTTTACACATAATATTTTCTTGTTATGTATTGCTACTATGCATTTTCACACATTTATACTATGTTTACAACTTTGCATAGGGCTCACGAGCATATTTTTCAATTAAATCTATGAGTGGTTATTTCTAAATCCCACCAGTTCCATCAATTACTCTCATTAGATGACTAAAAATTGATCAAAAGCTCATTTATTGACAATAGATTTACTTCTTCTAGATTTTGAATCATCCTTTGAGTTCCAATTACACTCACTTCTTGAAGTGACAGTTACACCAAATCGACAAGACTCGACATAATTGATGAAGTCCAAGAGTCACTCACAATCTATTATATAAGCATGGATTTTCAAGAAGAATAGGATAGATTTTTTGGGTTTTGAGTTTGAGGATAGAGAAAGCTCTTGTATAGAGAACTAGAGAGGGCATATTTGAGTTTTAGATTTGGGTAGATTGTAATGTAGACTCTTTGTTTAAATTGGATGTTTCTCATTGGGTTGGGTAGCTAAGATTGTTGGGTTCCATATTTAGGAGTGGCCCATAGTTGTATAATTATTCTATAGGTTAATAGAGTTTGCATGTTTATGAATATTCATATTTCTTCTAATTGATTCTATTTTATACTCTACACATTTGTCATCTAGTTATTCATTTGACTCACTTATAGTACTACATCACTTTTTGCATTCTACATGTGAGAGTCTCTAATGGACTCAAGAGACCAGGATCACTTGCAAAACCTGATATTTACCTTCTACAAGGAAAAAAGTGCAAGAGACTAATATTGCACAATATGGATGCAATTAATGAATTGGAATTGGAATAAATTACATATGACAACTTGATTTTATGTGAGCAAGATAAGAAAACCTAAAAAGACTTAAAAGCTCCAAGTCAACTTAATAAAGTGTAATTAATTATTTAATTACACCAACACTACATGGCATGTCATTAATCTTATTCAAACACAGTTCAATCGGTACACATGGCCTAATGACAATCAAGATAAGTAATGGATTTCTCCACTTGATAGCAAACTGTATTGGTGCTTTTAAGCAACACCTAGTCTGGGTACACACAACTAAAAAGGTCTCTAAAGGACAAGGGCATAACATTTAAGGTTGTCAATGTAGGATTAGGGTTGCGCAGAGGTTTAGGGCTACAAATATCAAGATTAGGGCTACTTGTACAATTTTGACCCTTGATAGTGCACAATTCATATTCCTATTTATCAAATCCCCACTAATGGAGATATGATAGCAAATTTTTGAGATGATTCATAAAGTGCACATTATAATAGAATATTCCTCATCATACATAGAGCTAAGAGTATCTATCTTTCTTTGTCAATTTCATTATATATTTCCATGCTTATCTAGACTAAACTCCTTATCTAAAATAATTAATTTATTAGCCTAGATATTCAATATAAAGTGTATTTATTCCTCTACAAATTAAAAGTGTGAATCATAATACAATTGGTATGTACATGCATGTATATTATCATTAGTCAAAGTGAAAAAACTATTATAACAAACCCGCATCATGAAGACGAAAATACTTTGGAGAGTAATTTTTTGGCTTTTGTTTTAACATGAATATTCTTTATACTTTGTTGATTTAGTCTCCTTTACTGAGTATGTGTTTGTCATTATATTCCCTTAATTTTAATTATATATTAACAAAAAATAATCTCTTTTTATGAATAAGTATCTATAATATTATTTTAGAAAAGAGATATATTACACTAATTCCCCAAAAGCAGATAGAATTGAACTCACAAAATTATAGAATATATTTTATATTAAATTTAAAAATATGGTCCCACTAAGTATAATATCTTCTCAAAAAGTACTCTTACCATATATTATAATCATAATTCAATACAATTAATTTTTCTAGAATATAAATTAATTATATATATCTTTACAATTGAAGTAACCTGTTGAGAATATTTAAGGCAAAGATTGATACATTGCCCCACATAGATTCATTGATGTGCAAGAAAGGAAAATGCAGCAATCAAGGGCAAATAGAATTTAATGAACACTTCAACTCTCCCTCCATAAAGTAGCCACCACAAATGGGTAACATATCTTGCTTTACAAGGCCAAAGAGAATAAAAGGACACTTTGAATAGTAGATATTGTCTTTGACATTTGATGCCCATATTTTTCATTCATCCATAATGTCTACAAAATCACATTTTATTCCAAGTGGAAAAACACTAAAAATGTCCTTTCAAAAATCATGATTTCCTTCATATGAGACGAAGAAACAAACGTTGAGTGGAAAGTATTTGACTTTGTAATACTTAAATATTTCAATCTCGTTGACAAATATTTTCAACTAGTATATTTTGCCGTTATAATTCTATCTAAAGGGGGTTTTAACCTATTCCTCCACTCGTTTGTAGATACAAGATGCTAAAGTTAATGGGCCATGATGGAAGACAATCAATAATGTCTTCTAACCCTTTTTCATTAAGGGGTTGAGAAAATATGGTGTACGGTTTCAGGCAGTACCCAAATGACCTTCTAGTTTTCAACCTTTGTTCAATTTATGTTGGCCATGCCACTTGCTTTATTTTTTATAATGTTGCTCATTCATGTCAAGTTTCCATGGCACTTTTAATAATACTTAAAACATTTATACTCAAGTGTAGTGGAAGTACATGGGAATAAAGAGTTTTATAGGCTATAAGTTAATTTTTTTTTTGTTGAGATGTTTTATAATACTTTTGATCATTTTTGCGACTGTTAGTATTGGGAGCATGAATTAAAGTTGTATGAATAATCGACCTCTTTTGACTAAGAGTCAAGGGTTGAGGGGTATCTATTCGATCAAAGGTGCCGGGGGTGTGATCCCAACCTCATCCCTTTAAAGTGTCACATGCCTTTCACTTGTATCACTGGTGGACTCTTTGTGAGTCATTCAACTTCACCAAAATACCAAGGGCCACTTGACTTAAGTTAATATTTCACTTGTATGGGAAAATGGTTATGTTATAGTTAGTGTATATTTAATTTATTTATTTTATAATAGTGCAATTTGCATACTCATGTCAATTCTCATGTCAATTCTCATTTAGTTTTGAGCCCATTTTTATGGAAGGTCTTCATACAATTACATATCGACAAATGACATACTTTTGTGCAAAGTTGGGTTTATTTCTTGATCCTTTACCCATCCCCATTTACACATATTTCTAGACATTCCACCTTATCCTATCCCCATTTACATGTACTCTTATATATTCACTATTATCAATCATTTATTACACCTATCCTTGTGCATTTACATTCATATACACATTGTCAATCTTGAGATTCACATCTCCTTAACCTAGGTCAATCCTGTGATGTGTGGGTTCACTCCCGCACCACGTGGAATTGATCCTTGTAATTCTAAAATTCAAATTCAAACTTCGTCGATTCCTTCCTTTTTCACTAGCCATTGTGAGATGACTATATACATGTTTGTGCAATTTATTGCCATGCCTTGATATTTTAAGACATTAAATGCATAATTAATTCATAGGTTGGAATTCAAGCATTATCCAAAAATCCTACACATTATAAGGAGAATCATTCTAAGAACACTTCATTTTGGAGCACTAAAAAGAACTGTAATGTGCATCAAATTCATCGATGACACCTACATGCCTAAGATTGTTGTCTTCACTATTCTTGCATGACCATAAAATTGGTCTAATTAAATGATGATTCTAGAAATACAACAAAATTCTAACAATAATTACATTTTAACAGTAAAAACACCAAAACGTGTATACCATTCTTCAACCATTGAACCGAAATACATAAGAATCTTCCTTTAAAAGGAAATCAACCACTCACCCACTATCTAACATAATTAAGATCCACCAAAAAAGTAGTCAGACTAAAAAACTACCTAGAGCAACCAAAATTCTTAAATTTAGCAAACTATTATTTTTATAAATTTTGCATTTAAGCATAGATTGACCTAAAAATCAACCCATAACTCCTATGTAACTTAATGAGTCTTGAGAGTGATCTTCAACCCAAGATCACACTCATACACTAAATTATTAAATATGGAAAATTCTACAAAAATTGGAAAAAATATTAAATTACAATTTTAAAGCCCTATATGGCTAAATTTGGTCCCTAAAATGGTCAAAGTAGGTTGTAACTAACTAGGGCTGAATATTAGGACATACAGCTCTCTAAGCTCTTCAATTTGAAAAAAATGGGCTACGCCGACTACCTAGATCAAAAGTTATGGTATTCAAAACTTATGCTCTCACATCATTAAAGGAGGTCAACCTAGGATGTAATGCCCCAACTATTACACGTGGACATTAATGGACAAACATAGGATGGACCAATTTTTCACGATGCAAATGTAACACCCACATGTCACAATTGCACACTCAAGCACGAAAAATCACCCAAGTGCCACACAAAGACACTAGAGAGAAGGTGGAATAAGACACGCTTCTCCAAAAGATGAGAACAAATTGTTGAACACCCAAGATACTGAGAGGGGGGGTGAATCAGTATTCTATTAAAAATTTTACTTGTTAAACTAATAATCCATTTACCACATGCAATAACCAAGCAGATTAAACATAACATAAATAACCACAATCCATCACACATGAACACCTGGATTTTTATGTGGAAAACCCAAAACTAGGAAAAACCATGGTGAGTGTTAGCTCACAATATATTATGTAGGAACAATACCGAATTACAAGAAGGCTCACTACCTTAGGGGTCACTGCCCAAAGAAATGCTCACTGCAAGAATGGCTCACTACCAGAACAGGCTACTGCCTAGAGAAAGAAAGAAGAAAGAAGAATGGCTCACTGCTAGGTTGAACTGCTCAGATTGCATCTACACATGCATGGTTACAGTTCCAATGAAGCTCAAAACACTGTCTCAAAACTCTTCATGTTGACGGCTCTGTTTCGCTACTCTGCTTTTACATGAGAACAAGATCTCTCTTCTTCTGCTCTTATCGCCTCCACACAATCGCCTTACTTCGCATGTCACACACTTACATTCGCATGACATTTTCCAAACACCAAATTTAATCCCATATATATATCCGCAACAATCAAAAACTTCATATTAGGTCGGCCTAATAAGATGCAGCATGTGGTCATGCCTTATGTACTTTGTCACCCAAATTCATTCACCAAAACTCACAGCGAACCCAAACAACTTTTGAAATACCTTCTCATATGTCAGCCTCAACTATTCCACCACGTAGGATTAAGTTCTAAACAATAGAACTTACCACATACAAATTAAACTTGTCATGTCAGCCTCCAATACAAACTGCCACTGGTTCAGTTCATCTGTCAGACTGGAACTTTTACTGCAGATCATAACACTTGCTCAAACTCATATTAGAGACTCTTTAGACATCATAAATCATGCCTTTAGAACCACAAAGCAAAATCTCCTTTCGTGGCAAAATGCAGACCCCAAGAACACATGCCCTATCACAGTCAAACACTGTAGCAATACTTAGCAGCTTGTAATTATCTTTCTGGTGGACTTCAAAAACTGAAACTCTAGATTTAGACACTTCATACAAGTGTTTACAACACCTTAAAATCACATAATGAAATATGAAATACCAGAGGAATGCAAACCAAATCAATTAAGTGTTTTGCTCTGAATATCACTGTGTTCTGCTCTGCCGAACTTAGGCTATTTGAAGATATGATTTTGGTGCTTATCAAGAGATAAAAACTTGGATGTAAGATCTTCTATGGACTACAGACAAGATATTAGAACCTCATGATCTGATCTCCAATTGCGGACCAATACCAATCATTATATTGTCTCTCTGTCATTGTCTCTTGTGTACTGCCAACACTTAGCCAAAATGACTAATTCTTCTTCACTGGACCAAAACCTCTATTCTAACCTTGTTCCTTTTCTTGTTGCCATCAATGACAACACCGTCATGCACACTCATTCATCATCATACCAAGTTGCCAACAATCTCCCCCTTTGGCATTGATGGCAACACTTGATGTGAAAAACTATTAAAACTCCCCCTTTCTCTTTACACACTGCTCCCCCTATCTTCATGCTTCTCTTATTATTTTTCAAATGTTCTTCACATGCCTCATTTCTTCTCCCCCTTTGACATCAATGGAAAAGGTGTATGATACAAAGATATGTACAAGTTGCCAAAATTTCAAAACTATTTTTCTACTTTCCGCATATATACAAGTGAAATCAAAATGCTTACTGTTGTTCTGGGAGAACATCTTTATAGATCTTTTTTAGTTGCACCACTTCTTCATCCCAACTGGTCTTAGCATCACTCAAAATTAGTATGTGCCCATTAATTTGGGACACCAACTCTTCTGCTTTCTTTACAGTAGCAGGGGCCTTAGTGATTTGCCTAGTCTTATCTGCTGCTGCTACTAGCTTGGTTAGGGATGCAATCTTGAAGCTTGCTACCTCCCAGAGATGGCTCATTCTATGCTTTATGACCTCCCTCTGGGTCTGCAACTTATGTATATTCGAATGAATAGTCTCAACTTCTGCCCTCTGATTGCCAATAGCATCTTTTGTCAGGTCATAAGTTCTTGATATCTTCATTATTTGAGCTTCCCATCTATCTATTTTATCATTTATGTCCTTACTCTTATATGGCCATGTAAGATAAAATTGATATAGTTCACTAGCTTCCTTAAGGGCCAACTGTGCATACTCTACACTTTTATCTAATAGAATTTTATCTTGAGCAAATTTGTCAGTAAGCTCAACTAACCTTTTGTCATCAATCTTTACCCTTACTTTCTTTTCTGTAACTTGTTCCAGGGACTCAAAATGAGAATTGATTGATTGCATTAACTTTTTCATTTGGGTAGCAGGGGCCAAGGATGTATCTCTCCTTATTCCAGGCATTAACTTTTCAAAAATTGTTGATACATCTTCAATCAACTCACTATCCTCTATATGAGACTTCAACATTTCTTCTTGTGCAGTAGCTTGAAAGATTGTCCCAAGTCTTAGTTTCTGTAGAGGGAACATTGTAGCAAGGTTGATAGGTCCTTGCAATAGCTTAGGTGTAATCAAAATTTGAGCTTCCTTATGTTTCTCTAAAAACTCTCTCACAGAGTAAGTAGTGTCTCTGTTCTCTCCAACTTGAGATGCCTCAACATCTTGTCTTTCCGGAGGTTGATCTTGAATGTTTTGTTGTTCATTTCCTTCCAGTCTTGGGACAAGATTATCCATTACTTGTTCATTTGTTTCTTCTCTTTGCTCTTCTTGTCTCTTAGGGATATTCTCTTCTGGAGCTGTCATTGCTTCTTCAGACTTCTTTTCTCCCTCAGATTCTTTTATTTCTTCATCTTGTCCAGTACTTACCGGAGGCACTATTCTAGTTTGATCCATCCCATGTTTTGTATTCATTTCTTCTTCATTTCCTGTGTTCACAGTCTTTTCTTCTTTCTTCTTCTTCTTCTTATCCTTAGCCTTTATGGAGGGCTTCTCAGAAGTGGCTTCATCTATTTTTGCCCTTTTTGCTTTAACTTCCTCATCTGTTTCTATTTCCTCTTCTTCTTCTCCTTCACCAAGGCTCACATACATTCTTTTTGTGGCCTTTGCTTTCTTTCTTTTCTTCTTCTCTTTCAGCTTCTTCTTTTGCACTTGCTCTTCAATGTCTGCAGACTCTGCCTTTTCTTTCTCAGGTCCGAAGCTCTTGGAGGTAGATGTTGCGGAGGTTGAGGCTCTTATTCTTCTCCTAGAGCTAGATGTAGGCTTTTCTTTTTCAGATTTCTCCTTTTTCTTCTCTGGAGCACTTAATGTTTGTTCTACCGGAGTGCTTGCAGCCTTTGCTGCCTCTACCTTGGCTCTTGCTTCACTTATTTGTTCATCTATAAATCCTTGGCTTTTAACAAATTTATTTACCATTTTCATTGCATTCTTCTTGATTTCTGGTTGTTTTTGTTCCATAAACACTTTGAGAGACAATTCTTCAAATGTTCCAAATCTTCCCTCCTTAGGGTCTTTAGGTTTGCTTAGCATTAAATCAGCCAATCCAGTCAAAACTTCCTCTGTGACTTCATATCCCATGGATGGGACCCATACAGTTCTTGGTTCTACAGCCTCCATAAAGCATTTATCCTTGTCCACCATGAACACAATATCCTTTTTATATTTCTCCACAACTTTTTCAGGGATTCTAGCCCTAGCCTACATTTTCTTTTGGAAATTCTTGAAATAACCCCATAGAGCTGCACTTTGTTTATCAGCATTTCCTAAACTCTGTAGATGATTTCTAATTTGTGCAGCTACTGGTGAATGACCAATCCGACCAATATTATCCATACCTGGTAACTCCCTTAGAAAATAGAAGAATAGATAGATGATTAGAGTTCCATACTTGAAGGGATATTTTGTGTCCTTTGCCCTTTTTAGGTTCTCCATTAGTTGTTTTTGGAGAAATTCACATAGATCATAATCTGTGTTGTTCTTAACCATATCATGTGCTGTATATATGGATATTGTAGAAACTGAGTTCTCCCTGTTGGAGAAATAGATCTTGTAACCAATGACCTTTGATACAAATATCACAGCTAGATCCACAATATCATTTACAGTTAATGCTCTTTTATCAAATTTCACACCTGTCAACTGCATTACTGTGTTGTTCTACATAGACTTCAATTCTGGAACCTTTCTGGTGGAACACATGCCAGTAACTGCTTTGATGGCATCCTTTGTTATCATGTAAGGCACATCAAGCCAAAAAAACTCATCATGAATCCTGCTCAAGACATACCTAACCCAGGCATCATCCAGGACCATAGGAAAATCCAACCATGTATCCAATTTCTTCTCAACGAGGGCACTATATTCTTCTTTCAGCTCAAATTTGTCATCAGTCAGTTCCTTCAGATAAATTTCCCCTAATTTTCCATGGTCATTTTCATCTAGGTTTGCATGTATATATGCCCTAACATCTTCCGTATGCATAACACCATGCAGAATCTCAGAAAATGTGTCATCTGGATCAATCTCTAATGATTTAAAGGGGTACTTTTTGAACTTAGGGTGAGGCTTTTCTGTTATCTCAACTACTTGAGGAGTATACATCTTTACAAAAAATTTTCAAGAGAGATAGTTGTAAATACATTTTGTTTCTAGTTAGGGTTTCTTTGCACCAATCACTGAACACTTGGATTTGCCTTAGCTCGCTTCTTAGATCTCTTTAGTCGCTTGAAGGTTTGAAAGCAAAGTGATTTTTCTTTCAAATGAATTCCTTATATCCTCTTTTCTTCAGGATTCAATCGTCATAAATGCTTATTTTAAAAAGTTGTCAAACCCTTATTCTGCCACCTACACTCGATTTAAATTGCTCCGCAATCCACCGCATTAGGTTCTTTTCTACCAGAATCTTTTCCAAAAGATCTGTCATTCTGTCTTACATCTCATATCTTCGTGCTAGATATCAGCACCACACTTCTGGCTGGGGGAATAAGATTTTACATTTAAGCTCCTCCTGAGCTAGAGTTCTCAATTTACTTCTTAGAGGAAGTACCAGCACCAAAATCTGGTGCAGACTCATCCTTGACTTCCTGCACTTCCTTCTTAACCCAAATTTGATTCATCTCCTTCTTGATCTCTGCTAGATTTGCCTTTTGTACCAATTTCTTCATCCCTGCCTGATTATCCTTCTTCATATTCTTGCTTCTGCAGAATCTTGCAATATGTCTAGGCCTATTGCAATTGAAGCATACAACATTTCTCTGTCTATTGTTCCTTTTGTTCTTTCTTGATTTGCATTGATTATCCTTGTGCCAAATCTATTGCATTCTAAACAATTCCCATTGAAAGATTGAGCATTCCTTCCATTATTATTATAGTTGTTCCTTATTTGACTTCTGCATTCACCAACTCTATGACCAAACCTCTTGCATACAAAGTAGTTACCTTTGAAAGTTTGAACATTCCTTCCATTGTTGTAACCATTTCTTATCTGACTTTTGCATTCATTAGCTTTATGACCTACTTTATTGCAAGTGAAACACTGACCAGAGAATGATGGAATGATTCACTCTGCTCCTACATTGAGTAGCCTTATGACCAAACTTATTGCATGCATTACAATAACCACTGAAAGAAGGGTACCTTTGAGAATTGAGCTACCTGACTGGTGGTCTTCTAGGTTTGTTCCTTTGATTCCTAATCTATCTGCCTTTGTCCTTAATTTCAGTATTCTTTTCTTGACTTGTTTTAGAACTTTCACCTTTCTCAAATCCCAAGCCTTCTTTGTCATCAGGACTCTTTTGACTTGCAAGTATTCTATTAAGTCGGGTAGCACTTGCTCTAAATTTATCTTACTGAATCCATGCCTGTTTCAGATTAGCTTTTAGATCCACAACTTCTTGTTCAAGCTTTGTGCAGTCTTCAGTTTTGCTTTTCACCAATTGATTTAGGTCTTCTTCTGCTTTTGCTCTTTTTACAACTTCCACTTTCAGATCATTCAAGGAGTCATTTGGAGATATCAATTGTTCACTAACCTCCTTATATTTTTCTTTGAACCTTTTGACTTCCTCCCTCAATTTCTTGATGCACTCGTCTTCTTCCTTGACATTATCTTTCAGATCCCTATTTTCTAATTCAACCTTTTCAAGATCTTCAAGGGCAATCTTGAGTTCTTCGTTGACAAGCATGCATTCTTCTTCTTTAGTTTCAGTTGAATCAATTTCTTCAGGAGGAGTAGGATGCCTTTTACCTGCCATGTGTTCAATCTCCAAGATCTTCCTCAAGTTGTTAGACTTCTTCTAAGGAACTAGGCTCTGATACCAATTGTTGAACACCCAAGATATTGAGAGGGGGGATGAATCAATATTCTATTAAAACTTTTACTTATTAAACTAATAATCCATTTACCACATGCAATAACCAAGTAGATTAAACATAACATAAATAACCGCAATCCATCACACATGAACACTAGGATTTTTACGTGGAAAACCCAAAACTGGGAAAAACCACGATGAGTGTTAGCTCACAATATATTATGTAGGAACAATACCAAATTACGAGAAGGCTCATTGCCCAAAGAAATGCTCACTGCAAGAATGGCTCACTACGAGAATAGGCTCATTGCCTAGAGAAAGAACAAAGAAAGAAGAAAGGCTCACTGCCAGGTTGAACTGCTTAGATTGCATCTACACATGCATGGTTACAGTTCCAATGAAGCTCAAAACACTGTCTCAAAACTCTTCATGTTGACTACTCTGTTTCACTGCTCTGCTTTTACATGAGAACAAGATCTCTCTTCTTCTGCTCTTATCACCTCCACACAATCACCTTATTTCACATGTCGCACACTTACATTTGCATGACATTTCTCAAACACCGAATTCAATCCCATATATATATCCGCAAAAATCAAAAACTTCATATTAGGTCGGCCTAATAAGATGCAGCGTGTGGTCATGCCTTATGTTCTCTGTCGCCGAAATTCATTCACCAAAAATCACAGTGGACCCAAACAACTTTTGAAATACCTTCTCATATGTCGGACTCAACTATTCCACCACTTAGGATTAAGTTCTAAACAATAGAACTTACCGCATACAAATTAAACTTGTCATGTCAGCCTGCAATACAAATTGCCACTAGTTCAGTTCATCTGTCAGACTGGAACTTTTATTGCAGATCATAACACTTGTTCAAACTCATATCAGAGACTCTTTAGACATCATAGATCATGCCTTCAGAACTGTAAAGAAAAATCTCCTTTTGCGGAAAAATGCAGACCCCAAGAACACATGCCCTATCACAGTCAAATACATTTGTCAAACATTGTAGCGATACTCAACAACTTGTAATTATCTTTCCAGTGGACTTCAGAACCTGAAACTCTGTATTTAGACACTTCATACAAGTGTTTACAACACCTTAAAACCACATAACAAAATATGTAATATTGGAGGAATGCAGACTAAATCAATTGAGTGTTCTGCTCTGAATATCACTGTGTTCTACTCTGCCAGACTTAGGTTGTTTGAAGATATGCTTCTAGTACTTAACAATGGCTAAAAAATTGGATATAAGATCTTCTATGGACTACAGACAACATACCCAAACTGCATGATCAGATCTCCAACTGCGAATCAATACCAATCATTATATTGTCTCTCTGTCGCTGTCTCTTGTGTACTGCCAACACTTAGCCAAAATGACTAAGTCTTCTTCACCGGACCAAAACCTCTATTCTAACCTTATTCATTTTCTTTTTGCCATCAATGACAACACCATCATGCACAATCATTCATCATCATACCAAGTTGCCAACACAAACAACATCAAAAAATGTCCCACAAGTGAAGCAATGTCGTCAAATGGCTACGAGCTGAAGGAGGGGTTGACTACAACACCTCACCAAAACGATACATCCAAAAGGATCCAAATCAAATGGAATCCACTCATACATGAAAACAACATGCTATCCAATAAAAAAAGCATGAAATAGATCAAATATAGAATTATAACCATTTTCCAAAATGCTAGCATACAAGCCAAAAAAGAGAAACTCCAAATGGAATGCCACGCTCGTTTGACACCAACGTCGAATCAGGCCAAAACTAATAATGGAAATCTCAATCATAATGTGGGCACAATACAACCCAATCTATAAACATAGCATAATATAAGTACATCATATAAAATGGAGGACTCCAACATTCCCATTTAACCATTTCCAACACAAGAGATACTAATACAAAATGATAAATTCCATCTAAAACATGATTCGATTTTCAACCAAATGACATCATAAAATTACAACATGGTGGAGGCTACTTCCAAAACATGGAAGGATCACACTCCAATGAATAAAATAATACAAAGATCAATATACATCTTAATAAACCACCTCCAAAATGGCCCCGTAGGCACATAGTACAATATAGTCAGATGTCTCAGAATGAACAAAGAAACATCTAGCTCCTGCAAGATCAGCTTGAGGACCAATGGGGAAATTTTGCCCACCACCCTACCATATTACCATCGTTGAGTGCAATAGATGTCTATGCCACTCTAGGCAACCCCTGAGCTACGGAGAAGATCATGGCAACACCGCTATCCAAGCCATAACTCACACATCCAAGGAATACATGGCAACACTCACGCCAATCAACATACACCAATACATGAAACATATGGCACAACTGCCAATCAAATACATGCAAACATGGGTGGTTGACACTAGCTCGCAAATATCACATAATGTCATCACACATACATATAAATCAATAGAACAACACATTACTAGAATACGCAAACAAACTCGGACCTAGGATAACATCTTCCATTTGCGTGACTATTCTAGAAAGCATGGTTCATCTCAACACAAGGTCACATACACACAAACTCCAAAGTCTCAAAACACCCACAAGGGTCTCAAGTAAGCATTCACCTAGTGGATGCTTTTCAGAAGTACTGAGGGTCTATTTCAAGACACGTCCACCTATCTCGATACAAATGGTCAATTGCAAGATGCACCTCCACTTACCTCAGGTAAAAAGGGTCAATTGCAATATGCACATTAACCTACCTCATGTCAAGGGTCAATTGTAAGACATACCTACTTATCTCAAAATACATCTTATCCACAGGTAAATGTTATCAATTGCAAGACATACCCACTCACCACATGACATGGGGTCAATTACAAGACACACATACTTACCTGAGATTTGGCTACCACAAGCCTCCTACGGATACTTCTATCCTACACAAACTAGGGTCAATCTTCTCAAGGCACCCAAAAATAGGCAAAGAGTGGTTTTCCAAGAAAACATGCTTCCCAATGTACTTCCAAAATCAAACCCATGGGGAAGTCAACCATCCCACATATCAAGCAATATTCAAAAATTCCAAATTCCACATAAATAAATAAAATATATATTTTTAAATAATTCAAGTCCGCCATTGACGGATATTGAAGCATTCTTCCCAAAACCCTACCCAAATTTTCACTTTTTCCAATGAAAATGAATTTCAAAGTTCTAAGAATACCCTTTTGATCCCATATATCCCACCATTACACTTTTAACATCACATAAATTTTTTGACACATTTAAGCAGGGCTAAACAGGTAAATTCATATAATTTTCACATTTTTCGAGGAATGTAAATTTTAGAAATTCGAGCATACCCTTTTGTGTCTAATCTACCCAACAAGACACTTTTCAAATAGAAATAGGATTTCCAAAAATTTTGATAGATTTTCAGTAGGAAATTCAATTTTCCAAAAATTATATTTCCTATGAAATAAAAAAAATTACTAAATAAAATTAAATACACAATCAACAGGAGAAATACCTTACTCAAACTAAAGGTATGGAGGAGGGGAATCTTTTTCGTTGTTAACATGATCCGATCTGATCAAGCGATCTCCTGGTATGAGCAAATCCAATTTCTTCCAAAAGAGGGTCTTCAAAATTCCATATTTGCTCTCCATTTTCAAACAATTCATAATGAAAATAATATAACACCTTTTTATATATATCCCCAAACTCAAAAATAAATAAATAAACCTTTTATTCTTTTCCATCAAAATAAAATCACTCAAAACATAATCCAAAAATAAACATTTCTTTTCAAATAGAAATTAAATCTATTTTCAAGCACCAAGCACCCAAATTAAAATGCCTTTCAAATTTAAATATTTTGACACCTAAATAAATAAATAATTTCTTTCTTATGGAAATAATTCTGACTCCACAAACAAAATGCATTTCACGCCAAACACCTTATTTCCAAAACATATTTAAATTAAATGTAAAGCCTTTTTGAATTTAAATAATTCACAACTTAAATAAATCAATTAAATTGTCTTTCTTTTGCACTAGGAAATAAAAGTACAATTAATGATTTCAAAAAACCCACGACATTTTGCAGATACCAAGCATACGTAAAATTGCACAAGTGATAAATTAAATGCACACGAGAAGACATTTACTAGTTTATCACAAGGGGATCCAGAATCGAAATCAATTCGGATGGGTTTTCACAGGTTTCAACAACACAAGGATGAAGGTGAGATGGCTAAGCGTCCCATGTCAACATTCTCCACATTTTGTCCATTGTTCAATAACCTGTAATTTCCTACACACTCAATGCAAACATCACGTGCATTTGTCCAATATATGATAATAACCGAAGCGACTAATAGAAATTACATAAATAAATATTAACCATCTAATATGCACATTTGAATTAAATCATTCATTAGGTAATATGATCAAAGAGAAATTACTCATGTACAACATAATACTGAAGGAAACTAGGTCTACCCACCCAACATATCATTTAAAAGAAAAAAGTGAAGTTGAAACGTCCATACATATAAATCTCATAACATGACCTCATCAAAAGCACCTCGATGGTCATAAAAAATATCTCAAAGGGATCCAATATCAGGATCAAAGCACCAAAACTCATTTATCATACAAGACAACATGGGTTAACATAGGTGGGCATTACATAGGAGAACATGACCCATGCAATTCAACAGTTTCACCACAAAAGTTTAAATGTTGCTAGTCCTTAAGCACTAGTAAACATTAGAGATAGGGGTGACATGATTTCTAATAGTCTACGATGAGCTAGATCAATCTCATGATTTTTTTATAGTGTTTTTAAGTGACATGTTAGTACTGAAGAGAATTTAGAATCTATTTTGAACTTGAGACATTTTCTAGATTGTGCGCATCAATTTCAATAATATCAGTGAGAATAATCTATGCAAAATCAACATTCAATTATTAATTGTAGCTCTCTAAGATAAGTGCCTAATCTTTCTCATTCAATTTCCAAGTATTTATTTATTGTAATTGTTGAACACACCAAGATATTGAGAGGGGGTGAATCAATATCTAAACAATCTTCAATTTTAACAATTTCAACTTATCCAGAGCAGATTAAAACTTAAGTATCACAGTATAATCATAAGCATGAAAGATTAACACAATGCACATCAACACATAACACCAGATATACGTGGAAAACCCTAGAAGGGAAAAACCACGGTGAGGATTAACTCACAATATATGAAGCTCAAATAACAACTTTGTTTTAGGGCTACAACCCAAGGAAGCTACTACTCCCTGAAACTTTGATTTAGGGTCACTCCCAAGGAAGCTACTACTCCTTGAAGACTTTGTTTTAGGATCACTCCCAAGGAAGCTACTACTCCCTAAATTGAGAACACACTTACAAAATATTACAATATGACAGTCCTTCTACTGTCTGAAAACTAACATTGAAACTCACACCTTTGATGATTTCACTTCTACCTCTTCACACTTTCTTCTGATGATTTGATCAATTAGGCACACTCTACACTTGATCATTGTCACAAATATGTCTTCAAGATGAATCAAGATAGCATCAATAACTTCTACTCTTTCTCCTTTAGTCACACATAAAAAATGCATTCATTCTGCTCTTTATCTGCTTGCGATCTTTTCAATCAACTTGCAATCAGACCTCACCTCACTCAATTTGATTTACAATTTATACAAGATATTACATTGATTACATTGCTTGTCAGCCAGATATAACATGAAAAATGCATTTATAAGTTGGCCAGACAACACACGACATGAAACGTGTAGAAGATAGGTCCTAAGTGAAACCACACATTACACCAGCAGAAGATCCATGCCTTGTAGACACCAACACTTGCTTAACCAGGTCCAAAACATCCTTCACAGCTTCAAACACTAAGGAATTACATCTGCACACTCCATTCATTTGAAAATAGGACAACTTTAACCAAAAACACATGAACCTTGAAGCATAATGGCCACATCAACTTGAAAACCTTGTACGGCACTGGAAACAAGAAAGATCTTCATGAAAACTCTTCTAGATGAGTCCACATGACTCATACAACATCTCCAAACACTCCTTTTCCACCACACATCAAATAATTATGTTGCACATCTTCAATCATGAACTTTGAGAACAATCTGTCATTTGGAACACACTGCAACATGCTGTCATTTGAAAAACTAAGCTGTGGACCACCAAGGACCTTGAAACTACAAGGAAGGATGTAATACACATCCATAAACATGTCCTCAAAACTACAAGGGCAATCATTTATTTCCGGAGGAATGCAGAGCATTCCAACAGGCCTTCAGCACTAGCTTACTCTGCCAGAACACATGCTGATACTCTATCATGCATAAATTTCACAGCGGAAGGACAAATGATCTAAAAACTTAGAATTATCACCTTCACTACATCCTAAACACAATTCCAAAACTGCATGGCCATAGCTGAAAATGTGGAGGAATGCTAAGCATTCCATTGTCCTACACAAAACACCTTCACAGAGACAACACTGTCTTCAAGCATTCAATGACAAAACACTCTTCCGATAATCCAATCATCATGGAACTTGGAACATACATGCTTTTAGGCCATCAGTAACATCAGAAATACATCTGATCATTTCCGTGCTTGTAATTCCCATATTAATATGAACTATATCTTCTCCCTTCTCTTGTTGGATGGGACATGACATCCAACCATGAACTATATCTTCTTCTTTTGTTGGATGGGACATGACATCCAACCATGAACTATATCTTGTTCTCTTGTTGGATGGGACATGACATCCAACCATGAACTGCATCTTCTTCTCTTGTTGGATGGGACATGACATCCAATCATGAACACCATCACACCACCATGATAGTGTTGACATCAATGACAACCTAGTGACAATGTTGACATCAATGACAACCCTAGGAACCATATGTGTAACAGTAATTATCATTTCCTAGCTCTATTAATTAATCTAGGTTGATTTTTTTTTCTTTGGTATGCATTTACTTTAATTAACCAAGATTTACATAAATATTTTTCCCTTCACATTTTGGTAAATTTGTCCATGTTTAAACCCCCAAGAGTTTGACCTTAGGGCTATACAGGTTCACTTCTCTTAAGATTTTCAAATTTGACATAATTTTTATATTATCATTCAGTTTATGATTTCCCAAGGTTTCGATTCATTTTGTTTGCATACACTGACTATACTTTGATTTTTGTGTATACATAGTGATATACATCCTTCATCCCACCATCACACCCTTGGATAATCTACCCTTATGTTTCTTCCTAGGTCAGTTTATTTGGGTAATTTGTATGCACATATTGTAAAATTTGGCATGTTCCTATCTTTTATAACATCATTCTTCTATCCTTGATACTCTCATGATATACTATGCTAAGGATAAGGATATGTCTTCTATAGAAGTTTTGTTATACCATGTCTTATCTTTTCCTTTCTTCATGGAGTTGGTTATTCCCCATCCTTGTATTTTATATCCACTTATGTCATTTTTCCATGAGATTCATGATGATCCTATAGATTGTGATAGTGATAACTACACATCTAGTGAGGCTTCACCTTGCAATACACCTTGCATGATATTGTTTTACCTCCTTTACCTATTCATGACATTGTCACACTTCATGATGATATGTCTTCCACATATCATGATAGTCATACATCCATAGAATCATGCTTTTAGATGTATATCTCCTTTCATCGATGATGATATGATGTATGATGAATAATATTTTGTATCTCATGTTTTCTTTACTCATACATCCTATGATGATGCCTTACCTTAGATAGTGATTCCCCTTTAGCTCTTAATTTGGATGATTATTGTTACACCTTCTTATTCATTACGTGATGATATTATAATCCTTAGTGAAGAACTATTACATGATGATTATGGTGGTTCAGTGAATGCCTATTTACATGTGAAATCATTTTTACTAGCTAATTATGAACACTTAGATGATGATATCTTGATTATCAGTGAGTTGAAATTAAACTTGAGTGGTAGAGATTTGTTATGGTTTCATTCATCTTGTTTGCTTTAAACTTATTTATGAATTTAGCCTACACTTTTATCACCTATTTTTCTAGCCTAGTTTGCATGAGGATGGTGTGAAATTAACAATATCTTTTCATGATTTATCTTATGACATTAATTCATCTTCTATCCATATTGCTTATGTGTCTACTATACCTACTTTTCATGTTGCCCCTAATTCACATTATTATAAGATTGTGGGGTATACACATAAAAAAAATATGAAGAGACCAAGATGTTACAATGCTACCACTACTTTTTCCATCTAGCACACTTAATCTACCTCCTACACCTCAACTCACATATAAACCATCTAAGGAGTTTGATATTATTCAACAATCATAAAACATAAAAGCTAAAAATATCATTATGGGATTTAGTGTGCATATCATCTTTTTACAAAGATGCTATGCAACAAACTTTAGAGAAGATACAAGTTAGTAGTGATAGTACTCCACAATTGGTTACATATTTGATTGCGTCTATTGGACATAAGGAACATCATGATATATCATTTGATGATGATGAAATACCACATGGGAATGTTATTAACAAAGCATTACCTTAACACATTGTGGTGAAATGTAGTGAAATTGTTTGGTAAACAATATTTAGTTGATAAAGGATCTAGTCTAAAAATATGCACCAAAGATTGTTTAAACAATTAGAAATAGACATGTCAAAGATCTAACCATTTGTACTTACCATTTAATAATTTGATAATGTGGGTATATTTTACATTGGTACTATTATTCCCCCAATTAAGGTTGGGCCATGCAAAATAGACACATTGTGTTAGACTTAGTGCACACAACTGAGAGGGGGGGGTGAATTAGTTGTGCAAAACTTTCTCCAATTTACACACTTAAAACTTCTTGGTGATTAGCAGTATATTAAACATGAAACATAATGCATTCAAATCAAAAGTAGAAACTCATCAACACATAAGACACCAAGATTTTGATGTGGAAAACCCGGTTAAGGGAAAAACCACGGGGTGATTAACCCAAGAATGTATTCTCTGTTAGAAGAATAGAAAGAACAAAATGGCACATGCCAATTAGGGCTCACTGCCCGAGCACACTACTCACAAGAGGCTCACTGGCTACAAGAGACACACTGTCTACAAAGAAATAAGTATCATATACATGAACTGGAGAATAACATCTTCACCATGCTTGAATCAGTTCCATTAAGCTCAATACTTCTGCTCTGCCTTTCGCTCTCTTCTTCGCTACCACACTCTCATCTCCACTTCACACCTATTGGAATGACTTCACAATCCCTTATTTATACAAGGCATCGACTTAGGAACAATCATCTAAGTCAACAAACACTTATAGATCATCCGGAAGACGTGTAATACATCCGGTCGGCTAGTCTCAGGAAGAACACCAACATTTGGTGGTTATTCATCAAATCCAAACTCTAACTTTAATGCGGACTGCCAACATGAACTATACATGATCCAAAGATCACCACAACCTTTCCTGAGTCACCAAGAACATCCGCACTTTATCAGCTTACTAGAATTCTTCTCTCCTTCATCCAGAGCTTCAAGAACACAGTCTGTCATCATTGTCACAAATGAACAGGCTCTTCCGAACCTTCAAACCATGAACCAATCTAGTTGACACTTCTCAAGGACTTCGTCAACACTCCCTCCAATCCGCAGAATGGGATGATTCACTTCCGAAGCTCACTGGACCTATTTGTGACACTCTGTCACCTCTGAACACCTGCCGGACCCGGTTCTACTTGAGCAGCCATAACTTCTTCAGATCTTCATGCGGACCTCTGAAAACTTGACTGGATCATCTCAAGACTCATAGCTACAAACCCTTTAAACTGCATCATCTGATCCTTAACCTATTATGGACTTTTACCTTCTTGTCATCATTATTCTTCACTGTTCTTGATTGAGACTAATTTTCTCAATATCCTCAGCACACAGCTCATCTAATCCTTCTCATTAATGCAATATGAATATGTTGACATCAATTACAACACATGTTAGGCCCATACTTGCAACAATCTCCCCCTTTGTCATTGATGGCAACATATGATGTGAAAAACCATCAAGACAAGAACTTCTCCTTAATGTCACAACTCCCCCTATCAGCAACAACCATTCACATGTCTTCTCTTCCTTTACTGCTCCCCCTTTGATCAGCAACCACTTGTTTTTCACATGTCTTCTCTCCCCCTTTGACATCAATGGCAAAGGGCTCATACTTGCAACTCCAATACTTCAGAATCATACCTGCTGCTCCCCCTGAGTAGCAGCTCCCATCAATCTGGATCATAAGATATGACTATGATATTCACTGGACTGATGCACCTCAGTGCACCTTAGTTCATCACCGAAGGGGCAATAACCCCTAACTTCTCCTTGAGATATTCAAAAGAGTCCCTGGGAAGAGGTTTAGTAAAGATATCTGCAATCTAATCCTTGGAGGGCACAAACTCCAGTCTGACTTCATCTTTGTTCACTTGTTCTCTTAGAAAATGAAACTTGATAGATATATGCTTAGTCTTAGAATGCAACACTAGATTCTTAGAAATATTTCTTGCACTTGAATTATCACAGAAGATTGTGATAGGCTCCTCATACTCTACTTTGATATCTCTTAGCATCTGCTTCATCCATAAGACTTGAGTGCAACTACCTACTGCAGCAATGTATTCTGCTTTAGTTGTAGACAGAAATATTGCCTCTTGTTTCTTGCTTAGCCAAGAAACCAATCTCTTTCCCAAGAAGAATGCTCCACCACTGGTAGTCTTCTGGTCATCCACATCCCCTGCCCAATCTGCATCTATATATGCATGAAGAGAGAAATCATGATCTCGAGGGTACCACAAACCATACTCAACTGTTCCTTTTAGATACCTAAAAATCCTTTTGATTGCCATGACATGAGATTCTCTGGGATCAGCCTGGAATCTAGCAACAAGACCAACAACCTGCATTATATCTGGTCTAGTTTGAGTGAGATACAACAATCTTCCAATCATTGATCTATACTTTGTCTGGTCTACCTTAGGAGAGTCATCATCTTTGCTCAACTTACATCCGGTTGCCATGGGAGTATTCATTGGCTTTGAATCTTCCATCCCAAATTTCCTCAACAATTCTTTCACATATTTGGTCTGAGAAATGAAGATTCCTTTCTTTGTTTGAGTAATTTGCAGACCCAGGAAGAAATTCATTTCACCAAGCATTGACATCTCAAACTCACTTTTCATTTGATTTGCAAAAGTTTTACACATACTATCTCTTCCTCCAAAGATGATATCATCAACAAATACTTCAACAATCAAGATATTTTCATGATCAATTTTGAAATATAAGTTATTGTCAGTAGTACCTTTGTTGAAACCAATCTTCAAAAGATATTTGTCCAATCTTTCATACCAGGCTCTTGGGGCTTGCTTTAGTCCATACAGTGCCTTCTTCAACTTGCAGACCATATCATCATGCTCAGATAATTGAAATCCATCCGTGTGTTCAATGTACACTTCTTCTTCTAAGTCACCATTTAAGAAAACAAACTTGACATCCATCTGATACACCTTGAAATCCTTGAAGGTAGCAAATGCGAGAAATAGTCTGACTGCTTCAATTCTTGCCACCGGAGCAAAAGTTTCTTCAAAATCAATTCCTTCTATTTGAGAGTAGCCCTTGCAGGCCAATCTAGCTTTATTTCTTATTACTTCACCAACTTCATTTAGTTTGTTCTGGAATACCCATTTGGTTCCAATCACATTCTTGTTTCTAGGTCTGGGAACAAGATCCCAAGTGTGATTTTTCTCTATTTGCACCAGCTCTTCCTCCATTGCTTTAGTCCAATTTTCATCATTGCAAGCTTCATTCACTGTCTTAGGTTCAATCTTAGAGATCAAACAATACTCTTCTGAATCTTGAGCAATTCTCCTTCTTGTTAGAACTCCTTTGCTTTTATCACCTATGATCTGATCTTCAGAGTGGTTTAGTCTTACATACCTGGGAACTTTGGGAGTTTCCTGCACTTCTAATTCTTGATCAAGCTCATTATGATTCATCTCTTCTCCCTGAATTACCGGATCTGTTTGATTCTGAGTACTGGAAGGAGTTTGGGCTCCTTGAGTTAGAACACCATTCTGATCATCTTCATCATATTCATAAAACCTTGAAGGTTTCTCAATTCCTTCATCAACCTTCACATTTGTACTTTCTATCATCTTTCTCGGTCTCTTATTGTAACACCAGTATGCTTTGCTTTGAGTGGAGTAACCCAAGAAAATTCCTTCATCACTTCTAGCATCAAACTTGCCTAGATCTTCATCTCTTTTAATGTAACATTTGCTACCAAACACTCTGAAATACCTCACAGTAGGAGTGATGCCAAACCAAAGTTCATAAGGAGTCTTACCGGTATTGCTTCTGATTTGAACTCGATTGAGAGTATAGACTGCAGTGTTGACAGCTTCTCTCCAATAGATATGAGGAACATTAGCTTACATCATCATGGTCCTAGAAGCTTCCTGTATGGACCGGTTCTTTCTTTCCACTACCCCATTCTACTGTGGAGTCCTAGGAGCAGACAACTGTCTCTTTATTCCATGTTTCTCACAGAACTCTATGAACTCACCGGATGTGAATTCTCCACCTCTATCAGACCTCAGACATTTCAACTTCAATCCGGTTTCATTCTCTACCATAGCCTTGAATATTTTGAATTTCTCAAAAGCTTCTGATTTCCCCTTCAGAAAAGTTACCCACATCATCCAGGAATAGTCATCAATTAGCAGCATGAAGTATCTATCACCTTGAATACTCCTGGTTCTTGCTGGACCACAAAGATCAGTGTGAACTAGGTCCAATAATCCGGTAGAGGACAGTTCCCTGCTTTTGAATGTGACTCTGCTCAGCTTACCCAACTGACATTCCTTGCACAAGCTGTTAGTAGGTTTCACCAATTTTGGAAGATCTCTTACAGCCTGAGCATTACTTATCTTGATGATATTATCAAAATTCACATGACACATCCTTCTATGCCATAGCCAACTCTGATCAACTTGAACAAATAAGCAGCTTTTACCAGTACCAACCAAGTGGAAGATATTACCTTTAGTTTGAGCACCGGATGCAATCTCTGTTCCAGAACTTTCAAAGATTTTGCATTTTCCATCCTTGAACCAGAGATCATAGCCTTTGTCCACCAACTGTCCAACACTTAGAAGATTGTGCTTCAAGCCTTCAACATACAGTACATTACCAGTTTTGTTTCTTCCATCAAAAGAAATAGTTCCTCTTCCTCTGATTCTACCAGCATAATTATCACCAAACTTCACCACTCCTCCTTCATACCTTTCCAAATCTATGAACTTATTCTTGTCACCTGTTATATGGTGAGAGCAACCACTGTCAATGACCCAATCATCCTTTTCTTCAACTTGGGCAGCCAGAGCTCTTTCTACAACTTTATGATTGATAGATACAGAGGATAATGGTTCTTCTTCCTTGATGGCAATGAACACCCATTCACTTCCGGATTTGTTTCTTGTCTCTGATTCATCATCTGTTACTCCTTCATTATCATCTTCTTCATGAACATAGTAACAATTCTTTTGGAACCTTGATATGTTAGGATTTGATTTTGAAAATCTTTTCGGACATCTTGAGGCAAAATGACCAATCTTATTGTAGTTAAAACACTTAAAAGGCAATTTTCCTTCATACTTACCGGATCCTCTTAGCAGTCTCTTTGCAAAGAGGGCTTCAAGTTGAGCAGTTTCTACTTCTTCTTCTTCCAGGTCTTTTCTTGCTTTCTTATACCATGACCGTTTCCTTGATGAGTTCTCTCTCGGATCAAATCTTTGTTTACCTTTCATAGAGGCACTAGCTTTGAATGCAGATTCAATCTTGGGGGGATCATCTCCAAACTCAATCATTTCAAATGCAGCCAGTTTGCCAGCCAATTGGTCTCTTGTGACAGTTGTATAGGCTCTGAATTCATCAATGGCAGCAACCTTGATTTTGTAAGAGGCAGGAAGGGATCTGAGGATTTTGCCAACAATCTCATTTTCATCCAAGACTCCACCAGCATTTCTGATTCCACAAACTAGCTCATTTACTCTTGGCATAAAAGTAGTAATATTTTCATCATCTCTCATCTTTAGTCTTTCAAATTTCCCTTTTAGACTCTATAACCTTGCACATTTAACATACTGGTCTCCTTCATGCAAAAGTTTCAGTTTGTTCCAAATCTCAAAAGTAGTTGGTAGGTCAATAACATTTGACAGCTTTGAGTCAGATAATGTGCTTATAAGAGCTTCTTTGGTCCGCAGATTGTTTTCAGCATCTATGAGTTCATTTAGGGTTGTCGGACCACTCTGTGGAGGTACATACGCTTTTGTAACCATGGACTAGTACGCCATTCCCATACACTGCAAGTGAGATTTCATGTGACCTTTCCAAAGAGCAAAGTTGGTTCCATCAAACTTCAGACTATCCTTCTTGTAGGACGACATCCTGGATCTCCTCAAGTGGTTAAGCTCCTTTTAGAGGAACTTGGCTCTGATACCAATTGTTAGACTTAGTGCACACAACTGAGAGGGGAGGGTGAATTAGTTGTGCAAAACTTTCTCCAATTTACACACTTAAAACTTCTTGGTGATTAGCAGTATATTAAACATGAAACATAATGCATTCAAATCAAAAGTAGAAACTCATCAACACATAAGACACCAAGATTTTGACGTGGAAAACCTGGTTAAGGGAAAAACCACGGGGTGATTAACCCAAGAATGTATTCTCTATTAGAAGAATAGAAAGAACAAAATGACACATGCCAATTAGGGCTCACTGCCTGAGCACACTGCTCACAAGAGGCTCACTACCTACAAGAGACACACTGTCTACAAAGAAATAAGTATCACATACATGAACTGGAGAATAGCATCTTCACCATGCTTGAATCAGTTCCGTTAAGCTCAATACTTCTGCTCTGCCTTTCGCTCTCTTCTTTGCTACCACACTCTCATCTCCACTTCACACCTACTGGAATGAATTCACAATCCCTTATTTATACAAGGCATCAACTTAGGAACAATCATCTAAGTCAGCAAACACTTATAGATCATCTGGAAGATGTGTAATACATCTGGTCGGCCAGTCTCAGGAAGAACACCAACATTCAGTGGTTATTCATCAAATCCAAACTCTAACTTTAATGCGGACTGCCAAAATGAACTATACATGATCCAAAGATCACCACAACATTTCCTGAGTCACCAAGAACATCCTCACTTTATCAGCTTACTAGAATTCTTCTCTGCTTCATCTAGAGCTTCAAGAACATAGTCTGTCATCACTGTCACAAATGAACAGGCTCTTCCGGACCTTCAAACCACAAACCAATCTAGTTGACACTTCTCAAGGACTTCCTCAACACTCCCTCCAATCCATAGAATGGGATGATTCACTTCCGAAGCTCACCGGACCTATCTGTGACACTTTGTCACCTCTGAACACCTGTCAGACCCGGTTCTACTTAAGCAACCATAACTTCTTCAGATCTTCATGCGGACCTCTAAAAACTTGACTGGATCATCTCAAGACTCATAGCTACAAACCCTTTAAACTGCATCGTCTAATTCTCAACCTATTATGGACTTTTACCTTCTTGTCATCACTGTTCTTCACTGTTCCTAATTGAGACTAATTTTCTCAATATCCTTAGCACACAGCTCATCCAATCCTTCTCATTAATTCAATATGAATATGTTGACATCAATGACAACACCTGTTAGGCCCATACTTGCAACACATTGTTCTATGTGATGCATAGAAAATTAAATTATAATGTCCTTCTTAGGTGTCCATAGTTACATGATTTGAAGTTCATTCCTTAAATACTTCTCATATATTTATCAATCCTTAATTGTATAACTGTAGTGTAGGAAAAACTACTCCTTAATCAAATGTCTCAATTAAGGGAATTTTTCATAAACACTACACTTGGGCTCTATTATCTAATGTTTAGATGTATAAAACCTACTCTAGGTCTTAACACAACCACTAGGCATTCCAATCAAAGCAAACAACTAGACTAAATGCTTGAAGATGAAGGAAAAATGAACAAAAATGTTAGAAATAGACATATATAGAAATAAATTAAAGAAACTAGATGTAGAGATGGAAAGTAGACCAGGAGAGAAATTGTCACTGAGAAAGGAAGATCACTTCCCTAAATGATAGCACGCCGCGGGGACATCTACGCTAAGTGTTGGCATCCTAAATGTTGCAAAAAAAAATCCCTAGGTTTGTATAGATCCAGGACATCTGCTAACACAAGGACAACCAAGGAAAATACCCAGCAGTCTCTAGGTAATACATAATTCTAAAATAAAGCTAGATTATGCTATAGAAATGAATAAAAATAAAATGACAAGGAAGAGATGAAGGCCAACAAAACCTCTGTGTGGTTGACAATCTTTTTACTCCAAGAATACCTGCAAAAGAAAAGGATAGAGGGGTTGTGTTGCTAAGGAACTTTCCTCAATCAAGACCTAGTTTTAGTATTTCTAACTCCATGAGTAGCAAATTGAAATAAATGTTTTGAAAGCAAGGAAATGTGTGTGCTCCTATCCTATGTGCCTATAGGAATTGAGAGCAACAACAAAACAAGTAAACTAAAGAGATTTACTCCCATGGTCTATAGGGAATAAACCTTTAAACATGTAGCCAGTGCAATCAAAAAATAAAATGGTGGTCTACACCAAACAACACAAACAAAATGGTGGTCTACACCATACCAATAACAATATAATGCAAAACAAATTTAGATAAAAAGCATTGAGAATCACAATGAAACAATCTTTACCAATTTGAATGAGGAAGATAAGGTTGTAAACTCTCAAAATCTCAAGTCTGGTACACAACTTCAAACCACAATAAGAGAGAGCTTTCCTAATAAGCACCAAGCAAACCAAAACCTCCAAGAGCTATTGAATATGATACCAAACTACATGGGAGTTCAGAAATCTATGTAGCTAATATGGAGATTGAATTCACCAAGAATTTCTTAAAGTTGCAGAGTAGAGCATGAGAGATTGTGAGAGCTTGAGAATGAATGAGAGAATGAAAATTCAAAATTCAAGAATCTCCCCCAAAAGGGAGGAATCCTTGAAGTAGCATGTAAGGAGATGTTCCGTGCCTCGAAAGGGCATTACATGATAGTGCCATCATCACTGAAGGAGTCTGGTAATGCCTAGGAATGATCACCTAGCGCCAAATGGACATGGGATGCTAGCGTGTGGCGTAGATGTCTGCGCATAGCACTCAAGTCTAGGTGATTTAAGTTTCTGGTTACACGGAACAACTTAGGACAATATGACTAGCAAAGCATCCAAACGGAATTTGATAAAAGTTAAGAGAAAGGAACTAGAATGAAGCAAACCTTAGCCTATAATGTAGAGAGAAGGTGCAAGTGCTAAGGTGGTTGTCAGACGTAGCATGAGATTGCAAGGGTATACAATTTTTGATGTTAAATTTAGCCCCCACTTTAGCGGGCGTATGACACTATGTGCATATGCAAGCTAAAGTAGAAAGAAAATAACATAACACATTATACCTATAAAGAGGATAGTGTAGAGGATCTAGATGATTCTTCAAGTGGAGGAGTGAAGCCCCTATGATGAGAACCTACAAAACCACAGTATTAGACAATAAAACTACACAAGAGGCAATGTCAGAATCAGACACATATATAAAACATCCTAACATGACTAGATTGAATATGGTTTTCCCAAACATCAAGGTTTTGCAAATCATATAATCTAATACACCATCTACTACTATCTACAACAAAACACACACACACACACAAGTAAACAAAGGAAATCGAAACAAAAAAGAGGCATTTCTAGCACACTACAAGATCTAGAAGGATGCCAAGTATGGTTCTAGGGCTAGCACACTACAAGAGCTAGGAACCATACCAAACTCTTGTGGGCCACTAGGACTAACAAGCTACTTTTAAGGTGACTCGCAAAGAGTGCCAAAGGAGTAGCTAAAAAGCATGGTTAGGCCAAGCAAGTGCATCTTCTTAGGACCACAAGCTACAAAAATACTGTCAGAGCAAACACTGCCAAGAGCGAACCATCCACATGGTGTGTGTAAAAAGGTGTAAAGCAGGAAATTATGCCCCCACCTTAAAATAATTGCATAAAGCATCATTGTGCAATTAAGTTTAAGGGATAAGAGGGGAAGAGAGCATGAATAAACATATATAAGCATATATGTTCTCAAAGATGCATCTTGAAAATAAAAAAGAGGGTTTCCCCCAAAAAGAGATAACAAAGGCAATGTTACATGCATGATACACAATGAGCTTGTGTAAGCATAGTATGACACCAAGCAACGCTAAAATGTGCCACAAGAAAACACGCAACAACACCAAAGACACTAATGGATCTACATGCTTTGGGGTCAGTATGCATAGTGAAGGTTAATCATTAAAGGACAACTCAATGAATCACCATCATTCCCTAAGAACGTAGAACTACGAGCACAATGGAATAAGGGTCACAAAAAGATAAATAAAAAATATATTTTTTAAATTTTGGGTCAACATGGAAGGAAGCTAAATATTCCAATGCTTTGCATCATCCCCAAAATGTCACAACATCAAACAAAAAGATGATATAGAGAAGAAAATAAGGTACAGATAGAAGAATGGCACAATAGGTGTGCTCCTCATGTATCCACATGTCAACAAGAACATTGTGGGTCCTCCAGACATAACTAACAAACATAAAACATGTTCATAGGGGAAACATCACAATTAAACAAACAAACACACACGTAAAAATATATGAAACGAAGGTACTGCCCTCAAGGGTTAGGTGTCATCAAATCATCCTAGTCCCAATCTTGATAAGCATAGGGGGATAGGAAGAACTGACAAGGGGACCACAACAAGAGCAGTACTAGCAGATTCTCCTGGAAACAAGTGCGGAGGATCACTAGAAGGAGCAGGATCCTTAGGAGCACTAGGAATAGTGATTGTCAATGATTGTGTGAAAATCATAGAAAATGAGGAGTCATCTAGGATGGACTTGATGATTCACTCTTCAGGAGAGGAATAAGGAGAGTCACTGTCACTGTCAACATAATATACTAATCATGGTTCATCAATGCTATCAGACGTAGGGCGAGCACTATGAGTCGTGGGTGGAGGAACATCCTACATAGATGGAAGAGATGATGAAGAAGGGATAAGAGGTAGTGGGGAAGGTGGCATGTGCTTGGGCTTGTGAAATGATGAGGTGGGGTAATGCTCTAGTTTGCACTTTGGCTATGGGCAAGGGATATCTATGTCAATGGTGGTGGAGCAAAGGACATTAGGGAAAATAGCATGGTAGGTGTGCAGAAAAGGCACAAGGGAAGTGAGAGTGGTAGTAGGAAGGACATTGACATTGGGCAAGTCTAAGGGTTCAAGGTAGGGTGGGATATTAGTAACAAATGGAAGTGTTGAGAATTAAGGTGTCTCAACCTTGGTAAGTTCCTAACGTTGTATTTATTTATTCTTGCCTACTATTGTAATCTTTATGTAAATTTTGTCCTTATATGAGGAGGTAGGCATCCCATGTTAACTTGGCATAGTTTTGCCATGTGTTGACACCTTGTGGTCATGTGTACATGCGGCAAGATAAATTTTGGTGACTTTGTCAGTCGTAGTTTCCCCCCAAAATAATTAACGGGGGAGTGTAGGGGGGCGGAGCCTCTCCTGTGGTACCTAGGGGATTCTATCCCCCCAGCGGGGGCTCAGGGGTGGAGCGCACAGTAGGGGTTTGGGGGCAACGCCCCTAGTAGGGGTTGCTAGGGGCAGCACCCCTGAAGCAAAAATTGCCCTATATTTAATAAAGGCGTCGATAGTTAGTATGTTATTGGCTGATATGGAAAAACTGACATTGGATAACCACTAAAGAGGCTTGATAAATAAGCGGCAGGAGAATGTGAAAGGTCATGAGATGTGAATGAGAATCGACAATGTGTACTCTTGAAGGAGCTTGCATTGCAAGTGTGTTGTAATCATCTTTTGATTTGATAATACATTGTGCAAGTTTTGGAGTGTGGAGTTTTCCACCTGAAAGGGTTTTCCCCATGTATATCTTGTGTTGTGAGTTTTGTATTTGCATTTGGATGTTGTTATTACCTTTCTGTTAATGTGCATCTTAATCTGTAACTATAAAATTTAAAATTTGCATAAATCTTTCCTTAGTAGATTAGTGTAGGAAGCATTTCCGCATACTTTGCTTCCTTTTAGTTGGTATCAGAGCTTGATCACCTTTGGTTCTAGTTGTTGGGTAGAGGGTTTTTTGAGCTGA